>OY750768.1:12585199-13925199 GCA_963556745.1 Catoptria pinella | reverse complement strand
CCATCCATCCATCCATCCATCCATCCATCCATCCATCCATCCATCCATCCATCCATCCATCCATCCATCCATCCATCCATCCATCCATCCATCCATCCATCCATCCATCCATCCATCCATCGGAACGGAACGGAACGGAACGGAACGGAACGGAACGGAACGGAACGGAACGGAACGGAACGGAACGGAACGGAACGGAACGGAACGGAACGGAACGGAACGGAACGGAACGGAACGGAACGGAACGGAACGGAACGGAACGGAACGGAACGGAACGGAACGGAACGGAACGGAACGGAACGGAACGGAACGGAACGGAACGGAACGGAACGGAACGGAACGGAACGGAACGGAACGGAACGGAACGGAACGGAACGGAACGGAACGGAACGGAACGGAACGGAACGGAACGGAACGGAACGGAACGGAACGGAACGGAACGGAACGGAACGGAACGGAACGGAACGGAACGGAACGGAACGGAACGGAACGGAACGGAACGGAACGGAACGGAACGGAACGGAACGGAACGGAACGGAACGGAACGGAACGGAACGGAACGGAACGGAACGGAACGAACTCGAACTCGAACACGAACACGAACACGAACACGAACACGAATACGAATACGTATACTGTGATTCGACATCTCAACCCAGGCTCTCAACTCACGATGGTTTTAAGATTTTTAGAATTTTTCGTATTGTGTACTTAAAGCGATGCCCCACCAATTAAGAATCTAGAAATAATCTAGATTCCTAATGCTATCCGCATCGCATTGTAGTACTTGACCCTTACTAGACATACCTCCACTGGTATGTCTTGACCTTTACTAGACACACACTTAATACAATTATAAGAAAATCATTATTATTGTGTTTGTCTGTGTCTGTCTGTGTCTATGCCTCTGTCTATGTCTATGTCTATGTCTATGTCTATGTCTATGTCTATGTCTATGTCTATGTCTATGTCTATGTCTATGTCTATGTCTATGTCTATGTCTATGTCTATGTCTATGTCTATGTCTATGTCTATGTCTATGTCTATGTCTATGTCTATGTCTATGTCTATGTCTATGTCTATGTCTATGTCTATGTCTATGTCTATGTCTATGTCTATGTCTATGTCTATGTCTATGTCTATGTCTATGTCTATGTCTATGTCTATGTCTATGTCTATGTCTATGTCTATGTCTATGTCTATGTCTATCTGCAACAGCGGCTCTACACCTACCTTTGAAACTGTTACACATGGCATACCACGAAGCTCCATCGTTGATTTAACACTCGCGTCGAACAGCATATACGACTGCATCACCGAATGGCAAGTCAACCTAGAAATCTGTCCCTCGTCACAACACAACGGCATCATTTTTACCGTCGATGTCGGAATTCAAGTTGCCCACATTCCTCAATCTTGCTCCACCTTTAAGTATAAGGCAGATAAGGCAAATTGGAGGCTCTTTAGGGAGAAACTTGATGGGATCATGACCGGCTCCAGAATACTTGACGTAAACGTCAATAATGCCAGTGTCACTGAGTTGGAAGATCTCATTGAGGAGTACACGGAAGCCATCCACAGCGCATGCCGAGAATCAATGCCTGTCAAGAGGAACGGAACCAAACCAAAGGCTCCATGGTGGACGGATCAACTGGAAGCTCGTAAGCAAGAAGTCCTAACACTACACAGGCAAATCCATCACGCCAAGAGGATGAGACTTCCGCTGGAACAACTCCTTGAACAGTACCAGTCAGTAAAGGAGACATATGCTACCGAAATGAAAACGGAATCCACCAAACACTTCAGGAACTTCTGCGAGTTGCAAACAAAGGAGAACGTTTGGTCATTGACCAACCGTCTTCTCAAGGAGGCAGCTCCGAGACGTTCTCCAGTCACTATTAAAGTCGGTAACAGGTTCACCGCCAACGGAGAGGAAACAGCCGAGGCTATCCTCGACCACTTCTTCCCTGAAGACTCACCCGACACTCAACTACGCCATGCTGAACTTCGACAGCAACAAGACACACTCCCTGACACTCCCGATGACCCTCCATTCACTGCTGAGGAAATGCTGGAGTGTATTAACCAGATGAACCCTAAGAAAGCCCCGGGACTCGACAATCTTACCTCTGACATTTGTAAACAGGCGGCAGTTGCATACCCGGATCTCCTGCTGGGCATTCTGAACAGATGTCTCACACTCCAGCACTTTCCGCGTCAGTGGAAGGAGGCATACTTAAAAGTAATACCCAAGCCAGGCAAATCAGACACCACTTCATTAAACTCGCTTAGACCTATCGGCTTGATTTCTGTTTTTGGAAAACTCCTTGAAAAGTTGTTTATCAGGAGAGTCACATACACAGCAGCAAAAGCAGGCAAAGGCAACCCCAGGCAGTTTGGATTCACTGAGCAACGTAGCACCATCGATGCGCTACACACGGCCTTGAAGCGAATCCGTGAAACAAAAGCCAGCGGCAAAATGGCAGTAGCGGTTTCACTTGATATAAAATCAGCCTTCAACAACGCCTGGTGGCCAGCCATGTTCAAACAATTGCGTGCTAAACAATGTCCTCGAAACATCTTCGGACTTATACATAGTTACGTCCAGGACAGGAAAATCACCTTTGACCACGCCGACACACGTATCACAAGATCGATGAGCAAAGGCTGTGTCCAAGGATCTGCATGCGGACCGGTCTTATGGAACATCATCTTGGACGAACTATTCGACGTCAAACTCCCAGAAGGATGTCACTTACAGGCATTTGCAGACGACGTCTTCCTAATTGTCTCTGCGACTAGCACCTCCCTAATTGAATATAAAACCAACACAGCTTTAAAACTGATTGCGACATGGGGCGCTAGCGTGAAACTCACTTTTGGACCAGAGAAGACCCAAGTAATCTCATTCAGCAAGAAAGCAGAAGCAGCTAAGATTGTGATGGCGGGAAAAACGCTCACCTTCTCCAACGAGATCAAGTTGCTGGGCGTCATCATAGATAAGCAGCTTAGGTTCGGTCCACATGTGCGGTACATCATCGGGAAAGCGACCAGGGTGTTCCAAAGGCTGTGCCTATTCACCAGGCCGACCTGGGGAGCGCATCCTGAAAATGTGAGTACCATCTATCGCCATGTGATCGAACCTATGATCACTTATGCTGCTGGCATTTGGGGCAAGACCGCTGAAAACAAATATGTGCAACAGCAGCTTGCGAGTGCACAAAGGAGCTTTGCCATTAAGGCCATTCGCGGTTTTAGGACCATATCCACCACAGCAGCGCTGGCACTCGCACAATTCATACCCTTGGACCTTAGGGTCAAAGAGGTGTGCGGAGTTGAGAATACCCGTCTAACGGGAATCTTCCCAGAGCTACCTAACAATATCCAACTTGAACGCCGCATACCGCCTGAAGAGTTGCTTCACCCCAGCGTAAGAATATCACCGCACATCGATATGGCAACGACACAGGAGCAAGTGGATCGGCTCCATCAGGGTAATGCATACACCATCTATACTGACGGGAGCAAGCAAGAGGACGGTACCGTCGGAGCTGCTCTCGTCTGCTATGCTCCTGGTGCTAACCAGCCTACGATAACTACAAAGCTAAAGCTCCATGGGGTATGTAGTGTATATCAGGCAGAACTACTCGCTATTCTTCACGCCTGCAGGCTCATTGATGAAAAGAGATTCCACAACACGGTGATTTATTCCGATTCTATGTCATCTCTGCAAGCGATTCAAGATCGAAGCAACACACACCCGCTTGTGGCGGAGATACATAGAATTCTTCTAAGACACCACGGACGGATCAGGCTTGCCTGGGTGCGCAGTCACATTGGCATCATTGGGAACGAGGCAGCCGATCTTGCGGCTGGTCAGGCAGCGGGACAAAAATGTAGGCCAGAATACCATCAGTTCGCAGCTTCCCATGTCAAGACAGAGCTAAGAAACAAGTCACTTGAGGAATGGCAACGCAGATACGAAACGGCCACACAAGGTAGCACCACTCGAAGCTGGCTGCCATCCATCCAGGACTGCCGCACTGTGCTAGCAAAAACTGGAATATCATTTAGTTTGACTCAGTTTCTAACAGGACATGGCTATCACAAGGCCTATTTATACAGGTTCAAAATAACCGATGACGACCTTTGCCCTTGTGATGGTCAAAGTACCCAAGATCTGAAACACCTCCTAGAGACGTGTCCAAGATACGCCAGGCAGAGACACCAACACATCATGGCGTGTCAATTTCATAGAGTTGACCCATACAGCGTCTCAGAAGTCACCAAGAAGGAAACAACTACAGACTCTTTTCTGAAATACATAAAATATATAGTAGACACACTAAAAAAGTTTAATGGCACATAAACAATAAAAATTACAAAAAAAAAAAAAAAAAAAAAAATTATAACTAATAAAAACAAATATTCATAAAACACCAGATAATATTCATATACACTTACACAAAAAAGAACAATATAGCAATCATTGGTAAGAAGTATCAAATCGCTTCTGTCCATAACAAACTGCGAGCACAAAATCTAAACCAGTAAATTAAAAACCAAAAGTGAACCATAATTTTGACAAAAAAAAAAAAAAAACCTAACCTAACCTAACCTAACCTAACCTAACCTAACCTTTTTTTTTTTTTTTTTTTTTTTTTTTTATTAGAGTGAGGGCAAATACAATCTTTAAGTATACCAAACGGCATGTTGGACTCGGTCAGCGCGCAGGAAGCCACTCCTGGGCTGTCTCTCGCCGCCTCCGGCGCCCCCGTCGAGCCTAAATAGTAGGCTCGGCGGGGGAGCCGGAGGGTTCTTACCTCTCCCCAGAGTGGGGAGAGGGAGAGAGCCTTCTCCCGAACTCCCCATATGGTTACCTACTCAGGTAGGCTGACCAGATGGGGTGGTCGAGAGGAGGCACCACTACCAACTTGTGATATAGTGAATTACACTATCAGCACGTACTCAATAGTACGTGATAATTAAGGTCTTCCTGATTGACAAGGCGTCCTTCCTCTAGTCACGTATAGATGTGATGTTAATTAGTATTTAAGATGATACACTAGAGGATAAAGATTATTCATTCAACGCAAGACATTGTTTCATTTCGGGTCTCCGTCCCAACGCCATTACATGGCGACCGTGACAGTCCGCGCCGCGAAAACGCCATTACATGGCGACCGTGACATGGTGTCACAAGTCCGCGCCGCGAAATCGCTAGTTGAAGTCTACAAAATATCAAGAAAATAGTGCTACACGGGCCTACAAGGACGAAGGAAATAAGAAGAAAAACTGTAAGCCAAAATTGTCTTAACTATGGGAAACCCACAATCTAAAGACAATATTATTGTCAGACAATCACCAACTCAATCGGCGGCAGCATCAACTCCCTTGGCCGTTGGGACGGAGACCCTGGTGCACCTTCGGAGACCTTCGGAGACCTTCGGTTACGCACAACTGTTAGAAGAGGTGGAACGCAGAGGGTTCGACGGGCAATTGGACCAGCACAGAACGTGTAAGCCAGCACGAATTAATAGAACTATGCTACCAAGAACCTATGTGTGTGTGAGTGATATACTTTTTTTTTTCTCCTAAAGTGTGTTCATGGCAAATCTGTCAGAACTCTTGAGTGAGCTTAAGGCTATTAGAGACTCTATTATTAAATTAAGTAAGGACAAACGTTATTCCGCTCAGAGACAGAATAAGTTTTAAGAGCAAAGGAAATTAAAAATAATTTCGAACAAATATCTTCAGACTTATGTAAAAAAGGAATAGATGTTGATGAATTACAAATAACAAAAGCAATCTCGTCAAAGTTTTATGTAATTTTGAAGAAATCGAGTCGCTCGTTAACTCGCATCATTCAGAAACGATAACAACTATGGCTATCAAGCGTTTCGCTGACGGCCTAAACAATGCTCGTACAAACATTATAGTTACGTCTAGATTCGTAAGCACAGTAAGCACAGGCAATAACTATAGCTTTAGAACAAGAAGACTCGGTAGTGAAACCACAAATAAACAATTATGTTAACTATGTTCCGAACCAGCGATATGAAAAAATAAATAAAAACTATCATCAGCAATATAATAAGTCACGTAACAACAACGCGACGAGTCAGCAAGGTCGGGATCGTGCCTACTATAACTCGAATAGGTTTCAGGGTCAGCGCAACACCAGGTTTACGTCACCTCATAATAAACATAGGAATATACATTTCTTACTTGACTCAGCAGAACAGTCTAATGACGAGAACGAAAGTGAACGTCAGAGTATACGTCAGAACGAACATCATAGCGATGATTTTTTTTTTCGTTCTGAATAGCGCTGAGTTAGATAATTGTTAATACTACGTATAAATACGTATAAAAACTTCGTGAAGTTGAGGAAAAATAAAAGATACGTCTCACAGACGGGTGATATGTTATTTAGTGACTCTACTATTTACATAAATCAGGAATCTCTACTAACGGAGGCGCGCCGAGACGCAACGATAGGAGAACTGAGTGCATTATGTAAAAAAAAAAATATAATATTGTAGAAGTCGTTGTGATTAAAAATGGGTTTAATAAAAAGTTTATTAAAATTTTGACCCAAACTTTCATGAAACATAAAGAATTACCACGGTTATGTATTATTAATAACCAAGTTGAACATGTTACAAATAAAGACTTGATACGTGTTATACTAAATGATTATCATTTATTGCCGACAAGTGGTCATGTAGGCATTAATAAAATGACTAAGAATATTCGAAAAAAATATTTTTGGAGTAATATGCAAAAAGACATAACTGAATATGTGACTCGCTGTAAAGATTGCCAAAAGCAGAAATTTTGTAATAAAAATAATAAAGAGAAAATGGTAATAACCACTACAGCATCTACTTCTTTTGAAAAATTATATTTAGATATTGTGGGACCGTTGGAGGTCGATAATTTGGGTAATAAATACATATTAACAATACAATGCGAATTGACAAAGTTTGTAGAAGCTTACCCAATACTTGATAAGTCAGCTGAAACTGTTGCTAGGGTTTTTACTGAAAATTTTATTTTACGATATGGTACTCCCAGGGTTATTGCGACTGACTGTGGAACGGAATTTATTAATTCCACGTTAGAAACAGTATGTAAATTGCTAAATATTGATAAGTTAAATTCAACACCCTATCATCATGAGAGTATAGGTTCGCTAGAAAACTGGCACAAACATCTCGGATGTTACTTGAGAATACAAACACAGAATCAGTCGGCAAATTGGAGTACCTGGATACCATATTGGTGCTTTGCTTATAATAATTCTGTAAATACTAGTACCAAATACTCCCCTTATGAACTAGTTTTTGGGAAAACATGTAACGTACCTAGTAATTTAGTTAGTAAAGTTGATCCCTTATATGTATACGACAATTATCCATCGGAGTTAAAATTTAGATTGCAAAAAGCTCATAATGATGCCAGGAACAACTTATTAATATCAAAACAAAGTAGAAAAACTAATTATGATTTAGATTGTAAGGAAGTACACTACAAAAAAGGTGATCTACTCTTGTATAAGAATGAAAATTATAATAAATTGAATGACTTGTATTTAGGTCCATTTGAAGTTTTAGAAGAGCTAGGTACTAATGTAAAAATATTAAAGAATAATAAAGAATATATAGTTCATAAGAATAGAACTAAGATATTTAGAAAATAAGAGTTTACTTTTCAGGGAAGGGATGCCTAGCCTTTTCAGGGGAGGTGTGATATAGTGAATTACACTATCAGCACGTACTCAATAGTACGTGATAATTAAGGTCTTCCTGATTGACAAGGCGTCCTTCCTCTAGTCACGTATAGATGTGATGTTAATTAGTATTTAAGATGATACACTAGAGGATAAAGATTATTCATTCAACGCAAGACATTGTTTCATTTCGGGTCTCCGTCCCAACGCCATTACAAACTAAACCCCTCACTACTTGCTCTCTCTCCGTTGATCAGTCATAGGGGGTGCGGTGGCAATCTCCCTCTGACTCAACGGGTGGCCCGGCTTTCCAGGCCCCTACGCGGCGGGAGATGACCGAGCAAGTGTGGTCATCTCCCCAGACGGCGTGCACCGTGCAATGCCAGCGACAGAACGCTCCATCGCCGGCCGGTGACACTACGGGATGAGGCGGTCATACTGACGCCTCCTTCGCCCCAACCGTCTGCGGCGGATGAGGGCTGCCTGAGCGTCCTCTTCGCGCACCCTCTCCGCTGCCTCCTTTTGGAGGATCACATCCTCGCAAAAGGAAACTGCCGCTTGCCAGCATCTGTCACTGTCCAACATCCGGCTAACCTAACCTAACCTAACCTAACCTAACCTTTTTTTTTTTTTTTTTTTTTGACCCGGGGAAAATGCCTTCGCATACCACCCCCGCGCGGGGAACACGGGGGTGGTTATGTGGTGTACTCCACTAAAAACCCCGGGGTGTTCCTTCCGCGCATTGGACGAGGACAATCGGGATCAGTGTGACATTCACCGTGTCCCCGCCCTGCGTCAGTCCCTTCGGACTCCAACAATGGGACGCTGACGTCCCTACCACGGCGTGGCGCGCCGAACACGGGCGCGCTCATCTACCACAGGGGGCCCTAAGTGGGTGACAGAGTTCCCCGCTCTGTCACCGGCCCCCACTCCTAGAAATCGGACTTACCCTGTCACGGTGCCGCTTACTTAGCTCACTTATTGTTTCCAGCATCAGCCTCCGTCTGGTTCGGCTGTGCGACTCTCTTAGCTGGCTTCACTCTTCTTTTATGCGACTGGGGAGCTTTGCAGGTGGTACCCCCCAGAACATGGTCCGCTTTTTTGTTGGCTGCCGCACACAATACACAGCGCGGCGTGGCCGAACATGACACTATCTTGTGCCCGGACTGCCCGCAGCGGAAACATAGGTCCCTGCGGTCGACAGTACTCGAGCATGCACTCTGGACGTGTCCTATTTCGAGACACTTATAACATCTCAGGGGTCTCGACGGCAGAAGCCGGACCCCAGCCGAGACCCATCCCACCAACAACTTCTTGCCGCTCTCTAACACCTTCTTCGCAGCAACCACGGGGCATTTTACGAACGCGGTTCCTAGCCCCCTACCAATTCGGCGAATATCAGAGCATTTCACTGCGTCCTTCGAGCACTCTCCAATTTTGGCGACGGCATCTACAATTTCAGCCGTCGACGCTGTATCATCCAGGCCCGTGATGCGGAGGTCTGCGCATTTGGATGGCCTGTGTATTTCCGCCAGGTCGGGGTCGATTAGTTCCCTAAGTTTATCCGCCATTTTGTCGGCATTCTTGGCGCCATCAGGACCCGGTAACTCAATAATTCGGGCGCCTGTCGCCGCTACTTTCATAGAAAGCCCACCAGGAATGCCATACTCAGCAAAATCAATCCTGCCCTTCGCTTGCATCAGCACCTGGACGTAAGTGGCACCTTCCTTCTCCGCTTCAGGCCGCAACTTAATGGTGACGGCGGCCGTTTGCGGAGGACGCAGCTTTTTAGCTTTCGGCTGTTTAGGCTGCTTCTTCCTCTTTTCTTCCGGCTTCTTTGCTGAGGGAGCCGGAGCCTGGCTTTGCGTTTTAGCCGGCTTGGCACGCCGATTTTTTACTTCTTGCCAGTCGTTCTCGCAGGGTGTCGAGGTTGGCGGCGCAGGATGTGCACCACTTTTAACTGGCGGAGGAGCCGAAACATTCTCTGTATGCTTTTTAGCTCTCCTTTCCTTCTTTCTCTCCGTTTTTGTCTTCGGCTGACCTGCGGTATGGGCAGAACCCTTTGCGGCAGATGGAGTTGCCTTACGCGTCTTCTGCGGTGCAATAAGTGACGCAGGCACCGCAGGGTCAGCAGAAGACATTTCGGCTGAAGAAAATTCCGGCTCAGCAGTGAGTGGCAGGGGCCGACGTGGCTCCGCAAACAATATGTCCTGCGATCCTTCGGTTGGTTTTCCACTCATGATTTCTCTCATTGCGGACAGCAAACGTTCCGTTTCTTGAGAAGAACCTCCACCGCCGACGTTCAAGCAATTAGCGCAGGTAGTGAGCCCTTTCTTCTTCAGAATACTCATCTCTCTTTTGAGAAGCTCGACTTCCACTCTCAAGTTGTCATTGTCTCGCCGAGTTTCGAAGTAATCCGCCTGTAGCCGGGCAAAGTCCGTGCGCATAGTTTTGCACTTTTCCTCCAGCTTAGCGAATTCTTCGTTTTCCGTCCGTTTCGGCACTTCCGATAATGCCTCTTTAATCTGCGCCGCTGCATCCTTCAGGGTTCGTACGAACGTTCCCTTAAGGTGGCCCGATCTACTTGCCACGTCCGTGATGACGTCTGCCGTTCCACAGAGCTTTTCGCAAACCTCAGACAAGGGCATGCTCTTCCAGTCGGCCGTTTTCCTGACCGGACTGGGGTCTTCCCTCGGTGGAAGGAGACGACGCGCCTTCTCTATTATCTCCTTTTCTGCCTGGAGTTCCGTCTCAAGTCGTTCTTGAGCCCTACGGGCTGCAGATTCCGCCTGCCTGGCTCGCCCAACACCAATATATTCTCCTGTCGTTGGCGGTCGACCCCTGCCACGCTTGGATGGCGTCCCCGGTGTGGGGGTGGCGGGTTGATCCTTGCCCCCAGTTTCAGAAGGAGGATCTTCCTTCTCGGGTTCACCGTCGTCCGATTCCGGTGTTTCCGAACGCTGTCTCTTGCGCGTCAACACCTCTTTAGCTTCCGAGTCGAGTTCTTCGTCCGAGACTGTCACACCGGACGACCACGACGAACATCGACTCCTACTACTCGCTCCCTTAGTAGCCTCTTTCGCAACGCGTGCATGCAGTCGCGTAAGTCGTACAACGGGCATTTTCTTACTCACCTTCTTTGGTCTTTTAAAACCATCATCAAAATCACCGTCCATCTCGGACCCATCATCGAAAAAAGTTTCTGAGTCATAAAATTCCATTATTGTTCCCACGAGTGTGGGGGATAGGCGGTCCACCCGGGCAGTGCCCCCTGTACCCGGGTAAGCCTAGGGTTCTCGAAGCAGGGGGTCGGCTAGTCCCCTGCTCCGTTGCCGCGTGATGACTGGAAACCTTCCAGCCATTCACCCCCTCGCCGCACGACAAAAAGCTTGGGGTTAGGGATTTTTTATTGAGGTTATCTCCTCGCAAGGACACCCAACTAAGGGCAGCCTCACCGGCCCTAAGACGTGACTAGGTCACCGGTTCTGCCGACGGTTGGCACAGATGCCCGTCCGCCGATCACGTTTTACCGCAACCGGACGAACCCGCCGCCCACGCTCGCACTACCGCTTCCCGGAATCTCCAGGGCGCCAGCCGAGCCCGGACCGAATCGCCGCTACCCAGAATACGTCTGGGACGCCGATTCGGAACCTACAACACCCGCAAAAGCGGGGGAAGACCATGCGGTCCCCACCAGGTAATTTTTTCTGAGGTTGTCTTCCTCTTGGCCCCCATCCGTTAAAATGGCGGCCCTCGGTCCCGCACCATGTGCGGGGTAACGAGTTGGACAGTACCAGGGCAGAACTGGCACTGTCTCCGACTGTCAGACCATTAGCCGTCACCGTATCAAAAACGGTAACGCCCAGGGTGCACCACGAGGAGGTTGTCTGACATGGCACCCCAACCTAACCTAACCTAACCTAACCTAACCTAACCTAACCTAACCTAACCTAACCTTTTTTTTTTTTTTTTTTTTTTTTTTTTTTTTTTTTTTTTTTTTTTTTTTTTTTTTAACGGATGAAAAAATGCGTACTTATGCATACTCCGTCGCCTGGGAGAGCGACGGCAGTTATGTGGGACTCTCCCACGGAAGCCACCAGCGACTCAACGCCGGCAACACCGCTTTCCGCCTAGCCGATCCCCCACTCAGCCCCTGCGGGCTCAATGGGGGGCCGGAAGGGGGGGCCTACCCACTAAAAAAACACCCGCTGTGCACTCTGCCCACTATGTGCCAAGGCTACGGGAATCGCTTTCGCATTACTTCCGCGACCAAGGCAGTGAGTTGCTCGCTTTCGCAAGCCCACCACGGGATGCAGAAACTACTTCTGCCATCCCAAGGGATTTCTCCCAGCCACCAGGAAGCGCACAGCACAGATGCGCACTAACTAGTTTGGAGTCCATAAACCTCAGAGCGGGGCCTCCCAACCCACGCTCAGGACCCACTAATAGCGTACTGCCTGAAGGTCCCCGCATTCATGTAAACATGGACGCGTAACCCCTTACAGGCCTCCGCATTCGATTGGAGACGTATGTACGTCTCAGAGCGTCCATCTCGCAGAGACATTAGCTCGCAGCAGGTTAGGTACTAGTGCCGTCTGCACGATCCCAGTCCCACTATATGCGAGCAGTCGTCTCTGAGAGACTTTCACTCCCCTCGCGCGTACTATCTTAATGGTTTCCGCCCCCATGTTAGACATAGAAGCGTACTCCCACTTAGATCTCCGCAATCGTTCGAGTTGTGAGTTTCCAAGGGAAAATAGTGCGCCACCTGCGCTTTCCCTCGGTCACTCGGGTGCGTACTACCCGAGTGGATACAGCAATCCTCACCGATCACTGAACCACTCAGGATTCCACTGCCTCAGTGGGTTCAGTACTACATGCCCTCTGCACCTTCCTGAAACCCACTGAGTTTGAGCGGCCACCTCCAAAGAGACATTCGCTCCCCTCTCGCGCGTACTATCTGAATGGTTTCCGCCCCCATGTTTGACATAGAAGCGTACTCCCGCTTAGATCTCCGCAATCGTTCGAATTGTGAGTTTCCAAGAGAAAATAGTGCGCCACCTGCGCTTTCCCTCGGTCACTCGGGTGCGTACTACCCGGGTGGATACAGCGATCCTCACCGATCACTGAACCACCCAGGTTTCCACTGCCTCAGTGGGTTCAGTACTACATGCCCTCTGCACCTTCCTGAAACCCACTGAGTTTGAGCGGCCGCCTCCGAAGAGACATTCGCTCCCGTCTCGCGCGTACTATCTGAAAGGTTTCCGTCTCCATGTAAACATAGAAACATAGTCCCTCTTAGACCTCCGCAATCGTTCAAAAGGGTTCTAGGGTATGCACCGCCTGCGCTTTCCCCTAGACCCCAAGACGTACAACCTGAAAAGGCTTCCGTCTTCGACACGCTAGCCTGTAAGGCCCACAGTCTGCGAGCAATCATCTCCGAAGAGACATTCGCTCCCGTCTCGCGCGTACTATCTGAATGGTTTCCGCCCCCATGTTAAACATAGAAGCATACTCCCACTTAGATTTCCGCAATCGTTCGAGTTTCGAGTTTCCAAGGGAAAATAGTGCGCCACCTGCGCTTTCCCTCGGTCACTCGTGTACGTACTACCCGAGTGGATACAGCAATCCTCATTGATCACTGAACCTCCCAGGTTTCCGCCAGCCCGTGGGTTCAGTACTACGTGCCATCTGCACCTTCCTGAGACCCACAGAATTTGAGCGGCCGCCTCCGAAGAGACATTCGCTCTCGTCTCGCGCGTACTATCTCAAAGGTTTCCGTCTCTATGTAAACATAGACACGTAGTCCCTCTTAGATCTCCGCAATCGTTCAAATGGGGTGCTAGGGAATGCACCACCTGCGCTTTCCCCTAGACCCCAAGACGTACAACCTGAGAAGGCTTCCGTCTTCGACACGCTGGCCTATAAGGCCCACAGTCTGCGAGCAATCATCTCCGAAGAGACATTCGCTCCCGTCTCACGCGTACTATCTCAAAGGTTTCCGTCTCTATGTAAACATAGACACGTAGTCCCTCTTAGATCTCCGCAATCGTTCAACAGGGGTGCTAGGGAATGCACCACCTGCGCTTTCCCCTAGACCCCAAGACGTACAACCTGAAAAGGCTTCCGTCTTCGACACGCTAGCCTGTAAGGCCCACAGTCTGCGAGCAATCATCTCCGAAGAGACATTCGCTCCCGTCTGGCGCGTACTATCTAAAAGGTTTCCGTCTCCATGTAAACATAGACACGTAGTCCCTCTTAGACCTCGGCGATCGTTCAAAAGGGGGTTTAGAGGATGCGCCGCCTGCGCTTTCCTCTAGCCCCCAAGACGTATAACCTAAAAAGGCTTCCGTCTTCGACACGCTGGCCTGTAAGGCCCACGGTGTGCGAGCAATCATCTCCGAAGAGACATTCGCTCCCGTCTCGCGCGTACTATCTGAAAGGTTTCCGTCTCCATGTAGAACATAGACACGTAGTCCCTTTCAGACCTCCGCAATCGTTCGAACGAGGTTCAGGGTAAGCGCCACTGCGCTGTCCCCTGGCCCCTCGGTGTCGGATTATTAGCCGCCAGCTGTAAAAGAAGCTCATAAGATTCTTTTACAATGACGCCCAGGGTGCACCGGCCCTCCCACTGTCGTTCCCAGTCCACGGATGAACGGGGACAAACAGTAGTCGGGCACACGAGGAGGTTATCCGACCACGCACCCCAACCTAACCTAACCTAACCTAACCTAACCTAACCTAACCTAACCTAACCTAACCTAACCTAACCTAACCTAACCTAACCTAACCTAACCTAACCTAACCTAACCTAACCTAACCTAACCTAACCTAACCTAACCTAACCTAACCGATTAAATTCATAACTTCTAAAATACTTGACCTATCTTAATTCTGTTTTCTGTTTTAGATTCAGACGCCCTTAAGGCACATTATAACATCATTTTCTTTTTAATTTTCCTTCCATTTCATTAGTTATTAAAGTTTTTCCCTTTTTTTGTTGTAAAAACATTAAAAATTGGCTATTATTTGTCGATTTCTTTGCCTGGTTTTAACCGATCTCTTTAAATTTAATTTTAAATGATAGTTCTTGCAAATGCGCAATTTTTATAATCTCGTAAATTTTCCGTAAAATCAGTAGTTTTTTAGTTATCCTAGTTTTAAAGTCCCGGAAAATTGTCGTTTTTATTTTAAAAATCAGAAAGTTAGTAAACGTTATAACTCTGCTAATTCTTACTCAATTTAGTTCATTCTTGCGTTAATACCTTGTTCACATTTGCGCCTCTAATTGCATCATACTATTTTTGTCGATTCATTAGAAAACACAACGCCAGTGGACCTGCAAAGGTTGTGTGATTTTCCAATTTTGTAAATATACGTTTTTCTTTAATTACTTTGTTAGCTATTAAGTTTTTAGTGTTTTAATTTCTGAAGACACTAGTACTCAGCGCGGCGCTTCTTTTGGTATAAAGAGCGCGACTGTGGCGGGTCTACAACTTTTTATTTTTCATTTTTCCGGTCGAAAATTTTAATTATTTGATTTATTTTCTAAAAATTCATTTTTTTATTCTTTGAGTTTATAGTTGCGCAATTAGTTTTTAGTTACTGATTTCGTCATTTTGTATAAGTTTCTTTATCAGTGAAAGGCGAGAATTTTTCATAATTTTACATTTTTCTTTGTATTCAGATGTATAGTATTGGTATGACACTCTAGCTCATTCATAATGGCTACAGCACGAACTCCCCCTGGGAAAAGAGCCCCAGCTAAATCATTAGCTTTTGAGACGGCGGATCATCTAATTCATGACAATTCGTTTGCTCCACTTGCCGCGTTGGACCCAAATTTAGATCCAAATTCAGACCCAAATTTCGATACTTTGAATATCACCATCACCGAATCAGACAATTTGGATGTCATCTCAAAAGTCGCAAAACGAGGAACCGCACGTTTCTACCACGTAAAAAACGTAGTCAGCCGAGAGATTCAAAAAATCATTGAACTTACTAAGGCCCTTAAAAGTGAGAAAAAACACGAAATAACTCAGGGATGCGAACTCATCAGAAAGCTGATCAACGAACAAGCTGACGATTTCACCCGCGAGTGCCGCAAAATAGAATCCCAGGTGGATTGTCGGGAAAGAGACAACATGATTACGTCTGTGTCAAACAACTTGAAGGAGGAAGTTGTCCAGTTGGTCAAAGAGACTGTTTCCTCGGAAATGGAAAACATAAAACAGACTGTCAGAGACACAATATTGGAGAATGGAGGGTCCACGGGGCATGGTAACACTAATGCGGAAAATTTGGAGAGCATGATCCCGAAAATTGCATCTGCAGTGGCGAAACAATTACCATCTTCAGTTGCTCAACCCTTAGTGACCCCACTTCCTGGAAGATCATACGCATCGATCGCTTCACGTAGCAATCAAAACAACGTGCCACAGACCAAAAGCTCCAATCCGGCGATCATAGTGACACCTAAAGGCGAAGTAAAATCCCGGCAGGACGCTATTAACGCCTTTAAGAAAAGCGTTAGCTTCAAAGAATTGGCTTTTGCACCAGCGAAAGTGCAAGTAGTGTCCAATAACAAACTGCGCGTAGAATTTGATAACAGCGATCAAGTCGACAAGGTTCTCAGCAAAATTAAGGAGTCGGACCACGCAGCTGCGGAACACGCCAAGCGGCTCAGACCGATGATCATGCTCAAAGGCATTGACTGTAACACCCCCTCCGAGAGCTTAGTCGACACTATTACTCTTCAAAACCCGGATTTGGACATACAGAAGGACGAGTTAGTGCTACGCTTCAAACGCAACAATAGAAACCCTGAGGTGTATTACAATGCGGTGTTTATGGCTAGCCCAAGGCTCTATCGTGCCATTATGAACCTTGAACGCGTAAACATTGATTACCAACGAGTCAGGGCAGTAGACTTCTCACCCTTTCTACAGTGCCATAAATGCCTTCAATTCGGGCACACAAAGACACACTGTAAGGTTGAGAGGTCCCCTTGTGCCCATTGTGCGTCTCCCGATCACGCTGTGGAAGCTTGCAAGGAGAAGGAAAAGCCTCCGAAATGCTACAACTGTCAGAGCCACAATCAAAAGTTCGGCGCTAAGGCCGATACCAAACATAAGGCGACGGATGCGGTCTGCCCAAGGGTCCATGCAGTAAGAGAGAGAATTAATGAACGTGTCGACTATGGTAGTTGCCGTTTTTAATCGCGAAATAAAAATTATTCAGTGCAACACAGACCGAGCGCTACTCAGTACTCAAGAATTTGTTCTCTCTTTTATTAATGGACCTTATAGATCTATCAATTTAGCAGCGGGGGCGATAGAGTCAAGGCTTGCATCGTTGCCAAGCCGACAGTAGGGCCTATCATCGGAATGTCCCAATATTGTTCCCCCAATCTTTCTGTCATTCAGTTGACACACCAAAATCAGCCTTTAACTATCGCCTCCGTCTACATTGAACCTCGCGATGACGAGAATAATACTCTCGAGCGATTGGACTTCCTCGCTAGGTCAACTAGCGGACAAAATCTTATTATAGGCGGCGACCTCAATGGATGGCACCCTTTGTGGGGTTCCACCACAGCCAACTCACGAGGCAATGATATTTTGGAACTGGTGAGTGCTAATGATCTCAGCATATGTAATATAGGTACAACCCCAACTTTCATCACTACCACTCACGGACAACAGCGCACCTCCATCATCGATCTTACCATTGCTTCTGACTCCATTCGAAATAGAATTACCAGCTGGCAAGTCAACTCGGACTTGTGCCCGTCGTCTTTTCATAATGCCATTGAGTTTTCATTCCTCATTGGACACCTGCCTGCACACAAGCCGCAATCCACCTCGACATTCTTATTCAAGTCCGAAAAGGCTAATTGGGCTTTGTTCAAGCAGATATTGGACCAAATTATGACCGAATCGGATATTTTAGACGCTAATTTAGAAACAGCGAATCCCATAGACCTGGACAATATAGTGGCCGAGTTCACCAACGCTATACACACGGCTTGTCGTGGCTCAATGCCGATTAGAGGTGGCTCCACGAAGGTTAAAGCGCCTTGGTGGACTGACGAGCTGGAATCATGTAAACAGAAGGTTATAGAAATTCACCGCCAACTTCACCATGCGAAACGACACGGATTCCCACTCGATGAAATCCTTCAGGAACAAACCACCGCTAGAGAAACATACGCTGAACTCATGAAGTCGGAGTCGACCAGACACTTCCGTGAGTTCTGTGAGCTCCAAACCAAGGAAAATGTCTGGTCGCTTACAAACCGACTCATGAAGGAAGCTGCTCCAAGAACCCCACCGGTCACCATCAAAGTCGGAAATAGATACACTGCGAGTGGACAGGAAACTGCCGAAGCAATACTGGACCACTTCTTTCCCAGTGATACGCCTGACTGTGATCCTAGACATGAGGAACTTCGCTCAGCGCAACCTCTCGTACCGGATACCCCAGACGACCCACCTTTCACAGTTGGTGAGGTTCTGGAATGCTTAAGCCAGATAAGCCACAAGAAAGCTCCTGGGCTAGACAACCTGACAGCTGACATATGCAAACAGGTTGCTTCCTCTTACCCGGACTTCTTAGTGGCTCTTCTCAATCGTTGCCTCTCTCTTGGATATTTTCCCCAACAGTGGAAGGAGGCTTACCTCAAAATCATTCCAAAGCCGGGAAAAGCCGATCACACTTCTTTAAATTCATTAAGACCTATCGGGCTCATTCCGGTTTATGGTAAGCTGCTCGAAAAACTGTTTATCAGACGAGTCAGTTACGCAGCTGCCAAGGCTGGAAAAAGCAACCCGTACCAGTTCGGCTTCACGGAACAGCTTAGCACTGTCGACGCCCTCAGCACGGCTCTTAACAAAATCCGAACTGCTAGAGACACTGGCAATCTCACCTTAGCTGTGTCTCTGGACATCAAGTCGGCCTTTAACAACGCCTGGTGGCCGGCAATGTTCCAGCAGTTACGCAATAAACAGTGCCCAAAGAATGTCTTCCAGCTCATCCAGAGCTACGTCCATAACCGAAAGGTTACCCTTGACCATGCAGACTCGCGCGTCACACGTATTATGACCAAAGGGTGCATTCAAGGGTCCGCATGCGGTCCTATCCTCTGGAACGTCACACTGGATGAGTTGTTTGATATTCAGCTCCCTGATGGGTGCCATCTACAAGCATTTGCCGACGACGTTTTACTTGTTGTATCGGCACGCACTCTGGCCGGACTTGAGATGGCAACCAATGAGGCGTTACACCTTATTGCGAATTGGGGATCGAGCGTCAAACTGATGTTCGGGCCCGAAAAAACCCAGATCATTGCCTTCAACAGAAAAGCTGAGACCACCAAGATTACCATGTCTGGAAAACAATTAAAATTCACTGACCAAATCAAACTCTTGGGGGTCATCATTGACAAAGGCTTAAGGTTCGGTGCACATGTGCGATACGTCATCGAAAAGGCTACCCGGGTGTTCCACAGGTTATGTCTGTTTACCAGACCAACTTGGGGGGCACACCCCGAGAATGTTAGCACAATTTATCGCCAGGTCATCGAGCCCATGATTACTTATGCGGCGGGTGTTTGGGGACAAGCAGCGAACCTACTCTATGTGCAACAACTGCTACTTAGCACACAACGTGGCTTTGCCATCAAGACCATTCGTGCCTTCAGAACCGTATCCACAACAGCTGCCCTTGCTCTCGCGCAATTTGTGCCTCTAGATCTTAGGGTCAAAGAGGTACACGCGATTGAGCAAATGAAACTAACTGGAGTCTTCCCCGAACTCCCGAGTGACATTACATTGGAGAAACCCATTCCACCTAGTGATTTGCCACACCCGAGCGAACGCATCTCTCCACAATATACGAAAGTCACTAACCAACAAGAAGTGGACCAACTGCACCAGGGTACAGCGTACCAAATCTACACAGACGGAAGTAAGCAGGAAGACGGAACAGTCGGCGCTGCTTTCGTCTGCTACGCCCCCGGTGCGAACAGCCCTTCAGTGACCAGAAAACTGAAACTTCACAATGCTTGTAGCGTGTTTCAAGCTGAGCTTTTGGCTATCCTCCACGCTTGCCGCTGGGTGGAAAAGAAACGGTATCAGAGAACCGTAATATATTCCGACTCAATGTCATCCCTACAAGCCATCCAAAACCGTAGTAACAAACATCAACTTGTTGCGGAGATTCATGGCATACTACTGCGTAACCCAGAGACCATCCAGTTTGCGTGGGTTCGCAGCCACGTCGGCATAATCGGAAATGAGACAGCAGACGCTGCAGCCGGACAGGCGACTCATCTCAGACGCAGTCTAGATTATGACCGTTTCGCAGCAACTCACGCAAAAACCCAATTACGAAAAGGGAGCCTGGCTATCTGGCAAGACAGATATATCACAGCCACACAAGCATCTATTACCAAAAGCTGGCTCCCCACCATCAATGATTGTAGGGCTGCAAAGATCTCCTTGGGCATATCATTTGCGTTAACACAGATATTAACGGGACACGGATACCATAAAACTTACCTCCACAGATTTAAAATTACAGAAGACGATCTCTGCCCATGTGACGGACAAACCAGCCAAGACTTAAAACATCTCATAGAAAACTGTCCTATGTACACCAGACAGCGAATAGACCACACTATTTTGTGCCAAAATTTAAAAATTAACCCTTACAACATCCTAGAGATAATCAAAAAAGAATCTGCTGCTGAATCATTTATCAAATATATTACACACATTATAAATACCCTAAAGAGATATAACAACACATAAAACAAACATGACTGCGTATAAATCAAAATATTTCTCAAACATACTGTAAACTAACTGTATTTCTACTTTATATATATATATTTATATCACGATTATATTATTATATACTATATCTATAAATATATTAAACATTGACTCTACTCAACTTCTAAAATTAGAAGATGTATCAAATAGCATCTTCTTAAAATTATTAAAGCAACAAACAGTGTCCCACAAACAAACAGAAATAGAAACAAATAAGACTGTTAAAAAAAAAAAAAAAACCTAACCTAACCTAACCTAACCAAACCTAACCTAACCAAAATCCTACCTAACAAAAATCCAACCTAACAAAATAAAATCCTACCTAACAAAAATCCAACCTAACAAAATCATCATCATCATCATCATCATCATCATCATCATCATCATCATCATCATCATCATCATCATCATCATCATCATCATCATCATCATCATCATCATCATCATCATCATCATCATCATCATCATCATCATCATCATCATCATCATCATCATCATCATCATCATCATCATCATCATCATCATCATCATCATCATCATCATCATCATCATCATCATCATCATCATCATCATCATCATCATCATCATCATCATCATCATCATCATCATCATCATCATCATCATCATCATCATCATCATCATCATCATCATCATCATCATCATCATCATCATCATCATCATCATCATCATCATCATCATCATCATCATCATCATCATCATCATCATCATCATCATCATCATCATCATCATCATCATCATCATCATCATCATCATCATCATCATCATCATCATCATCATCATCATCATCATCATCATCATCATCATCATCATCATCATCATCATCATCATCATCATCATCATCATCATCATCATCATCATCATCATCATCATCATCATCATCATCATCATCATCATCATCATCATCATCATCATCATCATCATCATCATCATCATCATCATCATCATCATCATCATCATCATCATCATCATCATCATCATCATCATCATCATCATCATCATCATCATCATCATCATCATCATCATCATCATCATCATCATCATCATCATCATCATCATCATCATCATCATCATCATCATCATCATCATCATCATCATCATCATCATCATCATCATCATCATCATCATCATCATCATCATCATCATCATCATCATCATCATCATCATCATCATCATCATCATCATCATCATCATCATCATCATCATCATCATCATCATCATCATCATCATCATCATCATCATCATCATCATCATCATCATCATCATCATCATCATCATCATCATCATCATCATCATCATCATCATCATCATCATCATCATCATCATCATCATCATCATCATCATCATCATCATCATCATCATCATCATCATCATCATCATCATCATCATCATCATCATCATCATCATCATCATCATCATCATCATCATCATCATCATCATCATCATCATCATCATCATCATCATCATCATCATCATCATCATCATCATCATCATCATCATCATCATCATCATCATCATCATCATCATCATCATCATCATCATCATCATCATCATCATCATCATCATCATCATCATCATCATCATCATCATCATCATCATCATCATCATCATCATCATCATCATCATCATCATCATCATCATCATCATCATCATCATCATCATCATCATCATCATCATCATCATCATCATCATCATCATCATCATCATCATCATCATCATCATCATCATCATCATCATCATCATCATCATCATCATCATCATCATCATCATCATCATCATCATCATCATCATCAT
Source organism: Catoptria pinella (assembly GCA_963556745.1). Taxonomy (NCBI): domain Eukaryota; kingdom Metazoa; phylum Arthropoda; class Insecta; order Lepidoptera; family Crambidae; genus Catoptria; species Catoptria pinella. The sequence continues at coordinate 13,902,813 of OY750768.1, read as the reverse complement.
CATCATCATCATCATCATCATCATCATCATCATCATCATCATCATCATCATCATCAGGTAAGGTTAGGTTTCGTTAGGTTAGGTTTTGTAAGGTTAGGTTTTGTTAGGTTAGGTTTTGTTAGGTTAAGTTTTGTAAGGTTAGGTTTTGTAAGGTTAGGTTTTGTTAGGTTAAGTTTTGTTAGGTTAGGTTTCGTTAGGTTAGGTTTCGTTAGGTTAGGTTTTGTAAGGTTAGGTTTTTTAAGTTTAGGTTAGGTTTGGTTAGGTTTGTTAATTTGAAGAGAATAAACAGTCGCCAAAGCTTCTTGATAATACTTTCCTTGATCTAGTATCCTTAATAGGGATCGGCGAATGAATCAAAGCTATATTTTAAAAATAAGAATGAATATTTTGATATTTTCTACGAGGCATTACAAGCACCCTTCTTATCTCAAAACCGTTTGTAAGTCGGATACAAGACAAGATAAGAAATAATCTATCTATCTATCTATCTATCTATCTATCTATCTATCCATCCATCCATCCATCCATCCATCCATCCATCCATCCATCCATCCATCCATCCATCCATCCATCCATCCATCCATCCATCCATCCATCCATCCATCCATCCATCCATCCATCCATCCATCCATCCATCCATCCATCCATCCATCCATCCATCCATCCATCCATCCATCCATCCATCCATCCATCCATCCATCCATCCATCCATCCATCCATCCATCCATCCATCCATCCATCCATCCATCCATCCATCCATCCATCCATCCATCCATCGGAACGGAACGGAACGGAACGGAACGGAACGGAACGGAACGGAACGGAACGGAACGGAACGGAACGGAACGGAACGGAACGGAACGGAACGGAACGGAACGGAACGGAACGGAACGGAACGGAACGGAACGGAACGGAACGGAACGGAACGGAACGGAACGGAACGGAACGGAACGGAACGGAACGGAACGGAACGGAACGGAACGGAACGGAACGGAACGGAACGGAACGGAACGGAACGGAACGGAACGGAACGGAACGGAACGGAACGGAACGGAACGGAACGGAACGGAACGGAACGGAACGGAACGGAACGGAACGGAACGGAACGGAACGGAACGGAACGGAACGGAACGGAACGGAACGGAACGGAACGGAACGGAACGGAACGGAACGGAACGGAACGGAACGGAACGGAACGGAACGGAACGGAACGGAACGGAACGAACTCGAACTCGAACACGAACACGAACACGAACACGAACACGAATACGAATACGTATACTGTGATTCGACATCTCAACCCAGGCTCTCAACTCACGATGGTTTTAAGATTTTTAGAATTTTTCGTATTGTGTACTTAAAGCGATGCCCCACCAATTAAGAATCTAGAAATAATCTAGATTCCTAATGCTATCCGCATCGCATTGTAGTACTTGACCCTTACTAGACATACCTCCACTGGTATGTCTTGACCTTTACTAGACACACACTTAATACAATTATAAGAAAATCATTATTATTGTGTTTGTCTGTGTCTGTCTGTGTCTATGCCTCTGTCTATGTCTATGTCTATGTCTATGTCTATGTCTATGTCTATGTCTATGTCTATGTCTATGTCTATGTCTATGTCTATGTCTATGTCTATGTCTATGTCTATGTCTATGTCTATGTCTATGTCTATGTCTATGTCTATGTCTATGTCTATGTCTATGTCTATGTCTATGTCTATGTCTATGTCTATGTCTATGTCTATGTCTATGTCTATGTCTATGTCTATGTCTATGTCTATGTCTATGTCTATGTCTATGTCTATGTCTATGTCTATGTCTATGTCTATGTCTATGTCTATGTCTATGTCTATGTCTATGTCTATGTCTATGTCTATGTCTATGTCTATGTCTATGTCTATGTCTATGTCTATGTCTATGTCTATGTCTATGTCTATGTCTATGTCTATGTCTATGTCTATGTCTATGTCTATGTCTATGTCTATGTCTATGTCTATGTCTATGTCTATGTCTATGTCTATGTCTATGTCTATGTCTATGTCTATGTCTATGTCTATGTCTATGTCTATGTCTATGTCTATGTCTATGTCTATGTCTATGTCTATGTCTATGTCTATGTCTATGTCTATGTCTATGTCTATGTCTATGTCTATGTCTATGTCTATGTCTATGTCTGTCTATGTCTGTGTCTGTGTCTGTGTCTGTGTCTGTGTCTGTGTCTGTGTCTGTGTCTGTGTCTGTGTCTGTGTCTGTGTCTGTGTCTGTGTCTGTGTCTGTGTCTGTGTCTGTGTCTGTGTCTGTGTCTGTGTCTGTGTCTGTGTCTGTGTCTGTGTCTGTGTCTGTGTCTGTGTCTGTGTCTGTGTCTGTGTCTGTGTCTGTGTCTGTGTCTGTGTCTGTGTCTGTGTCTGTGTCTGTGTCTGTGTCTGTGTCTGTGTCTGTGTCTGTGTCTGTGTCTGTGTCTGTGTCTGTGTCTGTGTCTGTGTCTGTGTCTGTGTCTGTGTCTGTGTCTGTGTCTGTGTCTGTGTCTGTGTCTGTGTCTGTGTCTGTGTCTGTGTCTGTGTCTGTGTCTGTGTCTGTGTCTGTGTCTGTGTCTGTGTCTGTGTCTGTGTCTGTGTCTGTGTCTGTGTCTGTGTCTGTGTCTGTGTCTGTGTCTGTGTCTGTGTCTGTGTCTGTGTCTGTGTCTGTGTCTGTGTCTGTGTCTGTGTCTGTGTCTGTGTCTGTGTCTGTGTCTGTGTCTGTGTCTGTGTCTGTGTCTGTGTCTGTGTCTGTGTCTGTGTCTGTGTCTGTGTCTGTGTCTGTGTCTGTGTCTGTGTCTGTGTCTGTGTCTGTGTCTGTGTCTGTGTCTGTGTCTGTGTCTGTGTCTGTGTCTGTGTCTGTGTCTGTGTCTGTGTCTGTGTCTGTGTCTGTGTCTGTGTCTGTGTCTGTGTCTGTGTCTGTGTCTGTGTCTGTGTCTGTGTCTGTGTCTGTGTCTGTGTCTGTGTCTGTGTCTGTGTCTGTGTCTGTGTCTGTGTCTGTGTCTGTGTCTGTGTCTGTGTCTGTGTCTGTGTCTGTGTCTGTGTCTGTGTCTGTGTGTGTGTGTGTGTGTGTGTGTGTGTGTGTGTGTGTGTGTGTGTGTGTGTGTGTGTGTGTGTGTCTGTGTCTGTGTCTGTGTCTGTGTCTGTGTCTGTGTCTCCGTCTCCGTCTCCGTCTCCGTCTCCGTCTCCGTCTCCGTCTCCGTCTCCGTCTCCGTCTCCGTCTCCGTCTCCGTCTCCGTCTCCGTCTCCGTCTCCGTCTCCGTCTCCGTCTCTGTCTGTCTCTGTCTCTGTCTCTGTCTCTGTCTCTGTCTCTGTCTCTGTCTCTGTCTCTGTCTCTGTCTCTGTCTCTGTCTCTGTCTCTGTCTATGTCTATGAATCTAGTCTCAAGCACCCTATTGATTCCAAAACAAAGCTTGAGTAATAACTCAGGCTACTCAGCTGATCTCTACTTAAATCTCAGAATAATAAGACTTAAATAGAGATTTGCATCCACAGTCAGTTTCCTATTACAAAACTTATTTTATGCAGAATGAGTTTCATTTTTCGCATCATTAGACACAGAATGGCCAAATTAAATGTTGCTTTTTTAGCCATGTGATGTATATTTCTTATAAGTTGCATTGACCGTTATACGTTATTTTTAATAAATAAAGTATTAATTGTGCTTACTTACATAATATTAATAAGATTTTAATGGGTGATTTTTTCAATGCAGTAAATTTTTCTTAAAACGGAATGTGGTGATTCAATCTTATCAATTCAACAAACTAAACACAACCTCAGATCATGCTTATTTTCAAACGGTGCTCGAGTAATTTTAGAACTAAAATCTCTGCTCAGTACGGATTTGATCTCAGTTTACGTAAGTATGGTCGAGACCACGCTCGAACATTGATTTGGTCTCATTTTTACATTAATAAGGGTCGAATTTGAAGAAGTGGATGATTGGAATGTGCTATGTTGGGGAGAGTTCCTAACAGCTCCCAGTGCCCCTACAGAAAGCAATTCAATTTTTTAAAATTAAATTTTGAAAATAAACCTAACCTCAAATGTATGAAAAAAAGTTATTTAAGGGCGGCGAGCGACGGGAAAATAGGAGAGTGGAGAGGGGGGACTCGCAAATCCCCCCTTAAGTTTGTCATTTGATGTGATGGGTTAAAAATATAAATTCTGTGTTTTTTGAACAGACAACAGAAATATCTTTCTTAATACCCCTTAAAGCTTTTGAAGAGGGGATGGGTGGGTCACCCATTTCTACTCTCCTTTTTTTCCCTCGCCCGCCCCCCTTTGATGGCTTTTTCATACAATTTCAGGCTAGGTGTGGTAAAATTTCAAAATTCATTTAAAAAAAAGCTATGCATTTCCGCACAAAATGCTTTGGTGGGGAGGTCCCCCCTCTCTCCTTCCCTTCTTCCCTTCTTGAGTCTCGTCCTATAATACGGACCTGAATGTTTTAGTAGGTATACGTATTTGACGGAAGAGTCAAAAGTATTTAATTTTAATACTTAAATACAAAATGAGAGTTAGTTTTTTGCAGAAGTATTTTTAAATAAAAGTTTAGCAGAATCTTAGAAAATTAAGAACAGGAGATGCCAACAGCACTCTTCTACACTAGATTTTGTTCACCGATTTTGGAGGAGTTCGAGGTATACACGCACAGCACACAACTTCATATTCACGCACACAAAAACAAAATCCCACAAAATTATCATTGTGAGTGGTCAAATTTGGAACTAACAATCTTAGTACAAATTCTGACAGATCACGCTACGGCAGCGCCCAACTTAACAACAAAAACCTAGTGATGAGCTGTTAAAAGACCGATGGAATTGAATGATTGGAAGATGAGTGATTGATTACGAACAAGATTATGTTAATATGGTTTTCATTTGATTTTGTGATCTACACCAACAATCACTAAAATGCGCTTATAATTAAATGTTCAACATTCATTTAATTTCATTTATTTATTAAACAAAGTAAAACATACAATTTATAGAAAAACCCAGCGACTAAAACGTAAAACCCGATTAGGTTTGTCGCGAAAATTTTTCTAAGTCTATGGTTTGTCCAGTCACTACGTATTCATCAAACTAGATAGTCGGTATACAACTAAGCAGTTTTGAAAAGAAAAAACAAATTGCTTAATGCTTATGAATAAAAAATAAAAAATATTTATACAACATGTTACAAAAATACCTGAACAACTTTTTTATAGGACCAACTCTCAAATCGCGAAAAAAAAACAAGCTGTTTCATACAAAATTAAAATCGAAAATATCAAAATGTATGAAACAGCTGATTTTTTTTTCCGCGATTTCAGAGTTGGTCCCATAGTAAAAGTTGTTCAGTTTGATGGTCCCTATATACCATATTCGGCATTAGGGGTAATTTTGTGACATGTATATATTATTTTAAGGTCTTAAAAATACTTAATAAACACAATATTTGATCGTAAATGCGTGTGCACAGGATGATGTTAAGAAAAAGCTGACTATTGTTTAAATACGAGAAATTCTACGGCAAATTTTTGGTAGAAAAATAAATTTTGAGTTTTTGCTTCACACTTTTGTGTTTGAGGTCATGAGGTTGAGGTTTGCATTGGCAAGATGATACTTTATTGTGCATACAATCGTGATTGTGTATTACTATTGAAACGTCGTGGTCTCTACAATATAAGTTGTTAATAAAACATAATGGTACAAAAAAGTGAAATAAAATAATAAATGCTTGGAAAACAAGTGATTTGTGTTTCATTTTTATTATTATTAAATTTTTGTATACATGTTCTGCCAAAACATGATTAGTTCGTTCCGATGCCAAGGTAGGCTTTATCCAGAAGCCTTGTGTAGATGTGCTGGAAGGCTCACAGCTCCGCTTTTCAAGCCAAAATATAAACAGTAGTGAATGCTAGCAGCCACCTTAAAATGAAAAAAATGGTATGATAAATGTTAATACCCATTTACAAATAAAAATGTATTGTATTGGTATTATTATTTAATTTATATTTATTGAATTGAAAACCTCATTTTTGATAGTTAGTAATTTTTTTGCAAGGAAAGTTTAAGTAAACAAAAGTTTTGAAATTTCTTACCTGCAGAAGCTGCACAATCGGAACAATTTGACTTGAGGATCTTGGCATCAGTTTCCTTTATTTTGATTAATGATTTTTATGTCCTATGCTCGGGCTTTGACAGGACTGATTCATAAGATTCTCTCCACTTCTACATAACCGACAGACAGCCGAGGACTAGTAACTATCCCGGGATGACCTAAAAGAAGATTAAAAAAGGAGAACATCACACCCGTAAAACAATGTCTCCAATTAATACTAAGTATAGATTTTGCAAAAAAAGTCAATACCTATCTATTACATATTAATTATAAAAAATAATCTTTGACAATTTATGTGCTGGTCTGATCACATCAAAATAATAGTTAAAACTCATTCACTTGATCATTCATTCGTTCTTAGAGCATAAGCATTCGTTCTCTTTGTCGCAGCACTAAGACTTTTATTATGGTATGTGGCATGTGTTTGGTATCGTTTTGTTATCGCAATGTCGTCATTATCTTACACAAACAAAGTGCGTTTTCTTCGTAATTATATTATAGTTTGGTAATAAAATTATACTTACGTGTGATAGAAAATCCCGTTCTTAGTAAAATTTGAATTTTCAGATCGTCTTTTGCAAGAAAACTCTGCACAATTCACCATTTTTGCGGAGCTGCGATCGGCGACATGTGTTCTTACAAAATGACGGGTGTTCGAGACCAAATAGTTTTTATAAACTGACACGATCAAATTGGTCATGTACTTTGGTGAAAGGGGAGCGGGTATTTGCCATCTCCCGTTCTTAATGCTCTAAAAGCAGAATTTAGCAGATTTTAACGGAGTTGCTAGCATAATCACAGAATATATAAATTACAAATTTTAATCTGGTCACCCGTCACCCCTGTCAGTTCTACTCTACTCTACGTCATACGTCAACGTCAGTCGCAGCGTACTCTATGGTCGCAGCACAGCAGGCAAAATGTCAATAACACGTTGTGGTGCCGCAGTTGTGGTTCCGGGTGGCTTGAGTGCGATTAAACAGTTGTATTCTAACAGTTATAGCAGAAACTGTGTGGCTAAGATACGGTGTTTAAGTTCTAAAGTAGTAAATAAACCTAACAGTGATACTAAAAATATGTACATCGCGGAAGAAAGAGGCTCAGCTTACGCTCCTGATTACCGGGTATTCTTCAGTAAGTGTTATATGATAACGCTTCTATCAGTACTTGAGCTTGCTCGCATGTCTCGCACGCGCTGGAAATCTCAAGTTCAGCCACTTTATTTGAATCATTCTATCGCGTGCGTCACTTATCGTAAAGCAAAGGTCAAACAAAACTTCAATATGGAATAATGACAGATAGATAGGTGAAGCAATAAGTAGTTCCATTCCTTTCAATAGTTTTATGTTACGTTCGGAGGGTCGTCTTCGGAACGAGTTTTCTTCAATCACCCACTGTTCATAAGAAAAAAAATATGATTAGATTAAATCACAGGTATTAAACACATTTATGTGTTACATACACACCTATGTTACATACAGGTAGGGAATGCAATAGCGGGGTCCTGAAACACCGGGATCCCGCATGCTAATTGCAGTTGTAAACTCAACGGGATCCCGTACGGGATTGCAGGCTTGAACAGAAGCAAAATTAAGGTGTATGTGTTACAGCGTGCGGCTGCTACCTTCAATTCGTCTATAACGCCTTCATGACTATTGTCCCTACAAACGTGGAAGCAGAACAAGCGTTTTCCACTGCTCTGGTCATAATAGTATGCAAAGTCAAGAGCCATTCAGCAGATGAAACAATATATTTTTTGAGAAGCTACTTTCAAAAATGTGTTTAATTATTATCTACTTTCAAAAACTTTTATCTTTGAGCATCAAAAGCACACTTATAGAGAAAAACTAATTCTATAATTTTTTTACAATAATAATAGTCTTTCAAATATATTTAAAGTTTTCTTTCTTAAATGATACGTTTCAATTAAGTCCCTTCAAAGTTTGAACATTTTCATAATTTATTTGCAAAGTCTTATTGTTTAAAAGTGTATAAAAATTTACTCTGTAATAAAACAATACAACCCAATTGAGTTTGGGCTCATTAGAATCGTCTTGACAAGTACTCTGACGGAAGACGAGGGTCCAGGATCTAATGAAGCCGGAAGAAGGCCACAGGAACTCAGTATTGAAACGGTGCAACCGTTTTGAGTTTAGGCTCATTTGATTCGTCTTGACAAGTGCTCCGATAGGCTATGGTGTATTTATAGTTAAAGTTGAAATAGCATAAAATAATAGTATAATAAAAAACCTTTTATTTTAATAAGAAAACACATTTTTAAAATGGACTAAAAATATACAATAATTTTGTAAGATTTATCATCATTGCCCCACATTTTTAGGTTTAAAACTTCTGTATAGGGCTATAAATCTTTACGGGAGAAATTATTGTGAACTTTTTAGTCTATTTTAAAAATGTGTTATATAATTTAAAAAAAATTGATAATATATTTTATCTATTCCAAACACAAGCCAAGGAGTAATTTATCAATAAAAATATTAATTTGATAAGTTATCATATAATTTATCATATCTTATGTAGGTATTTTACATTATACCAAGCATTAATTCATTAATGCCCGAGCGGCCGAATGCGGCCGGACAACAATAGAATTTCTATTGTGTCTGATTTTCCAGGTCTTGAAGGGTTAAATGGCAGTTTAATATACTAAAATTAAAACTATTTCCATCTCATCAATGCTGAAAACATTTGTGTGATACTAATGCAACTGTAGTACAATGAGAAGTATTCACACCGAGTGTGATAATAGTGATAAACACAAATGAGTATTTTAATACCTAATTATGTACACTTGCATACGAGACTTTATCTACACCCATAATATTAAATAGGGCCCAGGTTGTGAAATGTAGAAATGATTGTTCATAAGTACTCTTTGTTTTGACTTTTGACTTGCCGTTGCCGTGTCGTGCCGGTGACGCGACATCGACTTGACTGAAACGCGCCGGTGACGTGACTGAGTCATGCCGTAGCAATACAACTTGTATGAAACTATTATAGTTTGACGTGACTGACCGTTGGCTCGACTGATTAAATAAAAACAGACGTGACAGCTGTGCGGATGATCCTTAAGTTAAGACTAAATAATGATCGGTATGAGTCGTCTATGGTTTTATTTAGAATCGGTCGTTGTTAACAGAGGATGAGAGCGGTCCGATCTCGCCGCTGCACGACATCCCGCTGTGGGCGGACCGCGCGCGGCGCGCCGTCAACATGGTGGTCGAGGTGCCGCGCTGGAGCAACGCCAAGATGGAGATCAGCCTCGGCGAGCCGCTCAACCCGATCAAGCAGGACGTGAAGAAGGGCGCGCTGCGGTTTGTGAGCAACGTGTTCCCGCACCACGGCTACATCTGGAACTACGGCGCACTGCCGCAGACCTGGGAGAACCCGCATCACGTAGACCCCGCCACGCAGGCGCGCGGCGACAACGACCCCGTCGACGTCATAGAGATCGGCGAGCGCGTCGCGGCGAGGGGCGATGTCGTGCCCGTCAAGATTCTGGGCGTTCTGGCGCTCATCGACGAGGGGGAGACGGACTGGAAACTGATCGCGATCGATACGCGAGATCCAAACGCGTCGCGGCTGGATGACGTGGCCGATGTGGAGAAGCTGTTCCCTGGACTACTGAGCGCCACCGTCGAGTGGTTCCGCCTCTACAAGGTGCCCGATGGAAAGCCTGTCAACAAGTTCGCGTTCGACGGCGAAGCTAAGGGAAAGGAATTTGCCTACAAAATCGTGGATGAGGTAAGGGATGTATACATTTAGAAAAAAGAAAAATTACATATAGATTAAAAAAAATATTTTCCGTATTGTAATTTATTTTTATTATAAATTCTAACTAGTTTTTTCCTTATTTTTTACCAAATAATATTGTGTGCTAATTTTTATATTGCCTATATGTTTGCCTATTTGGTTCTATCATATTATATAAAAAAATATTAGACAACATCACAAACATTGCACTCATACCAACGTAAGTAACTAAAGCACTTGTGTTAAGGAAATCAGAGCTAACGGTGGAACTAACACCTGAGCCAATATAGAAAAGTTCGTTTTCTAAATTGACCCAGTCGGGGATCGAACCCGGGACCTCAGAGATGGCAACACCTTGAATACCGGTGTACAAACCACTCAACCACGGAGGTCGTCACGCAAAAGTTGAGGTGTTATAAGTTTAACGTGTCTGTGATTCTGTTTGTGGTATCGTAGCTCCCAAACGGATGAACTGACTTTGGTTTAGTTTTTTTTTGTGAGAAAGATAATTTTATTCAGAGTGTTCTTAGTCATGTTTTATGAAAATTGTGATTCTAAAAATCATATTATTTTAGTCGTTACATAATGAGTCACTTCAAAGTATTTAGTTAGCTACCTGAATGAAGCAGTGTAATGAACCGTGGTTGGTGTTGTGTGTGTTGTGCAGGTGCACGAGTTCTGGCGCGGGCTGGTGGCGGGCGAGGCGGCCGACGCCACCGACATCTGCAAGTGAGCGTCTCTCACCTCACATCACCTCACCAACTCACCACACCTCACATCACCTCAGCTCACCACCTCACCTCACCTCACCTCACCTCAACTCCCCCACCCCACCTCACCTCACCTCACCCCCTCATGAGCCTAGAGGAGGCGCCCCTTGAGGGGCGGACGGCGGACCAACACCCAACAGCTAGTTCCTAATATATACGGCGTGTGTTGAGCTTGCCGACTGCTGTTTGCCCCTTTAGTTAAGCTGCCCCCTAGCATGACCACCGAAACACGATCTACAGGATTGCACGAAGAGAAAGTACCTTAAATATCGAAGTTAGGAAATTTTACTAAAAAAAACCTTATTTTAATTTTGAAAAAAAAAACGTGAACTTACTGTATTAAAAGGGTTATGTTTTTCGCGCGTATCTTGTATGCATGTATGTTTATATGTAATATTCTTTATTACCTCATATCTGTCAAACGGCTGAACGGATTTCTATCATTGATATATCGTTAGATTGACCGTAATATAATAAAAACTAAAAAACCCGCCTGCATCAAAAAACAAGACAACTGAAAGATGGAAACAAGATCTAATATTAAAGGCAACAAAATAACATGCAGTCGGATGCATAGAATTTAATGATAAGTCAAATCATTCATAATTTTAATTTATACATGCCTCGTTCGTTCGTGTTGTTTCAATCCGTATAGTATCGAATGCGATTTAAAAAAAATATCTTTGAATGTAGTTCTCCATACTTTTAATAACAAAATGAAAATTTCTGCAATATTTAAGGTACTTTCCCTCCATCTGGCAAAGTTCTGTAACACCTTGTATGTCGTGTTTCGGTGGTTATGCTAGGGGGGTGGATCTACTAAACTGTATCGTTGCGGCGCCGGCGTGTCGCATCATCCCCGCCACGTATCACCGACAACTACTCGCACCGTGCTCGCTGATGTGGATACATACTAAGTTTTCGCCCACACGATCGGTGCTATGCGATTGGATACGTCCAATGATACAAGTACTAAGTATAAATAAATCCAGCTATACTAATCCAATAAATTACAATGCGATTAAATTGACAATAGACAGTGATCTGCTGCAACATCACTCGAGAATGTATGGCAAAGAGAAAATTTTGCAGATTTAAATACGTCGTTTTTTACCGCAAGCTAAGCGCTCTAAAGTTGGTCACTTCTGCTGTACATTGTTAAATTAATCGCCGCATTGTGTGCATTCTTGTACTCAATTGTTTATATACTGTTTCAAAAGTCGATACGTCACACGAGTCACGCACGACCCTCGGATTATGAAAGTATTGTTGATTGTTTTGTTCCTGATTTTTATACTAATGTAACCTTAACCATAATTAAGTATTCAGTGCCTTAACGTAACGTAACCATCAATTGTCCCGTAATAAAAAAAAATCGAATATTGCCAAAACACGCCGCGTAGTGTGTTCCTCCTTAGTTCCTTACCCATCCAAGATGTGGCCTAGCGGTGGGGTGATAACATTAAAATGACTGGCGAAAATAATGAATAGTGTTGGCCACATAATTAAGGACGCCAGTAAATTTTCATACAAACGAGGTATGATAAAGATATGTATAAAACATCGCGAAAATAGCATTAAAATGTGTGGAAATCTTGAAACAGTCTGGCGCCCTTAATAATGTCGCCACCACTTATGTGTGTGTGTGTGTGTGTGTGCAGAACCAACTTGACGGTGGAGAGCAGTCCGTCGCGCGTGGAGCGCGCCGAGGCGGCGGCGGTGCTGGCGCGCGCGCCGCCGCGCGGCCAGCCGCACCCGGCGCCCCTCACTGGTACGTTACCTTCTATTGACCTTACATCACTTATGGTCTCATTTAAAATTGGAACAAGATTTCAGAATGACTATAATGGATCCACCACATGCACAGGCCCGGCCGGAGAGGATTTGTATGCCCATGAGAATGTTGAGCACTTTAGTACTGTGTCAAATTAAATACCTAACAGACAAGGCAAAAACTGACCATGAAATGTTAGTTTAACAAGTTTCAATTCTAAGTATGCTCAACAATTTCATGGGCCGACAGTGCATTCTCTCAGCGTCAGCGGCCGTACTGTCGTTTCACAGTCACAGTTCCAAATTCGTGGATTACAAAGTTAGCATGAAATATGATTGAGAGTACCAGGTACCTAATTGGAACTTGGGATAGTTGAGAGTTTGAGTGAAATAAAATGTTTGTGGTGACATAATATTGTAGGTACCTATTGCAAGATGTATCTACATAAGAAATCGTCGTCATACGCCATGTTGCTAAGTTTTGGTGCACGTGTGAAGTACGATTATACCACAGGCACTTGTGAAACTGGATCTAGAAGATGTTAAAATTAAAATTGCTATCCAACGACACCCCACACTATGGTGTAGACAAGAAAATAAATTACATCCCCACTTCACGTGTAGACGAGGAAAAATATTTTTCTGAGCTTCACCACTTGTGAGTGACTGTCGGCGTTATTAATATGTATAGCCAAATAACAGCTTTCTAGTACTAAGAGTCTATGAGTTAGGCTGGGGACGGACAGACGGACAGATAGACATGGCGAAACTAATAAGGGTTCCTTGTTGACTACGGAACCCTAAAAAGTGACAGCATCACATTTAAAATCTTATGTAATAAAACAAGGCTAGTGTTTTAGCTCAATAACTTCACTGTCTACGTTAAATCAAGGACGTAATTTCATATCTTAATAAAAAACATATTTTCACTGTTAATGTTATTCAAATATTTAAATTATCATAATATTATTCAAAAATAATGAAACGTGTTCGATATTGGATATTATCTAGCTATCAATATATCGGAATATATTTAATATCGCCCGAAAACACAGAATATATAAATAGTACTAAACGTACCGAAAATATGAATATATCGATATCTTTTTGACATCCCTACCTTAAAGGAGCTAGAGAGCGGCTTTGTCGATACCTATCGAAGGCAGTATAAAATTACATTTCGATTTGTACAGACAAAAAAACTCGGGCTCATCTCATCATATAGTTCCAGCCTGTTTACCAACCTAACGTAGTTTCTGTCTGGTCTCTTTCAGTGGATAAATGGCACTTCCTGGCGAACCTATAGGCGAGGCCCGCGACCGCAACTAGTGAATACGAATACGTGTATATTTATTTATAAATATTTAATTAAAGTTACTGCCTTTTAATAGACCTTTTATTTCATTACGACTTTGACATGAGACCGGCCGGTGACGTCAGAAAATAAGTTCTTTGCACTAATGACATACTTATGTTTAAAAAGACTTTTTTCTAGGCTAGTATTGATTGCAAACATGTAGTAACATATTTTAGTATTTTGCAATAAACTTGTGAGTACTATACACTCGCGAGAAAAAAATATGGGATCCATGCCTATGTTCATACAAACGAGGTAACTTTGTAGCTTTGGTTCTCGGCCCATGATTAAACGCGGGTCAAATAGAACAGAGAGCTGGCAATGGCAGCCCCGACGGATTTCTCTTGCGTTTGTAATTTATGAATAGGTGAATAAATTAACTATAGTACCTACATTACTTTAATATGTGGATTTTTGTAAAAAATATTTTACTCTTTTTTGATTAAGAATAAATGTTTCTAACCGTTATGGTTGTTATCAAAATTTTAAAATTTGCTTTTTATTTAAACTTTTTAGTTCAATAATTAAGAATAGCTATTTTAATTTAACCCTCGTGGGTTTTTTCACCTATGAAATGATTATAATAATATCATGTCTAGCCAAAGTCTAGAGTTCGAGTGTAACGGAGCCACATTGCACTGTATCGACTTGTGAAAAGTATAAGTATTGGTAGAGTTTCAAAAGTAGGTCAAAGCAAAAACAGCGATCTATTGCGATTCGAGGCTAGCTTTTAAGCTGAAGTGTGGCTGGAGGTGACGTAACGTCGTGAGTGGCGCGCTTGGTCCCAGACAATGGCGCCCGCCGACCGGCTACAAGTTGACAAACTGCTTTGAGAATAGAACCTTTCACCTTGCGAATGACATTCATAGGTTCAGCAAAGTGATAGTATCGATCGGTAGTTGGAGTAGACGTAACACAACACATACTTACGTAGAGAATATCTTAACAGTCTCATGTCATAATTATTTTTGTATAATCAGTTTAAAAACGTAGGTATCTCGGCAAGCAGCGTGACTGTAGATTTTGAATCGCACGCATCACATGGAGTAACCTACTGTAACTATGTAACTATATCTACGCTCGTGATTTTTCTACTAAAATCTGCATAGCGGATGGTGCGTGATGCGTGGCACGGCAATGTGAGATCCTAGTATCCTAGCAAACTGGATCTAAGTAAATAGATCCGTCATATAAACGACTGAAACTTTAGTAGTAGCATTGACTACTGATCAATCATTTTAACTCAAGCTGTCGAGACAAAACCCTGTAGGTAGTGAGTGACCTAACCTAACTAAGATTGATACAAACTGAAAACTATGAATGATACGATAATCGTTTGACTTTGAGCAACATGAAGGATGAAAATCCTAATCTCGTCGATCTGCCAACTGAAGCTACATACGTATACCTACTAAAAATAATTTGAGTAGTACTCCAGAGCCACTCGCGATGCCATACATAGTAGGTAATACTGGGGCTTCTTTCTATTTATTATATTATAATCTGCGCGCTATGAAAAAGCTTTTAAAAATTAAAAAGAAAAACCTCCTTCAAAAAACCTTAAAAAAATTGCTATAAAAAAAAAGCTTCAAAAAGCAACAGCTCTAAAAAGCAAGAAATAATATTCAAATCTGCATAATTACCACTATTCAAGTACCTACGCATATCTGATATAAAAAAAACGTCTTTTGAAGTCGGGTGGGGCTGAAAGATATTTTCCTTTTTTAATTTATATAAACATTTGTAGTGGTTTCTCTTTCGTAATTTGATTTTTTAAATCTTAAAGCCCCACCCGACTTCATAAGACGTTTTTTTTATATCAGATATGCATAGGTACTTGAATAGTGGTAATTATGCAGATTTGAATATTATTTCTTGCTTTTTAGAGCTGTTGCTTTTTGAAGCTTTTTTTTTATAGCAATTTTTTTAAGGTTTTTTGAAGGAGGTTTTTCTTTTTAATTTTTAAAAGCTTTTTTATTTTTCACTTTTTTGTGGTAGGTATGAACAAGTAAATGTAAGCAATGATATAAATATATTTTTATTCAAATTTTCAACACTTTTCAATGGTACTCGTATAATACCTACTCCGAATTCCACTTTTCGCGCTGTTAATTTTAGCAAGGGTCAGTCATGGGGTGGGTGACCAAAGTGTATTATCGCGAGCTCCTCCGTGCTTCAGAAGACACGTTAAGCCGTTAGTCCCAGCTACATTAGCACTCATTAACACCCACCAATCCGCATTGGGCCCGCGCGGTGGGTTATGGTCCATCCTATTCATTAGCCCATAAGTAAGGCTTGTATTCCAGTCCCAACAGTGACACTAAAAATGGCTGATGCGAAACCTTTCAATACCGTAGAGTAATCACTAATACACTATCCAATTTGATTTTGAAGAGTTCTCTTGAGTATCTTCGAAGTCCAAGGTCCAATGTACAGGAAATTTTAATGAAAACACCCTTAAAGTATCCTTTTTCTAACAAAACAAGAATTATCTCAATCGGTTTATAAACAAAGAAGTTATGTCTGAAGATCCGTTGAAACTCGTGCAAAAGTCACCTAAAAAATTACAGTATTTTCAGGATTACTCGAAAACCACTGAACCGATTTAAAATTTTCAAAAAATGGGACCACTTGGGGAACAAACCTGATAAAGTGGCGTTTGAATCATGTCAATCGGTTCAGCCGTTCTCGAGTAATCGGTGGACATACATAAAAAAAAAAAAAAAAAAAAAAAAAAAAAAAAACAAATAAACAGACGAACATAGAACCTCCTCCTTTTTTTGAAGTCGGTTAAAAATGGGACGATATCTTTTGGAACTGAAACGCGCACACCCGCACGGTCCGTCGCCGGAAACTCGCGTAGATGCTAGTTTTTAAGTAGAACTGTGCGTGTGTATTTCTGCTCGATTTTTATTTTAAATGCGAGATTTATATACAAGGTGTTACAAAAAATTCAAAAGAAAAACCTCTTTCAAAAAACCTTAAAAAAATTGCTATAAAAAAAGCTTCAAAAAGCAACAGCTCTAAAAAGCAAGAAATAATATTCAAATCTGCATAATTATCACTATTCAAGTACCTACGCATATCTGATATAAAAAAACGTCTTTTGAAGTCGGGTGGTCTTTTGAAGTCGGGTGGGGCTGAAAGATATTTTCCTTTTTTAATTTATATAAACATTTGTAGTGGTTTCTCTTTCGTAATTTGATTTTTTAAATCTTAAAGCCCCACCCGACTTCATAACCACCATCAAACTGAACAACTTTTACTTTTGGACCAACTCTAAAAACGCGAAAAAAAAACCAGCTGTTTCATACATTTTGATATTTTAGATTTTAATTTTTGTATGAAACAGCTGATTTTTTTTTCGCGATTTCAGAGTTGGTCCCATAATAAAAGTTGTTCAGTTCGATGGTCCCTATATACCCTATTCAGCATTAGGGGTATTTTTGTAACATGTTGTATACCATATTCGGCATTAGGGGAATTTTTGTAACACCTTGTATAGTATAAATTGTGTGGTTATTTTAGTGATTAATTAATAATGAGTGGAAAAAGGGGTAAAACTATTTACTTTTTTTAAGTTATTTTTTATTTAAATAGATTCAGAATTTTTTTGCTAACTTTACTTGACTGCTTAACTTTCATTTTCGATTAACTTTGACAAGGTCCCATTCCTTTCTAATCGCGCGCGGATTATACTGATTAAAATCAGTACGAATATGTACGAAATGCGTTCAGTTTGTTTATTGTGATTTGTGGGTGGCAGGCAACTTGTTTTGAACTACAGTATTGGCGGTGGTGGCGGAGCGTAGCGTGGCGTGGGTGTGCGACACGAAGTGAAGCACGCACTGACTGCGGTGCGACGCCGTGCGAGACGTGAGACGTGCGTGAGAGAGACCTCGCCGCGCCGCGCCGCGCCGCGCCACCCGACCGACGGCGACGACTGCCTCCGTTGAGGGCTGCCAACTTAAAACACATAGTTCCGCGTAAGTACTTATAGTAAGTAAGTAAATTAAAGTAAACAAACATTATTCGGCGTTTTTACATTTCAAGCATCTTAATTATATTAAAACAAACCGAAAGGGTTGTCCAGGTCAGCCTATGTTGTGTAAACAATAATTAAGTAAAGTAAAAGTAAAAATAATTTGTAGGGTAAATACACCTATTACAGAGCCTATGAATCTGTTCCGTATTCAGACATAATTAAGTTATAAAATAAATTAATGTATTCAAGGAAATGCTCATGTATGGCGCAATTAGGCAATCTTAAATGAGAACTCTCGAGTCAAATCAAGTCAGAGAGGTTATATTTAACTTTACTATTATTGAGATAGATATACTTATTTACCAGAGTGAAAAATAAAAATGATCAAGTCGTTTGCCTGTTTAAGGGGCAAACTTCTCAGTATGGTAACCCTGGTGGCGGCGCGTCGCGGCAGTATCGACCCGAGCGCGTCGCGGCGCCGCTGCGGCTGGCCCGGCCCTCCGTCCGGCGACACTCGCATCATGTCATCCTACATTGATATACAAGATAAAAATATGCTCATTCCCTATTCTGTTATTACCTAGGTATTTCAAGTTTGGCATTTCGTTAGTTTTGTTTAGAAGAACAATATTTATAAAGTTCATTTAAATTCGTAATGTTTGATCCTCTCTTAAAGTAAGCACCTATTCAGCTTTGCAAGCATTATTTTTTAGAAAAAGTTATAGTTTCATTCTAAAATTATTCTTATCAATATTTTTTGGTACGGTATAATTGAGTTCATGATTCAGATCTAGATTATCTGTAAATAAATAAATACGTACGCATAAGCGTGGGCTTGGCGATCATTAAAATATCGGAACCTGTTAAAATATTACAAGGCTCTCGCGGAGAGGAGGGCCGCGCGGGAAATGGGACGCGGGATGTTGCCCGCTGACACAGCCTATCCCGCCGCGCAGAAACGACAATGCTCTTAATTGTCCTTGTAGCCTTGTGCAAAAAAAATCCGCCTATGTAAAGATAAACCGAAGCTAAAAATAATATTATTTAAGTAAATAGCGTACCTTTATGTATGATGCTTGCCTAGAAATCTGAGACCTTTATAAACAATATTTTTCCTTTAGGTATTTTTATTTATTGGGGAGCTGTTCAATATTGAAAAAAGTTAAATCAATATTTTTATTGTTATACCTGCTTTATATAAAGAATGCTATGCCTTTGTTTAGAAACTTCCTGTTTGTCATCTGACTTAATACAGCTGTTAAAATTTAAAAAAATCCAAATAATTTAGATTCAAAGTGTATCAAGTCTCCGGGAGAAATGTTTGCGTAGGCAGGACGTTCACTGCAACGTCAGAGGGCGAGTGAGGGCGCGGTGCGACGGCGGCAGTGAGCGGCGCGCGGGCTCCCCAGGCGCGCGTGTAGCCGAGTGTTGTGCAGTGAGCGAGCGTCGCAAGCGGCCTGAGCGTAAGCGATGCGAGCCTGGGCGTTTGCAGCGACGGCGGTGGCGCTGCTGGCGCTGGCAGCGGCAGCGGTACGCCGCTCTGACCAGGATTTTGAGTTTGACGACGATGCGGTACGCGTTAAGCAGTCAAATTGACACGGCCCGAACCCATACATTCTGTATAACCTAACCTACCCATAATCCAACAACCTTGCTGAAATGCACTTTGCAATCTACACCCAAGTACTTACATAATAAGTAAATTATTATGACGTGGTCTAATATGCAAGACATTTTTTGTGATAGCAAAATGTGGTTTCTGTTTGGGTTGTACGTACTATAATAAAACTTGCGAGTTGAAACCCAGGGGTAAAGAAACCAGTGTACCTACTTTTTTTAAATGCAAATAAATGATATTTTCTAATTTATATTGTAAGAATATAGGAAGCTTCTTCGAATTTGCTTATATTTATAATCAAAGCAGATTCAAAGAAGCGCTCACATAGATATTTTCCAGCATTTTCATCATCAACTATTATAATTTATGCGATTCCTTAGGTACTTAAATCATGATTATTTTGCAGTAGAAAAATCGAGTTTGAGATAACAGCATTATTCTCCTTCATCTACTAAATAGCAGCCGTTCGTGCTAACATTTAGCATATAATTCTAAATGGTAGTAAGAGGTAGTGGAGTATCTTAAAGGTTTCAATCTATTTCATTTTAATCATTAACTTTATTCGCACTCACACATACCACACCACACTTGGTGACGCTCGTCTGATCATCGATTTCAACGTACTTACCTAAACCTACCCAAATTCTATGTATTTTGCGGTTGACCGCGACTCGACTGTATTATTGCCAGACGTACAATACAATAGATAAGTAGCAAGCAAGTGAAGTATACTTTAACTAGCTACAAAATAAACTTTATTATTTGTGGTTTAGGTAATTATTAACGAAACTTTGTTTAAGTATTTCAAACTATGTAATAAAAAACTGTCTCAAAATTAGAAAAAAAATCTTACGCAGGTAATTAATACTATTATACTAAGTAATCTCCCTAATTTGAATAGCCAATCAATAATTAAAAATTGAAAATAGACTTCAAGAAAACATTTTATTTAATATTATTTCTGCTGATAACTGTGTATTTTACCCTACGTAATTTAAATTAGACGATAATTTAAAAAATAAACAAACTAGACATTATTTTGGAACTTAAGTAGTTAATATATTTAGTAAGAGATAGTAGAATAAACAATAGCGTGCCTTATTTGCGAGCATTTCCCTCGTGGGGTTTCCATGAAGTATGAGTGTTGTAGGTAAACTATGGAGGTCTCATTATACTAAGCCAACCCACCCCAATGCCATGTAATGTAATGTTGATATGTATTGTGACATCCTTATTAATATTATAAATGCGAAAGTCCGTTTGTTTGTTTGTTACGCCTTCACGTCTTAACTACTGGACCGATCATCATGAAATTTTGCATACACGTTGTCAGGGGTACAGAGAAGGACATAGGGTACCTTTCATCCCGAAAAAATAATTGTTCCCGAGGGACAGCAAAAAACTTTCCACGCAGACGAAGTCGCGAGCGGTCGCTAGTTTTTTATATTTATCACCACACCACCATTGAGATATTTACTTTTGGAGACTATCTTATCCATTAGATAATTGGATAATATTATATACAGTTGTTTTGTAACTTACGGAAAATAAAGATTGACGTTTCGTGAGCAAATTTAAAATTGACAATATGTCAAAGTGTGGACAAGGTTCTATTATTGGACTAATTAATTTAATTTATACATATACATACAATGCGATTAAATTGACAATAGACAGTAATCCACTGCAACTTCACTCGAGAATGTATGGCAAACAACATTGTATGTCTCTTTCTTAATCGTTCCCTCATAACTGAGGATCGTGATCACCGGCTGCTTTTGTGATTTGCCTCCATCGGTCTCGGTCCATAGTTGATCTTACTGCTTGATGGATTTTGCTTAAGGAGGTTTCTACTATTCCTTGGTTCCATCTGGTTACCGAACCACCTCGGGCTCTCTTGCCTTCTATTCCATGAACCACGACCAGCTTTCCGAGACTCTCATCTTCTCTTCGCATTATGTGGCCAAAGTATGAGAGTACGCGATGCAAAAAGTGGACAATTTATTGATAAACTGGAATGTCATATGTGCAAACAACTTGCTCATTAATATATATTTTAACTGGCAGGAGGCGAATATAGATGTGGCGCCTGCACATTCGCGTCGGCCCCGGCGCTACCTCTATGACCCCCACAGTAAGTGTATAATTTTAAGCATACATACTATGATAAAATATTTTTTAAATTTATATATTTCATAGTCCCCATATTTTCACTTCAGATTCGCTGTGCCAGTCGCTGGTGTGCAAGAGACGAGAAGTGTGTCTGCTGCGGGACGCCTACACGGCGCTCTGTGCTAACAAGAAAGACATACTGCGAAAGGGGTGCGTATACTTGTTATTAGCAAGAACCCGCCCATGATGTGGTCATCAAGGGCGGGTGTTGACCAACTTGATATAAATTGATGGTTAATTAAAAAGTCGAGTAAAGTAAGTTGATCCAGGGAAACTTAAGTATTTGAATACTATCGTTTTTATTTTAATTATATTGCTAAAAGCAATTACCTACAGAGCTTGTAAACCAAGAAGGGACCTATTCATAGCGCTGAATGGCGTATGTAGTAGGCGACGGACATTACGCCTAACGTCGTTTCAACATCTCAAAGGAAAACCTTTTTTACCCTCAATAAATGAGAAATTTCGTAGTTTGGATGTAATGTAACATAACGTAATGGTATTTCAGAACTTTTGACAGACAAAATATTTCATGTAAATGCTTCTAGCTGAAATAAATTGAAAAGATGGGTCGATTGTGTGTTTGTTACACTTCCAAAGATTTTAGTTCGCTGTTAATCACACGTCCACACAGAAACAAGTTAGTGAAGTACAGTTTTTTCTTTATATAATGCGTTTTTGCAAGTAGAATGCTAATTATTACAAAAAGATATAAAAAAAGAAAAATTCCAAACTAGTATTTTTTTGGAAATTCAATGTATCAAATAATGTTACATTGCGCAATAAACGAAGAAGTAATAGGTGAAATGTATGTATCATATACTTATTTGGATTTATATATAGAAAGATGAAAGTATATTTATACCTACAATAAAACCGTTGATTCTGAGTTAAATCCGGCAGTTGCTCATATTGTTTTTCTGGAGGGAACTTTGGTGACCAGTGGAGTAAGGGGAATCGATTCCTTTTCAATACTTATTAATAAAAACATTACTTGGCTTACACTGAACTGCTTCTGCCTGGGCCCGAAGGGAACATGAATTATCGTGCTCCTGTTCTGAAGTTGACTTATCAAGATTTTTTTTTGTTTGCACACCCACACTCAGTTAGCCACTATATATGTGTGTTTGTGGGTGGGTATGTGTTTCTTTATGCCACCATAACTTCTAAATGGCTTATCGGATTTGAAAGTATGGGGTATCGTTAGAATCCTTACATTATCCCGAGTAAGACTGGCTATATTTAAAAAAAATCAGTATGGTGATTGTACGACGCCACTTTCAAATGTGAAAAAAAACTTTTCAATTATTACAATATGAGCACCAAATGAAAGTCCTCGATGAGCACATTCCAAAACAACATATATAATTTGTCACAAAAATGAGTGAAATAAAAATAAAGAAATTAAAAATATATATTAAAAAACACGACTGCCCTGCCAAAAACGAACTAAAAAGTAACAAGTGTGCAATGACACTTGTTATTTAACAGTCGGGGGACCATTTTGTGAAACAATTTTTAATCAGAGAGGACCCCCGACTGCAATGACACTTGCTATTTAACTTTTTAGTTCAGTTAGCAGGGCAGTCGTGTTTTTAAAATGTTTTTAATAAGGTAATTATTTTTTTTCACCAGATATTAGTTATTTTGTAAAAAATATATAGTTTTTACATAATATTTTTTGTTTAGAGTGTATCAGCTCAAACACGTTGCGAAATTAGGGAGTTAAAGCTGTTGTAATGAAATAACTATGTTTCATAATAAAATTGCTTACCTAGAAACTTAGTCACTCTAATCCACGAACCTCCAAGCTTCTTGCTCTAATCAGAATAGCCACCCAATAGAAACTACAACAGACTCATAATTATTATTAAGTGTCAATAGTGTTTAATAGTTAGTGTTTCTGATACCGTGTGTTTTACCCTACATAAATAAAGCGACTTTATTTTTATTATTAATTGTAAGTAGTTAGAGTTTCTGATGATAACTGTGTTTTACCATAGGTACGTAATTAAAATTAGACATCAATTTAAAAAAACACTGAACACACGTGGTAGGTCCACCCTCCTTGTCCATCCATAACAAATGCCTATGCCCAGTACCAGTAGTGGGGCATAAAATAGCCGTTGATGTTGAGTTGTCGTGCTCAGCGACACGATAGTGGCGGGCACCGTGCGCGAGGAGGGCGGCGGCGGCGGCGGGAGCGGGGGGGCGTCGTGGGGGCGCGACGACGACGACGGCGACGACGTGTTCTACGAGGCCGGCGCCGGCGCGCCCGACGACCCGCCCAGGCCCACAGCTGCCGAACCGGAGGTACGCCCTACTTGTAGGAACGTAAAGTTGCAAGTTGCATAAAGTTTATAAAGTAGAGTATGCATCGCGGGCTTAAATATGTATTTGTCTTGGGCGATTTTGAACACCTCGTACTCAGGATTCTAACCATAGGATCCCTCGTACTCGGGGTTCAATATAGCGCCCGGGACATAATACACTACTTTAAGCCCTTATTGCAAAATCTACTATTACCTATCAATATGTACTACCTAGTTACTACAAAATGTTTACACTAGTAAACGGTTAAGGCGACGCATTGATAAACTTTTTCTGTATCGACTGTCTCACTCAAACTCTCGTAAATAACACTTAACTATCCCACTTATGGCTAGCAATTTTGCAACAACCCGGTTTTTTTCGTTAAAATAAAATCTATAATATATTTCAAAAGAGGTTTCTTTGATATTTTTTTCTCTGTAAAAAAAGTTAACGAATCGTGTTTCGGCAACTGAGGAAATGAAGTCAATGAACTAAATAATCAGGTTATCAAATACCACTTTCATAAATGTTTTGTAATTAATGAGATCTCTGCCACCGACATGTCCAATGCGTCCTCTTATAAGTACCTATCTATAGAATAGACCGTCATGTTTTGTTTCCTGGTCAGGCGGAGTCGGGGGCGGGGGCGGGGGCGGGATCGCGGTGCGTGGGGTGCGGGGCGCGGGGCCGCGCGGAGTTCCTGTGCGGGTCGGACAATCGCACGTACTCGTCGCTGTGCCGGCTGGACCTGCACAACTGCGTGCGGCGCGCGGCGCGGCCCGTGCGCCTCGCCTGCCGCGGCTTCTGCCCCTGCGCGCGCCGCCCGCGCCGCAACCACACCAGACCCAACCGGGTAAGCGGCCAAACTGCGCCCACGATGCTATTGTAGTCGTGTTGCATTGCACGTAATGCAACACGACTATACAATCTGTACCGGGCCCCTATAGGGGTCGCTTGTATTGTAGATTGCGGCCGAGCCACTGAACATATTTTGAATGTGCAAATAATCGAAGCATCATCTGTACAGAAATCTGACCGTTGACATTTTCTCGTCGATCTAAAAGCCCAACATAGGTACCTACTGGCTACCGGTCGAGCCTTCTATATCTTTACGAACATAATATAAGTAAGAATGATAAATTTAACTCTACGTACGATACGAGCATACTGTGCTACGATTTAGGTAAATATATACTTTAAGGATTCTGTGCCCTTGGGCTTACATTAACGAACACGGTAATCTTCAGGAGTGGCGGAGGAGGAAGGCCGACTCGGAGCGCAACGAGGTGCTGCCGGAGCGACCTGCACGGCGCCGGAATGAACTCGGTAAACTCACTCGCCACTCTCTTAGGGTGTTACAAAACAACCGCAAATGCCGAATACTACACTAAATGTGCGAAGTCCGACATGCACTTGGCCGGTTTTTTTTAAATAATGGCTCTTTCTTTGTCGCAACAGGTTCTGAAGAGTGTGCTCTAGACAAAATGGCAAATCGCCTTCTAGACTGGTTTTCGGTGCTGATGGAGGAAGCTGGAGAAACGCGCGCGCCAGAGGAAGGTTAGTTGTTTTCTTCTCCATGATTTTGACACACGACGAAATTGTTAATAAATTCTCAACTCCAAAACCTATCGCAAAAATATTGAGCCATTCCAACCAACTTTGTATCTTTACTTGTTGGCAGGTTTTCCAAGCGACTGCAAAGCCGAAGTTCGTTGGATGTTCGCGCATTTGGATACCGACGGTGACGGATTTCTCTCGCCCACCAATCTCTACTCGTTAAGTGAGTACCTACCTACCTTGTAACTACCTAGTTGTTAAACTTAGTAGACGTAGTTTCTTTATCAATGTGTAAGATCACATCGTAAAAGTATCAATTACCTACTACACTACGTAAGTATGATAAGATGGCGTTTGGATGGATGGATGGATCTACCGTAAATATTTTGTAGGAATTCAGTACGTAGGTAGTTAAGATATATACTTATAAAAAATACCAGATTTAGCAGCTCTCAGCGACAATAACTTCTTTACGTAGCGGTCCCCCGACGCGACGGCCCAGATTAAAATATTACCGGCGCGTCACTGGCAAGGCAAACAGGGTTGCCACTTTTTTGTTTTAATAAAGTATTGGTTGCTATAATAGGTAGAAAAAAAGTACATTAATATAATACTTTATTTCCATACAGGTTTGGAAATAAAGTATTATTTATTTATTTCAACTTTTAAAAACATATTTTTTATTGCTTATGGTAATATTTTGGTAACTTTATTAGACTTAATAATCACCTCTTCCACTAAGTTCAATTAAAGGTTATTAGAATTATTAGGTTATTAAAGGTTCATTAGAAATAAAACACTTTTTACGGATTACAGCGCGTATATTATTAATTCAGGTGTTGTTTTGGAATTATTTAGCCGTGGTCACGGGTGGACTAAAGCAAGAAGTTTGCTCATATTTTTATGAAATTACCCGCTCAAAACTTTATAAAAATGTATTCAAGTTTATTAAATTATTTTATTGGCTGCGTTTAAATAAATAATACTCTATTTCCATACCACAATGTATCTTTTGTCTACCTATTATAGCAACCAATACTTTATTACAACAAAAAAGTGGTAACCCTGTTTGCCTCGCCGGTGAGGCGCCGGCCGGCGACGCGCCGGTGACGTGCTGGCGCCGGTGATCTGAACAGCTCGTTCACACACGTCTGTGACGTTGACGGACGGGCTGGTGACGCGCCGGAGCTGTGGGAATGATCCTTAAATCTTACGTTTACTCATTCTACTTTTCGTACTTAATGTAAGATATGATTACGTGTTTGGCCTGTCGTCGCAGGGCACGACGATCGCGAGCGCTGCCTGCGGCCGTTCCTGGCGTCGTGCGGCGACGGGGCGGGGGCAAGCGCGGGGGCGGGGGCGGGCGCGGGCGCGGGCGTGTCGCGCGGCGCATGGTGCGCGTGCCTGCGCCGCGGCGCCCGGCCCTGCGCCGCGCTCGCGCGCGCCCTGCCGCGCCGCGCCTCCTACGTGCCCGCCTGCGACGCGCGCGGCTACTACCGCCCGCGCCAGTGCCACGCCGCGCTAGGCGTCTGCTGGTACGTACATACATACACTGTGCCTAGGAGCTCTATAATACTTTTGTACAGCGCGTTACGCTGGTACAGACGAGGTTAGTTAGAGATGTAGTTGAGTGCAGAAAAGATAAATCACGGAGATGATAAAACACTATTTATTTACGATAATACAGTTAAGTTAGTTAGAGTGGCTCACACGCGACGTCAATTGTTTGTCTTTGCTAAATTTGCACTGAATTAATTAAGTATTTATTATATAAAATGGTAGTTGTAGGCATGACTTCGTGACCTACATAAAAGGTAAACAAAGGCAATGTACGAGACCGTACATACTCCCAACCCCAAAGGAAAACCAAAAAAAGTTGAGTCGATGTGAGAGCCACTTTTTACAAAGAAAAAGTAAACAAGTTAAAGGAAATAATATAGTAAGTAAAAAGGTAAACAAGTAAAAATGTAAATAATAATGTTAAAAAATATCATAATTAAAAATTGGGTAAAATTAAAACTTGAATTCCACATCAGTAGCTGGATTCAGTGAACGTCGTGAGGTAGGGCGCGCGTACTGGCCGCGCCCGTGCGCTCCCGACGCCGAGGGTGCCAACTGTCGCGACTCGCTGCTCATCTTTGCCCTCGGTGCTGATCGCGGTGGTTGTTGCAACTTGTTGCTTGAAAGTTGCCGTTCTACGTCTTCATAGTGACTCTCTTGTGGTTCGGTAACTTTTGTTGCAGTTTTCTTGATACACAGCCCACGTTTCTTTAGTACCCAAATTGTCAGTACTACTGCAGTTATTATTAATAGCAAGTAGCAAATGACGTACTGATGTATGTCGTGAGTACTTACGACATTTGGAAGTTCTTCTTTCTGTCTCATAGTTTTTAAGTCGTTCCTGACGTCATTGATAGTGTTATCTTCTGTGATATCTAGATGAAAGGTTCTATGCGCTCCAATGATGCTATTTATAGATTTATTCAATGATGGTAGTTCTATCCCATAGTCGACTTTTGCTTGACTGTCGTAGTTGTTGTGGGAGTAAATAGTCATGTCTTTTGTTTGAATGAGGCATCCTTCCCTCAGAGATACTATTGATGACGCGTTACTGACGATCGACCTTATATCGTCGGCACAGACAATTCGAAATGTGCATGAATCACAGCAGACAGCCAGCCATGTGTTCGTAGTGTGTAACTCGATCCATTTGGCTTCACATTCGGTTTTCTTTCCAGTGCAAAGCGATGTCGATTGATGACTTAATAGCTTAGCTTCGCACGGTGCATTTGCGTTTTGTAAATTGTAAATGGGTAAGTTTAATATACAGATGAAGCTGCGTGGATTGCGTTGCTTGCAATGATTCAACTCCTTTTCGCCCAAGTTGGTATAGGTGCTTTTTTCCAAGTTCACGGCGAGGTACTTAGATGAAACGATTGTCGACGTCACGTCTGCAGTTTGTATGTTTTTCATAGGCAGCGGAATCACTTGGTATATTACATAATCTTCATCGCTTGCCAATGGTATATGTATCTCAAACATAAAATAGTTGTTTGTAATACGAGCCTTAACATAAAGTAATTTGTATAGGTCTCGTAGGTCATTCTGCATGTTGTGTACTGGTAGCGCCAAGTTTTTCGGTAATCTTCCTGAGATTCCGTCTAGTTGGGTTTTCAAGTTGACAGGAGTGAGTAATTGGACGTTCATATGCCCATGGTAGAGATCAACGAGGCTGTCGTAGAGAGTTTCTTGAATGTTTTTCAGGTTCGTGAGTAGTAGGTACGCGGTGAGCGAAGCCGAGCTTAGAAAACTTGTTGCCATTGTTATTTCTATTTCAGACTCGATGCTTGCTAATCTCATGTCAGTTTGGTTCATAAAATAATTTATAAGGGTAAATTGTCGATTGATGTTGTCCTCATTCCTTTTGAGTATATCGTTTTCCAGTTCGACGATAGAGGTCTGATTTTTTATAAGTTGCAGAAGGTAAGCTTCGTTATTCTGTACAGCTTTTATGTCGGCTTCGTACTTGTTTGCAAATCGTTGATCGAGTATACCAAATAAGTCGTTTGCCACGTAGCCTAAACCATCGATCAATCCCCGTTTGCTGCGGCCAGAAAGGTGCTTGTGCGGTGCCACCAGGACGTCGTTGTAGTAATGTAAGATTTTCATTTCATGAGACAGTTGATGTAGCGTCGTTTCGCAGTATCTCGGATCTAACTTGCTGCAGACAGTTTTTAGTTCGTGTAAATAGTTTTCCAGACTTTGAACTCCATTCCAATAGGTGGTAAGATTGTAATACATCATGAGTCGCCATTCGTCATGAATCAGCTGGACCTTTCCAATGGTGTCATAGTAAATAGGTCGATCTCTTCCCAGATTGACGACCTTGATGTTTTCCTTTATGTCTTCCATAGCGTAGGCGTTGGTTCCCATGATAAGAAAAGATAATGTTAGCAGCGTTGTTAACATCGTGACGAAATAACTTTTCCCAGTTAAGTATTTTCTTGGGCGGTGAGTAGTGCAGTTGGCCTGGTTTCCGCTAGCGCCTTGATTTGCTGAGTCGTAAGTTTGGTTCTCGTTGGTTTCGATCGGTAGTAATGATAGTTTTGTAATGGGTCGTTTTATTGTACCACATTGGGTTTTTATAGTAGTGACTCGCACTTGATTATCACTGCCAGGGTGAACTTCGATCACCCTGCCCATGGCCCACTTCGCCGGGGGTAGGTTATTCTCTCTTATAAGCACAATATCCCCTTTTTCGACGTTTTTCGTAGGTTTTCTCCACTTACTACGAGCTTGTAATGATGTAAGGTAATCATTGGACCAGAGTTTCCAGAACCTTTGATACATGTGCTCAGTCAATTGCCATCTTTTCCGTATGTTCAAATATCGATCGTCTTCATAATCAGATATTGGAAGTGTCATGGTAGCGCTGCCGGTGAGAAAATGGCCAGGAGTTAAATAATTTTAAAATTCGTCAGGGTCTTCAGTGAGTGGGCATAATGGTCTTGAGTTCAAGCAAGCTTCTATTTTTGAGAGTAGTGTTGAAAATTCTTCATAAGTGAGCTTTTGTTCCCCTAGGACTCGACGAAGGTGGTGTTTCATTGACCGCACAGCCGCTTCCCATAGCCCTCCGGCAGTCGGCCAGGCTGGGGCGTTAAAATGCCATTCGACTTTCATCTTGCTTATTTCGTCAAAGAAATCAGCTGACAGTTCTTTTTGAAAAAGTTCATATTCCTCGTTAAGCATTCTGGAAGCTCCTATAAAGTTAGTGCCACAGTCGGAGTAGACATGTTGTGGTGTTCCGCGTCTTGAACACATTCGTTGAAAGGCGAGTATGAAAGCTTCTGTGCTTAAGTCGGATACAAGTTCAATGTGTACCGCTTTAGTCGTCATGCACACAAAGATGGCGATGTAACCTTTCGACGTCTTCACCCCCCTGCCCTTATTAAGTTTGACATCCACGTGCCCAGTAAAATCAACTCCGGTGTGAGTGAAGGGTCGCGAGGGAGTAACTCGTTGCGACGGTAAATCAGCCATAATCTGGTAGTTTTCTGTGGTATTGAATCGTTGGCAGCGGACGCATTTGCGTATTTCAGCTTTTACAACCCTGTTGCCACCCAGTATCCAGAACTGTTGCCGAATATGAGCGAGGGTGAGTCGTGCTCCTCCGTGAAGTGTCGTGGCATGAGCGAGGTTAATAATCAGTAGTGTTAACCTTCCTGTTTTTGAAAGTATTGCAGGATTTTTCATTCCGATGGGTAAGTTAGTTTTGTTCAATCGACCGCCTACACGTATTATCCCATTTTTATCCATGTAGGGGTTCAGTTTGCATATATGGCTTTTGGAAGGTAAGGGTTGATTGTTTGATAGTAAATAGTATTCCCTCTCAAATTCATGTCTCTGGACTATCTTTGTTATTGTAAACATTGATTCATTCAATTCGTTTGTTGATAGGTACTCGGGTGACGAGCGCGGAACGGTGTCACCTTTCTTCATTATTTTATTGTGGCTGTTGCCACTCCGCGCATTTTTGCAGAATCGCAAAATCCAAGCGATAATGCGCGTCACTCGAGTTAATGAACTGTATTCGAGTAATAAAATAGTAATTATATTATTGTCTTCACGTTGTTTCAGGGTTGTCACAACTTGTTTTTCTTCGATGTTTGTGACAAATAAACAGTTAAATGATTTTTCTATGGGAATGTTGCCGTTGAAAGTTTTCATTATGTTAGGGCCAGTCCACCACAACGAAGTACTCAATAGTTTCTTGGGGAAAAGACCTCTAGTAGCGCAGTCTGCAGGGTTATTCTTTGACTCGATGTATAACCAATGTGAGGCTGGTATCACTTTTCTGATGTTCAATACTCGGTTCTCCACGTATCTTTCATACTTCGATGCTTCTCCTTGGATCCATGCCAGCACCACCTTGGAGTCACACCAAGCCCATGTTGTTACGTTGAATCCCTTTAGTGCCGTTGTCACCTTGGCTATCAGTCGTGAAAGCAAAAGTGCCCCACAGAGTTCGAGTCGCGGCAAAGATAGTTTTTGCGCGATTGGGGCAACCCTAGTCTTCGCCGTAAGTAGAGTAACTATTTGTTGGCCAGACTCGTTCATTGCCCGTGTGTAAATTACGCAAGAGAAGGCTTTTTCACTGGCGTCACAAAATCCAAACAATTCAATGTTTTTATCATGATTTTCGATCCATCTTCTGAATTTTATAGTTTTTATCTCGGGTAGTTCTTGTTTCAATTTCATCCACTGATTTTGCATGTCAACAGGTACCGGTTCATCCCATTCCATTTTCTCTGTCCAAACACGTTGAAAAATAAGTTTCGCTGTTATAGTTATCGGTGCCAGCCATCCCATTGGATCGTAAAGTTGCGATATTTGTGATAGTAAAATGCGCTTAGTTAAGCTTTTCTTAGGGTTTTCTTTCAGTTTCCAGTCAAAAGTGAAAGTATCAGAGTTGGGATTCCATCCCAGTCCAAGAGTTTTCATGGATTCTTCCTGTTTAAAGTTGAAGTTAGTTTTAGCGATTTGGTCTTCATTTAGTGAGCTTAGTAGTTCCGTGTTATTCGATGACCACTTGCGTAAGTTCATCCCTGCGTGACGTAATAAGTTTATAAGTTCAGTTTGTAAAGTTTTGGCTGTTTCAAGATTATTATGCCCGCTGATTACGTCATCGACATAACATTCATTTTCGAGTATTTTTGATGCCTCAGGATATTTGTGACTCTCATCCATTGCAAGTTGTTTCAGTGTTCGTATCGCAAGCCACGGTGCGCATTTTGTACCGTAAGTCAAAGTACATAAGGCATATTCTCGCAGCATCTCATTAGGCGAGTCTCTCCAGATGATTTTTTGTAGGTTTCGTTGCTCCTCATCAAGCCATATGCATCTGTACATCTTCTCGATGTCAGCTGTGAAGACGTATTTGTATGTTCTCCATTTAAGGATAAGATCTTGTATATCCTTTTGTAGGTTGGGTCCTTTTTCCATCAAACTGTTCAAACTCTTTCCATTCGAATTTGCTTGCGATGCATTAAACACGACTCTCAGACGAGAAGTAGTAGAGCTTTCCCTTAACACCCCATGATGTGGTAAAAAACATTCCTGGTCGTTGTTATGTGACGTAAGACGAGGTGTTGTTAGTTTCATGTGACCTAGTTTCAAGTATTCGCCCATGAAGTCTTTGTAAAGTGATGATAGTTTTTCATTTTTCTGTAGACGTTTTTCTAATTGTAAAAATTGTGAGATTGCGGCTGGTTTCGATTTTCCAATTTGTTCTTCATAGTTTTTAATCATCGGCATTTTTACTATATATTTGCCATCAGGGCCTCTCCTAGTTGTTTCTTTGTAGTAAATTTCACATTGGTCTTCCTGGTTGAGATCTGCAGAGCTTACAGTTATATCTTCACTCTCCCAGTATTTGGATAAATCCGACGTGTTCACCAGAGTCACGTGACATTGGACCGTGTTTAGTTTTCCACACAGAATCCACCCCAAGTGCGTCTGTTGTGCGGTAGGAGAGTTTCGATCCCCCTTTAGAACTCCATCCAGAATGATGTTAGAGTAAACCTCCGCTCCCAGCAAGAGATCGATGGAACTTGACACATTGTAGTCGGGATCAGCTAGTTTTAAGTTTTGTATGTGTGCCCAGTTTGTTTTTCCAAAAGTGTAGTTGGGAAGTTTGCTAGTAAGCTTTTGAAGGACGAGAGCTTGCGCATCAAAGTTATAGTCGGAGTGTATGGATTTGCAGTTGAGATTCACGAGTCCCTTGCAGCTTCCCGCCACTGAACCAACTCCAGATACAATGGCGTGCTGTTTTGTTCGAGGTAGATGTAGTTGCTGAGCTGCGTTTTCAGTTATAAGGTTAACTTGCGAACCCTGGTCGAGAAGAGCCCGCATTGTTATGTAACTTCCATCCATGGATTTGATCTTAACTTGTACAGTAGTTAGGAGGACTTCGGTTTCATTTGAAGAGAGATGGTAAGATCCTGGGTGGCTTGAAGTTGAAGGTTTAGGTTGGGTGCTGTTAGGAAGCTTTTTCTCAGCTGTTTCGAAGTTCGATTTATTCATATGTAACAACGTGTGATGCTTTCCGTTGCATTCCTTGCATGTTTTCATTGAGGTACAGTTCGCGTGTCCGTGACTGTACAAACAGTTTTTGCAGACTTTGAGTTTTGCTACAGTTGTGTTTCTATGTGCGCTGTCTAGGTTAACGAACTTAGCGCATTGCATCAGCACGTGATCGCCGTCACATAAAGGGCATTGTCCATACGATGTATGAAATGATTTTGAGGCTTCCTTATTACCTTCATATAAGGTTGGTTTCTTGGCATAGGTAATTTTGTTGTTGAATGGTTTGAAGTTATTGTTTGAATATCCAAAATAATTCTTGTTCGTCGGTTTATTGAAAGTTTTGTTGAAGGATTGTTTCGGTTGAGTTGGAGTATCCCTTTGACAGTTCTTCACAGTTTCATAGGCCATAAATTTGCTCTCCAAGAAAGATAAAAATTCGTCTAAGTTAGGTAGATCTCGGTTGTTTTTCATATCCTTCACATACTCGTTAAAAGTGCCAGAATCCAGTTTCTGTGACATGTAGTGTACGATAATCGGTCCCCAGCTTGAGACTTCGGCTCCCATGTTAGCGAGACCGTTCAGGCTTTCCGTGATGCTGTCATACATTCTTTTCAGATTGTATGCATTTGGATGGTGGATCACAGGTAGCTGCTGCATGGTGTTCATGAAAGATGTAAACTGAAGTCGTCGGTTATCGTACCGATGTACCAGTATCTCCCAACAAGAATCGTAGTTGTCAGCACTAATTGTTAGATGCTGGACCAGCCGCTCTGCTTCTCCTTTAAGCTTCGTTTTGAGGTGTTGCATCTTCTGCGACTTCGGTATAGTAGGATTGCCGTGTATGGTTTCCAAAAATATATCTTTGAAGGATATCCACTGGATATAGTTTCCAGAAAACTCAGGAATATCTATCTGTGGCGTCGCTCGTTGAAAATGAACATTAGACCATAATTTGCAGTGTAATCCTCTTCTTAAGCTGTCATACCTCAGTTCCATATCTTCAAACCTCTGATTATATTCTTCTTTCAAGTTTTGATCTTTCAGCGCCCCTTCTATTTCCCAGTGAATTTTCTCAATACAATCCCATTTAGTTTTCAAAATAGCCAAGTAGTCTTCTAGTTCCCATTTCTCCGTGATTAATTCAAGATTTATCTTAAGCATAGTTCTACTTAAAGACTTAAATCTCGCTTCTTGTTGACTCATCAGTTCTTTAGTCTTCGTATCAGTTTCATCTTGAAGCATTGAAGTTAAGTTCGCGTCTAAATCTTGCAGTTGTTTTTGTTTTGTAGATAATAACTCCAATATATGTTGTTTCGTACTTTCGTACATCTGCTTAGTTTTTTCATAAGTATTGTTTACAAAATAACTGATATTAGTTTTGTCTTCAATCAATAATAGTTTCAGTTCATGGCGTTGGCTGAATTCTACCCATAACTTCTCTAGGGCGGCCAAACGTTGTTCTAAATAGTCTTCAGTTTTTCTAGTAGAGCTATCCTTCCTATAGTTGACACACAGTGTCCTTATATTGTCGAATGTAGTTACTTGCATCGCAAGGTGCTCCATTTTCGTTAGTTAAGTTGAAATAGTTCAAATAGTAAGTTAGTTAAATTATTCAGATATTTAAAGAAGTAGTTAGTTATGTAAGACGTATGAAGTAGGCTATGGCAGTTTACCTAGTCTTCTTCAAAACTCTTCGTTGCTCGTTGCAGTTCACAGTGAGTTCCGTAGAGTCCTGTAGGTGCTGGGCACTCGGTGCAGTCGGCGACCTCTAGTACGAATTATACGACTTCTCAATCACTTGGTGATTCCCGCTGGTGGGAGGCCAAGCAACCGATCCGCTATCGCACTTAATAAATCACTGATACACCAAGTAGTAAAGTTCAAAGGATCACAATCCTTTAAGGCTCGAAGGACCACAATCCTTTAAGGCTCGAAGGACCAAAATGTACAGCGCGTTACGCTGGTACAGACGAGGTTAGTTAGAGTGGCTCACACGCGACGTCAATTGTTTGTCTTTGCTAAATTTGCACTGAATTAATTAAGTATTTATTATATAAAATGGTAGTTGTAGGCATGACTTCGTGACCTACATAAAAGGTAAACAAAGGCAATGTACGAGACCGTACAACTTTAAATATCAGATTTTTAGGTAATATTCAACAACAAATAAATGTCATAACATAAGTAATAAACTTTTTATACTACCTGCTCGTCAATGGCATATTATGTGTCATGCAAACCTTTCCTAAAGTAAGTCGTTGCAGCCCCACGGTCTAGCCGGGTCATGTTGTACTGAATATCATTTTTTCCCATGGGAAATAATGTGATTTGAATTTGGAATGCAACCCGTGTAGTCGTGCTTGATCGAGGTAGGTTTCAAAAATGTTTAGGTGCAGTGAGATTTTATTCTGAGTTAGGCTGTATGTTATAATTTTCTTTGCACTGCCTATATATTAAACTTTTATTTATCGATAAATATTCTTAATTTTTCATATTTTATTATTCTAACTTTAAATAAATACTTAAGTACTTTCTTTAGTCATTCATTGGTTTTAAATTGCCTCGCAGAAAGTATAAAAAGTAGAGTATGCATCGCGGGCTTAAATGTGTATTTGTCATGGGCGATCTTGAACCCCTCGTACTCAGGATTCTAACCCTAGAATTCCTCGTACTCGGGGTTCAATATAGCGCCCGGGACATAATACACTACTTTTAAGCCCTTGTTGCATAATCTACTAATTAATTTTAATTACCCTTATTTAAGATCACATATTATTTTAAAATCCTACTGGAGTACGTGACCGTTGAGACGACGAATAGGATGAGGGTTCCCAGCACTTTAAAACGCTAATTAACTAGGAAACCTTACTCCAATACCTCACCGTCTGATATGTATTGAGGTAGGATTAACGCGTGTTTACCGGCTGGAAATGCTAACTCAGTTCGTCAGCCTGCGGGGACGTATTGAGGTAGCATTACCATATACGCGGGGCGCGGCGATTGCGGAGGTTAAGCAACTTTCGCAAGGGTCGGTCGTGGGATGTGTGACCAAAAATGTATTATCTCGAGATCCTCCGTGCTTCGCAAGGCACGTTAGGCCGTCGGTCCCGACTGCACTTGCTTCGGGACCGCGTGGTGGGTCATGGCCCATCAGCCTTATCCACCCAAAAGGAAGGCCTGTGCCCCAGCAGTGTGGACATTAAAAATGTCTGATTGTGACTACGGGTCGGTTGGGACACTTTGCCGATGAAACGAGAACTTTGCTCCGCCCCAGTCGGTTTGGTTGGCGGCGCGGCAGTGCGACAGAGCTCTTCTTTTGTGAGACACAATATTTTAAAGAAACGAACGAACCGAGTCCTAGCTAGTCGTATGAATCCTAGCTCTATATTACCTATATCTACCTACCTTTTTATTTTTCCTCTTTCAAAATTTACACATCAGCTTTTGGCTATTTTAATTCTTCTACAGAAAGCGTCGTGATGTAAGCTGAGAGTGAGATTATCATCGATCTGTCCCCCCAGGTGCGTGGACCTGCACGGCGCGGAGCTGCCCGGCACGCGCACCAAGGGCGCCGCGGCGTGCCCGCCCGCGCCCCGCCCGGCGGGACCGCCCGCCGCGCCCGCGCCGCCCGAGGGCGCGCCCGCCGACGACGAGGACGCGCCCGGAAGCGGAGACGCGGAACTGCGCTTTTAAATATTTCGGTCTATCACGCGTATGACACGCGGGTGCGGACGCGACGGTCTTCAGTCTTCACTTACATTACACCGCACCCGTGTTTCCACGTGATCGCTTTCATTCATAGCGTGCCAGTAAGCTTGAAAGTCCGTGACCCGCCCGACCGCATTCTATCATTTCTGTTCCCGAACCCCTAATCTCTTTTAGTCTGGTTGCATTTGTTTAGGTAGGAACATCTCTTTTTTTCTCATATGAGTCTAACTTATGAAAGTTATGAATGTTAAAAATAATTAATAGTATCAAGTCAATAATGAAATAAAAAGTTCCAATAAGTATTATCTCCACTCAAATGGAAAGATGGTGAAACTTAACGCGATATTTATCGCTGAGATTAGTGTCATTGTCGTCGTAAGTAAATTGAAGCAGCAGCAACAATCTGCAGCCTATCGCTTATGCGCCTTTATAGTAGGTAAATATAAGCCGAATCTGTTTTAAAATATTGACATAATACATCCACATAACATTACATAAACAACTTGCCATATAGCTTGTCAGTGAGTAACTCGTGTAGTTTGCTCATGTGCCTATCCAACTTTAAAGATAATGACACCCTTAACTCCTAGTTCATACATAAATAAATATGCTAAGACGCCGGCGCCGGCGAACAGTGAGCTTCCCATACAAACGTAATATCAAAATGATTTGCAATTTGAGCATAATTAACTAATCTTGTGCGATGTTATTCAGATTAGACAGTTTTTTTTAGGTTTCTATTAAATAAAAATTCCATAATACTAACCCAATTCAAAATAAATGCCAATTATTTTTTTTCATACAAAACTGTAAATAGCATTCATTTTTATTTAGTTTAGTATTTTGGATTTTTTATTTAATAGAAACCTAGACAAATACTGTCTTAATCCGAATAACATCACAAGAAGAGTTAATTACGCTCAAATTGTAAATAATTTTGGTATTACGTTTGTATGGGAAGCTCACTGTTCGCCGGCGTCTTAAGTTCGAAGAGGCATCTTCATTTGATATTGTTGTTGTTACTGTGTGTGTGTACAGTACCTACTTATATTCTTTAACTTTTCATAATTAAAATAAATATAATTAATTATAATGACAAAAAAACTAAGCTTATGAATGTTTGATATTAAATAGAGTAGTGGAACTAAATATGAGAAGCCAACAATTTGTGTATGTGGACACAGGAGTATGTGTGGGGGTAGAAATTAATTTGTTATACTTAGGTATATACCACTTGTGTTTTTTTATTTGAACTTGCTTCTATGTTCTTATTCTTATGTTCTCGTATTTTTTAAGATAATATTTAGATAAGAACATCTTCCATCCCTGCTAAGTCCATCAATATAATAAGGCAAAATTTACGTTTCAGTAAGTAAGACAAAAATGTAAGATAATTATGCATTTTTATAAGGTTTGAGCCTAATAGTTGTTGGTTTAGTAAATGTTGATTTTAACGTTTTACAGGATAATAATATGTTAGAGTTAGAAACATTAGACTTTAGTTCCTGTAGGTGAAGTGAGATTGGTCATTGGCATATTGTGTTAAGCACAGAACAAAGAAGTAAGTAAAATCATTTTTCTTTGCTCTGTGTTATGTATTTCAATTATTCATTTGTTTCTAGTATATTAGATTAGTCCCATATAAAAGGGCACCCAACACTAACAGTTTTTGACGACAGCTCCGCTGAACACGTTTTTAAAATGGGAGCTTATAAGATCGTAATAATCTGAAAACAGGCCTAAAACAACTGTATTAAGTAAGTATACAACTGTAAGTGCCTGTTTCACAATTAGAAACAGAAAAAATGGGACAGAATTTATATGCAATTGTCAAGTATATTAATTTGAACTTAATTGGACTTTGTGAAACAGGAGGCCCAAAACATTATTAAAAGTTAAATATTATATTTAAGAATATCTTCCTTTACTGACACTGGCCTAATATATTTTCTTGTGTTTCAGATGATTTGTTCTGTAAAATCTTATGCTTACAAATAAATATAAAAGAAGAAATAAATTGTACCTATGTCAACAGCATTCCTTTATATTTAAGCTTTACATATTTGCTAACATAAGAGCCTACTAACTGATACATAACTGATGTAAACTTAGTGTATGAATAGAGAAATTATTTGCACTTTTTTAAAATTTCAATCACTGTAGGAAATGTATAATAAAAAATAAAACTTGTACTACATACCCTCGGCCTGATGGCGCATGACTTTTATTTCTAGTTCATGTTAGAACTACTCTGACCCAAATTCTGTTGTACTACTACGCATTCACTTCGTGATTGCCGTCGACGACCGTTATTACGTCACAGCTAACGGTACTGTAGACAAAAAGTGATCATGTGTTTTAACTGTTTTTCATTTCTTTTGTGTTCAAAGAATGTCATTAATTTATATAACAAGTTCGGTTCGCCATTATGTAGGAACTTTACTCTTTTAATCATATCAGTCAATAACGTCACTGACCGGTACCTTGCGAAATATAGCGAAATGTCTTCCACGTAAAATTAAGTATCTTATTTATAATTCATTAATAAAACCACACATAGATTATTTGATTGAAATTTGGGGTACAGCAGCTAAATCAAACTTAAAAATAATACAAATTGCTCAAAACAAACTAATTAAATCTCTATTTAATTTAAATTTTCAGACTCCATCTAAAGATATATACGAGGATACTAAAATCATGACTGTCAAACAGACTTTACTTTACTTGCATTTTAATTTATAAAATTTTAAACAAACAGATCCACACGACATTATCGTTTCGTAACAAAGATACAATACAGAAAATTAAATTAAGAAATGCAAATCATCTCATTCTACGTACTCCAAGAACCAACTACGGAATAAAGCATATTGAATTTGAAGGTGTAAAAATATACAACAAACTACCCAGGGAAAGAAGCAAAAACATTGTTAAGCTTTAAAAAACAATAAAAAAATTATGTGCTAGACGAATTCAATAAACACACACAAGTAAATTTCAAATAATAATAAATAAGGTATTTTAGAAGAAAACATGCAATTAAATTTCAGCAAAATAATATACTAGGTGTCACAAAAGTACCCCTAATGCCGAATATGGTAGATAGGGACCATCAAACTGAACAACTTTTACTATGGGACCAACTATGAAATCGCGAAAAAAAAATCAGCTGTTCCATACAAAAATCAAAATCGAAAATATCAAAATGTATGAAACAGCTGATTTTTTTTTCGCGTTTTCAGAGTTGGCCCCATAGTAAAAGTTGTTCAGTTTGATGATCCCTATTTGCCATATTCGGCATTAGGGGTACTTTTGTAACACCTTGTATAAAACAGGTCCATATGTTATGTACATCAAAAGTGCTTAATCATTATTAACATAAACAGTAACAACAATATAAATTATTATCCATTCTAGTACCGATATGCCGCATCTAGATTGCAAGTACACTTAGATCCGTGGTTGCTCGGTCAAGTTATGCTAGGCACAAGTTTACATCAAACGCTGTGTCTTATTTTTACGAATACCCGTCGTTAATTATTATTTTTAAACTCGATTGTAAATTAATCAAATTCTTTACTTAATAGTGCACACTCATGTTTCGATTACTTTTAAGTTTTATATAAACCATTGTTTTTCTCAGTATTTGAAGTTTTTGTAATTCTATGAGAAAATAAAGTTCTTACACCGTTCAATCATTATAACAACACAAATACGAACATAATGATTAAATCAACAGAAACTTTAAAATTAAGCTTTGAGTTGCTAGCTGTACTAGAAAGGCGACACGGGGGGTTCGGTATGACGAAGCAGGCTGGGAGGCAGCAGCAATGATGAAGTGAACGCATAGTATGTAAAAATACTAGGGTGCTAGCTAACTGGGTATACTGTAGGGATGGGCAACATTCAGTCCAACATAACATTAAAATGACTCATCTATTTTTACTAATATAGTAATAATAATAATATTACTATATTAGTAAAAATAGAAATAAATCTTTGAATTTGTTACCACTTCACAATAATTAAGTACCTAAATGTTTTTGATGAATTAATCTAATAGACTTATAAATATATGAAAATATAATTATTATTTACCTCGCTGGACGCCCTACAAACTAGGACAAATCCAGGGATGGCAGTCCTAATAATCACCAACTAACATGATAGGTAAAATGAAACAAAAAGTTACTGTTAGGTAATTGGCTGCTTATAATTATTACATCTACAAATACATATAATTTACTTGCACATTAAAGTCGGATCTGCCCTTTGCTTCATTATTCTTTGGTTTCGGGGAATTTGCCTGAATAGAACGGGATGTATCCGACGAAAACCTTCCAATCTGTCACGTACAAGAGCGACACAAAAGCGGCACCTCCAAATCCTGCTGCTGATGTGAAGAAGCTAGAGGCCACTTCAAGTTGTTTTCTTCCTAAACGACCCAGCATTTTGATGTTGAATTTGACTTTCTAGAAGGGTGAAAATCGATTACGTAAAAGCTGGACAATTCCTTAAAATTACTAACCTCTATATTCTCTTCTCTTTTAAAGACAGCTGTCTTGTCTTCTGTCACTTAACATAACAGTCTGTGGTCTGTGCTTCTGTCTGTCATCAGCAATTGATTGATATCTCTTTGCCATACAATCGAGTGAGGTTGCAGCGGATCACTGTCTGTTGTCATTAGTCTATTAATCGCATTATAATTTGCAAATTCCTGAAAATGAAAAGTATTACTCATTCATTGCGCAAGAATCTCATTCACCAAAACGAGTACCTAAAGTCCTAAATAAATAACTTACTAGTTATTTATTTAGGACTTTAGGTCTACTGACCCGCTACCGATTAACACTGTAATGAAACTTTAATTTATACATAAAATAAAACTAGCTAAAAACTAAGAATTTCAGAGCGATAATAGGCAGCACGCTACAGATCAACAACGGAATTACGGAAGAGATCTGTCGAGATCTTGAACAATATTGTCTAAAATATTCAAATTCAGCGAAATCCTTCAAATAAAGAATACTCAAGATTTTTTGATCCATGTGCTGCTGTGTAATCCTTGTGTAGGTACTTTTTTCTGTTTTGTTGCAAATGATCAAGCTCAGTGCTGCAGCAGTACAAGTGGTTACATTCTCTTTGTTGCAGTATTTGTGTTGTGGACGATGTGGTTGTAGTCAAAGAGAATTAAGAGAATATTAATTCTTTGTTTTTTTTATGAGCCAAAACGAAGTAGCAACGTATCACATAAATCGCAGGATACATCTGTTACTAACAATTTCACGATTGAAATCGATTGAAACCGTAGCTACATTGCTGCTTTAAGTAAGATAGTTGTCACATTGGTTCTTACTAAAGCAGCAATGTAACTGCGATTTCTGTCAGAGTTGATTGCAACAAAGTTACATAATCAGGGTGCAGGATAGACCTCAGCGGCTCTATCAGCTAAAAAATTGAAGTTCAATGGTTTTGAGTTTTGACATTAGGAAGCACATAAATGAAGTTGGTGGCATCGCCTAACTACCTTAACTTCATATTTCTGACGAAGCCAAAGAGTGAATCTTTGGCTTCATTTTTACTAGTATATTCATCTGTGGCTTCATTTTCCTTCAAATAGTTCAAATGAAGCCAGGAGCAAAAGCAAATTAGTCACTAGCTTCGATTAGTTTATCACGATTTGAGAGTAATATAATCGCTAT
The DNA here is from genome assembly GCA_963556745.1 of Catoptria pinella. Lineage (NCBI taxonomy): Eukaryota > Metazoa > Arthropoda > Insecta > Lepidoptera > Crambidae > Catoptria > Catoptria pinella. The sequence continues at coordinate 13,859,860 of OY750768.1, read as the reverse complement.
TATTGAGTGCATTTCAGTAATTACCCGATTACTTTTGTATAACAAGCAATCTGCCGTGCTGTGGCAGAAGAGAGACGCCTTAAACAGATTTTAAAGTGAAGATCTTTTAAGTCCACTACCATCTAGTTTCTACCAAGAAGTCGGAGGTCTACATACGCCCGGAGATTAAGGTACTTCATTCGTTAAATTGATGTGATAATACTTAGAAGCTCACCTCAACACGACTAAAGATTTTGTTATTTTCAGATTTTGGCTGCATTACATTTAAATCTAAGTGGTGGTTACCAAACCAACAAAAATGTAGTGCAATGCTTCCTCGACCTTTCGCAGGATCCTTGACCTTTCGCAGACTACAATGTCTGAGTGTGTCAGATATTAAGAAAATATATTTTCCAAGATCACAATCAACTGTATAACAAAGATATGTTCTACACATTCATTATCTGATATTCGATATGATACAGTTCAATTATGTTAAAATATGAAGGAAAAGCATAATATTGGCACACACACATACAGAAAGTAAAAAAGAAAAAACATCAAAGGTTATAGGTACCTATATTACTTAATGTGTTTTTTTTAATAAGTAATACTACAAAATATGATTTGTCATTAGTGATGTTGTTTTAGATTCTTCAGGCTATGCATTGATGGCACACAATTATTATAGAAATGAAAAGCGCTGCCATTCTTTGAATGTGTTGGGTATATTCTTATACCCAAACCAAAATTTTACTTTAAATTATATTATTACAATAATAATTTTATATAGTTTGACAGGTAAAGAGTAATATTGTTGTTTAGGTGGGTGCTAAACTTATTCTTAGTAGGTATATTAATAAGACTGTCAGGGTTTACGTAATGTTTCAGGAGGATATGTAGAAAAGGTTGAAAGCCTATTTGAATAAAGATAATTTTTATGATAGTTATTTTTACTTTTTTCAGTACATTATAAATTAAATAACCTAATATGAGTATTATTCCCTTTACATACATACCTTTACATAGCACAGGCCTAAATTTAAGTTTATTAAAGACATTCATCTTCTTTTACTACAAAATGTAATAATTTAAACATAACAGTCTTTGCTACTAGTTATATTCACACACAATATATAATACAATACTAATATTACAAATATTACAAAAAGAATAAAGAATTGGTAATATTATTATGTATTCTATTTTAAAACTTCTATAATTATTAGGTAGGTACATAACACAGCCTTCACTATATCAAGAAGGAATTGAAATACAATACATCGTTTTGTATCACAACTGCTCTGAATGAAGTTAGTCACATTGTATTATATTTTCACGCTAACAAAACATGAAAATAAATCAACTATGTTTCATTTTTAAACTAGGTACTATCTATGATAAATTATGCACATGCTCAGTCTTTACTTCAGTAGCTTCATTCAGCTCATTCTGTAGCAGCCACACTTGTCACATCGATAGCTTTTCTATGGCTGGGTTGCAGCACTTGCAGCTAGCAACTTTTTCTGCAGTAGCCATCAATCTCTCTTTTATAGCGGAGGCCTTCTTTTAGAACAGTACCTATAGGGAGGATCGCCGGCGCCGCTGGAGAAGATGAATCTAAAAGCAGATTATAGTCTGCCATTGAGTGAAATAAGTACCTCCTACCTACTGCTTTTACATAAAAAGCTAGGAACATAGAAATATTCATTTGATTGATAATTATTTATTGTGCACTAGTAATGTCATATTTAGGTACTTTCGTATTTATCTATTTATATCTTTAGGGTTGTGTTAAAACTTGCAAGCTTCCGAAAAATATGTAAACCCAAGGTGTTTGACGAAAAGGTGAATTAAAAACTTTAGCTTGAGAGCAGTTGATTGGCGTTGGCTTAAAGTTCTTAATGCTCTAAGGGCGTTGGCGTTGAAGCAGGCGTCGGAATGGAAGGTGGTGGTAGAAGGGCCCGCTCGCGGCTCCATCCACTGGCGCGGGTGGGCGCTGGCTTTGGGACATTGCTTACAATTTTGTACTCAGGCAAGGCATTCTGAAACATACGCAATGAACGCCCTGTTTACGTACTAAATCTATAGACATTGGACATCTAATATAGTAGGCAAGGTAATAATTTTGATCAGGGTCGTCGTGTAACAAATTTCTCACAATATAAAGAGGGCGGCGAACGAAAATTTGTAAAACATAGGTACTTTTACACTTACATTTCGATTTTTTTAATCAATATAACCTATTCCCGTTTTGAATCATTTCCACTTGGTTTCCGTGGGAAATAACAAAAAATAACTAAAAGGTCATTGAATGTAAGTAAATGAAAAGCATGCATACTTCCAAACTGTACTTACTTTTAAATTTTATAAAAGTTTCTTGTAAACATAACCTCTTTAGGTAAAAATACAAAAAATATCAAACATAGATTATAACTTTCAAACTATTAGACATGTTAAGTTCCTCATTTTCTTGCATTCTTCTTTCTGAGGAATATAGATTCCCTACAGTTACGATTTTTTTAGCCTAAAAAATTTTGCTGACTTCATTCAAGCCAATGTCTCCTGCCTTGCTTTCAACTTAGAGGCATCGGCTAAAATTCTTGTTGGACTTGAAGCACTCTTGACTTCAAGACACAGAACGCTATACGAAGATTGAATGATGTGATGACTACGTTTTGTTGCATAATGTTTTTTATCATATTTAACTTTTTATTCAAAATCGTATTACTTATATGTAGATTATGGGCTCCAAATTGCGTTACTTCACACGAAAATCAATTAAAACTACGTTAAATGTCAAAATTTTACCTTATAGGCTCGTAAACATAAATTTCTTAGAAAAAAGAATGGAATAAAAAAAATGAGGAACTAAACACGTCTAATAGTTTGATAGTTTTAATCTGTGTTTGATATTGTTTGTTTTTTATTTATAGGAGGTTATGTTTAAAAGAAACTTTTATAAAATTGAAAAGTAAGTACAGTTTGGAAGTATTCATGCTTTTCATTTACTTATATTCAATGACTTTTAGTTATTTTTTGTTATTTCCCACGGAAATGATTTAACAACGGAATTGGTTATATTGTTAAAAAAATTCTCGTTCGTATCCCCTGTTAAATTGTGAAAAATTTGTTACACGACGACACTGATCAAAATTATTACCTTACCTACTATATTCGTTGTCGCAATTGTCTATTGATTTAGTATGTAAACAGTGCGTTAATTGCCTATGTTTCAGAATGTCTTGCCGTTGCCTGCGTACAAAATAAATTGTAAGCAATATCCCAAACCAGCGCCAACCGGCGCCAGTGGATGGAGCCGCGAGTGGGCCCTTCCACCTTCATATCCGACGTTCGCCCGAACGCCAGCGCTAATCAACCGCTCTCAAGGTAAAGTTTTTAATTCGCCTTTTCGTCAAACACTATATGGGTTTACATATTTTTAGAAAGTTTTGACACAGCCCTAAAGATATAAATAGGTAAATACTTATTTCACTCAATGATAGACTTTAATCTGCTTTTAGATCCAACATCTCCAGCGGCGCTCCTACCTATACCGTTCTAAAAGAAGGCTTCCACAGTAGAAGAGAGATTGATGGCTGCTGCAGAACAAGTTGCTAGCTGCAACCCAAGTAGAGAAAAGTTGCCAATGTGACTGCTATAGAATGAGCTGAAGCTACTGAAGTAAAGACTGAACTATGCGCATAATTTATTATAGGTAGTAGTTTAAAAAGTGAATGTAGGTAGTTGATTTATTTTCATGTTTTGTTAGCGTGAAAATACAATGCGATGTGACTAACTTCAAACAGAGTACTTGTGTTACAAAACAACTTATTTTAATACATTCTAGGGTGAAGTTGCAGCGGTTCACTGTCTATTGTCAATTTAATCGCTTTAAACATATAGAAGTTTACAAAAAAAAAAAATTAATAAATTAAGAAAGTTTACAAAACAAAATTGAATATTAAATTGATAGTGTTTATATTGGAATTGTATTTAAATTCCTTCTTATGATATAGTGAAGGCTGTGCTATGTACCTAATAATTATAGAAGTTTTAAAATAGAATACATAACACCCAAGTTATTTATAATGTAATATTAATATTGTGTGAATATAACTATTAACCTATAGTAGCAAAGACTGTTATGTTTAATAATAGTTGTAATAAAAAAGATGTCTTTAATAAACTTAAATTTAGGCCTGTGCTATGTATGTACCTAATGATTATAGTAGATTTAAAAGGAAATAATAGGTACTGAAAAAAGTAAAAACAATTGTTATAAAAATTCTCTTTATTCAAACATGCTTCCAACCTTTCCTACATATCCTCCTGGAACACAGTACGTAAACCCTGATGGCTTTATTGATAAATTACAACCCGACTAAACAACAATATTGCTTTGCATTATTATTCTTAACCTATCTTAAGCAAATTTTCTTCTTCGTATATTAATAGGGCCGTGAAGGTTTATCATCTAGTGATACCACAGAATATAATGAGACAGAATGTAATTTATTTTGGGTTATTAATAATTAGGTAGTAGGGGGCTAGAAGGAAAGTAATCCGATATTAAGTCGCTCCTAAATTCAGAGAAGTTTAATTGCATTCCGGAAGGTAGGATCCGATTTAGCATCCTTAAATTCAGGGTGAAATGGTCTCAGACATAACGGATGCTAAATTAAGGAGAGTGTAATCGCATTTAGGACGCTCCACCACAGTAATCATTTAAATAAATAGCAACTTTTGCTCCGATACAATAAAGCGCCATTCAGATCGGACACTGCTACGACGTCTCTTCTCTCTCTTTCTGACGAGGCTAGGGTTTGTTTAAATGAACTACGTTATCGATACCTTGCGGCTCAAAGGGCGTAACATTAGTTGTTATTATTCGAACATAGATTTACAGAGATCAACAGGCTAAAACATACAAATAAATATTAATATTTGTACCTAATATTTGACTTGAATTAGAGAACAAACAATAGCAGAATGATGAGTAAATTAAAAAAAAAAAAAAATAGTCGTGTTGAGGTGAGCTTCTGTATTTATCACATCAATTAACGTATGAAGTACCTTAATCTCCGCGCGCATGTACACCTCAGAATTTTTAGTAAAAACTAGAAGTGGAGTAAGAAGATCTTCACTTCAAAATATGTTTAAGGCGTCTCTCTTCTGCCACAGCACGGCAGATTGCTTGTTAGACAAAAGTAATCGGGTAATTAATCAAATGCACCTAATAGTGGCGAATATTACTCTCAAATTGTGAAAAAATAATCGAAGCCAGTGGCTAATTTGCTCCTGGCTTCATTTGACATTACATTCAGGCTATAACGGTAGACTTTTCTTTTTTAATTTTTACGCGATACCGATGAACTGTCAAATCGTGTAGAAACATGAAGCTAATCATTCACTCTTTGGCTTGCGTCAGAAATATTAAGTTTTTTCTTCTTTTTTTTTGTTATGGCAATCTACTTTCCTCTTGGAAGTAATTTTTGCCAGTGTCAAGTGTTAAATAGTTCAGTAGTAGATATTGTTTAATTTTTCATTAGAATGCGGGTGCATCGCATTCCAATGCTGCTTGGAGCATTTGGCACCAAGTATATCAAGACAGTTTACTCGGTTAGTTCTGCCGAGGAAGCCACCACTTCAATAAAAGTCTCAGCTTCACACAACCAAGATCGCGCCTATTTCAATTATCCCACATATTGTTCAGTTGCGTAGACACTTGTACCATATAACTGCACCAATTTTAAGACACAATATCCACTATGAATCAATTTGAAAACCATCATGCTGAAAAAGTTTACTATTTTTCGACATCGTTTTATTTTTCCTGTAATCTTTACATAAAATTCTATCACATAAAACAATTTCAGATTTTTCTCTATGCAATATTCTTTGTACGTATGTAATACAACGATTTTATGCAGTAGTTTTTGTTACCATAGATAGGCCATGCTCACCTTTCAAATTACCATCAAAAAGAAAATCAAATAAGCATGTCTTTATGACCACTCCTTTATTTGTTTTTCTTCAATATTCTTTCATGGTTGAAGTAGGTACCATACAATGTATAAAAATGGAGTTTAAATCAAGTAATGTTCCACCGTAATTGCAGAAAAAAAGATTACCGATTACCTATACTTCCAAACTGTATGTATGTACCTACCTACTTACTTTTATAAAAGTTTCTTGTAAACATAATCTCAGATAAAAAACAAACAATATCAAACACAGATTATAAATACCTCACCTATCAAACTATTAGATGTGTTTAGTTCAATCCATGTTCAAACATTTTCTTGCATTCTTCTTTCTGAGGAATCTATGTTTACGTAAAATTTTGATATTTAACATAGTTTTAATTGATTTTCGTTTGAAGTAACGCAATCTGAAGCTAAAAATCTACATATATGTAATACGATTTTGAATAAAAAGTTAATTATGATAAAAACAACAAAACGTAGTTATCACATCATTCACTCTTCGATATAGCAATCTGTGTCTTGTACTCAAGAGTGCTTGAAGTCCAAGAAGAACTTTACGCGATACCAATAAGTTGAAAGCAAGACCGGAGACATTGGCTTCGCTGAAGTCAGGTTACCTGAACTTAAGATTTTTTAGCTGATAGACCCGCAGAAGAATAACTAAAGCTATTTTTCTGAGGGATAGACACAATGAACTTGTTCACTTAATAGTCTGTGGTAAGCATCGCTACGCTAGTCTGTCTGTCTATCTATGTAGATCTCAGAAGAATAAAGTCGCGTCTCCTGCGACTGTTTTTTCGAAACATTACTCAAAAACATGAGAACATTGGGGCGTGGCTATACACATTTTTGTATGCATACACAATGTTTGTGCTAGTGCATGCTTGATAAAATATAATTAATTATTTTGATGGAGTGGAATAAAGACAATGTGCTTTATATTTTTAACTTAATTCGAGAGATACCCGTTATTTGGTTTGTATTTTTATTTTTAGGGGACGATTTGTGAATGAAAACAAATGTTTTTGTTTCATGTTTATTTTCCTGCAGGAGACGGCTTGTGTATGAAAACAAATGTTTTTGTTTCATGTTTTTTGTGTAATGTTTCGAAAAAACACGAGCAGGAGACGCGCCATAAGATGTAGATTGGCTCGTGGCTCAGAATCAGAAGAATAATAATTATATATTCGTCTGTGGACTGTAGACACCATAGAAGTATTAGTTATACTTCTATGGTGGACACTGTGCTGTGTGTGGTCAATGTCATGTCGAACTGCGTGGCTGAGTTTTTGGCGCCATTTTGTCGAGTTCGGTTTGGTGTCTATTTTAATTATTTTCAAATTGATTCACAGTGGATATTGTGTCTTAAAATTGGTGCAGTTATATGGTACAAGTGTCTACGCAACTGAACAATATGTGGGATAATTAAAATAGGCGCGATCTTGGTTGTGTGAAGCTGAGACTTTTATTGAAGTGGTGGCATCCTCGGCAGAACTAACCGAGTTAACTGTCTTGATATACTTGGTGCCAAATGCTCCAAGCAGCATTAGAATGCGATGCACCCGCATTCTAATGAAAAATTAAACAATATCTACCACTGAACTACTTAACACTTGACACTGGAAAAAATTACTTCCAAGAGGAAAGTAGATTGCCATAACAAAAAAAGAAGAAGAAGAATGTCATGTCATGTCAAATGTCAAACTCTCAATTGCAAAATATCGTGATTTTGTTTTGAATTACAGAATTAGTATTTTGAATGAACTAACATAATAATTATTGTTTGCTTTAAATTGTGCTCAAAGCGTGAAAATGAGATGAATTAACTTTATTTAAATAATAAACTAAGCTCAGCTCCCCATAATAAATAAGTAATAATTTGTATTCTGACATGTTGTTAAATCAATACTGATCTGCCGCGGAACAGGAGAGAAAACTGCGACTAAATCGTGAAAGAAAAACATTACAAATATGTGGGACTCGACAACATTTCTCGGTGCACTCACTCCTAAATTTTATGTAGCGTTGACGGGCACTTCTTCACTGATCTCTGGGTTGATTCTCATATTCGAATGGTGGTATTTTCGAAAGTATGGCACGTCTTTCATAGAACAAGTGTCTTTGGCGCACCTGGGGCCATGGTTGGGTGGTGGGGAGTCGGAGACGAGCGCGGCGACGGAGTGCAAAGTATGGCGCAATCCCATGGCGCTGCTGCGCGGCGCCGAGTACGGCCGGCTGTGGACCGCCGCGCGCCGTGCCCCGCTTACATACTATGACATGAATCTCTCTGCACAAGATCACCAAGCTTGGTTCTCATGTGGTGCCGAGGTTTGTCCCATAACTTTCTCAAAAGAAATGAGCTTTCATTCTAGTAACTATTTAGGTATAGATCCCGTCACGTTAAAGAAACACACCGGATCCGTACATGTAGGCTTGGTACCATCTGAACACCACCAAAGAAGTTCGAACTCATGTTTGTTTGTGGTTTTTGGTGCAGAAGTTGAATTAGAAAGTTGACACTCCTACTTAGTTTTTTTGTAAATATATAAAAGGTAAGGTAAGGTAAAAAAATATTGTTTGTGATCACCATAAAAATAATTACCTACCAGTGGCAAAGGGTCCATATAAGCAAATACCCATCGGCTTACCTTTGAGAATACCCACTTCACCGTTCCATTATACAGATCATAACATTTTTGTAGAACGGCTTACCTTCACCATAATTTCCACCCCTTGCCACTGTAACCTATTCTTATTTATCACAAATATTAAATATGTTTACAGTTATTACAAATTGCCTTTTATTTAATCCATAGTAAGTTCCGAGTAGCTTATTTGACAGATGATTTGACGGTTGTGATAAAAAAAAATATGTCAAATCTGTCAAGTGAGCTACTCAGAACTTACTTTTACATTGTGAAACGGGTCCTAACTCTATTAACTGTTTCTTTACTGGGCCACTGGCATACCTGACACTGGCTAAAGTTACTGGTGGTTGAGTGAAGGCTTTATACAAATGGGCTGCACTGCATTGGAACTGCCAAACAGCTGCAAAATTGCAGTTGGGATGCCTTTATTTTGCCATTGGCATAGCTGTATTGACACTGCAAACCAAATGTGGTGTTCACTTGCAATCAGCGTACAGCTCTAACAATGACATGGCACACTAACTGCAAACAACCTGCACAGTAATTTAGTCAGTACTGGAGTTTCAATACAGCTAGGTCAAGTGCACAAAAACTGCATCCAAATTGCTATTTTGTAGATTTAGGTAGTCTGTAAAAGTGTCTCGCGTCATCGATCGTTCTGTCACGAAGGCAGGGCGTTAGTGCCGTATGTTGTGTGTGTAGGGCCCGGCGGAGGAGGCGATGGCGCGCGCGTGGCGCGAGCGCGAGCCGGCGGCGCGCGTGGCGGCGGCGCGCGCGGCGCTGGCGCTGCGCCCTGACTGCGCCGCCGCGCTGCTGCTGCTCGCCGAAGAAGACGCGCCCACTGTGCAAGAGGTATGCTAGCCTAGTCTTTTTCTACGCAATCAATGATGACAGATAAATGTGGTCATGTGATCTACTATACATCAATAATTACTATCTTTGTAGAATCGCGTTGCTGCAACAATAATATAGTTGCTTTACATACTTGGTATGTAGAATGAGAACCATACAAGCTATTTTGTATCAGAAGAACCACATCATTATGCGACTGTTTTAATTTTTGCTGTACTTTGAGTCAGGCCTGTGGACTGAATAAGTAAGAATATTCAATGTTAAGACACTCAATTCCAAGAAGATTCCTCTCTTCTCCTTTGATTTGTAAACGTTTACGTATACGTAACGTATAGTAGTCGTACCGATAGGTTCCAAACTAGTGTGATGTGTTGGATGTGTGGTGGGCAGGCGGAGCGCGTGTTGAAGCGTGCGTGGCGAGCGGCGGAGACGGCGTGGCGGTCCCACGCGGCGCTGGGCGGCGGCGCGCTGGCGCGGCGCGACGCGGCGCTGCTCGCGCACATTAAACGCCGTGCCGCCATGTGCGCGCGCCGTCTCGGCCGCTTGCGAGACTCCGCGAGGCTCTTCCGCGAGCTCGCGCGTGACGCGCCGCCTGCGCTACACGCCCTCGCCCTACACGAGAATCTCATTGAGGTACTCGAATACTGACTTATTTTTACACATTTATAATCTTTATATCGCGCTTTAGAGGGATTGCAACCAAAATGAAACGTCGACGACGAGGCGCCAGCGTCGCCAGTGGCAGATAGATCAATACATCAGTTAATACTTGTTGTAAGTAGTGTTTGTGTTACTAGCACAGAATTTTTGCGACTTGACGCGACTGACGGCCTATCGGAGGGTTGGTCAATGACAACCGCTTAACTTTATAAAATGTTCTCGCTGTCCACATATACAATATCGCTCGGTTCAGGTGTTGCTGGAGCAGCGCTTGTACGCGGACGTGCAGGCGTTACTGGCGCGGCACGAGGACGCAGGTGCGCCGCGCTCCGCCACCGTGTGCTACACCGCGGCGCTACTGCGCGCGCGCCAGGCCGCCGCCGCGCCGCCGCGCTCCACACAAGAGCTGCTCGCGCTAGAGGTGAGCCTCACTCACTACCATGTTACGATTACCTAAAACTGCGTAATTTCGAAAATCGAACTTCGAATCGTCATCGAAATATTTATTATACAGTGTATTTAGCCTCAAATGCGTCGTAATAGCCAGCCGGATCGATTCGAATTTATTTGATGATGTTTTGTGTTTAGGCGATACGTCGCGCGATCGAGTTCAACCCGTACGTGCCGGAGTACCTGCTGGAGCTGCGCGCGTTGACGCTGCCGCCGGAGCACGTGCTGCGGCGCGGCGACTCGGAGGCGGTGGCGTACGCGTTCTTCCACCTGCGCCACTGGCGCGCCGCCGATGCGCTGCGCCTGCTCGCCGCTGCCTGCAGCCACGCGCCTGCGCCGCGCCCCCTCCCCGCGCACACCGGGTCAGTGCCCGCGTATACACTACGTACATGTAGGTTGTTCCTGCGCCTGCTCGCCGCCGCCTGCAGTCGCGTGCACACCGGGTCAGTGTGTACACCTCCACATGTAGAGTAGGCCTCACGTAAAAAAACCGCTGAGTCGCACATACATTCGCGTATTGTTCAGCGGTCTTTTTACGTGACGCGATCTTTACTTTAGCATCATATTGCTGTGCCTGTTTGCGCTGCTCGTGCACACCAAGTGATTCATATGATACTCTTTCACATCGACTATTCTTTCACCCGTGGATACTACCTATCGACACAGTTCTTACGCATTCGATATTTTTTAAATTTATCATACATTCATGGAAAAATGATGTACATCATTTTTCCATCCATTCCCCAAAATCACAACTTGGCGGTAGATATCTTCGGACATGTGTGGAATCTTTTCCACGCCAAGAAGTGTAATCATTTCCCTCGATAGTCAGTCGTCACAATGCAATTATCATCAAAATTATCTGTATGTTTAAACAGTTGTGCTTACAGATCTATAGGCGAATTATGAGTTTACGCTTACTATACTCGCTATCGACTGTGGTCGACAATCGTATGACAACTTTTTGACGCTGTGCCAGATTGCATACAAAATCGCTTACTACAGTAGTGAACGTAACTGTCTAAATTCATAGTACAGGCACAGATATCGAAAACGTTACTTTGAAATTAACGTTATTTGCCGTAATTACGTTATTATTTTATGTTACTTAAAAAAATAATAAAGTTATTTTACCGTTATAATACCGCTATAACATCGTTAAAAATAATGTTTAATCGCTAAATAACATAAATAAATATCCAGATGCGTCCAGTGCGCGGACCGCGAGCTGCTGCCGGCGCACCACGCGGGGGGCGCGGGGGGCGCGGGCGGCGGCGGGCGGCGGCGCGCGCCGGCGCTGCTGCCGCTGGCGGCCGCGCTGTGTGCGCTGACGGCGCTGCTGGCGCTCGTGGCGCACCGCTGGCCGCACGCCGCGCACGCCGCCGCCGCCGCCGCCGCGCGCGCCGCGCACGCGCTGCACCCGCGCCGACTGCACGCGCTGCTCGCCGCGCTATGAACCCATAGATCACCGTTATCATAACAATAAACCACTACTACCGACTGCCCGCTTGCCTTTTCATTTTCACCTTTAATGTTGTTCAGGGGCGGCCCGAGGAAAGTTTTATGGTGGCGCTCACCTCGCTTGTCCCTAATATACAGGGTTATTTGTATAACACCGACGACCTCGCAGAAGTAGATTACTAACATTATAAACGACGATTGTTCGGGTTTTTGCTAATCTTCCCTGTCTTTAGTTTCATCCTCTAACCTGGAAATCTCTCTCCACTGAGCGAGTAATCACTAGTTTAAACTAAAAAAAGCGGCCATCATTTTACATTTTTAGAGTCGGTTTCATCCACTAACCTTGTAATCTTGACTGTTTATAGTAAAAAAACAGATCAAAAATAAATGAAAGTTCTTTTCGCATGCGGCTGAGTTTACAGTTCCTGATACTTTTAGGGAATAGTACTGAACTCACGTACAAGTGCCAACAAATACTCTTTTGTTTTTTACAGACTCATAACACAACTATTATATTGGACTCGATTCCAGTCCAGAATGTCCGAATGTTAGAAAAAAGAAAAATATTATCACTCAAACAATTCCTAAAAGCTGGTACTCTTTCGTTATACACCGTCTCGTATCAGCACTATAATCTAAAACACGATTCGAGTCTAGAACTCTTGTTCGAGTGCCAGCAGATCATGTCAGAACGTTCGAAAAGAATTAAAACACTATTTTTACAATTTCAAATGACAGAGGCTAGAACTCTTTCGTTTTAAAAAAATCCGTATCAGAACTATAATCCAGAACTTAATTCGAGTCCAGAACTCACGTTCGAGTGCCAGCAGATTATGTCCGAACTTTTGAAAAATATAATTTCGTCGTTCAAACACTTCGCTGCAGCAATCAGCTTGCTGATTTCGCAAACTTTTCCTCGCGGTCAGTATTTGAAAAGTATGATATTTATCTAATTTTCGATAGCTCGGATTAAGCAACAAAGGGGTTCAAGTGGGCATTATGATTATTTCACTTGAGATAATCAACTAAAAATATATTTAGAATGAGACTGAAAAAATGAAGGAAAATTACACAAAATGAATATGTGCATCTGAACTAAGAGCCCATTTTTTAAATCAGGGCGAATCAAACTGAGACTTATAAGTAGTGGATAAAAAGTATGAGAGTTTTTAAGACACTGCTAATATGTTAAGAATACTCATATAAATGGCTTTCTATGCTTTTAACCCTTCCGCGCCGGGCGCGCCGGAGACTTTTAGAAAGGTTTTTCAATTTATGTTAAACGACTATGAATAGGAGCAAAGAGCAAACAACAAAAAAAATGCCGTATTTACCCCATATTAACTTCGCAATTACACTATATTTATTCAATCAGTAAATTGTGTTCTAATTATGAATATGTTGGCCATATTCAAATACTAACAATTGAAGTCTAACATCTTTATTATTTAGTTCTACGCGATAATGATAATCTGTATTTCCCGGGCGGACGCATGAGGCCGGACGCAGGAGTCCACGCGGGCGCGAGACAACGGCAATTATTATGAGACACAATAGATATTCTATTGTTATCCGGCCGCATGCGTCCGCTCGGGCGTTGATGAATTAATTTCAACTTTCAACCACGGATAATATAATACAAAATTTGTGGCGTTGTGGCTTTTTGGCAGTGACCACAACGCGTGTTAATCGAAGACGCGGTTTTTTCGTTGAATTAGCGATTTCGGACTCCAAGCCTAACATATACAGCTTGGCCAGAAAGAGTAGAAATTAAATAAAATTGGACTAAAATATGTCAGTACAAAATAAAGTCAGTCCTGCCAAGTTATTCGTGATTTTGACGTGTTTGCATAGAAAGTGGCACCCTCTTTTTTAACCGACTTCAAAAAAAGGAGGAGGTTATCAAGTCGCCTGTATGTTTTTTTTATGTATGTTTTAAGATAACTTCACCAGTTGTTAACCGATTTCAATTATTCTTTTTTTTATTTAAAAGAACACAGTTCGTGTGTGGTCCCATAAAAAAAATACAGAGATCTGGCTAGTAGTTTTTTCATAATCCTGAAAAATAACAATTATTTGGCTTACCATCGCACGAATTTTTGCTGATTTTCAGGTATAACTTCTTTGTTTATGAACCGATTTCGATGATTCTTTTTTTGTTTGAAAGGGTATACCTTAAGAGTGGTCGCATTTTAATTTCATTGGTATTGGACCTTGGACTTCGAAGATACACAAGGGAACTCCTCAAAGTCAAAAAGGATGTGTGTAGTGATTGAGATATTGGAAGGTTTATGACAATCCAAAACAAACCGAGCTATGGTCTGCGACGTTTAGGACTAGACTTTGACTACGAAGTACGAAGGCACAACGGAACTCCTTAAAAACAAACAGCGTGAATTTGGAAATTGAGTTATGGGCGCTGTACCATAGAAAATATTATATGAAGTTAAAAAATATTTACACGCGTACATACCTACCACTAAAAAGTTGAAAATAAAAAAGCTTTTTTTTAAAAAAAGAAAAACCATTAAAAATCCCGAAAACAAAAACAGCTTTTAAATAAAATACCTTTAAAAAGCAAGAAATAATATTCAAATTATTAGTTACGCATATCCTATTATATCATATTAATAAAACACGTCTAATGAAGTCGGGTGGGGCTTTTAGATTTAGAAAGAAAAAGAAAAGCAGTTGTCCTCCCGCTCCACCCGACTTCAATGGACGTGTTTTATTAATATGATATAATAGGATATGCGTAACTAATAATTTGAATATTATTTCTTGCTTTTTAAAGGTATTTTATTTAAAAGCTGTTTTTGTTTTCGGGATTTTTGAAGGAGGTTTTTTGTCAACTCTGTATGGTCAAGCTGTACAAAAAAAAGTCGGGCTAGTTACATTATTTATAACTTAAAAATTGCTGAACGGAATTGGGTGACTTTTGGCACACAGATAGTTTATAACCTGGATAAAAACACACGATACTTTTTATTCTGATCAAAGGGGGTCCACGTGAACGAAGTCGCGGGCGGAAGCTAAGACCTCTCACTTTTGGGTTTTCGCTATAAGTATCACCAAAACGTTGCGTCGTCATACGAAAAACTTTTCTTCTACCGAATAAAACTACTACTTTTATTCTATACACTTTGATGACTGGATCTTGCCCATCATCCGAATTTTCGCATTATAATTATAATCTATTAAAAAGAGTTAATTGCTGTTATTAGTTAGTGGTATTAGTTATTCCAAACAAAAAAGGAAAATTTGCAAACATTACCTTTAACCAGTGACACAGCCCACTTTGATATCATTCCATATAAACACGGTTTTTATACCTAACTTACATGGTTTGCATTGGCAGCACTGGCCAGCCTCCATCCGTCGGCTCCGTCCCGTCCGTCCTTTCTTCCGTTAGTCGAGCGCATGCCGCGCCGAGGGAGGGCCGCGTCTCCTTCCGCCCAAACTAATGCACGAACGCGCGAACTACACTCGGCCGGGACGCGCTACTTGTGCAAACTTTACAATAACTTCAAGAAATGAGTGTTTCTTAAGTCAAAGTTATCAGTGAAGTTATTAACTTTGGACAAATCAGAATTATTTAGTTAAGTGATAAATAAACACCCTTTCCATCTTTAACAGCCGTTTTGCGAATTTCGAACAGTTTGTATGCGATTTTTAAGTATGTTTTGAATCGAGTAGATTTTTTATTATTATTTGAAAGCTTAACTCTAGCGAAGATAGTCGGCAAAGGGCGTTTGTTAAAATGGTTCGGGAGAGGGTTGAAGCATGTGTGGCGTGCGTGCGGTGATGTGAGTGCCCGATGCGGCCGCCGGGGCGCGATGGCGCGCCGGCTTGTGTTGAACGGGCTCACGGCGGAAGTTGGCGATGCCGCCCAGGTACGAGGGCAGATTGATAAGTTTCCGAAACGACTAAGAAAAACTTTAATAATCTATTTAAAATAAATTTATTTCTCAACGTCGTTTCCTTAAACCTCCAATCCAATGCCGTTACACCAGTTTGAAAGAATGTTTTCTCCAACCCCTCGATACTCATAAACGGCAACAATGACTTCATAATTTGATGAAAATCTCTGGCCACCAAACCATTTCTTCAGGTTTGGGTACAAGTGGAAGTTGCATGGGTCCAGATCTGAGGAAGGGTGAATACAGTACCAAATTGAACCGCAATTCATAAGTTTGGCGAGCGCAACCATTGATGTGTGAACAGTCGCGTTGTCATGGTGGAACAACATTTTTTCACGACAGAAGAAAAGATGTCAGAATATAATGTGTTTTTTTTTTGCGTATTTTTTAAGTCTGTCAATTGTGTAATTATTATATTAAAGAGTACCTACTTTTTTAGTACAAATACTGAAAAAGACAAATATGTCTATCTTTGTACTCAGATGGTGGAAATCGAAACTACGACCTTTCGCAATTAGGGCGAATGTTTGAACAACGAGTCGTTTATAATTATTATTCAACCAACATTTTGTAACTGAATTGAAAAACAATCAAAACATCACCTGTTTTGGTCACGTGTATGATGCTGAAGGCAGAAATGTATGAAACATAATATTATACTAACAATCCTCTCTTTAATTGTATTACCTGCTTTGATATGAAAGGACATGACGACTAGGTAGTCTGCTTTTGTGTCAGGCGGAGAGTGGGGCGGCGGCAGCGGTGGGCGCGGGTGGCGCGGGTGGCGCGGGCTCGCCCGACTCGGCGGAGTTCTACCACGAGCTCGAGCTGTACCGGCAGCTGCTGGCGCTGCCGCCGCGCCGCGCGCGCACGCCGGACCCCGCACCGCCGCCCACCAACCACGGTGAGGACACCTGCTATACAAGGTGTTACAAAAGTACTCCTAATGCCGAATATGGTAGACAGGGATCATCAAACTGAACAACTTTTACTATGGGACCAACTCAGAAATCGCCAAAAAAAAATCAGCTGTTTCATGCTAAATATCAAAATATTTCCGATTTTAATTTTTGTATGAAACAGCTGATTTTTTTTGCTATTTCAGAGTTGGTCCCATAGTAAAAGTTGTTCAGTTTGATGGTCCCTATATACCATATTCGGCATTAGGGGTATTTTTGTAACACCTTGTATATATACCTACTTTTGTAGTGGTTTGTTTGGTTCTCCATGTATTGGTAGGCATATAGAACTATTGGTTCTGGCTGTACTAGCAGTCAGTAACACCATCAATTTCTAGTTTTCTCTAGGCTATTTCACTTTGTGCTGAAATGCTAAAAAATAACTCTCTAATTCATGATCCTAAAGAAATCTCTCTGTAGATTACTGCCACTTTGGCGGGAAAATTTAGAAGTAGTCTGATGATTTTTATGTGTTCTGCGATTTCGTCTTCCGTTTAGAATAATTTAAATGACTATCCTCTCTCTACACCAATGTTATATACCTATACACTGCAGATATTGAAGAAGTAGTAATTCCCGCAGAGGTGCGCCCGCGCCGAAGCCGCACGCCGGGCGCGCGGGCGCCGCCGCCCCGCGCCCCGCGCCCCGCACCCGTCACCAGACACGCGCGGGTAAGTACGCTTACAACCTGCCTTTATCGTAATTGAAGGTTCTGTTTGTTGTTTTCAGAAACTACAAAGTTATATGTATTGTCTGTGGTATTGTGTATTGATGTTAAATAATCGCATTCAAATACAACCCTCATACGCGGCCAATATCTGGAGTCCCGGACAACTTTCAGCCGTTATCGGACGGATTCATTAAATGCATATTATGATTTATGATTTATTTATTTAATTATTTTCGTACATACCTACTTATATTCGCATAAATGTGCTCGTGCCCAATATGATTGTTAAAATGTAGGATTATATGTTTGTTTTAAGTTTATGCTCATTTTATTTAGTTACTAGCGACCCTAACTTCTAAATGCTAAAATAATTATTATAGTTAGATATTATAGCCTCGCAGACTTTTTTGTGGGTGATAATAACTATAAACATACAATACATTTTTTTTATGTATCATTAATAGTTTTCGCAGCGCATGCCAAATGATTAGTTTTATAGATATCGTGGGTTTCAATATTGAAATTTTGGTAGAGATCTATATTAATGAAAATATATAGCCTATGTTACTCGGATCAGTAGTTTTTGTATTTATTCATTACAAACAAACAAATCTTTCCTATCTATAATATTAGTATGGATAAAGGTTTTACCTTCGTCATAATAGCATCAAATATTTGTTATTAAGTGATAATTAACATTATTACTTTAGAGTTTTAACAAATAAAGTAATCACACTAACTATAGTTTTAGCGACGGAATATATTTACAAAGAGTTGCGCCCGCTTCAAGTGGCACGAAATAATTATACTCGTAACAAATTGGTAGGAGATACGCGCTGGAGCTAATTGCAAGAGCCGGCAGCGGCAGCTCACAATTACCCCGTGACGCTGCCAGTAGCAGTACTGCGGCCTCAACTCCGAGATATTCACCGAATAATGCTACGAACCGAGCTTGCTAGATACTTTAGTTAAGATCTTAGACCATCGCTTGTATCATTGTACTGCTTTGCTGCGTTTGTGATTTTTTTGTTATAAGGAAAATTTATGATCGTGTTGTTCGGAATAAGTGCCTACACTATATTAGGCGAGAGTGGAAAATACGCTTCGCCTACATGAGAACCGTAGTTAAAATTGTAGTATGCTACGATGAGCTGTAGCGCTATGCTGCTAC
This sequence comes from Catoptria pinella, assembly GCA_963556745.1. Classification (NCBI taxonomy): domain Eukaryota; kingdom Metazoa; phylum Arthropoda; class Insecta; order Lepidoptera; family Crambidae; genus Catoptria; species Catoptria pinella. Next base: position 13,841,100 of record OY750768.1, on the reverse strand, counting down.
GATTTGGCGTCGTAGTGAAACGCTCCTAGCTGCGTAGCAAAGAAACTTATCTTTTCTCGGAGCTTGCGATTTACCAGTATTTTGTAAACGGAGTTTTTTACTTTTGCATTTTTATGTTGAATATTACAAAGTAGCTGCATTTATTATACTATAACACAACACATGTCTTTTCTCTTGTCTACATAACATAACTGTCAAAAAGATGAACAACCGCCAATCTACCAACTGCGACTGTAACATACTGACTACTGTTAATTTCCTTTCATCAGGGCCCTCTTGCTCGTGGCCAGTTGGCGCAACTCGCGCTCGCTTCAGTTTGGAAATACCACTTATATTAATGGCTTTCAAGCAAAAAAAAACAGATTTTAAAATTTACTTGTAGTTGAGAAATAAATTCATGAATATTTGGTTTTATTACATAATTTCGTTGCCGAAAACACGATTATTTAGAAATTAGTAACTATTTTTATTTCTTTTGGATTAATTTAGTTTAGTGCATATAACTTAATTTTATAAAATTTAAATTGCTGCTGCTATTGTCAAATTAATAGATAGATAATTATAAAGTCGCGACGCGCCGCCACGTCATACAGTCATATTATTACGTCGTACAAAGGGCAAGTGCCAATTTTCCACTTTTCCAAAAAAGGTCAAATGGCTTTCGGGTCTGGGCGTTAATTGCGTGATCGCCGACGTCGGCGGCGGTGTCACGCGGTAATTACGTCACTTCCGAGTGCAGCTGATGGTGTAATTGCTTGGCTCAAGAAATTTCGGTTTGCTACATCATTATCGGAAAGTTTTCTGAGGCTTTAGCTAGCAATTATTTAAAGTGACAACGCTTATACCACGAATATTTTTGTTAACCGTGTGCTTAATACTTGTTCTTTTTATTTTGCCTTAGTGAAAGTAACACTTAGGCAAAATACAAAAAACAAGTATTTGAGTCTGTAACTCAGACTCAGCCACTTGTATACTGTTATGTTTTCTGTGACTCAACTTTATCCAAAATTATAATTTTATGCTTATTTATTCTGTATGATATATTTACTTTTACGCGTAAATAAAGTTCCGTGTAATGTCATTGAAGAAGAAGCCAAGAAGAAAAAGTTTATTCATAAAGCTATTATATCCTACACGGCAATATAGGTAGTAAGTACTATCATAGTATATATATACTCATTTAGTAGTCTTCCGCGGCGTTGGCATGTACGTCCGCGTCGCGTCGGGCTGCGTGCGTGTCGTGTGCCGTCTCATCTCCATAATGCGTGCGTTTGTACCCCGTGGCGACGCGCCGTAGTTCGCACCTGATGGCCGCCGGCTCCAATATCACTAAACTATGTAATATCTTCGCCACTCATCCGCACTAAGCCGCAGTAACTTCTTACCGAGGCCCTTTAAGAATTTATATTATGACCTCACATTTTCTTAGAACAAGTTCCAAAACTGAATATTATTTAAGTGAAATTAACAATTCATTGCGTAAAGAGAAATCATATAGTGTAAAAATTATCAGACTTATTCATATAGTGTAAAAATAAAAGCGAAGTTTTAGTTCCCAAAAGCTATTTAAAAACTGGTAGTACATTTTTATACATAATATATGTTAGGCTCAAAAACCAAAATCGGTAATTGAACATAAAACCGCACACAATGCGCTGTGGTCACTGCCAAAAATCCAATACGCGAAATTCGTGTTGTGGCTCTTATAAAAACGCCCATGACGCGTTGTGGTCATTACAGAAAGACCACAAAGCAAACATTGCGTCGTGGTCATCGATGGAAACGATCAATGCGTTTTGGGTGTTTTTTATAAGAGCCATTAATACGAATTTTCCATTGTGGATTTTTGGCAGTGACCATAGCCCTTTATGCACGTGTTTTCGCTCAATGAGCGATTTCGGTCTTTGAGCCTAAAATATACATATTACTGTGCTGGTAGTCTGGACCAGTGTCGAATCAATTTATTAGATTAAACTCACATCAGGTATTAAAAGCGTTTAAACTAAAAACATAGGTGTTTAAACACCATTATTTCGTGACGTTCCGACCGCGTTGCATCGGCCGTGGCCACGCGCCACGGGCTGACGGAGATGCGGCGTTACGCCTCCTCCTCTGCGGTGGAGTCTTCATCCGCCGTCGGACAGTTGTCCAACTACCGCCGCACACAACACTATCGGTGTCCGTGTCCCTATTTCGTATCATAGCCGTATTCTGGTAGTTAACCGACCGCGAACAAAGAGGTAGTGCGTTGCAATTACTGGATTCCACACGGCAGATAATTTGTAGTCATTTTCTCGATTCAAATTATTTGGTTTTTTTTATTTCAATCGCTTCACGTACGACTCGTGAATAATAATGAAGAATTAATTTCCATGTGTAAAATATACCTACCACTCATCTCGTGAAGTAAGTATTCCATCTTATAAAAATATAATTTTTCCTTTTTTGCGTCATGATTGCCGATATTCCGTTTGTTATTAATAAGAGCATAATAATGTTTGTTTGATGAACATGAGCATTTGTTCCGAAGTCATGGATGTTACTTATTTATGTATTTCTATGAGCTATTTAGTCACTAATCAGTGGTTTTCCAGCATAGTATAGTGATTAGTAATCACTATACTATGCTGGAAACTTTGCTTAGTTTGAGACTAAATGATTAGTGACTTGGTCGAAATATTTAAATGAAAATGTGGTAGAACCAATACAAACACAAAAAGCAAAACGGAACTGAAATCTAGAGTAATAAAAGCGTGGTGTATCGGATTGAAATTGCGCCCACAAATATTAAGAGGGTTATTGTTTGAACGATCCCACTCGCGCATCCCGTGGCGGCTCGGCGGCGGCGGCGCGGCGGCGGCGTGGCGGCGGCGTGGCGGCGGCGCGGCGGCGACGTGTAGCTCCACTCCACTCCACCGCAGACTCTATGCGCGCTTATTGAATTTATATCACTTCATTTTCCGCTCGTTGTGGCGCGCTGATCGCTCACTACGTATTATGCGCGTTATATCCGCACAGGAAATCGTGCTACACAACTGCATAAAGTAAGCCCACTGGGTGGGGGCCTTTTAAATTGCATAACATTAATTCGGGGGGCGCTGGCCATGAAAAAAGTCTCAAACTGTTCATTAGAAACACGTAGATTGTTTCTGAATCAGTGGTTATATGAACAATCGTTTCTCAGTGAATACATGGATTTAGAGTAGGTAACGTTAAAAGAAAATGCACATAAATAAATGTTTTAACATCGCACATAGATTTGATTGGGTATGGTTTAATTTGGCGCGCTTTATTGCCCGCGCTTTAGTGGTAATCAAACAAACTTGCAAAATGTCGCACCGGTTCAAATAAGGATTCCGTTATTGGCGTTTTACGATTGTATTGTTGAACAATGATATTACAATCCCGCGTTGTGATCAGCGTCTCCTTTTTCTCGTATTTATATTATTTATCTTTTTTCGAAGTTATTATTCGTTTGTACTTGTGGTAGTCTATACAGGGTGTTTGGTAATAATTATCCTTATAAAGCCAAATATGGTAGATAATATTTAATAAGTAAGTTAATAACAAAGCAGCTGAATACTAAAACGAAAGCAACTCTACGGTCCTTTTATCATTACTAAGACCATTATTCAGACTAAAACCTCTTTATCAAAAGTTAGCTGTCAAAAGTAACCCGAAAAGGCGATTCCCATTCCAAAATAGCCAATGTTCATAGTGCGTTTCATTGAATATTCCATAGACATAGAAAAATTTTCGCTGTCTTTGGAATATTCGTTATTCAATATAACGCATTATACCTAAATGAGCAAAGAGAATGAATACTCCCAAGAGAATGTAATACTACGTTGAGATGACAAATAATATTTATTTGTCTTAATTAATCAATCAAAGAAATAAAATTAAATAATAAAAGTATAATCAAACCAGATGACATATGTAATGAATTCAATAATTATTTTATAAATTTGACGAATGATAATAATAATAATATTAATAATGACGACCAAAGAAAAGTACTAAATGACATAAAACCCCATATAAATAGTATATATTTAAGACCAGTGAATGAAGATGATATTTACAAAATAATAAAGGGTCTTAAAAACACTAAATCTACTGGGTATGATAATATTTCAACACACATTATTAAAAAAATATCTCAGTTTATTATTGTACCGTTGACTTATATTATAAATCTCACAATAGAGCAAGGACATTTTCCATCTAAACTAAAATGGTCAGTTGTCAAACCATTGTACAAGAATGGGTCGCATTTTGAACTAAATAACTATAGACCCATTACACTTATATCTATCTTTTCTAAAATATTAGAAAGAGTTATGCACGATAGAATATATTCATTTTTAACATCACAAAGCCTCTTGAGAAATGAACAGTTTGGGTTCAGGAAAAATCACTCAACTACTCTTGCATGCTTCCATCTAATAAAAGAAGTAACACAAAATCTGGATAATGGAATGTCGACTTTAGCGATATTTCTTGACATGAGCAAGGCATTTGATTTTGTTCCTCATAAACTACTATTAGACAAACTAGAAAAATATGGCATAAGAGGAACAGCCTTATCATGGATAAAAAGCTATTTATCTAATAGGCAACAATGTGTGGAAATCTGTAAATTAACTGGTAACTTAAGGAAGTCTTATAGTTCAAAACATATGTACAACCGTTGTGGGGTTCCTCAAGGGAGTGTCCTAGGTCCTCTATTGTTTTTGCTTTTCATTAATGATATGCCAAGTGTTACAAATCAAAAATGCATATTATTTGCGGACGATACAACAATTATAGTAAAAAGTAAAAACAAACATGAAATAGAGTCTATTGCTAACAAAAATTTAGAGAAAATCCTAACTTGGCTCAAAAGTAATAATTTAAAAATTAATATTCAAAAAACAAAATTCATTAATTTCAAAACACATACAAAGACTACTAATAATAATATTAATATCAAGTGTGACCATGAAAAAATTGAAGAAGTACATGACACCAAATTTTTAGGTTTAATGATTGACGAAATGTGCGCATGGAAATCTCATATTGACATGATAGTGACAAAATTAGAAAGATATGTTTATGTTCTTAGCAGACTTACAAATGTTAGTTCTAAAGAAGCGGCACTAATGGCATATCACGGTTATGTCTCGTCAATATTAAGGTATGGACTAATCATATGGGGAAATTCTGTTGATATGCCCAGAGCATTTAGGGTGCAAAAGAAATGCATTCGGTCTATCTGTGGTGCAGACTATTTGGACAGTTGTAAGCCATTATTTAAACAACTAAATGTTTTACCACTTCCCAGTCTTTATATTTTTGAAATGTTAATTTTTGTCAAAAAATATAACGTATTGTTCAAATTCAATAACAGCTATGGTCAATACAGAGGTAGAAAAAAGGAAAATCTGTTTGTACCAGGTCAAAGATTAAAGTTATATTCAAAGAATGTATTTTGCATGGCGATTCGATTGTTTAATAAACTACCTGACGATTTTAAAACATTGTCATTTTACAAATTTAAACAAAGATTATTGAATTTTTTATTGACTAAGTTGTATTATAATGTATCTGACTATTTGAATGATAAAGCCATATAATTTTTTTAATTTTAATTTTACTATTTTGAATGACTATGTGACAATTAGTTTATTTTATTTATTACAATTAGCATTACATATAAATAAATAAATAAATAAATAAATATTTGACAACATCACATACATTGTTCCGATTCCAAAGTAAGTAGCTAAAGCACTTGTGTCATGGAAATCAGAGACAACGGTGGTATCACAAACACCCAGACCTGAGCCAATATTGAAAAATTCGTTTTCTAAATTGACCCAACCGGGGATCGAACCCGGGACCTCAGAGATGGCGACACCTTGAAAACCAGTGTACAAAGCCACTCGACCACGGAGGTCGTCAATACATATAATTATCACAAGTACATAACTAGTTAATTTAACATTGAAAGATTTGCACATCGACTTACTTACGATAGAATATGTTGGAAATACCTATTTAAGAACTTTATTGTAACCATATTCTTGCAAATAAATCATTTATTATTATTATTATTATTATCAAATGCACTAAGAAGTTTCAATTCCGACGTCGAAGTCAATTACCCCAAAAGTTGCTTTCTACCACTTTTTAACCCTGTTAGGGGATAAATATAAATTGTAAGTACGAAACACGTGTTCAATTAATTTTGTGAAAGAATGTCTATGCCAAATTTCAAGTCAATCGGGCCAAGGAATCGCGTTCTCCCATACAAACTTTGCCCCTGTTTCACTCCTTTAGGGGTTGAATTTCGAAAAATCCCGTCTTAGTGAGCTGAGCACCTACGTCCTAAAAGGAGCCCTCATGCTAAATTTGAGACTCCAAGCACTTGTAGTTTCTGAGATTTCGTGATGAGTGAGAGTGAGTGAGTGATTTTCTCTTTTATATATATAGATATCACATTCCATCAAAGTATTAAAGCTTATAGTTCGTGAGAATCAATTCAGCCGTGTAAAATAATTTCATCGTCATTCAAGCTGTCCATTGCGTGTCGCGTGGCGTGACGTGGACAGTGAACTGCAACTCATCTGCCTAATTATAGCCTCGTTAATTGGCCACGTATCACCCCATCATGGTACTGGATTATTTTGACTTCTGATAATGCTGCCATTTTTATTTGAATTAAAATGATTCAAATCTGTGCTCTCTTACTATCTAATTCTAAGCTAGAAATAGGCGCTCACAAAAGCGCCCAGAGATCAAAAAAGCTTTGCTGGAAGGAGTGCAGAATTTCTATTAAATTATCTGTTAAGTAAATTCATTGGAACTTACCGAGCACCTATGGAACTTAACCCTTATTCTTATAACTGGTTTACATTATCTTAGCTGTTAGTAGAAACTAGAGGTACATTGCATGGCATGTTCGTTGATTTAAAAAAAACGTCAAAAAGGCAATGTACGTGTACTCTCTACTAACAGCTAAGATAATGTAAACCAGCCCTAAATAACATCTTACGAGCGATCGACACAGGGTACAATTCGTGACCGTGCCGATAGAAGTATCGAACGGTTTATATTCCACCGATTAAGGTAGTAAGAATACTGTAAGTTTCTCATATTATGTGGCCGTGTGGTGTACGTGACATTAGTAAGTAATTGATTGATGATTGCGGAAACCACGCTCCGTTGCGAGCGACGGCCGGCAGGGGGCGGCAGGGGGGCTACTCCTTCTCCTAACACATTCGCACCTGATGCTGGATCTCGGACTCTCAGGGGTTTTGTTGTGACGAGATTCGCCCGGATTATTCACCGAGTTGAGCAATTGAAAATGATTGCCGCTCACTCGGGCGCGATGAATAAAAGGTGTCGGCGCGTGCCGTTTCGCGGAATATACATTCGGACACGTTGCCGATGAGGCTCGACGAGTGAGGAAGATCCGCACGCGTTTTACGAGAGGTCTGGGCCTTAATAACACTTGTGTTTTATTACTATTTCGTACCTCGAAACGAGGGTAACACAAAGCTTGACACTACTAATACATAATAGAAACATTCGATTTATTTTTATCCGAATACGAAAGAGTTTGTTGCTTATACATTTATTTAACTCTTTCTCAATAGACTAACTAATTTGAAGACCTGGTAATTTTTTAATTTTTGTTTTCCATTTTTTGTATACGACGTTTTTACAGCCGGAGTGTGTTTATTATTATTATTTTTTTATTTTAATCTTTTTGGAGTTTCTTTTTTTTTATATATAAAACTAGGCAGGCATTTGACCACCATCTTGTTTAAATTAACAGGGTGTGGTCTAAGATGTTGCATGCTTGCCCAGGAGATGCCTGTTCACTCTGGCCTTGAAGATACCAAGGTTGTAGTTATCTGGAAACACATAGGCAGGCAACGCATTCTATTCCTTACCGGTTCTCATAAGAAACGAATCTGCGAAGCGTTTAGTGCGGACAGGTGGAATGTCAACAACGTAAGGGTGATAAACTAGCCTGCGTCTGGTTCCACGATGGTGGAAAGGAGCTGGGGGAACAAGGTTGTGCAGTTCTCTCGCACACTCCCCAAAGTGTATTCTATAAAAAACCGATAGACACGCAACTTTGCGACGGTGACTGAGGCTCTGAAGTTCCGCTGTAGTCAACGCTGAGTTTCCAATGAGCTTCCTGGCACGGTTTTCGATCGATTCCAGAAGTTCTAGCTGATACTTAGCAGAACCATCCCATAGGTGGCAACAGTACTCCATGCACGGACGAATCTGCGCTTTGTATAACAAAAGCAGTTGGTCCGGCGTGAAGTACCGCTTAGCCCTAGAGAGGACGCCCAGTTTCTTAGCAGCACACTTTGCAATTCTTATATTCTTAACCTTACCGCAGAATACGTTACTGTCGACATCATGCTAATATGTACAAGCGACCCGCCCTCACTTCGCTTCGGTGATTTTTTCTTAATATTTAGTGAAAAAATATATAATTTTGGAATGTGCTCATCAAGGCCTTTCATTTGATACCCATATGTAAAAATTGAATTGAATTGAATGCGACCTGTAGAGGAGAACAGACGGACATACGTAAGCAATTTGCCTAAGCTGAAGCAGAGACGCTTCGCTCGCGCTTCGCGCTCGATCGGTCAATGAATGTATGAAAAAGACAATCTGTAAAAAGCTATATCAGGATTGCTTTTGTTATTTTTTCCATATATAAAACATAGACAAATATAGGTTTCCCTTTGTGCTGCGAAATGAGTCTGCCGCATATGATTGCTCTGTCCCGTTCGAAACTGTCGCCTGTGGTCGTGACGTGACGTGACCTACCTCCGTTAGTATTGCATGCCAACTATCATCCGTTACTTTACTCCAGTGGAGTATTTGAGAGCTGTGTTAGAATTAAATCTTATTCATGATAAATTATGTAATCAAAACCATTTATATTCAGTGGTTAGGTTGGCGGGTAAAAGTAATAATGAAAGCATAATTTTACGTTAAGTGTTTTTCTTATCTTAATTTTCTATTATTTCAGCAAAATCCAATAAAACTTTATTATGATTTCTAAAAATCTTCTGAGAAATGTTGGTAAAACTCAAGGAAATATTCAGACAGAAGTAAAACCGGTTCATCATCAGCCATCTTCGTATCCCTATTGAAGAGCCACAGGCCACATAGAGGAGGATTAACCTACCACGCAGCCCAATGCGGATTGGTGGGGAGACAGGTATAAAGGTTCCTAATGGAATGCTAAAAACATAGGTATCTTAACGCTAGAATATAATGCAATGGTCTTATCCCGTCTATACTTACAGCTTTTCAGGTAAATTGATATGCGATAAAGTCTAGGTTTAGAGGTAAAAATGGTTAATTTAGTAGGTCGTCGTCCGGGCGCGCGGTGAATATTCATGGCGCGCCAACTAGCCGCGGCCTCCTCAAAGGAGCTTCTTGCCGAAGCGAACGAAGAGTGCTTCGCCTTTTGCTTCTCGCATCCTCATTTCTGAACCTTGCGAAGTGTGAGTCGGATCTCATAAGAATCTCGGGCGAACTCGATATTGGTTTTTTCCGGACTAGCAGTCGCCGATATTTCAAAGTACCCCATTAGCTGTTATTTAGTAGTTTTAGGACTAGTTAAAACGTTCCGGAATTGTACATGAAGCTTCTAATTCGAATTCACAACCAAATGTTTTAAGCACTGCATATTTTTAAAGCCTACGCAGAAAATGATCGTTGAATATCAATACGCCTTTATATATAACGATCGAACTAAACTGCAGCTAGCTGTCATTGAGAACATGTTGTATGATTGCACGGATACATAAACATTTTCGTTAGTCTATACTGGGAAAATATATTTTTTCAAATTATATTCAGACCACACTTCATTTTTTTTAATAAAAATATGGCAGAATGTTTGAAACATTGTAATGTTAAAGCCCTCCTTACAAGAGGCAATACAGAAAACTTTTTAGCCATTGTCATCAAAGATTTAAATCTGCATCCAAGTAAGCGGATAGAAAGAGTCTACTTATTTTATCTACGTCCCTCGCTCGTCAACTTCTCTGGCAACGTCTTGAGTTAGATTAAAATAGAAGATTTTCTCAGAATCGATGGAGTTGGCTCAGCTATTTTTATGATGGAAAATAAAAAAAAATATTTAACTGGTCTGTTGGTTCGCCCTCACGTGTAAGACGCAGAGGTCCCGGGTTCGAGGGGGGTACAATTTGTTTTGATTGGTGGTAGGGTTTATTTCAAGTTCGCCTGGCTAGCCACCACCATCTTACTTACCGCTACAACAATTTAAAAATTGTTGTTATGGCAAGTTCCTCAGTGGTTAGGAATCCGGGTGTAGGGCGCTTACACTTTCGGCTTCATCGTCTATCGGCTTTATCGAGGTGAAGGCCAAGCACTTTCTCGTTGTGGATAAAAAAAACATATTTTTCTAGCTCGTAAGCTGAAAAAATTATGATGAAAATGTAACTTGATGAGAGACGATGAGGAACTATAGCTTCCGTTTGCAAATGTATCCGCAAGTAATTGAAGAGGTCAAAGCAGTTTTAAAAAATCGTTTTTCTTTCATCTCTATCCTACATTAATTGATCTAGAGTTGGATTACTTCTTTAGGTTCCCAAAAAGCCTGGGTCATGTCCTTGTAAGGCACGTGGCGGTCGTACGTAGGTCGTCCATTTGGGCGTATATTCGGGCGCATGCAGTACGGCCGCGCTGACGAGGGTGCGACTGCGACTGCTATGAGCATTCCGGGCACACGCTCGTATATTGCGACGCTGCCCGGTATCGTTATTACTTCGGAGACAAAGGATGACTACAATACAGCTGTGAAATTATTGCTAATTATTGTGTACATTTTACACATACAAATTACGAATTGCTACAATATGTTTGAAGCTGATAAGTTTTTTGCGCCCGTTCTTCTTATCAGTTAAAAAAGTTTCTTATCACTCTGGAACGGGTGGTAGAAAAATATAAACAATTCAAAAGCGCTTAAAAACTAAATTTATTTGAATAGCTAGATATATTTTTGACTTTGACTTTGAATAATTGGGGTGTGAGAAATGCTTTGAAATATGTTTTTTGTAAACGTTTCGTAAACAATTTAACAACGTATGACTATCAGCAGTGAAAGTTAGCTTATTTTTGTCCGTTTTATTATACCTACTTATTTGATTTTTATTTCGTCGAGATGTTTGATTGAATGAGTTTTTAACTTTATTGTTTTAGGCGTGTGTGAAATGTTCATTCTAATAAAGGCACAGTAAGTTATTATCTAATCAAATCGGCTCTCGGACTTTGAACTTTTATATTTGGACAATGAAATGCATACACCGTAGATCACAAGTAGATCATTATCAAACTCCGACAACTACTAAATGTTACACGGTGGTTTGGTGTGGTGTGATGTGACGTGGCGGTTTGCTACATACGTTGCATTGCTCGTGTCTGTACACAGGGACGTCATTGAGTGGCATCCAGCTATCGGGCGCGGGCCGTGCGGCGGCGACGGTATCGGGCCGGGATCGGACCCTTGCGAAACTTTAATGTGTGCCCGTTCCGGCGCCGGATAGTTGACGTGGATCCCCCGGTGCCGTCACCAAATGTATTTATGGCCGTTTTCATACTATACATACCGATTTACGTATATACGATCAGTGATTCCTCAATGTTTAAATTAATAAGGTTTTAGCGATTGCACATCTCGACGTGAACAATACGCATTTATTAACAATTGTTCAATTGTTACACTAAAAATGTAGTATAATATTATAATTTGTGTTCCTTTGTACAGTGATGACCTTTTAAGTGGAATATTTTATGAAAATTCTATTTTTTTAGCAAATTGGTTTAGCGTTTCGTTATTATACATGGCTAATGCGATGCCAAAACCGATTATGCTGCTTTGCCAATATGGAATATTTTGCAATCACTAGACGTGTAAAAAAATATATAAATATACGCCAATATATTTCAATCGAGAATTGTTAGCAACAGAGTTACGTATTCAGCCCCCAGATAACAATGGAATATCTATTGTGTCTCATTTTCCGGGCGTTGAAGGGTTAAGAAAGTAAGTTTATTTATTTATTTTAAGTTTGTGAATTTCGTTTATTTTTGTTTCCAGTCTAAAATAGTAAGTTTGATAAAAAAGAGAAACAATATAAATACTACTACGTCAGTAAAACATAGTCATCCACTTCAGTATAATTACATCGTAAGAATACACTTTATAACCTCTTCAAAAGGACGTGAATCAACTAGCCATAAGGATCGAGGTGGGGATGAAGGGTGGGGAGAAGTAAATAAAACGTGCGATCCCTCGCGCGCGGCTCAGATAAGAGCTAATCAACGTCGGGACCGCACTTAGCGCTCCTTATCGCACACTTATCAATTAATGGAACTGCCCCCCCTTGCAATGTGCGGTTATCAGCACCATCGTGACGTGAACGATTTACTGCCTTGCCATGGAGATCATCTGCCCCCTTAGCATGACCGACAAAACATGATATATATCGCACCATATAGCGTTTTATCGACACTCAACTGCCAAAAACCGTTGTCTTTGACAGTTAAGTAAGTCAAGTCAAATACCTTGTAAGTCATGGCTTAATACCTAAGAAAATGTTGTCTATTTACTAACACTAACTATATTATATTATCCATTTCATAACAGGGTGAAAACAGTTGAGTTTTATAAAGTTCATAAGCTTGTAATTTCATTAGAATCAGAGTAAATAATAGAATGTAATTAACATTTTAAGATACTCGAAGGAGCTTGATATAACGTTCAATTGTTACGTCTTAGTTTCGTTCTAATAACAAATAAGTAGTACAAAACATAGCTTCCACACCACAGATAACCATGATCTAGACTTTGTTTTGGTTGTTGACATCACGATAGTTTCACACACCTTACAACAAACTTATATTAAAGTTTGATCGAAGTTGTGTTCGCTGAGGACATGTTTCTAGCGCAGTACTGTAATGAGAAACAAATTTGCATCAGAGAGACAGATCAGAAAGATACTTGATTTGGTATGAGTGCAACAGATTTGACATTACACGCTTGACTTGTACACATTATGTCTCAATGCGATCATGTGTCCAACGTCGTAATTTGGTTTTTTTTAGATCGTCCGATCAATTATTCCAGACTCTGTGACTCTTTTCAGAGTCCTCTAAAATTACAACAAGAAATAGATATTGTAAAGTGATAACATTGAGAAGTATTTTTAACGAAATCGTTTATTAAATATTTCTACAGTGGTTACTATGATTTTTAAAAGGCACATAAATCACGTGAAATATTTTTTTGGCTCGACACAGCTAACGGAATCTTATAAGTAGAGAACACAAGATAAACAGCCATCCAAAAAGTATCAAGTTAGCAGGCCTGAAACAAAGTTGCTCAATAAACAACTTGTGGTAAGTAATAATGGCATGTGTGACGGCAGTAAAGGACAAGGAGCCCTCTCGGCCCATTGGCTGGGCCCGCGTTAGCGATGCTAATGGTCACCCATGAAGCGCACGGAACGAAGCTCTGGTGGCTGCTGCTTGAGAAATCTCGCAGGCAATTAACCTAAGAGCTGCAAATGGCACATATTCATTCACAGTAACGCGCTGTCATTCTATTAAATATGTTATCCAATTTACGAAGACATACCAATACCTTTATAGTTAGGTAAACGAACTAGATTTTGGTTGGGGTCTAAAAAATATTGTTATTTTTGCCCAATTTATGAAATACATTTGTGTCCACTCAACTCATGTCGTTTTATTTCGTGTCAACTTAACTCTCGTCAACTCAGCCCGCGCCATCTCTCTCATGTAAACTGAACTCGTTTTTCCTTTGGAGTAAGGACTTCTTAAATGTGTCCGCAAGTCCAAACCTTTAATATTGTCGTAGATGATAAGTACCCCACGTGAAAGTTATTTTAAGCTCTTATCATGCAGTAAAATCGTGAATAACTTCGGTTCTAGTTGTTGGAAATGTAAATATGTGTAGTGGGGCGGTGGCCGCCTCCAGCGACCTTCCGGCTTATCTTCACACGTGACGTCACATCCGCCACCTTCCGTGACTCGCTCTTTCACCATTTTAATACGTTTCACAAGATATTTAGAGGATGCAAATACGGCTCCCTGAATAGAGGAAACTGTAATCTATTTTTGGTGTGATAAAATTGTGCCTTTAACCCATCAAGGCCCGGAAAATGAGACACAATAGACATTCCATTGTTATTCCGCCGCATTGGGCCGCTCGGGTGTTGAAACAATATAGGTAACCAATAAAGAGCAATAAATAAAACTACTTTTGTGGAGTGACAATGATTGAAATTGAAAGTTAATTTCTAGTACCTCTGACCTTATTGATATTGTCCATTATCTGTCAAATTGTCCTGCGGGGACGGGAGATGTACTTCTCATTTTCATTGGACAGCCATGGCGATGGCCATGTCGAGCCAAAATGAGAAGTAAAGAGCGATAGACGCCTTTCAAAAATAGGGCCCAAGGCGTTGTTAATGTTCATAATATCTTGTTGCACAATCGTGCCACTCTTGATAAACATAAATTATTTGGATCTCAGTTTTCTTAATAGAACTAGTAGTACGGCAGTTGCAGACACAATATGATTGAAAACAAACTATAGTGAATAATATAGGAGCCAACATCAGTGAATAAATCTGTATTGATGTATTCGTAGGAAGCCCGTTTCGAGCCGAGGCGGCTGTCTTGCTTATTACCCGTTGCTTTAGTCGTGTGCGTAGTTCTAGCCGGAGCTTCGGAGAAATAAATAACGCCGTGAAGACACCCCCGGCAATAAACTTCACGTTTTGACTCTCAATAAACGTGTAACGCCCCGAGCCGGGTTGTGTAGTGTATCCAAGACAATATAATTATGTGCAGGCGTTCAGTCATGTGTGCGACGGGATGGCCTTACACGAACCTGACTACGGAACCGAGGGTCACAGGTGTTCATATGATTAACATAAGCATCTGTAGCCCAGCCTTGGTTGTTAAGTATTTGTTTCAAAGTAAATTTTGGTATCCATTATACTGAGATAAGTTAGTGATTACTAGTTTGCTTAAAACTAGTTGTATTGGTGCAATTATTATGATAGAACCATGCTATGGTTTGTAGAACAGTATAAGTTACACACAGCTATTATCTAGAACAAATACTCTACTAGTACGAACATGGAATATTGGAGAAACGAAAATATTGAAAATAAAGTATAGTGAAAATGAGTGAAACAGTGAGAGCAGCTCCTCTGGTGATTTCCCGAGGGCGCGCCGTTCGATGCGACCCGATCTGATTAATTTTGTACACAATTTATTAACGGGAACGTTTTATTAATAGTAATTCCGCTGGGGTGATCTTAATTGGGTATTAACTGCGATATCACTTTACACAAGAGGACACTCCGTATGAAGGATTCATTCTTTACTCAATGAAGGTACGTCTAGTGCTTATTATCTGGTAGGTATTCCATCTATGATATAATTTTTCGAAATATAAGAACTATTTAATTACTTCCTCTTGACCCAAATGAGGTAGATTTTCTTTATCAAATTAGGCATAACGATTATTGAATCAGCTGTATTCCACAAAAATATTATTTGTAATACTTATGGTGTTTTACAGTGTACAATTATCCTGGGCTATTTGCAAGCCTATAATTATAAAACACAGGGGTGATGTGACGGCATCGTAGCTGTAATATCGTTTAGCTCAAAACGCCGAGACAGACGGGTGAGTGGCAGTTACTATTAAATTACGTTTTTTGACTTCACTATTTCATAATATGAAATATACGTAGTGTTTCAAAATATATAACCTATACATTAGTATTTGAAAATATTTATCATTTTGAAACCTACCCAATTCTTGAAATGTGATTATTATTATCATTATGCTAACGGAATCCATAATTATATCCAAACCTGACAAAATACCATCAAACTCCAATTAATGTATTTGACGCGTGATCCGCTTATTACGGCGACAAATCTATTTGTTTGGTTTGAATCTGATCCGACATTAACATACACAACAATCAATCTCCATTTCAATTAATGACGCGATCGATCGTCTCGTCTCGCTGCGGGCACCACCGCCCACCGCCCGCCTTCAAGGGCATCACGCGCGACGCGACTTTGTTTTAAGTACCTACCTGTGCCTTTGTTTTAAGTGCTTCATAATCTCAGTCAATTTAAGAGTATATATTCTAATAATGTTCCATTTTTTAGTACAAATGATGAGGATGAATTTTGCTCTATAACTAAATCCTTGAAAATAAACACTACAAGTAAAAAAATAATGTGTCGTAATCTCATTCGTTACAGCTGATTTTTTTTTTCTAAATGCCTCTGACCACCAAAGAAATTCCGCTTGAACAGATTGTCTTCGTTTCGAAAAAAAAGTTTCATGTTTTTCTCTCTATATTATCTAACTATTTTTTTTCATTCTAAAACTAAAGTTTACATCAGTAATTAATTATGCTTTCATTCTTTAGATTTCGGACATCTTTTTGATTAAGATGATTATGTAATTTGTGGTGAGAATAGGCGGGCAGACGTCGCGCGATGTCTCCGGAGACTTAAGTCGATGCACTTTTGTCGCTTTGTTAGTGCAGGGCAGGGTTATATTTAGAGGCAACCTACTTGTTCTATCTCGAAAACATTTGTTGCTTGATATCATACTACGAGCCCCTAATTTTTTTTCCACAAGAATGGCATCTCACTCTCTTCTGTCAGTCTAACTGTATCGCACTAGCACTACACCTGTGTAATTTATTTGCTCGATGTCTTCCTTTCATTCAATCACCAATACCTGCAGTTCAACGTTTAAGTTTTGTTATTTGTCGAAAAAGTCCGCGGTTTGGCTTGAGCAAATAGTGGTTAACCCTTAAAGCTGGACGAGCTTTTAATACTGATTGGTTGTAATATTGTTAAAAATAATGTCAATGGCTAGCACTTTCAAGGAATAAAACGAAAATGACTTTTTTCAGTATTCAAAATACTTAAACTGTTTTTTTGCAGCGTTTTATACATAGGTATAGATAGTTAATTATGTTCTTGTTGTGTATTATCTTCAGTGCAGGATGTTGTTTAGCATGCATAGGTTTAAATCGAGGCAATGTGCGCGTGCGGCGGCGGCTGAATATTCATAGAGCGCTGTCGGGACACGTGCCGGATCACCGGCCGGGGCCGGACGGGGTTGGAGCGGCGCCGTGTGCCGTGCGGCTGCGTCAGATTGTTTGCCGCACGCGTGATCTGGTACCTAATGCCGCCATTAGCATTTTCTCGCCGATGTGGGGATAAGATCTGATCGTTCCGAAAGTGATGCCGCCTCACATCTTTAATAGTAGATTATGCAATAAGGGCTTAAAGTTGTGTATTATGTCGCGGGCGCTATATTGAACCCCGAGTACGAGGGATTCTATGGTTAACTCCCGAGCGGAGCGAGGGAGTTAAGGCTAGAATCCTGAGTACGAGGTGTTCAAGATCGCCCAAGACAAATACACATTTAAGCCCGCGATGCATACTCTACTTTTTATACTTTCTGCGAGGCAACTGAAACCAATGACTCTTATAAAGAAAGTACTTAAGTATTTTTTTTTTCATTCTTTCTGTAGTGGTCAGTTCGACATTTGAATAAATCCTTCTTGATGCGCGGGTGAAAATTAATTTCGTAAAAAGTTTACGTTTTTCTTTTTTTTAAATTTGTATAGGCAGTGCAAAGAAAATGATGACATGCAGCCTAACTCAGAATAAAATCTCATTATATTTTTTAAATAATATACAAGGTGTTACAAAAATACCCCTAATGCCGAATATAGTATATAGGGACCATCAAGCTGATCAACTTTTACTATGGGACCAACTCTGAAATCGCAAAAAAAACAGCTGTTTCATACAAAAAATAAAATCGAAAATATCAAAATGTATGAAACAGCTGATTTTTTTTCGCGATTTCAGAGTTGGCCCCATAGTAAAAGTTGTTCAGTTTGATGGTCAATTAAGCTTAAGTAATTATTTAAAGTTAGAATAATAAAATATGAAAAAATAAGAATATTTATTGAAAATTAAAAGTTATGTTAGAAACATTACACCAATTGTGCAACGACAAAGTTACATTCTTTGGTACATTTATAGTTGGGTTAGAATTTATGTTTTTGTCGTCTATTCTGTAGTGGTCAGTTCGACATTCAAATAAATCCTTCTTGGTGCGCGGGTGAAAATGAATTTCGTAAAAAGTTTTCATGATAACATACAGCCTAACTCAGAATAAGATCTCATTGCACCTAAACTTTTTTGAAACCAACATCGATCAAGCACGACTACAAGGGTTGCATTCCAAATTCAAATCACATTATTCCCCATGGGAAAAATGACTTACTTTAGGAAAGGTTTGTATGACACATAATATGCCATTGACGAGCAGGTAGTATAAAAAAGTTTGTTAACGTTCCCTATCGCACCTATGTTTTTAAAGATAAAGATAAAGATATATTTATTTGCAAAAAACATGAGTAAATGTGTAAGGAGGTATAGGTGAAAATTTGATCTAACATGTTTTGCCGGTCAGCATGCAAAAATTCATCAGATAAAACAATAATTTCATTAAAAATTACAATTAATTTATATGAATAACAACAGTAAATATTAAATAAAATTTCATTAAGTAGGTATCTAAAATAAAATATTATTAATTCAAATTCAAATTCATTTCATGATATAAATAACAAAGTCAAAATTAAATAAAATTATGCAAAAAGGAAAGAATCAGTCAAGCTTATAATTTAGACCAGCAGTTTATTATAAATAATATAAACGTAGCCTCGACTATATTATTTTATTTCAATAACGTAATTATCGATATCGTTTTAAAATGAATAGCAAGAAGGTCTTTCCGTTTTACTTTGTCTTGATATAATATTAAAAGTACTTACTATTTAAAAATACTACACAATAGATACTAATGTTTACTGTCATCCTTTGTTGGATAAGATATGTTGCATATTTGTAAGTGGTTTTAATTTAAACGTTTATCAAGGTTTTATAGATGAACAGTTTTCATAAAAGTATAAATATTCGTTTAAGGATTCTATTAAAAGTTGATACAAATAAACGTATAGCGTGTATGAATCTCGTACGCCATTAGCAGGCGGCGGCGGCTTACAAGCTAATTTCCGGGCCCGTCCGCCGCCGGCCGCCGGACGACGCCCCTTACTCTACATTTTTGAATATCTTTTGAGGCTTTTAACAGCTGTGATCGATAATGTTTAAACAACAATAATTTATCTGTGGATTTTAATAAAAAAAACTACTTTGCAATCAGATCGGCCACACCTGGGTAATGAGGTAATATATGTTGGTTGTCCTGTGTTTTTTTCCTAACCATTTGTCTTTTAATTTTGATTCCGAATTTACATGTTATTTTACTTTTATTTTAATTGACCGAGCGATCGCGAAGCGCGGACGTTGTGTGGTTGCGCCTCCGTTTCAGTTTGGGGAATAGTAGATTGTATCATAAGGGATCAAAATAATATTTTTAAGGCGAGGGCGCTTTTTTCAAAGTACGTCGCCCGTGCCAAAAATATATTTTGCGCCCTAGTGATTCACTCAACTTTTCATCACCCTCTATGAGAAAATAAAAGGCGCCTCATATTTTATTGTAATATTATTATTTAATAAAACATAGAGTAACAACTAAATTGATATTAAATAGTAGAATCTAATAAAAAAACTACTAATAACTTATATTTACATTTCTAACAATCCGTGAAAATTGACGAAAACGCGGGCTGTAGTCCGCGCGTTTTTATTTTGATTTCTTTTTTTTATTCAGCCGGCGGCGCAATCATGGGCCGTCGTACCAGCCAGTCTTTATTCAAACAATATTTACTACTTATAAAGAGGATTAAAACTCATCACTGCCCGCTAAAAGTTTCTTATAGAAAACACCACTTTTGGGTGCACTTAAAGGCGAACTAAGTCGTCCTTTTCGAATAGATGGGATGAAAAAATTCATTTGTATGTCTTTCCGGCTGTTTTCCTCTACAGGTCGCATATTTCTCAACCGATTCTCGTGAAATTTTCTGAGCAGGTTCGATAATTAAATGGATATTTTTTCAGATATTTGAAGTTTTTCAAAATAGCGGATATATAGAGATTGAAGACGTATAAAAACATATTTTAACCATTTGAAATTTTGAGATTTAAGCATTCACAATGCTATTTTATATAATACTAAATAATATACTAGAAAAATAGGACTCGCACCAGATCATGTTCTCGGACGGGAATCAAACCCGCGACCTTTGGATACCCGGTCCAATGCTCTGACCGCTGAGCTACCAAGTCACCAGTGAGAACGTCGAATTTCTTCTAGTATATCAACTCTTACGCTGCAAGCCAGCGCCATCTCACCAATGTAGAAGGAATTAACCTCGACATTTCCCGATTCCCGTCCAAGAACATGATCTGGTGCGAGTCCTATTTTTTCTAGTATATTATTTAGTATTATATTTTAACAATTTCAAAAATCTCACAAACGCGAGGTCTACAGCTCACAGAGCTATAACTAGTATTAGTCTGTTGATAGCAATCCTCTTTCCAGGATCATTGAATATTATAATGTTTTGCTTTATATTCTGTCCGAAAAAACTCGGTAAACACATATACTTCCTGTATTCATTAATTAAAAGGCATCGATAAAGTATTATTTTATTATTTTTTGCTGATATTTTTTATATTTTCTGCTGATATGCTGTAATTTCTATTGTTAAGACTAACGTCTTATATACTATTCTAAAAACAGATAATGTTTATTCCTGCGCAGCGAGCAGCAGAATGTCGGCCAATATAAATTCCTGCGGCATGGCTCCCTTTGTGGCGAGGTTCGACGGCCGGTGCCTCACTCACTGCACAAAGGCATACCATATACTTGCTCCATCGATGCTCTTTTCAATCGAATCAGCGACTTACATGCTTTAATTAAGTCCTTTCATTGATGTGAGAAATATGGTTCAAGCCAGCAGTCAGGCGACAACCATTCACCCAGTTCAGAATTTAGTTGAATTTAGTCAGTGCATGATATTTTTTACTATGGGCTTGAAGTTGAACTTGATCGCGTTTACGTAGTTGTTCTACGCCGACGAGGACGGTTGCAGACGGTCCCCAACACGCGTCGCGGCCGAGATGACGCCGAGTAGCTGTTGCTCGTCTGTAATAAGCCATGAGCGGACTCGGTCGGACAAAAAGACAAATACGTTTTAGATAGGCTGGACAAGAACTCTTTCGGAGATAAGACCACTAGTTTTGTATTTGTTTATTTTAATTGCGCTGTCATTAATATACAAATATTAAATTATTTTATAAATTAATAAAGGATTATTTTATGAACTAAAAAATTGCTATAAAAAAACAGCTTCAAAAAACAGCAGCTCTAAAAAGCAAGAAATAATATTCAAATCTGCATAATTACTATTCAAGTACCTACGCATATCTGATATTAAAAAAACGTCTTTTGAAGTCGGGTGGGGCTAAAGATAATTTCCTTTTTTAATCATAATAACATTTATCGTGGTTTCTCTTCCTCAATTTGATTTTTTAATTCTTAAAGCCCCACCCGACTTCATAAGACGTTTTTTTAATATCAGATATGCGTAGGTACTTGAATAGTAATTATGCAGATTTGAATATTATTTCTTGCTTTTTAGAGCTGCTGTTTTTTGAAGCTGTTTTTTTATAGCAATTTTTTTAAGGTTTTTTGAAGGAGGTTTTTCTTTTTAATTTTTAAAAGTTTTTTATTTTTAACTTTTTTGTGGTAGGTATGTATAAGTAAATGTAAGCGATGATATAAATATATTTTATTCATATTTCACACATTTCAATGGTATAATACGCCTAGTAACTCAATATCCACTTTTCGCACTGTTAATTTTAGCAAGGGTCAGACATGGGGTAGGTGACCAAAGTGTATTATCTCGAGCTCCTCCGTGCTTCAGAAGACACGTTAAGCCGTTAGTTCCAGCTACATTTGCACATTCCGCATTGGGCCCGCGCGGTAGGTTATGGCCCATCCTATTCATCAGCCCATAAGTAAGGCTTGTATCCCAGCCCCAGTAGTGACAATAAAAATGGCTGATGCGAAACCTTTCAATACCGTAGAGTAATCACTAATACACTATCATATTTGATTTTGAAGAGTTCTCTTGTGTATCTTCGAAGTCCAAGGTCCAATGTGAAGGAAATTTGAATGAAAATATCCTTAAAGTATCCCCTTTCTAACGAAACAAGAATCATCTAAATCGGTTTATAAACAAAGAAGTTATGTCTGAAGATCCGTTAAAACTCGTGCAAAAGTTACCTAAAAAATTACAGTATTTTCAGGATTACTCGAAAACTACTGAACCGATTTAAAATTTTCAAAAAATGGGACCACCTGGGGAGCAAACCTGATAAAGTGGCGTTTGAATCATGTCAATCGGTTTAGCCGTTTTCGAGTTATCGGTGGACATACATAAAAAAAAAAAAAAAAAAAAAAAACAAATAAACATTCGAACATAGAACCTCCTCCTTTTTTTGAAGTCGGTTAAAAAGGATAATTTTAATGACATTCATCTTTAACATAACAACTGTACTTCATTGATATAATGATAATAAATGAGTATTCTCTAAAATACTATCAACTACTGCTTGCAGTTTATTCTATTGAAATGAGATGGTAAAGCTCGCTATGCTTCTCTCATTTATAAATTTAGTTCAAAAGACTTGGCTCTGACTATTCCCTGGAGATAAGTCGATTGATCAACTTCAGATTTACTTTGTTTTCTAGGAAATTGTAACTCCTGACAAGACTTTCGAAGGAACATATTCGTGAATCCTTTTTAAGCTGTCTTATTATATTCCAATTTCTATGATAAATGCTATAGGTATACCTTCTCATAACTAAAATGTAGTATTGATTAGCGCATTGGCTTTCTGTGAAATAGCGCACATAACCAACACACAGTTCAGTAACGTTCGATTCAACAAGCATTCAACGCATTTATTGCAATGTTAAAACGTATCTGGAGATTGAATTGGGTTACTAAATAAGAATACTAAATAAAATAGTCCACTGGGTAGATGGTAGGACGACAGATTTGGCTGAGGAGGTTCCCAAAGTTGGGAGTGGTTAGTAGTTCGGCCGCGTTGAGGCAGACTATATAGCGCATATGCTGTCGTGAGGTCTCAGTATTATAAAGTGTATACGGATAGTTATATTTATATGTAATAAATGTATTATCTAACTTACCGAAAAAAATAGTCTTTGAAAAAAATAAAGATCATGGTGAGATCTTCGTTTCAGATTACAGCTGTCAAACTTAAAACAACAATATCTTGGAAAGTAGTCATCCTAGACTGAGTGTCTTTGAAAAAATGAAAGGTCTTGGTAAGATCTTCATTTCAGATGACAGATGTCAAATTTAAAACAATATCGGAAATTACTTATCTAAGACTGATTGCGTATTTGAAGAAATGAAAGGTCTTGGAGAGATCTTCATTTTAGACGACAGCTGTCAAAATCATAACAGCAATAAAACTATAAATCAATATTAAATCAGCAATATCTCGAAAAGTACATTTCATGATTACCAGATGAAAAAATCCCCAGAGTCAAATTTGAAGAGGAGATTCGCCTCGGGTCAAAAACAAATCTTAGATATTTTTAGAAGTTTTAAGAAGGTTTTAGGTTCTAGTACTGCCTTTCAATAATGTTCATGGGTTTGCTGTGATTTTAAAGTATTGCACTATTTCAATAATTTTAATTACCTGCAAACTCCGAAATGTAACACAGTAAAATAGTTTTGTACTGTACCTTCTAGTACGTAATTTGTTTTTTTTTTAATAAAAGGGTAAATATCTAGATAACTAAATAATTAAATAAGTAGATAGTGTGAAAGAAAGTGACACACGAGTGACCTACGCTCGCATTGAAAATAGTACTTAGGTAGTTAAGTTTCGGTTACATATTACAATCTCTAAAGTTTGAAGCCCTAAGGATAGAACACCTATGGACGAAAGAGCTAATTTGAAAACATCTAATCGTCGTGAAACCTAACCATTGTTAGGTCTAAGTAAGTTAAAATGCCTAAGTTTAAATAACCTCATGATGGAATAGCACTTCAATTGAGTCTTCATTGATAACATAAGTTGAGGGTTACACGCCAGCAGGTCGGTTTTGGCACTTCACCCGCCGCTGCTGCGGCACGCTCGTTTTGCTCGCTCGGCTCGTGCGTTGTTGGTCGCAATGGAACCAAACCTCCTCCTCGCTCGCTACGCTCGCTCGTCGTCGCACCTAATAGTCTGTGGCAAAATTTATTAAGCTTTATAGTCATAATTTGATTGGCGCTTAAAAAACATTTGATGGACTAATAATGTTAAGACCTTTGGTAAACAGACTATTAGGTGCGACGACGAGCGAGCGTAGCGAGCGAGGAGAAGGTTATGCAGATTTGAATTTTATTTCTTGCTTTTTAGAGCTGTCACTTTTTGAAGCGGTTTTATAGCAATTTTTTAAAGGTTTTTTGAAGGATGTTTTTCTTTTTAATTTTCAAAAGCTTTTTTCGTGGCCTTTCGTCCAATAGCTGTTTCAAAGTTTAAGCCTTCCGTTCATAGGCATTATGTCCGTAGGCATATCAATTTTAGATATTGAAATACGTAACCTTTAATTTCATCTACGCTACCTATAGCAATCAAAACCTCTAACTACTACCTACTACAAAAAAGAAACTTACTAGGTTAAGTAGATACCTACTATTTATTATTATCATAATCATTTCATAATGATATATCGTCTCATTCAATAATAAATGTAGGTATGTAAGTAGCTAAGTACATAAGTAAGTAGATACCTACTGTAGGCAGGTAGCCCTGTTTACGTACCGCGCGGCTGTGAAGGCAAGGACAGCGCCGAGTCATGCTACTGTAAGATAACATTACTGTGTCTTGCGGGTCGTGAGTGCATTCACGGTGCAGCGCCGCCATCAATCTTGCAGCCATCGATGCGCCGCTGCAGCTGCGGGTCGACTGTGCATCAGCTGCAGACAAACGACCTGTATCGCGGGATGTCGATGGAATGGTAAATAGCGTATCGCTATTTCACTGGCCACTGAATGGCCAATATGAATTCTCTCCATTTTTTTGCAATAGCAAAATGTAAATCCGCCAAAAATAATATTGTTCAAAACTTGGTACTTGATACGATTAACTTTAACAACAAACGAAATAAATAAATGTATAAGTCACGAGTAAACTTTATCAAACTGTCACTGAACACCCTTTTTACAAAATAATCACGTTATATTATGGAAAAACAATTAGAAGGCTTGTAAACACAATATGAATGCTTCGAAATATCTTTTACAAATTATGAAAAGTATAGCAATAATATTTCGGTGAATTCAGTGATCATTCTCGAACATATAACCTTATCGAGTGCTTAAAATTACATTTGAGGTATTTCGCTGAACGCTGTAAGCTCATAAAGAGAAGTACTCTGTGATATTACACCCAATAAATGAGTACGCGAAGTTGCAGAAGTACGGCGTAGTTCGGAGGTGGGGACGTTAAATTATATTGTGATCGTAAAGTGCGTCCCGATCTGTGGAGGTGATTCACTAAATCTAAAG
Organism: Catoptria pinella; assembly: GCA_963556745.1. Classification (NCBI taxonomy): domain Eukaryota; kingdom Metazoa; phylum Arthropoda; class Insecta; order Lepidoptera; family Crambidae; genus Catoptria; species Catoptria pinella. The sequence goes on along the minus strand of OY750768.1, from coordinate 13,815,394 downwards.
CTACGTAAAGGGTTATAATCAGTGGATCTGCTGTATAATAACTAAAGATTAAACAATATAAAAAATGACAAACCGTATAATCTCTCAGCTTTATGCAAAAGGAGTAACTAATACCTTTGCGCTACGCCGTAGCACGTGCTACGATCCGTAGCGAAATAACTTTTTGTTATGATACAACTATAATGACTAATAAATATTAAAATTTTGATTTTTCGCATTCACAATGCTATTTTATCTTTATCTTGACTAATAAATAATTGACTAATGTCAACAAAACAACTAACAAAAAAGCATCTTGGAATATCACAACAAAACCCCAATTGACTTTAACTAAATATTCAATATATTAGAGTTTATCATTATATTATCAATTGCAAAATAATGAAAGTCCGATTCACAGTACAATTATGTAAATCTTAAATTAATTAATTATAGAAAATCGCCAAAAATCTTCAGCTACTTGTAATGGATTGACGGGGATGTTGGGGGTATAATCAGTTCATACCTTTCGTTTTTGCATGGAAATGGGAACTTTAATAACGCGACTGAACGATGATTACGTCTCGCATCGGAGTAGGTGAATAATGTGATATGGCGGTGTCACGCGTGCCATTACGCGCCAATATTTGTGCCAATATTACGACCGACCTCATTCCGCATAAATATAAGAGTCAAATTTGTGCAAAAACAGTAGGGTTGTCTCTCCTGTTCACATTTATCACGAGTGACGCTGAAGAAAATTTTCATTAGAAAATCTCAAATATCTAAAAATCTATTTATAGTAGCTTTCCGTACCATAAAGTTCTGCTTAAGCACTGTCCATAGCTATGCGCGAATCATACCGCGTTTCGTTATATAATGTTCGCTTAGGACTAGCGACGTCAGCAACATTTGCAATATTAACAGCAGTGTAACCAAAATCGCGTATCAAATCTCGCCAAATTCGCCCTTTCTGGACAAGGTCTTAGTTCACGATATACGAACGAAATATATGTACATAGGGACATTCAAATAACGCACTATGTAAAGAACTATTAATTATTTACCGTAATGTAAACTTTAACAAACTATGTGACGTCATGATTCGTCTTTTTCTCCTGTCTGTATGCAGCGGACGGCCCCGCGCTCATGACGCGGAATCATTAGATCTTCCGTCATCGTTTTTATGATAATGCATTAATAACGGCGGTCATTAGTTACTGTCGCGCCGAGCGTTGCCGTGTGCCGCCCTAAGACGTGTGGATGCGAGGTGCGAGTCATTTTTATAATATTTCTGTAGGCTGTTAACGATTAGAAATGGTTCGAGGTTTAATCACCACAGTCTGACATAGTAACAAACCAAACGTAATTACTTATTCGTAATTGCAAAAAAATGTGTTCATCGTAAAATAATATAAATAAATATTAGACACATCACAAACATTGCTCCGATTTCAAAGTAAGTAACTAAAGCATTTGTGTTATGGAAATTAGAGACAACGGTGGAACTACAAACACCCAGACCTGATATATATATTTTTATTATGTCGGAATACCAACAGCATGTTATATATTATATAGAAACAATAATATATGTATAGAAAAGTTCGTTTTAAAGTTGACCCAGCCCGGAATCGAACCCGAGACCTCAGAGATGGCGACACCCTGAAAACCGGCGTACAAACCACTCGACCACGGAGGTCGTTAAATAAGAATAAATTTATTTTTGTAATGTGGGTAATTAAGGTTCTGTACTGAAATGATTAATGAAAAGCTTTATTTTTTTTAACCTGTTTATAAATAAATAATATTTTTTTTGTCACAAATCAAACTTAAGTTTAAAACCTTTATTCCGACATTCCATGGTTCCATGGTAGATCTGGCCTATTTTGAAAATTGATATGTAAAACATAATAATGCAGTTAAATAGGATTTGACCAAAATAATTTATCTCATGTTGGTCACAGGTTTTGTAGTCAAGCCCCTGGTACGTACGTCGTGTTTGCCAAGTTTACATTAAGTTATGGATAAGTTATCTCTCAAGTACGGTTAACTCCTCTGTGGGCCGTAGAGACACGCGACATGATGTTTCTTTAAGTATAATACTATATACCTAAGAGGTTCAACAATTTAGTTTCATAATATCACAATAGTCTAACAAAGAACTTTCAGTTTGTTTGAAAAATCTATCTGCACTGCAACGAGCTACTGATTTTGAAAAAGATAAGTTGCACGAAGTAAAAATCTTCTCACTATAAATAAATCCCAATCGTTCTCAATTTGATTACAATAACCGTATTCGGTTTTCAATTTAGTTTGGTGATTAATATCTTTGAAATGTAGCGTGAAGAGTCTCCTGGGATCAACTTTGAAACAATGCTTGACCGAAGTTGCTTGTCGGTCGGTAAGTAGAGAAATACTTATTGAAAATTCCAAAATGACTGAGAGCGTCGTGAAACATTGCGCGCCCATTTGTCGAGTCCAACGAAATGTTTTTTGGAATAGCCGTGGTTTTCAAAGTGACTAATACTTTGTTTCTTGGCTGTCCCTAATGTAAATTATTTTCTGTTAAAAATGCAGCAATTTCTGGATTTTGTTTCACTAAACAAAAGAATAGAAAACAACGAGGCATTGACGTATTATTTATAACGACCGTTCAGGCTTGTGGAGCTAGTTTGTCTTTTCAATGCAAAGACCTTTTTTAATCCCCGACGCAAAAAGAGGGTGTTATAAGTTTATCGTGTCTGTGTATCTGTCTATGGTATCGTAGCCAAACGGGTGAACTGATTTTGGTTTAGGTTTTTTTGTGTGAAACATAATTTTATCCCGAGTGTTCTTAATCATGTTTCATGAAAATTTGTTCAGCCGTTTGAAGATCATCAGCTCTTTTCTAGTTGATGAGGGGATCTGGCTAACTTCCATAATATGGACATATTATGTCCAGTTGATTCGAAATTTGGTACCGTGTTACTTTAATGGTATTAAAATATAGGTGCAATAAAACAAAAAAAAAATGGCCGCCAAAAATTAAGTTTAAAAAGTTTTAAATAAAAACATAAATTAAACATTTTATAAACCCCCGACACAAAAAGCTAACTTTTAATAAAAAACCCCAATACATTAAAGTCACTCTTAAAAGTTAAAAATAATATCATTATGAAAGAATCGTAGACGTCGGGGGACCGCTAAGCTTGCATTTACATCTAAGCTCGTCACATGTCTAGCAGTCTTTCAGTCCAGTTTTTGTATGGGGGGTTATTTATTAAGAGTTAGCTTTTTTGAGTCGGGAGTTTTTAATTTTTTTAATTTAAGTTTGAATAAAAAATAACTGCAAACAATGTAAATATTAATGTTACATTTATACAAATCTATCTTGATCGTTATTAAAATGAAATTGTTTTCTACGTGAAGTTGTTGCTCGTTGTCGAAATAACAAACGGTATTGTTATTAAGGGCTGTTCCAAATTGGGCGGCGCGCGGCGGATACGTCGTTGCCGTCTATTTATTCGTCTTTGACAGCGGTAATACAAATGTGTTAGGCATTCGTTATAATGAAGGTAAGGACGTGGTTGGAACGCGAGCGACATTGGACTTCGATGTTTTGCTAATATTTCAGAAAGTTCTGCGTTTGCTGTTTACAATAATTTTTAATGACAATGAATGACGTTCAGTCAGGAATGGTGAACAAATTGAAATTGAAGTTTATTTTGCGGTGACAGAGGATTAGAGAAAGCGTTACACACAGGTGGTACAGCCGTCGCTGGGCTAATAATAATAATAAATAATATTTCTATGGGCCATCGTTGCTTGAAACCTTACTTAATAATAATTATAAATGCAGAACTGAGTTCGCTTTCTTGCTTACACATTGTCAGGAGTACAAAAATTATCAAAAAAAGTACTGTTCCCGAAGAATAATTCGATAAAAGCGTCTCTGCTTCAGCCTGGGCAAGAAAAGAATAATTAAAAAAACTAAAAAACCCGTCTGCATCAAAAGACAAGTAAAAAAATGTAATGGTACCGAAGGTCCATACACGAAAAAAATCTATGAGAAAAAAAAAACCTAGTTCCTAAGAAATCGCCAGATATTTCAACATGTGGTTATTATCAAAAGTCTCAGAAATCCGATACTCAAGTCAATTGGACGTCGTAAATATATTTCTTTTACCACTTAAACTCACCATAAATCTATAATAATAATGCGACAAGCATGTCACTTTGGTTCAGAAATGTCTTTCAAAATAAACCCACTTTGAAACAAAAGGCAGAGATTTTTTCTTAAACTAAAAATTTGTCACATTTGACGGTTCGCAGGCGCAGATGCCCAGACATATAAAAAAATATAAATACGGAATAAGAGGACACAATGTAATAATTTAGTCAACAGCTGCCGAACAAAAATAGACCTTACGTCTTGAAGACTAAAATCTAGGGAGACATATTATGTCTTCCTTGTTATCTTAAAAACCTATAAATACAGATAATACGCAGAATCAATTTCTATTTTCCAGGATTCAATCATACCGAAATCGATGTTGCCTATAACGCTATCTAGATGTCTAAATTTTGAATCAAATGTAGAGGTTCAGGAACACACAGTGACATCTATTGAGGGGCAAGGGAATTACACCAAACGTATGGATGGACCAATGATAGCGAATGGAGGCGTGGTTAATGCGAAATGCGCCGGAGCCGATTTAAAGAAGAATAGACAATAAAAACAGCGAGTTAAGACTTAAGCTAGAATAAATTAGGATGAGTTTATTTGTTGTAGCTTTCTTGGAGAGGAATTTGTAAAAATCAGGGATTACGAAGGGATGGTTGTTGAGGTGTGGACGTATTGTATTGTATTGTTTTCCGAGTTAAAGATAGCGTCCCTTTGATTTAATAAGAAGTTGAATTACAAGTTGTAAAATGAGAATTAATATATACTAAATTATGAAACCCTAATGGAAGAGATTTAAATAAAATTATATAAAGTAAAATCAATAGTGGTGCACCATTACTGGAGATATACAGCTAAGTACCTAGGATATAAAGTTTATAAAGCGTAAATGTTTGTAGACCTTTTCTATTTTCAAAAATTGTGGTTTGATTGTTTAACTAATTATTAAATAAGCACCGATCTCACTAATAAAGGTCTAAAATAAGTACGCAAAGTTACATCTAATTCTTTGTGTTCGCATTTATTGTTTAGATTAATTAGATTAATCGGCAGAATTGGGTTTTTTATTATCTCGTTTCGCTTTCCCAATTCATTTGGCTGTAGGAGCTGAAACGAGAGGCCAAATTCTAACTAACGTGGGAATTTGGTCAAAATAATCAAAAGTTTCTAGTAAAATCAATATTAATTAATAAATTAATATAACATTTATTTTGCATTCATATTTATTTTCCATTATAGATATCCCATTTAATTGATAGAATTATTTGAATTAACTACTTTAGAGTTGAATTTAGATAATACTAAACTTTATTACTTGTGTTACCTTCGATGGTGACAAGCCTTTTCTGGTGGATAAGACAATTGAGATTAGATTACCTTTCTTGAATCTGACATAGACTTTGAAAGCACCTGAGTAATTGATCTGATCTAAGTTTATAGATAAAGTTCGATGCTAGTACGATTCCTTCGATGGAATTCTGAATTTTGATTGGAGATAAATCGATAGTTTCAGACACTTAATTTTAATTCAGCTTAAATAAGGTCTAGTTTGAATAATACTTGTATACCTATTTGAAATGCTAATCATTTAATACGAATGATTTATGACATCGCCATAAATTGATTATGACGTCGTCATAAATCCTTAATACTATAATTGAACTTATACACAGAGGTAGTGATTCATTAAATGATAGTAGTATTTATTTAAATTCTATACTGTATGAGTTGATCACGCTGTGTGGATTCAACTTAGCAAACTACACGTAGTCTTCGTATTACGTGAGTTCAAGGCATCATTCCTTCAGTGCGGTCAACGTAGAATTAGCATAGGAAATATATCTAAAGAGCTCACGCTGATCTATTACCCTTAGGTGGCCACCTATAAAAAGGGAGAAAAGATTACCTCCTCTAAAAAAAAAACACAAATTATAACAAGGGATAAAGACAGCTATTTGACATCCGTCTGACGAGATTGTCCAAACCAGACTAGGGAATGCTAGGATTGTAGTTGAAGGGTTGCCGAGGTTGAATCCAAACGTGTGTTAAAATCATTTTAAGTCATTTGCTAATTTAACACTTTCTTATCACACCTCAAACTTATTATCTGAAAGATATATAAAAATCATCGTTACAAGACGTGTTGGTTAAAAGGTACTCTTATCTAAGCTGAGTTATATTTTGGGATAAATTTGAAAACTATTAGACGATCACATAAATACAATTATTATTGCAAAGGGTTTAGACCATTATCAGAAATATCAGAAAGGAGTTAGGCTCGCTGCATGCCATTACACGTGGTGGCGGTGACCAGGATTTCTAGACTTTGTGTTGATTTAAAGTAAACACAACTAGGAATCGAACCTTAAATAAAATAAAATAAAAACACAACGTAGAACATTTATATTTTATCCCAATATTATATTTCAGCAAATTTATATTGTAAATTTACCAAACAAAGCAGACTGAAACTTAAAATAATAGTTTTGTAATTCTATGTATTCTGACGGATACTTTTGACAGCAAGAAATTATATAAGATCATGTTTAATCTAAAAATCGGGGAGAGGAAAATTATTAAATACTTGTTTGTAGTTAAGATAATATTCTATAATTTTCATATTATAGCAGCTGTTTAATTTCATTCTGCATTGATTTGAAAGTGTGAACTGCATGGTGATATTTTTCTGTGTCTTTTACAGGCGGCGTTGCTCATTGTTACATTGTGTTCCGTTAGGCGCGTAAACTATTCTTGTTGTTAGTACACAATAATATTTTAGGAATCCTTGTATTACGGTTGTAGGTGAACGTAAACAACAAATAAAATAATGACGGGTCGAATGTGAACGCAACGCGGTAGAAAGACGGCGTTAGTAAAGGAAACGGATCTTGATTTAAATACATTAGTCGCAGAAAGACTTGAGAAATTTAGTTCGCGTATATGAAAGATTGAAAATAAAGACGTACACAACAAACGACAATTTATAAAAGCAACATATTCCTAAATTAAAGTAAATTTATATAAACAAAAACAAATAAAATTAGTATTAAAATTAAAATACAATCAAAATTTCAATTAAGATCAAATTATATAAGTTCAAATAAAATAAAAATCATAAAGCTGCACATTGGATCAGTTAATGATCAGATTATTTATATTAACTAAAAACGAACTTTATTACTTAAGTGTAGTTATAAGAAAAAGTTAAGGTTAATTGTTGATAAGATTCAATCATTGTTATTTATCAGTCAGAAGACGGATCAACAATAAATATATCAAATTAAATTTTAATGAGGAGTTGAAACTCGACTTGTTCGATTCAAGTGAGTTAATAAATAATGGGTACTTTTGGTTGAACAATAGATATATCGAATTAAATTTTAATGTGGAGTTGAAACTCGACTTGTTCGATTCAAGTGAGTTAATACGAGTAAATAATGGATGCTTTTGGTATAACAATAGATATATCAAATTAAATTTTAATGTGGAGTTTAAACTCGACTTGTTCGATTCAAGTGAGTAAATAAATAATGGATACATTTGGTTCAACAATAAATATATCAAATTTAATTTTAACTATAAGATGAAACTCGACTTGTTCGATTCAAGTGAGTCAATAATTATTGGATACAATTAATTAATTGTAATTGAATTCAGTTCAGTGAATTGAGTTATACTATACTATTTGAGTAGACTAACCCGATTTGTTCGAATCAAGTGGTTTAATTAATGAAGAGTATACCTAATTTAATTAAGTCATTTAAGTAGAATTATTTAGGACGAGAAAACGAGCTAAAGTAGTTTGATTCAGGTGGATGAATCAACATGAAATTTAAATTTTAGTTACATAACAAGGAATCTGAACCCAACTTGTGCAACCCAGTACATCGTTGAACAGAAACTAAAGAATAGTGTGACGTCATAAAAATATTCGTTATCCAACTGCACATGTTCAAAGAAAAAAAGTATTCTCAGTTGCAGTTGTCAGGGCAGTTGTTTGAGAAACAATAAATAATTTAATGAATGAGCCCGACCTTTAAGACTGGTCATTATTAACAATAGGTCATCTATTTCTTTTAAAAGTTCTTTAGTTTAAATAAAATTCAATAGGGAAGACAGACAATAGGACACTACAATAAACGCAAAACTCGAATTCCATTTTTAAAAAAAGGAGAGTTTTGACATGTGGAAATCACAAAACCAAAAAGGGACCGGTATTAGGTATTCTCTGTTTTATCTCTATTTAATTATTTAAGAAAACTTCATTGAGATAAACTCATGGTAGGGTGTTTGCGACTCAATAGAATAGAAAATAGAATAAACTAGAATATTTTTATAATAGCTCAAAAAAAAATTAGTTATCTAAGATATACATATTATTCATTCTTACACTGGAAACGAAAGAACCTGTTCGATTCAGGTTACAATTATTCGATTGATGATTGAGGAATGAAATCTAATCTAGTAATTTGAGTAATATTACACATTGAGCGGAAGTAGTACATTAGATGTTCGAATTAGGTCTATTGATAAAATAGTGGATAAATGTAATTTAAGTTAAGTCATTTAAGAGTACCCAGCTACGGAGTGAAATAGAATTTTATATCTCAATTCAAGTGATAAATTAATCAACAGTAGATAAATTAAAATTGCGGTTAGATGAAATATAAAAGAAAAAAAGAATCAAATCTGGTCAGTTTGATTATAGTAAAACTATTAAGAAGGGAAGGAACAAACTTACATTTTCTAATATTAGTTTAACGTATAAGTATATGGAGTGGAAATAAGTTTTGATTTGTCTGATTTATTATTTAAGTGCGAAATGGTATTAAAATTACAAGTTGAAACTAAGATGAATTTAGAGTCAACAGACTTGTTCGATTCAGGGAATCAAGTAGATATGATGACATCAAAATTTTGGGACTTATTATATAGATAAAAATAAGATAAGTTACAATAATAAAACTTAGTAGAGTGATAGGACAAGTTGACTTTTATCGCTAGAAGCGATTTCTTTTAGACAACCTTTGGTATGGTGAGATTGACAAAGGAGGAATAATGGAGGTGTAAAGTGACTCGGTAGTTCAGTTGGAAGAGCATTGAATTGAACCAGACTTACGAAGGTCGCGGGTTCGAGTCCCACTTGAGAAAATGATTTAGTGACAAGATGAATGGATGCTAGTTTAGTATATATGAATATAAATATAAGTTTAAGTTTAATCTTATTAAGTTAGAGTACTACGCACTACTACTATTATACAACGAAAACTTACATTAAACAGAGATCATTGCATAAGGCTTACAGGCTTGAATTACAGTAAACAGAGAGTCATTCTTGATTCCATACCTTATAAGACTTCGGTTCTAATTAAAATATTTTCTACCGAGTAGAAAAACAGTACCTTTGTAATTTCAAAAGGTTGAAATGATAATTATATCGATCAATTGATAATTTAACAAAAATAAATTCGGTGTTGACATTAAACAAAGTTTTATATTAATGATAATAAATAAAAATAACATAAGAATAAATAAAAAAAAAATATAAAACAAGATAATAAAATTATATACGTATATTCTCTGCAAATAAATAACTAGTTGGATAAATAATTACAGTGGTGGAAATATGTTATTTTAAAAAGTGATTAGAAAATTAAATACAATAAGACAATGGCGAATTAAATAATTAACGTTTCACTGTCTGACTTAAAAGATTAGTACTATTATTTGAATAAAACGTTGTAGAACTAACATTTGGTAATGTTGAAAAAGATTAGACGGATGGTCCGTGAAAATCTTATAAGAACGAATGAGTCTAAGGAAGCTTACCTTTTCGGTGATTTTCTTTTTATTATTATAATAGATCAATATAATTTAAATTAAGAGATTACGTCAAATTGAAAAACATTTCAAAACCCAAAGCAGCAGTTAAGGTTAATGAGAAATTTTATGAGACTAAACACTTTATTGCATTGTAATTAAATTATTAAAATAAACATTAGTATGTACTAATAATCTATGGAGTGATAGACAAATAGTAATGCATAATATGAAAAGCAATTATATAATATTGCTATTCAAATGATTAGATATGACATGAATACTGACTAGAAGCAATAAAGTGATTCAATACCTAAAGTTTTGTCAGACAGAAGGCAGAAAAAAAATGAGGCGCCAGTCGCCGTGGGATTGTTTTTGTCGAGTCTTGACACTTTAAGGAACATTGCGCAAACAATGGTCATATTATAAACGTCCGAACAGTTTAAGGACGAATTAACAGTAGATTTTTTTTGTCTATCAGTTCATATAGAGATTTAGTTAGAATGAAGTCAAGAGTTTGAGAATAGATTACGTAACTGAAATTGGCTTCAGTTGCCTAATCTGGGAGAGGTGTGTAATGGTACCGAAGGTCCATACACGAAAAAAATCTATGAGAAAAAAAAAACCTAGTTCCTAAGAAATCGCCAGATATTTCAACATGTGGTTATTATCAAAAGTCTCAGAAATCCGATACTCAAGTCAATTGGACGTCGTAAATATATTTCTTTTACCACTTAAACTCACCATAAATCTATAATAATAATGCGACAAGCATGTCACTTTGGTTCAGAAATGTCTTTCAAAATAAACCCACTTTGAAACAAAAGGCAGAGATTTTTTCTTAAACTAAAAATTTGTCACATTTGACGGTTCGCAGGCGCAGATGCCCAGACATATAAAAAAATATAAATACGGAATAAGAGGACACAATGTAATAATTTAGTCAACAGCTGCCGAACAAAAATAGACCTTACGTCTTGAAGACTAAAATCTAGGGAGACATATTATGTCTTCCTTGTTATCTTAAAAACCTATAAATACAGATAATACGCAGAATCAATTTCTATTTTCCAGGATTCAATCATACCGAAATCGATGTTGCCTATAACGCTATCTAGATGTCTAAATTTTGAATCAAATGTAGAGGTTCAGGAACACACAGTGACATCTATTGAGGGGCAAGGGAATTACACCAAACGTATGGATGGACCAATGATAGCGAATGGAGGCGTGGTTAATGCGAAATGCGCCGGAGCCGATTTAAAGAAGAATAGACAATAAAAACAGCGAGTTAAGACTTAAGCTAGAATAAATTAGGATGAGTTTATTTGTTGTAGCTTTCTTGGAGAGGAATTTGTAAAAATCAGGGATTACGAAGGGATGGTTGTTGAGGTGTGGACGTATTGTATTGTATTGTTTTCCGAGTTAAAGATAGCGTCCCTTTGATTTAATAAGAAGTTGAATTACAAGTTGTAAAATGAGAATTAATATATACTAAATTATGAAACCCTAATGGAAGAGATTTAAATAAAATTATATAAAGTAAAATCAATAGTGGTGCACCATTACTGGAGATATACAGCTAAGTACCTAGGATATAAAGTTTATAAAGCGTAAATGTTTGTAGACCTTTTCTATTTTCAAAAATTGTGGTTTGATTGTTTAACTAATTATTAAATAAGCACCGATCTCACTAATAAAGGTCTAAAATAAGTACGCAAAGTTACATCTAATTCTTTGTGTTCGCATTTATTGTTTAGATTAATTAGATTAATCGGCAGAATTGGGTTTTTTATTATCTCGTTTCGCTTTCCCAATTCATTTGGCTGTAGGAGCTGAAACGAGAGGCCAAATTCTAACTAACGTGGGAATTTGGTCAAAATAATCAAAAGTTTCTAGTAAAATCAATATTAATTAATAAATTAATATAACATTTATTTTGCATTCATATTTATTTTCCATTATAGATATCCCATTTAATTGATAGAATTATTTGAATTAACTACTTTAGAGTTGAATTTAGATAATACTAAACTTTATTACTTGTGTTACCTTCGATGGTGACAAGCCTTTTCTGGTGGATAAGACAATTGAGATTAGATTACCTTTCTTGAATCTGACATAGACTTTGAAAGCACCTGAGTAATTGATCTGATCTAAGTTTATAGATAAAGTTCGATGCTAGTACGATTCCTTCGATGGAATTCTGAATTTTGATTGGAGATAAATCGATAGTTTCAGACACTTAATTTTAATTCAGCTTAAATAAGGTCTAGTTTGAATAATACTTGTATACCTATTTGAAATGCTAATCATTTAATACGAATGATTTATGACATCGCCATAAATTGATTATGACGTCGTCATAAATCCTTAATACTATAATTGAACTTATACACAGAGGTAGTGATTCATTAAATGATAGTAGTATTTATTTAAATTCTATACTGTATGAGTTGATCACGCTGTGTGGATTCAACTTAGCAAACTACACGTAGTCTTCGTATTACGTGAGTTCAAGGCATCATTCCTTCAGTGCGGTCAACGTAGAATTAGCATAGGAAATATATCTAAAGAGCTCACGCTGATCTATTACCCTTAGGTGGCCACCTATAAAAAGGGAGAAAAGATTACCTCCTCTAAAAAAAAAACACAAATTATAACAAGGGATAAAGACAGCTATTTGACATCCGTCTGACGAGATTGTCAAAACCAGACTAGGGAATGCTAGGATTGTAGTTGAAGGGTTGCCGAGGTTGAATCCAAACGTGTGTTAAAATCATTTTAAGTCATTTGCTAATTTAACACTTTCTTATCACACCTCAAACTTATTATCTGAAAGATATATAAAAATCATCGTTACAAGACGTGTTGGTTAAAAGGTACTCTTATCTAAGCTGAGTTATATTTTGGGATAAATTTGAAAACTATTAGACGATCACATAAATACAATTATTATTGCAAAGGGTTTAGACCATTATCAGAAATATCAGAAAGGAGTTAGGCTCGCTGCATGCCATTACAAAAACCAGATCAAATATTAAAGGCAATATTTTATACGAACTAAAAAGTGTGAAATTATTTCACTATATCCCAACAGAGTACACGTCAAGACGATTCAAACGAGCCCAAACTCAATGGGGTTGCATGGTTTCAATATTGAGTTCCTATGGCACGGCCTTCCGGCTTTAAAATCAGTTCCTGGACCTCGTCTCTCGTCAGAGTACTTGTAAAGACAATTCTAACGAATCCAAACTCGATGGGGTTGTATGGTTTTATTGTTCCTATGGCCTTCTTCCAGCTCCATCATCAGATCAGCTCAATGACACCATAATATTGCATTTGCTTCCAGTTCTGACCTATATTCAAAAGTTTCAAGTCTCTAGCTCATCGGGAAGCTAGTATAATATTGTTTGCAAAATTTTGTGGACAAACAAACAAACAAGCAACCGAGAAAGCAACCTTATAAAAACGTGTTTTAATAAATGTCGTCCGAGCCGCTGCACTACCCTCGTCGGCCACATTCTTGAGCGTACTCCTGAAACGTGCGTCTGCTCGCTACACACACACTTATTCAGTTGCTTATCTTTAAAGTGATACGTGCCTTTTTACCCGACTGCAAGGAACGGGTTATGTTTTTCGCCCGTATCTTGTATGTATGTGATATTCTTTGTTACCTCATAAACCTTTCAAACGGCTGAACCGATCTCTATAATTAAGATATTGTTAGATTTGTCTTCGAAAGATTTCGACGATGCCACTAGTGACTCGGTCGCTCAGTGGTCTAGCATTGGACTGGACTTACAAAGGTCGCGGGCTCGATTCCCGTCTGAGACAACTTTGGTGACGAGTCGAAATTTTTCTAGTATATTATTTAGTATAGTATAATTATAATAACTGAAAAGACATAAATAAAATAATAAAAAAGCTAATAAAACAAAAGACAAATCTACTGAAAAGATGGAAACAAGATCAAATATACGCAAACTTAAAACATATTGATGGTAGTGTTTAGAACTTTTGTTAAGCAATGTAACAGCTTTGTAACAGCATAATAACAAGCAGTCGGAGGCACAGAATTAAATGATAAGTAAGATAAGTAATTTATTGTATTGAACAAAAGTTCAACACTACCATCAATATGTTTTATGTTTGCCGTTAATATTTAAACTTGTTTCCATCTTTTTAGTTGACTTGTCTTGTGACGCAGGCGGGTTTTTTAGTGTTTTCAAATTTATTATTTTCGTCTTCTAATTGCCTGTGAGTGGCCGAGTGACACAACGCGCAGTCGACGCTTTGTGAATTTGGATTCGATTTCCGGGGGTTTTTCATTTCCTTTCGGTCCTTCATTCGTCGATGTTGATTTCCCTATCTTTTATCTTCTTAGGTAGTGAGGGTAGTATTCATAAAAATGAAGGATATCCTCTCAAGAATAAGGTACAAGTGTAAGGTTATGCTTTAAAAGGTACAAGTGTAAGTATTTCCTTCTTTCTGTAATAATAATGACCTTATACTTACGAGGATATCCTCCAAGCTCAACACAAGTAACAGGCTTTCATTCCGAGATACCTTAACTTGACTAATATCTAGTTATTCATCGATACCGTTTTGATATAGCCAGGATCATTGAGATAGCACAAGACCTTCATTCTATTCTATGAACAGATGACAACGCACTTCTCCGAGTTTTTTCATTTGACATCGTGCTAGCGCAGAGTCGAAGCGCATCAAGGTGCAAATTTGACACGCGATTTTGGTTACACTGCTATTAATATTGCACACGTTGCTGGTTCAGCCAGCATTTTATTAATGAAATGCGTCTTACTCGCTCGTAGCTCTGGACAGGATTTTACGACTGACGAGACGACGCGTTGGTTCGTGACAGACGCTTGGGTTCGCGCGAATACGCGCAAATGCACGCGCACCATTCAGCGTTGGTCGCACGCATTCGCGCGTCTTTTAGTAATCATAGAAGAAATATGAGTACGTTGTTGAGATAAGGGTGAATTTGCTATAACTTAAGATTAACGCTTCGATGCGCTTTGATTGCTGCGCGTAGCATGAATTGACCCTAAAAATATGTCTGCAATGCAAACCACTGAACATTTCGAATATAAATGCCTTAAAATCACAGAAATTAGTGTAGGGTGAGTGTGACTTGTAGTGATTCACGTTCAAAATTTCTGCCATCGTGCTGAAAATCTGATAAAACAACCTTTCACTGCTGAGCTGAGTCTGCTACAGACCACACTCAAATTTAAAGGATATGCTTTTCTTTTAAAGAACAAGGTCGTTTATGAATACTCCTTTATATATGCTGTTACCTTTTACTCTAACCCCCTTACTCATAAAGATTGTATAGGTGATGTATAGTTACACAGTGTTTTGTCCCTTTCTTTTTAATGTCAAACTTGAGTAGTTCGACAGAGAGTAACCATTGTGTAACTATACATCTGCTATACAATCTTTATTAGTAAGGGGGTAAAAGTATAAGGTTCTGTTTGAAATTATTATGAATACAAACAGAAGGATTTCCTTGACATTTGGCAAGTATATGCATATGCTTTTTATTAATTTTTTTACCTACATTTTTTTACTTTGAAACTATTATAAAGTTTCGAGTTCTAAATGGCTTTGCCACTAAAAAAATTATAAAATCGCATTTTCGAGAATGATATAACTTTTTGTTTCTTTTAAGTGGTTTTATAATTCACAGTATGTACTCAAATAACACAAGCAAAAGGTTTGGTATGACAACACGTTGTTATACAGTCAAACTGCGAAAATAGTTTTTATTACGTAGGGCATAAAGGCGGTCTCAAGCCCAACATGTATAGCCTGAGGTGCCGTCATGTGTACAGTCACGTTTATAAATATGTATACAGTTTAGAACTTTGTCACTCTAAAAGCTATTACTTTTTAGGGTTCCGTACTTCAAAAGGAAAAAACGGAACCCTTATAGGATCACTTTGTTGTCCGTCTGTCTGTCTGTCAAGACACTTTATCTCGAGAACGCGTGGAGGTATTGAGTTGAAATTAAAATCATATACTCAGGTCTACGTATCTTGTGGAGCTCGCTGGCGCAGTGGTATAGCGCCTGACCCAGCGATTGCGGAGGTTAAGCAACTTTACGTTGCACCCACCAATCCGCATTGGGCCCGCGTGGTGGGTCATGGCCCATCCTCCTAATCCACCCATAAGGAAGGACTGTGCCCCAGCAGTGGGGACACTAAATATGGCTGATGGTCACAGTATTTTAAAAGCTGTGAAAAAAAATAAACTTCTAAGTTAACATTAAAAAAGATTCAACCGTTTATGCGGCAAAAAACGCACATTTCGAAACTGTCAAGGGAATTAAAATTCATAGGGTACTTTCCGTTGACCTAGAACTATGAAATTTGGAAAGTTATACTACAGTACAGTCGTCTTATACTACAAGTACAGGGAAAAATCTGAAAGCAATACATTTGTAATTAAATCATAAGATAAGATCTTTATTTAAAGTACGTAATCAATCATCGAATTTGTACATAACCCTCGGTGGGCTTATCTGACTCGCACCTGTTCAGTTTTTTTGAACAGAAATCAATGACAAATGACTACTACAACAAAGTGCCAAAGTTATAAACTGTTTACATATTTTAAGACGTGACTGTACGTTTAATACGTGACGTATGTGTATGTTTAAGACGTGACGCACACTAAAACAATGTGCATGTGCACGCCTAACACATTCATAGCCGATCCGCCTTCGTGAGATAAAACAACTGTAACACTAGATGTTACGCGAGCTATTCGTATGTAAATGTTACGGTAAATGTAATTAATGTGGTTTTTATTAATAATAGCCGGTAAGTATTAATCACCAAAGAGTTCATTTGGTAAGGTCAGGTTAGAACTGCGACCAAAACGCGCGAGCAGAGCGAGCGTGCCAAACGAAGTTTTTGTATACTATCAATGGATCACATTGATTATTAATATTTACACATTAATTATATTTATCGTAACATAAGCATTAATGAAATGCAAATGTAGAATGTATTGCTCGTATCTTTTTTACACTGTTGTGTTACGCCTCACGCACGCATGTGCGATGTAACCTAATCTCGAAGCAATCAAATGAAGTGTGCTCGTTCCTGCTTCTGATCCATAAATCGTTGCGCGATGGTTCCGTCAAGTCGTTCGCTTATCTCTGAGCAATTGTCGCCGCCACGACACCTTATAAAATTTTACGAGGCGGCGCTCCTGAGCGACCGAGAACAGAGAACTCAGCTCTTCTCTTTCTGCGAGGCTCTGAGGCTGTACTCGTTAACACTTATCAGAAGAGTTCACGAACTTGAGACACTTTACTAAACTTCCAAGGCAGTCTGAGTTGCAATATCAGCAGACTAACTTCTTGAAAACTAAACTCGGATTCGTCCGAGTTCCGAAAAATTGAGAATTCCTTACAATAATTATTTGTATAATGTTTCTCTTTGCACACTGTCTTAATTTAATTAAGCTAATTTTAGTACCATTAATGATGGATGGTATCAACGATGTTTTCCAGACTGTAGATTATTCGTATTAAGCAAAACTTTTTACTGAGTAGTCTGAGTATGTAATTAACTTTTGTATTACAAAGTTATAAACATACACCCGACGTATAAAGCTTCACTTCAAGAGTACGTTTGAATACTGAAATGTTAGACAAATGCAGTGTGGACTAATAGTAATGGACTTGGGCCCCGCGGTGCGACACACGGGCGAAATAAAAAGGTAATCAGCGACGCGCGGGCAGCGCTTGCCCGCCCGGCGGCGGGGCGCCGACTTCGCTAGGGTTGTCATCATTATGTTGGTGTCACTGTAGAGCCAACTCAACGCCTATGATACTGAGTTTTTTTTTAAATACAATATAAGAATCTCCACCTACATTTAGTACAAATTAAATGATTAGAGTGACACTCTGATAGAGCACTAATAACGAAACTAGGTACCTATATAATTTGATAACATTTTTGAGTAAGATATCTAACAAACATCCAGGATTGCCAAAACTTTGTTTCTTTCAAATCCAAAGTCAAATCGCACCTCTTAACACAATTGTCACATTCCTGATTCATGCGATAATCTCACCATATTTTTTTTTAATTTTTTTTTATAGTATTTCTTAGTATTTTATATATTTGTGTATAATACCTATATTCTTAGATTCATTATGTGTATTTACCAACAATTCTGCACTTTGTGTTACCTGCTAACTTATGATCTCGATATTCTCGATTCCAGCTAACTTAGAACGTATGAGAGGTCACACGTTCTAGGTTAGCTGGAAGAGATCTCTTTTAGAGATAAGCTCACCTTTGCTCACAATAATTGTAATCATTTATGTAACCGTGTTTTTTAGTGCAATAAAGAGTATAATAAATCAAAAGGGTCTTTGAGGTAGCATAATTAATCTTTGACAAACCCAAGAAAATAAAGTTAACTATAGACTACAATCGTATCCAGTAGTTAGGATCCTTGGAATGGAGGAGACTTTATAACAAGCACGGAAAAAAGAATATGTGTGGCTTTTATGGAGGTAACATGCGCCAACTAGCGTCACTAATAAATACATTTAAGTGCGAAACACCGGATCCATACGCTCGTTTATAACTCTTAAACTCAGGTCAATATTTAAAAAAGGGTTTTCTTGTTATGCGTCTATTTATTGAATAACAGCTTCACTACTTTTCATTCTTATATTAGTTTTAAAACGACTTGAAAGAAAGATTCCGTCATTTAATCTCTTAAGTTTTTGTAATAATATTTTTCTATCACTCGTCTAGTGGGCAGCCTTGTGGCGGTAGTTGCTTGCACGTGCTCGCGGCGGTGGGGCGCTTATTGAAACTGCCGGCGGGTCGCAGTTTTTGCCCCTAATGCGCTGTCGATGCGAGCGAATCCTCCGATTCCTTCAACTATTACCGTCGTAAGTTTGTTCTTTCAGCCGACTGTTCGAGTTCGGGCCAATATTGGATACGTTTATCAGCCCATTATGCTGTTTCAGCTTATAAGATTTTGAAAATATTACGTAAGCGTATATGAGTTTCAGCCAATTTCTATAATAGTGTGTTCGTATATTTGTTTGTAATTTGTTGATAACACAAAAGATCTTGAGAACTTGAAAAGAACGGTCATCATTACTCTTCAATAAGCTTATGTAGGTAGGATCACGTAAGATGTAGGTGATTAATTTAAAACGAAAAAAGAGCATCATGTGCTTTTGGCATACCTACCTGTCCGCCATTTTGAAAAAAGTCGGTTTTGGAGACCTGTGATAAAAGTGGCGCCAATCGATAGAATAAATTATTACAAACAAAAAGTAATAAGTAAAAAATTCTCGTAAGTGATATACTTTCCGAGATATTTGAGTTTAAAGTTGAAAAATAAAATCTGTCATTTTCTAAATCAATCGATAGAATAAGTCATTACAAACAAAAAGTAATAAGAAAAAAAATCTGGTAAGTAATATACTTACTGAGATATTTGAGTTTGAAGTTGAAAAACAAAATATAGTAGATTATGCAATAAGGGCTTAAAGTAGTGTATTGTGTCCCGGGCGCTATTATTGAATCCTGAGTACGAGGTGTTCAAGATCGCCCATGACTAATACACATTTAAGCCCGCGATGCATACTCTACTTTTTATACTTTCTGCGAGGCAATTGAAACCAATGACTGTTATAAAGAAAGTACTTAAGTAATTATTTGAAGTTAGAATAATAAAATATGAAAAATTAAGAATATTTACTGAAAATTAAAAGTTATGTTAGAAACATTACACCAATGGTGCAACGACAAAGTTACATTCTTTGGTACATTTATAGTTGGGTTAGAGTTTATGTTTTTGTCGTCTATTCTGTAGTGGTCAGTTCGACATTCAAATAAATCCTTCTTGGTGCGCGGGTGAAAATGAATTTCGTAAAAAGTTTTCATGATAACATACAGCCTAACTCAGAATAAGATCTCATTGCACCTAAACTTTTTTGAAACCAACATCGATCAAGCACGACTACAAGGGTTGCATTCCAAATTCAAATCACATTATTCCCCATGGGAAAAATGACTTACTTTAGGAAAGGTTTGCATGACACATAATATGCCATTGACGAGCAGGTAGTATAAAAAGTATATTTTTTAGATCAATCGATAGAATAACTGGAGCACACTTCGTCAGCTGAGCCATGGACGCTTCCTACATACATAAAATAACTTAAAAACAATCTGCATAGACATAACCACTAAATCCAGAATATGATTTTGTTTATCAAATTCAAACTCGAATATCTCAGTAAGTATATCACTTGCGAGATTTTTTTCTTATTACTTTTTGTTTGTAATGACTTATTCTATTGATTAATGCAGAAAATGACAGATTTTGTTTTTCAACTTCAAACTCAAATATCTCAGTAAGTATATTACTTACGAGATTTTTTTACTTATTACTTTTTGTTTGTAATTACTTATTCTATCGATTGACACCACTTTTAGCACAGGCCTCCAAAACCGACTTTTTTCAAAATGGTGGACAGGTAGGTATGCCAGTCTTCATACATAAATGACCGATGGCTTTTTCCCCTATTCAATTCCGTAGCTCCATTGTGATACAACTTATCAAGTTATTGCATTGCTGCAAGATTCTATAATTATCATTCTCAGTAATAAGTAAACCTTACTGCTTTGCTCCGGTTTATCGGGAATGCACCTAGGTTAGGTACCCACATTAATAAGTAGGTACATATAGGGATTACATTCGCAATAGTAGAATCTATTATGATATTTCGATCAGCTCTTTTGTAGAAATAAGGTAAGCTTGTAATCCGGAGGTAATGCGATTTCTATTGTAAAGGCCTCTCCACACGTGCGGGCGGCGCGTGTAACAAAACATATATTATCATTTTTAGTTTTGTGATAAAACGAAAAAATAATTCCCATAACCGATCGCTGTCATAGGAATGGATAAAATTACGGATTTTGCTATACAACTGTTGTTAAGTTAAGCAAAGTTTTAGTAAAAACATGGTTTTGGACAAAATAAATATGCCAAAAAGATCTACACGTTGAAATCAAAATATTATATCATAAAGATAAACTTGGCGCTTTAGCATTTAAGCTTGAAAAAACTAGAGGTTTATTTATGAGGAAAGGCATAGCCTTTTTTAATAAAGTTCCACAACAAGTGTTTGATCTTAATTTGCATGAATTTAAAAACCATGTTAAAATGGCGCTTATGGATAAAGGTTATGATAAAGAAGACGATTATCTAAATAAAAGACTGATATTTGTGGAAATGATGTATCATGTAACATATAACTTGCTAGTAGGTATAAGTACATTGTTGTTAATAATCCTGTTGTACTGTATTTGGTAACGAAATGTTTAAGTTTGTAAATATCGTTACTTAATTTTCTGTTACATTCTTCTTGTTCTTTTTATTAGTTAAAAAGGTCTGGAACTGGTCTAGAAAAGGTAGGAATATATAGACGAATCAAAAGGGTTTAATCTTCAAAATAAGGAGGTTGCTATAAAATAGGACTGACGGAACAAAATAGAGAGAATAATGAACATTATACGTATCTTCAGTTTAAATAATATAAGGTAAACAATATCACTTATTTAATGTTATTTTCATGTTGGTCTAGTAGAAAATTAGTTTGGAAATAGCAGTTGCATCGGGGTCGCGCCACGCAGCGGCACGGAGGTCGACATGGCACGCCACTTAAGAGGCCAGGGACAGTGAACTTCCGACACAAACGTACTAGCAAAATGATTTGCATTAGAGCATAATTAATTCCTCTTGTGATGTTATCCGGATTAAGATAGTATTTGCCTAGGTTTTATTAAAAAAAAAAAACAAAATACTAATCCAAATCAAATATATTTGCCAATTACTTACATGTTTTCAAACATAACTGTAAATCGCATTTCCTTTTATTTGGTTTGGTATTTTGGATTTTTTATGTAATAGAACCCTAGACAAATACTGTTTTAATCCGAATAAGAAGACTTTTTACGGATTACAGCGCGTATATTATAATCCGTAAAAGTGTTTTATTTCTAAAGAACTGTACGCGCGGAAGTCTAAGAAGTGCATAGAGTTAAATAATAATAATAAAATCATTTATTTGTCTCAAATTAATTATATGCATGCAATCATGCTCAAATTTTAAATAATTTTGTATTACGTTTGTGTAGGAACTGTCTGTCTACCTCTTAACACGAACTATTTGCCGTTATACTGTTGTCTATTCTGAGAACGATCTGGCACTGATGGCGACCTAAATGACAGTGTGACGTGACGTCATTCAGGTATATACATTTGGAATTAGCAAAATATGGGAGCAGCTCTTTTTGAAAGAGTGTTTTGGCTTAAACCGGTAGAAGAACAGCTGGTACAGCTGCCGTATCCATACTTAGGTATATTCTTGTATAAACTAGTAGAATACTTATGAGACACCCAGTAGAAATGCTTAGAACTTAGATCTCAAATCCTCTCTACTGCTCTGCTGTGTTGATAAACTTAACAGTGATAGGCACTTAGTTAACCTCAGTGAAGTATGAATGTAGCCGCATATAAGTAGTTACTTGCTAAACTTTATTGCAACAACTCTTGAAGCGATGTTTTCCGAGGAGCAACCCTTCAGTGCGTTGTTCACACTGCATTATGCAGTTTGTTGGAAAGAGTGGAGCGAAGAAACTTCAACACTACAACTTCCGCCTCCTCATGCACTTGCAAAATCCTATTAGGTGAAATTCAATTATGAGAGCAAACTCAATATTATCATAATTTACATTGTTTGCCACATTTCTTAGTCATAGTTGCATTAATTATGGTATAGTCTTTGCAGTAAAGGGATACAGAGATGGTGACGTGACCGACAATGATATAGCTATTTTTTTATTGATCGTAAGTAATAAAATATTATTATTATGTCTTTACTGCTTTATTTCATGATAGCACTTAGCTCCCACTTTGAGTTAATGGACAGATTACGCGTGTAGTGTACTTATGTGGATTAACAATTAATTGTGAAGTCACAGTGAGCGGTGGCCCGCGACGCAAGCAACGGTGCTCGAGCCTGGAGAGCCCTAGGGGCGTTAGTGGACGCGGCAGCTGCAGCTGCAGCTGACAGTGCCAGGGCCGGCGACTATGTTTTTTATGATATCATTATATAAACTTAAGTCTTTTGTCCCTATAATATCAATAAATTCAAATAAAAATGTTACTATACGAAATAAATACGCCATTTTCGGAAGCTAGGAGACAACATTCTCACTGAAAGCAAAAGTGAGTTTGTTTATTTGTTACGCTTTCATTGTCTTAACTACTCAATCGATCACCATAAAATTTTGCATACACGTTGTCAGGTGTACAGAAAAGGATATAGGTTATCTTTCATCCAGAAAAAACAGTTCTGTTCCTGAGGGATAGAAAAATAACTGTTCACGTTGTTGTTGGGTTGTGAAGAATCAGAACTGCACTTCAGTGGGCGTATTATGAGTTTACGCTTCCTATACTCGATAGCGATTGAATATATGTATGTATCACGTGATGATTCCTGGCATGACCACGAAGGATTTACTTATTTTTTTTGTGGTACATATTCATAAAAAGAAATGTACTTTAATGTACTTTTGAACAAAAAAAATGTACTTGTCTAGTTTGGACGTTCCGGCATACCTAAAGTGGTCGTGCCCGGGACGAGTTTTCTGGCACGACCACGCTAGATTTAAGGATATTTCGATCAATTTAAGGATATTAAAGAGGTACAAATTGTAGAAAATATGTGTACTCAACTTTAGAAATCCAATCACAAGTGAATTAAGCGGTTTTAGCAGTATTATTCCATTTCAGTACTTCTGATAGGTTTAATATAAGCTCCTAATGCTTTCTACATATTTTTCTGAATGCCTAATTAAAATTCAAGAAATACTTATGTTCTACGGTCATAAAAACTCTTCAAATATAATTATAATATAATTATCATTATTATAAAAAAATATATATGACAGGAACATCAACAACTTAACACTTGTTTGGAAAGTGGTAATTGTTCTTTGTTTTTGTTATACTAAGGTAAATAACTTTTTTGTTAAAATATGATATAAATCTATTCAAAAATATATGCGATTGTTCTTATTTCCTTCCTACCTAGGACGTTTTTCTAGTTAAGGATGTCATTAGAAGCTTATTAAACCTATCAGAAGTACTGAAATGGAATAATACTGCTAAAACCGCTTAATTCACCTGTAATTGGATTTCTAAAGTTGAGTACATATATTTTCTACAATTTGTACCTCTTTAATATCCTTAAATTGATCGAAATATCCTTAAATCTAGCGTGGTCGTGCCAGAAAACTCGTCCCGGGCACGACCACTTTAGGTATGCCGGAACGTCCAAACTAGACAAGTACATTTTTTTTGTTCAAAAGTACATTTCTTTTTATGAATATGTACCACAATAAAAATAAGTAAATCCTTCGTGGTCATGCCAGGAATCATCACGTTATGTATCGCATTTGTATGACAACTTTTAGTTTAGTGCAGTTACCGCCAGAGGCGCTGCGCCAAATTGCTTACTACTTCGCTATCGTCTATAAACGTAACTGTACAAACTCATAACACTGGGGCACTGTTCCCTTCAACCAGAAACGGTTTATCGTGGTATCTGTGTTTTTATATATCTATTTAGCTATAACTTCAGCTATGAAACCAAACAATATTGGTCCCATCGCATGTCGCGCGTCTCCCGCGTGTCCCCCGCGTGGGACGCCGTCGCACAGATGTTCCACTTTTAATCTAACTTTGTTCCTTTTGTTGTTCACAAGTAATTGCATATTATATGAACTCTGTCGGATTTCACTTTGTAATGAGGACTAACGCTGGATCTCGCGGAGTGGGGCGCCTCCGTCCACCACCGAATTACCGTCTCTCGGTCACGAGGATATTAGATTTAAGGAGTATATCATTTACACTACACTATCATGTCAGGATTAACATTTTATGGACGTTGGAATGTATTATAAACTGTATAAAGCCGCAATAGGTAATAAAATACAGATTTCACGTTCCACGCAACTATCAGAGGACATTGAAAATGAACATCATAAATAAAAGTACTATTAACAATATTAACTTAGTTCAGCCAAATGGTAAATATTGTCAATAGTACTTTTACTTAGACGAGCGTCACATCAGCTGTCATGCGCTCATCTATCCAGTGGGCATATTTTGTAGCCCAATTTAATTTTCAGATGCGCTTTTCCGAATTTTGATTAAGGCGCCTGAAAAAAGTTATTGTATTTTTTGTTTTGCAAGTCAACTATGTATTTTAAAAATATTTCGATTTTTTTAACAAAATCTCAAAAACTACCTACTAGAACTCCGCGCTTTGCACATTTTGATACCCCTCCAATAGAAATATTTCCAATTTTGACCGATCTACGAACATTTTTAATGTTAAAAGAAACAGTAGACGGTTACTTAATTCTCCGTTAAAGTAACTAAAGGTGACAGTGTACTTTATCTTCGCTTTATCGCTCGCCGGTAGCAAGTTTGTATTCAAAGCTGAGCCTAAAGTGCGTAGGGCGCGCGGCGCGCCCCGCCCCGGCTCAACGCGGCCTAACTTATTATTGGATTCCAGATGTACGCAATAAATAACCATGTACTCGAATAAATAAAGCGTGAGCTTACAATGGTCATTTGTTTTGTGTCTCCATAAAATTCTAAATATAGTTTTAGTGTTATTACAAAAGATTTTAAACACTGTTTAACTTAGACAACTGTTTAAATGTGATGATGTCTCTTTAAAACAATATTGTCAAAAAAGTGACAGCATCACATTTTAAAATTTTAAGATTTAAAAATCTTTCGGCGAATCTCGCAGATGACTTTTACATGTTTTTGTAATAATAAACATATCATGTAATCTGTTTTTATTCCGATCTTAGGTTAGCAAAGAAAATATCTGCAATTTGATATTTTATTTTTCGACTAGACAATAAACAAGCTTTGAGATAGAATAATATTTCAATTCTGCAGAATGCTTTATAGAGAAAAGTTCATTTTATTGTTTGTTTTAAAGCTAAAGTTTTGTTCATGGGAACGATAATTATGTCTCTTTTATTGGTTGCGCTCGTTCTCAACTATAAATTTTGTACTTAAAAGTTTTCACTGTTAATGTCAGTTTGGAGCAACGGTGGCTGGGTGTAAGCAGATCATCAATCATGTAATATTTAGGTCATTATTGAGAAAACTAGGTAAATATGATGATTGCTTATGCCCAGAAATAAGCATAAGTTTACACATTTATGTCCAAACAGGTTTTCATACTTTAATGTTTATATTTTCTTAAGGATCGGTTTTATTGAAACAACAGCAACATGTTTTTTAGCTGACGATAGGGAGGTCATTGCTCTCGTAAAATAATATATGCTTGTTATATTGACACCGATAAGCGCCTGTACTATAATTATTTGATTTTGACATCTCTATTTTGAACTGAAATGCGTAGAAAACATAAAGTTTCATTTAAGTAAATGCTCATACTAACTTAAAGCTTTGAATACATTAAGGGACATGTTGCGGACATGTCCCGCAACATTGACACAGATCTTCCTTTCAAATGTTACGTAAATGACGCGCAAAATGTTGCGGGACATGTTATGGGACACTGTGCAACGTTGCAGCGTCACCTAGATTTCAAAAAGCGAAGTGTTGCGGGTCATCTTGCGAGACATTTGTTCCCTTAATGTGTCTGAGGATTAATATGAACATAAATAACATATTGGTAGCTAAGTGGCGTTCCACGACTCCATGAAAAGATTAATTGAAACCTTTTATGTTGAATACAGGCGGGTAGCCAGCAAAACCGGTATTTCCCAAATATGATTTTAATATAATGGAATGCGCGAGTATTGTCTCGCCGTCCTAAATCACCACCTGCTTAAAGTATCACCAAGTATCACAATAGTATTACGCCCTCTGATTTACGGAGCTTGCATCGTGATTGTTTAATTAAATTTTAATGTTGCTTTATAAGAATCGCCCGAAAGAAAACCCTTAACTTTATCGCTATTACTTCACGGTTCAAAGTTATGAACTTATGATTAAAAAAGTTTGTATTCTTTTGACTTCTTATATTTGCAGTAAGACCTATGTTTTAATTGTAAGTCCTCGCCGTCTGACGTCTCAGTTTGTTGTTCAGACGTACTCGAAGAAGAACTATTTTTTTATTAGATTCAATCTAATAAATTACAATGCGAAAGTTTAAAAGTGTAAATTCTAATAATTGTTATTTCGGCTCTACAGATTCATTGCTCCATAATTATTATTCCATAAAATAACTTTTAGATAGTCTGCGATTTAGGAAAACATTTATGATGTAGTCCTTAATTATTTATTTACTAACCTTACGAACAGAGGCTTTAATATATTATAGAAAATGTATGTACGTATTACCTAGGTATACCGTTTGTGGCGTGCTCAGCTGGCCGGTGGTTAAAACATTCGATTACAGCCCCATTATGGGCTATGGGATATAATGAAATTTAGTTTAAAAAAATAATGTTGATTGTTAAACAACAACGTCTCCTTAGTTTTACATTTTATTTAATTTTAAATAAAATTAAAATAAAGGTATTTTTTTCCGAACCTCGAAAGCGATATTTACATTTTTCTCTAAAATGCTTGCAGATAAATCATAGTCAGGTACCTATCGAAAGGCAATGAAGTTATCTGCCAAAACTAGTGTTGGAACGCAGTGCGACCCTAGAAACAAAACACAGCCGTATTACCGGCGGGCAGCGGCGTCCGGGCTGGACCGAACCGGACCGGTTGTAAACATTTTACGAGGACTTGATCGCGATAGATGCTCCAACTTTATGACATGGTATAAAATAAAATTCTCTCATCATCTCTCAAAGCAGCGTGTAAGCTGGTTCATGATTGCATATCTACTTAATGAAGACAATCACGATAGATAGGGCAGAGCTGAAGATTGGTGATTTTTTGAGTTAGGTATTTTTTTGATTTGAAAAGGCGATTATTATTATCATTTATTTCAGACAATTACAGGCCATAGGATTATCGCAATACCAAAATCAGAACAACAAATATGACGCTAAAGTTTTAATGTTTTATAGAAAATTAAAGTGGTATCGCTCGAGCTTTTCTAAAAAAAAAGAAAAAGATAAGACTGTGAACACTCGTTGGCGTTTATAAAATAACAATAATTTCAACACTCTGTTTTTAATTCCTAATTTTATAATTTCTGTAAGAGAATTTCGATTTGAAATGTAGGTAAAATGAATTAACATTAACTGCATTTTACATAAGTATTATCCATGTTGTATTACAACTTAAATCGCCATGTTTTCTTTCCAAGAGTTATCTAGGAAACAATAAACATTAAAAGTCTTCGGTGAAAATTGTGTTAGTCTGTACCGCAAGCATTGCGGGTTGGGACCGGATTTACGTTACGAATGGACGAAGTAACGTTAGTGTAGCGAGCAATGGACGCGTTACCACTCTGTAATGTCAACATAAATTGAAAGTTGACTCGTTAACAACTTAAGAACTGTACTACGGCTCCATTATTGTACTGTACACCTACTGTACAGTAACAATAGGAATCAAAGAGAATCCAATAATTTTTAGGCATTTTTCTCTAAGTTTTTTTACTTATTTCATTTCTTTGTCACATTGATGTTTGTTTTTAATTTCGCTAACCTTATTTCATAAACGGGAATAAAGTACTTCACGTACACGTCGTTTACTTTTTAAGGAAAGAATTATTTTCATGTGTGAATATAAAGCGAATAATAAAAACGTACTTTTTCCAACACTAAAATAGTTACGTAGACGGAATAAGGGTTTTTTTCATTGACGCGTTGTCTAGGTACGTGACCTTGTTCTTCTTATTTGCTAGAGGATTCCCTTTTTAACAAAAAATAAAAACGCTAGTGGCAGTATCACAATAGAATTACAGCTGTTTTCATAGTAGGTAACTGAATAATAGAGCTGACGAAATAAGTCAATCTCACACAAAATCAATATGGGACTGCAGAAGATTCCTCCAGAGTTGTTTGTAAAATGGAAAAAAATTTGGAACTGAAAGGTTTAGTATTGGGGTAGCAAATATTCTCTAAAATTACCTACTACGTACGTATCACCAAATATTTGTGAATAATGCAGTTTTGTCGTATAATTCCGGCAAAATACGAGAAACTTGAATTCAAATGTGAACGTAGTAAATGTCTTGGCTGCACATTTCAATTGTTTAGCGTGACGGCGCCCGCCCGCGCCTCCGCCGCCCGCCCACGCGCCGCGTGACGTGAGCCATAGATCACTCGGAGTGGCGTCCCGGCTTGCAAGGAGCTCTAGCGACCCAGCGAATTTGGAACCATGTAGTAAACTAACGACCGAAGACATGTTACACGTGTTTTAAATTTATTTCAATAAAATATGAGGTTATTATAAAATATGTATATTGTAATAAAATTATATATTATAAAATTTAAGTTATATTATATTATAACAATTTATTAGTATAAAACTTCTCATTAAGATCATTAATATGACATTTTAAATTTTATTTCACGGAACTACTATACAATACAAGTATGTTTACACTATAATAACCAGAATCGCTCGCGCCAAATCCACTTAAGGCTCGCTAAATCACCGAAAAATAAAAAGTGCTTTTTGAAGCGTACATTAAGCAAAAAGAAGCAAAGATAAAAGCTAGTTGAACAATCATTGTCATATTTACTGCAATGTTGTATTCAAAAGCAATAGCTACTTGTGAATTTGTGCAGTAAAATTGAGCACGCTGTTGTTCGCAAACAAATCAAGTGGTCTCGAGCTCGATTCACTAACTTTGTAAGCCACAGCATAATTACGTTGGCGGCGCGGAGTTTCACCCAGCGCAGCGGCGCTGTGACTGCCGAATCAAATTATTATCATGTAGGTAACTATTGTAGACAGTGTAAATAAATATTACAACACAACTTCAAGTAAAGCTGGTTAAATTAAATTAACAGATGCTGCTACGTATATTCGAAAAACTCTGTCTCTATCTTTTTCTCTATGTGTGAAGAGCAATGAAAATAACCTCACTTTTTTCATATTTTTTAATGTTTTTGTTGTTATTTTTAGCATAAAGTCATTTTTGAAAAAGTAATCGTTGAATATTCTTCTTCATATTATTACCTATTTTTCTATATATTATTCGTGAGTTATAAACAAAGTATTATCAAAAAAAATATAAAAATCTTTATCTTTGCATATTTTTATAGTGGAGTGAAGATATGAATACTTATCATGTTTTTAACCGTAAAATAATCAAGATCGTTCATGAAACTGCAAGAAATATATCTGCCCAAAATAAAGAATATTCGATTGTTTACCGTTGAATCATAAATAGATTAATTTCGATAATTTTGAATATAGGCTTTAATTTATCAATACGACAGAATAGCTTTCCTTATACTAAAGAAACTTTATTAGAAGTATTTCAACTACGAGTAAATAGGATTTTATTATTTTCTTAACGATATAGATATCTTTTGCAATAACCTAACCGTTTATAGAAAGTTATTGCATATAATAAGTTGTTAATAGCTTTGAGTATTATTGGTATATAGTTTTATTGTATATTTTCTCAAACACTTTACTGTGTATGTTTATGTTGGTATTTACTTACATCCAAGAACACTATAACTGTGTCTAATTCTTTAAGGTTTATGGATCTTTAGGCTGTAAGAAATTCATATTTTTGTCTGTCAATACAAATGTTAGTACTAAACTGTTTGTATTCTAAATAAAAAATATATATTATGTAATTATAAAAAGTAACATTAATTTCTTATGAACATACCTACCATTATTGTACATATCACCCGACGATGTTCAAGCGTGGTACAAGTTATGTCGAGTTTTTGCAGTACGAAACTTGAGTCCCACCCACCCCACCGCGCGAGCTTTTGTGTTACAATAACATTTTACAGAATAACAACAAAGTAAGCGAAGGTTTTCCGTGTTTTTGCTGTGTTCGCTAATAAGGTAACGTAAGCTGTTGCTCGTCACTCTGATGTTATGAGGTTAAGTATCGGTTTATCAGCCGTAAGCAGTTCTTGTTCGGGAGTTGGTGAAGTTGCATGATTAGGCGCGAGCGGTGCGTCAGTCGGCAGGCGCGAACTCGCGGAACTTTTCATCAGTGTATGGGCAGCATACAAAATAAATCTGTAGGTTTCCTTGCTTCAAGATTTTTAGTTTTCATTTGTTGTAGCAATCACAATTGTACAAAGACTGTAATAGTTTAATAGAATTTAACATTCATCAAATCATTACTTTGTTATTATTATATTGTTATTCTTGGAATTAAATTTGTCGAAGAACTTTTAAATGCAAAGCTATAAGCCACTTTTCAGTCAGTGTTTTCAGGGTTCCTCAAAAGGATAAAACGAAACACTTATAGGATCACTTTGTTGTCCTTCTGTCTGTCCGTCGGTCCGTCTGTCTGTCAAGACTTTATCTCGGGAACGCGCTGAGTATCGAGTTGGAATTAAAACCATACTAATACTAAAGTCTTCCGTCTTGAAGCTGTGAAAAAAATCAATCTTCAAAATTTACCTAAAAAAAAACAAAATAAAAAAATACGAGTCGAATTGAGTACCTCCCTCCTTTTGAAGTCGGTAAAAGATACAACCGTTTATGCCGCCAAAAAAGCATATTTCGAAACTTTCAAGGGAATTAAAATGTTATGAAAGCCAGAGTAATATTGTCTTATATTACAAGTACAGGGGAATATAAAAAGAAAGATAATTTATATGCATAAAATATGCTACATTGAGATCTTAAAATCATAAATATAGTACCACATATTTTGCCAAATCTAATGCCGTGCAAATGTATGTTCATTAGATTAAATAATCTTTCAAAATTTATTTTTGTAATATTCATTTATTTTTCACAAAATGTGAAAACTACACATTTGTTATTAAATCTTAAAAAATATAGTCTTTAATAATAATAATAAATTACTCTTAATTGCACACAAGTAAAAATTTTACAGAAAGGAGGATAAAAATACTAAGAAGAAAGTATACAAGAGGCGGCCTTATTGCTAAGCAGCATTTTCTTCCAGGCAATCTTTGGGTGAAAAATAAATAGAAAAAAGGGGGAGTGGTTGCAATTATAAAAAAGGGAAGAACAAGTGTCTATTCAGGGTGTTAGGAGCACCCTAGCGAAAACTTTAAAGGATGATTCTACCCTTAGAGTTAAGTAACTTTCTCTATGGAACCACTTGTCGCAAATGCATAGTTGAGATTTTGATTTTTCGTTGAGCAGCAATGTACGCGTAATAACACGGTATCATCGCGGAAGCGCACGCGCGCGCTTACAACAAAATAAATTTGGGTTCTATGCAACTAAGACCGACTCTGTGTGATAGGAAAAAAAAAACACTCAACATTTCATGAATTTTGCGACGGAAAATTCCACTTCAGATAGACTCCGAATCATGAGTCGACTATGCCCTGAAAGTTTTCACTACGGTGCTACTAACACCCTATAAGATAAGACACCGTATAAGAACAAACAAAAGTTGTATCCAAAGATAAATTAAGATAAAGGAAAAAATAAATAAATAGTCAAACAGAACAAGAGGAAAGGAAATAACTTCTAACTCTTTTTCAAAAGGACTTGAGAGTCTGAGATTTTCTGAGATGTCCTCTGGTAGTGAGATCCATAAGCAAACAGCAAGGACGGAAAACGAATGAAAAGAAGTCGGTAGAGTGCTGTGGGATTTCTAAGGTGAGATAAGTCGAAGATCGCAATCTAGACTGCGAAGAAGAGGAGAGAAAAGAGTAACAGGCTTTAAGGTAAGGTGGTGAGGAAAGAAAACTATGTTGTAAAGGAGCGTA
Source organism: Catoptria pinella (assembly GCA_963556745.1). NCBI lineage: Eukaryota > Metazoa > Arthropoda > Insecta > Lepidoptera > Crambidae > Catoptria > Catoptria pinella. Next base: position 13,782,484 of record OY750768.1, on the reverse strand, counting down.
TGCAAGTCCCTGCGCTGCCGGCGAATGACTTTTATTTAAGTACCTACATATTTGTACGGAACCCTCAATGGGCAAGTCCGACTCGCACTTGTCCGGTTGAAGTATATATCCATATAATAGCGTTTCTTCTATTCCTTCTTCCTCATTGACTCATCTTAAATCTTAGAATGAAAAGGAAATAATTATCTACTCGGTCATATAATTAATTTGGATTTTGAACTCTTACAGTAAGTAAATGTTTATCGGAGAGTCGCGAGCGGGCGCGGTCGTCCGTTTTGATTTCAGTTTACGGCCGGGCCGGGAGTCGTCGCAGTTAAACGAATTCTTCTCATGCATATCAACAGCTCATGCATACCTACGTTGTGCCGTCTGTCAATATTGTTGTCTGTATATCCTCTTGTTTCGCAAATAACGCTGATTATTTTGCATATTATATCAGATCGTAATAAAATTTTATTGGAGAGAATACTTTATTTATGAGCATAATCTTATTTGCGCGGGAACAAAGTAAGTGATTTCTTTTGATTTGAATGAAACCAGTTTTAGTAGAATGTCATTCAAATAACAACTTATTTATAAATATGCAGTGAATTGGTATAAAGTTCAAAAGAAATAACACACTTTTTACGGATTACAGCGCGTATAATATTAATTCAGGTTGTTCATTGCCCTGTTGCGTTTTTGAATAAAATTAAATAAAACGAAAGTTTGTGCTTTTGAAAAGAAAATTCACTAATGACAACAAAACAAAGGAAAAAATATGATCTTCTAAAAAACAAACCATGGACAAATAAAAATCCTTCATGGTACAACACGGTATAACATTAAACATACCGCCCCCCTAGAACGACTATTGATCTTCGTTCTACAAACAGGCTAGGCTATTTATTAAACTAGGAGAAACATGTACTTAAAGAAAACAAATTGAACTTAAGTGAACTAATATTAAATATTAACTAAAAACTAATATTGAAAAATACAACACAAATAATCACTTTATCCTTTGTCCTAACTTGTTCTAACTCTAGTGATAAATGTCCTAGAAAATAATCAATTTTAAACTTAAGAGAAGGTAACATAAAACATGAGGGTTAACTTTAATCAAATACAAACAAAACAGTTAATAAATGTACTAACTAAAGTATTAAAACAGTAATTAAAAAGAAACTCTTATTAAACTAAATAACAATGTTTAATTATTAGGAACCTTTTAGGATGTACCTACTTGGTTTTTTACTGCACCAGAGATTATCCACCCTAGCGTGGTGTTCTGAGCGATCAAATTTCCAGCTAAACTCTTTTTAACACCTTCTTGGAGAATGTAGCTGTAAAGTTCAGCTCCTATCAACAGATCTACCGTATTGGAAGTGGCGAATTTAGGGTCTGCTAGCTTAAGATAATTTAAATCTGCCCAATCTATTCGATCTATATGTTGTTCGGGTAAACTTGATGAAATATTGTTCAATACATAAGCCTCAATAGGTATTCTTACGGAAGGATCAAATCGTGAGCATATTTTAAGATTTACTTTATCTTTAGATAAAACTGTTTTATCTTGACCTAAAACAGAAATCTCTTTATGAACTGTTGTTCTAGGAAGTCTCAAACGTTGCACAGTCTCTTCGCTAATGAAGCAGGCCTGCGAACCCTGATCTACAATGGCACGAACTGACTTTAATTGTCCTGAGCAGGATTCTGTATTTACTACAGCAGTGGGTAGTAATACCTGCTTTCTACTCTTTACACATTCGGTTGACAAACAACTAACTGTTGGTGAACTATTTGCTTTATTCGATTGGTCAGTGTCTTTTCTAGGAAATTGAACTTGGCTTGTTGAAGTTTCATATGGGTGAAGTAATGAGTGATGACGCTTTTTACAAATTTTACATGAAGTAGAATATTTACAATCATGAATAGTATGGTTACCTCCCAGACAATTATAACACATTCTGTTCTTTATTACAAAACTGCGTCTTTGCTCATAATTTTGATTGGCGAACTGCTTACAAAAGCAAAGTTTGTGACCCTCTGAACAATACTCGCATTTTATTTTTGTTGGTTGACTTGTGGTTAGAAACGACTTAGTTTGAACTGTAGATTGAACTGACTGTGTAATTGATCTTTTAATGCCTAAACATTCTAACGCCCTAAATCTATTCTCAATAAAAACTATGAACTGTTCATATGTTGGTAGCATATTCAGTGCATAACTTGAAACATGTAATTCCCACTGTTTACGCGTTTCATGATCCAATTTAAAATTAACTATATGTACAATAATAATATCCCATGAACTAATATTTACATCTAAATTCTTGAGTGCTTTTAAGCAATCGGTAGTATTGTCTAAAAGTTTCTTTAAACCTGAAGCAGACTCGAACTGTAACCTTTTTTGGCTAAATAATTTATTTAAAATACAATTAACCAAATACCGTTTGTTATTATAACGCTTTTCTAACAGATCCCAACATTCACTGTAGTTTGCATCAGTGATTGGAGTGTAACGGATTAACTGTTCTGCTTCACCTGTCAAATGAGTTTTTAGATAATGTAATTTTTGTACATTGTCTAATGATGTGTTGTTGTGCACTAGAGATAAAAACAAGTTACGAAATGTGGTCCACTCAGAGTAACTGCCTGAAAAAACTGGGATGGTGATTTTTGGTAACCTCAACGCAGGGCCAACTTTGACACCATTACTATCTTTTCCAGGTTGAGCTTCCGTAAAGACCATTAACTTTTTGAGAGCTGTTTTCAGTGCCGACTTATAAACAGAATAGTTGTCCTCAGTACTTTCGTAAATTTCGTTAGTAACGTAATCCGTTTTCCCTAACTCTTCTGGTTTAGAAATATCACATAGTTTTGTGTTATTATCTCTGAATAATAGCCAATCCCTTTCAAGAAGTTCCAACCTAACTTCTATGTAATCTTGTGTGATACGGTCTTTCGGACTTTTCTTAAAATTAGACAAACCTTTTGAAATTGACTTATGTAAATTCAGTTGCACTCTTAAAATACCTTCCATCATTGTTGAAACACTTACTCAAAATAAGCGAGATATTTGTACTAATTAAGAAGTTACTTAAATATTTGAACTATAAATAAATTGAACAAAATAACAAATAAACCTCTTGTTCTTGAAAATAATGTCCTTGACATAAACTGACGCAACACGTCACCTTGAAATTCTGCTCTTGAAAATTATTTTATTCTTTATTGTTCTTCTTATCCTTTTGCTCTTAATACTTTTTGCACTTTTTACTTTTCTTTCTTGATATTTTATGTCTTTGTTTGATCTTTATGTTGTTGTTTGTTCTTCGATTATACTTAATAGTTTTTGTTCTATTATTTTGTTCTGAGCATTATTTATAGAGTATTTCCTTTTGTTACTAGATTTATTAGATATAAAGATGTACTAAACTAAAGCAACAAGCTCTTGCTTGCCTCACCATGGCATGATTTTTTCTCGCAACGATTTTGTTTTTCCGAAATACTTTGTGGATTACTTACATCGTTGCATTGCCTTACAAATCCGGCGTTGCTAGGACCATGTTCATTGCCCTGTTGCGTTTTTGAATAAAATTAAATAAAACGAAAGTTTGTGCTTTTGAAAAGAAAATTCACTAATGACAACAAAACAAAGGAAAAAATATGATCTTCTAAAAAACAAACCATGGACAAATAAAAATCCTTCATGGTACAACACGGTATAACATTAAACACAGGTGTTATTGCATTTGGGTTGACTATTTGTACATATTGTATTATACACACTTATTGTACTTTTTGTATTTGACCGACGCAAAAAAATTGCAGTGGGTATACCTACTTAACGTACAGTGGTTACGTTGTTTTTAAAGATTTTAATCGAGTGTTCGGCGCGTAGTGACGTGAGTCATCCCTTGGATCATTTCGTAAAAGGGTCTCCGTCCATTGTCCCTTCTATTTCCAGAAGGGTAAGGGATGGCAGTCGCGCCTTAGGTATGTATAATTATATGCATTATTGTCCGGTAGGTATCTATTTGTGGAATTTAAAAAAATAAATCTATTTGGAAACTCATTTCAGTACTTGTTTCATTAAGTTATTTTCTCGTTGAATGTAATGATCTCATTTATGCAATTATTTTCCAACTTATTAGTGATACTTTTTTTATAGTAGCCATAGTTACTAGGTGTAAAACATAAAGTTAATATACCTGACGGATATATTCACTTTACGGTGTAAAATAAGGGTTGATATCTGGTAAGGCAGAAAAATAATAAGTTGAGTGAATGCAACGTACATATAGGGGTTAAAGTATAAAATTGCCGATTTTTTCTCTCACACAGAGACTCTCATATCTTCTATGATGTTAAAGATACTTTGGTTGTTTATTTCGAATTATGATCATGACGGCCAACTACCTGTCAGCAATAAAAATATTTCTGATTTTCTTTCCTTAACTTTAAAAAAGTACCTTATTATTACATAGTAACTCCTTTTTTTGTTAGCAGAAATGACCTCTTATTTCGTTGTAACTTAGCCGATATTTTTTTTAAGTGGCATATGTTATCTTGGTGTTTAAGCATTAGTGCATAAAAAATTTTGAACATTAGCGTTAATGGTTGTTAAATAAATTAAGAAAATGTTAGCATAAAATCTTCAAATTCTTTAAAATTCTCCATACAAATTTTCATACTTGAACCCCTAATATACATTTGCTGTTTGTTTTGATAAAAGTGAATTCCATTTCCATTTATTTACCGTATACTCCTGCTTTGTATGAAAGTGGAAGCCCTGTAAACCAAGTCCGTGAAACTCCCCTTTTGTCGGCCAACTTTTGTCCGCCTCTCACTCTTTTGTTGGCCGCTTTTGAGCGCCGCCGTGCATCTGCAAGGCGGGGATTCTTTCACATTCAGAATACTTGGAGGCCTATGTCCTATAGGCATAGCGTTAAAAAACTATTTTTTTACTACAAATGGGTCACAATACTATTGTATCGCCTACTATAGATAGACAAGACATCTATGCTCCCAGTTGTTAGGTTTCATTTTGTCGCTATCGGACGCATATCCCTTTAGGAACCTGAAATTTTATAATAGAATGAAGCTGAAAAAAATATTTTAGCAGATTTTGATATCTTGGGAAATGTTTAAAGCTGCCATGTCAGTTGCCGCGCCCTTTTCGAATAAGAGAGTGTGCCACTGAGTGAAGGTCTCATCCGCCATTAAATGGCTCTGATTTACGTGGACGCGCGACAAACAGATTTACCCGCTGACTATATTATTTCCTATAGTTACTTAGAGTGCGTTATTATATTAGCAATTTATTATTATATTTTTAACTTGTGTATTTATAATTGTAAATTCAGCTTTATAATATTTTTGATCAACCTCCTGGATTCTATATCGTTTCGCTTTTTTACACTAGCCATAATGATAGCCTCCGGCATTCGACAATTTGGATAACATGACAACCTAGTTGTTGTAAAGCATGACCGGGACCGAAAGCATCAATTTAATAGTCCAAAAATAAAAAGAAAAAAAATGGAAATAATCTTGACGTTAAATAAGTAAAATGAGAACTGACTTATCTATCACCCACTCGAAATGAGAGTTTTATTCGCAGCAACAAAACTTCAACACGCTTACTTTTATTAGTTAGAACTTGGAAGCTTATAACAAAATGTGAAATTAATAAGTTAATTTTAACTTTCACAAAGACCTACATTCATTAGTTTCTGTCTGCCCGAGATGATCGCAACAATGTTGTAAATAATTAATTGCATAATTTATCATAACACTTATTTGTATAATTTTATTTTTATAAATGTGTTGATAACAAACTTTGTTATAGAAGTGCTTACTGATTACTTGTACATCCTAACCTCAATGAACAATACGACAAAAAATAACATTATTATTTGCTTTTCGAAGAGACAATGGAAAAAGAGATGACCCATATATTTTAGTTTATTTTCTAAAATAAAAATATTTTAAAAGATTTAAAACTTTGCCGGAAGTGACGTAGCTCTGAGGCGCTTTGTAGTGATGACATTGCCACACAGTGCCTAAGATTAACAAACATTCAGAAAACACGTGAAAAACGCTGTCACTGTTAAACAATGTGACATTTTGAGTGACCTATTTTTTTATGTGGCCTACAGCGTGAGCAAAGGTGTATGCTTTTGTCGTGCCGAGCTGTGACGCGTCACTAAGGGTATTTTACATTTAATTTATTTTCTCCACAAATATTACTTTAAAAATTCTAAAACTATTTTTCTCACACTGCTGAGGAGCAAATCTAGAAACGGTTTTTTAAAGGTAGCGTTGGTGTGCATACGGGGTTGGGACTAAGTCAAATATTTCAGTCTTTTCTACACTCTAAAAAGTTAACTTAAGTATAGGTACCTCCATTATTACCTAATGACCGCCAATGTGTCAATGTTCTTTTAAAATCTTGGAATCATTTACCGAGTGATTTTCAACAATTAGTGTCTACAGTTTGTTGAAATTACCTTTCTTTAAATCCCGTATTATCGGGCCTTTTTAGTTTATAACCCTTAAACGCATACCTTAAAACTTTTTTTAAATTAATTTTTGTTCATAACATTCAATCATTATTTATTGTTATAAAAATATCTAAAATATCAGGCTTGAAGCGACTGTCCAGTTTACTGGCCACTTTGTATGGGCTGTCCTATAAAGGGTCAATTCCTTAGGGGAAGAATTGATCGAATGGGTCGTAACATAGGTAGAGTGAACGCACATGGGTAAGCCAGAATCTCAACGCGCGCGCCGCCTCCGCGGGCGAAGGCGAAGGTACATCTAAATATAGCAAATCTCCACCTAATCACGGCTGTCGCTGAGCAAGCCTCACAGATCTATGTCTAGGAGAATAACCTCTGAAAGTCATACATTTTACATAATCTTTTCTGATGATCGTTAAATATTTTTATTAATAAAAACGTTTCAGCAGAAATCTATTGCCAGTTTCACTTAAGAATTTATCATTATAAAGGAGAAGCCCGTCTTGGGCTTTGTAAATGAATAAAACAAAATTAGTAATAAACAAGGAGCTACGACCTAATTACTTATATCGTTGCTGCTCCACAGGCCGATAGTCCCTTAGTGTCGCGGGTTCGATTTATTCGAGGGCCGATAGACGTTTTTACGCCTCGCCGGCTTCCTCCTAGCTAGAAAAATTGTTTATCTTCGTTGCCCCTCGTTATCTGATCTCGGGCAACAGAATATAAATTGAGAGGGGAAGGAGTAACATATTTTGTTCGTTAAATTTTCGATCAATGTCCAGATCATGATACGATTGTAGTCTGGTTGATGTTTTTATTAGCTATTTAAAATAAATATATTTTATATTATATTATTATTAGATTTCACTTATGAAAGTTTGAAATATTTATACCTGCCTTTACTTATAAGTACTGTCTCAGTATCCGATTTCATAGAAAGTTACCTATAAAGTTTCTTTAAAAAAAAAGATTAAACTGAAGAGCGAAGCGAGCAACTTTGTTTCCCAAGTTTTAGTCATCCTTGACTAGATTCAATAATAGTTTGTTGTTCGTTCGCTTTGTTTTAAAGTTCTCTTTTAACCTGCTTCTCGGTCCTTGGACCTCCAAATAAAGCTGGTAATTGTTAAAAAGAAGTCTAATTATTTTATTACTAGCTAAATAATAAATGTTTTATCAAATTGACATTGTAACAAACAAAAATAATATAGCAAAATTAATAAATCAATCAGTGACTAATCTTTGAGAAACTTATCGAACAACAACAGATTTAGTCACTGGATAAATAATGAACTATATTTTGGTATAATGAAACGTAGATACCCGCCTTAATTTGATTAATCGCGTCCGTCGTCGGCGCCGCGGCGGCGTCGCAACCTGGCCGGGTGACCACTTCGATACGATTTGATTAATTACTTTCGTAACTCTGTTAGTTACTATGTTTCGGGAAATGTAACCCTTCTTACTACCTTCAAAGAGCTTTAAAGAGCTTTGCAGTGTTTTGTTCACGCCACTCAAACGCTGTTCAAAAGTGGAAGAGGCAAATCTGACAAGAAAATATACTGTTTATTAGTTAAGGTTTTTGTTTTTTAATTTTTCTCATGTTATTACTTTAGCTTGTTTATACTTTCGGTATTACCATTAAAATGCTGTAAAAGATATAAATATCTGTAATAGTCATAAATAATATTATTCAAGACTCCTCAATCTTCAAGAGTCCTGTCTACATTTTTTAATCAGGTTTTAAGATTACCAAGTCTTTGAATTCATTATTATTTAATACTTGAATAAAATTAATTGTAAATGAATCTCTTTAAGTAATATAGTATTCATTGTTAAGAAGTCTGTGGCTGTAAGTGCAGTAAATATCCATATCTCTAGGTATGTACTCCTATTGTAGATACTATATTAGATATTTCCAATAATGTAGGGTCCCAGGATTCATATGCTTCTGAAATATCTACTCTTTGACAATTGCCATTGGAATGTAGGGCTCTGCTTGTAATATGACCCAACACAGCTGCAGTGCATTTACGGTTCGATCCTTTGTTAAGATACATTGTTTACCTATTGTAAGGCTCTTGTTTTGTTATGCTTCCTGTTTACCTACATTTTGTTAAAATATTTTTATTGATGCGCGATAAAATATCCCGCACTAATAAAAATATATACATTTCAAAATTGAAAGAAAATTATGTTTTTACCAATATAAAAGGTTATTCTACCAATCAATTATTTTACACATTATCTAGATTAGATTTATTTATTTTTCATTGAATTTGGTTAATTTTAACTGCCATATTCAAATTTTGTTATACAATTATATTTCTTAGTAACAGTTACATTCACAAGTAGGTAAACAATGGGAGTCTGATGGTCTTTGTTTAATTATACTACACAGAAATTATATGATATTCTACGTATGTGTGCGTTACAAACAACACATACAATACCACATTACAATCATTTAATAAAAATATATATAATTTTTAGAATGTCTTAGAGCAATTGGATAGTTAATGTATACTTTCGAAAGGATTAACTTTTGCATTATGTTAGTTTATTGTTAGTCTACGTAGATTAAAGTAAAATCCATTGATCAGCGCGACACTGTGATTACAAAGTGGAAAGGACGAACGGCATTTTCCATATTGAAGGTAATTTTAGATTCTATTTTCGCCGGACTATCGAAAAGTCTCGAGACGAGAAAGGCTTTGATGCATGCCTCATTTCCGATACCTCCGTAGCGTCCCATATATTTTACAAAGCGCAAGTTTCATCGAATGTTAATTTAAAATTGAATAGAATCGGTAAGGTGACATCCGGAACACCGAGATCGGAGATATCGGAAACGTTTCGATGATAGACTTCGGCGCCGGCGATCCGGTTTCTGGTGAACAATAGGATGTAATAGGTACGTGGAAATAAAAATAATAAATTGTTGTTGTTCTATGAAGGTGCTGGTGAAAGTTTTTTATTTTATCTCATTATTTCAGAATTCAGGAGAGATTTTCACCTCTCAAATTTACGCGCTCACTAGACGTGAAATAAAATATTTTTTAACAGATACTAGCGCGGTTTTATATAAAGTACTTTGGTAATTAGTTGGTATTAGTAGGTTTGATTTTTGATTTTCCCGTCGTTTCGGCACCTTTGCAGCTGCCGTGGTCACGAGGACTGAAGCTGCTCGCGAGCCTACCCTCAAGCTAATGACGTCTTTATAAATTCATCGCTAAGTATCCGTTAAAAAGTGTTTTATTTCATTCAGGAGAGATTTATAATACTGTGATATTTGTAGTAAACAAATATATAAATCAGCATTGATAAAATAGATTCTTATGCAATCATGGTACGTACATGCTTTACTAACAATAGAATCCATTTGAAACATCTTAAAGTTGTGGAGTCTACGCGGGTAAAAGATACTAGTTACACTCAGCGGCGAAACAAGATATACTCATCTTTCAGGTCACATAGACTAATGTAATTTCTAGACTGCATCGCTCAACAAATGAACAATCAACGGAAGCTTGTACCAAGTGTGAGATATGAATTTAATTAATTTTGTCATCGCGGTTCGTAGGACTTTGTCCGCCCCAGTTTCGTGACCACCCAACAAGTTGACAAGTTGTTGCTCTCTTCCGACGGGGCGACGCGTACACAAACTTGAACGAACTATAACCGAGCGTTGGTCAAAGCATTCAAACAGTAAACATTCTCATCAATACCACAGATTACTAAATGTCAATACTAACCGCTTTCACTAAAGACGAAATGCTTTATTTGTTGAACTTCATTTCAAAGGCTTTGAGTTTAATGAATAACGGACATAATTAAACTCAACATAAAATCATTAGGTAAATGAATGATGATGTTGTAATATACATATTGTTGGAAAAAAAAAGTTAGACCCTTGGTTATACATAGAGAACATGATAAATAGGATTTTGCGACGACGAGACTAAATCAAAAGTTTACAAAATAACAATTACATCTTTAAGTGAAAACAAAATAAGAAGTAGGAAATAATGAAAAACTTAAACTTCCTTTAAAGTTGGAATTATTCAGAACTCTATTGGCAAATAGGATTATAGGAGGTACTACTATGTTATGCTTATTTTCAAACTGTAATTTTTTGTCAAAACATTTAAAAAGCACCGCTTCGATTTGTTCGTAGAGACCTCGATTATACACACCAGTTGGAGACTCCGCATTCCATGCAGGCTGAGTGGTGTGATGCTCAATAAGGCGTCAATTCTGCCCAAAGTAATTGCGAACTGAAACGTTGACAGTTATGCTTAGTCAGAAGGTCAACTAAGGCTTTATAAATTTTTAAAAATGACTGGGAAGTATTTCGCCGCCTGCCAATATTCTAACATGCTGCACACTGAAGCACTATCAATGCTATTATTCACAGTATGTAGAACAGTAAAATTCAAGGCCCGGAAAATGAGACACAATATCTATTGTGTCTCATTTTCCGGAAATACCGTCTATTGTGTCTCATTTTCCGGAATTTCCGGATATAGAATACCTATCTAGGTATTCTATTGTTGCCCGGCCGCGGCCGCATTAAGCCGCTCGGGCGTTGATGAATTAATACTTCTATGTCCCAGAAAAGTTTCGTGTACCTATATAATAAAAAGTACAGAGATTTTAATATTCATTACGTGACAACTCGAAGAGCGCAGCTTAAATAAAGATTCACTTAATTTTTGACAACTGGTGTAGTTAAAAAAATAGCTTTCAAATATAGCAGTAAAACCTTTATTCATATTACAATAAAAATTAACATTGTTGTCCTACTGCCGTAATTCCATCGACGCGCGTGCTTCAGTTGTCGACGGGAGCTCTTCAACGGAGCCCTTCAGTAGACAGCGCGCCCCGCGCCACGCCCGCGCCCGCGTCACGACATTTATTAAACACTTCCAACGAGACGTTTAAATTGCACACCACTCCAATGAATAGACAATAGCATCCAAAACGTAGCCTGCTCTTAGCTAGCTGACAACTTTATTATGTTAAGAAAAATCGCAATTCAAAATATATATAAGCAAGTGGCATAAGTATTGTTACAATAAACTAAAACATAAATATGAATACATCGGCCTTTTTTCAAAATAATTAATGTATTTGTTTCTCTTTTGTTTAGTAAATTCTTGGGGAAATTCCGCTTGAACTTTGCTGCTTGCAAGACTGACCTGAAATGACCTCTGATAAAACATATTATACATATTTTTCTTGTCAGCTAAATGACGTCATAATGGGTGGTAGGGTAAAAAGAATACGATTTATACATGCTTATTATGTGAGCTTATTTAAATAAAGAATTTTCATGCACTTTGACAAGCGTATCTCAAATAGTTTGTCAGACATGTAATTTAAGCTCTGTGATTTAAAGCGCCAGAAAAGGCGAATTTCAGAGGAGAATGTGTCGGTGCCTGGTGCCGCCAACGACTGGCCAGAATAATGATGGAATTAGGTACAAGGTCATTCAACTGGCGTGTTACTTCATAATGTACGTCAGCCCTTCGTGGCCACTCACCTTAGAATCTTGCAAAAGTAACCTATAAAACAGTATTATTGAAAGCAAAAAAAAGGAACTTACATTTATTCAGAACGTTTCAATGTGTCCAGGTTTGAAAACCAAATAAAATTCAAATTTCAATTTATTATTGAGCAATGGTTGTCTTTCTTTTCTTAACTAGGAGCGTTCAGGTAGAGGTACCTAACTTAATTCTAGTAACACTGACAAAGCACAGAAGATTCTTGTTATGTCCAGCTTTGCTATTCAACAAAACGTGTTTAAGCTTTGCATAGAATCAGCTTTGTTTTGAATTTTTGCTGCTTCACAGACTGACAAAATTGTGTTTGTTCTTCCGCCGAGAATACACTTGTTATTCAAACGTTCGTCGAATTAAAATAATTAACAAGATGTGCAATTAGAAATTAGCAACCAAACCGCTCCTGAGTTAAAGAAAATGTCTCAAGATACATGAGAAAAGTTTTATAAAACCTACTATATTTTGTAACATTAAGTTACAAAATATAGTTGCTACGAACTAGAATAGAAGAACTACCACCAGATCGTTTTATTAAATTCGCCCAGTTCAAGAATTATTATGTATAATTTATTATGTATTTTATTATATATAATTAAATGCCCCGGTGATGGCAAGCGTAGTTCCTATGCACAATGTCATTGTGAGAGATAAATAAATATGGACCTATCCATATGGTTAACTGTAAATATTTTCTCAACTTCATTATTTTCTATTCCGATCGGCTCTCCTGTAGGAGGAAGGTATCTGCTGATTGTCGCCGATTAATCGCCAGTCTCGGGATTTGCCGTTCGCTCCCGTATACTTCGACGGCTGCCTGTTAATTGAAAACCTATCGTGCAGCCCGATCCGGCGACGGCGACGGATTTCCAGCGGCAGATATTATGCTAAACTCCGAATTTAATCCTCGTTAGTTTTTTGTCGTCATGTTTTTAAATAAGAGCATTAAGTAAGATTAACTGCATTAAATCACGATTTGTGAAATGTGGTGCTTGGGTGCTAAAGCTGCGTAAATGTATACGTACTTTTTTCTTGTGTATGTGAGAGAAAGAAAGAGAGAGAGTGGAAACGGAAAAGACTAAATTACAAACAATAGTTCGACTGAATATTTTTTCGAATGTTACTATTAGTATTATTTGCCTCAATCTTATGATAGCCTCTTTCATTACTACAAAATAGTAGATGTAACCAATCTCCTTGAGCTCGTTCCGAGAGCTCGATACCTGCCGTGGCTCCATTCAGATTATTCGCGTTGGTATCGGGCTCCGGAACTGGCGTCCTCTCGGCGCGTTTTAAATATCAATCGGAACTTCTTTGATCGAATCCCGCGTTCCATTCACCGGCGCTGTTCGCGACCGTCCCCAGAATTTGAAATGTTTAACTTTGTTTCGGTTTCAATACTGTGATTGCTTTCAAAGAAGCATAATGGGTGTCGCCTGATTATTGCTCTTGGAATCAGATTTTTTTTTATATTCATTCATCAAGAGGTGTTACTATAGCCAACTCAAAACTTAGTTTCAATAAACTCGTAGCTGATCTGGAAATCTTGGACAAACATAATAAATTTGATGTGTTAATGACAATTTATTTGGTCCACTGATTTTAATTTATTTCAGCGAAATGTCTGCGTTCATTTAAATACGACTTTCCAATCTTCTTCCGATAATAATATTCTACGTCGTATCTTGTCAGTTGTAAAGTTTATTGATACCGACTGGAATTTGGATGATTGTCGACGCCAGCGGAACGTAGATTGAAATAAAAAGGATTCTCGTGTAGCGTTCACAGATTTCCTGTTTGCAACTGCTCGTATTTACGAGCATTGCGTACAATATTCAGCCACTTCAGTCTGTGTCAGCTCATCCTAGAAATCTTGTGTACATTCTGCTTTCGGCTGCGTCACTAATAAAAGCATACCTCTTATTCTTGCATTCTTGCAGATGTTCAGAAGCAGTCAGAGGCCGACGACTCTAATTCAATTAAAACATGAGGAGTTAAGAAAGATTTTTTTTTAGTAAGCTGATTGGACCTGATAAATTAATAAAATACTTTTCAATTATTCAAACGTCACTTTCCTTACAAGTATTTTGTTGCATATTTAATCCAAAATACAACTTAAAATATCTTTATTCGTCTCCACGTTGATTTCCGGTGAGATAATGTGGAAAAACGTTTTTTTTATTGTTTTTTGAAGCGAAATTGCATTGCATGCATTATTGCATTAATAATATTTAAGTTTAAATTGGAACGTGACGGATTGTCGGCATGGCTATGGAATATCTTCTATTAATAATATTTAATCAATTCGGACAGCGTGGTCTGATTTAGGTGCGGTGATGTATGCAAGTGTGGCGGTTTCAATGTCAAAGGACATTTGTGAATATGTAATAAGTGGTTGCTTTGTAATAACTCATGCACATTTAACAGGTGGGTTCAAAGCATCTGCCTTACTACGTGCTAGATCGAATCTCTTTGGTAAGTACCACACATATTTTCAAAAAGGAATACTATAATTATGCTATTTGAAGTTGACTGGCGCTTACGTGTATTTGAATTTGTTTTCACCGCAAGCATTTTGTTATTAATTGTTATTGAATGGCAGTTGATATGAGCTGATATGAAATCATATCAACAGCCATTCAATGACCACCGGGTCAGACTGTTGACTTAACTTCGGTGAATATTAAGTATATTGCTTGTATTGTCCTACCAGACATTGTTTTCTAAATGTTATTGTTCACTATTTATGTTTCTATGCCCCGGTAGATACTGTTTATGCACTGGACCACCACGCAAACCATAAGATTTATTTGATCAGCGATTCTCAAAGAGTGCAATCCATAAACAGTTTCAGCTGCAGGAAGCGAGAAGTCTGCCAAAGCATCCTTGAATTAATAATAAGCTAACTATTGTCCCATAATGCACTTCCCAATAACTGTGCTTCTATCTCAACGAGTAGAAAAAAGAAAAACTTCCTTCAATAACCTTAAAAACAGCTTCAAAAATAAACAACTCTAAAAAGCAAGAAATAATATTCTAATCTGCATAATAACTATTTACGCATACCTACAAAATAGGAGCCTTGGCAACCGACTTGTTTGGTGTCAATGAGCTTCCCAATAATCGAAAACATTAGTGTGTATGTGACTGTTTTCCGGTCAAAGTGCATTTCCTTGTCGGACTAATTCGGTCGGCGGCGGCGGTCGCTGCCAACCGGACGCCATGGTTATACATACGGAGCGGCTCTACGTCGTCCACTGAATAAACTGTTTCATTTTACGTTTTCTTTAAATATCTGTTTCAAACGAAAAACTGATACGATTCCTTCCTTCTAGCAATTACTGTTCCAGAAACGCTACGATGCTGAAACGTCAGGAAATTATTAGAAATCCATCTAAACTTGAAAGCTACCGGATTACTATCTATTGCTTTTAATCCGCTATCGTATTGAACTCGTTCGCGAGGATATAAAAGTGATAACTTTTGCCGTTTGCGATATTTAAGAACGTGTGAGGCAGAAAAGTTGTATTACTGTCTTTGCTTCGCAGTCAAGTGTTTCAGCCACATACATAATATATGTGTTGAGAACAATGTGTGTGATGTTGCGAGCGTGTCGTTGCTAACAGTCGGCAGGTGGGGACTCCGAAGGACCGCGTGGTATTTCCTTTTATTACGTTTGGGTGCGTGCGTCAAATGCCCCTTTTATTAGATTTCCCATTCACAGCGCCGCGTACCATCGCATTTGATCTCATAATGAGGTACTGAACAAAAACCTGAACTACTTAATTCTTTAAGAACTCTTAAATAAAATATCTTTAAATAAAAGTAACCCTTATATGTTTATTAAATACCTATTTAGAATCAAATATGTTATTGAAAAGAAAAATGATATGTGCGAAGTGTACGTTTTTGTATAGCTTTTCACAGCGATACTATGCTGAAATGCACTTCGAACTATTCCGAAACTAGGCCAGAGCTGGCAGTGTCACTAATAATTTCAACCTTTGAGCTTCGGATTATAGCCGAGCGTTATTATATAGCTTATGTGGAACTGGTGGAACTTTGATATTTTGTGATAATTATATTAGGTATCTACTCTAAAATTAGTGCACTAATGTTCTGAACTTTATTAAAACTAAGCTGGATTAAAAAATTAATCGTTTACAACGACTTAGGTATTTATATAATTTTAAGAAATAATTGCCAAGAAGCAATAAAAACCACTTGTCTAGAACGGCAATTTCTACATCTAACCCCACCACAGAATAAATCCAACTATGTAATAAAGTTGCCATTAAATTTGTGTACAACTGTAAAACTTTTTGCGTTTATTATGCGTGTAATTGTCCTCGTTGAAATGTTTTGAGGTGAGTCGTTATCAAATTCGAGAATGGCGGGCCTGGCCATAACGGGCGAACAACTGCCAACAACAGCCAACAATGCCTCGACTCAAACTCGCGTCACCGCCGACGGAGTGACGGTTATTTACACGTTTAACCGAGTTTTAGGAGACTTAAAAGGGGTCTGTGCCAAATGATACTGTCTCTCGGTTGTATTGTTGGGATCTACAAAATGTTCTGATTAGGAAACTAATATTTTCATATCTATTTCTTATGCTTTCGTACGTATCTGGATTTTCTGTTTTATTTTCGAGATCTATTATTCCGCGCTACGATATTAAACTAGTTTATTTTTCTGACGTTTCAGATTTACATGAGTCTAGGTCAGAGTTGGTAACGCATATTACTAATCACACCCCTCTCTGGTGTCTGGCTTTGCATGGTCTGGAGTCTGGCAGCACCTGATGATGCTCCATGTAGGGACGAAACACGCGTCGAGTGCAAGGTGTGTTCCTGCCAGGTATATGCAGTCATTTGTATTTGTTTGCCTTTGTCAATGTGCTTTTATTTTAGGATGGACAGGCGGTGCTAAGATATCTTGCAAGTTTTAACCATCTGTTGTGTGAAAGTCATTGCCAGATATTGTTGTTTTATGCATCCATCAGGTGGCCTTCCTTCAAGAAATGAAATTTTCGAATTGGTTTAGTGGAACACTTAAGTAGGTACTTTTAGGTAGGTATTTATTCTCAGATAAGACTCAAGTGGAGTACTTATACGATGATACCGTATAAGTAGGATCGGAGTTCCTTATAAGATTAATGTGTTTACGGCAGCACGTGGACAAAATGTGTGCAACGTCTTGATGACGCGGGGACCATCCGGCAACATGTCGCGCGACACGCATCGCTGCTGCCAGCATTAATAAACATCGAGCTACGACATAAGCGGACAACTCCAACACAGTAAATAGTATCGCTAGAATCAGAATCTTTTTTGATTAGATACTTGCCTTACGGCCAAATACTCAAACTAATCTTAAAGTTAAGTTTATTATTTCTGGCATGTTACAAAATGAGAACAAAATAACGCATCGGACAAGACAGTAAACAAGTGAATTACAAAACGTTATATTCGTGTCATACAGGTATTTTTATCAGCGGGCTTCGTGGCTCACCTGCCGCCGCGCCGCCGCCGCCTCGATATTAATCACCGTCGCTGCACCAGCCCGGCGCGGCGCGGGACATAAATCATACCCGAGACACACTTCATTATTTTAAAGCGACGGAAAACGATCCTATAAGCGGAAGTCGCTCGCTGGAAAATTTCAGACGACATCTTCTCGATACACGTGCGCGAGATAACACGTTATGTTAGCGAAAAGTTGTAATAAGCTACTCCTACGAGTCGACAGTATTTGTAAACATTTTGTGAAGTACTTGCTTAAAACAAAGGAAAAGCCTTCATAAAAAGTTTCTTGCTGTTCTGCAGCAACGTGTACGGATTGCGATAACTTAAAATTTAAACAGTCAGATTTTCATACAGTAATATTCTAAATAATTTCAAGGGTTTTCTTTGCCATTAAAAAACAATAAAATTTTAAATTATGTAATTTTTTCATTATTTATACTCCACGTAATTTTTCGGTTTCGTTTTAAAAAAGAAGTATTTTTAAAACGAAACCGGGCAACTCGAATATAGAGCTTTATTATGTGTGTATCACACGTTCCGGTTCAATTGTACTTGGTGAATGCTCGATAATCGACCAATGAGAGCTCGTTCGCCTGATATTTCATACTGAGGTAAAATTAAACTCT
Source organism: Catoptria pinella (assembly GCA_963556745.1). Classification (NCBI taxonomy): domain Eukaryota; kingdom Metazoa; phylum Arthropoda; class Insecta; order Lepidoptera; family Crambidae; genus Catoptria; species Catoptria pinella. The sequence continues at coordinate 13,764,263 of OY750768.1, read as the reverse complement.
CTGAAATCGAACACTAAACCTGCCAACATTCAATTTATTTTATAAATACATTTTGCACACACTATGTTGAAAAGAAAAGTATTGGACAGAAGAAAAGTACAAGGGCACAGCTTATTTCATATTGAAATTTCTTCCAGCAACCCGGAACAGGAAAAGACATTCAAAAGAGCAGTCTGTGTGTGACTCACGAGAAAAAAAGAATATTTTAAACACTTAAAACACTTACACATAATACTTAAAAACAATAAATACGAATAATCAAAATAAGAGAGGAAAATAGGTAGTGCTCTTTCAGTTGTTGCTACAATCTCTGATTTGGGCCGGCCGGAATTTAATTGAATTCTATAATAATTTTTGTTGTCGAGTGGACACGATCGCGCTAGCTGATTAATTCCATCACATTTGGGCGTAGTTCGGACGCGCTTCATAATCCGCGGCCGATGTCCGGATTATTTTCGCAGCGATTTCATCATCCGGTACGAAACTCATTGCACCCGTTCCGGCCGCCGGCTGCCTCATTACCGGATCACTGCCGGACTGGTTCGCTGGTCTGTATTACCAGTGGCATGTAAACGCGGTTTTATGCTGCTGCCAAAATATTGCTTTTTCGCTCTTGATATGTGGCCTTCGTTATCCTAATCAATACCGCGGATTTAGATAATCTAACTAGGTTAGTGTGCCCAAGTCAGTCAAATGCGATATGTTCATTAAAAATTGTTATCTAATAAAACCGTCCTGAGACATAAGTAAAAAAATAATAATTTAAAAAACTAAAAAACCCGCCTGCATCAAAATATAAATCAACTGAAAAGATGGAAACAAGATCAAATATTAAAGGCAACATAATAACATGCAATTTATTTTTCACTTCAAATTATAGCACCGCTAAGCTGATATGTTGTATTTTTTTATGTCAACCTAAAAACACTTGGGCTGTCAAGACAAATCTAACGATATCTTAATTATAGAAATCCGTTCAGCCGTTTCAAACATATGAGGTGATAAATAATATTACACATAAACATACATACATACATTGCAGTCGGGTAAAAAGTCAAGTTGTAAAGTTGTAGTGTTACAGTGTTTTGGTTGATGGAATACGATATTTCATTATAATAATATGATAACAGTGAAACATTTACCGAAATTAAAATACGCGGTTTTATTGGAAGTACTATGGTGATTAGTTTCATTTTCATTTTTTTATAAAACCGTGCTAGTATCCTACAAAAGGTCAAGTATTAATATTTACCGAAATTTTAGAATAACACAATAAGTGTTTTAATTTAGTTAGTTTATGTTTAGTTAGTTTATGTGCTCTGGAATTATACATATTAATGTCGTTTTTCATAAAAAGCTAAGTCCGTCAGGTTTTGTCACAAAAAAATAAAGAAGTAGTTTGAAATATCTTCGAAATTAATAAAACATTTATAAATGTGGCGCTCACACACTGCCCGGCTGATCTCGGTGGCATTAACCAACCGCCGACCAAATGGTCTCAAAGCGTCCATCGAAGAAGAGTTATGCGCGCAAAAACTCTCTTTACGCCACCGCAAATGCAAATTTTGGTTCGTTTGAGGAGAAATATTCTTCGCATTTTCATATTTTACGTTCGCTGCTGCGATTTCTGATAACAGCTGTATATTTTTAAAATTCTCTTTGTAACTAGCCCCGGAATTTATTGGAAGCATTTGTTCAATATTGAGCTATCTGAAACCCCTGTGTTTGTTTTCAGTCATCGGGCACCGGTTACTTGATTTTAAAAAAGCTTTACAATTAAGCAAATAATAGCCGTGATAAAATTTATGGTTGAGGTTTATTTACTGAACTAATAGGTACAAGTTTCTAAGTAATGCTTAGCTTCTTTTCTTAGTTATTAGCGTGAGAAAGTTGACAGACGCTAACATAGTGGATATCACTTTTACTATTTACTTTACTAAGCTGTTTTTTTAGAAGTCGAAGGTACCAAGCACATAAATGGCACAAACTAATAACTGCTAATTACATAATAAAAGGGTATACAATACAAAATCTTTCTATTACTTTTCTTTTCACAAAAGCCTAAGTTTTAATCTCGTCGTAAAAGTGGACTTAAAGTTTTAGGGGCTCGTAAGAATAAAAAGTTATAAATTAAGAAGGCCATACGTTTTATGCGTCGAGTCGTAAAGTCGGTTGTCGGGGTAGAAGCATAGCAGCTTTTATACGGCTACTTTGAGATTAATTGTAGTACAGGCGTTATCGCGGCGGCGGCGGCGGGCGCAGCTGCGGCCGCGGAGCGCGCGCGCTTATGATTGGAAAGGATCTCTAATTTAATCAACGGGCCGCGATGAACTCAAAACTCCTTAATATTACACGTAATCATATTAAAAAGATGAAAGGCACTGAAGTTATTTGAAGAAACAAAATATGATGTTTTTTTAACCGATTTACGACGCTCTACCTACGTTGTTTGATGACAAGAACATCTATTCCAATCTCGACCGACTTTTTCTTTGTATGGATCCTTCTAGATCTCGTTTAGGCACTACTATTTAATTACACTTCTATTTCACAAGAGCTGCATGGGTCATTCTGGCTTGACTCGAGCAGGGCGCAATCGCGCCAATTTTCAACGATAAAACCAAAACTAATTCGTTACCTTTTCAATTTCGTTTACAGAAAAGACTTGCTTTAGTTTTGTTAAAATTGTTGTAAGGTATGCCTATGAGATTTCTAAAGGAAAACCAAATATTTTAGGTAAATAAAACCAAATTGACAATGTCATGGTTTTGGTTTTATCGATCAGTATAAGCGCGATTGGGCCCCAGATGCCTACTAGCGCCGCGCCGCTTCCGGCTGGTTCCGACAATTTGTTTAGTATAATCAAGTAATGGAACGGAACCAAATAATTAAAGTAAAACAACAATATTCATTTCAGAACTTTAGCTGATAGGAGGCTGTGTTGAATAAGCTAGTGGGAATCGTGCTTGTATAATAATAATAATAATAATAATAATAATAAGTAACCGGCCAAGTGTATGTCGGATTTCGCACATTTAGGGTTCCGTACTAATTAGGGCAAAGGGGCGGGGCTTATCTGTGCTACGCGTTTGACCGTAAAATTAAGTTGTTTTGTAATAGGAAAATGAGGGATTTTAAAAGAAAAAGAAACAAAATTACCAATATATTATTGGTATTTGTCGGTAAAATATACGTAATAATAGCACCAAATTTCACCATCATCACCAAATTTCAAGTTCATAAAGTCACTGTAAGTTAAATTATGACCGCGCATACCGTTGCTTAACATCGATGATTGATTACGAACTTTAATTAAAGACTATATTTTTTTTATGATTTAATTACAAATGTATAGTTTCAGTATTTTCCCTGTATTGTAGTATAAGATGACGTTCTAGGTCAACGGCAAGTGCCCTATAAATTTTGATTCCCTTGAGAGTGTTGAAATATACGTTTTTGGGGCATTAGCGGCCGTATGTATTTTTACGTAAACTTAGAGGTTTGATTTTTTCACAGCTTCAAGGGACTGTAGACCCGAGTATATGGTTTTAATTTCAACTCAATACCTCCGCGCATTCCCGAGATAAAGGGTTTGACAGAAGGACATACAGACAGACGGACAACAAAGTGATCTTATAAGGGTTCCGTTTTTTTCCTTTTGAGGTACAGAACCTAAAAAATAATTAAATAATGAAGGAAAGCAATACTTTAATTTGTCATATGAAAAATAGAGGACAGGAAAACTTATGAGTAAAAATATTGAATTGAAATTATAAAAAATATATTTCTAAATAATAGTTTTATATCTGTATATTCAGCATTGATCAAACTATAATACTAATCGAAGCGTACCTAAGCCAATAACAGATTGACATATAAATATTATCCATTGTGACGTAGTCAGGGTCGCTTCCATCTTCATCCATCAGTGTAATCACCGTTGTTAATGTATTTCATTAGCCTTGTAATATCGAGAGGTATGCACTTATGGGAATGACGTCATGGATTAGGTACTTACGTCATCGACGGTCAAATATGAGTACTCATTAGTCCGAAATTCCTGAAGAATTGGTTCAATAACGCCATTTACTGGACACAATAGGTATTGTTTTACAAAGACAAAGCAAAAAGCAAGGAAGATATCAAATCATATTCAAAGTAAGGTGTTAAGTATTAACTGAGCTGCCAATGAACTCAATATGAAATTAAATAAGATTGATCAATAGTTTAATCAATTGATTAATAGTCTAATAAGTTGTACTTTTGAATCGTGCTATTTTGTACAGATTTTTATGTAGCAGCACCGGGTGAGTCCCGTCCGCGCCATTTGATTGCCTCGTTGTGTTACGTGCAGGATTGTTGCCTACGCAGTGGTAGAGTCAACGGTAAAATAACGTACATGACATATAGGAGTGGAAACAGTCTTTGCACCGCGACCTAATCATGTTATATCATAGCCGCGACCGCTTTTTGATTTACAAATACATGATAAACCCTTTTACCGTATCAGTTAACATTATGAGCGACCTATTAGTTAGAATTCAAGAAAAAGATCGTTAAATAACAATTTCCGACGCTCATAGACAAGTATGGTTGTCATAATTTGTTTCATACCGATCATAATTTTCCAGTTATCTTGCTGACAAACTGTACCTAAGTAGTTAAGTTACTGCCGTAACACCACTGTGTTTCAGTTCCGGGCCGCGTCACGTTCGCGAAGTATTTAATTAGGCTGGATTAATTACATTTATGACGCAGTAATAATATACTTTACGACTGCTCAACCTACTGGAGTAACAAATAAAATGTCGTCTCCTGTAAATTATTAGTTTAATACCAGTTATATATTTTAGGCTTAATTCTAATACAACTGCGGCGCCGCAGCCGCGTCGCGTCGTTTAGCGCGATACTTAATAATAAATTAGTTTTGTAAATGATTCAAAGACAAGAAATATATACTTACTTACTAAAATATCAGTCAGTTCGTGTTATGTGAGTAAAATTTACAGACAACCTGGAAAGATTTTCTTAAATAATCAGGATATGATCAATATATCGAAATAATTATACGTTAAGTTCTTTAGTATTGCTACAAAGTTAACTGTAAAATTATTGAAAGCTTTTTATCTTACAATGTAATAAATTAAGTAACGAACACCTCGCTTGTCTGGGTTCGACCTTGAGTTTCTATTACGGCAAAGAAAATTAACTAATGAAAATACGTTAAAAACTCATTATTTTAATTAAAAAAAATACTTTCATCTTGTCGCTGTCCGGAAGGAAGGGGTGTTGGTTTAAACAATTGGTTAACGTTTCATTAAATATTTAAAAATGTTTTGTTCTTCTCTATGTACCTTTAGCTGAAACTTTGAAACCTTTTTCAATAAAATGGCACACAAGCAAATTATACAAAAGGAAATCACTACTAGCACCATCGAGATAACAAAAACTCCACTTAACATCTATTTCCATTAGTCGCTGCTATTCTCTTTTGTGTCTCGTCGAAAACGTGCAGTAATAATAATAAATCTAATGATTTGAATTACATATCAATGACTTCTAAGTGGCCACTTCCCTGTCTGTACAGTACACAGCAGCACATCAGCTAAAAACTGTGAAATATCTCAAATTGATTTTGAAACTTAGGTCATGTTAATAAAGTTCAAAACTGATTGTGTATGTATAAAAAGGGTGTACGTACACTGTGCGACGTGTCGCGCCAGTAAATCACCCGCGACGCACATTACTCAGGAGGTGCTGCGAAAACACTCCGCTGTTACTTGAGTTATGTCGCTTACGTTATTTATGCCACCTAATGCTGGCGCTAAACACAAAAATGACACGATCAAGCGATAAAAATTGAGGGTAAGCTATTACAGTCTGGGCAAGTACAAAAGTTTTTATCGGAAAAGGAATGCTTTTTATACTCCAATCAGACCTCTTAAGTTAAAGTATGAGGAATCCTCACTGATTCCTATTAAATAGCATCTTATAGATTATTGATTCTGTGCTGTTGTTGTCTGCCTAGTTACGAACACCAGACATAGACACATCTAAATACTCATTGTATTCCCCAGATATTCAATCATTCAAGCATTCATTGACATGGAATGGACATAAATCAAACCTCGTCTGCATCTTGCCTGCACCTGGCCTGTACTGCACCGCAAAGTTTGTTTGTTACCTGACCACAAAACGTGGATGAATTACCGCAAATAGTGGTACTGGTGACTATAAGGCGATTATCCTATACTAGCTTTCGCCCGCGACTTCGCCCGCGTGGACATTCGGAAAATCCTTAGTGAACTTATGATCGGCATAAAAAGTGTAAACTATCTGTGTGCCAAACCACGTTCAGCCGTTTTTGCGTGATAGAGTAACAAACATCATCTAAATTTTCAAATTTATATTAGAGGATATCCATATCTCGTTCCCGTTCCCGTACTCGTTCTAGCTCTCGTTCCCGTATAGTTGTTCCATACGTACTTTCATTTCACCCTTTTAGGCATGCCATTTCCGCAATAAACATCCCATAAAACCCCAATATCGATATCCATAATCTATTTTTTTTGGTTCATTTACCCATTTATCCCCTAAGGGGTTGGGTTTCGGTAAAACCACGAAACACGTGTTTGCTTATTTGTTTTAAGATATACTCCTACAAAATTTTAAGTTGAAATGTCTGAAACTCTGAACGGTGATACGTGACGTACAATGTCCAGCCGTATCTGAGAAGACATTGATACGTCGTACATTAGATAAGCAAGCGAAGAGAACAGACATGCTCCATCCTCTTGTACATTTATTAGCCGGCAACGGATTTACACGTTAAAGTAAACCACTTTTTATCGAAATCCGTATAGCAAGCCAAAACAAAATTAATCAAACCAAACAAATCCAATCAATAAGCAGAATCAAAATCCGTATAGAAAGCCAATAATAACCAAACAAAACTAAAGCAAACGAATCAGAACAAATGAAAACAATTTTAATCTGCAAACGAAAGTAGGTATAGGTAACAACAACTTTTTAATAGCGCGATTTAATTGAACAGCGCTGTGTTACCGACAAATCTCTTTTTAAAACAAAAAACGTTTAATTTGACTAATATTACGGAAATAGTGAAAATCTGGAAAATTTGAAATGAAACGTCAGCTTGTGCGATGACTGATATTTATTATTCTTTTAAAAAGAGATGAATTAAAAGATATAGATAAGTTTGGTTAGTCACCTGTAGGCTAGGCCGAATTACCATTTATACAGTCGATTTTTGCCGTCGTGCGGCTTTAGTCACTCGTGTAAACACCACATAACACAGTGCCTTCTTAAGCTTTCCACCCCTTTTTCAAAAATTGATCGCGAAAAAATATCGGCTGTTTCATACATTTTCATATTTTCGTTATGAATTTTTGTATAAAACAGCTAAATTTTTTTGCGGTTTCAGAGTTGGTCCCACAGTAAAAGTTGCTCAGTTTGATGGTCCCTATCTACCATATTCTGGTTTAGCTATTAATTCTGTGACACGTTGTATATGGATTTATACTTCTTTACGGAATAGATGCTTAAAAGAGGAACTTCCTAAAACCAAATAGCTTTAGCTTTCAGAAGGCTCGTTAGACCATTTATCCAGGTTGTGGATGAATTTTATTTAATTAGACCGTTTCGGGTCCGGGCCGTGCAAAGTCGTCACCCTTCAGAATTGTGTTGGTCGCAAACCTTCGCCCGTGCGTATGGTGTAGGTACTATGAACTGTTTCATTCGAAATGGACTCATTCGGGCCGGGCGGGCAGCCGAGCCGCGACCGACGCGTCATCCCTTATAACGACAGTCGTTAAGATCCATCAGTCCGGTTTGGGCCAGCGTATTAAGTAGTAGGTTACGGCTTTTGATGGGTGTGTTCCAACCATTCTAACAGCATATTATGCCAACCATCCTTTGAAAATTTGTGAAGAACGGCAGCCTTCAGCTTTGTAGCACAATAAAATTTCATGATAAGCTGGGATGCAAAGCTGTTGTTTCTCCGGAAAAAAAGCGGGATTTTAATAATACATAATTGTTTGGAACAAGTAAAGATACAACTGTATTCGCAGTAAATTTCTTCCTAAGCATTTGTAACTTTGTTCATAAGCAGGAAGTTCGTTACAAGCGTGTAAAGAGAAAAATAATGCAAAGGTTAGACCCGTCTCAACGATTACGCGCAAACTTTGCGCGCGCAAGTTAAAAGTTATTGGGCAATCGCAGGATTCCCCGTTCTATCGCGTTGTATCTCGGGCCACTTCGGGAAACTTGGATTGATGATGAAAGAAAGACATAATAATTCTAAATGAGGCTATAATTTTTCTGTCAACCCAGAATCGAACTTAGTTATTTTGCATATTTTATACCGAATATCAAACTGATGTGTTGTAAACACTACAATTACAATAAACATAAATGTGTTACAAATTAGATTAACTCTTTAGTTGTCTATTATCTACATTTTCTGTAAGACGATTCCTAAGTCATTTCAAAGCATATTGATATAATAAAAAATTCTACTTCTTTGTTGAAAAGGTATGCACAATACTAATATCAAACGGTCGGAAATCTGGCGTAGAGAATAGGGAAGGATAGAGAGAGTCATAGCTAAGCCAAGTTTGCTCAGCCGAGAACTATTGGCTCAGCAAATCATTCCCGAACATAACTTTTGGATTATTTTCCAAGTTCATTATGAAATTCTAATTCATAATCCAGATTTACTGAAGGTCGAGAGATGTCTTTATGTTTGATTTCTGAATTTGAAGTTGATGTTGGTTTTGGGTTACTTTCCTTTGAATATGTTAATGTGAGGAACGTTTACGGAGAATGACGATATAATTATCATATAAGATCCCATTGCTGAGCTTAACAACAAAAACAATCGTTTAAGCTTAGTTTATGCTACAGTATGTAGCATTTTGCAAAAGCAATGGACCACAGAAAAATATAACCTGTACAATTAGAATAATTACATATAGAAAGATAGTCTTCATACAAGCACTCTGGTCAAAAGTGAAGAGTCTGGAACGGGTGGTAGGAAAATATAGACGATCAAAAGTGCTTAATTACTAAGTTTATTTGAATAAAGTTATTTTTGACTTTTGACTTTTGAAGCACTAAACCGATTCGTACAGGCGTGACGATTACTTGCTTGCGCTCACGCACACGCACACGCACACTTGTAAACGGTGTTTGGAACCACATCTAGCTCCGATAAAGGTGCTTCAGAATAAACGCGCGGACTTAGTTTCTATACGTAATTATCCTAAGCCTGCACACAAATTATATTTACTTACATTAGTTACTTTTTTACAGCTGGTTGAATAACTTACTACCGACATGGAGACGACTGATTTAAGTTGTGAACAAATGAACTTATTCGTCACTTGTTTGAAATCAGTTCTAAACTTATTTAATTATAATTCAGTATTAACAGTTGTGTCAGTTAGCTTGAGCCCGTCAGCTTTTCCTTCAGAACTCAAAAATGTACAAAGGAACTGACATTAAGTTATTGCTTTGTGGCGTTCAAGTTAATCTTTTTGCGGAGTCTTTGTCATAACAATTTAATTTACATAATTTGAAGACATTTGAAGTTTGGCTGAAATATCTGTTTCTTCTCTCTTGATATTAAAAATACTTATAGTAATGAAAATAAGATAGAAGAATGATATATTTTGTACTCATTTAAACACAATGAACAAAATTAAATTGATTTTTTAGAAACATCTTTTAAATAAGGAATTTGTTGCAGCTGTTAGTAATTGGATTTCAAACAAGCTATAACTATAAAAATAATAAATATATTTGTATACATTTATACTAAATTATAACACGCTATACAGTTGTTACTGAAAATAACTAAAAAAATAAATATAAAAACGAGGCTTTTATATCAACAGACGGAATTTCCACGGAATATATGAGACTTCTGTTATTGTAGGTAATTCAATGACACTTGAATTTTACAAAAATCCATATAATGCAGTATCGTATTTTTCACGTTTCTAAGATTTTGTTATTAGGCTATAAAAATCTATAATATAAAAATGAATCGCAAAATGTGTTGCTAAGCGCATAACTCAACAACGCCTGGACCAATTTGGCCAATTCTTTTTTTTAAATGTTCGTTGAAGTTCAAGGATGGTTTTTACGGCGAGAAAAATCGAATTACCGCCGGAAAAACCTTTAAAACTGCCCTTTTCTCTTTCCCATACAAACGTTTTCTAACTAAAACGTAGAGTCAATTTGAGCTTTATTACTATTGTATAAAGTTCATATTAAATTACAAGCACTCACGGTTGTTTAAACAATGTAGGTATGTTCCTAATGTCAAAAAGTCAATTTGCACTTTATTATCAGTATACAAAGTTAAAATTCAATCATGTCTATCAAAACAGTGTGCGTGTGTGCGTTGGAGGATTTAATGTATATCATTTGACATCTCAACGTAGTATTATATTCTCTTTGGTCATTTCCCCTGAGAGTAGGTAGAATGCATTTCATTGAATAGTACCTATGGCGTTATGTTGGTAGTGCTGACATTTTTTCCTTATTGCGTTGTAATAAGGTGCAAAATTATTCCATCTGATTATCAGATTAATTTTAAAAGAATACAATATCCGGTCAAGTCGCTTATATGCTATGACAATTAATAAAGCACAGGGACAAAGTTTAAGAGCGGCTGTTGTAGATCTGCGCAGTGATTGTTTCTCCCATGGCCAGCTCTAATGTCGCCTGCTCAAGAGTCAGCTTGCCGAATAGCCTTTTTATTTTGCAACCGGATAACATGACAAGAAATGTGGTAGGTATTCAACATGTTACAAAAATACCCCTAATGCCGAATATGGTATATAGGGACCATCAAACTAAACAACTTTTACTATTGGGACCAACTCTCAAATCGCGAAAAAAAATCAGCTGTTTCATACATTTTGAAATTTTCGATTTAAAAATAGTAATTTCGATGTATTAAATATTAATCATGACAATAATTCTATAAAACAGGATTCAATGCACTAAATTCTTGGGTATCTATATCGACGCCAGTTTAAATTGGAAACCGCATATAGAACACATAATAATGTTCAAAATTGGGTAGGTTTTCTTATGCTCTGTACTTGCTGCGAAAAGTTGCAAACAGGGAAGCGCTCTTAAGTGCATATGTAGGATCCACAATCAAGTATGGTGTCTTATTTTGGGGAAACTCCACAGATAAGGAGACAGCCTTCAAAGCTCAAAAAAAATGTGTACGGGCAATGTGTCACTTAAAACAAACAGACTCTTGGAAACCGTATTTTAAAGAACTCCAAATACTGACGCTTCCTTAGCTATATATCCGCGAGTCAGTTTTATATGTTAAAAAGAACATTACCAATTACAAAACTTTAAATAGTTTAAGCTATAAAAATGTGCTACAATCCACTGCATGTAAGACCAGTATGTACTCCAAAAGTGTCTTCTCAATGGGTGTTAAAATTTATAACAAATTACCGCAAAATATTTAAGAAATTGAGAAATCTAATATTTTTAAGAAACAATTCAATTAATTTCTAATTGACAAAGCATATTACTCGATTGACGAATATATCAAGGACAAATAAAATTATTATTGTAATTATTTACAATCATGACATTTTAATTTCTTTGACATTTAGAGCACTACTATCCTTTTATGTCATTTTTATGATTATTTAATGTAACGTTATCACGAATTTAGGACAATTTAATCACCTAATTTATATGTACCTCAGTAGCGCGGCATGTTTATTGTTTTTCTTAAATAAGTTAAAAAAATTTGGCAACTATTTTCAATGTTGTTGAAGTGTTCTGCATGATAGTAATTTGCACACCCGCGAGGGAAGGATATGGTGTACTTTGTTAATTTTAAGTCAGCTGTATTGTTTATACCCATCTTCAAGCAAATAAATATATTGATTGATTAATTTAATTTTTGTATGAAACAGCTGATTTTTATTTCGCTATTTCAGAGTTGAAGAAGTCGAGAGAACTAGCTGTACCCGGCATGCGTATTGCAATGCTCCGTTTTTTTAGCCAGGGACCTTTTCGGTCGTAAGCAGAACAACTCACCAAAGTTTCATCATTATCGGATCAATGGTTTAGGAGTTCCGTTGTCTGTACACTTAGATCTTTTAAACTATGCTCAAAAAACCGCATCAAAATCGGTCCATAAGTTTGGGAGCTAGGTTGCCTTAGACAGACAGACACACACAGGTCAAACTTATAACACCCCTTGCGTAAGTTGTGTACGTCGTATACACATATACATATAGTGGTGGCCACATAATTAAGGACACAAGTCGATTTTCATACAAACGAGGTAATTTTAAAGTCTTGGTTTTCCGCTAGGGATTGAACTAGCTGTGATCTAATGATGACCATCCAGGGAGTGAATGGAGAAGCTTCAGATCGCAATACACACCCAACTGATCTGGTCAGCATTCTAAGAGATGTAAGCATCAGAATTTTCAGTTGTAAGATTTTCATCCATTTTTATGCTATATTCGCGGTATTTTTAAACATATCCTTACAACTCTTAAAATGCTGGTCAGATCACTTGGGTGTGTATGGAAATCTGGATCTCCTCCATTCACTCCCTGGATGGCCATCACCAGATCACCGCTCGGTCAATTCCTGGCGGAGAAGCAATGCTTAAAAGTTACTTCATTTGTATGAAAATCGACTGGCGTTCTTAATTATGTGGCCACCACTATATATAGATATCCTGTAGTTTAGTATAATAACGTCACACTCACCACATTAGTAACTATATTGTACCCGTGCGAAGCCGGGGCGGGCCGCTAGTATTATATAAATTGTAAGCTGAGCAAATGTACTTATATTACTATTTCAAGCGCCAATGGCTACTCATGCGGTGGATATTATACTTGTTTGCAAATATACGAAGCTGGAGTTTCTATTCCGGTCGTTCTGATTCGAGCGGAAAGGATTCGATATAAAGTCCTGGTCGAATAAGCAAATAGTGTCGTTCTGAGGCAGGGCGCCGGCCGGCCGCCGCAGAGCGCGCGCGCCGCCCCGCCGCCCGTCGACGCTGGCCCGTGTCTACGTCACAGCAATATTTTTCTACGCTCATTTGTTTTACAGGGTTGGTAACTCAATAAAATATAAAATTCACTCCAAACGACTGTCGATTAGAAATAAAATCACTAGATATTCGGTAGAGCAGCATTTTGCTGAGGTCGCATGCAATAAAATATATCAAGCCATATTGTAATCCAGTACTTATTCAACTGTCCCAAACAATTTTTATTACCAAATTAGGAAATGGTCGTATAACATTATATTATTAATGTTAATTTAGTAACCTTCGACTATATTTCTAACTTTTATAGTAAGTGCCAAGTATGAAATTAATATCGTCTGAGAATTTTAGTGGTTTTAAAATAAATCACGTGAACAACCAGAACGCGCTGGGCGCAGGCGGAGCATCGGCGTTCATCTATGGCCGCAATATTTTCTAGGCGACTGGCCGCTGCTCGGAAACTATTATATTTTCATAAAACGTTACGTTTTCCGCTAAATTTAAGCAAACTTTGCCAATTAAGACGATGGCTCTTTGTAAGAAGTTGAAAGCTGTTCAATTTATTTCAAACGTTTTACTAATGAAAATTTAGAGTTTCTGATATTAACATCAAAAGTGGGTATGAGCAATAACTTCTAGATTTTTCATTTACCGAGCGAGTGCGAAGCGCAAGCGAATCGTCTCCGTTTCAGCTCGGGCAAAAATGCTTTTGTATGTCCATCCAGCCTTCCCGCTATCCGTCTGTTCTCCTCTACAGGTCGCATTTCTCCGTTGAGAAGATATCTATAATTATTTTATAAGAAGATAATTATAGAACTTGCTCACAAATTTTGTGAGCAGGTTCTATAATTATATGTTTTTTTGTCGATTCAAAAATGCAATGATTCATTTTCAAAAATGTCACAATCGCGAGATTTTACAGAGCCACTAGTTGTTGGTTTTCTACGTAATGTAATGTGGGCAACCCTCACTGAGTACGATTCCGATCAATCGTGTGCATTTGTCAACGATACGTGCACACGGCGACCCGCATCGACGCTGTGCTGTATACTGCACAGTTAAACTCTTTATAATAATGACAATAAAATGAAAGCTTTGAAACGTTTGAACGTTTGGGTAAACCTTTATTTATTAGAAATAAATCATTTTTTACGGATTACAGTGCGTATATTATTAATTCCCAGAATGCTACGCGAGGCTATTGAAATCAACAAACATCCAAATTTCAATAGAAAAGATGGTTGGACAGTACCACCAGCTTGAGACCCCATAATTCATTCAACTAAAATCCCATCCCAAATCACACACTGCAGGATATAAAGATATAGTTAGTTCGTTTTGTAGATAGGGATCAAAAGGGAGGTCGACACAACCTCTATGAGTTTTCTCCCGCCAGTTCTTTCTCTCAGAGGCCTCCCAATTTGTGAACTGGTAGTAGATTCAGTGGCTAGATCTTGTTTTCTAATTAACCTTATTCAATTTAATTTAGTAATAATGATTAAAATCAGAACGCAGCTATAAAATTATTTAATAAACTTGAATACATTTTTATAAAGTTTCGAGCGGGTAATTTCATAAAAATATGAGCAGCCTTTTTGCTTTAGTCCTCCCGTGACCACAGCCCCTGGAAAGGTGTCGAAACGTCGGGAATTCTAAAAAAATTATAAATACAAACTAAATAATTCTAAAACAACACCTGAATTAATAATATACGCGCTGTAAACCGTAAATAGTGTTTTATTTCTAATAAACTGCACCCTTTATTTATTTTTACTTTTCTTGTATAAAGAATGTAACAAGAAATCTGTGACAGTACACGCACCATTACACCATTAGTGACGACCTCCGTGGTCGAGTGGCTTTGTACACCGGTTTCAAGGTGTCGCCATCTCTGAGGTCCCGGGTTCGATCCCCGGTTGGGTCAATTTAGAAAACGAATTTTTTTATATTGGCTCAGGTCTGGGTGTTTGTGATACCACCGTTGTCTCTGATTTCCATAACACAAGTGCTTTGGCTACTTACTTTGGAATTGGAGCAATGTATGTGATGTTGTCAAAATATTTATTAGTCCTTCTGAAGTTTCATAAAGAAAGTCTCATAAAACAGCCCTCGCTGCACCCGACGCGCTCTATTGTTGCAGCTCGCGTCGACAGCACGAAATCACAAGAACATCCGTTTATTACATTGTGAAATACTTATAAACACCTTTGCTTTTTGCTTGAGTGTTGCAGTTAAGACATTCTTAAAAACGGTAATTTTGATGTCATAAACAAGTAGGAACTCTATGAAGGATTTCAAGAATGCATGAATTCAGACAAGTGATACGAACAAAGAAGTTAGATTGAAACCAATAACGCTTTGACAGTATTTATCAAAATCCTCATTCTTTCACGGTACAACCGTTAAAACCTTTTCTGCTGACGACATATCCAAAGTGTTTTTTTATTGGAGAAAATTGACGCAAGATGCGATCTTCCTGCGATGGTCTCTGGGAGAACCGGTTAACTCCGAAATTGTGTTTTTCAGTATAAGCGCTTGAATGTTCAAACACTTAACAAATAAGATATGTTCTATAGAAAAACTGATGTTTTTCATTAATAATTATTCTATATTAATCTTGTTTATAACGAAGTAGCTATTTATACTGAACATGTAGTAGTTACATTTTTTAAATGGCAGTTATCAAGTTAGAAGCAAAATATTAAATTAACTAGAAAAAATCGACTCACCCGTAGCACCTCAGACGGGACTCAATATAAGCAAAATAATTTTAAAATACAGGATTTAAACAATCAGTTATAATTTATTGGGACACAATTCGATTAAAATGTGTTTAAATGGGAATTATCAGAAAATCACCCCGAAATTATGTTGAGTTTCGTATCATACTTACTTCTATGAGACGTTAACTTATCATGATTGTACAAAATAAAAAACAAAAAATCACGAGATTTCATGTTTATACCGTTAAAATTCTCCTCCTTCTAATGAGATTGAACTTATCTGGTGCTGACTAAACGAACATTTTATGCTATTTAGAAACTTATCTGGACTTAACAAAAAAATACCAAATTGGACTTAACAGGTTTCTCCCAGACACCACATACTTTATGTGTCACAAACACTCAGGCGGGCAATGTATCAACATTTGCAAAACTAAATGTTTATAGCTAATGACTTCTATTATTGTATATAATATAGGTTACGATGCAAAATTAAATAATTACAGATTACATTTTAGTGTCTATTAAAACTCGATGTTTAAATGTCCCACAGGAGATGTACAGAATAAAGGAGGCCAAGCACGCGCCTCATAAAAATAAAGCTTCAACAAGTTATCTGGAATTTTCCGGGATATTGGATTTTATAAGGCCGGTCTGGGCGGGCGGGCAATGGCCCAGGTAATGGCCAACTCTGCAACAATCGTCAAACTGCTCCCTAACTTGACTCATAAGAGTTTTCTGGTTTTTATGACAACTGAAGCTATTCTTTTGCTGTAGAGAATAAATAAACAATACTTAGGTGACGCACATTATCAAAAGATGTGACATTATCAGCTTATGCATGTGCATTGAGCCGGTGAATATCAGCCTGCCTCTACAACTGTCCGGTTGGTCACAATTGTAACGGAATTGTTGTCTGCGACACACGGCCTGAATCAGTAAGTAAATAAAATAAACTTTTTATAATAAATATTTAACGAGAAAAATATTTGGGTGCTTATTAATGCACATTAGTAAACCCACTCGATGCAACATTCTTCGCGTCTCTAGTCTAAAATATATATTAAAATTTCATCCTCTATCGGCCTCATTTTCATAATGTCTCAAAGGGATAAAAATAAATCTTCATAAAAACTAAAATCATAAAAACGCTGTCACGCATAACTTATTATTACGCCATCTAAAGAATCCAGAGATTGCCTCTTAAAATAAGATGACACAACCCGCGAAGCCTTTTGACTCGAGATAAATAAGGTCTAAATCACCCATAATGTCATTATGCAAAATGTAAATTTAAGTAGATATTAGGGCGGAAGTTAAAGTAATTGAATGAGAGATAAGGAAGGCCGCCATAATAGTTACGAACCGTTGGGAGCTGATGTCATGACAAGATCAGGGGCCCGGGGTTCAGTTTGCTGGATCAGACAGTTAAAATGCTGTTTGGCGAGATATTTTTGTATTTTGAAAGATAATACGCGGTATGCGAATTGCCGTTGAAGAAAAAAAACTCTAAATTCGATTGTTAAGTCTCTCTCGATGACCTTAACGAATGAACATCACATTCGGACGTTCATAAGAGCTCTGCAGTATTATTTTCATTCACCGTGACTGCATTGAATTAATCAATTAAAAATCACTCTATTTCATAAAATTTCAGGATATCTTTTAAACTTTTTACTGAGTATTCTCCTCCTAGCTAGGAGGTACATTTTTCTGACAATACTTACCGTTTTGGAATGCACGCCTTACCTGGAATGGCCAGCAATGAGGTCACAAATTCGGTTCCTTGACAAGTATAATACGATTCAATGTTGTTGCAATGTTTTTGCCAAGGATTTATTTATTGACAATTTTTTTTGGACCCTTTTACACTTTTATAGAACTATTGTTTAGTCCACATTTTTGGTGAAATGCTTATTACAATGACTTGTGTTTCTGCTCAATAAATATTATCATATTATAGTAGTTTTTCAGGATCCACGTTTAAAGTTTAATAAATTAGGTGTTAACTGTTCGCAATTTAGTTTAAGAAGTAACTCCTTTAAACGTTTTACGCAATTTCAGTAATTTAAGCATCACTTTGATCTTCAACGTCGCGGAATACCTTGACTTCATTTGGACGTGTAGTGTGTGACTCCGCGGCATACAGCAGCTCCGTAATAATACCGCATATAAAACGTGACATTACCATAAATCCGGTTAATGGCTTCTTCCGAATCGCAGTCATTTAGAAATTAAACTTGTTATTAATATACGTGCGCAGTTATTTTATGACGCGCTTAATTTAATTTATTGTATAACAAACTGAATATGTTTGGGACAAGAGATATAATATGTTACCTAGGTAGCGATTTTAAATAATAAATAAATTTTATCATTTACATCAAGAAAATATAATAAAACTACATAGTAATTAAATTGTAGGGTGCACTCTCTTATTTTGATTCTCACTTCAAAAGCTAGAATATGGTTTACTTATTAACTTTTATTAGAAATCGTCTCTAGGTCGATTTTAGTCACCGGTGATTTTCGACCATCTATACCTGTGGATGTAGCACGTCAGACAATAACAAAGCTGAAATGTGGCACATGCCGTTTGACAAATCACGTGACACTAAATGACAAGTCGTATGACAAGTCGTGGGGGACTTATATAGCGAGCTGCGTTTTTGGGGAGTTTGAGGTGTGCCACAAACGCCATTGTCATGCAATATCCGCAGGTATAGATGATCGAAGCCGGTGAAGCTCGACTTTTGTCACCTAGCAAGTCGCTTGTAAAATTTAATCGCGGGTGACACATCGGTGATGGCGTCGCTTTCGTCTATGTAGTCGATGGCGTAACCTAGGCAACAATATGTAATAACACTTGGTTCCAGTTTTGGATCAATCGGATCAGATAACTTTGTAGAGTCACCTGCAGCCTAGGCCGAATTGCCATTTACACAGTCGATTTTCGCCGTGTTAATCCCACATAAGCCTTATAATAGGTAATGTAAACAGAAAAAGCAGTACAGTTTCTAAAATGGCGTAAAAAACGCTCGCCTTGAACTACGTACATTGTAGTAATGGTTTGTATTTTTTTTAATAGCAATGCAAAAATTAAATATTTATCTTGTGTTTCCTATTTGAATGAAACAACTCATTGTATTTTAATCCTTTATAAGATTCGTATGCTTCTTACAAACAGTGACAGCGAACAAATATCAGACAATTATATTTCGCAGCTTCATTCGACGCGATTTCTTTTTATTTACATATTGTAGCTATGTCTCCACGTAATAGCCTTTACACGAATATTTAAAGTAAAAGGAACAAATAAAAAGTCCCTCATTTGACAGTTCCTGCCTTCGCCCGACTCGTGCGCCATTTTCTTTTCATTCTGTGTTTTCGTGTGATAGCCTTTTACACGTTCCGCTCGAATAAAATTTAGTTTTGCCATTTTTATTTTCGTTGTAACTATTTAATATCAATAATGGGTAAAAGAAAAAGTGAAGAAATGTGTGACAATAGAAAAAAGTGCCGTCGTCGACGTTTTATATCAAGTTCTTCGTCCGAGGATGAAACCAACGGTAAGGTTTCAATTGAATAATAATAAAGTGTGAAGTGTGAGAATGTTCTTGTAACAAATCATTATAAAACTACTTATGTTTTCTTTCTAAATCTACCCGTAAAACGGGGTTTTATCGTTAATATCTGTTCTAATTCCTTGAGGATTGCATAGTGTAGAACCTACCCACACTAGTGATGCGGATTAACCATCGGGGTTACTCCTGTCACGTTAATAGT
This sequence comes from Catoptria pinella, assembly GCA_963556745.1. NCBI lineage: Eukaryota > Metazoa > Arthropoda > Insecta > Lepidoptera > Crambidae > Catoptria > Catoptria pinella. The sequence continues at coordinate 13,744,676 of OY750768.1, read as the reverse complement.
GTGTACTACGACGAGTTCATAAACAGTTAATGCGGGCTAGCCACCAGGGCTTTCCCTGTTATATTTAATGTGCTGTTTAATGGCGAGTACCTACACTAGTGATGCGGATTAGCCACCAGGGCTATTCCTGTTACGTAAATAGTGTGTATGACCCGTGCTCTGTAAAAGCAATACGGGTTAACTTAAAGGGCTAATCCCTGACACATTTACTGTTGCGTTTTAATGGCGGGTACCTGTCGTGATGCGGGTTAGCCACCAGGGCTAACCCTTTCACTTTTGTATTATTTGTAACGAGTATACTTACACAAGTGATGCGGGCTAATCATCAGGGTTATTCCTGTCACGTTGAATGTGAATGTTTATTTTTACGTATTTTCATAATGTGATGTGGTACAGTCACTAATTATTCTAAGGTTAATTGGAATTAACCTGATAAGTATTTAACATGATTTCGGTTGTATCTATCCGCAGATCCTGCGATAAACGATGGACATAGCTCTTTGACACCACCTGACGTCAGCGCAAAAAGAGCTCAGCCATCATCTACGGTGTCAGTACCAGTACCTGACGAGCCGGTCGCCTCCACTTCTGCGACCGTAGCTGACCTGTCAGAATTACAATTAAATGACGAGATTTTACAATTATTGGGAGACGCTCCAAAAACTGATGTCGATTTAGGACCAGCTATTCACAAGGATATCGCTGATCGCTGGCGAGAAATACTGTCCAAAGGTCTAACAAAAGAGATTAAAGAGAAGCTTTTTAAGGAACATCTTATACCCGTGAACTGTGATCTTCTGATACCACCTCTCTTAAACCCTGAAGTGAAAGCGGCGCTTCCTGATGCACTGATTAAGAGAGATAACATCTTGGCCGACAGACAAAAACAAATTAGTATTGCGATTGCAGCTCTTGCAGAAGCCATGCAGTTACTTATAACTAAAGGAGAAGATAGTAAAGTTATTAAAGCAGTAAGTGATGCTTGCCGCATATTGTGCGACACACATTTCAACGACACAAAAACTAGAAGGAGCTTTGCCATATCCGCTACCAATGCAAACCTGAAAGATACTTTGATCGAAGCCAAAAGAGATAAATATCTTTTTGGCGACAACATTTCCGACAAATTAAAGTCTGCTAAGAATATTCAAAAATCTGGCGCCGACCTTAAACAAAATCAAAAAAATACGAAGTTTAATAAATCTAACTTTTATAAAAACAAATCTTTAAACAATTAGGGTTTATAATAAATTACGAGAAAAGCCAAATTAAACCTAGTATGGAGTGTAAATTTTTAGGGTTTATATTCAACTCCGAACGTTTGGTTGTGGAATTACCAGAAGACAAAAAAGTAAAAATTAAAGAATTATTATATCATTATTTAAAAGTAAAAAATTGCAAGTTGAGAGACTTTGCTAAATTTATTGGTCTTCTATCGTCGGCTTGTCCTGCTTTAGAATATTCTAGACTGTATACAAAACAATTTGAACGACATAAATACTTATGTTTATTAGAAAATGATTCTTACAATCAAATTATTCATCTACCATCTTCTTTAAGAGAAGATAGTAAATGGTGGATTAATCACATAGATGAAGGTTGTCATCCATTAAGATTTAATGATTTTAAAATAGAAATTTTCTCTGACGCATCCTCAACTGGTTGGGGAGCTTTTAGTGATGGTCAAAAAGCTTATGGTCATTGGCAAGAAAATGAAAAACATTTGCATATCAATATTTTAGAACTAAAGGCCGCCTTCTTTGCTCTTAAGATATTCACTAAAAATCTGTATGAATGTGAAGTTTTACTACGAATCGATAATGTCACTGCAATATCTTGTATTAATAAAATGGGAAGTATTCAGTATCCACATTTGAATGAGATCACACAATCAATTTGGCAGTGGTGTGAATCCCGCAAAATTATGATATTTGCCTCTTACATAAACACAAAAGAAAATACAGAGGCAGATAGATTATCTCGCATTACAAATGTCGATACTGAATGGGAAATAAATGAAGATTCTTTTCGGGAGATTGTAAATGTTTTTGGACAGCCAAATATTGATCTATTTGCAACGAGACAAAATGCAAAATGCAGAGACTATGTTTCTTGGAAACAAGACCCTGATTCAGTGGCTGTCGATGCATTTACAATTTCTTGGTCGAAATTATGGTTTTATGCGTTTCCACCCTTTTCTATTGTCTTAAAAATGTTGCAAAAAATTATTTACGACAAGGCTGAAGGTATAGTTGTAGTACCGTACTGGCCAATGCAGCCATGGTATCCCATATTTAAAAAATTGTTAACTGAAGAACCAATTTATTTTAAACCTTCTACAAACCTTCTTATCTCACCTTTCAGGTTGTATCACAGTCTACACAAGGAACTTACATTGGTTGTCGGGAAATTATCCGGCAAACTCTATTAAAAAGATCTCTCTCAACCGGTGCTATTGAGATAATGCTGTCATCGCTGTCCCCTAACACAGTGAGACAATATGACAGCTCATTTAAACATTGGTTTTTGTTTTGCAAAAAATACAATCATAATTACTTAGAACCTACGATTCCTTTAGTTATAGATTTTTTAACATATGTGTTCAATAGTGGTGCGAAATACGGTACAATTAACTCACACAAGTCGGCCATTATGTTGATTATGAGTCCAAAAGCCTCAGATAATGATTTGATTAAACGTTTTATGAAAGGGATATTTCGATTGAAGCCTCCATTACCAAAATATAATCTCACATGGGACCCAAATATTGTACTCAATTACTTGTCTAGCTTGTGGCCCAACGAAGAGATTAACTTAGAAATGCTTTCTAAGAAAACACTTACTCTGCTGGCACTAGTGACCGCGCACCGCGTGCAAACTTTTTCCTTGATAAAATTAGACAATGTTAGTATACAACATGGCTTCGAAATTACAATAATGATACCGGATTTAATAAAAACTTCAAGAATTAATTCAAATCAACCAATACTAAGACTACCATTTTATAATACACATCCGAAAATCTGTCCTGCACGAGCTATTAATGCTTATATAGAAAAATCTAGAATAATTCGAGGCAATAATTCTAATTTATTCATCAGTTTCAAAAGACCTTACAATAAGGTGACATCGCAAACTCTTAGCCGCTGGATAAAAGACATTCTTCAAGCCAGTGGCATAGACGTATCATTTTTTACCGCTCACAGCACGCGCCACGCCGCTACCTCTACTGCCAGCAGAAAAGGTGTTAGTTTAGATTTAATTAGAAAAACAGCCGGATGGGCTAACGCGTCCAAAGTGTTCGCAAAATTTTATCAAAGAGAAATTATTGAGGATCCTAATGTATTCGCAAATGCAATTCTAAATTAGGAATAATCATTCTTCATTGTTATATGAATAAATGATGATTGGAAATCTCATATTTTTATTTTCTAACTCTGAACATCCTACAATATGTAAATAAAAAGAAATCGCGTCGAATGAAGCTGCGAAATATAATTGATGATCAAACGAACTTACCTGTACGTGAAGTTCGATCACAATTTTATGAGCAGCTTCATTCGACGCGATTAACAATCACCCACCCACATAAAAATAATAGGCAATAATATGTTCTTTAATACTCATTAATATTGACTTACCCAACCCAAAAAAAAAAAAAAAAAAAAAAAAAAAAAATATGATTACAGTAGGCGAGTACACTTTAAACATAATGAAAAGAAAATGGCGCACGAGTCGGGCGAAGGCAGGAACTGTCAAATGAGGGACTTTTTATTTGTTCCTTTTACTTTAAATATTCGTGTAAAGGCTATTACGTGGAGACATAGCTACAATATGTAAATAAAAAGAAATCGCGTCGAATGAAGCTGCTCATATAATTGTGATCGAACTTCACGTACAGGTAAGTTCGTTTGATCATCAATTATTTTCGTAGCATCTAGCTATTGACTACGAGACTACAACGACGCTACGAACAAGTGCGGTGCGCTACGCAGTTTTATACGAAATATTAACTTTTATTTTGTTGTTAAATATACTTGTAGCATTCGTGTAATAATTACTTATGGTTAATTAATATGCAAACAGTATTTTTTTGGTATTTAATTGCTACTTTTAGGTTTAAACAATATTCATACACACTAGGTAAACACCGTTACCAAGCGAGCAAATGAGGCGTGATGAGCGAGCTATGATTCAGTGTCAACGATTGATAAATCATAACCTAACAATATAAAATGGCAGTTAAGATTTATTTTTATTAGAAGCACCCATTACCATGGGCGTGCCGCAAGGATCGATATTGGGTCCATTACTTTTTCTTATATATATTAATGACCTTCCTTACTATACCAAAAACTTGTGTGAAATAGTACTGTTTGCTGATGATACTTCTTTAATTTTTAAAGTCGATAGAGGATGTGATTGCAGTGACGATGTAAACAGCACTCTTTCCAAGGTGATGCATTGGTTTACCATTAATAATCTGAAGCTTAACTCTAGTAAAACTAAATGTGTCAAATTCTCACTTCCTAATGTGAGGCAGGTTCATACTACAATAAATGTAAATGGCGAAACAGTCGAATTGGTAGACTCCACAAAATTTTTAGGTATTATTATTGACTCACGGTTGCAATGGGACCCTCATATCGATGCCTTGTCAAGTAGACTTAGTTCCGCTGCCTTTGCCGTTAAGAAAATAAGGCTTTTGACTGACATTGAAACAGCAAGATTGGTTTACTTCAGTTATTTTCATAGTCTTATGACTTACGGTTTGTTGTTGTGGGGCTCAGCTGCTAATATTAATAACATATTCATTTTACAAAAAAGGGCAGTGCGCGCTATTTACAACTTACGGTCTAGAGATACCCTTCGTGACTTATTTAAAGAAATTAAAATATTAACAGTTGCTTCCCAATTCATCTATGAAAATATAATGTATGTGAAGAAAAATTTAGATAGTTTTGTAAAGAATAGTAATGTTCATAAATTCAATACAAGAAACAAGGACAAACTTGCTGTTCCAAAGCGCAGACTGCATAAAACCGGAACCTCTTTTTTGTGTAGATGTATTACCTTTTATAATAAGATTCCACAAGAAGTTACAGAACTGCCTTTGGAAAAATTTAAAAATACTGTTAAATCCAATCTCATGAGTAAAGGCTATTACACTATTTGCGATTATTTGAAGGATAAAAACGCCTGGGCATAGCTTTTGTATTTTTAATTTTTACTCTAATGTTCAGTATAGATTAAGATAAGTCCGTGGTTCTTTCGTGGGTCTAGTATAAAGTTCTGTACTATAATTTCAAGTGATTCGAGTCATCGATATATATTTTTTTTTTTTCTTTTCTTTTTAAGTATAGTTTGTAAGAAGTGTCCTACCTACTTAAAAAACGTATTTACAGGTTTCTTGAATCGTCGCCTTAATATGGGTAGCTTTAGTATGTCAAGCTCACTTTAAACATTTCTGCGGTAGTGTCGTGTGAGGCAGGTCGTTACGTTCCCTCAAATATGGTTGAGCGAAGCGATGGCTGGTTCATGCGTCATGCTCGTGAACGGGTGCTGCCAGTGGGAATGGGTCTGCTTCTGACTACTTGTATTAAGGACGTCGCATACATATATATATATAAATGTTTAATATTATCTATATGTATGGCACTTCTTACCCAAAAGATAAAATTCATAACTACTACCTTGTTTTGGAATTTTTTTTTATTGCAATCTTTCACTTTCTATAGGCCTATGAAAAGCTTTTGGATATTAGTTTTCAATTCGATGCCTTAACACGGGTAGCCTAAGTATGTCATGCTCTCTTTAATCATTTCTATGGTGGTGTCGTGTGAGGCGGGTCGTTACGTTCCCTCAAATATGGTTGAACGAAGCGATGGCTGGTTCATGCGTCATGCTCGTGAACGGGTGCTGCCAGTGGGAATGGGTCTGCTTCTGCCTACTTGTCTTAACGTTTATTGAATTGTATGAATAGATATATATATAATTTTTTTGTAATAGCCTAGGCTGAGCCTTAAATTTTGAATTAAGCTTGACACCTGTAATTTGATTCAGTAGAAATGAGCTAATTAAATAATGTTATTTATTTATGAATCTATGTTAATGGTAACATGTATGAATACTTTGAATGTAATGTCTGGAAACGATATACATATTTGTAAATATCGTTCCTTCTAATAAAGCTGATAAGTTTTTTGCGCCCATTTTTCTTGTCAGCTAAAAGACGTCATAATGGGTGGTAGGATAAAAGAATTGACGATTTAAAAATGCTTGTTATGTGAGCTTATTTGAATAAAGAATTTTTCAATTTCAATTTCAATTTCACTAAATCGTTGGCTAAAAAGTATTTAAGGTTTACTATGTTTAGGGCCTTTTGCCTCAAAAATAATGACATTTATGTTTTTATGTATAATTGCTTCAACAATATCAGTAATAACTTTGCAATAAGTAATTAAAATATCAAATACAAATCATAAACATTGGATTATAAAGCGGAAAGTCCATTCAGTAAAATAATAAGGCGGAGGAAATTGACCGTGTATTTAAATTGGGACCTTCCAAACATACCGAAAATAATAGGCTCCGTTACCGGCGGATAATCTGGAGAATTTTTCATTCCGACAAACAGAAGGTCGCTCCGGCCCTGGATTATTTGCATCTTAATCAAGGTTTTTTGTAATGTGCGGTCGGAACTAGCACACGACCGCCTGTCCGAGAGCACTCACCGAATATTTTACTTATTAAGAAAGACCTTTTATAATATTTATATATTGTCCTTTTTTACAACATTAAATAATTCCTGTCTTTTTTACTTTAATAGAGATTATAATGTTAATCAGACATTTCTCTCCAATCAGTAAATACTGCGCTTTAAATTATTTATTATGCAAATGTTGGGTTTTAATCTTCTTTTAGTCAATGTTACATACTCTTAATAGTTGCAATTATTTTTGATAAATAAATATTTTCTTTTGTTTGTACCACTAAAATACTATTACAACCACAACTATTTGTATATAGTTATGCTTTTACGTATATGTATAAGGTTTTATGTACGTACTACGTCTACAGCCGATCTTTGTAGAAAGAACCAAAATTAACAATTGTTGACAGTTGTCGCAAAAACAAAGTTCGCTGAACAAAACAACCGAACGAGCGCTTCGTTACGTCATCTCTGAAAGTAAGTGACCGCCATAATGAGGTGAGAGCTCAGAAAGGATTGTTTTAAAAGTATTTATTTATTTTATTTACATACACATGATTGAGAATCAAAATATTGTAAGTTTGATTTATAATTTAAGATAAACACAGTATCGCTATGTTGTTCTAACATATTTAATCATAAGAACAGAAAAGTTTTTTTTTTTATTCCTTGAAAACGACTTGTGAAATAAACTATATTGGACTACCTAGCTTCTTATTTTTCGTAGCTCTATCTATTTCCGTTGCTCAGGAATATAATTTGCTAGAGCAAGAATACCGTTCGGACACAAACGACTTACAGATACCAAATACTCTAGTGAAATATATTTCCTAAAAGAGATAAAGCTACGAAAAATGCTGTACAAAGCAGGCCAATGAAGCTTAACCCTAAGATTCTCCTATGACAAACATAATACTCGTACATAAGTAAAGCCGCATGCAACCGCAAGTTTATAAAATGCATTTTAATTTCCGTTCCTAGCTTTTAAGCTGTTTAAAATGTGTGCTCAAAACAAGATTAAATTTTCATCCGGCGTTTCACAAAATAAAAATGTTTCATATGAGTCTTCAAAGCAGAAGACATTTCGACGGCACTAGTTAATACCGCGTCACTCACAAAGGCTTCGTCGAGTGTCCTATGTATAAACATGAGGTTGTTTGGGAAGGTCCTTGCTGCAGCGGCATCTTGACCTGCTTGCTACCTTTTCAAAATAACATTCTATGAGGAACGCGTTTTCTGAGGAAATGAATACATTAAAAACTCATTTAATTTTACAAAAAACATTTTTTTGCATCTATTAGTGCAAATAAACGATGTATGCTAGTGGCATAGCGTAATGATTACTACGTATAAGATAATTATTATTACACTATGCTAAGGGTGTATAATTGGTTAGTCATCCAGTAGGTACTATCAGAATACCAAATATTAAAAGAAGATCTAGTGACTCATGTACTTATTATATTTTGTTTAACAGAATACTAGCAAGATTAACAGGTCTTGGTTGCGAACAAAGTGTAAACACGCTAATGGCGCCCCAGTGACGCAGTGGCTGTCGGAGCAAGCCACGTGGAAACCAAACGCGGTGGTAATGAGCCCGCAATACTCGCCTCGCGAATATTTCTACACTTATTCAGAAAAATAACACAATCATTTTATACGTCATTCTAGAAAAATCTAGTAACAGGCATTCACAAATTACCCAGATATGACTTTTAGAGGGAATCATAGTTAAAACTCGAGCAGTATGGTGGTAATTCTGAGGAATATTAATTGACTAGCTTTTTTTTGGTTTTTATGGTAGTTAAACTTTTGCCCGCGACCTACAAAAAGTGATCAGTTTATCATTTATGTATAAATATAACAGTAGGCCGCGTTGTTGTGGTGGAACGAACGAATCAACTTTAAGTAATTTTTGTGTCCCTCGGGAACAGTATACTTTTTTGGGATGAAAGGAGGTGCCTTTCATCCCAATATCAATGCTTTCTCCTTTTCTGTATTCCTGACAATGTGTATGCAAAATTTCATAATGATCGGTTGTGTAGCTAGGACGTGAAGGCGTAACAAACAAATAAACAAACTTTTTCGCATTAAAATAAAATATTAAATAAATTTCGACATCAGCCATTTTTGCCAGGGCACAGGCCTTCCTTATGTTTTTTTTAGTTTATTGGGGTCCAATGATGGATAAGGAGGAAGGGTTATAACCCACCACGCAGGCCCAATGCGGATTGTTAATGGGTGTTAACTTACGACTGCAAATGCATCTGGGACCAACGGCTTAACGTGCCTTCCGAAGCACGGAGGAGCTCGAGATAATACATTTTTGGTCATTCAAACTATGACCGACCCTTGCGAAATTGCTTAACCTCCGCAATCGCAAGGTCCAATCATTAATTTATTTATTTAACTGATATCATTAATTAAGAATTTGTAATGAATTGAATTAATGATTTATTAAGTGTATGTTAGGTTCAATTAAAAGGACCTTGAGTTCACAGTTTAATGTTCAATCAAAAATGTTTGAATGTGGATTGTGGGAGGCTACACTTAGTTTTTTCTAAAGGTTCTCCGTTTGCTGAATGTGATACGATCCTAAAGCGTGAAGAAGGATCACAATCGGCGCGTTTTTAATTTCCCCGGGGCTTTGCTCCTAACGACCGCGACAGGATGCGGCTTGAACCTGGGACTCCGCAACTTGTGTGTGCTTAGGTCAGAGCTCGGAACAGCCGTGGGAAGGTCGGTCCCTCCCAAAGGGTCACGGTGCTGATTTGCGGCATTATTCACAGATTAGATTTGTATAAGAAATTCGGAACTGGTTGGTGGCCAAATAGTCAAGTAAAAAAAATATAAATTAATAATGCATTCTCTATACTCCTTGTGTTGGCGACGTTCGTCTGATAACCTTTACCATTGTCTTCTCTTGATTAACATTACACTATTTAAAATAATACATCCCTAGAAGTAGGTATGTATAGCGTTGACAGCTAGCTAGTTGCTTTGAGAAGCAGACAGATTACGCCATTATAAAATCTGTAGTTACTTTTATTCTTTAGTTGGAATAGTCAATAGGAAAAACAAGAAATCACACGTAGAGCAAAAACATTCCTTTGTTTCCACCTAACTTCATAATTATCTGACCGAGTGCGTCGGAATTGTTGGAAGGTTTCAGTATTAATAATAACCAAGTTCGCTTGATCAAATTTATAGAACTTTTCGCCTAGTTCTGACGTACTGGATCAACCTCTTATATCAGGCGAAGTCTCAGACACAGGTAATTAATCTTAATCGCAACAAACTCGCCTTGAAGGAAACTCAAGATGTAAACGTTGAATTTTGGGTGGTTTGCAAACTTTGTTCACGCTATTCTAAAGCAGGTGTACCATCAATCAGCCTAACACTGTTACACGACCGTATTTTGGTATATCACTGAAAGTAAAATGAAATATAATGTTTCTGAAATCAAAAAAGTCTAATAATATTTTTTAGGGGAATTGATGTATGTACTTAAAATTATGTTTTAAAACATATCGGTAAAAAATAAATTTAAAAAACTATAAAACCTGCCTCAAAAGACAAGTAAACTGAAAAGATGGAAACAAGATCAAATACTAAAGGCAACTTAATACACATGCACATGCAGTCGGAGGCATGTACAAAGTGACATTGTGAATGATTTGACTAATCATTAAATTCTATGCCTCCGATTGCATGTTCTTATGTTGCATTAAAACTTGATCTTGTTTCTATCTTTTTATTTGACTTGTCTTTTGAAGCAGGCGGATTTTATAGTTATTTAAATTTATTTATTTTATTTATGTCTTATTAGTTATTATTATATATTACGGTCATGATATACCTTTTTGAAATCCTTATGGTAAGCTCTTTAATTTGATACCCATATTGCAGTATTCTAAAAAAAATATTTATTTTTTACTTCAAATAATAGCACCGCACAGCCGCCATGTTGTTTTTTTAAACATCACTAAGAACACTTGGGCTGTCAAGACAAATCTAACGATATATTAATGATAGAAATCCGTTCAGCCGTTTAAAAGATATGAGATAATAAAGTATATTACATATAAACATACATTATTTTATATATATACAAACATACAAGACCAACGGTTTAACGTGCCTTCCGAAGCACGGAGGAGCTCAATATAAGAACTTTTTGGTCACCCATCCCATGATCGACCCTTGCGAAAATTGCTTAACCTCTACAATTGCAGAGCCAGGCGCTAAACCACTGCGCCACCTTGCTTCTTCTCCTCGTAGCACCTACATTTAACTGCTTTATTTTATTTAAAATGTCGTAGCACCTATAACAAATTTAGTGCAATATACGGTATATATGGTAATCCATGGCAAAACATACTAATAAATTGCAGGTATATAATGCGAGTCCCAGACTTAAGTTTTCGTGTCCATGTCGCCGCCCTTGTAAGCCGCTTAGCCGCCCCAGACCCTCGGTTGCACTACACTACACGCTAAAGATATAACGATTAAAATACATGCACGTAAAAATTTAATTATGTAAATAAATGCTCTAGGAAAACAATGATTTAAAATTAAATATTTTTAATGCATTTATTGAACATAAATCATTTAGAGCCAATAGCTTTAACTTACGTCGGGAACTTAATTGTACTAAGAGGAAGCTATAAGAAGTAACATTTCTCATGTCTTTGAACAAGATAAAGTCATTATTGTTTGAGTTTTTTTACGCATATTCAAATAGCTAGAAAATAGAATTAGGTAGTTTAATAAATTATCAACTTAAATGTTTGAGTTTTGATTACAAGTTTTTTTAAATATATTCATATTTCAGTGAACTTGTAACCATAGCCTGTGTAAAGGACCGCAACGTAATGAATATGAGATCTCTAATAATATGCTGCATATTTTATTTTAATGGGATTTTTTTACCCCGTAAGTACTCGTAACTATGTATATGCAATACATTAAGGTGCGTAGGAACAGTTGAGTATGATTATTTATGAGATAAGTTCATTCCCGTATAATTAAGTATCATGAGATAAGTTTTCAGTAATTTCAGTTACTGAAACTACAATTTCATAATTCATATTCTGCTCTTAAGTATACTGACTTCTTTATGAGAGTATAACAATATAAATGAATCATAAATTAACTACCTACTCGAAACAGCTGACGGCTCACCGCGGTCTATTTGGATGATTAAGTGCGGCTAAAAAGGTAGTTATCCTTAACTTTGATTGTTACGGCGCGTCGCTCCGCGCACCTGTTGCGATATTAAAGGCGAACGTTTCATTCTGCCTATGTGAGCTCCTCAATTTGAAGTTGCTCAAACTGTTGTTAAGAAGGCCATCTTTCAACAGGTATGACGTTTAATAAATATACCTATTTCAGCATTTGAGTCGTAACAAACCAACAATTGTCATATAAGTACTTTAAATTTGTCAATTTATACAATACTAAATAATTTAATAGTTAATTTATTTATTAACTACTAAGTATCATCCTGTGGGTACTACTTGCGAGTATATAATGCTAAGCCATGCTAGCCATGATACTCGCGATAAAATCTGAAAAACAATATAATGCAATTATAGCATATAACCTACAGTTTTGTTTGGTGAGCAAAATAATTGCCAAATACGAAATGAAAAAAAAAAACTTATCGCATTTAGCTGTCACAGAGACGGGCATGAAGCTGAAATAAAACAAATTCTGTTTTTCTGTTGTTTCTTTAAGAGTAAGTAATGAGTACTTACATTGTTCCCATGTTCATTCGCCGCAGTGCATAGTTAGTTGTTGCTCCAAAAAACAAGCGACGTAGAAAAACAAACAGTACCTTTGTTTTCCCATTTGTTGGAGCTACTAAGGTTTAGTCTCTGCAATTTGTATGTCCAAGAGAACTGAATATTAACATAGTTTTGTAGGTTTTGCGAAAATAATTGTATGAATGCAGCAGTATACTAAAGTCAAACAAAAATGTAAACAAGACGTTATAGTAGAAAATAAAATATAGAGTGTTGGTTTCTATTTGTTAAATATGAAATCAAACGATTAGTTTTAGAGATTACCTCCTAATACATCAAAAGTTAGTTACAAACATACAAACCTAACCTCTTTCTTTATAATATATAGGTGTAGGTTTTAAATTAATTATAATAGAAAGAGGCATACTTTTGACTCGTATAATCTTTGAGCCGCGAAGGCAGAGACGATAACTCTAAAAAGATTCAAAGCGTTCCATGATTTAAGCGTCACTAATCTGCAAAGTGCTTGGCTGCAGCTGGCCCCTCCAGCTTTTGGTTCTTAGTCTGGTGATTTACTCGACGCAAGACGGCTCCCAGCTCTTGCTCCTAGTGATTTACTCGTCGCACGCCGCTCTCTGTCATACGACATATGAAGGATCGGATCAAGCAGTCTGGATTGAGACCTCATTGTTCTGACACGTGACCTACGATCTCGACACGTTTGCCCAATTTATTGGAACTTTAGGGTAGACTATACTGAATGTGTTTTTTCTTTACAGATGAAAATTTTCAGATAGGTACACACAATTTTGAAAGAAATGCTGATGAATTAAAAATATCATCATTTCTTCTATACCTATTAATGAAATGTAAATGAGGACGATGCAATATCTAAGAGTTAGTTACATAGATAACAAAACATCAGATTTTTTTAACTCATACTAAATTTCTGCATAGACACAGATTTTTCTCAAAAGCAAATACGGTTTATCCTAATTTAAAAGTTTCTTCTAACTCTAGCAGAAAAGTAAATTAATGAGGCGATTATAAAACGGCGTTTACGGACGTGGAAATCGTTTCACAAGTCAAAAGAGACGGACGGCAACTCTTTGGGATCGGCATTAAGTTGAATGCGAAATGAGCGGAATATTTGAATCTGTTGCCGGGGGACAGATCCCTTTGGGGTGGACTTTTGGGGAATTAGCGCTAGTTGCGCTAGATTACATAAAGTCATTCTAAACTTTCTAAGTAAGTACTTACTCTTTATTTTACCCGCATAATTATTATCCATGAGAAATTTACTTGAATGCAAATATTTTTTTTCGTATTTTCATAATATTTCAAGCTAGTAATGTAAAAGCAGATAATGTTTATAAGGGAATACAGAAAATGCATAGCGAATACTAAATAATATACTAGAAAAAATACGACTCGCACCAGATCATGTTCTCGGACGGGAATCGAACCCGCGACCTTTGGATATCCGGTCCAATGCTCTGACCGCTGAGCTACCGAGTCACTAGTGGGAACGTCGAATTTCTTCTAGTATATAAACTCTTACGCTGCAAGCCAGCGCCGCAGTATTATATAAAAATTGCATAGTGAATGCTAAAATCTCAAAATAAAAAAAAAATGCATAGCGAAGTATAGGTTTTATTGTGGTCAGTAATTGGAATAAATTATTATCATAAACAGCTTTTCCTTGAAAAAGGATTTTTGCATTAGTCTAGTATTTTTTAGAAGGTATCATTACATTCCCTCGTGGTCATTCGTAGAAAGAAGTAGATAGCGAATGTGTCAAAAACGGCCACATTGAGCAGTTTTGCAGAAGTAACTCTGTCAGTTTAAGAAATTTTGATACAAATATAGATTAGACATTGGAGAGGGACATGGGTGGGTTACTATCACCTGGAATTCTCATGTAAAAATTAAGTAAAGATTTAAGCTAGTAATTTATAGAAAAAGTATCACCACACCAGTGTAATTTGATCAAAAAATGTTCTCAATATATTATTGTTAAATTAATGAGGTATCGCATTAGTGGGCGCTGCGCAGACGCCAGTCCCGTCGGACCGGTCCGCCCCCCGCGGCCGCGCCTCCCCGCGCCCGCGACCAGTTCCCTGCGCGGACGCACTCGCAAAAACGACCGCGGTCTGCGCAGCCTCGCTGTTTGTTTTGGTAATGGTGGTACAGCTGAGACTCGACTGCTGAGTGTCCAGTGCTAGTGTAGTGTCAGTGAGCTCTCATGTAGTGTCGGGGATGTGGCCGGAGCCAGCACCATGCTGGCCGTTCGCCATGCCAAGGTTAGCCAGTACAATATTTAGGAATGCCATTATTGTGACCTTTTTTGGGGTCACTTTATTGTTTATTGACACTTTATTTCTGGATAAAAATTCTCCACCAAAAAAATTTACATAATGGCAATCAAACTCGGGACTTTACCTTTGCAGGACTAACGACTGCTTTAAATAACTGATCTGTCGTTCCGGTTTGGGCTGGGTTCACCGATCCTGACTGTGGCATACATTTGCTACATTATTATAATTACTTTAAAGGTTTGAAAGGGTTCCGTATACGCAAGTGCTATTTAGATTCTTTTCTAAAGTCAGTTAATCATTGTTATGCCATCCGGGCTGGTCTAGTTGCTGAACAAAATACAGTCAAAAATCTTAGAAGTTACCAAAGAAAAAAATTTCGTACATGCTAGGCAAGACAGAAATCGCGAGAAACAGTTGATTGAAGTAAGTCATCAGTCCCATTCTTTAACATTTTAGCAAACTTTCAAACTTGAGCTTTACAGATTGTCTTACCACAAGAAGTAAACAAGACAAAGTCCTAATCTCAAGTTTCACTGGTCTCGAGGCCACTCGGAACTCTAACAAATGGTTGTTGACAATTCGATAAGCAGAACACAATTTGAGTGTCATGACTTCTGGGAAGGTCGCGGACTGAGTGCACAATGGATGCTCGAATTTGCTCATTGATTTTGAAGGGAACAATAAAGGAATTTCAGATAGCTTTTAGCTTATTTCCTTCTAATCTAAATCGTTTTAAGTAAAGTTTAAAAAAAAAAGATGTATTTGTAGTAGTTTTTTAAAAGGTACGTCATTTGAATGCCTTTAAACGTAATGTATGTACCTAGGTAGTTATTTAAAATGCACTTTAAATGTATTTTAAAATAATTATAGTACCTAGTAATAATTATTGCAAAACAATAATTTTGATTTTGATGATGAAGAATGATTAATAAGTAAGGTCCACTACTAATCTCAAAATGTGACAATATCTTGTTATTCAATATTTTTATTCTACCTTTCAATAGTTATCATTAAAGATTGTAAACTTTCTCAATATTTTATTGGATTCATCTTTGCTTTTATTGCCGAAAATTGTCAAAATATTCCAAAATGGTCGGGGGTAATAAACCTATTAGCTGATTATAACATCTCCTTTTAAGTGAGTGGTTCTCCTTATAAAATAGTGTTCATGACCGCCGTGGCGCGGGCGCAGGTGGCAAGGTCGACACGCTTTAAGTTAACGTCACTTCGGCAAAATAATCAGACAAATTTAACCACATTTTTATTTATCTTTAGTGGCTGGTATCTTTGTAAATAAAACCAGTCAGTACATAAAAGAAAGTCATTGCTGCACTGTTTTTATCAAAACAAAGTTTTTATTTTTTCTCCACGTACACGTGAAAAAGCTAATTGAATTGGATTCATGAAAGTTAATGATTTTTTATTTAATATCCTACAACTGAAATTCCTGCCGATAAAAAATATATTTCCTTAACAAGAGTTTTAAAATAATCGGATTATTCAATTAATTTTAATAGATTCGAATAGCTTTCGATTCGACCTCTTGATTGTTCGGAGCGGCCAAACCGACATCAAAGCTTTATGGAAGTCTTATTTGGGTTGAAAGATTTGAGGAATTAAATTAATCCGGTGTGAGTATTACGAAATCATGTTACGCTGTTGTATAATACTTTATTCGGTAAACAGAGCAGAAAGGAAATCTTTAGCTTGGAAATAACGAAAACGGGGTGAATAGGTAGCTAACCAAAATGTGCAAGCGTACATATTATTTTATATATTTTATTGATTTGTGTCTTTTGTTGAAATGTAGATATACTTACTCGTTCATTAATAAATAAGATGATTCCCTTTTAAGGACAGTACTGCTCTAACATACATTATGTACTGAATCTGAACGATTTTCCTTAAGGTATTAGTGACAAAGAGTGACGCAATTTAAGTACTTTGTTTTGAAGTTCAATTCTACCTAATAAAAAATCCCTCCACAAAATTATACTTATATTATTACACGTATCTATTGTTGTTTTCGGTTGCAGTGTTAAATGGTGCAACAATGTTGCATCGATCGCGGCCATAAATATCGGAACATGTCGATAAGCTTTATGAATATGTACGATGCGACAGAATCGCTGCCAGTCGCTTTTACAACGGCTTTGTTCTCTCCAAATTAATGTCTTACTTGGACTTCAAGCTGGTTGATGAGTTGTTATTTAACATATATTATTTAATGCCCGCCAGCTATTGTTCGTGTGCTATGTAATTATTATAACGAAATCGTAACCTTCATCGCCCTATGACCGCCATGTGATGCGCCCCAGATGCCAGTCCTGGTGTTCATCGCCCCGTGGTCGCCCTGTGATGCGCCCTTGCCACCCCTGGTGTGTGTCATTCAAATCTAGCTATAGCAGTTTTTGGTTGTGACCGGTGGCGCTTTGAAAACGAATCACCAATGGGGCTAGTTGAGCTTTAGGTTTGCTGTCATGTGAAATTCTGGAACTTTGATAAATAAATATAAATAAATATTTAACAACATCACATACATTGCTCCGATTCCAAGGTAAGTAGCTAAAGCACTTGTCTAATGGAAATCAGAGACAACGATGGTATCACAAACACCCAGACCTGAGCCAATATAAAAAAAGTTCGTTTTTTAAATTGACCCAACCCGATCAAACCCAGAGACCTCAGAGATGGCGACACCTTGAAAGCCACTCGACCACGGAGGTCGACGAAGAATTAATTATGCTTAGGAACTATAATTATTAATACCAATATCGATACGGGATCGTAACTGTTGATTGTTTTACGTACGTTTGAGCTAATATTTTCTTAGCTTTATTAATGATGACCTGTTGGTGTCTCTACAAAAAAAAAACATTGTAAAACTTGTCAGTTTGTTAAGTTTTTCTGCCAGAGGGACTGATAGCGCAGTTTTAAAGTTCTTAAATGATTTTAGTCAAACTCGACTATAAACCATAATAAATATGTTCATAAACTATTGTAACATTTACTGAGGTTCTTAGAAGTTCGGATTTTTATTCAAATTTTTAGCAAACTTAATATAAAAAACAATGATTTTTACTCTTCATGTTTCACAACGTGTGAAATAAAAAGTTAGATAAAATTTATAGAGGTACAAACAAAAGTAAAAACTGTTGAGCTTCAGTTATTCAGTGGCACGTTTTGTCTTAAAGTACCAAAACAGCAATTAAGTTGACGCTTGGAATGGAGATTACATTGCACTACGCTGTGCTATTAATAGCACGTTTTTGTGACTTTAAATCTGAGCTTGCGGTACAAATTAAGTAGGTACTTATTCAAAGGGTAGTAGTTTTTATATTGCACTGAAAATGTAGAAGAAAATACAAAAAAAATGATGATATAGTATAGTTTATGTGCTAAATAGATGTTTTGACAGACGCTTTCTCGAGCCATAAAATATTTTTTTTTGTTAATGTTTTGCAGAAAACCAATGCTTCGATATTAGGATACCACTCAAGACGATAGTTATTATTTCTTCTTCTATTTCAGACAGGTGAAAAATTACACTCTAATTTTTAATCCAACACTAAAAATCGTTTTTAACTGTTACTAAAGATGGTTTCAATGAAATTCGTATTTGTATTCGAATGGACAATAAAATATTATGCTACTCAAATCTCCAAAGAGTACTTTTCGGTTGATTGGGCTGACTAACTGGGTCATTAAATGTTTTAATCACCCACCTGATGGACCAACTGGCAGTTAATCCGCATAAGACTGATATCAGACTGATACAGGGCTGCCATTTGTATTATTTATTTTTTATGAAAGAGACTAATTTATTTTATACGTCCACCAAGTTTGTGTATTTGTGCATTTTTAACTAACTGTATATTGTTAATAATATACATGCAGTTTTTTATTTTTTTTAACGTATTTTTTTTTAACAATAAAATTTATGAATTCCCCTAAAAAAATATTTACCAACCATTGTTTTGAAATGTGTTATTGCGTGAATACTAATAAAATAATTAATTGACCGAGCGAGCGTAAAGCGTCTCTGCTTCAGCTTGGGCAAAAATGCTATCGTATGTCTGTCCGCTTTCTGGCTGTCTGTTCTCCTCTACAGGTCGCATTTTTAACTACTTCTCGTGAAAATTTGTGAGCAGGTCAGTTTTTTTTTTATCAAGACGGTTTTTAAAAATTTTGCGAAAAAATATCACCCATCTGAAGAAATTACAAAATTAGAAGCGCCATCTAGCTTATATATAATAAAATAATGCCTAACCTACCAAACAGCACATGGTACTGCTTTTCAAACGCAGTGCCAACCTCGTAGCGAAATCTATTAGATTAATATTTAAACAACATACAATTTGAGCGAGGTTACTGAGCCACTAGTTTATAATGAGTTTAGATTACGCAATGGGTAATTTTTAAAATATCAAGAGTCAAGAGTCAACTTATTTCAAATAAACTTAATATTTATGCACTTTTGAATCGTCCATATTTTTCTACCACACCCGTTCCAGACTTTTTTAACTGACAAGAAGAGCAGGCGCAAGCAAATAACACACACCATGTAGCTATTTCTAAGAACCAATGATAATTTTGCTAATGGTTACAGTTATTAAAATATTGAGTGCGAACGGTACAATTTTTAACATCTCGATATAATAGTAAACGGGTGGCAACCCCTTGAGTGACTGTCGTGAGACTGATGCCAGACTGAGCGTGTAATCTTGCTCTAAACGCGAACACAAACTTATGGACATTTGAGGATTTAACTCTACTGCTATTGGATTGCGTCCTTGTTTTGAGTTTATTGTTTGTCATAAAAATGATTACTTCCTTTATTATTGTACATACCTACTATATACTTAGTGATCATAAAAACTTAAGTTATATTTTATTTGATTAATTTGAAGATTCGACGCCACTGATAATCTTCTCCAATGCACCATTTCCAAGCAACTGCAAATAAATAGCTTTTCAACTTTAATTTTCAAGTTGGCAATTGCAATCAGATTGTCAGAACAGAATGATTAATTTTTGAGCGGTTGAGTGCGGGTTGAGTGCACTCGACTCGAGGATTCTATCGACGCGAGGTGGTGACGTCATCGAAGATGCGCCGGCGAACTTCTTTGATTAAAACTTATGCAAATCGGAAAAAGCGACTCAAGTGGTTTCGGAACTTTGGGGTACTAGTACTAGTAATAAGCGATGAGGTTGCATTCAATTACAATACAACCATATGTTATTCTCTAGGCAAAGGAGAAATATGGTATATAAACTTGCATGACTTAACTAATAGAAGAGAGCGCAAACTAGCAGCTTGCGGTACTTGTACGATTTATATAGGAGTTTTAGTGCATCTTTACTATTTTTTTATTTCTAGTCTATTAATACCTAAATACAAAAATATTAATCATTGGGCCCTTCCTTTTGTTTCTTAAAGCAATCACTATCAAGACAACAAAAGTTCGTTATGGTATAAAACTAAAAATGTTGTAAGCTCATGAGTCGGTGCGGCAGTGTTGCATAAAGGCGCGGCTTTTGACGAAGTTAGTGAACGCCGACGACGACGCGGTGGTGGTGCACTCAGCAAACAGCTGATGACCTCGGGAACATTCACTATGTTTCACTTGTTAAAATCATGGAGCAATTGTATTATACTTGAATAACAATAATGAGAATAACTGTAAATCGATAGTAACAACAAGTATGTAGATAGTAATCTGCGTTAGAGCTCAAACACACAGGATGCGTTCCGGTCATGCGATCCGATCCGCAGATCGCTGCGATCTATGCGATGTATGGAGTTCTCTTATTTCTTCCATACTGGCGTTTCGATCCCATAGATCGCAGCGATCTGAGATCGGATCACATGACCGGAACGCATCCTGTGTATTTGAGCTCTAGAGAACAAGACACACTGACCTGAAAAAAAAATTGTAATTGTTAAATGGAAATCAGTGACAAGACAACAAGCTACATTATGGAACATTGCTATGATATTCTTTAAAAAAAAAATCTTATTTATTTATTTATTCTTAAGGTACACCAACAGCAATACACATTAGACTTACAAAATATTAGTTTCACAGGGTATTGGAACAGATGTGTTCGCCAATTACAGGTATACACAGCATTTGTTGCATATTGAGAATATGGTTCAGTAACTACATATTAAGTACAAAAAAAAAAAAAAAAAAGGGGGAAAAATACACAAGTTACTAACAACTAACAAACAAATCAATTACTACTAAACTGAATTTGTGCTGACCGGTTGAAAGAAATTTAGCAGTTTATTTTTAAACTGATTACCCGAGTCACTGAAAATATCTATGTTAGGTATCTGCTTTACAATTTCGTTATATGAGTTACATATTCTTGCAACAGGTTGGTGCAAGCCTAAGTTGGTTCTATGAGACGGTATGTAAAATAACTTCCGTATGTGATGTCGGGGATATTTATAAGGGACACTTAATTTAATTTGATTTATAAGATGAACACTACTAATCTTGTTATTTAAAATCTTGTGCAAAAACATTAGGTCGGAAATCAATCGTCTGTTTCTTAATGATACCATTTTGAAGAATGTTAGTCGCTGATCGTAAGGCTGTCTGTGGAATATGCCAGGGGTTGAAAATGCAAGACTTCGAGTGAATGCTCTCTGAATTGATTCTATTCTCTGCGAAGGTGCGCTATAGACAGGGTTCCAAACAGCACTTGCAAATTCTAAATGACTGCGCACCAGGGTATTGAATAGCACTTTCTTAGTTTTATTACGAAAAGCTTTGGCATTTCTTTTTAAAAATCCTAACATGCGTGCTGCGCTTTTGATAGCCTTGTCTATGTGGACATTCATTTTTAATTTAAAATCTAACGTAACACCCAAGTCTTTGATTTCCTGAACCTTCTCAATATTGACACCATCTATTGCGTAGGAAGTGTTTAAGGGGTATCTTTTTTTGGTATAAGTAATATGATGACACTTTTTCGGATTTAATGACATTGAGTTATTTTTACACCAATCGGCTATATTGTTCAGATCAGATTGTAAGCTATCGGCATCGTCTGAGTCTTGAATCGTCTTTTTTAGCTTAACATCGTCCGCATACATATATATTTCACAGTGATTAACTGTTGCATTAATATCGTTAATGTATGTGAGAAACAGTAATGGACCTAAGTGGGATCCTTGAGGGACGCCAGACGAAGCAATGAACATATTAGACTCAAAGCCATTTGCGACCACGGTTTGAGGTCTTTTCGATAAATACGAACCGAACCACTGTAGTATTGGTCCGTGCACACCTGCACTGTTAAGTTTAGATAGAAGTATGTGATGGTTAACTTTATCAAAAGCACTAGAGAAATCTGTATAAATTGTGTCTACTTGCAGACCCTTGTCTACATCTTGCGACACGGATGAAACAAAAGATGCCAGATTCGATTCCACGGACCGTCCACGCATAAACCCATGTTGGGCGTCAGAGATTGTATTTCCCACAAGAGAGTAAATTATAGGATACACGAGACATTCGAACAGCTTAGAGAGACACGAAAGTATCGAAATAGGTCGGTAGTTAGTCACGTTAGTTCTATCCCCTTTTTTATAGATTGGAATGATTCTAGCTCTTTTCCATTCCTCTGGAAAAACGCCATCTCTAAGTGAGCGGTTAAATATCATTTTCAAAGGCAGGGCAAGAGCGGGTCCACATTGTTTTATAAATATAGGAGGTATGTTATCAGGGCCAGGTCCCTTATTGGTATTTAAGAATTTTATTCTTGAAAGTATCTGTAATTCGGTCAGCTGTATGCTACATGTGGTTGTTGTGAGAAGTATCTGAAAGGGGGATGTTTGTGCTGTTATTAGTGTACACCGAACAGAAGTGTTTCGCAAATAAATTCGTTATTTCCGTACCAGATGATGCAGTGGAGTCATTTAATTTCAGTTGAGCTGGCAATATAGAGAGACCTTTGCGCTTATCTTTGATATAAGACCAAAATTTATCCGGGTTTGTACAGATAGTATTTTCGATTTCCTTCAAGTAGTTGCTATGACAAATATCAAAAAGTTTATTACAACGATCGCGAAGAATAACGTATTCATGTTTATCTCTGGGGTTGTTATATTTAATGTAATTTCTACGATGTTTGTCTTTCTCCTTAAATAATTTTATTAACGGTTTAGAAAACCAGTTGGGGTAGTTAGACGATTTAACAGTTTTTTTTGGCACATGATTGACAATTTCCTTATTTATAGTTTCATAGAATTTGGCTACAAGCTCGTTGACATCTTTACAGTTTCTAAAAATATTTTCCCAGTCAGCACAGCTCAGCTTAAGATTAAGGGCCTCATAATCGGCTTTATAAAAATTAAAAGATTCACGGGCCTTAGGAACTAGATTTACATTTGGCTTGGTAACTGTACAGTTAATCATTAAATGGGGATGATGCTTATCTAATTTGCTTACTAAATCTAATGGTTGAGAGATATGTAACTCTTTTAAATTACTTAAGACTAAATCTAGTGTTCTACCACCAAAGTTTTTGACATGGTTGAATTGATACAGGTTATTCATTTCTAAAAAGTCTATCAGACAACATCCCAGATCGTTGTTATAATTAGACGGTGTCAGATGATTGCATCCATCGCGACAATTCCAGTTAATAAAATTAAGGTTAAAGTCGCCAAGCACTATTACATTTTGAATGTTGTTCATTAAATTATCAATATTGTTTAGGAAACGTCTCTGTGCATCCAATTTGGGTGGTGACGGTAAGTAAACCGCACAAAGAGAAACAGTCTCGAATGAGCCATTTATTTTAACTTTAAACAAAATCTTGCTAAAATCAAAGAAATTTAATAAGTACAAACTTAAGTAAAAAATTGTTGTTATTATATTCTTTACTAGTTTCTGCAACTTCGTCTACGCGAACCCTAGGGAACCCCTGACTGGGATAAAAAGCAGCCTATGTTTTAATTCAGGTTATAAACTATCTGTGTGCCACATCCAAATCAGTTGAGCCGTTTTTGCGTGATTGAGTAACAAACATCTAAACATCCAAACTTTCACATCTACTTATAATTATTATATAGTAGGATAGGATTCTGTGTTATAATAAAAACGACTAAACATTTTTATGAAAATGTGCAGTCGAACATTTTATCGCGTCAGTTGGTAAATCCGTTAATTAGTGAAAAATGCAAGTTCGTTCGTTCATTAAAATGCTCATGGATACTTGAAAAGTGTGTCAAGTGGCAATCCTGATTTTTTAGTTCTAACCACTATTTCAGTTCGTGCAAGATTTGCAATTGTAATAACTGAATGTTTTGTAAAGTTGAGTTGACAAATACTTAAATGCTTTTTATCCATACTAATTTTTAAGAATTCATGTAATATCATAAGAGTAAAAAAATACAAACGTCACTCAGCTAAACCTTTCTTTAAATAACATTAATTTAATTAAGTACAATCAATAGTTATAAGTACATATTACAATCAATCAATATTAGTTATAGTACTTTCTGCTTTATTCTGTTCAAAAACACGTCATGTGATTAAACTGGATAAAATACTTAGTTATTTCCAATTTAATTATTTACTTACGTAATAATAATCACGTGAATTCACTAAGGAAAAACTTCTGCCTCGAGAAATTCAATTTTTCAATTATTTATATTTATTGTAAGTAATAAATTTTGTTTTAATCTCTTTTTTGTTGAGAGTTTACTATTTTTTGATGCAATAAGAATTAATATTATAAAACAAACTCTTTAATTTGTTTTTTTAAAGTTTGTAGAATAATTTACAAGTTTTATACAAATCGAAATACTGCAAACGTTTTAATTCTCAAGCGCGGTAAATACCATTACTCTGTCTCAAGTATTCAGTAATTTATTGTTATATAGATTGGAAATTGAGTTGAAAACCTGTTTTATGACATCATTAAAATTCATTATCAAGAGGAGCTGGCTACTTCATACCTTTGTTTCTTAAAGTTATAGCTATTTAGTAATCCCATTTAGCGACATCTACTGCAAGTTTCAATAAATTCGAAGCGTTTGAAGGGTTGAAAAGCTGTCTCCCTTGCGCCAAAGCAAGGCACAAGTGGCTGCGTCTTTAGTTCGAACACCCCTTCATAGATGGCGCTACACGCTTGTAAATGGAATTTCAGGCAGTCAAGACACTAAACTTATTCGTGTTCAAGCAAAAGTTTCAAGTTTATTGGATTTGGCTTTTTTTGGCTTTTATAGGAACTAACCCAGTTTACAGTTATCACAGTATACAGGGTGTTCCAAAACTTTGCCTTATGTGCCTTATGAAAGTACCTTAAATATTGAAATAAGAAATTTTATTGAAAGAAGATTTCACTTTGTCTTTAAAAATAATTGGAACTGCATCAATTTTTTTTAATCGCGAACGATACGATAGAAATTGATACAATACGTAACAAATAAAATTTAAATGTTAAACATGGTCTTCCTTTTGCTTACGATTCTGTGTTACTCATGAAAAAAATATCCTAATGAGAAACTTCGTTTGGTATCATATGTATAAAAGTTTTATTTTCATATTTGGTAGGTTCGATTCCTGGTTAAGGCAGGCGATTTTCCAAAAATCTTTGAATGCAGTTTCAATTATTTATAAAATCAAAAAAAGTCTTCTTTTAGTAAAATATCCTTTCTTTCTTAAATATTTAAGGTACTTTCCCATCGTGTGGCAAAGTTTTGGGACACACTGTATATTATTAATATGTATCTTCATTTGAAGTCATCATAATCAATTATCATATAAATCGGTAGAGTAAATATATTTTCAAACAAGTACCTATTACTTAAAAGTATTTAACACGTGTATTTAGCGCTTAAACGCTTCTGTATAGCAAGTAGGTAGTGGAGGACGTAGTGATAATATTCAAAATTCAAGCAAGCACTTGTGAATGTCAAAGAAGCTACGCCATCGGTTTGCACACCCGCGGGAGACCTTGTTACGAGAAGAACCGGCAAGAAACTCGTCAAGAGCTGCTTTTTTCATCCTGTATATTTCATACAGAGTCGTCAATTTTCTGAAAAATTACCTCAGCATTTTCCATCACAATAATTAACAAAATTTACATTAGATGGGTAGGTGTATTGCAATTCATTAACTATCTACATATTGGATAGGTAATAGTGAGAGCAAATCAATCTGTGGTAGAGGTACTATCGTGTATATTACGTAATGTAGGGACTTATTATATAATTGTCATCAGTGTCTACATTATCTTTACTTTACTCGATACATAAGTTACATGTTAAAAACGGCGTAAATATCTTACATCTAAGTATTATAAATGGTTGTTTTTGCAATAGAAAGGGCTGGCTTGCTGGGTAACAGGGAGTGTAACATAGTGGTGACATAGGTGTCAGGGTCGCGATGACATAGTAAGGCGCCGCGACCGCAGACGCCGCGCCGCGCCGGACCGCGCTGCGCCGGATTGTGTTACACGGCGCGAGCCTGCGCATGCTCGAGCCGGAGTTTATGTGCGACTGTTAGTTGCCCTTACGAATTGTACTTAATAATACTATTTCGTACTTAAGAAAGCTTCTGAGCATTTTGTTAATGATTGTGATGGAAAATGACGCCATGATGATGATGAATCACTTTAAATGGTGATGTCATTTTTTAATTTGACGACATGAAATATGAGAAAAAGCATCCCTTGCCGAGTTTCTTGTCGGTTTTTCTCGTTACAAGGTCTCCCGCTTAGGATTTGTGCAAACGTGATAATTCACTTTGACCACAGAATATATAATAGTACTAAAATATACATAAGTCCATCTGCGCGAGGACAATCAAATAATAAAGCTACTCTCGCAGCACGGCAATAAAGTATAATTTCATATTGCACAGCGCTATGCTCTAAGTGCCTGCCTATTAATTGTATGCACCTTCTCTGTCTCAACCTAGACAAGACGACATCCCTCGTGTGCTGGATTGACTGTGTGTGTGAGCCGCAGTAGGCTTATATCAGGGTTGCCATGTGCTAAAAATCGAGAAACGTACATTAAATTTTGAAAAATGGTATTTCTGTACAAAAACCGTACAAACTCGGGAAAAACGATGGTACACGGAAAACTAAATAATCGTACTTCCACACAAAATCTGAAATTAATTGAAAATTTGTGATCGTACACTGTTATGTACTGTTAATCGTACAAATACGATTTAAATCGTACATCTGGCAGCCCTCCCCCTGCTTTGACTACGCCGCCGCTACGTACTTTGTGATATGAGCTAGAAAATATAATATTATAACAATATTGTATACTTAACTATTTTAAATTAATAAACGAATGAAACGGTATTTCCCAAAAGATTTCGAAAATAACAGTCGTCACCCTCATAATTTTACCCTAAAAATGGTCATTGAGCACACAAAATGGCCGCGCGACACGTGAGTGAGTTCCCGAGGGGCTCGCAATTGCAAATAATTTCCTAATATATAACCGCAATATCAATAGTACTGTAAGGGTGACTCACTTCAAATTAATTGGAAATTATTTAGGGCGCGCCGGTTTTATTAATTGGAAATAAGTTGGACATAGACTATTGTTTCAAATTATAGAGGCGCGGCAGTACTATACACATTATTATTATATTAACTATACACATTAAAGTGTTACCTTACTACTAACTACACATTTTGACATGAAATAAAAACCTACTTCTACAAATGGAAAAGGTGTAGACAGTCAGAATAATACTTTTTTTGAACAGTTTACAAGCATATCACCAGCGTCACACACAGTATCTAATAATACAAGGTGTTACAAAAATACCCCTAAGTATTTTTGTAATATATTACCTTGTATAATATTTCTCAAACAGGCTTGAAATTCGACAATTATTTTGACAACCTTCTTCGAGCTAAATCGGAGTAGCAGGTCCAAAACACACATACAATGCAAGTATGAAAATCCATTACTGCCGTGTTTAGTGGCACGCAATGTTACTATGAAAACTTATATCTCTCGTGTAATTAAAAAATAGAACCAGCTTTTTCACAGATCTCCGGCAATTTTTTTTTATTTCAAAATGTTACAGATGGCAGATTTAATTAGAATGCTTTCTAATGTACCAAAACAAAAACTACCATTTTGAAAATTTTCCCATAATTTTGGTAGAAAATACTTGGTAAAAAAGTTTTTATACCAAAGCATTTTTTTTTATTTCCCGCTTAATGTTACAATACAAGCCTTATACAATATTACAATACAAGCCTTGGCCGCAACTAAGCGTTGATAGACTTTCGCGTTCGTCCATCAACACCTTTGTTGCATGCCGCTGCAGTAATGTACTATAAGGTGCCAGTGTGGTATTTTATGAAACCTCATTGTAAGTTCATGTAGGTACTATTCTTATGATCGTCTTTTATTTGGTGACACTATTGGCATTTTACTTAACGTTTGTTAACTTGTGTAAAGGTTATGGATTTAATCCAAAAAAATAATGTAATAAAATAAAACACCCACCTGCATCAAAAGACAAGTCAACTGAAGAGATGGAAACAAGATCAAATATTAAAAATACTTATATTTAAAACATATTGATGGTAGTGTTTAGAACTTTTGTTGAACATAATAGTACCTCACAGCCGCTATGTTGATTTTTTTAACTTCACTTACCTAAGAACACTTGGGCTCTCAAAACAAATCTAACGATATCTTAATTATAGAAATCCGTTCAGCCGCTTCAAAGATATGAGGACTGACATGCAAACAACATAACCCTTTCTTTGAAGTGGGGTAAAAAAGAACTCATTCTGAGCGTTTCATTTAATAGCTCCACATCGGCTCTCCTGATTATTTTGCACATCAGGTAAATGGGAGTCCCAAAAACTTTACATTTCACAGGCGACCCGTTTACCCGGGCCCCGTAACGGGCCGCGCCCGAGACTCGAACTGCGACCTTCATTTCCCTGGGGTTCGCCGCGTTAAGCGATATTCGGTTTGCGGGAACATATGTATTACAGAACCTCGCGGCGGTTGCGTATTGGTCTTCGTGATAAGTAAAATGTAATTGATTTGAATTTGCAGGGTACAATTTCGTTTATTGTTCAATTGAAAAATACTAATTTAATAAACTTAGACATTATAAAGTAACACTTCTGCGGATTATTCCTTTGTTTTGGCTTGTTTTTCTTTTGTTGTTTATAATTGGCGACGTCAAGAAGACGGTCAAACTGGATTAATTTTAACAATCGTGATCTTAAATGTAACAATTGATTGGTCACATAAGTTAATATGAACTATACTGAACTGACATGTGAAAGGCCCTAATACAGGAACTGGTAGGTTCGATGTAATAATTTTGAACTGATGCTATTTCGGTTATTAGATTATTATTGTTTTTTTTGCTGGCTCAAGCTTTTTTCTACCAACATCGTTTAATCAAATGGTTTACGAAAACGTAGCTTGAAAGCGCACAGCGTTATCTATTTATTTAACTAATTGTTAGTTTATAATAAAGCCGCTGAATACCAAAAAGAGAGCAACACTACGAATGCTTATTTCATCGAGTGCTTTTTCAGACTAACACTCTAAAACCTCTTTATCAATAGTTAGGTGTCAAAAGTAATCTGAATTAGCGATTCCCATACAAAATTGCCAATGTTGATTTTTTGTTTATTTACCTTGTTCTATTGGGTTTTTTTTGCTAAACCACCCCAGTACTATAGCGAACAAAACAAAAAAAATAATTATTCCAATCGGTCAAGTCCTTTTTTAGATTTAGCCAGACTAACGCACAGCAATTGATTTATACATGAAATCTTATGCTCAACAACACCTGTCGACACGTAAGGATAGATTGCGATATTTTCAAAATGTTCAACTACATTGTATTGTTTCAGTACCTGGGCTCGTTCCTGGTGGAAGGCGGCGAGCAAGCGACGCGCGTGGAGGAGCTGTCCTCGCAACTACACCTCATGAAGGTCAGACATCATTCTATTAATCAATTAAAACACAAAACCTGAAAACCATTAATAGGGCTCATTACGAACATCTTCCTAGTTAGAAGCAACACTGAAATAGAGTAAAAAATCGCTTTTTCAAACTTTCTACTGAAGATAATGAAAATGATGCTTCCATATTTAAAAAGTTGTGCTCTTGTTGTCCGTTATGGATAGTAACTACACTTGGTGTTCAAGTTGAGCGTTGTTCAGTCACACATTGTACAATCTTGTATGGCCGTGAGTAAAAATGAAAAAAAAATTTGAAAAAATCTTCATTTATAGATGTAGGATTTCTATGATATTTATTTTAACAGACGAATAACGATGTTTTACGAGGCAAACAGGTATGACGAGGCAAAATATAGACTTCTAAAAATGTATTTTTCGTGGATATACAACTTCTTTTACGTGGACTTGTTCATAATGTTGTGTAGAGAGAATGTTCTATCTACACTACACAGTATTAGATGCTCGTTGTCTATTCAAACGAAACGAACAGAATGTACATATGTCAAAAGTGTACGACCCAGTAACCCTGTTCTTGGCCTGACCTTTATTGAAAGGCACAAGTATACCCTGGCGCGACTGACAACAAACAATCTGCCGGAAAGGCGTTATTTGCATTCTTCATTCTCATTTTACAGCAAGAAAATCGTTGTTCCTTTGATTGTATTGAAGTTCTTTATATAAATAAAATAAATGAATAAAAACAATAAATTTTAAGTACTTAGTTTTGGTATGTTTTGATTGTTTTTAGGTACACCTATTGTGTTCATAATTATCATTATGTCTTCAGACTATAGTTGCTAATTTTTAAATCTATAATAAGAAATAGGAAATCAATTATTAATTATAAAGTAAAGATTATTACATATTTATTTACTACTCCAAATGTTATATTTTATGGAAATTATATTAAATGAGTAATAATGTTCCATTTGCAAGGCTTTATACACGTCTTAGGAACATGTATAAAAAAGGATAATTTTTGAAATGTCTTAGGCCATTTCCTTCAATTGAGAAAAGGGTTCTGAAAAAGCTTTTCAAAATATTATAAAATCAAATAGCTTTACTGCGGTCATTTGATGTGACTCGGTGACGAGTATAAAATTGTCTAACTGATAAGTCTGCTGCAATGTAAGCGGATATTATGCGCCGTTGCCGCTGTAAACATTCTCTTTCCAAACTGCAATGCAGTCTATTTTTTTTCATACAAAGAAAGTCGGGAGTACTAAGCTTGTTTGTTCGCTCGCTTGCTTGCTTATTTTTTTGATCACTCATGACCCTAGCGAAACTTGCTTAACTTCGAGCTCCTTCCGGAAAATGTTTTGTATAATAATTAATGAATGTTTCATGTTAAAATTCATACACCAACCCGTATATATGTATATTAACCTACAACGAACAATATGCAAATAATGTTTCTCTGAATTATAAGTTGGTTGCCTCGCCGGCACAGAGGGGCGTACATGTTACTTTATACGCTGCAGTAAGGAAATTTATTCATTGGCTCATGTGAGGACGGCATTGTCTCAAAGCTACCCCTTCGCCGCACACAGTCCTGTAAGAATTACCCTGTATCCTAACAAGAAAATTGTAACTCTTTGCATGTTGTCCAAGTCTGTTTGTCCGTGCGACGATGTTTGAGTGCTCTTCTTTACGCCGCAATGTATATAGAATTTTAACTTATGACCATAGATAAAATTAGCGAGTGCAATAAGAAAGCCTAAGCATTTGGTAAGTAGGCCATTTGTCCCCCTTCGCTGCGTTGGTTGGTTCGGCTGACGTATATTCCTGTATTGCTTCGTTATCATGTCAAGTTGACATTTTGTCAAACTATTTTGGGAAAAAGAAATGAGACGCTATTGAATTGAGTTGAAAAAAAAGCGAAATTTTACGGTTATCTAAGGGAGTACTATTTCGCCCCCACTTTATTTGTTTGTAAACAGAATTCGCATCTACTTATCTCACAGTAATTGTACGCCATTCATGTATTTCAGTTATATTTTGTCAAAGAAAGAATTACTTTAATGCTCTCAACTAATCAAAGTTAACTAAACAAGTATCACATTTTTGAGGCTAGTTTTTATTTCTCAATAATCTACTAAACTGCACCTTCACCTATGTCTACGTTCTTTAGCCAAACCACTGTACTTATACCTATTAAGTTCCTTTAATTGCACCCTTTGCAAGCTCTTTTAACCCTTCGGTTGACACAAAGGTAATAAGCCCTATTGAGATCGAAAAGCGTAAAAATATGAATCGCCAGACAAAGCTGAAAAGCAAAGTATTCTGCTAGCCCCCCTGGTTTCCACAATGTGGCTGCTCTGTTGATTGAGGGGAAGGTACCTATTTTTTTAAACATAAAACCCGTTTGATGTCAAGATTATTTGTGACGTTCCACGAAATAAGGTGCTTTATGGAGATTTTAGTTTCAGAGATATTTATTTTTTCTAGAAAATGATGTAAAATTGCGATATCTATTTTTTTGCTTTTCACTAAAATACATAATGTAGGTATCCCCTATTTTCATGTTTTTCTTTTTCATTTAATGTAAGTCATTAGCTCAAAACAACAACGATAACATACGTGACTTTTAACTTAAAAATTGTATTTTTCTGAAAGTGTACAAATTCGATAAATATTGTCAAAAATTAATTTCGCCGTAACTACACATCTTACGAGGATAATCTTTTTTCAAATGAATAGTTTATCAGTGGCGGGTTACATAAATAGGTGTAACTCCATACCGACTATAAAGTATTCTATTGCCGGTGGAACGTCACATTTACCTTGGACACAATAGGAATAGTTCACTCACGTTTTTTTCAGTATGTTATATTTATAGTATGGTCAAAAGACTTGTGTACATCACGTTAGTTAGATCTCTTAAAAATTATAAGTTTTTCAGTTAAGAACATCTATTTACCTTGCTTTAGTCAAATACAATGTTAAAAATTTACATGAAAACTTTTAAACATGTTTTTATTAAGTCATCGTGTTATTTATTTGTTTGGCCACAATTTTTTTGTTTTGTGTTGTGCGAAGTTTTTGTTACTACCATTAATGTAGAACTTGCACAGCATGTGGTTGAAATCCATTTGAGTTCCACCCTCAATATTATACGACTTTACCCTCAAGCATCCCTCTCCCCTAAATTGCTCAAACCGCAAATCATAACTTTTCGTAGGGGCACTGTCACTACTCAGTGGGGGGGTGTTTAGGATGCTCAAGTCTAGTCTGGCACTAAACTGTTCCAGAAATAATTCCAACAGACAATCACGTATGAGTAGTAATGTGTTTATCACATTAAATTGCAAACTATTAATGATTGAATAAAACATTTATTATTTCTTGCTTAAAAGCATATCCAACAACGACGAAAAAAATCTGCTGATACGTATTCTGGTTCTTTATTGTAAATCTGAAAATAGTTTTGCATTGCGTTCAGAACGGCTGACGGGAAACACCGTCCAGGCTTGTCACGGGCAGAAAAACAGGCGGTTGGAATCAAACGTGGCTGGACGCGGTAAAGGATTGTCGCCTTTGTCTGCGGATATTAAAAATGGCTGCGTCTGGCCGCTTTGTAATTAACCGCCCCGCAGTGATACACACAAACAAATAATAACGACCCAGACGTGACATTTTTGGCGATGGCATTTTTCTTTTAGATGAAAATCTTTTAGTCGTGGATATGATTTCTATTCGTTGATATAAATCAGAAAAGAAAGTTAGCAGAAAAATAAATAATAGCTTTTAAACAGATACTTCAGTAAGATTTTTTAGAGATTAATGAACTAGTAAATATTTACATACTTAGTTTCCATCGAATAAATGTAATTTAAAGAAAAATGTTATTTCATATGTTCCACTTTAATAGACAATAAAAAAAAAACAGACTAAGTGCTGAAACTTAAAATCATCAACACGTTATTTTGAAAATATTTAAGCACATAATAGAAGAAATTAGATTGCGCCATTTTCATTCTACGTTTGATGAAATCGAATCAAACCAGTGAGGTAATGTAAACTACATTGTGTTTCCTCGTGTCCCGGCTCTGTCCCACAGACATTGAGCGCGTTCGCGTCCCTCGGGACAGTCCCGCAGGTCTGTGACGACGCGCCACCGCATCCACGCGTGATAACGAACGATACTTACTTCAATGAACGGGATTTTACAATACGCTTGTGTGCGTAAATATATAATATATATCATTAGAACTGTCTGTACACGCGACCTTGAGTGGCTGTAAAAGTCATTCTTTGAATTGCAAGTCGCCAGTACAAAACATGAATTCAATTTATGCGTGCATTCCATCTTAATACTTACTGCAAAGATAATTTCAACAATGATTATTTTAATCCTAAATATTATTATACCAATTTTGATATTCAAATATCAACAATACTTCCAAAAGATAGTATCAAATAGCTTCCAGAAGTTAAGGTCGTCATTTTTTTTTAATTTAATTAATTTTCACGTATAAGTATGTGCTATTTTTAACAGTTCCCATCTTTTTTGGCTATGACATCTTTGGGAGAGTCCATCGTATGCTAACTTCGCGTAAAAAGTTTACATGTTCGTTGTTCTGTTCCATCCGGCAGTAATTTGTCGCGCGCCGGTGTCGCATTACGCAGTTCCTCTGCTCCGTCCCTTAATTCCCATTCGATAGTTATTTAAATCGGGCGTTTATTTAAATTCCCGATTGTCATTCCGAGCTCGCGCCACGAGCCGGTTTATTTTCCGCCGTTCCCCTTTTGGACACTTTTCTTATTTATGTCCTTCGGAGACGTCACGAAGCCCCCACGCGGAACTTAAACTTACTCTAGCGGGATTCATTTGAAATCAAAGCCTTCGTTTTTATTTTTAAATTAATTTGAGGTTGTAATTGTTGCCAACCTATACTTTAAAATATATCGTAATAATTCAGTATCCTAATTAATTAGAAATTTTATAGATATAATATTATGAAGGTACTTAGCTTGTAATCGTACCAAAAATGTCTTGTTTATTATTAATATTGCCGGATTATTAATGTACTTACCTTACATTTTTCTTTTCATATTCATAAGTCAAATGTTAATATTTATTGTAAGCACAAGTTCTTATTATTAGTTTAAAGGCCACGAATTTATTTTTTAGGCATTCTGAGTACACCTGTAATTGATGTCATACAAGCATTCTAGTGGTAACTGTTTGTTATATCTATGTTATTGAATATCATTGTTGGAGTACCTTATATAAATAAATAAATAAATAAAATACATTATAAAAAAATATGAAAGATACGTTTACAGAACACTTACACATACCTAACTATGTAAATATCAATAAAGATTTATGAATGGATTTTCGTAGTTATGTCCAAAATGTAGAGCTTCCTTACAATATTGAAGATAACGCTATTTAAATGGATACCTTTGAACGTTTACAATTCTTTGTACTGTAGATAAGGGTACTAAAAGGTTTCGAGTCTATTATCATTTATACAATTTATTGAGATAAGTATCAATATAATTATTAAAAATAATTTATTGACGAAATACAATGTAATCCGCAGATAGTCATGGAATGTTTGTGATGTCGGGTATAGAGGCGGTTCGTATTAAGCCAGCTCGGCGGGCGGCGCGGCGTAATGAAAGTTCTGTTTGCCTGAAGGGAGTTCGATGCTTTACGTGTTGTATGCATTTGAGGGTGCCGCGGTGATTAAATGCTCCTCTAGGGCAGTTAGTTACACTGCAAATAGTGTCTAGGTATGGACTGACATTAGTGCTTACTCACTTTGTCAAATACATATATATAAATAAATAAATAAATATAAATGTTTAAAAACATTACATACATTGCTCCGATTCCAAAGTAAGTAGCTACAGCACTTGTGTTATGGAAATCAGAGACAACGGTGGTATCACAAACACCCAGACCTAAGTCAATACAGAAAAGTTCCTTTTTTAAATTGACCCAACCGGGGATCGAACCCGGGACCTCAGAGATGGCGACACCTTGAAAACCGGTGTACAAAGCCACTCGACCACGGAGGTCGTCGACTTGATTACAGTATTTGATAAAAAAATATTACTACCCCAATTAATGCAACTGAAAATAAGGGAAGTTCTACTTATGCTTTACTTATGCATGCTAATAATGCATCACCAAATCCTAACAAGCTATAATAAATAAATGTAGATTAGTGAAAAGGGTGAAATACCACCTTTTTTTTGGCCAACATCATAAAAGTCTCGAATTTCCCTATCACACAATCACAAATTTTAAAACTAAACTACTTGTAAACGCCGTAAATCGTCGTTAAAACTTGTTTTAAGTACAATGTCAACTTATTTTTATGCTTATCAAGTTTCTTTTTTGAATGCGTGTCGTAGGCGAAATAAGAATTTATATTTTTACAAAGGAATTTGAAGTTTCTTTCTAACAAATTAGCGCGAGGCCGTCACGTGGGCCTCGTGAATATTCAGCCCGTCCACATCTGCATAAGTACAATCGTGTATACAAGAAAAATATACGGGGCACATGATGAAAGTTTGATTAGGTTTTTACGACCCTCCCCCTGCACACCCCCCGGTGAGATTGCCGAATTAATTATGAGTGTCGCACCCCCGTTTCGGTTTAATGTGCCACAAAAGTCAGCTAAGGCGTGATGTATGCGTGCCTCGGAGCGTCCTTACACTGTCCGATCCGATAGTTCTCGATCGTGAAAGAGGGTATGATAAGATTTAAAAATAAGCAGTTGAGGACATTGTTATTTTAAGGATGCCAATGTCAGCTGAAAAAAAATATAATGAGCTGAGCTGATTTAACTATTTATGTCGATAATAATACCTGAATCTGGCTTTCAAAGTATATATACCGAGTATTATAAATATATTCTATTCTATTGAAGATAGTTCTAACGTTGTCCTCGGATCGTAGTAAGTTGAAGAAACTAAAACTCATTTCGCTGAGTTGATGGTATTTTTTTACTCAATGTTAGATAGTGATTTGCCAATGCAGCGTCTCTACATATTGACTCCGATATATATTTATAGTGTGAGTCGGAGAGTATAAAAATTCCCTGCACACAATGCTACACTTTTGATAAAGCGATAGATCAACTTGTAGACTAAATTACATAACTGTTGGGGCAAGATGTTTGCTGTTACATCTTAATAACCGGTGTTATGATTTTATCAATTCAGATAGGGAGGGGGTGACCATCGGAATGTAGCAAATGATTGCGATCGTCTACAATGATTAGGCATGTCGATGCAGAAGGGAGTGATGTTACCTATATTTCGTGAAATAAATAAATATTTTTAGGAACATACTCAATTTCATCCTTGTAATGTATACGATCTCTTCCGACTAATCCTGATACATACGAGTAGGTATTTCAGTTACGTAATATAAACAATCTGAAAGCTACGTCTTCTTAACAATAAGCCAAACTTTTGTATTAATCCTGAAAAAAACTTGTGAAAATATTTTGATTTCCCAGCCAGCGATTGTTCGTATTTCCCATTCAGTTCCATTATTTGGCAGAAAGTATCAAGTAGTAGCGAACCTGCCAGATGGATGGCCAGACTGCAATCTCGCCGGAGTGGCCAATCTCGCCGATTGGTTCTCGACCTTCAACATAAAGCAAAACCTAACGAGTAACCCAACTTGGCTGTTTCCTTTAAAAAGTGTTTGTAAAGGCCATTGTAAGATTTCTGCCAAATTATCAGAATACCAATGTTAGTAAAAAAACAAAGTTATCAATAATTTCAAATATGCATACAAATGACCAAAATACCAAAATACCTTAACTCTCTCATTGAGATTATCGATCTGATTTCCTTATGAAACAAAACAGAGCGAAATAAATAGGTTCATTCATAAATGATATTTTTTTCCAAATCATTGTTCTCCCAACTAGTTGTTGCATTGGACAAATGCAATCACTTGATGTGTTTTTAAAATATGTGTAAAATAAAGGAAACAAATGAATATGGTACTGTTTGCACATTGATCTCGCACCGTCTAGCCTCCAGGCTTTTATACTTCAGTGGTGCGTCTGCGTCTGCTGCCACTACCTGTTGAGAACGAATTAAACCATTGTTGCTGTACCAGACAACCAGTACAGTGCCTTCTCAAGTAGATGTTGAATGAAAAGTGTAGAGGTGTCTACTGTACAATATACAAACTGGAGACGACAATAAATTAAATGTCGTATATCTAATAATGCTCCCAGTCTGCATAAAAAACCAATTAAAAATACCCAATAGTTTAGTCATAGTAAATATTTTTCAGTTACTGTTTTCAGCACAATGTATTTTCGTGCTATTAAGTTTTTTTTAATATTTATTTCGATTCTAAGAATTATTTCATAGTTTCAAAATACTCCTATGAACTAGTGTAATCAATGTTTTCAATTATTGTCCCTTCTGGATCGTTGGTTTACCTCATTTTTATGCACAAAAATTATGAGTAGACATTTTTGATTGGCTTTGTGGTGATGTTATGTTTCATTGTTTTGATCTGTGGTGTTTAATGTCTAACTCACTCTAATAACAGAGTGCCACCGCATTTAAAGTGCTGTGAACTTTGTCCATACGCCAGCCAAATTGTCTGAACTATAATGAACAGTACTAAAATCCCTCACACTATGATGAAGTGGTGACAATTAATGAGGATATGAGATAACTATGCGCCACCGCAGGCCCTCATTATGGCGCCCGGCGCTAAGTTTTAATGAAGCGAACTCAAACCAAACCTTGTTGACGCTGTACCAGTTCTGAAGCCTTTCACAAGTTCCGAGATTCGGGAAATCTTTTTGAATATTAAAAATTGATTGACATCAATGACTGTAACCAATTCTAAAAAAGATTTGTACACAAACGCCCCTTACCCCGCGGACCGAGGGAGCGTAGGGCGGCGTGATTAAGGATTTAGGTCTTTATTTATAAGAAAATTTTAGTTTATTCTGGAAAATAGTGAGGCATGTTCCAATTTCACCTGTATTTATTGGAGTTCAAGAACTCTGTAAACTGTAACATGTTGTTATTTGGAAATCGAACATAATAAACATCCTTACACACTTTTGTGACTAGTGATCATTTTGAAATTTTCCAAATGTGGCCATTTTCAAGGTTGTACAACTTCATTTTAACTTACTCTCACATGCATTACAGTTCACACGTGGTTAAGTTTTGCCTTATATTACCAGATATTAAATTCTGGCATCGCAACCTTTAGCAGTTGCAGCGAACTTTCGTGAGGAATGGGGTATTCATTACATCTTGTTATTTATAGAAAACGTATGTAACGTGTATAAAATATAAAAATATGTTATATTTTCTTTTAGTCTTTACTCTTTTGTTTTTGCGAGCGAGACGTTAAATTATTAAAAGTGTTTGATTTCCTTCATGTATTTTTTTTAACTTGTTATTAATTATTTACGAAATAAGTATAATTATCTTATAGGTATACAGGTGTTCCAAAACTTTGCCACACGGGAAATAGTACCTTAAATATTAAAGATAGGAAATTTTACTGAAAGAAAACTTTATTTTGTTTTTAAAAATAATGGGAACTACATTTATAGATTAAAAAAATCGCATTCGATACTATACAAATAGATACAAAACGTTTCAGTTAACTTTTAAATGTAAAACATGGTCTTTCTTTTATTTAAGATGTTACTCAAGAAAAAAATATTTTAATGAGTAACCCTTTCGATCGGTATCGTAAGAATAAAATATTGTGGGTTTGATTCCTGGTTAACGTAGGTGATTTTTCAAAAATCTTTAAATGCTGGTCTAATTATTTTTGAAATCAAAATAAAGTCTAGTACAAAAAACCATGTTTTTAAAAATATCTAATAAGTATAAGAATTGGACTAAAAACAAATAAACGGGCTTGAAAGTGTAAAATAACTTATTCTGTAAAGATTTATAACCATACACAGAAGTTTTAAATCTTTTTAGTCCGTTTTTAATTGTTTTTAGTCCTATTTAACACTCTTTAGTATTTTTGCACCACTTCAATATAGTAGTAAATCATGTTAACAATATGTGTAAAGTTCACACATAACTTATTTTTATTTACCCTCACTTCATTCGTGATTTACACCCAAGTGTGATCAACTCCAAATCTCGGGAAAAACTCGAGAGAAGCCGCAAAAACAACTTACTAAGTCACATGTTTTCAAAAGTTCGCGAATAAAATTACGAGACGAAGTCGTTAGGGGTCGTTTTACGTAAACTCTGAATGGAATCAGCAGTGATGCACATGCGCAGATACAACTTATTTTTTTGAAGGCTTGTTATACCTAAGAATGTTAATAAGTCTTTATTTGTATGTTCATTAATTATGATTTTCGCTTTTCGCTACAACGTCTCATTAACAAAATACAGTTAATTTCATGAAAATAATAGAACCTAAGGAAATGACAGATAATGTAAAGTCATCGTGATTGATTCAATTCAATAAAAACATATAAGTAATCAGATAATCTTGATACACTTGTATTAAAATTAGTGATAGTAGGTTACTGTAAAGAAATACATAGTTTAGTTTTTTTTTTATGTTACACGCGATACTTGCCAAATACGTTCAATTTTCAGAAGGCAGCATAAGTTCAAAGGTTTTGACCCAACAATCTGGGCTCTCTTTTCACCTCAAACAAAAATAGTGCTGTTATTTTAGCTTTTTTTGGTACTTGTAGCATATGATTATTTTCTAAAACGACATATGATCTTTGTAAAAAACAAGGCTCTTTTTGCCTGTCATATTCCAGGGCTTTACTGTTTTCGTTGATGGTAATCAAGCAAAAACAATGCTCAATTAACTGGTTGGAAAATACCTATAGAAAAAGTAATTACACGATTGTTTAGTTAGATGGTGAAAACTAAAACGAAACTTAAAGGTTGGTTTCGTCAAGCTAATTTTATAACGTAAATCGAAAATTGTACATTTTATTTCTTTTGCTCAAAAATTATATAAAATAACTCACTTAGTTTTGCTAGTGTTGGCTCACCACTATGGATTTGAAAGGCAACGGGGGCATCTCCGATATCTTAACGCGTTCGTGGATTTGACGCCCGCCTTATCGCGACCTCTGTGACGCGTCCTTATCGCCTGACACTTGCCGTAGTGCTCCACGTTGACTTGCTCATTTAAGTTATAACACGCTATCAAAAGCGTTGTTTGTCACTATTATATAGGTAAAGAGTAAAATGCCATTACACTAGAACTTTTTTTTTCCAAAACCAAGCGAAATTTTAAAATCGTTAAATTTAAATACAAAGAAATAAAACACTTTTTACGGATTACAGCGCGTATATTATTAATTCAGGTGTTGTTTTGGAATTATTTAGTTTGTATTTATTGGTTTTTTAGAATTCCCGACGTTTCGACACCTTTCCAGGGGCCGTGGTCACGGGAGGACTAAAGCAAAAAGGCTGCTCATATTTTTATGAAATTACCCGCTCGAAATTTTATAAAAATGTATTCAAGTTGCTTTAGTCCTCCCGTGACCACGGCCCCTGGAAAGGTGTCGAAACGTCGGGAATTCTAAAAAACCAATAAATACAAACTAAATAATTCCAAAACAACACCTGAATTAATAATATACGCGCTGTAATCCGTAAAAAGTGTTTTATTTCTAATGAACTGTACGCGCGAAAGTCTTAGAAGTGTTAAATACAAAGAGTTAGCTTCGAGTTCTTTTCATTCAGACGTTTAAATCTATGGGTTTAATCAACAAACAAAAGTACTATAAAATACTATAAAAGCACAAGTAAAAAATGTACATGAAGTGTCGTTGAAGGGAACTACAAACTACACTGAAGTTGCAATCTTACGTAATGATGTTTGCACAACTGCTTGGGGAGGCTTAGGGTTTTATAAAGATCTAGAGCTGCTCTAAACTGATTAAAAGTTTAAAAATCTTTCAAAATATTTTTTATAACATTACTTTAGAGTTAGATTGATTCTTGTCTATTATGTAAGAGAACAATATCTAAACTATGTTTGCATTCTATTATCATTAAAATATTTTTTTTCGTGAACTAAAGTGCTACAGAATATTAGAAAAGTAAACAAAGAAAGGGATGTGTAAAGTGTTCGCTTCAACAGATGCACTTAGAACGTACAGAGTTGATCTTTGCAGGGTTCATAAATAAAGGCTTTTAAAGTGCAGTTGAAGGGTGGAGGTAACGAGGCGAAGTTCGAGTCCCGCTCGCGACACGACGCGCGACGTTACAGACAAAGTATTTACCGATTGTTTTTGCGCTTGACACACAGAATATTGTGAAACCGAACAGTGTTAAGGAATTTCTATGCTTAAAATGTATTTCTTTTCTGGGTTTGCTTGTGGCATTTGTGTCTTTAT
This sequence comes from Catoptria pinella, assembly GCA_963556745.1. Taxonomy (NCBI): domain Eukaryota; kingdom Metazoa; phylum Arthropoda; class Insecta; order Lepidoptera; family Crambidae; genus Catoptria; species Catoptria pinella. Next base: position 13,702,537 of record OY750768.1, on the reverse strand, counting down.
TGTTTACCTACTATTTTTTTTATAAATAACGGTAAGCATTCACTAGTACGCGTCGTATGGTTGTACGCGTCGTAGAATGACTTTCTCATGATGCTATATACTAAGCAGTATAGCGATCTTTTAGCAAGTTATCTATTGGAAAATTGTGTAAAGCTTTTCATCCTTCCTGTGCTTGAATGTACCGCGGCGCTCACGACGATCCATTCACGAAATTTCTTGGAATACAATTCTCGTATGAACTCCGCGTCGTCGTAGCCCGCTTCGAGTAGTAAGCCTGAAATGTTGTGATAATGATGCCGACGAGCCGTTACATTTACAAGCTATGTAAATAATTTACTGAATTTTATTTGATTATGTCCTTTTAATAATTTACACAGGAGATTTGGATGAAAATTTTCAATTACCAACAAAGAGCTGTGTCTATCAAGTCGGTTTATACTGACTGACATCATCAGGTATTTGTAAAACAAAGTATAATGTTTATTTACTTATATAACCTTCGACTGTTTCAACAGACTCCTATTATCATCTTTTTCTGTGTTAAATTCCTCCACAATAATTTTTGAAACAAAGAAAAAGTCAGTCAGGAAGCGAGGAAAAAGTAACTTGCTCAATTTTAAATGTAAATATTAGAAAGTCAGTTGTGAAGAACAAAAGAATACGTTAGCGGCGGTGACCGCGCTCGGTATTAATTTAATAACGCGAATAAATCCGAAGGAGCTGGCGGTCGCCTTCATGCAAATATCTAGGAGTCCTTTATCAAACTAGAGGCTCCTCTTAGGAAAAGATGCCCCTTTTTGTCCTTATCAATTTTCCTTTTTATTTATTCCCCTATATTAAAAATCAAAATCAGACTTTTAGTTTTTATTTTTGATATTATTTCACTCGATTGTCAAGTTGTCATCTATCAAACAAAGGCCTCAGAAAAATATACTCTGTTTCCAAATGGATAACCACACAAAATACATAACACACACATATGATAGGTCGAACACATTTAGTTTGGATTGTAATAAAAATATTCTGTAGTATGTCTAGGAGCCATAAACCAGTTTGTTTAGTAACGTCTATTTGCTTGTAAAATGTTTGATTTAAATTTGAATTTATCGATAGTGCATCATTGTACCTACGAGTTATCGTGCTGGTGAATCAGTGAAACACTGATGTCATTGTCTAGTGATTCCAATCAGTGACTTTTTAACAAAAAACACTAAAAGAAAATCCGAAAAATATTTTAGTTTAAAAAACCTAAAAATACAAAAGCTGAACAAACTCTGAAATATTTATCAAAAAATTATCACAACAAAAGAAAGATTGTCATCGCTGATTCTGACACAATCTTCTTACACAATTCGCACTTGACCGTTTTTCTGAGAAAACAAGGTGATAACTTTCCGGTTGTTTAATTAAGTCTAATGAAGGTGCCATTGATTGCAAGCTGAATGTTTCATGAGCTAAGTATTAGTTATTTGTAAGGGCAAGGTTCATGGAATTAATTATATTTTTCAATTATAATGTCATTTCCATCAACGTCATTTTATGTTCGGAAAGTTTAATAAACTCAGTAGGTATATTCTTAACTTATACAATTCTTCTAAATGTAAGTAAACTGTGAATTATCCGCTCGAAAATCGGAATTTGGTAAGTTATTCGGTCAACATTTTTTGGTGTTGTTTACTTCATTGAGGTTATATATCTTAGGCTCAATCGAAATCGCTAAATGAGCGAAAAAACCGCTCACAACGTGTTGTGGTCACTGCCAAAAAACCACAACGTGAAATTAGTGTTGTGGCTTTCATAAAAACGCCCATGACGCGTCGTGATAATCACAGGAAGACAACATGATTCTTCTCGTTACAAGGTCTCCCGCTTAGGGTTTGCGAACCGATGGCGTAGCTTCTTTAACATTCATAAGTGCGTGTTTTTTGTGTGAATTTTGAACAAAACGAATTTCGCGTCGTGGAAATGAAGAAAAGCCATGACGCGTTCTGAGCACTAGTTGGTGCAACCATAACGCTACGGCAATCCCTGTATATTGTAGTTTCCACCTTTTTCCACCTACAAAAGGGGAACAATTCCATCGTACATGATTTTGTTATAGCTCAAAACGTTTTCGATGCAAGCTCCCAGTAGGTTTAATTTTTCAACAATTATCGTCACATTTCTACCAATTTACATGCAACCTCAACTTATTAAACACTTAATCATTTCTCAGGAATCACTTTATCAGTTGGTGAAATCGCATGAAAATCCGTTTAGTAGTTTTTGAGTTTATTGCGAATAGACAGACAGACGCGGCGAGGGACTTTGTTTTATAATATTTAGTGATGTTTTAAACCTAATTTTAAACTTCGTAAGATTTTTAGACACTGTTTCATTTACTGTTTAACACATTTAACATGTTATTTGATGTCTCTTTCAAACAATATTGTCAAAAATGTGACACATTTAAACAGTGTCTAAGTTAAACACTTGTTAAACAGTGTTTTAAAATGTTTTGTGGTGAGGCCGAAGAGTTTTAACCAGTTTGACTTTAAAAATAATTCCATCTCGTGCCGTTCGCAATTGAATTCAATGTGGCGGCGCATAAACTGGCTCACGTCGGCCCGCCCGCCCCGGTTAATGGGCGGGCGGCGGCTGTTCATAAATACTAGCTAAACTAGTAGCAAACATGAAATCATAGTTTATTACTGAAATACTTTTACTAAAATTTTAGTCGAGAATTATTTGAAAAAGTGTCTTTAATGAAAATAGCCCTTGAAACCTTTTACGTGTATAGGCGATGGTAATTAAAAAAATATATATTTATGAATATCAAGAATGACACAAATTAGTTTCATGTCCGATGACTTAAGGTTGGCTAGTCACTTTTACACCATCAGACTAGTTTCAAAAGATTTTAAAATGCAGCTTAATATCCGTCGCGATAAGGTTTACTTAATAGGCGGCCTACGGCATCGCCCACCGGCTAAGGCGGGCGGCGCGGCGGGCGCAAGGCGAGCTGACGATTCATACATTTTTCCCAGTGAGTTATATCTACACCTCGCAGTGTGCCCGCGCGCCCCGCCGCGACAGCCGCGTCGCCCGTCGTCGCACGATACGCGATCGTCACCAAAGTTTTACGACCACTGTTCGGATCGCATTTTGTTTTCGGTGAGTCTCGTATTATTAGAGTTGGTCACAAAAATAACTGTTAGCGGATATGAGAAACTTTTTAAGATTTGTATATTTAATATTGTGATCTTACGGCCTAGTACTCAAACGATTCTTAAAGTTAAGACCATCTTAAACTGACAGATTTGACATAACCTATGAAACTGATAGCTTCTTTAAAGTTAAAGAGATCTCAACCAAAGATTTAAGCTAAGAAGCTTGTGAGTATTCGGCCGTTAGTAAGTTGTAAAAACAAAATACGATTCAAATTCATACATACTTTGAGAGTCCTCTTGAATGAATTATTATTTAATTTTCATTCTAAATAGTATAAATGGCAACACATTTATAAAAAACAAACATACTTACACATTTGCGTTGCATTTTATGGCTGCAAGTTTTGTCCTCAACTACCGTTAAATAATATAAGTAATCATAAGTTGTTTGCAATATAAGCAGCATTTCACTAGTTTAGACGTTTTGCTTAAAACATATACATGTTTATCACGCGCATAAAGTTTTGAATATTAGTAATTTCTATCCCGTAATAATTATTTTTGGATTATTCAACATAATGTTCAATTTCACTTAAAACATGCTATAATATTCGCATTATAATATTTTAGCCCAAGCCTAAACTTATTAATTATTTGATTCCGTAATTTCTGTTTCATTGCTCAGATTATGAATTCTATTTAACTGCGGTAAATTATTCTATCAAATTACACTGTTCAAATAAATTTAACCTTCTCTTCGGGGTCGTAGTAATACTTGAAATAGCAAAAATGTACAGAGAAATAAAGACGTTTTTACTTTATATACTCACAAATGATTGTCTTTATTTTACGGTATTTTTGTTGAAAATATAATCATAAATTAGCTAAATGTAAAAGTCTACTATCCATCCAGTCCTGCCAGGAGGACCACTGAAATATAAATGTATCACGTTTAACTGTCAAAAGATTTTGACAGTTGAGTGTCGATAAAACGCTATATCACACGATATATATCGCGTTTTGTTGGTCATGCTAGGGGGGCTGAACATCAGCATTGCATAAAAAAATCTTTAATCTTTAATGCAGTTTTATGTTTAGTGGCAGACAGTAGATTTAGCGAAAAGGTGCTTAATCATGACTACCGAATAAATAATTTAAAATGAACTGAATTAGTAATAGATACAAGGTTTTTTTTATCTAGAACCCTGTGCTGTTACCCCAAAAATATAAAATATGTACTCCGATTCTATCCACCAAACCACGGATATTCTAAATAATTTCGATTCGATTATAACTTTTGGAATCAGTAAAACAGTCGTTCGTGTTTCATTCGCATAAATCTCTGATATAATGCAAAGCAAACTTTCTGTTCTGCCCTTGACGGCTTTTTCGCGAACCCCAAGGAGTGATATTTGACTGTTCTAAACGCACTGCGAACAAAGTTGACTTTTATTGCGCAACTTTTCCCATTGTGATTTAACCCCCTCCCTCCCCCTGACTTACCTTGCCGCACCCCCGCAGGCACTAACTTCCCTCAAACGATAATTAGAACTCAAGGTAACGGAATTTCATGAAGTATCTCCAAATCTTGTTTTCAAAGTTGTCGGCTTAATAGAGAAATTTGACGTACGACTATACGTTCAGGTAGGCTCCGGAGGTACATTATTTAACTTTACATACCCTGTATCTGATGTTAGCTCCATGTTAGTTTTGATATATTTATAATAGAATTGATGTCAAATATAATCTTAAATAATGCAGATTTCAGAAAATTTCTACGCTTATAATAATTTTGAAAGCGATCCATAATGCAATGGCGCTGCACGCGACCTCGGTCGGTGTTAAGTGCAACCCGACGAGGCACTGTATTTTAATAAGCGCAATACTTACAGGATTTTTAATGAAATTCATCGTTTATGTTTTATTGAATTCTAGATCGTACTGAAACAAAATGGTTTCACGAGATGAAAAAATAATAATTGGGGGTTCAACAAAAGTAAGTAGGTACCCTCAAATCGGTGAGGACAGTTGAGCATGTAAATTGAAAACAATAAACTTACTGCATCTGATCAGATACTTTTTTAAACATGAACCTAAAGGAAAATATTTTAAACTTCTATAAAAGCTCTTACAAGATTTATCTTCTAGAGCAGAGAGTTGATTTTTGCCATTTATGTAATACTCAAATTTATACATGAAATTACATAATACCTCTATAGAGCAAAATTATAATACATCTGTTTGATGTATCTGCTCTGTTGTTTATACAAATGTTGAGCAGTATAATCCGCTTGATTTAACTAGCAGGATAAGTGAAGTGTTTGTAGCTCAAATACGTTCCGTTAACTTACGAGCATACAGTCAATATAGGTACTCTATAAGCGAAATACGTTATTGATTCATCAGTTTCTATGAGTGTATTATATACTGTTGAAGTTAAGGACTTATCTTGTCAATTATCTCTTTTATGATGCTTGTCTTCAATAAAGTTAATATCAATTTAGCAAATTAGCAGACTCCTGAAATTAGAGAAAGAAGAGTGAAGAGGACGTTGTTAACTTTCTAATTTCTGTGAAATAATACTCGTTATCCTAAACTTTGTAGTGCTAAATTACTTTAAAACCCTCAGGGAACACAAATGCGGGTCCGGATAAAACAACTTTATCATAATTAGCACTATCTTAAATTTTATGCAAAATATTTGGGATCAGCAATTTGGCATCGCACTAGAATAAAATTTAGGCAATGAAATATTTTAAAACAATGAAGATTAATTAGTTCAACAGTATCCATTTAAAAATTGCACATATTTTATTGAGCTTAAATACAATATGCAAGTAAACTTTCTTTAAAGAATTACACATTTATGACTGACTACATATCAGTTCATTAATTTTTCATGATTTATGTGTATAATGGCCCCATTACACTAAAAGCTAAACATTCTTCAGTAGTAGCTCGCTATTCAGGAAACGTCTTAAAAAGTAACCCATTTTAAGAGTCACCAGCGCTGCATCACTCGGGCTGAACTAGCGGGGTGGTTACACAGGCCTACTAATGGACTTGCGCGCTCATTCTCCGGTGTAAGTAAGAAGCGAATTTTACCGAGACATCGAAAGTTGAAAATGTATTTTTTTTTTGAATAGCCTCACTTAGAAGTAAGTTAATACATTGTTGTGTAATATTAGGTTTAAAGACTTTTTTTTTCAAAAAAGCCTTACATGAAAATAAAAAAATTCAAAAGTTTTTTTTTTCATACATCATCAGGCCTTAAAAATTAGTATCTACTTAACTATAAAAACTAAATTTAGGTATAAAGTTCGTAATTTTCAATTATATAATGAGACAGTTTGGACTTAAAGCTGTTATACATATAATTATATATATTTTATGTATGAAGGTTAATGATAATAAGTTACTATACAGTTTTGCTCCCTCTAAGGTGATGCTTTTTTTAGCATAATTTCTTAATTCCTTCCAGTTGGCAAGACAAGCAAGCTTCGCCAACGAAGACTGCGTTTGCGAAATTGAGATTTTTTGGTGAAAGTTATGTTAGTATAAATGTTTTTATCAATAATTATTCGCGTCAAAAGGCAAATTCTGTAAACGTAAAGCTTTATGTTCATTAATTTGGTTTCCTTGACAAAAATTTCGGTAGGTGTTAGATAGGGTAACGAAAAAGTGTTTTTATTAATTTTTTGAAACTCCAGCTGTAGCCTTGTCTTACCGGCAATGCCTCAAATTTTTAACAAGGTATAGTAAATGTGATTTAACACGGGAGTTAAAAATATTATCTGCAGCGTAATTTCCTAGGGATGCATTGACTAATGTTACGGAGTGAACCGGTGAGTGCAGAAAGTTTGCTTTTAATATAATCGATTTGCGTGTTCCATGTTAAATTACTATCTATTCTTAACCCTAGGTATCTTTCAGGGGTATATTATCAATTGTGACCGGTTCATGTGAACGAATGGTTTTAGTTTTTGGTTTAAATATGATGTAGCAGGTTTGAGACATTGACAGATTGTATTGGAACCACTCTGACAGGATTTTTAAATCTTGTGCTCGTTGGATCACGTCATGCAAATTAGCTCCGTAATAGAAAAGGCATGCAATATTTAAGACTGTTTTTAGAATCCCTCACAGGCTGAAATTAGCAGCATTTTAACACAGTCCTATTAGTGGACCTGCGGATGCTTTAAATATTGCATTAAAGAGGCATTCTAAAATCTGCACTTGACCCTTTGTATTTTATTTAATATAATATTTCACAGTGCATTTTACAGTATAATAAGAGTAAAAGGAGTCTGTGAATATAGATGCAAAAATAAAAAAGGAGTTCCCGAGGTTCTCACTTAGGCCCAAAAATGTTTATCATTTGCTTTTTATAAATATTGTTCTCGGCTTTTCAAAGTTACAACGTCTCTAGCTTTTGACTTAAACACACATGCTACTACCATTTCAGAGTGAAGCCTGAGCAGAGTCCCAGCTGTGAAGTGACACCTTGTTATGTACTTTCACTAAGTGTTGCCTTTTACCTCATTTCTTCAGATATGAATATCCCCCTATCAAGTGAAAATTGTATAATAACTTGGAGGGGTAGATCGACTGGGCGGTAATTCCTTACCGCCGTTTCGTTTCCACGAAAGTTATAAAAACATAGGTGTTGCTATATTTATTTACCATGTTCTCTAAATTCGAAAAGTTTTAAAAGGCCAAGTAACAAGTTTTCTTTTTGTTTAGTTTGACTCTTGATATTTTTACAAAACATTTCTAACGATACCATAATTAAAGAACTTTCTATACATACAATCTCATTTGTTACAAAAAAGGTTCCCTTACACAGGCTCGTCTCTAGTATAATTAAACTGAAAGGTTTTACTGTTGGATCACAAAACATGCCTCCAGACAGCTAAATTTCCCGCGGGGTGCGCGGAGCCGGTGCGTACTCCCATCTCTCAATACAATAGAGAATGGACTGGAAATAAACAACATAGCTTTTATGTTTTTGTTTCCTATTAGTATAGCCTAATAGCTCTGTTCCATTTGTAATCCCAGAGGACGGATTTTTTTTTAGACCTATGTTTATCAAGCTGAAAAAAAAAACAATTTGTGATTTTAAAAGTTAAGATAAAAGTCTTAATTAATGTGTTTTATCAGTTTCCATAAATCTTTAGATTGCCTATTTTTGAAAATATAAATTTATTCGCTTATGACTATTTTAACATATTATATAGATTGAAACAAACACGGAATTAAAGTGTCATAACAGGAAACGGGTTTTTATCGGGAGAAGTCATTAAAAAACTCATAAGCTGTTGCTGATGTCGCAGCGATGTCTGCACTCCATTCACGTTTATTAAAAGAATGGATGGATTAAACACTTTCACACATGCAGGAAACGAATTTAGTGACAGTTTGATGCTCGACAGCTACATAATGCTGTTGACGAGGTTATTAAAAGATTAATGACCAGCATGAGGTCGATTCAAGCTTTGTAATTACCATAATGATCAGTTTACATGCTATGTATTAATATTAATTTCTAAACAGAATACAGAAGCCATCTAAAATTATGAAATAAAAGTTTTTATTGTTTTTAGTTGTACTTTCTATGCTATGCGTCTTGAATTAAAAAAAATATGACGTTGGAATGGCAAAATAGAAAAAATATTTAGGGCGCACACTTTCACTTCATTTGTTGTTGATTTGAATTAAGGTTCTCACCCCAAAGCGGATCATTTCAAAAACAATTAAAGAGTCCTAACGATTCTGTTCATTTCACTTGATTTAATCCGTAGAGCGCTCTTGATTTTTCTCATTACATTTTCGCTCGAGTTACTTAGTCGTCGATCTGTTTGTTTAGTAAAAGTAGATTGGTTTCCAATAAATCACATTTACGTATCACATAGTTTTACAGTATCAGTCATTAGAATATCATTATGTCATATAATTATATATTATAAGTAAATCTCTTCCAGTCAAACAAGAGAAAAAACAATAACATAAAAGTAAAAATGTCGATGAATGACGAAGCAGAAATGGACAACTACTTTCTCTCACTCTCTTCAGTAAGATTGCCCCTGCAAATTCTGTTCTGCTTTTGTTCTCTGTGCCAAATTTTTCTAAAAAGAGCAATTGCCCAAACAATGAAAGGAAGGTGGGTTCAACGGTATATCACCTGCATGGTCTAAACCTCGCTGCCTGCGTAAAGTGCGCGTAAGGGCCACCAGTCCCCAACATTTGCATGCAAACTGCGACGACGCCTCCACATAGCCTCTTTAGGGATCGTAGCGCCAAATGAAACCGCTGGCAATATTATTGTGGATGTGGTGACGTAAATCGAGTAAGGTGGTTTTAGAAATTTTAGGACAAAATTAAGGAGGCTCACAGATAATGGTTGTGAATCGCCTGGCACGATTTCAAGTTCCAAAACTTTGTGTAAGCGCTAAGTCTGGTATAATCGTTGGTCAAAAGAATTAAATCTTTAACAGTGCAGTAACATGTTAAGGTAGTATTTTTAATTAATTGTCTTGAAGTTGCTTAAAATGTTTTTTAGAACATAAATTAAAGGCTGCGTACGCTTCCGATACCTTTGGCTTACCCTTTCCACTCACCTCGTATTCCATACAGTTTTAGAATAACAACAACCTAGAACGATAGTTCCCTACAAAGCACACTGTCAAAAGTGAGGCAAAAAATACTGAGCCAAAATGGATTAATTTTCAAATTTTTATTCTTCATAAAATACCTAATCGTACCCATAAGAAGGAAATAGTTTAAATTTCCCTACCTTTAGGGGATTAGTTACTATTTTATTGGATTTTAGTCACGATTAGGTAACGTATGAAGGATATAAATATGAAAACTAAGCCATTTTGGTTCAGTATTTTTTGCCTCACTTTACATACAAGGACTCTGCTTCTAGGTGTTATTATTTTAAGCATATAGTCTAACCTATTCGTATATTATCCCATCTACAAAAAATGTTCAAACGTCTATCTATAATACTAAATAATATACTAGAAAAAATACGACTCGCACCAGATCATGTTCTCGGACGAGAATCGAAACCGCGACCTTTGGATATCCGGTCCAATGCTCTGACCGCTGAGCTACCGAGTCACTAGTTTTTTTTTCTATTATATTATTTAGTATTATATAAAAATAACATTGTGAATGCTAAAATCTAAAAATTTAAAAATGTCTATCTGTATTCTATATAATACATAAGTATTTTCACTGATTACCTATCAAAACGCACCGTACCTCTGCATTATGAATTAAAGCTTATCTCCGCTGAGTGAATAATTCGCTATTCTCAGGATCATCTGAGCTAGCCACAGTGACTTTATGGAGGTGCGGCAGCAAATACAACTGATATCAAACCGGGTGCAAAAGAGGAGCGGTTATGGAAAAACTTGCTACTTTTGCAATAGTCAATGTGCTTTGTTCGATAAGCTAACGTAATGATACAAGGTTGGTAAGGAGGTTTTAAAACGAGTTAACGCACGGCGTGCGGTAAAATCAACTTACCGCACGCTGTACTGTCATCGAAAATACACATTTTCGAGCAACTATATTGAAAATGTATTTTATCATGATATCAGATATTAATAATGGTTTTAGTCCAAATAAATAATAAATTACAGACATTAAGATTTCTACAATTGGTTTTTGTTGGAGGTTTTTGAAGACAGACAAACAATGTGAAAGAATTAATTTAATATTTTTCAATCGAGATTTGAATAAAAAACTTTTTACCTTGCCGCTTACCGCTGTGCTCGTGTCCACGTAACACATTTCAAAAAGCGTAGGCGTCGTAAAATTTTACCGTCTCGTTACGACCGAACTTAAGGGATTGGTGTTATCAAGTATTTTATTTAAGAGACAAGCGTTCCGCTGCGGCGCTTACGGGTAACAGTTATTTAAAAGAAGCTGTTGAAGAATTTGATTACTAGGTATAGTTGTTCTATCTCACGAAGACCCTTTTGCTATGAATGTTGTTAGGCGTGCACATACACATTGTTTTAGTGTACGTAATACGAGAGCGTGCAGACCCACACTTAAACAGTGTGCATGTGCACGCCGAACACATTCATAGCAAAAGGGTCTTCGTAAGATAGAACAACTATAGGTGGTGTCACGTAGGTATAAAACACGTTCTACAGACTTTTATTCTACAGTCTTTGTGCTTTAAATGTTAGAGAGGTGTGTTTTCTCCACACAAATTCATATTAGGTTCAATAAGTAATAAAAAGTTTTGAAATCATTGTGTGTTAGATTAGAAATATGTAAACTAATAAGCTCTTACTTTAACAACTGAAAGTTATATAGCCTGTAAAAGGTAAACAAGAACAATCTCAAGTCCAACTTACGGCAACTGTTGCGGGCTTAACGTCCCGTCGGCGCTTAGCTGCGGTCGTTAGAGGCTTGCGGACAGAGGCCGTCTTAATTAAAAAGCCTAATGAAAGTCCTCCCCTCCCGCAACCACTCCCCTCAGCTTGTGGAATAAGGAAGGATAGATGCAGCGGAATGAAGAATCAAGGTTTTTAACTTGGACATTTGACAAGTACGAGTAATTGGCAGTCAGTATAGAGTTGATCATGAAAAGTAACTAGGTACAGAGACAGATTAGTAACTTTACTGCACTTTGTTGGTGGTTTTTTTTTTAATTATCCCCCCATATATATAGTAAAAAGAAGAACTCGGTCGTTACAACCACTACAACTGTAACATAATGCCCCAAAGTATGCCAATAGTTAAGTTGTAATTGTAACAAATAATTTTCAATACACTTGCTCGTAAAGTGAGCCTTATTACATACAAGTGAGCATTAAGGCTATAAACCGAGCTATGCGTAATACACATTACACACTAGTGCGTAATACAACGTGTTACAAAAGTACCCCTAATGCCGAATATGCTAGATAGGGACCATCAAACTGAACAAAATATCAAAATGTATGAAACAGCTGATTTTATTTTTCGCGATTTCTGAGTTGGCCCCATGGTAAAAGTTGTTCAGTTTGATGGTCCCTATATACCATATTCGGTATTAGGGGTATTTTTGTAACACCTTGTATAATTCTCCCTACAAAGTTAAATTCGTACCTTACTGCAAGTTATATGCGAGTAAACATAGCATTCTCAATGTTACCGGGTAATACCTACCAGTTATTTTATTTTTATTAACAACAAAGAGGTTTTATGCCGTTGAAAACATTTTCGGAATAAATAAATGTGTACGTCCTTAATTAAGTCAAACAAACATTTATTTTTATCACACATTATTCATAATTTACAATAGTTTGGTGTAAAATATTAAAATATTTGCATTTTATCACTTAAAATTATAATGTTGAAGTAGGCTGTATCTTCACGAAACCTTTTCAACAGGTATTCATGTATTGGGCGCGTGAAAAATAAAACTCGCGCCTTGAGTCATAATTTTCACATTTTGTTTTTATCGTATTTGTCGCTGTGTGGTAAACCATTTTGTTTTTTCCTCGCAAATGTGTTGAAAAACGTCGTATGAAACACACTCGGCTGAATTACGCCCTCGCCTGCGACTCGGGCTGTAACCCATAGTCTCGTGTGTGCTCACTTGTATCATAATAAACTATTAAAAGTCAGACACAACCACTCAGAGAAGTAGGACCTTAGGGAGCTAACAAAAAATATCTGAATATTCCTTGAGTGACCGAGAGAAAAGATGATGTACAGCAGCCACAGTAAATCCGCTACCTATCATCTGGTGTCCGGATCCGGACTACAATGGAAATGATTAAAACAGCGCCAGACGCGTTTTTGCGTCTTCTCCCACAATGATTCTCAATGTAAACAGACTGCGGCGTCCTTAGGGCAGACATAACTTTGCAATGGTACACAGTTACAGCTGCACTGGCTAAAAACAAAACATGTATTTTTATGAGCTTAATTTTTCTTTTCTTGCCGAGCCGAGGTTATTTAAAAATCCTTAATTTTTGTTCACGGTACTACCTCTGTTAAAATAAAAGGTGTGAATTTAAAAATAATAATATTACAACATGTTGGCTTCCTTCGTTTCAAACAGTGTGATTATGTATTGTTCGTATGGCTACCTGCCTCTCGGCTATCAAAACATGCATCTCCAGAGAAACTAAGGAGTCAATATAATAACAATATGCGCACTCCAGAACACTTGTTATCGGAACTTAATTGAGGGTTGAGAGAGCGTGCCAAGTAGAGCGCATAAAGTTCACTTTTCTTTAAAATACTCTACTTTATAATATTGGCACGCAGCCATCTCCTTTTAAAGAGTAAAATGAAAGTATCTGAACCATACATTCTGATTTTAAAAGTTCTTTACTGACTTGATAAAAAGAGTTATATTTTCACAATTTGTATTTTCACTGTCTAGATAAACTTACAGAAGCTTATTATTTGAAAGCTCGCTCTAATAAAAACAGTATGTAGAGAAATTGTCCCGATAATTCAATCCTTGGCTGATTCGCTACCTATTTCATCAAAGGTAGAACTAATTAATATTGATGGAACACGGAAACAAAATGGCCAATTGCTTGTTATTTGTGATAAAGAAAAAAAGACGATTGGATCAAACATAAATAGTAGTCTTTGCGATTATTATTTTTATAAGTTATATAAAAAACCTCGACCAATATAGAATTACCGAAACTTGGACATTAAGGGTCGATGATGCCTGTCGATTATCTCATTGGATCCATGAACTAATCGATAACAACATGGCAATTTTCTTTGGATATAGCTACACTTCATTTTTATGTTTATTTCGACGCATTCAATTTGTTACGTTTCGTTTTTTGTTACAATATCAGCCTCACGACACCCACTGCTGGGCATGAAATATTCATCACAACAATGAGCCGCTAAAAAAGTTTTACGTCCTTCATTATGAAGCTTAATTTTATTCAAAACACTGATAGAATGTCGTGAAGTAGTTTGGATGGTATGACTTATTATATTATCATTATAATTATTTTGTTTTTACTTGCAGGAGAGCGGGCGTGCGGTCCCTGTGCTGGTGGCAGTATCGCTCACCGGGGTCAAAGTATGCGACCCCGAAGACCAGGTAATATTCCGAACAATGTCGGTTAACTTATGTCATTGCTATCAATGTATGTCGTTTTAAACTTCTCAGTGCGTACGACACCAACACAACGTGTAATATTTGAAACTGGCCAGCAAGCCACAAAGCTTTGTTTGGTACTAGTTTGTTATTTAGTATTTATGTAGTTATTTGTTATTTATATGCCAGACAAATCTTTATTTTTATGGAGGCAGCTTCGAGCGAGTTTCATTTTTCTCATAATATTATAGTACACTGGAGCAATATTATGTTAAACAGTAAATTCATCTTATCTAACGTGAAATTCAAAATTTAATTCCACCTTTTCATCCTGCTTCTTGGAACAGTTGCAGTTTTTCTTAGTTCTACTAAGATAATTTTTGTGACTGTATGTTTTGTTGTAGAGCGTGCGTATGTCGCACGCGCTGCGGCGCATCTCGTACGCGACTTGTGAGGCGGCGCGTGCGCTGTTCGCGTTTGTGGCGCGCGAGCCGCGCTGCGAGCCCGCGCTGCAGTACTGCCACGCGTTCCACACCGACACGCCCGAACAGGTCGTATTGCTATGTTTATAAGGGCTTATTTAACACATAAGCCAATGCTAGGTATTATTGCCGGTATTGACACTGATGGAAAATAATAATGATATCCAGACGAGTAATTATTTTCTATGAAATAGGTCACGCATAACTTTAAATGTAAGTGTTGAGAATATCGATTATTTGGTTTTAAATCATCAAGCCTTATCTCACACTCATAAATAAAAGCGCTAAATCAAAACTTAACCTTTATTTTTAACTTTTTAGATAAGTAGGTACCACATCTACATAAACGATCTGCCTTATGTAATATGTACCTCCACATTGTATGCTGATGACATTTCAGAAAGTATTTATTTTTTCCTTGCCAGAAGATCTAAATAATCATACGAACCATTTCAAATATACAAAGGTAAAGATAGTCATTGTAGCCAACAAAATAATTTAAACAATATTCTATTTTGTTTGTGTCAATAAGTTTCATTAGGAAAATCAACACGGTAAAGATCAAAGTATTTTATTTAAGACTGCAAAGACAAAAGAATTACCTCCCTTGAGACATCGATCGATTTATACGAGACACAAAGCTGATCCTTAAACTTTATAAGTCACAAATGTTTATTCCCAACATATTCCACAACAACAACTTGACTCGGACTCCGGAGACTCCAATCATTCAATCTGTTGATAAAGTTGTCAATTAGAATAAATAATAGCCTTGAACATCTATTAGCGGTGACTTTGAATGATCCATCGTGATTGCTATCGTATTAGATTCTGCAAAAAGCTTGGGTAGCGCGGAGTTATACTGAAATGATTGATACATAACCTTTAAATCGGCTTAAATCTGAACTAACACCGTGGTTAGTAAGAGATTTCGAAAATTCCTTTATGAAGGATTAAATCGCTACCTGGTTTGTTTGGGGCAATATTAATCCGATTCAACTATATTTTATGTTTAAAAAAAACTATTGTGGTTACATCTTAAACTTTAGACATACCTAACTATAATAGTTTTAAGAATTAGCCATAAAGTGTTTTTTATGATATTATTTTAACCTAGTGAGAGCTATGCAAGAGGAAATCTTTTATTGCACATTCTCAGAGTGTAGTAGGTGATAAATTAGTAATCTGGTCTTAGCATAATCCGCAGTGGTGGCTGCGGTCGGCCGATTCTATTCAAATGCGGTCCGCGCGCTGGTTACACTTCACACATATTTGTGGAGAAATGGCACTTCGTTTCCCATGGAAATGGATACACTTACTGCCTCTTTATGAATAGCTGTGTCATTTACATAATACAACACAAAAGGCGGAGATGAAATCGTTGCCTTAGCAGAATCTAGCACTAAATTAAATTTACGATTATTCGTGAAAAATCCTGCGAGTTTTTTTCCAACGCATGAAGTTGATAAAAACAATCTTTCCTTGTCGACAAAAACGTACATGACGATGCAAAAACTCGTAACTAGTGTTATCTAGGCAATTATTTACCTGTGAGAAGCTATCCGACATGTTTTAATTAACAGATACATATCACCGGCTGATTTGAAGTGATAGTAAGGCTGTATTTATGTCGGTTTGTTGAAGAAAGTAACAAAACTAACATTTGTATGATTTATAGTACCAGCACCATATTTTTGTTTTAGATAGTGTCGCTCTAACATGTAGATTCGAGAAACAGTTCCAGTTTTTATCAAGACTTTCCTAATGATAGGTAAAAATATGCTTTTTCAGCAATTGTTTGCGCAAGCCTGAAGATTGTGAATAGATAATCTTAAGAACCACGTGCCACTAAAGCTGTCGTCCTATCGTGAATGTTCCTGTCTCGAGGGAAGCCAATCCGATTCGTCGCGACCAATAACGGTGGTCAGTCATCGTTTCGAGTAGTGCCATCGGCATGTCTGCTCTTTTCAAATCAATTTAATCTTTTGTCAGCACATCTTCACGATACCAGTTTTTGGAAGTCGACTACGTTTTTGTTTGTCTCTAATTCTTCTCATGTTTCTATATTATAATTTTTTATCATCCTATATTCGTTATTGTCATCAGCATTGATATACCATGATAAATTGTTATAATGTCTTATCTACTCCGGTCTGGTCATAATGATTCGTGATTTGTCGTTAGTTTTGAAATAATTTACTTACATCCTCAACATTAACTTTACTAATTATAATAATTATCGTGATTAAAATCACCATGCACTTATCACTACAGTTGATCTCTCATCTACATAGATCTCTATCGTATCGTAGCAACATGTTGCTTATACTTTTTTGTCTTGCTTGGCGCCTTCGTACTGAGAGGTTTTTTCGAAAGCAATAATGAGGTTGATCTTTTAATCCGATAAATGGTCCTGGTTATTTTCAGCAGATCATCATTTAACACCAAAGTGCCATGACAACTTATATATTGTTCGGTTGTTGCAATCTTTTAGGGAGTGTTGCGACACGTCGTCGATAAATTGCTGCATTGTTTTGTTGCAGGATTAGCAAGCGACATACAAGTCGTCGACATACGCGTCGGATCTGAGCGCACGCGCATTCCTCCACAGCCGACCTTGCGCGGGCGCGAGGAGAGATGCGCATTCCAAACCTCAACGCGAGAGTAATACTTTGATAACCACAACGGTCTCACAAAACGCTACTGTCATTCGCTTTTAATTCATTTTGTTGGCCATAACTCGTAGCTTCTGTTCTGTCCCTTTCACATGTCGTCGCCTGAATCAAAGACAGTCCACGAAAAAAACAACTCTTGATGAATTACCGGCCATTATGTTAATGTACGACTCGCTTTCGATTGAAAAGATTGCCCGCAAACGAATCGTCATCAGTATTGGAATTAAATTCATTATCGATGAGAACATGCGGACAGTAGGAGTCGATGTAAGTTATTATGCAGGCTTCGTCAGGTCATCAACCGATCACAGTGCGCAGAAAAGTTCGTCGCCTTATAACATTTAAAAAAATAAGAGTATATGCGACACAGGTGCGCGGGCGCTCGTGTTTCCCATTGTGCTCGCGCCACTTACCGTGAAGGCTTTACTAGTTCTGGGACGAGTTCTTAGCACTCGCTTGCGCCGCGCCGCTCAGTCGCTCGTGAGCTTTCGTCGCGGTAAGGTCGATAACGTTAGCTTTTTCGTTCATATTTTCGGTTGACGAGTGTCGAAAGTGACGTCGTGTGACTGATTGTGTGATGCTGTCGAGGTGTTGTTGTGGTGCGTGTGATTGACCGGCGGATCGCGGAGTTATTACAAATCGTGGGAGCTCACCTCTGGTATGCAATGCTTGCGTTTGTACGAGTGACCCGAGATATGCCGAGAGAAATTCTTGTTCTACTCGCTACTAAGATGTAACTCGGAATTAATGCTGCGGGTGGTTTTAATTTAAGACTGCGTTAGTTTCAATTCGAGCCTATGCAGATTTCATTAAGTAATGTTGTGCTCTCTGAAGCTTGAATGTAAAAAAGAACAATGATCGGCGGGTGGTCTGCTCGCCAGGGGAACGCAGTCTACCTGATCTTTTAATTACAGAGTCCTTTTGTGTCTCCATCCGTAGGCATTTGTTTAACAGTATTGTTGGTTTCTTTTCATCTTCATTCAAGTAAACTCGGCTTTGAGTGAACGTTCAAAATTACTAATCATAGTCATGGACCAAGGATAGTAAAGCATGTTTTTATTCTCTAAATAAGACAAAATTTCATACACATTACTTCTTTTCCGCATCAAATAATCAAAATTCAAAATTTAAATTAAACAGTTTCTAAATTGAACCAATTTCGTGTATTTATTACTTAATTTTTTGGCTTCTTGACTAGATGATTAATAATAATTTTATTTAGGTAATAAAAAAGTTTAGGACGGCATTTGGCGTTTAAAGATGATGTCGCTAGAAAATCTATGATTGAGAATTTCACAGCTATTACTTTAATATGATTGAGTGACGCCCATAAGAAATGCCCCGAAGCTATTGTATTCCTGCTTTTGCTGACATTATCTGATTACTAAAGCTACATTCGGATAACAGTTCTGAAAAATCTTTGTGAAATGTTTTTATAAACTTATGTTTTTCTCTCCATAACATTTTGTTTTATACGCAAGTATATTGCATCGTACAATTTAGATCACAATCAAATTCTTTTCTAATTTTGATATTAATAATTACATCTACTATCTTATGGTACCCATTTTGCTGTATTACACGAATAAATACTTTGTCATTTTATGGTCGTTATATCTTGTTTTAGAAGCAGTGTAATTTGAACCACCTGCGAGTTGATGTAAATGCTTTTGTTCCGTTGTACATACATTCCACCCATAAATTTTTAGTTTATCGCTGGCTAAGTCTTGGAATGAAACTTATATACATCCTTTTACGTTTTGTTTGATAAATATAATCCACGTCAGATAGCAAGAAATTAAGATGCTGTTGAATGTAATAACACTAATAAATTATGTTGCGTTGGAGATAGGTACTTATGGTCTAGATAAGTTTTACATCTGCTATAGTTTGTGCAATACAGGAAGTGTTGCCAAACAAAACAATATTGCTTTATGTTAAAGAAATATTAAAAGTAGGTGACGCCGATATGTAGTTGTAAACGATTTCTTCTCTTCTCTATTAAAAAAAAAAAATTATACCACAATCGGATCATTTTGTACGTAATGTTTTCCTGTTTATCTATATACTATATTAATATTATAAATGCAAAAGTAACTCTGTCTGTATGTTACGTTTATACGCATAGACCGCTGGACCGATTTTGACGAAATTTGATACGAATATATGGGACCTTGGGAAAGGGCATAAGCTACTTTTTATCCCACTGCTGGGCACGGGTCTGCCCGCACATAACTTATGCGAAGCTGCGGGCGGAAAGCTAGTATTTTATATGAATGTCGTCTGGGTTTGTTTTGATGTGTTTTTATTAGGGATCATAGTGGGTTATATGTAACGGTTATTTATGCTATCATAAGCGTTCGATGATCCTTCTGGATTCGCGTCACGTAAGGGTATATCCGCGCTGTTAGGCGGCGGCGGCGGGCGGCGGCGGGCGGCGGCGGGCGGCGGCGTCGAGGCACAATTTTTAACATTCTCTTTTAGTATAACATGATATTTTATTTTGTATGCTCAGTTTATTTTTGTTGTTTTTCTTTAAGCTAAGTGATAGGAGCCTATCAATATAATTGATCGCGTAATCTTATTGACTAAAGTGGTTTTACACGAGCGACTAAAAGAGTGGCGAAATAATCGACTGTGTAAATGACGATTCGGCCTAGGCCGCAGGTGACTGAACAAACTTATTTGATCCGGTGGCCAAAACTGGAACTACATTATTACATATTGTTACCTAGGTTACGCCATCGACTACAAAGACGACAGCGACGCCATCACTGCTGTGTCATCTGCGATTCAATATTTCAAGTGACTTGTTAGGTGACTAAAGTCGACCATCACATGTGACTAAAATCGACCCATGTAAATAGCTCATTATGTAGTATTTTCACGGGTCGACCTGGCAATCCTGGCATGTGACTTGTCAAATACATTTAAGTCAATTAGCGCTTTTTATTGGCAATCGCTTGTAAAAATAAATAAAGGGTTGGCGATTAGATTTTTGTAAAAGTCGATAAAAAGCGCTAATTGACTAAAATCGACCTGCCAAGTCAACCCATATAAATACCACATTATGTGTCAATAGGATAAACACTATCGTCTCGTTTTTAAAATAATTTTCTTAATTTCTTTTCTATTAAGGTAATTTGACTGATACTTAAGAATTTGGCACTTTAAATAAATAAAAGAAAACGTGATTCTGCTGAAATAAAAAAAGTAATTGACAGAATAGTTTTTGCTATAAATCTGACGTAGTTCTTTGTCATCTTGACATCTTCTATAGAGCCTTGCAGATGTCTAAGTTACACGCGAACAATACAAGCTTCGATGTCTAAGTTATCTTAGCTCCACAGCCTTCGACAATGTTCCCAACGTAAACTACACTGAGTTACGAATTAAATCTAATGAACTGAACGTACGACCTTCAGAGCTACATGACATGATAGTTTATTTGTAACCATTTGAATTATGCAATCATTCAAATTGTGAATGCTATTGTAATAACATAATATTGGCTGTTAATAGCGTACAAACAAAAAATGAATGTTGCTAGGCTTGCACATTACTTTAGTGTGCGTAATACGAGAGCGTGCAGACGCACACCAAAACAATGTGCATGTGCACGCCTTTTTTTTTAACACATTCATAGCAAAACGGTCTTCGTGAGATAGAAATAGAATAGAATATACGAAGAATACACTGCCTTTATCGACATTTTTTAAAAGGCTCACAAAACTGGTTTACAATAATCACATTTGCTACTGAAAAAAATTATTACTGTTACGCTACATTTAAACCTACTTGACCATCGGCCATTTTAATTTAAACCTTCCTACCTAAACCTACTTTATAGTCATAATTATGGCTATAAATTTAATAAGTATAAGTTAACCTAAAAATAAAAGTAAAAAAGTAAAGTAAAAAAATGCTTTATTCAAATAAACTTAGTAATTAAGCGCTTTTGAATCGTCTATATTTTTCTACCACCCGTTCCAGACTTTTTTAACTGACAAGAAGAACAGGCGCAAGAAACTTATCAGCTTTAACAAAAATAAGCAACGATATTTACAACCTTAAATATATCGTTACAATACATATAACAGGTTTTTAACAACAAAGTACTTACTAGCAAGTTATTGTGTTACATCATATCCACGCATTTTGGTCTTTCAAATAATCATCTACTTTGTAATAACCTTTACCCATGAGCGTCTTTTTGACATGATTTTTAAATTCATGCAAAGGTAGATCAATTACTTGTTGTGGAACTTTATTAAACAAGGTTATGCGTTTCCCCATAAATGAACCTCTAGTTTTTGCAAGCCTAAATCTTGGAACGGCAAGTTTATCTTTATTCCTTGTATTAATATGGTGATTATCGCTGTTCTTAGCAAATGAAACATAGTGTTTCCTTACATATACTAAATTTTCATATATGTATTGGCCAGCCAAAGTTAGTATATTTATTTCTTTAAACAATTCTCTCAGGGAATCTCTCCGCCGAAGATTATATATGGCACGAACAGCTCTTTTTTGAAGTATAAAAATATTTTGAATATTGGCAGCCGAGCCCCACAATAGTAGCCCATAAGACATTACACTGTGAAAATAACTAAAATATACCAACCTTGCCGTTTCAATATCAGTTAAAAGCCTTATTTTCTTAACAGCGAAGGCCGCAGAACTAAGTCTACTTGACAAGGCTTCAATATGAGGGTCCCATTGCAGTCGTGAATCTAGTGTAATACCTAGAAATTTTGTACTCTCCGTAAACTCAACTTCAACGTCATTCAGATTAATATTAAATTCGACGTGCTCAACATTCGGTAATGAAAATTTAACACATTTAGTTTTTTTGGGGTTGAGTGCTAAATTATTACTATTAAACCAGTATGAAACTTTAGAGAGAGCGCTATTTACTTCGTCAGAACAGTTTTTACCTCTGTTGACTTTGAAAACTAAAGAAGTATCATCCGCAAATAGCACTGTCTCACATAAACTATTCGCGTAGTTAGGGAGGTCATTTATATAAACTAAAAAGAGCAAAGGGCCCAATATTGATCCCTGTGGCACGCCCATATTGATGGGGGCTCCAGTAGATTCAGTTCTATTAATCACTACTTTCTGGGTTCTATTGTACAAATAAGATTTCATAAGGCTAACTGATTTAGCAGAGACACCATAATGTTCTAGCTTCTTTAATAGTCATTATATCAATCATCTAAAAGTAATTTAATTCACTTTGCTTCAAAACTACTGTAATAAATAATTGCTTGAGAAAGATCATATATTAAAAAAATGCAATATACCCCTCTTATCGCACTGTCTGCCTCTTATACAAAGTAAAAATATAAAAACATTTCATAATCATTATAAAGAAAGATAATAAATATCGTAAATATTAGCTATATAATTTCACATCAAAGAACCACACAACTCTAAAAGGAAACATATAAATCTCCGTGCAAGCACAAAATATATACGCGTGTTAAGTCGAAGCACAAATTGAGAGGAAGGTATCAATAAAATGGGCGCGTGGAGATCAAACGGATGTAAAAATAAACTTTATAGCCTGTAGATATCCGTTTAGTCGAGTATAAGCGACGAGTATACGCCACGTGGGACCCGGAACACGGCGGAACAAAATCTGTAGACAACAGAGTTAAGAGCTGTCATAAAACTACAAACGGAATTGTGTTGCATTTAACAACATTGCCCCTTTTACATCCTGTCTGGATATTTTTTTTTGTAAAATGTGTTCGCTAGAGCATTCTCAACTTCATCGCTCATACCTGTAACATCTTTTTCATCATCAGCAATTTTTTTCTTCCTTTCCGTCTAACATAAACATTCGTCATAGTGATCTAAATATTATTGTTTTCAAAAATACAACTTGCAATTATTCTGTAATCTCTAATATCGACATTCTATTTTTCAAATATGTAGGTAATAAAATACCATAATATGTACTTTATTACCAGGGACAAATTGTACATTTTGTACAAATAAAATATGTAGCTTCTTACCTATATCAAGTGTGATACGCGTTCGCGTTCGCGTTGTTATGCGCGAGTTCCGAGTATCTGAAACACGATACTTTCGACTTGCGCCCGCGCCACAAATTGATGAAACTTTACTGATATTTATGCTCCGTGTGGGATGTTGGAAACAACTCAATTTTTTGGAAAGTCATTCTTTTTTATTACTAAATTCCTTGTTTAAGCTTTGAGTGGCAATTGAAGAAATAGTAGAGAGATTTAGTAGACAGCAGTTTTTTGTTAGTAGGTAGACAGCTTTATGGGCTGAGTTTGTTTTTTTGAGACAACATGTCTCCATTATTTTAATTGACCGTGCTCAAGACTCCAAGCAGATGAATTTCTGAAATGAATATCTTGAAGTCAAGAAGTTCTAAACAGATAGACTCAAGTGACTTTTAAATAGCAGCTAGTACTAATCTTTAGTATTCTTTAGTCTGCTGGATGATAATGGTACTGAGAAAATACGACACCAAGACCATCCCCTAACCGAACCCTCGCCAGTCTATAATTAACGGGAGGGTTTAAAACTCATGCGCACGTGTTTAACAGGAAACGGTAGGGTGCGACCACACATGATCGCAAACAAATAGTCCCGCTACCACGAAACAAAACGATCATTAGGATACACTTTTACACCCTGTGTGGCAATGGTAATGTATTAGGGAAGGTTTTATTGATAAACGGAAAAAAAGACTGGAAAATAAATATTTACAATGCACCGAATTGCTATTGACGTTCCTTAAACGTCAATAGCAATTCGGTGGCTTTGTCGTTGGTAGACATTAAATCGAAAAGAAGCCGCTAGCAAAAGTTGTTATTACAGCTAGTGTTTTTTTTCATAACACAAATGGAAAGCTGACAAAACATTCAGATACTAATTACGCCGATAAAATGGTGCGCTCAATTTAGCATTTAGCAATGCAACAAAAATTTATTTAGCAGTGGTATTAACTTGAATAAACATGCTCGTTTATTAACTTGCGCGATCCACTTACTTGATTGAAACCGAGCACCCTAAGTTATTAAATATTATCCAAGTCACATAAACAACTCCATGAAGTTTCTATGAAAGATGCACGAAGGACACGAATGAAAAGAATATCATATTTTGGGTACACGATACTCGTTCTTTCACTTATCTAATAGATACAAACATCAGTTGATAGCACGTCTCCGTCGATTACTTGGTGAGATAGGTAGCGACCCGGGGCACGTGCTCGTTGCCTTATTGGCCGACACCTCGTGTGCCGACGGTGTTATCACCCACCTTGGCCATAACGCGGAACGGCGAGTTATTATTTGACCCCCTGAGAGTCAAACAGCGGAAGCATGAGTGCTCATCTCGGCTATATATATTATAATTAAATCGGTCTCTGTCTGGCGTCTAGAGTCTAGCTAGACTCTAGACTCATGTTTTGAATTTTTGACTGATCTTTTGTAATAACGAGAATTCTCAAAACTAAGGCGCCCAAATTAATTAGTTAAATTCATTTCACCTATTTTTATTACTCACTTCCTTATATTGTCTTTTATCGCCAAACATTACCCACTTCTTTAGCTCCATTTGGTCGAAACATTTGATGAAAATTAGGAAAAACGTAATATTTATTCAGGAGCGATGGCAAAAAAACAAAGAATGTTAAATAAGGACGATAAAAACGTTTCTCTTTGTACGTGACGTCAGATCAACAATTCGATTCTGCAGATTGTTCATTATTCACGAGACGAGACAGAACATTGAGCCGCGTCGAAGATTCGAGCTTCGTTCAAACTTTACTGAACTTTTAAATAAATAAAACATATAGAATAAATTTCCGCTAATCTTAAAAATGCCAAGGTCATTTTTAAATTTTGACGATAATAGAGGGAGAAATAAGCAGCCCTTGGCGAGTTTTTTGCCGGTTCCTTTTATTACAAGGTCTCCCGCGTTTGCGAACCGATTGTGCGGCAGATTTTTTGACATTCATAAGTGCTTTTAGCAGCACTTATGAATGTCAAAAATTATTAAGAAATTCCAAATTTATTTATTCAGTCTAAATAAATAAATTTGGAATTTCTTAATACTCCCTATACTGCATTAAAATAAAAGCTACCTATCACCATTTTAGTAAAAGTTTTTGTTGCATGTTACTTTGTTTTAGCTAGGCGTTTCCTAGGTTTGTTTGATATTACCTAAATCAGCCAAAGAAGTATTGAGTCTACTAATGCTTTCAGTCACAAGTATAAACCCTGCTCTATTTTATAATTCAAGCTGCAATTTTTATAAAACATAGTTGCATACCACATGCATACACATCAAGTTATCAGGTTTTGTATGTTTTTTATTATAACTGGCTTACTCTTTGCTACATTCTGACTCCTAAGACTAGAAAAAGGCATGGTTAAACTCAGTATTTTATTTCGCAACTATAAATCATTGCTACATTTTGCTAAGTTTTTTAAGACTTTTTACATTGTCTCTGTCAAGTATCTAGCCATTTAGGCGGCGTTCAAAGGCAGCACCCCTTAATCTGACTGCGCTAGTTCTCGACTAATTCCCGCAGACAAACATTAAAACGTTACGTGACGACGCGACGACCTGTTTATTCCCGAGGGCCGCGTTACACCCAGCACTGATGCTAAACGAAATGCTGGTATTAGAGTACTTTAACTACGAACGAATTCACCATCATCATTAGATACAAGTTCCATTTACTTGATGAAAACGTTATTAGGTGTTTATGTACAGGTATTTTTTATGAATATGACATAATCACCAGAGTAAATGCTATCTAATTAAAATCATGGTTTAATAAGTGTCAGCGATGTGTAACTGATCAGATTGTAATATCCAATCAGCTGGAGCTAGAGTTTCACAATGTTATGTTTACGTGATCATATTGCAAAGTTTTATAAAATCATTATGCCAAAAAATGATGTAGTGATATGTGGATATTTATATTACGTTAAGGCTTTGAAAGTCAGTAGTTAAGTTAGTTTTCAAGGCTGTTTACTTTCTGATTCAATTAATGCTAAAACAGATTACATACATTTTTGCTTACTCTTCAGCTGCTGCTTTTTCTGTTTACAGTAAAGTTGACTCAAGTTAAACTATCAACAAGTGCTCAATAATCTACAAATATTAGCACAGAATAATGTTCCTCTCAATCCCGGAGGCAGGTCGCTTTGTCCCCGTCCACCGCGTAATCAACCCGTTGCAGTGGATTATTTCCGTAACGACCGCTCCGCAAGCTGTTTATTTATCTAATTACATGGCTAAGAAACCTGCACCATCGTCAACAAAAACCAGCTAAATAAAAAGCAACTATACCTTCTCAACTTTAAAGCTTCTCACAACCGCACGAAAAGTTTGTAATTCAACAGCTTTAATTTGGAGTTGGGACAAGTGAACATCGTCTTTGTTGTAAAGAGTTAAGGTTGAGTAGAACTTTTATTTAAGTTGGTGGATGGCTGAAGCCTGAAGGTAGGCAATTACGTCGTTCTAGCTACCGGGGACGGCTGTCGGTGAGACACGATGCTGGATGGTCTGATACCGGATTAATTAGAGTAATATTTACTGGAATGGTTAAGATAAGTTAGCAATAGCCTTATTTTTTGCTTTGCTTTTCTTGTTACGGTGTTTTAACCCCTTAAAAAAAGGTTAGATAGTTTCAATTCGAAATTCTGTTCATCCAACGGCTAATATAAATGTTGTTAACTAGAGTTATAAAAATATAGGTAATAAAACGATTCCCCTAGAAATATTAACAGTTTTTTAACCAGAAAAACGAATCAATAATCTATACAGCAAAATAAAATAATGTTGAAAGAAAGTCTTTGTGCAAGGTTCATTAGCATCATCATCAGAAATTAAACAAAACCTTGCATTCGATCAAAACCTGGAATGTCTGCCCCGCAATACCACAACATTATTGCGAAAGGAAGAAAGCCAGTGAAAGTTTTCTTTTCTGCCGGTAACGATTGTTGAAAAGCCGCATATCTTCGCGGCGTGTAAAGAGCTTACAAGTCGCTTAGCAACTTTTTCTTTTAAGGGACTTTGTTGACGACAATTTTATTTACGTTACAGTTCAAGTATTTACTTAATACAATTCAGAATCTCCAATAAGTCATAACATGCATAATTCTAATTTTTTATTGCATTCTTACATAATAATGAATAATGGATTCTGTCACCGTGCAGACTCTCACAGCAAAGATATGACATCAAGTTGAACAACAAGCTGTTGCTGGCAAGCTGTCACAGATGATCATAGACGTAACCACTTAAAATCAAGAGGTTTATTTGTTTGTAACCTTTAAAATATCTTTAGCTAGCCAACTATTATCCTTTTTTCTATCCGAACCCGTAACAGTAGCTGACGGATCAGTAATCTCTTCGTTCTTTACCACGTCCGCTCACTTTCTTTCGTGGGCGAGTAACTGCGTTCCGTCTCGCGCGTCACAAATCTCCACCCACCGCTTGTAAACATGGCCCTTGTTTTTATTGGCACAACCTGTCAGATTCGTTCTATTGAATTTACGACATCTCTCAAGTTGTAAAGTTGGTACAAAAGAAAACAGTGTTTTGATATTCACTTGGGGAAAAGTTTAGCATATTGGAACTTGGAAGGAACTATGGTAGAAAAGATTTTGACATCAAGATGGTAAAACTATAAGCGAAGATTGAATGTTAAGTTTTTTGGAAGGGTATTAAAAATAATTTTGTGGACATTATTTTTACACAATAAATGTTTAAAAGATGTGTGATCAATTCATAGGTACAACTATACTCGCGTAGGCTTCAGGTGCTTTCATCGTGGGTTGCCAATTAAATTATTATTATTTCTTGTCTTTTTCTATCAATTCCGTTGCCATTAAAATAAACGCCGTTTGTTTGTGATCTCTAGTTTCTGAGAGGACAAATTATACTTTTGGTGTTATAGCACTTGCTTGCGATATATTTTTGATAGATGGATAATTTGTTTGTGTCAATTATACACTTATCTACTTAACACATTGGTGCCCCAAAAAAGTCTTGTTAAGTAGATTATGAAGTCCTAGACGAGTTCATATTTGATTGACACCAGCTTTCTACAACAATCGTCTAGGCTGTACGGATGTGATTAATCATTGTGTCATTTCATTTTACGCTCCGTGCAACGTCATTAGACTGAGCCGCATAAATTATGCTAATCAACTGTTATGTTAAATGTATTATTTCAATTCGTCCATCAATTGTCGTATAGTATTATCATATTAAACAGTATGCAAATACACAACTTTTTGATAAAAACATAATGAATTTGTGTTAGATTAGTTATGGCTTGGGCAAATGAGTTTTGGTATTTTACAAATATGTAACTTTAATCATTTTAATAATTTCTGTTTTTGTTTTATTTCAAGAATGGATTGCTTTAATTTTATATTTATAATTTTATATTTATTGCTTCTTCGATGTCCAAAAAGCATTGCATTGTGCTGCATTCACCGCTATGAGAGTGCTCTCTACGGTATTGCCTGCCAACGTTATTGCATTTCTAATAACATTAAAATTGGTCTTGAATATGTATGAGAATCGCCAGCAACGTGAATAAACTGATCTGCAATGGACTGTGAATGATTAAAATTACTTAATTAAATTAGTACTGTAATTGATTTAGATTTTTAATTGATTTCCTTTCATTATGCTAGCCGAAAATATGAGAAGAAAAAACGGGTAGAAGCTATCGTTTCGTTTCGTGAACATAGTGACTTTTTACAGGAGTTACTTTGGTGACTTAAATTTGTTAATATTTTCCTATGGTTTAAACTCCTGGTTGTATGTTAGTTTAACCAGCGACATGATGATTGTCTTGTATTACAATTATTTCTGGGTACTATAATTTTTTTTCTTTACGAAAGTTTAGCAGACTGAAATTCTTTTTCCATCAGTCGCTAACAGGAACAGCGCCGTCGCTTGCGGTCGAGTGCACTCACTCGACTCCAAATACTGCGATTGGGACGAGAAACTCTCGCTCCAGATACTTTCTTTCCAATATTTCGCGGTTCAATCGTCGCCCAAACTAGTTGGTGAGCTGAAGAAGTTTATCTTTTCGAATAAAACAAAATGATCACTTCAAAACTTAAAAGTGTGTTTAAGTTATAAAAAAATATATCAAAAGAAAATTGTAATGTCATAATTCATAACAATTATTTTTCATTCACGAAGCATGTTTGTTATCTACACCAGTTTCAATACAATACTATTCCACAAGTTTGAAGAAGCTATTAAATAATAAGATGGTGAAATGCACGAATAACGAACTTAATTAGTTAAGTTAGCGATTAAAATATCATCAACCTAAAATGTTTAATTTGAGAACGATTGCTATAAACCTCTTTAAATACTTCATTTAATTCCCCTTTTAAACTATTCTATTGAACAATTGTATCTTTGAACTAAAACCTGATCAAATTGTCCAGGAAACCAAACCTGACTTAGACTGTTGGTTCACTTTTTAACTATTAACGTCACGGCAGTGATATCGCTGCAATACACATGCACTTTTCATTTCTGGATAGATGTTTCTTTATATTGTTAAAACTAAATATTCTAAGACTAAATGGTTATGATTGTTTGCAGGCGGAGGAGCTGAACTCACTGGTGGGAGATGCGTTCCGAATGGCGTTCGCGTCGCAGCTGCAGCCCTCCGCGCCTCTCTGGGTAAGTGTTGTACTTAATGAGTAACCTTGTACTCTACAGCGTCATCTAACGTAAAGAGAAGCAAAAACGGACTAAAACGTGCCATCGCCTGTCGGAGTACTTGTCAAGACGAATCAAACTCGATGGGGTTGCGTGGTTTTATTACAGAGTTCCTGTGGCCTTCTTCCGGCTCGTCAAGACAAATCAAATGAACCCAAAATCGATGGGATTGCATGGTTGCAATACTTAATTCCTGTGGATTTCTTCCGGCTTCGTCATCAGACCCTGGACCCTCATCTCCTATCAGAGTACTTGTTAAGACAATTCTAATGAGCTCAAACTCGATGGGGTTGTATTTTATAGCAGAGTTCTTGTGTCCTTCTTCCGGCCCCATCATCAGATCAGCTCAATGACACCATAATATTGCATTGCCTTTCAGTTATGACCTATGTTGCAAGTTGCAAGTCTCTAGCTCATCGGGAAGCTAGTATAAAATTATTTGCTAAGGTTGTGACAAAAAAACAAACGCGAAAGCATGCTAATAAAAATGTGTTAAAAATGTAAAATTTCTTCGGCTTTTTCACTTTTTCAACTTCAAAAATGTTTACATATAATTTTCTTGCGTTTTCAACCTAGGAGTCGAAGGCAATCGTGATGTTTTCCACGTAACTAAATTGTCATATGCTATTCGAATTGTCCTTAGTAAACATTGTTTAAATTCTCTATCATTGTTTATCCCACTCGGCTGTAGATCACACGGCGGGTCCATATTACGCGTGATTTACTGCGCCGTATGAAGTAGCGGTCGCGGCGAATGTTAGGACCATGCCCGAGGAATTTGACAAATGTGGAGTATGCAGCCTGTGTCCCGAGTGCCGACTAATATTGTACGGAGACTACAAAGAAAAAAAAAATGCTATTTGATTATATATAAGAATTGAATATAAGTAGTTACCAAAAAACGGATTTGTCCAAGAGAAGCAGTCATGATTAAAGATTAAAACTCAAGTCCTTCCAAACCGAATGACTTCTTGTCCGGCTAAGCTAAATGGGTAGGTATATAACAGATAAAAACTAGAAAAAATAATAATGATGAGATTTTCTGTATCCCTTCTCCTGTAGGTATTATAAGCTCCACACTATCAATTTTTCATCACACTTTTTTCACTTCAAACTCCGGCGCAAACGCAAACAAATGATATGACGACTAGTTGGTACTACGGAACCGCACCTTCAGTAGGGAAAAGTAGGACATCACTCCGTCCCGCTCTCCACCTCATCGTTGCCCTGTCATCTCAACACGGCCGAGGTGAATTACTCACTATTAGTAGACTAACAAAAACCCAAACAAATGAAAACCCTGGCTCGAGTTACAGGACTAAACGGTATAGTTTACATACAAACAGGACCCAAAATAGAAGGTTTATATTAAAATATCGTATTACTTATTTGAGTAGTAAACGGTGGGCGTGCCGGACTAGAGTATAATTACGGCGAGTCGCCGCATCCGGCACCGGACACGGTGATTGGCGGCTTTTAGTAAGGCAACACGGGAAATAGTCCGCAATTATAATTACTAAATTATACAGTCGCCATTAATAATTTATAGCTCGTAGTCCCACAAAAGCTGGATTAGTTGCGTTTTGGTAGCTTGTAATTTCAGTGTTTGCTTTAATCAATATTAAGTTATTATATCTTTAGGCTCTTTATTTTATCTGTAGGCGGAATAAGATACTTGAAGCAGTAAGTAACATTCAAGTGCATAAAGAATATTCAATTAAAGTTAAAGTCAACTAAATTAATCAGAAATATCTTCACATAACTAAATGAAGAGCTCGGATGGCAGTTTGACAAAGATCAATAAATGAAAATGTAAAATGAAAAGGTTTAAAACATTTATTTATTACATGTCACAAAGTTTATGTAGATGTTACATTTATACTAAGTAAATACAGATCATGTGACACCCTGTAAGGGCGTAGAAATTTTTCTTTTAGTTTTCCTGTTCTTGATTTGTGTTACAGATCCACGGGGTTTCAATTTGTGTAGCTAGAAAATAAACATGATACGTTGCAGTACCAATCGTTGCATTTTCATATCTAATGGTTTTTTCTGAACTGTTAGTTTTCGTACCATGCCAACGCGATGTGCAAAACATCGATAAATAAGGTTGTATCGCGCGCACCAATCACCCGGCCGCACGAGACGGATCATGCGGTTCCGGCGGTACGTTCCTGCGATCCGTTCCGGCAGCCGGCGCGTAATTTAAGCCACTTAACGCTTGCTGTATCGCCGTTGGATCGTTTTATTTATTTACCTTCATGATTACAGTAGGTGTGATTTACGGGTTGTTTGAGCACGCAAGTAAGGCTCGTCAAAACTTATTTATGAAACGTATAATGTGCGACATCTGAGTTGATAAGATAAACGGTAAAATTATGCAACGACAAATACTCGCTCTGAAACACCTTAAGCTCAGAACAGAATCCTAAAGAAAGAACGCTTCGGTTTTAAAACCATCCACAAGAAAAATCCATTCAAAATTACTGAAATAATTATAACAACGACATTCTGTTTTGAACATTATTTTAAGTCACTGTCTTTTTATCGTTAATAACATGTAGATAGCTCAAAAATAATGACGCTTTTCTGTTATTTGGACTCAAGCTTTTAAAACAAATAACTTCAAAAATGCCATTAGTAAAATGTATCGATATATTTATTTGAAGAAGCTCCACGAACGGTACAATGTCATTAAAATCAATTCTCACGGACCACCGAGGAGCCATAAATCAAACGGCTCACTCTAAACTGTTTTAATAGTGAGATAACAATGCGAGCGTATAATCTGTGCTTGATAAATCAACAGAAGCTGCTCTTTGGGTGAGGAGGATAGTTTTGATTACAGGTTTGAATAACAAGTTTATGTTTTGGAAGCCAAATAACGTAGTCGGCTGACCCGGCTTGATACACATAATTGAAGGACATCCTTAAGAAAGAGTTTAACGCATTTTAGGTACTGAATTTTCTGAAATTATAAATATTATTTTCTACAAATTAAAGTTAAAATTTGTTGATTAAGCTGGCTGTTAAATGTATACAATAGATTATTTTGATCCTCAAAATAATGATTGCTATTTACGTAATTCCGAAAAAGTATGTTTAAAAGAGTTTGTCGGCCCTTGCGAGCGTGACGCGAGATAAAACTAATTTATCGCTCCCGTTCCTCCGCCACTTGACCCCAGAACCTTTGTTTCATTTTAAAACTTTAACTGAGTTTCAGGAACGTTTTTTCACTAGCTTTACGATGGGCCTTGACTTTTGGGGGTTGATTCTTTTAGGAGATTAGAAGTTCTTTTTAAAGTGGGTACCCTAGAGAGTAGTTGGTTTTTTTTTCATCTGCCGTCTTTAATAGACAGACATTTTGGTTGCCGATTCTATTTTCCAGAAATGAAATGAAATGAAAAATTCTTTATTCAAATAAACTTAGATATTAAGTGCTTTTGAATTGTTTATATTTTCCTACCACCCATTCAAGACTTTTTTATTCGAGACAGATTTATCTTTCCACTGATTCAGCTAATATGGTTTTGCCTTTGACTATCGCACAGTCAAATACCAATCCTTATTCAACAACGCTACTGAAAAATTCCGTACAGTCATAATTTTTGGCGCCAGTTCGTCACGAACGTGCTTGCAGCGGCCGTTAAAATGTACAGCATACGCGACACGACGCCACGCCGTGTACAATTGCGTGGTACCCGGGAACATAAATTTTAACAAAAATAAAAGGTGAAACAAACGTAGTTGACGCGATACGTGTAACTTATGAGTGGTCAATGGCTCTGAGGTTTTTAGAGTGGTGCCTATATTTTTTTATTACCTACTAGTTAAATGTCCTTACAGGAGTCCTTACTGCTATCGTCTGGAGAGCCAGACGATAGAATTGAAATGTAATTTTTAAATTGATTCTAAAAGGTGTTTATTAATAGAAATTTCAGGAATAAAAACAATTCAGTTCGATACGAATGAATAGTGTAATTAAAATAAAACAATACATAATTCTAAAGAACTTTAATAATATCTGGTATCGCTATGTATATTGGCAAGACTAAAATTACCGTTTACCATAGATTTGTGATGATGATATGATAGTGTGCAAATGAGATGAGCAATGCAAATCTGTTGGGGCTTTACAAGTACAGTGTCATTATGATTAAAGTTTGACACTTTTCATCCAATGCAATGATGAATTGAGTGTTGTTAACAGAATAGTGTACTCATGTACGGACTACTTCATTCTTCAAACACATAGCTGATTAACTTTGAGAATATTTGATAGAGAATGATGAAAGTGACGAAAAGCTCATCCCTGTCTTCTTTTTCATTAGTAGTGTGTTGAAATTGAAATTGAAATTGAAAAATTCTTTATTCAAATAAGCTCACATAACAAGCATTTTTAAATCGTCAATTCTTTTATCCTACCACCCATTATGACGTCTTTTAGCTGACAAGAAAAATGGGCGCAAAAAACTTATCAGCTTTATTAGAAGGAACGATATTTACAAATATGTATATCGTTTCCAGACATTACATTCAAAGTATTCATACATGTTACCATTAACATAGATTCATAAATAAATAACATTATTTAATTAGCTCATTTCTACTGAATCAAATTACAGGTGTCAAGCTTAATTCAAAATTTAAGGCTCAGCCTAGGCTATTACAAAAAAATTATATATATATCTATTCATACAATTCAATAAACGTTAAGACAAGTAGGCAGAAGCAGACCCATTCCCACTGGCAGCACCCGTTCACGAGCATGACGCATGAACCAGCCATCGCTTCGCTCAACCATACTCGTATTTGAGGGAACGTAACGACCCGCCTCACACGACACCACCATAGAAATGATTAAAGAGAGCATGACATACTTAGGCTACCCGTGTTAAGGCATCGAATTGAAAACTAATATCCAAAAGCTTTTCATAGGTCTATAGAAAGTGAAAGATTGCAATAAAAAAAAAAATCCAAAACAAGGTAGTAGTTATGAATTTTATCTTTTGGGTAAGAAGTGCCATACACATAGATAATATATATTAAACATTTATATATATATATATATGTATGCGACGTCCTTAATACAAGTAGTCAGAAGCAGACCCATTCCCACTGGCAGCACCCGTTCACGAGCATGACGCATGAACCAGCCATCGCTTCGCTCAACCATATTTGAGGGAACGTAACGACCCGCCTCACACGACACTACCGCAGAAATGTTTAAAGTGAGCATGACATACTAAAGCTACCCATATTAAGGCGACGAGTCAAGAAACCTGTAGATACGTTTTTTAAGTAGGTAGGACACTTCTTACAAACTATACTTAAAAAGAAAAGAAAAAAAAAAAAAAAATATATCGATGATTCGAATCACTTGAAATTATAGTACAGAACTTTATACTAGACCCACGAAAGAACCACGGACTTATCTTAATCTATACTGAACATTAGAGTAAAAATTAAAAATACAAAAGCTATGCCCAGGCGTTATTATCCTTCAAATAATCGCAAATAGTGTAATAGCCTTTACTCATGAGATTGGATTTAACAGTATTTTTAAATTTTTCCAAAGGCAGTTCTGTAACTTCTTGTGGAATCTTATTATAAAAGGTAATACATCTACACAAAAAAGAGGTTCCGGTTTTATGCAGTCTGCGCTTTGGAACAGCAAGTTTGTCCTTGTTTCTTGTATTGAATTTATGAACATTACTATTCTTTACAAAACTATCTAAATTTTTCTTTACATACATTATATTTTCATAGATGAATTGGGAAGCAACTGTTAATATTTTAATTTCTTTAAATAAGTCACGAAGGGTATCTCTAGACCGTAAGTTGTAAATAGCGCGCACTGCCCTTTTTTGTAAGATGAATATGTTATTAATATTAGCAGCTGAGCCCCACAACAACAAACCGTAAGTCATAAGACTATGAAAATAACTGAAGTAAACCAATCTTGCTGTTTCAATGTCAGTCAAAAGCCTTATTTTCTTAACGGCAAAGGCAGCGGAACTAAGTCTACTTGACAAGGCATCGATATGAGGGTCCCATTGCAACCGCGAGTCAATAATAATACCTAAAAATTTTGTGGAGTCTACCAATTCGACTGTTTCGCCATTTACATTTATTGTAGTATGAACCTGCCTCACATTAGGAAGTGAGAATTTGACACATTTAGTTTTACTAGAGTTAAGCTTCAGATTATTAATGGTAAACCAATGCATCACCTTGGAAAGAGTGCTGTTTACATCGTCACTGCAATCACATCCTCTATCGACTTTAAAAATTAAAGAAGTATCATCAGCAAACAGTACTATTTCACACAAGTTTTTGGTATAGTAAGGAAGGTCATTAATATATATAAGAAAAAGTAATGGACCCAATATCGATCCTTGCGGCACGCCCATGGTAATGGGTGCTTCATAAGACTCTGTTTTATTCACAACAACTTTTTGAGTTCTCGCCGATAGATACGATTGCAGAAGGCTTACTGCATTTTTTGATACACCATAATGTTCCAATTTATGTACTAAAGTACTGTGACTGACACAATCAAATGCTTTAGAGAGATCACAAAAAATACCAATTGCATCTTGTCTACCCTCCCATGCCTCAAAGACGTGTTTGAGAAGTGCAATTCCAGCATCAGTTGTGCATCTACCACGAGTAAACCCAAATTGTTTCTCGTGAAGTAGTTTGTTGATAAAAAAATGCGCTAATAATTGATCATAAATGATCTTCTCAAAAATTTTGCTAAGTGCTGGCAAAATAGAAATGGGTCTAAAGTTAGCGGGATCGCTTTTGTCCCCAGATTTAAAAAGAGGGATAATTTTACCATATTTCATCAAGTCTGGAAATATCCCTTCATCAACACACTTATTGAAAATAAAAGCAAGATGGGGGGCAATAGAAGTTATTATTGATTTAATTATGTGAGTTGAAATGCCCCAAAGATCTTCAGTTTTTTTTATATTTATTGAATTAAATGTTTTCAGGATGGTATCACTATTGATATGTCTAAATTTAAATATATTATTGCACTTATCACATGATTCCAAGAGGGAGACAGAAAGGTTCTTGGAATATAGCATTCTAGCTTTCCTAGCCTTGCCTCGATAAACCGAAAGTGCGGGTGTCGTGCCTGAAGGCACTAAACAGAACAAAAGAAAAATCCGGCGATAAAGGGCCCACGCTATTCGGCCCAATGGCATTGAAGCCTGGGGCGCGGCGTGAGCTGGGAACGAGCGGCGGCATCCTTCAACTGAAGGACGGCTACAATACGATATGATCAAAGCCTGATTATGATACGCGTTTGGAAGTTTCAAACATCCAAAAGTATTGGTCCGTTAAACTTTTTGGAGTGGCATGGATTGAAAACATAACGTAAAGAAGAAGTGACATTAATTTGACGAAATTATTTAACGAAAAAGAGTATAATAACATACTAGTGCACTTGTGAGCTGTAGACCTCGCGAGAGTCGCGAGTGTGTCCTTGCATTCCATAAAACTGAATAAACGTTCACAGCGCACCTTAAAACAAAATCATGAAAACTTAGAGCTGAAATAAAATTCTGAAATATTTTTTTACGGTTAAACCCCATATTATCTCTATCGCTATTTTGAAAAAGTTTGATAACTAAAATATTTCCTTTGGAATGAAATTTCAGATGACGTTTGCCCAACTATTTTGCAAAATAATTTTTTTGTTTAATTTTTGCGACAGGGACTGAAAGGGATTTTGAAAATTTGAATTGGGCTACTAGAGCATGTGGGGTATCATATGTAAAAGCGCTATTTGCACATTTTAAAACGCATAGTTTTCGACTTTTGATGAAAATTGTACAAAAAAATACCGTCTTATCTCCGAAGTTTGCATAGAGAAAAAATCTGAAAATATTCTATGTGATAGAAGTTGTCTCTATACATATAGCACACTTTTTCAGAAATCATCAACAAAAATAACATTAGTTCCACTATCGTTCAAGATGGCGCTGACCTATAACTGGCATATTCTACACCACAGTATATTTATATATGATAGTACGGAGCTCTCGGTGCGCGAGTCCGACTCGCTCTTGACCGGTATTTTGTCTGTTTTCGGAAAAGTTGTAGAAAAAAAAATTGTCATTTATTATGTTAGTAATCTACTCCTGCGAGGTTGTTAGTGTTTTACATATAACCCTGTGGTTGTTCACAATCATATTATAATTAATTAAGATATTTATTGACCGAGCACGAGCACGGAAGCACGAGCTAAGTGTCTTTGCTTCAGCTTGGGCAAAAATGCTTTCCGTTTTTGCTTTTCGCTTTACTTTCCATAATATGTCTGTCCGTTTGTTTTTCTCTACAGGTCGCAATTATTAACCGATTCTCGTGAAATTTTGCAGAGGCAGTTTTTCGAAATTTTTCGAAAAAAATATCAAAATCTGATCAAAACTGTCACAAACTCGAGGTCTAAAGCTCACAGAGCCACTTGTTATAACAATATTCTAAAGACGAAACTACATTCCAAAGGTAGGCTATAGAATCCTTGCGCCACACAGTATCGCCGCAGTAATCTCGGCGCTGATAGAATACGTGCCGCGGGTGAGGGTCGTCATGTGACCCGCAAGCTGAATACAATCCGGTAGGTACGCACTCTTTCCATAAACAATGCATACATCTGGAGATCGATTTTATGAAAGCTCGACAAAAATCTGGCATGAAATAGTCACATCACCAAATTGGTATGACCGCTGTTTTGTCTGTCACAAGTATTGGATGGCTTATTTAGATTTCATGTAATTTTACAAAGAGGAGTAGCATTCAGAATTAATTAGTAGCCAGGTTATGGTAGTTAAATCCCTTTTCCCCTACAAAGCTTATTTTTTATAAACAATCTATAAAATTTTACTTATGAATGGATTTAAAAATGCAATTAAAGAAGCACAAATATTTTTTGTCGAGTTCGGCGATATACATGTTCAACATGATCAAAGTCTAATAGCATATACTTATCTAGGCATCTACCCTAAACTTAGTACATAGCAAAATAAAGACTGCTATGTAGTGCCTGCTAACATCACTTATGTAACTAGAACGAACGAACTCCTATCTGAGCTTTCACTGATTTTCGTAACATTTTCTTCATTCGTAAGCGATTCGGTTTCTCTCATACTCATAGCAAGCCAAAATACTGCCATAACCGATCGAGCGCCCATCTGAGGAGCGATAAAGAAAATTGTATGAGCCCTAATGCGGCCCCAGCCACTGTATTTACAGATAAGCCACCATGTTTTATTGCCAGACTGTCCGAGACGATCCCAGATATGAAACATTGTGTGGAAGATGGAACCAGTTATCGCTAACTTAGATTAGAAAAATGATATCCGTTCTCAAATTGATCTGATTCATGACAACCAATTAAAACCTGTCATCGTTGTAGTTGAAGCCGTGTTAAGTAAAATTGCTTTTTTAAAATGTCATTATACGAAATGAATAACCAAGAACATGTTCTGTTTGCGGTAGACTGGGCGGGAATAGGCATCCATGAATTAATAATTATAAACAATGAGGATTGTAATAAATTAAATGGCTAAAATTAATTACTCCGAGAACAAAGCCAACGATTGAAAGGCTTTGAGCGATCACTGTTAAATTTTGTGGAAACTGAATTGAGGCCGTAGTGAGAATTACAAAGGAGTTGATTTCATAAATACCAGTAAGTAAATTGTTAAACTAATTATAGTTAGGACTTCATGCGGCCTATTACCTAATCGATACTGCCAAGCATTGCCCGATATTACGATCATTTATTGAATTACCCTGCCGCGTATCACGATTGGTTTAGTAGCTATTCTTAAATATTTGGAAGAAGACAGAAAGTTACTAAATAGTTCAGAATCAAATTTCTTAAAAATGAATTACACGGAAAGTATGGTTTCTCTTCGCAAAGTGTTTAATTTCAATTGGCCCGACTTTCGTGTTCGGCAATAGTTAATTACCGAGCCGTGCCGAAGCTTACGGTTTGTTTCTGGTTGCGTTGGGCCGATTGGGCGCGGGCACGCGACAGACATAAATCTGTGAGTATCGCCCCCTGATCTGCACTCACTTGCTGTGGAATGTGCCGCAGGTTCAGAACCTGTGCCCGATTATTGTTCAGGTTATTGTCGCGCCCTTGGTTTTAACGAGTAACTACAACTTCAAGCAGGTGATAATTCTGAAAGAACCGATTGTTATAGGTAGGTACAATGATTTTAGTCTTTCGAACTTCTTACCGCGGACACAGAATACAAAGCGTCCGCGCACAAACACGTTTGGAAAAGACGGCGTTACTATATACCTCTCCTTACCTGATGTTTAAACATTACAGCTGTTGCTTCTAGTAAATTCATTGCAAATCTTGCGCAAATCTCGATTAATATTCCATTGTTAAAAGTTTATTAATCTTGGACTGGTGTCCAACTGGAGCAAGTTAATTGCGACCACTGCTCAGCTGAGTTCTAGACCTGCATATTGAAGTCACAGGCGGTTGACTAAATTGCAGTACAAATTTATTGGTGGAAGCGTTTGGGTATGCAACTAGGTTAGAATATACAGCAACCGCATTGCATTCACCATGAGCATTGTTGAAAGTAAAACTGTATACCAAACAATGATAAACTAAATGACATTTTCATTAGCTAACAAGCGTTTCTTTCTTCTTTTCAAAATCTGATTAAATTCTAGAAGCTTATTTTTCTTTCATCAATTTCCGCAAATGTATAAAATCTGGACTGAAGGATTCTTTATAGTCGGTAAGGGACCACTTTGTAGCAGTACGTGTGAATATTTGATATTCCGGATGCGGTGCCAGAGACTATGACACCCCCAAGTGTGGACTCAGGCAGGAACCCTTCCGATGTTCTTGAATATTTGCTTATTATTTGAGCTGACACGTGTGATTGGCTAACGAATGTCACGATGTTGGAAAGTACCTATCTAACATTGTTCAGGGACCCTATTTTTAAAATCATTTGTTTAAAATAGTTCGTGTGACTTAAGTCACATGCGACGTAATGTCACAATTTACACTTTGTATACTACACTGACAACTACTGGCCCAAGAGTAATTAAAAAATACGGATTTTGGCTATGTCAAATGAAAATTAGTAGTAAGTATTGAGTGCTCGACGCCAACCGAATGATTTAAAAAAGGGCCCCGATCTGAGGGCCTACTTAAATGTCCATTCTACTAAAATGTACGCTAGTAAAATAGAATGACAATGTATGGGATTGACAGGAGCTAAGCGTTAGCTTATGTCATTCCCATACATTGTTATTCTATTCTACTAGCGTTAATTTCAGTAGAATGGCCACTTTAGTAGGTGGACTGATCTCTGATATGATTTAGAAGAAAATTGTTTTGAGGCTTCCCTCCCACGGGCGTTCGAAGTTCAATATTGATCGCCTATATTCAGAGTATTATGTTAATAATTAATAAACAAAATAAATAATAAATATTTGACACATACGTTGCTCCGATTCCAAAGTAAGTAGCTAAAGCACTTGTGCTATGGAAATCAGAGACAACGGTGGTATCACAAACACCCAGACCTGAGCCAATATAGAAAAGTACGTTTTATAAATTGACCCAACTGGGGATCGAACCCGGGACCTCAGAGATGGCGACACCTTGAAAACCGGTGTACAAAGCTACTCGAACACGGAGGTCGTCAAATGTTGAATGTAGAAGTTAAAATTAGATTTGTTGCCAATAGCA
The DNA here is from genome assembly GCA_963556745.1 of Catoptria pinella. Classification (NCBI taxonomy): domain Eukaryota; kingdom Metazoa; phylum Arthropoda; class Insecta; order Lepidoptera; family Crambidae; genus Catoptria; species Catoptria pinella. The sequence continues at coordinate 13,660,640 of OY750768.1, read as the reverse complement.
AAGAAGAATTCCTTTTTATTTATATCATAAGATTCACAATTTCACACAAATTTTTTTCAAACATTTATTTATTTAAAACTTTTACCCGTTTCTCCGGAATAGCCATCGCAAGAAAAGTCAAGTTAGCAGCCCACTTAGGGACCCTAATATCTCGGCTTGTATCAAAGCACTCCTATTGAAATTTTGCGTAAACGATACACTATTTATACACAGTTTTTTGACATCACATTGATACGAACTGTACCCACCACTTTTAATTTTATTTAGTCTTTTGTTACTTTTCAATAGGGAGGTACTTGTAAAATTGATAAATTCTCTCAATTTAAATATAGCCAAAGAATAATACCTCAGATCTGTGTCTGTTTTCGAAGTGTGACTGTATGTAATTTACACGCAATATCGAGATGAAAGCGCGCCGGTGATCGCCCCGCCCCCCGCAGGTGTGGAGGGGCGGGCAGTTGTGGACACGTTTTTGTCCAAAAGTGATTGATGATCGATTTGATCGATGTTTCGAATCACGATCGCGATAATGCTGGTTATACACTGAACCGCTAATCTAGATTGTGCGCACTGATTCGAAATTATGACTTAACTAACAGTAGATAAAAATAATAGTTTGGCATAATAAAGTGTATCGCAATTAAATAAATCTTCAGATAATTAATTAACCCTAGGAATAACGTATAGTATACGTAGTTTTTATTAACTCAATATAGGTAAGGTACTTAGATGTTGTTTAACTGACTTACACATAATATTGTGAAAAGTAAAATAAATGTAGCTTACTCCCGCAAAAAATATATGCCCGCAAAAAAATGCACATGCACACCACAAAAATATCAGTGCACAATACCTGCATTTAGCATGACAGCGACACACCTTGCACCTTTACCAAATTTGACTACTCTACACGTGTTTCGCCCCAACCCGGAGCATCCTCAGGAGTTAGATCGTGCGTAAACCAACACCGATTCGGTGTTGGCTACATAGCTTACTCCCGCAAAAAATATATGCAGGATATTTTTCTTTTCACAATGGTTTGGGACTTCCGCCAAGTGATGCCTGATACAATCAAATACTTACACATAAAAAAAAAAACTCAGAATCATAAAGTTATCGACGATGTAACTGTGGTTTAATCTAAACCGGTAGTTTTCTCTAATCGAATTATATAGACGATAACCCAAGTGTCAAAGAGTTTATTAATCACTTAAATACCACCGTGTTTTTGTCTCGAGAAAAAACATGTTCTGCGTTCTAGCCATTAGAGAATTAGAGAGATTTAATAATTTGCTGGAAATTGCTTCAAGAGTTGCGTGGCTCTGGCTAGTATAAAAATATCATGGTTTTAAATGTTAAACAGTAAAGTATTAGTCTAACTTAGAAATACATACTTACTGCAAGTGCGATAATATTAGATTCAATTATTAATATTCAAAGATTTAAATCAACGCTAATAAAGTCCAATCAATCCCTTACATGTATGTTTCTTCCCTATTAAGTAAGAATTACTAATTACGTATATTAAATTAAAAAAAACTTGATGCAAACAAAAAATAGTCTCGACCCGTCTTTCACTCCTTCTGACTATAGGTACCCTTCCAAAAATACACTTTAACTATATTAGAGATGCGCCATGTACTCGGTTATTACTCGGTACTCGGCATACTCGGCAAATTTAATAGTACTCGTGCTCAGCCGAGTAACTCGGTTAAATTAAAATTGTTAGAAACCGAGAAAGAATAAAAAGAAACGCTGTTAAGTGTCTTCACTTATATATTTACTAGTAGAGTTGTAAATCTCATTCGTAACATTTTGTAACATTGTAATATTTTGAACATTTTACGAAATGGCTGAAATATTAATTTTCCCCATATCTCCGCCATTTTAAAAAATTTCAGAAAACTGAATCGATAAAAAATTCAAATAATTATAGAGCCTGCTCACAAAATAAACGATAAACGGTTGAGAAATGCGACCTGCAGACGAACAGACGGACAAACATACAAAATTATTTTTGCCCTAGCTAAAACGGAGACGTTTCGCTCGCGCTTCGCACTGGCTCAGTCAATAACTAACTTTATAGTGTCATCAAAGTGTCAGTACTATCGACATCATGAAGATTTTGATACCTAAGTACTTGAGTTATGAAAATCCTGCTTCAATATTTCTTTTGCATAAATGAAAACTTTTTGAGCTTATAGGTCTATGATACCATGTCTATGATACCATACTCATGACAATTGACAATTGGCACGTTATTAGGACCCACGTGAACACACTGGAAAAAGTTATGTATTATTATAAAAACAAATGATGACATAACATTTTATATCACAAATATAGCCGGCGGCGATACTTCGCAATCATGTTTAAACATGATTTTGTACCGAATTACCGATATGAACTGAACTGAGTAATTTGGCTGAGTACTCGGTTCGGTAAAGAAGAAACCGAGTAATACTCGGTCCTCGGCGAAATTGGTACTCGACGCATCTCTACTGTTTACAAAGTTAAATTCCCAGTATTGACAAAAGGGGAAGGAATCTTTAATTGCTTCCTTCCATTTGCTCAGGTCACGCGACGCGTCTCACTATGTGAGCTGTACCCAAATATAATTTACTTTTAAAGCCATAAAGCTCAAAATGGTTGCTGCAATCTGCAGCAATTTAAGTGTTTGTTGTGACAGGCAATGATTTGGATCCCATTATCGCCGAGATAATAACCTCTCAGTTCGCATTCCTCGTCTCTGGAATGTAGCTGGATTTATTGCGTCATGAGAATAGTCTCACGTTAACGCAGAAGTAATAATAGTACTGACGTTAGTACCAACAAATGGATAGATTTGCAATTCATTGATTCCAATGTAGAATGTTTTGGGTTCACTATCTGTCTCTGTTGTTTTCATTTCAATTGATTTACGTCAAATACTTTTTGTAACCTGGCCCATAATGTTATAGTGTGTGTGTCTGCTAATGCAAAAAGTGTTTTTAGACTACTTTAATTTTTTAATAATGGCAAGATAATTTTGTTGATTTACAAGTCGTCCACCAGTCGGCGCACCACCGCTTACTTGGCGCTAGTGCAGATTTAGACATGGCATGTTGTTTGCTATGTTTGCTGTGGCCTGTGTGCTATCAATTTTTTGATGTTGGAAGCGAATTTTCGTAAATATCAATTTTTCTTCCAATACATTTTGGTTTTCTTCAATCTTTAATTCGTTTACTGTCCAACTTTCATAATAATAATTTATAATTACCAATCATTTCTAGATATAATGTAACATAAACGGGAAAATTGGGGGTAAATGCCCGTAGGGCATGAGGGGTGACAAAGGTCTCCAGCAGCAGTAGCGCCACCAAGCGGTATAAATTTTGTGATATCCCGCCATTTCATATGTTTTATACATTTATCTTACTTTATTGTTTTTTTTACTCTAGTGCAAGGAGTTAAGCAATGACTGCGGCATGGGAGTTCGCGCTCCCGACTCGCTGCCAGGACTCAAACACCACTACCCACATTGCGGAGACAGGTACTTATTCTGTAGAATTCTAATAACACATCTTTACTGGTATGAATTGAATTTGATAACATTTAAATTAGTTACCAAATTCTTCGCTGCTGTTTTCATTACAAATCAATTGTTATGAGTAATTTATTAAATGGATCAAAACGATGAAATAAAAATATAAGTCCCTCACTATTTTCTGGTTTAATTTAAAAGGGAACAGAATATTTATGTAATTAGTGCCAAGTAAGTTAATTAGAACTTAAGTTTTGGTTAACCAAAACTCGTGAAACAGGCCTTTAAGATTGAGAAGAATATCTAAGCATCTAGGTATATATCTATCTATCATATCAGGAACTTAGAAATTTTACGATCAATATCAGTACTAAAATTTCAGATCTCCAACGAAATGCGACAGAATGGGCGTGACGAAACTGGTGAACGAACCGAGCCCGAGCAGCTCCGAGGAGTCGAACTCCCCGACGGAGGTGAACTGCTACCGACGGCTGGGCGAGCGGCCGCCGCTGATGAAGCGGCTGGCCATGGGGTTCAGCGGGGCGCTGCTGCAGCCCTCTGACGATGACTCCACGCCGCTAGTCACCGACACGCCCACCACGTGAGTTAAAATTCCTTATCTCATCAGAGTCTGCTATAATCCATTCAAAGATGACTTTGTCATAGTACCCACCAATCAAGTTGAGACATCTTTACAATGACCTTCTGTTTCGTAAGAATAAGATCTTTGTAATGTATTTGTTGTTCGATTCTGACGGAAATTTCAAATTGTAACTACCTATATCAATTGCAATTGTTATTGACGGGCTTGAGAATAATAATTTGGTAGATAGTATAGTAAATAGATAGTATTGGTATATCTTTATTTTACTGTAGCAAAATTTTTCTTACATGCTTCCAGCCCTACAAACCTTCCTTTGTGTCTGAACGCCGGGTACATAAACGAGGCGTCGGAGGCGGAGGCGCGCACGCGGGAGAGCAACCGCGAGCCACCGCCCGCGCCGCGTCGTCGCGACACGCTGCACGACCAGGATCTCGATTTTCGGAGATGTAATAATGTTAAGAATAGGTACGTACGTGCAATTCTCACCGTTTCCTTATCATATTACAAATTATTATTCAGTATAAAGAACAAACCCTCATAACACATTGCTATTGTAGATACCGAAAACAACAGCAAAAATATACAGAATACTTTCATCAAAGTTTTTGGGTAGGTGTTCAAGAATACCTCTCTATCTTGATTGCTCTCTTATAAACAAGTTGTATTTTATCAGGAATTTCTTTCTGATTGCAGTTTCTCAGTATCAAGTAGTCCGTCAGCGGCGTGCAGCCGCACGACGTCGTCGTCGTCGGGCGCGTCGTCGTGCGGCGGCGGCGGCTCGCGCGGCTCCGGCAACAACAACGCGCCGCGCGCCGAGCCCGAGCTCCGGCAGGCGCCCTGGTTCCAGCAAGGAATACCCAGGGAGGTCAGTATGTGTATCTTAACACATAATATTAAGGTCAGTACGAAAACATTCCCATTACACACATTTTCGCCTATACCAGTCATTAGGAGCGTAAGACACGTACTCGCCTGTAGCACACCTCCGTCGCGAAACAAGCCCGGCGAAACCTCAGTAGGTTCTGCCAGTTATACGACAAGCGAAACAGATGCGAAACAGCCTATTCTAACGCATAGATTTAACTATGTTGCTGTCTCTTTAACGTGCGAAAATAATGGAAACCACTACGTAGATGACATGTGATCGTCATAAATCGTCGTCGACAGATGATAAGTCATGGCGAAACCTACTACGGTTTTGCTGGTATTGTTTCGCGCCGGAGTTGTGATACAGGCGACTATAATTGTGTCCCATTTACAATAAATAAGTCAGATTAGAGTTTCGCTTGAATAATGTGTTGTGTTTTAGATAGCGCTGGAAGTGCTGGGCGGGCAGCCGGTGGGGTCTTTCCTGGTACGCGGCAGCAGCACGCAGGCGGGCTGCTACGCGCTGTCTGTGCGCGTGCCCAGGGACTTCCAGCCCACCGGCATCGCGCACTACCTTATACTGCGCACACCCAAAGGATACAAGATTAAGGTCCGTGTTCTCTATGTTTATGCCTTTCCTTGTCTTTATGTCATTTTATTTTAGAGGTATTTAATGAATTAATTGGAAATAGTACTCGACGTTTTAAACATGCAACCGCTATTATATGGTATCAATTAATGTGAAAATGGTTTTTCCAGTTTTTAATAACTGCTCGTTTACGGAGAAGCGATTTCTTCTCTTCACGCCCCGCATCTTCACAAACAACATCGTACATTGCCATATGTCTGTGTTTTCGATCGCGATTACGTGGGCCGCACGCGCCGTCTCTCTGTAAACGAAAAAAACGTCCGACGCGCGACGCACCGCGTCTCCGTAAACGAGCACTATTCAAAACTAGTATTTGTGTAATTGCAGGGTTTCACGAAAGAGTTCACGTCTCTGAGCGCGCTGGTGACGCACCACAGCGTGATGCCGGAGCTGCTGCCGGTGCCGCTGCGCCTGCCGCGCGCGCCGCGCCCGCCGCCTGCCGCCGGCGCCGCGCCGCGCGACCCCGACAAGGCCGACCTGCGCTCACTCACGCGACCCCACCCCCACCCCCACCCCCACCACCATCTACAGAACTTCCTAGCGCAACTGGACGTCTAGTCCTCACTCGTGGCACCTGAGGGCCTAGACAAGTGACAAACGCTTGGCTTTTCGATTATTCGAATAGAATAGAAATGACGTAAGTGTATGAAATCGACATTTCCAAACGTCGTGATCGTCTATGATTAGCGACATCTTACGTTAATTACATACAAATGTCTATTCTATTCAAATTGTAGAAACCGACTTGGCTATAGGGCCTGCCCTTGTGATGCCACAAACGACAGTATGTGAACTTTGTGTGAATGCAGAAATGTCAAACGGTATTTACTGAATAACGAGGCTGTTTTGAAAATGTTGGCGCGCCCAAACCGTCCTCTACAGAACTTTCTCGGGTAACTAGACGTCTAGTCTTCACTTCGGGCACCTGCCGAAGCTCATGTAATGACACAGACCACAGACGACAATAAAGGAGCTTTGTTTTGCAATCGCCAGACAGGAAAGTGCACAAACGGAATTTGGTTAAATACTTTGCAAAGCTGATTTCCAAGTGTTGGCACGCCGCACCGACATCTGAAGAACTTCCTGGCTCGCTAGACGTTTGGCGTTTACTACTACTAGACGACAATTGCTCTGTTAGGTTAGGAGAGCTTTGTGTTTAGTTGTGATCGTCGGACAGGGGAATGCAGAAGAAATGTCTACGGAATTTTATTGAATACTTTACAAAGCTGATTTGTGATTTGTAACTTCCTAGCTCAACTAGACGTCAAGCACAAATTATAAAGTACATAGACATGGGAGGGACACTCGGATCGAATAGCAGTTTTCTATGAACACACACGTTGACATCACGTGCTGGCAATCTCAGGTAAAGTTAAAGCCTATATTCGGTACTGTTGCAGTTATCGAGGAGTTTCCTAGCGCAATAAAACAATTGTGTTATCGACCACAGCTAGAGGTAGTACTAATATGATTAGATATTAGTGTGGCCACATTATTAATGTGGCTAGAGCAGCACCCCGTCTAAAACACACTTTCACAGACTTTTTAGTCCAAAGGTCTCCTCTTTAAACGTTGCATCTGGCAATGTGATACCACAGTGGCCCCTACAGTGGGGACATCAAAAATGGCTTATGGTCATTGCAGAATATTATAGTGAATTTATTTTCACTTCCTTCTGACTTGAGAAAGAGTATTAACTCCCACATTGTATCTACGAATCTGGAATACCTACGACCAATCGAGTCAGGGACACGACGAATCCGGAACAAATCCGTAACTCAGACTGTTATGACAATCATGAAAATAGTGGACTCGCGATTTGCGACTGTGACAATGATTACATGTTGTTGTTTTACACATTGTACATAATAATAATAATAAATTAATAAAAATAACTAATTCAGAATGATGTTATTAATGTGATCGAGTTGTATTTAAAGAAATCACATATAGAATGACGCCTGAGACGATGAACAAAAAGGCAAAGTAAAAACTGCTTTATGATAATAAGAGAGATGAAATTATTATGTTCATTCAGCTGATGTAAAATTATATCAAGAGATCAAAAATAGTCATTGTTAAGTCATTAAAATATTGTTCGTTGTCTAGTACTGTTGCTGAGATAGTTCTCATTTATTTTATTTTTCAATGAATAATGTGATAAAATATCGTAATAGGAGTGTATAAATTTATTGTATTATATAAAGTGTGTATAATGTATAGTTTATTGTGTCATAATTCATAATAAAGTGCGCACTTTTTGATTTACATTTTTTGCGCTTTTCACAAATTAAGATAATCTAGTCTTGTTAATGTACAGCTGAAAAAAGTTAACCCCCAGATGTGAAATTAAAATTGTTGTATTAAAGTAAACAATGTTGTAGGATATAGGGTGATTAGAAATTTTGTAAACGTTGGCAAGATGTTACACTAGTTAAAAGTTTAAACTGTTTTTGTTCCCTTTCTATGACTTTTATATTACTTAGGACAATATGCATTTCCTTATACATATAATATAGAACTGTAGATGCATACAACATATTTACCTTATGAAAAGCCTAAAATCAAAGCGCTCTAAGCCTAAAATTAATTATCTTGACATTATTTTTTACTTCTTAAACTTCTTTGAAATGATAAAAGCACACACCCCGCAAATTAAATCTTTAATTTATTACAACTTTTTTTACAACATACAGTATGTAATGTAAATCAACTTCTGGTCAAATGATTGATAAACAAATACCCTCAACATTGTACAGCTATTTTAAATTTCATATTCACAAAGCATTTTTTGTAAATCTTTAAAAACCGTCAAAAATTGGAACAAATATGTATCGTTGGTTCTCCTCAACTTACACACAGCCTGGTTAAAAGGATTGCCTTTAGTTCATTTACATACTGTAATATGTATTATTTTAATAATGGAATGCATTAACAACATTTCAGAGCTGCGGTAGTTTTATACTTATTTTGGATACTCTTGCAAGATTTCATACCTATATATCAGTTTTTTTTTCAAATTTGAAGTTAATGTTTGCATACTTGATAGAATGTAAATATATACTGTGTCACCTTTAATTGCTTTGATACTTGAACTCAATAATTTTATTAATTTATTTACTCAATAAAATAAAGAAATACGAAAAAGTTGTATTATTATTTTCAACCACCTTTTCAAAAACAAACTCAAAAAAACAAATACGATACGAAAATACGAAAAAGGTAATTCTTTTAATAACAACTAAGTACTTTAAGTTTTTTCTTATCATCGTTAGCGTGCCATCAAACGACGACGAATAATTGAATTAAAGATTCTTTGATCCGATAGTCGGTTTTATTAACTTCAATTCCAATATAGGTTCCAACACACAGGTTCAAGAAATCGATCCTTATAATGCTACTTGTTAAGGAATATCTCCACTTCAGTAATAAGTCCTACAAAAAGTGTGTCGTGTAAGTACGGTATCGCGATATCTAGCATTTGCTATTTTGTACTGACAATGTGGGTTATAATCCTAATTTATCATATACCTAAGTAGTGGCCACACGCTATACACGCGTTTCCAATCACAATCTGGTCAGAATTCTAAGAGATGTAAGGATCAGAGTTCTCATTTTAAGGATTTCCAAACATCTTAATGCTATTTTTAGAGTTTTTTGTAGTCATATCCTTACATCTCTTAAAATGTTGATCAGATCGGTTGGATGTGTATATCTGGATACCTCCACTTACTCCCTGGATAGCCATCATCCAGAGATCCAAGTCTTTAAAGTAACCTCGTTTGTATGAAATCGACAGACTACCTTTATGTAATGTTTTTTTAAAAAAATATTATAATTTAATCTCACACATTAAAACATAAGGTTCGAGTTATAGCACCACAAACTGCAAGATGGTGATGGTGTAGCAGGCTACCTGTCCCCCGAAGCTTAGGAGCATGGAGTAGTTCACGTTGAACAAGCCGTACAAGCTGTATTCCGTCGCCTCCACTTTGTTCACACGTATAATGTTATTGAAGAAAGCTCTTTCCTTTTCTAAAAAAGCAGTTTTCAAAAAAAAAATCAAATTAATTTATTCAGTCTCGGCTGTACCATGGCGTAACAATACTATCTTTAATACTGTATTGATACCTGTTTGTTCCCTTGCTAATTTCATGTTGCAGATTACGTCCACATTACGTATGATCCTCAAAAAATCTTCGCATTCCTTACACAGCGCACTGTGCAGATAAATATCCTTGGAAATTAGAAGTATCAGCCACAAAACAGTATACCATATGAACCGATCCTGAACAAATGAAAATGTTACTTGTTGAATGAATGATATATTTAAATTCTATAACAAAAATTATAACTTATAGTAGTTAAAGCATACTGCTGCGAACAGCAAAACAATTGATAGACGAATGACAGAATTTAAATTTCGAACTAAGCTGTGTAAGTTAAACAAATGCGTATCTTAACATATTGCTGTTTGTTAAAATGAATTTTGATTTAAGTATCTTTTGACAAATAAAAATGATATGAGTTCAATCGATGAAAATGAGGGTAAGAAAATATTTTGAATACCCGCGCATTAATTTGAGAAAAGTATTATACAAGCCTTGCATGCAGACGCTGCAGTAATGTAACTTTTATCCACTTACCAAAAGTGCAAAATTTTTATGACTGTAAACTTCTACGCATGAAAACATCATGTATCCAAATAAAAACACTATTGACAGAAAACTACTGGCAAGATGAAACAATATCTGGAAAACGTAAACACAAATTACATACATTTTGAATATAATATAATAGGTATGAACAAATATTAGCAAACTTACAGCTGATTTAAAAACTTTCTTGTAAATAGTAAACAACTGTATTATCTCCAAATATACGTTGAATTTTCTCTGATTTAACGCGAAGCAATTATTTTCAAACGTTCGTCTGTTTGAAGGTGGATAGTCCAACGTCCTAGAACACCAGAGCAGGAGACAGTTCCTGATGATATTGAGCGTGCGAGTAGCGATGACCACGTTGAAGTCGAGAGGCATCATAAACAATTTCATCAAAACTCTAGTAATATAAATTTTGTACTGCCGGTATATTGAGAAAAACACAATTAAAATCGCATTGATTGCTGCAAAAACAATAACAGATGCAATTTGAACCAGCGTCCAGAAATTGAAGGTTTTCTGTTTGTAAGTACACAACAATGTTTCGTTAATGAATTGAATCTTTGAAATCATTTCCAAATAAGATTTATTGTCGAAAGTATTGAACAAATTTAATATTATCCCCGAGCAGTTGTGAATCAACACAAAAATTCTCATAAAATATCCGTAGTTTAGTTTAGACTGGTCGAATGGCTTGTCATAATGAATAGCAAGAATATTCGAGATAATTAACATTAAATTGACAGTGAATGATACAATACGAGTCTTGAGATTTATAGGAGTTAATTTCCCGTTTTTGATTTTGAATTTTTGTATAAAAAAAATATTTTGAGTCGAAAATAGTGTACCAATCATACTCCCAAGCTTATCATTTAAAACAAATTGTCCTATATCACCAGATTCATTGTTGATTATATTTTCCATTGCAGAAACCGTAAGTCTGTAGCCTTTCACTAAGTTGCGAACAATAAGGAAGCTTATTTCCTTAACTGGATAGTGACAGTAAAATGATTGCTTCAAATTAATATAAATTAATGATTACTGATGGATTTTTTCCATTAGAGGAGATAAGCAGACAATAAACTATTTATATGTATTAATCGATTGTTGTACTCATGGGAGTTTTATGTTGTCCCCGGGACGACTACCTACTTTGTCTTGTATAGCTATAGAGGTCGAAAGACAATGTGTTATGTATGGGGTTCTGTTTCATTATTATCCCTTAATAATATGAAACGTTTCACCGGCAATAGAGTACCATTAAACCATAAAGTATTATGGTCGGTATTGTGTTACCTACGCATACTTATGTGTATGAATAGTTCTGTTATCTGCATCTGGTAAGATAATCAAATAAAAGGACCGGCCAAGTGCATGTCAGGCCACACGCAGTATAGTGTTCCGTAGTAACCTCATACCATACCATATGGCTATAAACTTATATTTACTTCCTGTTTCAATCAATATAGTTTTCAAGCTGGCAAATCTACTAATGATGCAGTGCTAAAACTCACCAAATCGCTTATATCTAATTTAGATGGTAAAAACAAGACCATCATAGTTTTTTTAGACCTTGCCAAAGTTTTTGTCCCTCTCATGTTAAAGAAGTTTGAAGAAATAGGCATGGGGGCTTCCTCTGTTTTTGCTTGAGGACTATTTGACAAACAGGTTTCAGAAAGTCACATTCATTGCAAATTACAGCTTTCTAGTACTAAGGGCCTCTAAGCTTAGCTGCGGACAGATAGACGGATAGAAGCTCATGACGAAACTATAAGGGTTCCTTGTTGACTTGTCTACGGAACCCTAAAAAAGACTAGCCTCATAGTTGTGTTACGGACATTTTAATTTTTGAAAATGTTAATTACCTACTGCACTTTCAGGAAAAAGCAAATTTAAGTTAAAGGACAAGAAAAATATGTTGTCGTTGTTTGTTTTTGAGCTAATGACTTCTATTAAAATATGGACTTAGATGACACATCACATATTTCAATAATAAGCAATAAAAATCGTATTTTTACGTCATTTTCACAAAACAATGAATATCTCTAAGACTAAAAACCTCCTTAGGGTACCTTTTCTCGTGGAACGTCACATATTTTGTTCTTACTAATTAAGTCTACATATACGGAAACGGTACAAACTATACCTTCTAGAATTACTCTACCTACATCTCTTAACAATTCTGATACCCTCCTGTGAAATTAATACATAGAATCATAACAGATATCCACTCCTAATGAATCCATCTAATAAAAATGCTTATTGAAGCAATATGTCATATACTTACATGGATTTAGTATATTTACTTAGTCATGTATTATGATATTGAAAAGCCTAGTGTTTTTAAAATAATATTTACCAATGCACGTCGCAGTAGTTGTTTTTGCATCTAGCGCCATCTATCAAACATGGTTAAACTTAGGCAATGAGAAAATCACGCTTGTGCTTTAGAGGAAAAATTCAGAGCTCAGAGCCATATTTTCAGTGAGGGAAAGCTACAACAGATTGACTGTACCAAAGCAGAGATGTCGCTAGCCGTAAGTAATCTTGAAAATATTGGAACGAAACAAAACAAAACAATTGATTTCTAGGAACATTGTTTTGGAATGAAAAATACACAAGGTCAAAAGTGTTGGCATCCAGTCCCATGGAACAAAAAATAATGATAGCAAGTAGATCTCAAACCTTAAAAGGTATTTTGCGACGCGTTACCCCCCCTTTCTCATCTGTCATCATCAATCATCAACCCGTCAGCTACTGTCCAGCTCGATGTCTAGTCGTTGCCGGCCAAAATGGAGTACAGTTTATTGTTGACGAATGAAAGGAGGCCATCACCCGTGCTGTGATGTCGAGCTGTCAGTCGGTGACTTAGGTGGACAACCCGGAATTTAAGATTTTATTTTTGCGAATCACACACAAAGTTCTGTCTTTACAGTTTTTAGAGTTCCGTACTAAAATGGAAAAAATGAAACCCTTATGGTGCGACTCAGTCTGTCTGTCCGTCTGTCACAGCTGGATTTCTCTAGAACTACTAATGCTATCAACTTGAAATTTGAAATAGTTTTAGATGAGTTTTAATAAATAACACCGTTCTGGTAAAATAACAGACACTTTGATTCCTATCTCATAGTAAAAGGAGTGATCTACTACAAATATACCAGTGTTTCAGTTCCTGATTTGGATTTCTAGGTCCTAACAAGATTAATAATATTATTAGTTTGAGTTCGCCTGAGTTGTGTTGCCTCAGGTTCAGAGTGAAGATAAACATAACGCTTCTGAATAATTACTCACGTCTCTTTTAACATGAAACCAGTCACGTTTTTTTTAATAGGGAGGTTTTACTGGTCATATAATAAATTACACAATTCACCAGTGTGATATGCACAATAGTATTATGGTTTATAAAAAAGCTCAAATAACATTCCAACGGTCAGCGTTTGTTCGGCATTCGTCGTATGTATTCTATTGTATGTCAACACAGTGTGCAACCCAGAGAGAATAAATTACAACTCACTGGCGCATAGCGGCGGGAAACTATTTGTTTTAATTTCTCCGCGAGTTCCACACAGAGATTGAATGGAATGGGCCGGGGAATATACCGGTGACCAAAGTTGGATATTTTTTGTGTATCTCTCAGGAAAGTGAGGCGACGCGCTAATTTTCAACGAAAAACCAAAACTAAATCCTAAATGACGTTTTAGTTTTTATCGTTTAGTATTAGTGCGATTAGGCCCCTATTCGACTATTTGATAACAACTTAATTGATTTTTACATAAAATAAATTATAGTATTAAACAATACTAATATTTAGATACCTTAATAATCAGACTTGTAAGTAGGTATTTAGCCAAAAATTTTGTATTGTGTTGTAGAAAATGTTACATTTAACATTGTGTAAAATAAGCAATTAATTACTCCTATTTGGTTGCAATACAAGTCCTACGAGAAATAATCATTAACTCGCGAGTAAAAAAACAAAAGAAAACTCTTTACAACATAATGACATTTATTGACAGATAATTGTTTTGTTTAGATATCAGCCAGCTGTTTTGTCAATGCATTAATCGCAACTTTCCGTCATTTCCAGTCTAATAACGAGGCCATTAGTTCTGCGACGTAGATAGCGTGATTTGATTACATTATAAAAAGTGCTTACGTTAGAATATACAACGTCTTTTTTATATCCCATAACTATAGGGTATTAATAAGACCATGAAATAGAAGTGAATAGCATAGGAAATATTTTTCAATACTTTTTTTGCAAAATAAAATAAAAATCGTGAGGCAGCCGATTGAAACAGCGGTTGCCTGAAAGTGTGTTTCAATCGGCTGCCTCGTGACAATTTTTTTTTTCACCGCCCCTCCCTTTTTCGCGCTTGGGACGGAAATAAGGAATTTCCGCCCCAGGTTAAGTTGGCTCAGTTCGGGTTGCACAGGGCGGTTCCACAACACTTCGGGAGCTCAAATACCGCGAGCCATCCGGCCGCCTCTGGGGTACTGCAACGACGCGTCATTGCTTTAACTATCAGTGGTAGTATTTGTCAATAAAAGCTTAACGCTATCTTTACGTTAAATGATCATTGATAGTAAAAAAGCATGTATGCAAAACTAAAGAAACTTAATAATAAATAAATAACTTTTGAAGTAATTTGATTAAAATTGATGATATTTCGAAAACTACTAATTTTTGAATAATTTGTTCTAAGAGTTTATTTTATTTTATTGACCTATAGAATATAACCTCATTATAAAACCTATTGTGAGATCAGATGCTGTAAAAAAGAGTATAAAGTTAAAATTAATATTGAAAATGATTCAAAAATTGTCTAAATGATTTTAGATCAAACTTTGATAACAAAATTAAAACCTTGTATTAGTTGTGACCCCACGGCTCGTGAGAATGACTGCGGATCCACGAAATTCTTCCAAAACAATTTTCCGCATTTTCCGGCATCACGTAATTCTTCCCAAACTTTCTTAGTTAGTATTTTAAGATTGAATGCAAGGAGAAATTCAGAGGGCTTATATTCATAAGAATGTTGTATCTGCAGGATTTTAATAATTATTACATTTCTTAATATATTGACAAAGTATAAAAACATGCCTATAAAATCACAATTATAACAATGAATTAAGGAATGTTATTACAGAAAACTCGACTCGTGTATAAATAATAAGAAAATGGAATTAATAATAATAATAACATATTTACATCTATTTATTTCTTTAGAGCTTACCTATTTAGTTGTAGGCGACATCATAATATTTTATTATTTTTTTCATCATAATATTTTTATCATTAATTACTTTCACGAACTTCCTTTCTTATTAAATTTTAACCTTAAAATAAATAAGAAAGTTAGAAAATTTACAATTTAACTTTGCCGGATATCTCCTTGGGTCGCGACCTGAAAGAATCTGCAGAGGTATCTTGTACTTTAAAAATTTTTGCAAGATTTTAATCTGGAAATAATTTCATATAATTTCATAAGCAGCATCTAGTAGGTCGGCAAAATGAGGTGTTAAGCTAATTTTCGCACAAGTCATCTTAAATATGAATATAATGTGGTAACAATGCATTCAGTAGGTCTTGATATATAAGATATATAAGATGACAAGCGTGCAAATGGAGGGGGTAGCAACTGTGACGTCATAAAGATGGCAGTACAAAGAAAAAATATAATTTCCTATTTTGTTGTAAAATCTCAGATTTCTTTATTTACTTTAAAATAATAAAACCTTCGCCTGTTTATCCTTACTTGTCCTGTTTAGTAAAAGTAGATTATACTACAGTGAAAAAAGGGAATTTAATAATTCAAGGGGGAAGGCCCTTAGTAATATTAGAATTATATACACTTTTTTTCAAGTTAGGTTGGATCCCGAGAGCAGCAAAGGCTTCTAGATTAGAGTCCCGAGCGTTTCCCGATCGATAGATATAACTTTTAACTAAAATCTGTAGAAAAACATTTTATGTTCTCTCCAAATTACACTAATAAAAAAGGTTGTGCGCATTCTCATCTTTTGCTCCTAGAAAAGTGGGATTGTTTGGAATTTACATATCTGATTGAGTCGCTACGAGTCGCGAATTCATCTAGATAACTTCTACTTTGTTCCGAGTTCTTTCTGGTTTCTTGTGTTTTTTCCTCGCCTCCTACCAATTTGGAAGTTAGTCCGGTTTGAGTTACTCAAATTTGCGGCATCATAAAAAGCGTTTCGTTTTCCCGATGTTTGTTTAGTGCTCTACCGAAAGTTTATCGGAAGTTATTTATTGAACTTTGCTCTTAAAGGGTCTGATTAGGAAGTCACGTTAAATTTGTCAATCTGTTTAAAGTAGATGATTTTGGTTCGTGACTCAACGATTCTGTCGATAGTTGACTTGCTCAAGCTCTGTATAAATACTATTGAACTTATTTTAATAATTAATAAAAATCAGGTGATCACTAATTTTCTTCCAAAAATAGATAGTTTTACTAAATTGGATGATTTTTCCATAAACATATCTTTCTAATATTAAAATTAAATGAAACCTAAAATTCTGCTGCAAAGATTCTGCTGTTTTTGTATTGCGAATTTACAGACTAGACTTTGTTAAGTATGTTGAGGCAGGATCTCTTCACCATAATTATATTCAGCGAAAAGGGAAGTATTTCCGCCGAGCTAGGTGTCTGTGCTCGGGGACCGCGTTCCTACTACTTGATGTTGGAATTTGTATTTATGCGAAGTGCTTAGAAAACTTCGATACCGTGAGTCAGGTCTCCATACATTTTTGCCTTGATGTTAACTTAACGTAGTGTGACGTCACGTCTGCGTAATGTTTACATATTAGTGTACTTTTCGCTGATCCTGCATTTCTTCGTCATTCGTCGATTTGCTTATGTAGCGGTATGATCGTGCCGCTACAAGTACTTTGAAAGCAACGAGATATCACTTTTCTCCTTAGTTTAATACTGGAAAAACGTTAAATAAACACCCTGAAATCGCTGAAAGTGTGTACTTGCTTTGTAGCTGAACCTAATTATGGTAACAACATCCTGCCTCAAGTTACGTACGAGTACATACGCATCAGCCAGTATCCAATGAAATGGATTAATTTCTCACGAGTAAACAAGACCACTCGATTAAATCGACTGCGGCTCGAGCGGTGGTGAAATGTTAATTAGTAGGCATTATGTAATTTGTTGTAATATTACAAGACTTAATCACTGCCCTGTAATTACATCGAATATAGGCTACATAATTATTGACTTAACTGGCCTGTAATTACAACGAGTATAGGCTACATATTGGCAAATTCATGGTTTCAGTAGTTAATCTAATAATTAATTAATCATAATTATTATTATTAGTCATAAACAAGAAACGACCATGGTTTGCTTAGTCTTTTAAAATGGCAATGATTATGACGCGGCAACATTATAATGTTTGCACGAATTCGGGTTTCTGAATGAGGTACATTTAAAGAAAACTTACACCATTTGATGTAAAGCCCGGTCTCTGAAAGATGCTACGGATCTGAAATTAAGGTGTAACATTTCTTTATATCTTTATCCAGACACGTATTGACCCAGCCATTCCCAATACTTTTTAATTACGAAAATTCTTAACTTTGAGACTATTTTGAAACATGTGGAACAACATCAGCTATGCAAATTGCTTAGTAATTTGTATCATCGTGTAGAAGCATTTCTCTATTATTAAACGACTTCAAAAAAAGGAGGAGGTTCTATGTTTGTCTGTTTATTTGTTTTTTTTTTTATGTATGTCCACCGATTACTCGAGAACGCCTGAACCGATTGACATGATTCAAACGCCACTTTATCAGGGTTGTTCCCCAGTTGGTCCCATTTTTTTAAATTTTAAATCGGTTCAGTGGTTTTCGAGTAATCCTGAAAATACTGTAATTTTTTAGGTAACTTTTGCACGAGTTTCAACGGATCTTCAGACATAACTTCTTTGTTTATAAACCGATTGGGATAATTCTTGTTTTGTTAGAAAGGGAATACTTTATGGGTGTTTTCATTAAAATTTCCTGCATATTGGACCTTGGACTTCGAAGATACACAAGAGAACTCTTCAAAATCAAGTAGGATAGTGTATTAAGTGATTACTCTACGGTATTGAAAGGTTTCGCATCAGCCATTTTTAGTGTCACTGTTGGGGCTGGAATACAAGCCTCACTTATGGGCTAATGAATAGGATGGACCATAACCCACCGCGCGGGCCCAATGCGGATTGGTGGGTGTTAATGAGTGCAAATGTAGCTGGGACTAACGGCTTAACGTGTCTTCTGAAGCACGGAGGAGCTCGCGATAATACACTTTGGTCACCCACCCCATGACTGACCCTTGCTAAAATGAACAGCGCGAAAAGTGGAAATTGAGTTATTCGGAGTATTATAGAAAAGTGTGAAATATGAATAAAATATATTTATATCATTGCTTACATTTACTTCTACATACCTACCACAAAAAAGTGAAAAATAAAAAAGCTTTTAAAAATTAAAAAGAAAAACCTCCTTCAAAAAACCTTAAAAAAATTGCTATTGAAAAACAGCTTCAAAAAGCAACAGCTCTAAAAAGCAAGAAGTAATATTCAAATCTGCATAATTACCACTATTCAAGCAACTACGCTTATCTGATATAAAAAAAAAACGTCTTATGAAGTCGGGTGGGGCTTTAAGATTTAAAAAATCAAATTGAGAAAGAGAAACCACTACAAATGTTTATATAAATTAAAAAAGGAAAATATCTTTCAGCCCCACCCGTCTTCAAAAGACGTTTTTTTTTAATATCAGATATGCGTAGTTGCTTCAATAGTGGTAATTATGCAGATTTGAATATTATTTCTTGCTTTTTAGAGCTGTTGCTTTTTGAAGCTGTTTTTCTATAGCAATTTTTTTTAAGGTTTTTTGAAGGAGGTTTTTCTTTTTAATTTTTTCGCTATTGTTATTTAATACGTATTGATTTAATGATTTTTTCACCTAATCCGCCAAATCGGTCTCGCTCACGCGCGCGTCGTTTTCTCATTGTTATTTCGCTTTACAGATATAGCGTCTTAAGGTACACACGACGGCACGTCAGGTTATACAGTTAAACTGCGAAAACAGCGTTTATTACGTAAGGCATAAAGGTGGTCTCAAGGTCAACATGTATAGTCTGAGGTGCCGTCGTGTGTACATCCCATACGGAAAGTAGCGCCTTTAGAGGTTTTTATTTCATAAGTTGTAAGTAAAAAAGGACTTTAATAAAACTTTATAAGGATTTTTTTATGATTTATAGTCTAGTATTTTTAGAAAGTATCATTACGTTTCCCTCGTTTATTAGTTATTCGTAGAAGTAGATAGCAAATGTGTCAGAAACAGCCAGTCATAGCAGTTTTGCTATCTACTTCTGGAAATGACTACGAGCGTATGTTATGATACCTTCTAAAAATACTAGTCTTAAAAAATTAAATTACGTAAGTATAATTACAATATTAAATAAAATTCAGCGCGGTGCCATATTCGGTACCGTCTTAAGTACGATTTTTATCGATACCAAATAAAGTTTTTAATTTTTATTAAATATGGCGTTGATTTCAGTTGCTATAATTAAAACTATAAACAATAAAAAGAGCAGTAAAACTTCTCAAACGGGGCTAATTTGCGAGAGGTGCGTTCGGAGAAAGTTCGCCTAATCCAATCTTGTCCAGTACTTCCATCCTATTAGCGAGGATGTGTTTTCATTCTATATTTATGAAAGTTGTACACATGAAAATAGGTACACAATTGATCTCCGTACATATTTATAAAAATATTGCCAGGAATATTTCCGGAAATATTTGCAGTTTTTATCGAGCAATAGTTTATTAATGTGTCACTTAAAATATGTTTACAATTTTCGAGGCATAGGTACGTACTTTACCAATGTTCCCTTTTTCCGCTCGAGACATAATGTTGGCAGCACTGCAAGCAACATTCCTGCCTAAGACAATATTGCCGGCAATGGCACATCTCTAGTCACGATCGTGCGATACTTCCCCACGATCACGTGCGACAAGAGACTCGCTCCATTGTCGCGACAAAAAAAATACTGTTCTGTGCTCGCTACGCTCTGATGAACTATTTCTAGTTGTTAAGATTCCACTCGCAAAAATCTGATGCTTAATGAACACGACATTTTACTGCGATTCTTTGTAGTGCAAATCTTTTTTAGGGTTCCGTACCTCAAAAAGATAAAATGTAACCCTTATTGGATTTCTTTTTTTTTGTCCGTCTGTACAGGAAAAGTCTATAAACTAAACATTTGTAATTAAATCATAAAAAAATATAGTTTTTATTTAAGTACCTACAAACCCGGATCCCCCGGTGGGCGAGTCCGACTACATGTGGTCAGTTTTTAACCGACTTCAAAAAAAGGAGGAGGTTCTATGTTCGTCTGTTTATTTGTTTTTTTATTTTTATTTTTATGTATGTCCACCGATTACTCGAAAACTGCTGAACCGATTGACATGATTCAAATGCCACTTTATCAGGATTGCTCCCAAGTTGGTCCCATTTTTTGAAAATTTTAAATCGGTTCAGTAGTTTTTGAGTAATCCTGAAAATACTGTAGTTTTTTAGGTAACTTTTGCACGAGTTTTAACGGATCTTCAGACATAACTTCTATGTTTATAAACCGATTTAGATGATTCTTGTTTCGTTAGAAAGGGGATACTTTAAGGATGTTTACACTCAAATTCCCTTTACATTGGACCTTGGACTTCGAAGATACTCAAAAGAACTCTTCACAATCAAATATGATAGTGTGTTAGTGATTACTCTACGGTATTGAAAGGTTTCGCATCAGCCATTTTTATTGTCACTACTGGGGCTGGGATACAAGCCTTACTTATGGGCTGATGAATAGGATGGACCATAACCCACCGCGCGGGCCCAATGCGGATTGGTGGGTGTTAATGAGTGCAAATGTAGCTGGAACTAACGGCTTAACGTGTCTTCTGAAGCACGGAGGAGCTCGAGATAATACACTTTGGTCACCTACCCCATGTCTGACCCTTGCTAAAATTAACAGTGCGAAAAGTGGAAATTGAGTTACTAGGCGTATTATACCATTGAAAAGTGTGAAATATGAATTAAATATATTTATATCATTGCTAACATTTACTTATACATACCTACCACAAAAAAGTTAAAAAAAAAAACTTTTAAAAATTAAAAAGAAAAACCTCAAAAAAAGAGAAAACGAAAAAAATTGCAATAAAAAAACAGCTTCAAAAAACAACAGCTCTAAAAAACAAGAAATAATATTCAAATCTGTATAAAAAACGTCTTATGAAGTCGGGTGGGGCTTTGAGAATTAAAAAATCAAATTAAGAAAGAGAAACCACGATAGATGTTATTATGATTAAAAAAGGAAAATATCTTTAGCCCCACCCGACTTCAAAAGACGTTTTTTTAATATCAGATATGCGTAGGTACTTGAATAGTAATTATACAGATTTGAATATTATTTCTTGCTTTTTAGAGCTGTTGTTTTTTGAAGCTGTTTTTTTTAATAAGTAGTGCCACTTATACCTACAACATGTTACAAAAATACTCCTAATGCCGAATATGATTTATAGGGACTATCAAACTGATCAACTTTTACTATGGGACCAACTCATTTCATACAAAAAATAAAATCGAAAATATCAAAATGTATGAATATGAAACAGCTGATTTTTTTCGCGATTTGAGAGTTGGTTTCATAGTAAAAGTTGTTCAGTTTGATGGTCCCTATATACCATATTCGGCATTAGAAGTAGTTTTGTAACATGTTGTATATCAAATCATGAGGAAAGTTTGATATGGTGGCCAAGTTGGATAGTATGACGAATAATAAACGTGTCCACCAAATCAACTGTAGTATAGTGTCCAATTTTGATCTGCCTTCAAAACTTAACGTAAAAAATTTTAAAATACACAAGATATATTTTCGAAATAAAAAGTACAAAAAAACTTACCTTACAATCGATAACCTTCTTGAAAAAAAACCTTTTTTTAAATCAAAACTCTAACTTCTATTGTTTAAGAGTTTTGAAGGCCAGTGTAATTCAATGAAACTTAGTGTATTCGAATGACGATTAGTTTCTTATCTTATTTATGGTTTCGATGCAGAGTATCCATAGTTAAAGTTCTGTTTATTTTTACCGACTTCAAAAGGAGGGAGGTATTCGACCCGAATTTTTGTCGTTATATGTCGTATTTGCAGTAAGGTTCAGTCGTGTTTTGTGGTTTTTTATAAAATGGATATAATGCACCAAACTTATCACACACACAAACAGCGTCCAGAACAAAGAGGGAGGCTTTGTGCCTGGCTTTAAAGCCTCCGTATTCGAGTGAACAAATAACATAACATTTTCATTATGTCCATGCATCCGCCGGCCGTCCTCCCGCGAGCTGACAAATCGCTCACGTGAGCACCCCAACCATGAAGTTAGATAATAGCAAACAGTTCATTATGTAGTCCATTATAGGTCATAATGATTTGAATTTAAATTATTCCAAATCTCGGAATGAGATCGGCATTAAAGTAATGTACGAAAACCAAAACTTAAGTATAATTTAGTATCGGTCGGTAAAATGTACAAACGTGAGTTATTTTTAAATTGCCATTTTCTATTTCCATTCTTTCCAAAGTATTTTTAAGTTAAACACTCAAAAATACTTTGGAATACTTACTTACAGTTTTTATTTAAATAAAGGTCTTATTGCTACTGAATACTGTAAAAGGGCACAACAATAGAACTAGCTTCAGATAATAATACTCTTAGTAAGCCTACTCTTTCAGTACCAATGTGCCCTTCATCAGAGCTCTACGTGACTTGGTTGTTGAACACTATAATGTACCGGTACCAAAATATTCTCTAAAAATACTTCCTAAAATAACTCCAATACGAATCAGTTAATAGATATGTGTACAGTACACCTAATTAATAATAATACACATTTTAATATTATTTCTTGGTTTTTACGCCTGTAGCACACCTCCGCCGCGAAACAGTACCAGCGAAACCGCGGTAGTTCCGTCATAGTTCTGCCATGAATTGTCTACTCGACGGCGATATAATGATCATCACAAATCTACGTAGCAGTTTCGCGTCATTACTGTGCCAACGGTCGAAGCCGATTGGACGGATTCGCGCGTGAAAAATATGTACGATAAGCACAGCCTGTTCGCATTTTGTGTCGAAATTATGGCGGAATCTACTGCGGTGTTTCGAGGCGGAGGTGTGTTAAAGGCGTTAGAGCTTTTAGATGGTTTAACTTTTTTTTAGTTTTTTATTTCCACCTTTTTTATGGAAAGTATGTAGAATGACATGGTATTTTTTTTTATATTTACACTTTTTAATGGCAATACCTCCTAATAACTTAATTTCGACATTTGTGTTGTTAAGGAGTTCCGTTGTGCTTACGCAGCTCAAATCTAGTCCAGAACGTCCTTCACCATAGTTAGGTACCTACCTTGTTTTTGATTGTCATAAACCTGCAAACATATCAACCACTATACAACATGTTATAAAAATCAGCTCTTCATCAGCATACAGCAAATCAGCAGCTGTTTCAAACATAATAATTTTTGTATAAAACAGTTGATTATTCTTTCGCGATTTGAGAGTTGGTCCCATTATAAAAGTTGTTCAGTTTGATGGTCCCTATATACCATATTCGGCATTAGAGGTATTTTTGTAACATGTTGTATAGTACCTACCTATTTAGTTCTGAAGTACTTTTGTGTATCTTTAAAGTCTAAGGTCTAATGCTAATAAAATTAGTACTATTCGAAATATCCTGTTTAAAAAAAAATAGTCATCTGAATTGGTCCATAAACAAAGAAGTTATGCTCGATGGTCCATAAAAAATCTTGTAATGGTTACGAAAATGATTGTATTTTCAAGATATCCTAAAAACTACTGAATCGATTTCAAGAATGGGGCAAATGAGGCATTATATTCTTTGAGATAAAACAATATTTTTCCATATCGGTCCATAAATGACGGAGTACTGAGGTAACAAACATAAAAAAAACTACCGAATTGATAACTTCCTCTTTTTTTTTAAGTCGATTAAGGCAAAAACATATCAAGCGATTTGATTATCTATCACACTTAATTTGAAAGTCATGAGTTTGGATTTATATAATCTCAGGAATTATATAATCTCAGTAACTTAGTAACTAAAAATGTAAGTGTGAAGAGTGTGTGTGTGTGTGTGTGTGTGTGTAAGTGTGTGAATATAAGAGCACCTAAGAATAATGAGATTATTTGTATATATGCTGAATTAAAACGGTTTTTTATATATATAATGATTTGTATTGTTGTTGTTAATATTAAATTTGGTTATCTACGTACTACTTCTGGACCTTGGGCCTAATCTCGCTAATTTCAACGATAAAACCTAAACTAAATCGTCGAACGCCTAGATTTTGCTTCTCGAAATAATGGCTTTTTTAAATCTAAGCCGGGAGAGATGTCAAACAACAGCCTACAGGAAAGGACTTTACAAGGGCATTTTTTCTCACTTTGTTATCATAAAAAAGTCAAGAGGCATGATGGATTAC
This sequence comes from Catoptria pinella, assembly GCA_963556745.1. Taxonomy (NCBI): domain Eukaryota; kingdom Metazoa; phylum Arthropoda; class Insecta; order Lepidoptera; family Crambidae; genus Catoptria; species Catoptria pinella. The sequence continues at coordinate 13,635,757 of OY750768.1, read as the reverse complement.
TTGAACATTATCAATAGTTAAACGGTTTAGTCTAGACTTGATATGGCAGCAATTGAGTTTTTGCACCATTGAAAATTCAAATATTTAATGGTAATATCAAGTCCACTAGTTTTAAATCTTAAAAGATTTAATCTGCCAGAGAATCTTCAGAAATTAGAAAATTATTTATTTGCCTTTGAATAGGGTACACTGAATTTACTATTACTTTACTAAAGGCGAACCGGTACTTTATACGAATGAAGTCTATGGATGTTTTTTTTTACTATCATGAGTTTTTGTTACGAAAGGTACTACTTCGTATATGAATCAGGTAGGTATTGTTTTATTTAACCTAATGTAGAATAAAGCTTACCTACCCTATGTAAATGTCGTTAAAGTCTTTAAGAAAGTGTAAAATCAATTGACAAGGGTTAACTGTTGCAGACTTATGCACGGATAATAAACATTTAAAAGTTATACAAGTTAAGAACAAAATGAAGGATACGCTGTAATTTTTTCTAAATTGAAAAAAGTTTCGCGTAAAAGTATCAAAGGAACTCTAAAAAGGAGTTTACGAAAGGTATAGACCTCTGAAGGGCCGAAGTTCGGACTAACGAGGTCCCTGAAGCAAGTCAGGGGCATTCATAATTATTTTAATTACCGACGAGACGTATTTTTGACTTAGGTAATTCATTTTAATGACTCGACATTGTGAGTTGGTGACTTTTATGTTTGTTTGTATGTACCTCTATTACAGCTTATTGCTTACATTTTTCACAAAAACTTTGGAATTATTTAGTTTAAACGATGCCAATGAATGTAGGTTGTATTTAAATAAGAAGCTATTTGTTGAATTAATAAAGCTTTACAACAAGAAGATAAACTAGTGTTGAAATAATTATTATCTTGATGCTGTTTTTTTTCCTTTTTTGGAACGTGCGTGTCCCAAAAGGAAACATTATTAATTTAACACCAATCCTTTTGATCATGTATCTGATTTCATTCACTTTCTGGAAATCCATGATACCTGCCAACCTTACCATCGAAAATATTATCAAAATTATTAATACTATGCCAAGGGCTTCATCAGAAGAAGCCGCAAAAGTATCTTTAATTAAATTTGAACAAACCTTTTGTAGATAAAATATTTATATGCTACATATTATGTCATACATATAATAAACTGATAATTAAAATGAAAATTTAATGAAAACAATATGATAATATACTTATTTAATCACATACGCGAACAAATTGAACCCTGTAAATAGTTTCAGTAGAAATGAGCTAATTAAATAATGTTATTTATTATGAATCTATGTTAATTGTAACATGTATGAATGTAATGTCTGGAAACGATATACATATTTGTAAGTATCGTTCCTTCTGATAAAGCTGATAAGTTTATTGCGCCCATTTTTCTTGTCAGCTAAAAGACGTCATAATGGGTGGTAGGATAAAAGAATTGACGATTTAAAAATGCTTATTATGTGATCTTATTTGAATAAAGAGTTTTTCGATTTCAATTCTATTTCAATTTCAATCAATTCATTTTAAGGATATTCATACAACATTTTTGCGTCTATTTTTGTTATTCTGTTCCACGACTGAATACAGAGGACCTATTAAAAAAAAGATTCGGACCATAGTCGGACGATGTTCGTTGATTGATCTTGATTTTGAACCTTATACATGAGTTAATAATGTCACGGAATGGGACGAACATCGTACGCTTTACTCGGTCTTTTTTGGAATAGGACCCTCAGATAATAAATAATGAAATCTTAAATGCTTTGTATAGTCCGACTTTTTCTATCCCATTTTATATCAAACTTAAGTACCACTTAATCACTCACTTCAACCGTAACATCTGTAGAAAAATGGTCCAAAGACACTTGGACAACAGCTGTAGCCATTTATTGCAGTGGCGGTCATTAAAAACTCATAAATAAATGAGGCTGTTGCGTCGGTCGCTGCGAGCGGATGCCGTGTGGTTGGGACGGAGCGGAAATTCTGGGAGTTAATGTTGGTGCTATGTGGCACGATAAAAATATCGATAATCACTCGGTTAGTCATTTACGTTAAAAACTTATAAATAAATGAGGCTGTTGCATTGGTCGCTGAGAGTGGATGCCATGTGGTTGAGACGCAAAGGAAAATCTAAGAGCTAATGATGGTACTGTGGCTCGATAGAAATATCGATACTGATTCGGTTTGTCATATTCGTTAAAACTCATTAATAAATGGTAGGCATGGCCTTTACCGACTACATAAAATATCAATTTTCGTTCTATGGATTCCCATATTACTGCTGGTACAATATATTTGGTATTGTTATTTATTACTATGTAAAAATCGATTATTTGATTTAGTTCCAAGCCATAAAAGATAAGTATCGACGGTTAAACAACACTATTGTTGCGAAAAATAGTTCTATGAATTCGTTTTGGAGAGGTTCATTTTAACAAGAGGCGAGGAAAGTGGTACCTAACTTGTCATGTTTATGTTTACTATGTATTATATAGATTGACATTTATTATAATGTTATTTTTTTGATAGATTAAGGTTACGCTGTAAATGAATTTGGCTCTTCAAACCTTACACAAAATCCGATGCCCTAGATTTATATTTTCATGAAGAAAGAAAGAAAACATTTATTGGCCTCAGCGCCTTAGTGAAAACAGAGACTGTTAAACTAAAACTAAAGGCTTCTATGTATACAACATGTTACAAAAATACCCCTGATGCCGAATATGGTATATAGAGACCATCAAACTGAACAACTTTTACTAAGGGGCCAACTCTGAAATCACGAAAAAAAAATCAACTGTTTCATACATTTTGATATTTTCGATTTAAATTTTTGTATGAAACAGCTGATATTTTTTTCGCGATTTCAGAGTTAATCCTATAGTAAAAGTTGATCAGTTTGATGGACCCTATATACCATATTCGGCATTAGGGGTATTTTTGTAACATCTTGTATACTATACTAGACAGGCTGTACAGTACCGAAAAGTTGCTCATTTAGTTACGGCGCATTCACCGAAACTCCTTTAGTCTACTGCGAGCGACCGAGAGAAACAGTTGATGCGCCGCGAAGGTTGGTTGTGATACAATTTTAGTTTTGGACAGTTCGTCTAAGAAATAGGTGCTGGGACCACGAGTAGCTGTCTCAGCTGTGCTTCCGCGGCAATGCTACAGAAGCGCTGGTTTTCAGACAGCTTCAAGGTATCAGGCATAGATAATCTACAACTGGAACTGGGCGATTCAAATCCGCCCAGTACGGTGGTATCACAAACACACGGGTGTTTGTGATACCACCGTTGTCTCTGATTTCCATAACACAAGTGCTTTTGCTACTTACTTTGGAATCGGAGCAATGTATGTGAAGTTGTCAAATATTTATTTATTTTCTTAAAAAATAAATAAAAAAAAACAGACAGTTCAGTTGAAAAGCGCTTAATTTTCAGTTTATTTGAATAAATATATTTTGACTTGACTTAGTAAAAAATACAACTGCATTTTGTTACAGTATTTTGGCTATTTATATTCGGCTAGTGTAGATTTTTCACCAACCTCATAATAACCCATATTAACATGTTGTGGTCGTATGTATGTACAGTCGACCAAATTGAATCATGATTATGACCCACCTTATTTTCTTACAGTCATTCAAATACAAGTAGGTTAAAATTAGCTTGAACATACATTATCTTTGTAACGAACCTGTTATTATTTTATTAGACACTGACAGTCACTGACTTGGCTATGGTAAATAGATCGGACAGACTCGACTATACTCGTTCGTGAGAACAGAGAAATGTTATTACTGTCTCTGTCATTCATTATATTTTTTCACATTGACTGACTACTACTTGACATCTGACACAATGTCGTATGTGTCATAATGCCATCTTATTTTTAAAATTATAATATTTCTGCAGTTAAAGAGTTAGGATCATGACTGCTTTATGGAAAAAAATATCTCGTGCAGTGGTAATAAAGGTTGCATAGATCTGACCCGTGATTATGAATTTTTATTCATATTTAAAACGTACTTAGTGCAATATACACGATAGAGAAGAAAACCTAACTATTTTTATGGTTTCAAAGGAATTATCGCCAAAGTGGGTCATGATTAAGTTGAGTCGACTACACATCTGTTGAAAAGACTCAATATTGCCATCAAAATATCGATACATAGTATTTTATACGAGTACAAAAGTATTTTGCGTAACATTATTTATCCACGTAAACAACAAAAAGGTCATGCGAAAGGGCGTGGCCCTTAAAATGAGGTAAAAGCGTTTTAAACAGTATACCATCGCATAATATTTTTGTGAATCCGATTCTTTAAGCTAATCATTTTTAATTGTCCAAGTCAAGTTATGGCATTTACAAAGTTATTTGCTTACCTCCGTAAGTTATCTTTGTCTGATAAACACATCAATCGCAATCAACCAGTTAGTTTGAATCAGAACTATCACATAAGGACTTATTACCCTAATTTAATTTCAATTTGCAAATGAGTTTGCTATCAGGCCGGTCCAGCCGACCCCGCGCCATGTTAGGGTTATCGCTGTCCCCACCTCATTGGGGCCTATTTTGACCTGATTACCGCATTATCCGCCTTTTAATTTAATGTTAATGAAAGAGATTTGCAACTACTGTTTTGTGGAAAATGGGGCTTTTATTTTTAGGTGGGTAGATTTAATCAGGCTAATATCCCTAATTACAGTGTGGCGTTAAGTTTAATTATTCATAAAATCAGTATTCTTATTGGATGTTATTGTATTATCCGTTTCGAATAGAAGTCAAAAGTATTATCTACTAATAAATTACTATTTAAGAAATTGCCGTTAAATTCGCTAACACTAAAATATTTTAAAATCAAGCTGAGGGACTGTTCTACTGAAAGGTGTTATAAAAAGGTAACTTACCGTAAAATATCAAAAGGGAGATAGTACGTAATTCTATCGTCGATAATGGTAATAAACTCAACTCCATTAGGCTTTACGGAAGTGGGTACAAGTAAAAATGTATCTTATGACCCAGGAATTGAGCAGCTAATGAATTGTTACTACTAATAACAGATGTTTTGATTCAGAATTAGTGTTACCACAAGGTTATTCACGTCACTGTACTTAAAATAAAGACATTATTTGCATAACAATTGAATATTCAATTAAAAAAATACTTAATAAAATACATTATGTATTTGAGTAAAAGACGTACAAAATGTGTTTATGTTAAAATTGAAATTAAATACCAAAGTGATAAGAGCGTTGCTGTGACACTTATATCAATATGTGTCATGGCAACACGAGCTGAGGCAGGACCTCATTCTTCATAACATAAGATCTGTTTTTTGTGTGTTTTGTAATCGTAATTGATAATGCTTGTGTTTAATTATTTGTCTTTTCTGTACCTATCTTTTTTTATGTAATGTATTAATAAAATATATCTTCCACTCTCTCTCAAGAGCGATTCAGAGTTCCTGGAAAAAACATCAGTAGGTATATACCTACTGATGTCATTTTAAGGAACCCAACAAATGAGGCTTTACCTACATAGGTAACGAATGAATAAAAACGAATACCTATGAAAATGATTTTGTTACAATCAGTGATGTTAAAAGTTTGATTTTGTTTTGGACCTTGAGGGGTACAAGTATACAACCGACGAGATCGAGTTCGAGTTCGAGTTCATATCGAATGAACGTTAAAACAGTACAATGAAAACAATGGCAACTATTTTCTAAGTAGGTACCAAAATAACAGATTTTTTGACGTTAATTCGATCCTGATGAGAACTAGATCCCGTTGAGAATAGGGGGGCTTATTTTCTGATCTATGCGTAACTAACGGTATTATTGCTCTATAACTATAACATCGAGTGACTGCCTCTTGAGTTTAATACAAAGTCTATATACTAGAGGTATAAAATTGGATAATACTTACAAGTATCAACGCGGTTGTTGTAAACACAAGATCTTTTTTACTGACTATAAAGGGACGACGTGCAAAAGTCTTCGGCGGCCGTCCTCGACTAAAGGGGCTGGTTATTGCTCGTATATTTTACGACCACTACAAACTTATGGCTGTCAAACGATAGGTATTCAGTCATTTTTCTGTCCCTCTGGAACAGTACTTTTTTCCTGAATGAATGGTAACCTATGACCTTTTCTGTACCCCTGATAACGTGTATGCAAAATTTCATGATGATCATCGCATGACGTGAAAACGTAACAAACAAACAAACAAAATATTTACTTTCGCATTTATATATATTAGTAAGGATAATGAAGGTAAAATGACTGTCACGAGGCTTTTAACATGGAATTTAAATCTATATATCTATATCTATCTATCTATAAATACATATAAAAAATAAATTGCTGTGCGTTAGAAAAAAAAGAAATCGAAAAAAAAACTCAATAAGGGCTGACCGATTGGAATAATTGTTTTTTTGTTTTGTTTGCTACAGTACTGGGGTGGCTAAACACAAGAAAAAGACAAAAGAACAACTAAATTAACAAAAAATAAACATTGTCAATTTTGTATGGGAGTCGCCACTTCGGATTACTTTTGACAGCTAACTTTTGATAAAGAGGTTTGGTCAAATAGAGGTTTTAGTCTGAAACTCGGTAAAATAAGCATACGTAGTGTTGCTTTCGTTTTGGTATTCAGCAGCTTTGTTATTAATGAATTAATTAAATAAATAGATGGCACTGTACGCTTTCAAGCTTAGTGTTCAGCTTCTTTATTGCGCCCCGCCATGACAAATGAAAATTTTTTGGCTTTCGACTTTCAACTTTCCACTTTCAACTTTCAACTTTCGACTCTCGAATTTCGACTTTGGATACTACACTCGACACTTGTCTTGACACTCGACAATCGACTCTCGACACTCGAATTAAAGTTAGTAATAATATATTATAGCAAATGATATACCGATATTATTTTACCTCGATAATTTTTACACATGTTTATTTCAAAAAGGTTTCTACTGTAATAATAATTTAATATTCCTATTAAATTACCATGCGTGAGAGAACATGAATTTTGTTTTCATGCATGAGCGATGCCAATATGTTGGAAGGTTGTGTATTGAACGCAAAATAAGGAAGAAGGTAACTGAAAGAATTAAATATGTGAAGCTTCCCGAAAGATGAACGACACGTTATACAACGACACGACACGTCATGTGTTTAACAGTCATTAAGTGATTGTTCAACACAAATCTATTTTGTTTTTTTCTACTAAGTCAAGAAGTTCACTCCTTTTAAAGTAGGTAATTAAGGATTTCGTTGCGTAAAAAATAACAGTTGTTGATTTCAATTATCTTCATACAACGTCGGACAAAAACATCGTTCATCACGAAATGAGTTAGAAACGTGTTCGAACATTAATGGCGGCAGTCTTAGCTATCTAGACAATATTGATTCAGACTTGCTGAAAACGGGGAGAGTACGCTTTGGTGGTTTTGCGGCTGGCGCAATATGTAAGAACCAGCTACAATCATGACTTCATAATTTGACGACCACCGAACCATACCTATCAATGTTTCATTTTTCTATGGTATGACAGACATGGTGAAATAAACACCCGTAATCAAAAACACTATTACTATGAGGTCTCACAGTGCCCACGGACGCACAGAGTCCCAACCGCCAATCACACGTTATCAATGACTTTACAACATAGAAGGCATTGCACGTAGTACGTAAAACAAACACCAATCACAGAGCTCTATTTCAACGCAGTGCATTCGCTTAGGGTAGAGTCGCTGTTTTTGAACGCGGGTGTAAGTTTTTCTAAGTCTAATAACATAACAGCCGCACTCAGAACTACGCCAATTATTTTAATGACTTTATTAATTTTGGTTGGTTGGAGTAGTATAAAAAGAAGACACCTAATGAAGAATTTATTGACGTTTCTAAAAGCGGCTTTTATAAAAAAAATACCAAGAAAAGTACCTGACAAGAAAAACAGGCGCAAGAAACTTATCAGCTTTAACAGAAAAATGTAACGATATTTACATAATTAAATATATCGTTACCAAATACAGTACAACAGGGTTATTAACAACAAAGTACTTATGTGTTGCATGTTACATCATTTCCACGCATTTCGATCTATTACATAATCGTCTCCTTTACAATAACCTTTAGCCATAAGCGTCTTTTTAACATGGTTTTTAAATTCATGCAAATTAAAATCAAACACTTGTTGTGGAACTTAGGCATAAATAAACCTCTAGTTTTTGCAAGCCTCATTCTTGGAACGGCAAGTTTATCTTTATTTCTTGTATTAAACTGGTGATTATCGCTGGTCTTAGCAAATTAATCCAAGTGTTTTCTTACGTATACTAAATTTTCATATAATGTTTTTGCCTGCTAAAGTTAATATATTTATTTCTTTAAACAATTCTCTCAAGGAATCTCTCCGCGGAAGATTGTATTACGGTATGGTATATGGTATGTAATGAACCTAGGGTTAGTTCGAAGCTCACAACTTGCACCACACCCTACGCCAAGAGCATACCTATAAGAATCAGCACCTTGGTACGTGATACTGATATAATCTATCCAATGTTAAACGGCTCGCCTTTACCGTCGCAGATGCTTCGTCGTAGTTTATACAAAGTTCCCGCTTGCTTCAAAGTACCTATAATTCGATAACGTCGCGTCGGTGACTTCTGCAGTGGACTGCAGAAGTTATTAAATGAACATTTTAGAAGTTCTCAAATTTACTTTTTATAGGCTGGAGCCTACAAAAACAAACATTCGCAAATTTTTGTTATAGCTTTGCTTCGAAATATGTAATGTGTAAATTTGTATTGTGTAGTCAAACGGTTCCGTGAAACCCTATAACACTACAAATATTACTTTTTGATCGTATTTAAATATAATGTTGTCAGTAATTATCTTTACCTTAAAATCTTAGTAATGGAATTAAATTATGTACTGTAAAAAATAAATGGAAATTCCAATTATCAAGAAACCTCAGATTGATATTGTTGTTGAGTACAAATACTTGCCGAGAATACTTTGTATGAAAAGCGGCTTGGAACGGTGAATTTCATTAGATGGAATTTCATTTTGAAATCATTTAAATAGGTAGGTATACAATGAAGTTAGAAAGTGTGGAAGCTTTTTTTAACAATCAAAATACTCATTAAAGGATTGTGTCCTTGGGCAGTCCCGGACACATTTCAGTGAAGGAGTGCCGTCAACAAACCAAATAAAAAAGTCACGAAGACACCAAAAAATGACTGAAAATCTATTATTTACGGACAACTAGCCTGTCGTTTAGTTTAATGGAGTTTCCAATGGCGGCGCTAGTGTGCAGACTACGCGCTCATAACACAGCTAGTTTTTCTTAAAATATACCTACTTAGGAACATGAATTAATGTGAAATAGTATTTTAAGAATATTTACTATTGCCCTTATTATAGTCGTGGAAATAGGTATCTATGTAAGCATTTTCCCTATCATGTTCATGGATTGTCTTTAATTTTATGATCCGATTAGGATTTACACTTCATATGCGGTTTTACACTTCATATATTAATTTCAGAGAAGAATATAATATTATATCCTTTAGTATAGATTTCAATTAGAAGTAGATTAGTTTGTCGTCGATAGTTTATTATTAAGTCTGTTTATGTCGATTCAAATTGTTAAGTTGATTTGAATAGATAAGATATTTTGACTTTGACTTGTCCTTACTTCAATAAATACTTGTCCTATTTAGTAAACAACTTTTGACAGTTGCCATATGATTTTCAAATTTAATTTGTTATTTTAAATATGTTCTCATATTAAATCAAATTGTTACTAATAATTAGTAGCTTATTTTGTAATCTATGTGTGGAAAACCGTTAGTAGTTTTTATAACGTATTTTTCAATAAAGAATTATTTGAAGATTGTGTACCAAAACAGAGGATAAGCAGACTATAGCCAGTATAATAATAATTATTCTCTGCGGTCGTAGTTGGGTCGAACACAAAAAGCTAATTCCAACTAACAAGCTTGAATAACATTATTAGATATTATAATTATCAATATAAGTGAGAAAGTACCATCACATGAATTTCAGTAACTGAATTATTTAGGCTACTGAATTCAGTAAAGTGTAAAGCACGTTAATCGATAACACAATAATGCTACGTCATTTATCTGAGCATCAGTCATCAAGTCGCCGGCTCCGCTCCGCTCCGCATCTCCGCTCCGCATTGACACGCGGCGAGCGGATGACGCAGCGACTCCGCGCGTCCCCGCGTTCGAAGTCGATGAGTCGGCCCGCCCAATGGGCCGTGTGATTGCCGCACGACCACTGTGCGAGTAATGAGAGGAGAACGGGTCCACGAATTATGGGAAATTAAATTGCAGCGTTTTTACGCCCGCGGTCGGTTAAAAGGAGAGTACGGTACGGTAGGTGTGTCAAATGCGTTATGTGGACTCAAATGGAATGTATAAAGGCTTTTTAATCGAATCACGTTCGTAGAAATATCAACTTCTAAACTCATAAAAAATTGATACAGGTAGGTTCAAATTGGAAAAGCTCGGATAATAAAATTACTTTATTGCCATTATAAAAGTTTTTATTTTTAATACATCGAACCTACCTAAAATTGAAACAGTTTCATAAAAATAGTAAGTAATAAAGTATTTAAAGTAAGTATCCGTTACGTAGTTCGCAATGTTTAATACTTGTAATTTGCGCCGCACCACGCGGCCGCGGGGCGCGGAGAAACTGTCAATCATTGCTGAAGGTACTCCGATTTATTGATGATCCGCCCAATTCAAGGCCTCGCCTTGAGCTCGCTTCTGACACTTCATTTGAAGCGCCGACCTCACTACCGTGACATTGATGGCTTTCAACTTTGCCCGGTGTGCCAACTTTGTGATTCAACACTGATAGAAGTAGTAGGTAATTCGAACTCAGTTTATTTCACAATGACAAGACGAAAATGGCGTGTTCCTCTGTCTTTTTAAACTTCATCCACACCCGTCTTTTTATGATCCACTGCTGATGACGATAACCTTCCTTACGGGTGGATAAGGAGGATGGCCCATACATAACCCACCAAGCAGGCCCAATGCGGATTAGTATTTAATAAAGACTGAAAATGAAGCTGGGACCAACAGCTTAACGTACCTTCCGTAGCACGGAGAAATTCGAGAAAATAAAATTTTGGTCACACATTCCATGACCGACTTGTGGAAAGCTGCTTAACTACCGCAATCGCAGGGTAAATGCGCCACTATAGTGCCTCACTTTCTTTAAATTTCAAGAAAGTGAGTTTACTAACAATTGCGAATAAGTTTTAAGCCGAATACGAATACGCATAGTTTCCTGGAATTTTTAATAACATACATTTTCCTTCGTGCCCACTTACTCTGCGTAGTCCCTTTTCAATTATTGAGGCAGGGATTTACATGAAGTGAAGGAGCTAAACTGTGTTTGCAGGTGATGCCAGAGAGCGAGTAGGTAATGGAGCAACAATCGCCTTAAAAATCACTTAACTTCTGAATAACTGAATAAAAAATCAGTCAATGAGTATTTCATAATTATTATGTTAATTGAGTCACTATACAGCATTAAATTAGAACTCACTCAAACTTATTTCAAAAAACTTTTTAAACTACAAAGAGGTATAAAAATTTAACTTTCATAGTAAGAGTCTTTATTCCATGATAATACAAAAAAATATGTTTGATTCAAATATTTTATTCACTTTATAAAACGAGTGTGAGAAGCATCCTTTATAAAGTCTGATACGGGATTTGCTTTATGTTTCACTTTTGAAATGTAATATTTAATGTGCTGAAAAGCAGAAAATGTTACAGAAGGCTTTTGTCTGGTGGGTATGTCGGAAACTTGGAAACTAATTAGAGAATTTTACGGTTGAACGACTTAGTGAGTACGAATTGGTGTGATGAATTTAACATATTTTTAATGGAGACTCAGTTTAAATTAAAGCTTGTTGTTAGGTTGCTAATGTCGACGTTTGATTAAACTGCCAGTGTGGACACGAGGGATAGATATTAACGAATTGTATAAACAACTAGGACTGACTTTTTGAGTTGCAATCTGCTCAAATCTGACTGGTAGTTTTTAGGTTGTTTCATGAAAGCTATGAAAAGGGATTATTTCAAGATATTTTTTACAGTTTATTCTGTATCATGACGAACACTATTAACGTTGTGCACAACATAACATCTCATTATGTAATCTATTTTTATCCGAAAGGAATAGCCCGCTTTAAGGTTTATATGTACACACGACGGCACATCAGATTATACATCGATCACGGAAATATGAATTAATGTAAGGGACAAAGGTCTACTTTTCAGGAGGAGCAAAAAACAAATTTTATTTATGATAATTGCTTGTATTTTTTTCACTTTTTATTCTACTTACTTGATGCCTATAGCAAAGTTGCTTAGGTTTGAGAGCTCTATAAAGCTATGCAAGCAAAATTAAGATTATCTTTATGGATTCCGAAATAGCATGTCTCTTACATTAAAAATAAATGTAGATGCGTTCTTTACCTTAATTGCATTTAACACAAAAATACTCCGCAGTAATGTAACAGTCATATTTACAAAAATTATATTAGTATTTTTTAAAGTAAGGTACCCTTTTGGGTTTAATTATTGCTGTATCCTAACTAAATACTATAATAAAATTTTACTTTCAAAAGCAAATTGGTTAACTTGATTTAATTTAGATAAAAAAAAATTGCTATTATTGTGAATACATAAAATGATACAAAAATTGATCATTTAAAGTATTTATTTTTATTCAGCGTTAAACATAATCAGTCTCAATGTTAACAATGATGGCAGATTATAGAAAAAACATTTTTGAATGATAATCAACTGTTTATATAACTAAAAAAATAGTTTCCAAAATTTCAAGTTCAATAGATTTTTTCAAGTAATTATGGTTATTAAATTATAATTAAAAAATCAATTCTATTTGAAATTTGAGTATTATAGCAATTTAATATAAAGAACTTAAGCAAGATAATAACAATATACACACTACTAATTTATACTTAACCATATTAATTAAGAGCCGATTGTTCCAAAGTCAGGTAAAATTTAATCGTAGGGTAAAATTTATAATGTAATACGAACGATTTTTAAATGTCACGTCAAATATCAAGGCATTGAACGATGGTTAGAGCTTACTCAACGACTAAATTTTATCTGACTTAGGAAAAATTTGCCTAAAGCGAAAATACTACAACCTAATTGTTAACTGCAGCAGTTTGCATTATCAACAATCCAACGAAACATTATAAACAACATGAAAACGTTATCTACAATCCAAAAAAAGAGGAGGAAGAGAAACAGGTCGCGATGCGATTAAAAATAAGAATGAAAATCATAAAAATTTAATAAGTGGAGGAACTTATTCCCTTCTAGAGTCTTCGTCATCAAGTTTAATGATTTAATAAAACTTTGTGAAAAGGGTATTATACCTCAAACATATCAGAAGGATTACTTAAGTATTCCTTATAAAAATAAAATTAAAGACACTTTAAATAAGACTAAGACGAAGACTCTAGTAGGGAATAATTTCCTCCACTTAACCTGTTTGAGCTTTTTTTGGATATTTGATAACGTTGTTATGTTGTTTATAATGTTTCGTTGGATTGTTGATAATGCAAACTGCTGCAGTTAACAATTAGGTTGTAGTATTTTCGCTTTAGGCAAATTTTACCTAAGTCAGATAAAATTTAGTCGTTGAGTAAGCTCTAACCATCGTTAAATGCCTTGATAATTGACGTGACATATTTAACAATCGTTTGTATTACATTATAAAGTTTACTCTACGATTAAATTTTACCTGACCTTGCAACAATCGGCCCTTAATTAATACGGTTAAGTATAAATTAATAGTGTGAACATCGTTATTATCTTACTGAGTTCTTTATATTAAATTGCTATAATACTAAAATTTCAAATTGAATTGTTTTTTTAATTATAATTTAATAACCATAATTACTTTAAAAAATCTATTGAACTTGAAATTTTGGAATATATTTTTTTGGTTATATAAACAGTTGATTATCATTCAAAAATGATTTTTCCTATAATGTGCCATCATTGTTAATATTGAGACTAATTATTGTTAAACGCAGAATAAAAATAAAAACTTTTAATGATTAATTGCTTTTGAAAGTACAATTTTATTATAGTATTTAATTAAGATACAGCAATAACTAGTACTAAACCAGTTACTTCTAAAATTACTAATATTATTTTTATTAAGGTATACAACGCATTTAAATTTATTTTTTATATAAGAGACATGCTATTTTGAAATCCATAAAGATAATCTTAGTTTTGCTTGCATAGCTTTATAGAGCTCTTAAACCTAAGCAACTTTGCTATAGGCATCAAATTAGTAGAATAAAAAGTTAAAAAAATACAAGCAATTGTTATAAATAAAATTTGTTTTTTGCTCCTCCTGAAAAGTAGACCTTTGTCCCTTACATTAATTTATATTTCCATAATCGATTAATGTTTACCTACGATACACGAAGCATGCAGCGGGCGGAGCAGGCGGGGACGGGCTCTAGTTTTCTGTTTTGCTCTCTACTAGTTATATTGTAGTATTAGAAAAATAAAATGAATTCATATTCTATTAAAGTAATGTAAGAAACACGTAAATTATTACACACGCTGGCATATTAATGTAAGGGACATCATTGCCAAATACATAAATCATAAAGTAACGTAAGGCTGATTAGGTTTAGAAAAACGAAAACGTGGTTAGGGTAAAGGCCATATATAACTTTTTATGAGACATACCTTAAAACTAAAAATGACATTTTGTACAAGTGTATGATACGTCAAAATTTGTCGTAAAGATTTGTTTAGGACCTCTCAAAATGTGTACTGTAAGGGACAAAAAAATGATTTTTTTTCAAGATATCAACATTTCAAGTATACCATTCGATGGAGCGTAAAATTCCGAATCCAACGGTGTATATAACTCATTTTCGGTATATTGTCCCTTACATTAATTCATATTTCCGTGATCGACATGTTGACCTTGAAACTGTCTTTATGCCGTACGTAATAAATAGCCGTCTTTGCAGTTCAACTGTTTAACTTGCCGTGATGTCGTGTGTACAAAGTTAAGTTTACTTGTGACCTTAGTGTTTTTTTTCGTTGTAACCAATCGAAAACGGAAAGTGTCACAAGATAAGGTAAATCTAGATACCAAACAAGGTAAAAAAATTAAACCCGAGGTAGGTCAACACTCCGAAAGGGGCAGCCATCATCTTTTTTTCAGCAGAAATTATCCACATAAACAACGGGTAACGACGGGCGACGTCGCGCGACACAATGCGCCCGGAACAATGACGCTTTGTTCCGGACCATTGTCGCTCTAACAACGCAACGTTGGAGCATGTTGTAAACGTGTTTTTTTTCAATGGAGTCACCTTTTTGGTTGTGTACTTTTTCAGATTCTGTTGCATACTGTGTAATTTATTTAAAAAAATCCTAGAAAATGTAATGAAACTTGTTATTTATGAAAAAAGCAGCCCTTGACGAGTTTCTTGCCGGTTCTTCTCGTTACAAGGTCTCCCGCTTAGGGTTTGCGAACCGATGGCGTAGCTTCTTTGACATTCACAAGTGCTTGTAACAGCCTAGACTGAATAAATGAGTTTTGATTTTTTTGAAATTTGAATTTATAGTAATTTTCTCCACTTTTAAGATGGTGTGCTAGTTAAGCCCAAACTGAAACCTCTCTAGCTATTGCTATGAAATTCCACTTTAGTAATTGATCAACCCACTAGTTGTTTGATTTCCCATCTCCACGGGACCGGCAGCCAGGCGGCGAACTCAAACAACAGATGCAAACAGATGGACGACGGCGCCCGCACCCGCCGCGCCGGCTCACAGCTTTGGGAACGTTTACTTAAAGTTTCATATTAATTCACTAGATAGCTTAATTTCAAAGTTAAAGTTAATTCAGTCTAGGCCGATCGCAAGATTTTGTGCACGACAAGACCACAGGAATAAGAATAAAGATTCTCAAACGATTCTTAAAGTTAAGAGCGCTTAGTCTGCACACTAGCGCCGCCATTGGAAAAAAATAGTGCTTAAATAAAGACGAAATTGTGAATTATCTCTCCGTAGTGCACTCCGAAGAAGCTTTGTGGTACTTTTTATCGATTAAACAATATTTTCTAGTCTGTCAATTAATAGAGAATGGAGTTTCCAATGGCGGCGCTAGTGTGCAGACTACGCGCTCATAACACAGCTAGTTTTCCTTAAACTATACATACTTAGGAATAAGAAAAGCTTCTTCGAGCTTTGTGATACTTTTTATCGCTTAGACAATATTTGCTAGCCTGTCGTTTAAATATTTTTAATACGATAAAAAATACCACGAAGCTTTTTGGGAGTGTACTACAGAGAGATAATTCACAATTTCATCTTTATTTAAAAACTAGCGATCACCCGCGACTTCGTCTGCGTGGAAAGTTTTTTTGCTATACCTCGGGAATAATTATTTTTTTCGGAATGAAAGGTACTCTATGTTCCTCTCTGTACCCCTGTCAACGTGTGTGCAAAATTTCATAATGATCGTTTCCGTAGTTAAGACGTGAAGGCGTAACAAACAAACGGAGTTTCGCATTTATAATATTAGTAAGGATGTTTTTTTCTCAATGGCGGCGCTAGTGTGCTGACTACGCGCTCTTAACGTCATCTCAAATATATAAAAAATGACAGATTTGACAGAAACCCTATGAAACTGACAGTTTCATTTGGAAGGTAACCTCAGCAGATTTGAGGTAAACTTCAATTAGCATAGAAGATTTTTCGGGCACCCTTTTTGAATGTCCTCTAAATGTCTTATGATTAGTTTTACTTGATCGTATCACGGAATATGAAATTGAGAATACTTTTATTAATTACGTGAATTCCCCACTAATACGCGTGTTGCGAAATTAAACTAGTACTTAACAGTCGCAAGTTGGCACGAATTTAGTTAAGCAGATTACCTACGGACAATTAGAACTTAGACGATTACCAGTACCTAATTTTGATAACTCGGCTGAATTAGATTTCGAGTTTTAGTTCCAATTCCAATGGCGTAACTAATTAACGAATTACATATTCAAATTTGCATGATCTGAATGTTAATATTGTAGAATAAAGATATTGGCAGTTGCATAATAGGACTGTTTGAAAATATTTGACAACATTGCGGACATTAAGTATCATATTCACGTAATGTTAATTAAAATTAAAGTACTACTTAGTATGGTTTAACAGTAAAAAATTAAATCAAGCAGTTGATTTTAAATTATCATAATAGCCTTTTGAAAGATTAAACTCGATTATATATGTAGCTTGTTAAGTTGACGATTAACTTTCTTTTTATTATCGAGTGAGAGAGATTATCTACTAAGCGAACAATTCTTGGAGGACAAATTAATAGAAAATTATTTTCAGAGCTTACTTCAATGGGCGCCTTTCTGACGGGGAAGTTAAAACAGCGATAGACATATAAGCAACTTTGCGACGGCTCCGCTTTCATAAAACGCCATCTATCGAGATTTTTTTAACTAATTTCTTTTTTTCTCTTCTCTTAACATTTCGACTTACAGAACAGCCCTCACCTCTCGGTTGATAAAACAGCCCTAATTCAGTGCAGATTCAACCTTTCGCCTTTGACAAACTAAACGTTAACTTTGCTGCGTTCGATAACAGGATTACGGGTATCTGAGTGTAGTTTAAATATCTAATTAGTTAAAAGATCAGATAGCAACACCCTTAGGTAAGTACCTACGAAGGGTGGAGCCGGGTTTTATCTCTATGTTTAGCTTAAAATGAATTAACCCATGCATCACTTTTTTGTGTGAAACAAAAACCAAAAGTTATTTGTATTTGTAATAATAATGGTGCTAAAAATTGTTGTTTCATATTGATATAACAGCTTTCTTATCCAATAATCTATAAACGGACTTTTGCAAATGGCGGCCAGCTATCGCGTAATGACGTAATGTACAGATTTTATGTTTTGCGTTGATAAATTAAATAACTAGCTTCCGTTTCGACTGACTGATTGTTTTATGGGTTAACTCTCAAAGTAACATTTTTTTTTCTATGATTAATCCACTTTTGTAAAGGTCAAAATTATTTTTATAGAACGGTATCTTTCCCGTTTAACTATTTCGATTTGGTAATTACGCTGACACTAGAGAATATTATTCGTAAACAGGAAAACAGCTTTAGAGGAAAAGGGTTGTTGACAGTGACGTTAACATACTAAAATATATTTTGTTCTAAGCAAGTTCAACTTTTACTCTCAACAAGTTTGATGCCATAACAACGATGTTAACGCTTTTTACGCATAAAAATATCATTTTTTTTAAGAAAATAATTCATTGGTTTTATCATCACTTTGATGAATTGGATGATGAGGTCAATAATTTTCTAAAATCAATGATATTCAATAAAACATTTGTTTTTTTAATTTCCTTTAAATCCTAACGCTGCCGTATCATACAAGTACAGTAACCAATATGTTTATTTATAAGAAATATTGCGCTAGAACTCTTTTATCCGTTTTCATGTAGCCGAACTATATACCCTTCCATTGCAAGACTCTAAAGTTGAGACGGTACCCCGGCCGAAAGTGGCGCCGCGGTGAATTTTATTTAATATTGTAATTCTAAAATACAATGTAAAAAAACTTTACGTAGAATTTTTCAGACCCATAGCTTAGTATTTTTAGACGGTATCATTACATTCCCTCGTGGTCATTGCTAGAAGGATATAGAATAAGTGCTAAAAGTGAAAGTTTTTGACACATCTACTATCTATTTTTAAGGTTCCGAACCAAAATGGTAAAAAGTAAAAAACAACTAATGGGTCCTTCAAATTCCATGTTAAGTTTTATTAAAATCCTTTTCTATTAACAACTTATTAATCTTGAACAATTATCATCCGCCCTTATGGGTGGATAGGGAGAATAGACGTGGTGTGGTGACTCCACGTGGGCCCAATGCGGATTAGTGAGTGTTGATGACTGAAAATGCAACAGATAATTCCCGAAGCACGGAGAAACTCGAGATAATATATTTTTATTTTTTACATACTTACTGGAAATGAGTGAGACAAAGTCAACACTAATGAGATCTATTTCCAAAGCAATAATTAGAAGCTTGAATCATGTGTGTGAGTACACACGTACTTGGAGGCCATAGTCAAGGAATTTTCCTTTCAATAATGTTTCGTGTCGCAATATTTATTGATGAATTCCCGAGAACTTACTGTATCAGTATCAGAATGTAATATTAAGCATTCTTCGAGCAGCGTTGTTCAACAAACTTGGCACAGTTTGTAAAAATATTCCGTTACGGTAACATATTTGTAGAGTTTGACAACAAAAAATTACCTTATTTTTTTTGCAAGTGTGGCCGGATTAGCAGATAGAATAACTATGTGAAAGACAATTATTCTAAGATAAATATGTCTAAAATAAAATTAAGATATCGTTAGGAGAATGATAATAGTAATAAATAAAGGTATTTTCACTTCTCGTGCTCGTAAAGTTCGTCTTTATGTTGGGTATAGGCTGCATAAAATCGCTTTTCATGCTCTAGTGCATAAAGTAAAATCTAAGCCTAAGTCTCAGACTCTAAGACAAAGGTCGTCAGGTAAACAGCCACACACGCAATTAAAATTCGTTAAATAAACTTGTTATTTAATTCTGTTTCTTCATTTTTATTTATACATAATCCATGTTATGATACTAAATTAATAAAAAAAGGCAATATTAATGAGTTTTTTTTAAGAAATAAGTATCTCAAGAGCATTATCGACTACGATCTATGCTAAGTCACGGTAACGTCACGTATAAAAAAAAAGTATATTGGCGGGAAGTCCTTATTTTTATCTTTGTGTTGCAATTTAAAATTGACAATATTTACGTTAACTTTCCTCACGATCGTAGTGAAAAGCAGAGTGTATAAATTCGTACATAAAACCCATTTTATGCACTTGTTGTACAATTTATTATTTTAGTACTAGTGGGGTAGTTTATTGTTCTCAATTTTCGCAATTTTCACATATTTGACCAAGCGAGCGAAGCGTTTCAGTTTCGAGATTAGACATAAAATGATTTTGTCCGTCTGGCTGTTTTCGCCGACAAGTTGAATTTTTCAACCGGTTTTGACAAAAATTGACACTTAAGTTCCTTGATTTATTTAAATTTTTTAATCGATCGCGACTTTTGATTGGAGGGAAATTTGCGTTAGCGTTATTTATCGACGGATTTCAATCAAATTTGAGAGACACACTAAGACAAGATGCTGCGAAAAAGAATCCAAAAGGGGGAAAAGGGGAGAAATGGAGGGGGATAAAAGGGAAAAGACCTCCAACGATTCGTTCGTTTACTTTCGATTAGTTCCTTATACGTTCGAAAGTATGTAAAAAGAAATGTAAACAATGGACTATTGTAATAGTGGTTGTTGATTTTTCATGTTGAAAACTGCCAATGTGCAAATATTTTCTTACTAAATTTTATATAGGTAGACTTATTTTAATCCATAGAGTTATTCAAAATTTTTCGAAAAAAGAAACATACCATTTCGAAAAATGTTCAAAAATGTTACAAACGCGAGGGCTACAGCTCACAGAGCCACTACTTAAGTATTATTTAAAAATGACGAGGCTTTATAATACTGAATCTGAATAACAAGAAACAACCTTCATACAAAAACGAATAGAAAATACTTAAAGTCAGTGTTGAACCTTTTTTCTTTGAAATTTAGTTTCTTATTTTGATGAAAGGGATACAAAAGCGACTCTCATAAAACATGGAATAATAAATGGAAGACGTTGTAAGGACTAATTAAGGGTTTTAAAAATTAATTTCTCACAAAGACAAAGAGTTACACGAGACCATCCTTCTAGGTTTTAGTATGATTTTACTTTTTAATGTTCACTAATTAGTTTGCACTCTGCAGAGTATCCTATGAGTCCGAGAGACACGCATTAAAGATAATACACTACCCCTTTAATATCGATATGAGGTTTACAGGACTTAAAATAATAAGTCACGACCGTCTGTAGGACAGTAGCAATAATCTTAAATATTTTTTTTACATATTTGACAACATCACAAATATTGCTCCGATCAGAATCCAAAGTAAGTAGCTAAAGCACTTGTATTATGGAAATCAGGACAACGGTGGAACAACTAACACCCAGACCTGAGCCAATATAAAAAAGTTCGTTTTCTAGATTGACCCAGCCAGGGATCGACCCAGGACCTCAGAGATGGTGACACCTTGAAAAGCGGTGTACAAACCACTCGACCACGAAGGTGATCGATCTTTACTCTTTTAAATTTTCGACATGAATGGGAAATTATTTTACGGACAGCCACAAATTTTGACAGAATGTCTCATTATTTAAAATATAAAATGTTAAGCTACTTTTATTGCTGACTGCAATTACTACAGGTTTATAAAGTTTCTTGCTTTTTAGTAAAAGTTAAATTAATTATTATCGGCTCGTATTAAATAATTAGAATATTAATTCATTAAGTTCGATTAGTTCAAAATAATAAACTTGACGAGTAATTTCATATAAACTCTTATGTTGTTAAATTATACGAGAAGTAGCGCATAATCAAAGACTTTTTTAAACAGTTTAAACTTACCTAAATATTTTTAAATTTAATTGTTGATAAAGAGAATGAATCCCATTGCTTGGTAAAACCTAAAATATTTCGCGAATGTGCCATTATGAGATTATAGTGTCTTGCTATTATGATGTTTTGAGAATATCATATACTGCGACGGAAAGATATAAAAGAGAAAATCACTCACTCACTCACTCACTGATCACGATATCTCAGAACCTACAAGTGCTAGGAGTCTCAAATTTTGTATGGGGGCTCCTTTTAGGGCGTAGGTGCTCACTATGGCGAAGATTTTGCGAAATTCAACTCCTACAGGGGTGAAACAGGGTGGCAAAGTTTGTATGGGAGAAAGCGATTCCTTGGCCCGATTGACTTGAAATTTGGCATAGACATTCTTTCACAAAATTAATTGAACACATGTTTCGTATTTTTTTATTATTCATCCCCTAGCAGGGTTAAAAAGTGGTAGAAAGCAACTTTTGGGGTGATTGACTTCGACGTCGGAATATAAACTTCTTAGTGCATTTAATTGATTAATTAAGAAAAATAAATATAATTTGTCATCTCTACTTAGTACTCATTACATTCTCTTTGGTCATTTAACCTGAGAATAGGTAGAATGCGTTTCATTGGATAGTACCTATGGCGTTATGTTGGCAGTTCTGACATTTTTGCTCATTGCGTTGTAACAAGGTGAAAAATTAAGTTTATTTTCGGAAAACCAACATAACGTCATAAGTAGGTACTATTCAATAAAACGCACTAGGATTGTCACCGCACGAGCACGAGCTGACGTTTTGTTTCTATTTTTCCGTAATATTAGTCAAATGAAACGTTTATTCTTTTAAAAAAAGATTTGTCGGTAATAAAGCGCCCCCCGTCTGGTTAGATACGGCATCACGCATGAACGACTGGACCGATTAACCGATTTCGCTAATTCTTTTTTTGTTGTTTTATTGTCGGGAGAAGGTTCTTATGAAAGAAAAAAATAATATTATTAATAAATTGGTCAATATTCATAGTTAAGACAGGACAACGTCGGTTGGGTCCGCTAGTAGGTTTATATACGAGTAGCACTGTTAAATGTAAGAAAACATTGTTATAACTTTTAAGTTTTTTAATAATCAATAAATAATTAATTATTTAACGTGATTCATTCATGATCTGATACTTTGAAATTGAATTTTGTTACAGCATTCTTACGTACTTATATTGTTTCCATAATAATAATTATGTTTTGAACTGTCACTTGTTTTGAGATGATTTCCTAAGCTTTGCAATTTGAAGTTGATTGAATAATAATTATTGGTTCTTCTCAAAGTTTAATCAAAGGCGCATCATGTTTGATTACATCTCAAAAAGTGCTGTGATTAGCTTTGTTCAAAGACAGATAAAAGGCAAGACGAGCTACCACAAAATTTTACTGAGAAGATCACGATTGATTGACTAGCAAATTGAAGTATTAAAATGTTTGGAATACATAAGCAAATTGTTTTTTTTTTACTTTTCTAAAGTGAAATATATTACTTTTAAAAATCTCATTAAGTTATTGAAAAGCGTGGAAACAGGTAGCAAGCGATTCACTAGGTAGTTTAAATTTCCTTTTTGGGACAGCTTATTTCATAAAAAAATATTAAAAACACGACTGCCCTGTCAAAAACAAACTAAAAAAGTCACATTTTATTGCAGTGAGTGCACCTTTCTGGAACAATTTTTAATCTAAAAGGACCCCCGACTGCAATGGTCCTTTTTTTATTTTCTTGGCAGGGCAAACGTAACACTCTTTCACCATTTCTTCTTATTAAAATATAGTCTGTGCGGAACTTTGGGATCGTCTGGTTGGACGGAGCTGGAGGCGTCCGATTGCTGTCTTTTTTGTTTTCTCGGTAGCGTCGATATCTCTTTATCTGTTATCAGTTATCTGTGGCTTATCAGTTTTGGTCGGTCTCGTGGTACCTTTTTCTTTTTTACTGGTCGTGGCATCGTTGTTTTCTGTTCGCAAAATTCCTGTCGCGTCGCTGATGATATTCCAGAAGTGGATACTGTAATGGCGTTGGGACGGAGACCCGAAATGAAACAATGTCTTGCGTTGAATCAATAAATCTTTATCCTCTAGTGTATCATCTTAAATACTAATTAACATCACATCTATACGTGACTAGAGGAAGGACGCCTTGTCAATCAGGAAGACCTTAATTATCACGTACTATTGAGTACGTGCTGATAGTGTAATTCACTATATCACACCTCCCCTGAAAAGGCTAGGCATCCCTTCCCTGAAAAGTAAACTCTTATTTTCTAAATATCTTAGTTCTATTCTTATGAACTATATATTCTTTATTATTCTTTAATATTTTTACATTAGTACCTAGCTCTTCTAAAACTTCAAATGGACCTAAATACAAGTCATTCAATTTATTATAATTTTCATTCTTATACAAGAGTAGATCACCTTTTTTGTAGTGTACTTCCTTACAATCTAAATCATAATTAGTTTTTCTACTTTGTTTTGATATTAATAAGTTGTTCCTGGCATCATTATGAGCTTTTTGCAATCTAAATTTTAACTCCGATGGATAATTGTCGTATACATATAAGGGATCAACTTTACTAACTAAATTACTAGGTACGTTACATGTTTTCCCAAAAACTAGTTCATAAGGGGAGTATTTGGTACTAGTATTTACAGAATTATTATAAGCAAAGCACCAATATGGTATCCAGGTACTCCAATTTGCCGACTGATTCTGTGTTTGTATTCTCAAGTAACATCCGAGATGTTTGTGCCAGTTTTCTAGCGAACCTATACTCTCATGATGATAGGGTGTTGAATTTAACTTATCAATATTTAGCAATTTACATACTGTTTCTAACGTGGAATTAATAAATTCCGTTCCACAGTCAGTCGCAATAACCCTGGGAGTACCATATCGTAAAATAAAATTTTCAGTAAAAACCCTAGCAACAGTTTCAGCTGACTTATCAAGTATTGGGTAAGCTTCTACAAACTTTGTCAATTCGCATTGTATTGTTAATATGTATTTATTACCCAAATTATCGACCTCCAACGGCCCCACAATATCTAAATATACTTTTTCAAAAGAAGTAGATGCTGTAGTGGTTATTACCATTTTCTCTTTATTATTTTTATTACAAAATTTCTGCTTTTGGCAATCTTTACAGCGAGTCACATATTCAGTTATGTCTTTTTGCATATTACTCCAAAAATATTTTTTTCGAATATTCTTAGTCATTTTATTTATGCCTACATGACCACTTGTCGGCAATAAATGATAATCATTTAGTATAACACGTATCAAGTCTTTATTTGTAACATGTTCAACTTGGTTATTAATAATACATAACCGCGGTAATTCTTTATGTTTCATGAAAGTTTGGGTCAAAATTTTAATAAACTTTTTATTAAACCCATTTTTAATCACAACGACTTCTACAATATTATATTTTTTACATAATGCACTCAGTTCTCCTATCGTTGCGTCTCGGCGCGCCTCCGTTAGTAGAGATTCCTGATTTATGTAAATAGTAGAGTCACTAAATAACATATCACCCGTCTGTGAGACGTATCTTTTTTATTTTTCCTCAACTTCACGAAGTTTTTTATACGTATTTATACGTAGTATTAACAATTTTCTACCTCAGCGCTATTCAGAACGAAAAAAAAAATCATCGCTATGATGTTCGTTCTGACGTATATTCTGACGTTCACTTTCGTTCTCGTCATTAGACTGTTCTGCTGAGTCAATTAAGAAATGTACATTCCTATGTTTATTATGAGGTGACGTAAACCTGGTGTTGCGCTGACCCTGAAACCTATTCGAGTTATAGTAGGCACGATCCCGACCTTGCTGACTCGTCGCGTTGTTGTTACGTGACTTATTATATTGCTGATGATAGTTTTTATTTATTTTTTCATATCGCTGGTTCGGAACATAGTTAACATAATTGTTTATTTGTGGTTTCACTACCGAGTCTTCTTGTTTTAAAGCTACAGTTATTGCCTGTGCTTACTGTGCTTACGAATCTAGACGTAACTATAATGTTTGTACGAGCATTGTTTAGGCCGTCAGCGAAACGCTTGATAGCCATAGTTGTTATCGTTTCTGAATGGAATGATGCGAGTTAACGAGCGACTCGATTTCCTCAAAATTACATAAAACTTTGACGAGATTGCTTTTGTTATTTGTAATTCTACAACATCTATTCCTTTTTTACATAAGTCTGAGGATATTTGTTCAAAAATATTTTTAATTTCCTTTGCTCTTAAAACTTATTCTGTCTCTGAGCGGAATAACGTTTGTCCTTACTTAATTTAATAATAGAGTCTCTAATAGCCTTAAGCTCACTCAAGAGTTCTGACAGATTTGCCATGAACACACTTTAGAGAGAAAAAAAAATATATCACTCACACACACATAGATTCTTGGTAGCATAGTTCTATTAATTCGTGCTGGCTTACACGTTCTGTGCTGGTCCAATTGCCCGTCGAACCCTCTGCGTTCCACCTCTTCTAACAGTTGTGCGTAACCGAAGGTCTCCGAAGGTCTTCGAAGGTGCACCAGGGTCTCCGTCCCAACGGCCAAGGGAGTTGATGCTGCCGCCGATTGAGTTGGTGATTGTCTGACAATAATATTGTCTTTAGATTGTGGGTTTCCCATAGTTAAGACAATTTTGGCTTACAGTTTTTCTTCTTATTTCCTTCGTCCTTGTAGGCCCGTGTAGCACTATTTTCCTGATATTTTGTAGACTTCAACTAGCGATTTCGCGGCGCGGACTTGTGACACCATGTCACGGTCGCCATGTAATGGCGTTGGGACGGAGACCCGAAATGAAACAATGTCTTGCGTTGAATCAATAAATCTTTATCCTCTAGTGTATCATCTTAAATACTAATTAACATCACATCTATACGTGACTAGAGGAAGGACGCCTTGTCAATCAGGAAGACCTTAATTATCACGTACTATTGAGTACGTGCTGATAGTGTAATTCACTATATCACAATACATCTCTACAAGAGAATTAAAATGAATTTTATGCCATGAAAAGCCGAAAGAAAATTGACTTCAGACAAAAATCGATATTTTTCGCGAGAGTTGTTACGTCATCATTTTAAAGTGAAGTGGTGTAATTTTTTTAATGTTCAGGTATAAAATAAGCTACACGTTGGTACTATTGGCATCGACGTGGCATTATATGTAAGACGCAGCAGGCTCGTCAAAGTACACATATTTTCAAGTCACCGTTTTTCCGCCGTGTTACCTCGGAGAAAGGCATTCACTGAATTCACGTCAAAAGGCAGCTACTTATCCGTAGTACCGTTTCAAATACTAGACATTTGAAACTTATTGTTATTACTTAAGATGTAGTATGTTGAATCTGTGTATTTTGACCTGCACGCTGCGTGATCGAATTCGATCGAAATCTAGAACTAAAGTAACTGAAATCACTCGAAAGATTGCTCAGCTAAAGTGGCAGTCGGTGGGACACGTAGCGAGAAGAAACGATGGCCGTTGGGGCGGAAAGGTAACGATCATTTGCGATAGTCCAGTTTTACGAAATTGCATTCATTGACGCGACAATTGATCGTTTACATGTACAATTGAAACGATTGTCAATTGCTCTTACAATGGCATTGACGGAAAAAATGACAATCACAATTGATCGTTATCGGGGGCCTCAACAATGGCAACCGCGCACCGGACGACGCTCCGTGGGTACGCCCCCGACGAGGTGGACCGACGCGAGGCGGGCAGCGCTGGACCGATCGTCGTGGAGATCATGAGGACCCTTGGGAGACCCAGTAGTAGGTGTCTTGCGGCTGATATGATGATTTTGAAAGGTGAAAGTACTTTCTCAGTCCCGATACAATCACAAAAAATATATTCGCTTGTTTAGCATGTTGATCTTTTAACTTATTGTTTTCAATTGCAAGAATAAGAGTTTTATTTTTAAACACTTATTTTACTAAGGACATAAACTAGACACAAAAAGATAAGGACTTTAAAAAATACGAACGCATTTTAAATAAGACAGCTTGACTATCTGATTCCATTATCTTAATTAAGAAAAACAACTCATCAGGATTTACAGAGGAAGCGATACATGTTAATTTTGTGTAAATAAATGGAAAATATCCATAGAAACAGCTGAATGTTTTACTCTAAGAAAAAAATTCGAAGAAAGGGAAAAATGATTAAATACAATCTAAATAAACAAAATCGGTTCATAAACAAAGAAGTTATACCTGAAAATCCGTAAAAACTTGTGCGATGGTAAGCTAAATAATCGATATTTTTCAGGATTATGAAAAAACTACTAACCAGATCTCTGTAATTTTTTTATGGGACCACACAACAACTGGTGAAGTTATGTTAAAACATACATAAAATAATAATAAAAGCCATCGACTTGATAACCTCCTCCTTTTTTTAAAGTCGGTTAATAATGAACGCTGTGTTTTTTCATAGTATTCTTTATAACAGAATGTATAGTGTGCACGGAAGTATGCGATATAAGTACATCAGGGAACTATAATACAATTTATTGCTCTCTCCTCCTCCTCCTCCTTGAATGAGGATATGCTTTTTTTTGTAAGGGGGCCTTCTGTAGCGCCTCAGTGGACAGAAAAACACAGGGTTTGTTTAACAACGGTTTATATAGTCGTGGTGTCAAGTACAAGAGCCTTTTGTGACAGTCAAATTTGAATATTGTGACAGACAAATTTGAATATTGTGACAGACAAATTTTCTTTTAATACGAATACGCATATTACAATGCGACCTATTTCCACATTTTTAACTTTATTTTATGCGAAAGGTAATAAGACGAATTAAAGTACGAGTCATTTTTATACATTTGCTTTTGAAACAGAAATAAATCGGTTGACCACAAAAATAGACCATGTTGACAATAAAAAAAATATGTTGTACGTGACACTACAGAGTTTCAGCTACGTGAATATTTTGTGAACAAAATAAAATACACAAAGAGAAACTTGTCACGAACAATATTGAACAGCTGTTTCACGCTCGTATTAGGCACGGAACCTTGACTGCACTTTCCATTGTAAAACACTTCAAATTGTCTTAAGAAAGGCAAAAACGATGAAGTGCGATAGTGGACGGTGGAAAGCCATACTACAATATGTTGTGTTTGTTTTTTTAAATCTTTCAGTATAATTCGTAGGTTTGCTCAAAAAAATATTGAATTATCATATTTTTTCAACAGTTACAAATCAGATACAAATACAGATACAAATTTTGCGAGTTTGTAAACAAAATATATCATTGAGGTAAAGTCGTGAGCAGCTAAGCGATTACCAAATGGACCGTTTGTTTTCCTACTG
Organism: Catoptria pinella; assembly: GCA_963556745.1. NCBI lineage: Eukaryota > Metazoa > Arthropoda > Insecta > Lepidoptera > Crambidae > Catoptria > Catoptria pinella. Next base: position 13,606,706 of record OY750768.1, on the reverse strand, counting down.
AAGGAAGTTTTAGTTAGTTCACCAACTAATATAGCAACTTTCATTAACCTGTCCGTCCGTTTTCTATAGATTTACGATTGGACAGGACAACTTAGTCGCAACTAACTATGATTGAAATCCGTTGTTACTTTCTTTTGTTTATTTCAGATTATTATTTCAGATGCTTGTTTATCTGACACTTAATTAAATCGAACGAACTACGAATAATTTTCATGAAAATAATTTATAACATCAACATCAAGTAGGTATGTAGATTACAGAAATTAATTAATGATTCCGAAGGCAAATCAAAGGTAAATCCTCCCGTTACATGGGTACTTCGAATTGAGATTAACAATAATAAAACCCATCTCCAATATTATGGGTACGCCGTACATTAAGTCACGTAAGACCGAAGAATTCTTCGTATTTTTCGAGTTTTCCTTTAGATATTTATATGAGTCATAAGACGCTGTGAGCCCCAAAGGTCGTCCTTAGTGCCGCGTATAGCGTATGCCGTAAAACTGCGACTCGTGATCATATTAGATGGTACTCAATACGACTCTGTCATGATCCATTGAGTCTGGTGCTGAAATTAGTGATGATACATTTCAGAGATATCGAAAACTAAAAAAAGTATCTACATCTAATATTACAAATGGGACAGATTCAATACTCAGCCGATTCCGGTTCAGTAAATTTGAGTTAAGTTTTATGCCAAGCATTAAACCTTCCTTCCTATTTTAAATGTATCTTTATAATTATAATTTATCTAATAATATTATGAATGTGAAAGTTTTGATGTTTGTTACTCAATTACGCAAAAACAATACGCTATGCTAACAAAAAACACTTTTCTAAAATATACACCACTCTTTTGAATAATTTGTAATAATTAAGATTACAAAATCATTAACTCTATTTTGGTTTTCGCTCTAGTCTTATCGACAGCAACATCGTTCACATCACTAATGTCAATAAAGCTGGTATGGCGACGCGTAAAAAATATTTATGCCGCTTGTGAACGTCACTTTTTACGTTAAATGTCATTATGAGGAATTTGGGAATAAATGATATGAAAATTGATTGCACAATGACGTCAAAAGGGGTTATTTTATATAATACTAAATAATATACTAGAAAAAATAGGACTCGCACCAGATCATGTTCTCGGACGGGAATCGAACCCGCGACCTTTGGATATCCGGTCCAATGCTCTGACCGCTGAGCTACCGAGTCACCGGTGAGAACGTCGAATTTCTTCCAGTATATCAACTCTTACGCTGCAAGCCAGCGCCATCTCACCAATGTAGAAGGAATTAACCTGCTACATTCAACTGAACATCTTTCCAGATATTTTTAAACAGTTGATTAAGATGAGAAAGCTATATAACTTTGAAATTTTGAGATTTAAGCATTCACAATGCTATTTTTATATAATACTAAATAATATACTAGAAAAAATAGGACTCGCACCAGATCATGTTCTCGGACGGGAATCGAACCCGCGACCTTTGGATATCCGGTCCAATGCTCTGACCGCTGAGCTACCGAGTCACCGGTGAGAACGTCGAATTTCTTCCAGTATATCAACTCTTACGCTGCAAGCCAGCGCCATCTCACCAATGTAGAAGGAATTAACCTGCTACATTCAACTGAACATCTTTCCAGATATTTTTAAACAGTTGATTAAGATGAGAAAGCTATATAACTTTGAAATTTTGAGATTTAAGCATTCACAATGCTATTTTTATATAATACTAAATAATATACTAGAAAAAATAGGACTCGCACCAGATCATGTTCTCGGACGGGAATCGAACCCGCGACCTTTGGATATCCGGTCCAATGCTCTGACCGCTGAGCTACCGAGTCACCGGTGAGAACGTCGAATTTCTTCCAGTATATCAACTTAGTATATTATTTAGTATTATATAAAAATAGCATTGTGAATGCTTAAATCTCAAAATTTCAAAGTTCAGGGTTATTTTATGTCTAGCATAATATAATCATACTGGTATTTAATAACAAAACTAATATTGATGTTTTCCCTACCGACATGTGTTAATAATTAATACTGTTGTTGTATGTTTACTGTTTGTTACAAGTCAAAATGAAAATTATGTTTCGTGGGTACATTAAAATAACAGTGCCCTGCAACAAGACATAAGCTCTACATTTGGGTAGATTTACCGATCCCAGTTCCGATAACTAAGGGTCGATCCTCGCTGGCGGCTGTTTGTGTTGCCTTGCCAAAATATCTCATACGTGTACCGTGACACCGAGGCAGTTTCCTCAAAATGACACACTTTTGTGGGATGTTTCATGGAAAAAGTGAAATATTATAGACATTCACTATAACGACATTGTGAGTAGGTACTTTTGTGTGCGCAAAACTACGTAATTTATAATTCAAAATAATTCATAATTTAATTATTGTTTTATGTTGTATTTAGTAAGTTTTATTTGTTATTATTCTTATGAAATATGTTGGATTTCAATCAAAAATTACTAATACAATATTGATTTTGATATTATTATATTTGTGCAATAGTTTATTGGTATTAGTATACCTTATTTTAGACACTATTATGCCATTAATGTGAAGTAAAATATGATAATTATTATAATATTTTATTGGAATAAAAACAATTACATGCTATATTTTATCATAATAATATAATATTCACAATGAAAGTAAAACCCATAATTCCCGTAAATAATGAAACAACACATATGTAATGTGACTTGTTTGTCCTGTTGTTGATGACTAGCTATCAGTATAGTGTTTCGGCACTCGGGATTGGTCTGTGTGATTTATGTCATCTGTGATCCTGCCGACATTGCAATATGACATTGTGCCATACCGCTATCCGAGCCAGTGTGTGTTATATTGTCTAATGGGAAAAAAATGTGTAGCAAAACAGTAGAACTAATTATTTAAGCGTACTGAAAATAGCTACAGTAAGTACTAAAATTCATGAAATTAATACAATGAACGCTTATGAAATACCTAAACCACCAAGCTCTTTCAAAAAATAAAAAATAATTGTGCAAGTACGTACCTAATAAAACAGTTTTTTTTTTAATTTATTAAGGATGTATTTTTGTCGATTTGTATGTTGTTTGCTGATCGTTCGTTTGCGCCAAACCTTAATTGAGTAAGATAATAAGGTGCTAATGATGCCATCAAATTTTTATAGGAATGTATTTAATAAACAAAATGACGGTTATTCGGCAGTGCAGAATGAAATGTCGGTTTATCTTACGCCATCACATTTTTAGAGTTTACTGAAGAAATACAATGTATAATATGAAGATACCCAAACACTCAGGATTCGACGAATATTTAGTCCATAAAAGAGCAGACAGTGAAATAGTACGCCTTGTTTTACGAGCGAAGATAGAAGTTTAGTGTCTCATTACCATTTACTTATTGCCTTGGATCTTGAATACTTGTTTTATTTTTTGAACCTTTGTTGTCTGTTTATTTTATAAGCCTCGCTGAAGAATTTATCTATAATGTTATCAAGTACTTAAATAAAGAAAAACATTTTAATCAACATTGCACGAGGCACTTGAGCTTATAGCAGCAATTACTTGGAACAATATCAAATTACAAAACTTTATAAGCGCAATAATTATGATTATCTGATATTGGAATATAATTTATGGATATTTGTGAAGAATTAGTTTTGCAACTAATCTCTCACAGGATGATACTAAATATTTTTGAAGAATATTGCAGGTTAAATGAGAATAATCACCAGAAAAAGGATTAAAAATATGTAATAAAAAGAAACATAATTTAATGAAAAGTATGTTTTGACTGAATTTTAAACCATTCACGTTATGCTTCTTTGCCACCGGCGGGGTCAAGGGCCTGATTCACAAACGTCGGACACTTTCCGTATCCGATGCTATGCTTTCCATATTTTACCTTATGGTTTGCGTGTTCGAAACGTATGTTTTCTTTCCAACGGATACTAACAGCTGTCAGAAATGAATCCACGAATTTAGTCTTAGTTTCGAATCGAACTGTTAATAGTTACGGAAACCATAGAGTAAATATTATGGAAAGCATAGCATCGGATACGGTATGTTTCCGACGTTTGTGAATCAGGGCCCTGCAAGTAAATATTAATGTGGAGACCGCATTACCGAGCTCTCTATATTAACTTAATAAAAATAAAAATGTATAACACCTCATTCTAATTTACAAAGATCCAGTTACTTCACAGGATCTGATACCTCCGCCGCGAGCCAGATAAACGTGTTTATAGCGTCGACACGACCGAAAAATATTACTGCGTCCTTGCTTTATTGGCTTTTGCGTAATAAATCATCTTATATTACGTTTTTGTTCGTTTTCTATCTGCGAACGTGAACGACTGTTTACTTTATAGCCAACGTATTTACGACTAATACAAGGAAAGACGTGTGTACGGTGTATTGTACCAAACAAGGAGAAGAAGAATATGGGCCGACAATAAATACAATACTCTGGCTATTTATTCAAATACTCCGCGTATATTATAATATATAGTAGCCCGCGTGGACATTCTGAAAATCCTAAATTTTAATATTTAAGTTAATGTTTTAGTTTAGATTCATTTACTTTTTATCTACTATATTTCTGTTGTTAATGACTGAATGGGTCGAACTTTAAAAAAGATTAAGACCTTCAGTGTAATTTCTGTACGACCCCACTTTCAAATGTGAAAAAATGGAAATCAAATGAAAGGCCTTGAGGAGCACATTCCTAAATTATATTATATGTCACTAAAATATGTGAAATAAATATATATAAAATATTAAAAACACGTCTAAAACAAAATAAATATAAGGACTTACATTTTCAGGAACACTTCTGTACTCTTTTCTGTGGCAGCAACCCCTGAAAAGAAGCCGAAACGTTATGAAATCTCAAAATAATATCACGTAGTTATAATTGAAGAGCCGCTTCGGATCGCTGCGCCATCAAAGTAATCAAGTAAGTAAGTCGAATCAACTCGAGTAATTATACTTCATTTCTATTTATAGAACTCGCAACGCATTCGCAAGTATAAGTAAGCAATGAAACTCCATTGAACTAAACGACAGGCTAGAAAATATTGTTTAAGCGATGAAAAGTACCACAAAGCTTCTTCGGAGCGCTCGCGCTGGACCACATAATTCGCGTTACATTACACAAGTCTGGACTCGCAGGCTCATTATTGATCTTCAACTGACAGTCGCCATCGCTAAATTGTACAACGACACAAAACAAAAATTCGTATTATACGTTCTGACAGCAATAATTGTACTACTACGATTGTTTTTGTTACTTGAAGATCGGTTTTAAGCCTGCCAATCTAAGAACGTGCCGTAGTAGTAGCATCGTAGCATGGTCTTAGCAATCGTAGCGAGGGTATTAGTAGCTCGGCCATTACATAGCAATCGTAGCGAGGAATCGTAGCTTAGCCTCGTAGCCACATTATTTCGTCGTGTTTCTTCACGCGTTCTTACCGATGTTTTAATGAATATATGATTTCCTTTTACGTGCCTTTAAATTCAATATAACAATAAAAATACAGTGTTTTGGTTGATAGTGAGCTAAGTTTGTTACAGCTTTGTTATGAGGAAACACGTTTATGAGTATTATTGCAATTGCATTTACAGTATTGCCCTAAAACTCATGTCAGTTTTCTGGTTTTCTAGTTTTCTAGATCGATCATAAAACTATTATGTATTTCGATTGATACCTAATACTTCATACTATATTTGAAAACCCCCAAGCGGCAGAATTTGGCGGATAACAATGGAATATCTATTGTGTCTCATTTTCTGGGCCTTGATGGGTTAAATCGACAAAAAAATTATAAAACTTTGAAAAGCCGTTTACTCAAAACAGTTGTTTTTAAAGTTCAGGTGTTATGGATTTATACGGCAGTGGAGATTAATCATTATAATCCACATTTAATTTTATTACAAGTACCTATTCCTAAAAACATTTGATATTGTTAAATAAGAAACAAAGTGATTTTCATGTAATAATATTTTTTTCTTAAACAAACCTTTTAGAAATCTCATGTAGGTAATCCAAATATTAGGACTAAAGTGAGGTCCCGAGGGAAATTTAGCGAGATTTTGAGCACAATGGGCTGGGCTATTATAATTGCAGCATCTCCAGCTCTTTCAGAGTTATTATAGCAGTTTTGGCTTTTTATAATGACTAGATTCCGTTCACGACCTCTTTCATGTGCAACCCCTCACCCCGTTGGAATTTCAAAAAAGCTCTTAAGAAAAGGATTTGATAATTGAAATCGGATAATTATTTTTAAATTCTAGATTTTAGCATTCACAATGCTATTTCTATACAATAATAAATGAAATACTAGAAAAAATTCAACTCGTCACCAGAATTGTCTCAAGCGGGAATCTTACCCGCGACCTTTGGAAGTCCGGTCCAAATGCTCTGACCGCTCAGCTACCGAGTCACTAGTGACTTTTCACGACGCTTAAATTGTTTTTTATTTCACAAACGTGTAACGTCCTGTCAGCGAACAGTCCAATGAAGAAACGGCTGTCTAAGAGTGGTTGCAGAATCGTTTACCACTCCCAAAAATTGAACCACTTATTGACGCCGACGTCCATTCCACATCCATTTTTAGTTCGAGAATAGTCCAAAAAACAAGTAAACTAAACGACGAACATCGTCCAATATTCGTTTTAGAAGTAGGCTCTTTGATCAGCTATACTATTCCCAAAAGTTAGCAGCGTTATCTAACAAGTGTCATATTCCCATTACTGGTTAAATTCTTTAGAATCTATGATATTTTACCTACTGTCTCAGTAATGGGAATATGACATCCGTCAGAAACTCGACGATACTATTACTGACAGTGAAGTCGCATGTTTAGAGAATGGCAATCAGATCTATTTCAAAGAAACATCTTGAAGCATCTTGGCAATGAAAATTTATGGTTCTCTTTAACTACTTCTAGTCTACTTCCAGTTTAACTGTTTAAAAGCGCAATCTGACCTAACAACTAACTGCATATCAAATTCTGGGAAGAAAATTTAGTTTAGAATCCAATAAAATTTGATGCACCGCTTCGAGAGCCCTCCGCAACGCTCGAAGACGTAAGTGGAATGAAATTGAGTTTGCCCTATTTTATATTGTTTTAGGAAATGCCGCATCGCTGTCGTTTGCTGTAGTTTTCATACAGTTTTGAGAGCGTTGTTTCAAAGAAAAATTTCGCATGCTAAAAATAATTGGATGAAAACAATATCTTATGCGTTGTATTTTATTTGTTTAATATTGGTCGATGTAATAATCGGAACTATTAATAAATAACAATAGTAATTTCATAAAGAAGTATTGATAAAACTATATAAGTGGTATGGAAAGCGTTCATTTATCACCAGATTAAAAATACTCAGTAGGTATCTAAAACATTCTTAATAAAGATGATAAAAATAATAGTGACTTTTATCTGATTTACTTTGAATGGGGTAACCAAACACCAGCACAAATATCTCAATTCTCAAACATTTACATTGACCAGTTTGTACGAGAGAGATAAAGTTTTTTGACTATTTTAAGCATAATGACAATAAATTCAAAATATTTTGGAACCAAAATTTATCAGCAACCGTAAATTGTAATTTGTGTTTGTCATATAACAATGAACGAATAAATCGGGAGCGCAGCGTTACGTTTCTTATCTCGTAAAATATGGGACGAAACTTGTTTTTGTGGCGACTAATCAAATATAGCAGAATTTCAGCGATTGCTGCGATATCTCATGTTTTGTTTTACGGTTTATCGCTAACAGCCCCGGCTTTTGTTTGAAATAGTAAAGTTAGGTTATAAAAATTGGTGATATTTTATGTACCTAGTTGCGTAACGATTAAGAATATCCATGAAAGTATTATGATTAGAGATCGCATATTCGGATGCATATTTACCTAAAGTTCAGATGTTGGGTCATAGCCCTTTTTCATTGTAAAAATCAAGTAAAAATCCAAGGATTTTGTAAAAAGTCACATAATTCCGGGACTAACCAATTTTAGTGTATACTCTGTATTATTAATGAGTTTTGAAGAAACAAACACAATATTATTACGTTGTAACAAGGCCTATTGAACCTCATGGGAATATACACATTTTAAGAATTTTAAATATTTTAAGAAGCCGCTTCCATAATTTGTTGTATGCTTGTAACGGGTTTGGTTTTAGCGTACAGAACTAGCGCAGTAGGGTTTCTGATAACACAACGATCCATATCATTTTTGCACTTACTAAAGTCATCTAGAATTTGAGAGATCTCTAAAAATACTTTTAAGTCAATAACAATGCTGTTGTTATTATGAAAAAAAGTAAACAATTTGTACAAAAAGTTGTACCGGATAGTCTTATACTTTCCCATCCCTATAATATTCCAATCCGATTACGGCGGGTTAAAAAAATGTTAGCTAACAATAGTGTAAGGAGAAGATAAGAAAACCTACTGAATGATGAGCTTTCTTGATAAATATTTTTCAGTGAAAAGGATTCTGCTGGTAATAGGGGATATAATTAGATTTTAGAAGAAAAAACCGGACAAGTGCGAGTCGGACTCGCCTACCGACGGTTCCGTACAAAGTAGGTACATATTATAAATAGTTCAGGGATCAAGTCGAGTTTTCGAGCTTTTCCCGAAATTCAGTTTCCAAAACCTACTTAGAATTACTTTATATATATTATTGTGTTTTATAAGTGAAATGTGGTTATACTTGGTATGTGTGTCCCACATACCTTTTGGGACCATTAGGAGTGTGCCTACCATTTTTATCGAATCCAATTAACCTCTACTAAAAACCATAACCTTTACAAATTAAAGTAAAGAAAAACAGCAGTAAATAATTTAATTTGTCGCCGTAAAACAGAACGAATCCTTCAGGAGGGTTGCAGGCGGCATCAAGTCCGTAATGAATGCGCCATTTTGGGCAAAATGGCAGAATCCCGGCCTCCGTAAACCCTGGGAGTTGATGGCCGGCCTTAGCCCCATTACGTGTAAGCACTGGCCTTTATTTGTATATTCCGTCGGAATTAAAGATGACACCGACCTGAAGTGTACCTTAAAAATGACGAACTAATAGTTATTTGTTATACTAGAGACCAAAGTCAGTTTGTGCTGAGAGTGAGTGATGAAAGGCGACTATATCCCTCAAGTGGCGCCCTCATCTTAATTAAACTTATTGTTCGCTAAGTACATAATGTATCGAAAATTCACATGTACAGATTGAAACTTAGGTTAACTATAATTTATTTACAAACAATAACATCAGTAAAATACAGTTCGTTGTAGTAGTAGTAAGCAAAAGAGAAAAAAGTGGCCACTTTAAGCACTTTTACTCAAGATACTACGATTATACTACCATTATGTACTTAGCGAGAAATATTTATTTAAGCAATTATTCATTAAGGTGAAATTATTTAATTAAGATGAAGGCTCTACCTTGAGGTATTTAGGGGCCTTAAATAACATACTTCATAAAAATCAGTTTGGATTATCCAAAGGTATTATTGATGATGGAATTGCACTTTTCAAACATATTCTTGACGCTTGGGAGGAAAAGCAAGATGGCATTGGCATTTTTTTGTGACCTTTCTAAGGCATTCGATTGCATTGATCACCAAATACTATTAAAGAAGTTATAACATTATGGTGTGTCTGATAAATCAGTTAGCCTTATAAAATCGTATTTGTACAATAGAACTCACAAAGTAGTGATTAATAGAACTGAATCCACTGAAGCCTTTCCAAGCCCATCAATATGGGCGTGCCACAGGGATCAATATTGGGTTTTTGATTTATATAATATGACCTTCCTAACTACGCGAATAATTTATGCAAGACAGTGCTAATTGCGGATGATATTTCTTTATTTTTCAAAGTAAACACAGGTAATAATAAAATATAGACGGTTCAAAAGTGCTTAATTTAATTTAAATAAGTTTATATAAACGAAACGCATCACGCGTGTTTCATGCATAATCTGTGTTTTGTCTGTGAACATAAACTGATTTGCGTGCTCTTCGAGAAAAAAAATCTTTTAGACAAATGGCAAATAATGTTAACTTACCCTAAAAACGTACACTTCCTTGGCGAATACTCAAGCACAATTAAATTTAATAATAAAATAAAGTTTTAATGTCAGATTTTTTAAATAAAATATTACCAAATACAAGGTCAATAAAATTATAACTTTACGATATTACTCGCCTACACAAAACTCCGTTCTTATTTTGTTCCTAGCGATACATACGGCAGTTATCGGTTTTTCGCCTGGTTATTACCCCTAAATCATTTGGAAGTGGTACAAAAACCGGGCCGTTACTATTAGCTATTCATAAGCCATAATGCCAAGTTGAGCTAAATTAATATTCGTTTAAGTCCGACATTATTGCTAATTACAACAAGAAGACACAATCCAGCTTTGCGTTGGCCGTTTGTTATTGCAAATGGCCGACATAACGACACTTTTAATGTGCAATTAAATATGACTAAACAAGCAGTTGGGAGTTAAGAGTGGAAGCTGTTGAGGAAAAGACAATAAATGAGAATGAAAGAGGCTACTCTGCATTAATGTTCCTTGTTAGGTAAGAACTTTAAATAAAAACACTGGGGCATTTTTAGTTCAGACTATATTTAAAAAAAATGGTGTTTTATTTATATTAACATTTCAAATCTCAACAATAAGAGCGCGTTTCTTGTAACGCAATGTTTTAATTTGACTTGGAAAAGAAAATTAATCAGAGTACCCTGTGTGTCAAAGTACACTGGGCAGTAGGCAAAACTAAGAACAAAAGATCTGCAATCAATTATATTTTCGTCTTCTTATTAATTCTTCTTGAAATGATATGAACGCCTCCGGAAAATGCCAAACCATACCATACCATACCACTGACAGAATCGTTTGTTTCGGTAATAACGGAAAGATTAACATTTATTTATTTATTACATTTGCATTATTTATTAAATCCCTATGAAGATCATATTTTGTTTCAATATCAGATCGTCAAATTTTGCACATTAAATTGTGTGTTGATTAGGTTAGGTGAGACACGTGGTTTGGGAGCAGTCATTTCCAACCGGCCCTGGCGTACTCGGCCTCTGGTTTCGTCTTACGATGTCATATAATTTCATACAAAGGGTTACAATGTTTCAGGCTGTTGTGTCGCGGTGGCCGACTCAAAGCTACCGAGTACCGTCATGTGCCAGACCTAACTCATAATGTCCCTGACGCCTTCGGGCATTTAAATTACGTACGAAAATAAAATTCATTTGTTAGTCTTAATTAAGAGAGGAATTCTAGGAGTAATTTGACCAATTTTCTGGTGTCTAAGCTGCAGATGATAAAATATATACTTTCATAGATGTGTTTCGATGAGGCTCATGACTTCATATTATTCGGAAAACTATTACTGTTTTAAAAGATAACCACATTGGAGTAGTAATTATAAGAATAATTAAGAAGCAAACTTTAAATACATATTATAGTTCATCAAGAAAGTCATCATATCCAATAATAAAAAAAAAAAATAAACACCTATGAAGTCTAGTGGTTCACCCACCCGTATAAGAGGTAGGGGTCCCGGGTTCGATTCATAGGAGGGGGTTACATTTGCACTCGGTTAGTTTGGTGGTAGGGCTTAGTCCGCCTGGCTAGCTACCACCATCTTAACAATTTAAAAAAATTTCTGTTCCGGCAGTTAAAGGTAAGATAGCCAGTTCCTCAGTGGTGAGGATTCCGGGTGTAGTGCGCTTACACTTTCGACCTTATCATCAATTAACATCAGGTGAGGTGAAGGCCAAGCAGAGTCCCATTGTGGTGGAAAAAAGGAAACCTGGTACCTGCTATTATTTTAACCCCTGATGCAAAAATACGGGCGTTATAATTTTTATTGTACTTCAAAACGAATAAAAAACTAATATTATGAAACAACTCGACTCTAACTTACTTAGATGGTAAGCACAACAATACAGTTTAAGAATTTAATTTTTGTATGTATAGGTATGTATTTATGTAATTATTATCATCACTAACATTGTTCTGATCCCAAAGTAAGTAGCTAAAGCACTTGTGTTATAGAAATCAGACACAACGGTGGAACTACAAACACCCAGACCTGAGCCAATATAGAAAAGTTCTTAATTCAGGTGTTGTTTTAGAATTATTAAGTTTGTATTTATCTTACATCGGACTAACAAAGAGAAGTATAGGGACGCGCGTTAAAGAACATGTAGCTGACATGAAGCATAGGCGCGATAACAAGTCTGCAGTGTGTGAACATGCATCAAAGGAACTCAACCATTACATTAGATTTGATAAACCACAAATACTTGCTAAAGAACAAAGATTCATTCCCAGAATGTTACGCGAGGCTATTGAAATCAACAAATATCCAAATTTCAATAGAGATGATGGTTGGAGAGTACCACCAGCTTGGGATCCCATAATTCATCAACTAAAATCCCATCCCAAATCACTCACTGCAGGATCTAAAGATATAGTTAGTTCGTTTTGTAGATAGGGATCAAAAGGGAGGTCGACACAACCTCTGAGTTTTCTTCCGCCAGTTCTTTCTCTCAGAGGCCTCCCAATTTGTGAACTGGTAGTAGATTCAGTAGCTAGATCTTGTTTTCTAATTAATTTTATTCAATTTAACTCAGTAATAATGATTAAAATCAGAACGCAGCTATAAAATAATTTGATAAACTTGAATACATTTTTATAAAATTTTCGAGCGGGTAATTTCATAAAATATGAGCAGCCTTTTTGCTTTAGTCCTCCCGTGACCACGGCCCCTGAAAAGGTGTCGAAACGTCGGGAATTCTAAAAAACCAATAAATACAAACTAAATAATTCTAAAACAACACCTGAATTAATAATATACGCGCTGTAATCCGTAAAAAGTGTTTTATTTCTAATGAACTGTACGCGCGAAAATCTTAGAAGTGTATATAGAAAAGTTCGTTTTCTAAATTGACCCAGCCGGGGATCGAACCCGGGACCTCAGAGATAGCGATACCTTGAAAACCGGCGTATAAACCACTCGACCACGGAGGTCATCAAAATAACATTGCATTTTTTATTTCAAGAATTTAAACGTATGAAATAAGTAGACGTGTTTTATTGTCCAATAAGATAATACAGATCAATGTATACGAAAATAGGAAAAGAAAGATGAAATTTTCAACATGAACTTTAATTCTTGTTTCCTTTAATAGGCACTTCCAAGTTTCTCCCTTGCAATGTAACGGCGAAGGCCACGTCAGTCCCACCACTCATTAGTAATTAACATTTTAATTGAGCCGCGGGTCGAATTAGAGTAGCTCATTTATAAAAAACCACTTAAAGTATTACATTAACGAGCAGTTACGCTGTGAAATTAACTGTGAAATTCACAATTAGTCTTATATTTCACTGCCATTAAAACCTCTGTTACGGAAAAACGTAAATCATGCTTATTTTTATGATATTGCTATGGACATAACAAGGCGTAATTTTTTTTATACCGAGAATAAATGCATTAATGCAACCCCTCCCCCCTCCGCAGGTGAGCAGGGGGCTCGTATGTGGGGCTCGCCAGGAGGGGACGTTGCCACTCCTTCCTCGACCCCTCCTAGCCACTGGCTTGATGGGAGGACCCTGGGAGGGGGGAATACCCACTAAAAACCCGGTACTTGTCCTCATGCACCGCCGCTTGGGCCTGAGGGTCTCCTATGAGGGGTCATAAGGCCCGATGGCGACGCATAACAAGGCATATGCATAAACTTAATAAAATGTCAAATAAAATCACATAGATACTTTAGAAATAAAACATTTTTTACGGATTACAGCGCGTATATTATTAATTCAGGTGTTGTTTTGGAATTATTTAGTTTGTATTTATTGGTTTTTTAGAATTCCCGATGTTTCGACACCTTTCCAGGGGCCGTGGTCACGGGAGGACTAAAGCAAAAAGGCTGCTCATATTTTTATGAAATTCACACACTGCATGCTTCAACATGCATCAAATGGACCCAACCATTACATTAGATTTGATAAACCACAAATACTCGCTAAAGAACACAGATTCATTCCCAGAATGCTACGCGAGGCTATTGAAATCAACAAAATTCCAAATTTCAATAGAGATGATGGTTGGAGAGTACCACCAGCATGGGACCCCATAATCCATCAACTAAAATCCCATCCCAAATCACACACTGCAGGATCTAAAGATCTAGTTAGTTCGTTTTGTAGATAGGGATAAAAAGGGAGGTCGACACAACCTCTATGAGTTTTCTTCCGCCAGTTCTTTCTCTCAGAGGCCTCCCAATTTGTGAACTGGTAGTAGATTCAGTAGCTAGATCTTGTTTTCTAATTAACTCTATTCAATTTAATTCAGTAATAATTATTAAAATCAGAACGCAGCTATAAAATAATTTAATAAAAATGAATACATTTTTATAAAGTTTCGAGCGGGTAATTTCATAAAAATATGAGCAGCCTTTTTGCTTTAGTCCTCCCGTGACCACGGCCCCTGGAAAGGTGTCGAAACGTCGGGAATTCTAAAAAAACAATAAATACAAACTAAATAATTCCAAAACAACACCTGAATTAATAATATACGCGCTGTAATCCGTAAAAAGTGTTTTATTTCTAATGAACTGTACGCGCGAAAGTCTTAGAAATCACATAGATACATTGCTTATTTTGTTAGTTAACCAATCCAATGTAGAAATGAAGACATAACATTTGAAGCCAAGTAATTTGTAATGTTATTATTATATTAGCACAAAGCGATAATGTCATTTTGTATTTCGTAAACTATGCGCATAGTTTCAATAGTTAAATTTAAGATTATGCTATTTGTCGGGTTTTGTGCCCCAAGAGGAAAGAATAGGGAAGTCTGTATGTCAAGGAAAACTCCAAGGAGAATACCAAATACAACATACTATGATTCGAACTGGGAAATTGACATTTTGTTCTTTCTAATTTTTCTATAACAAAAAAAAGTTTACAAAGTTAACTTTGTCTTTTTATTATAGAAATGCTGCTATCAACGTGTTATTTTTTCAACTTATATCATAGTTTATTCATTAGCAAAAGATGACCATATGAGTTAACAATCCAATTTTCAGATTTTCATTTAAATACGTTGAAGTTAATTGTTATTGAGTTGAGTAAATTTATTCGGTGACGGCATTCGGTAAATATGACTAACCCAAAACTTCGAACAATTACGTAGGCGGGTATCTTCAAGTTTCAGGTGAATGTCTTGATAATCCGTTAATAAAGCATTACATACCCAAGTTAATAAGCTACTTATGCTAAGCTGTTAGAATAATATCAATGAAATACAAAGCATAAAATAGAGTTATTCTATGAGCTAGAGACTTGAAACTTTGAACATAGGTCAAAACTGAGAAGCAATGCAATATTATGGTGTCATTAAGCTGATCTGATGATAGAGCTGGAAGAAGGCCACAGGAACTCTCTGATTAAACCATACAACCAATCAAGTTTAGGCTCGTTAGAATCGTCTTGACAAGTAATCTGACGGGAGACGAGATCCAGGGTCTGATGATGAAGCTGGAAGAAGGCTATACAGGAACTCAGTATTACAACCATGCAACCCCATCGAGTCTGAGCGATTTAAAAATCGTCTTGACGAGTACTCTGTTGGGTAATAGTGTCCAGAGTCTGATGATGGAGCTGGAAGAAGGCCACTGGATCTCTGTAATAGAACCATATGCAACCCCATCGAGTTTGGGCTCGTTTGATTCGTCTTGACGAGTGCTCTAATAGGAGAGGACCCACCTAATCACGTAAAAAACGGCTGATCGGATTATGATGAAATTAAAACAAAGAATACTTTTTATCCGGATTATTGGTCCCCTAAGGATTTTCTCGAATGTCCACGCGGACGAAGTCGCGGGCGAAAGCTAGTAATTTTATAGAACGACACAATTACACAGAGTAGGAAAATCAAAGTACGAGTATAGTAAAATGGTAAGAAAACTGAAATTACAATCTGCAATCCGCTTTATGTTGAGCTTACACAATTACTGTGCTTTTACTTCCACAGGTTTCATCGGTATAAAACACTTTTTGGATAACTTTTTACACCCGTATTCACAAACATTACATCGTCCCGACCACCAATCAAGCTTTGTTTCAACGTAGTGCGTTCACATTGAGGGTCGTTTGAGCATTGTTCTTTAATACGGGTGTTATAGTGTTGTTTTCTGTTTGGTTTCATTTGCAGAAATTCAATAAATAATCAAAAACAATCTCGTAACTCTTAAGTAATAAATCGAGTAGTCTAAATGCGAGAAGTGTTTTATTTATTAAGAACGCTGTTGAGACTGACGCAGGTGTTAGGTGCGATAACATAAAGTTTTAATAATTATGCATTTTCTGCTGATTTTAAATCTACAGTATTCGCAGAATGATCCTGTTAGAAAAAATAATGTGATTGAGAGAGAGAAGATAATTGCAGTAGAATCACAGGAAGAATTATCTCAGTAGAATCTATTGGTCATTATTATTTCAGCGTGGATCGAACCGGATGTAACACAGCGCGTAGCAGCGCAGCGTCGCATTCAGATAGAGCTCGACAGCTAGGTAATATTAAGAGATGCCAATATTAGTCAGTAAGCCAGACCCAGACGATCATCGGTAGAATACGACGAAGTTACTAGATAACTAGAACAGTTCGAAATGCGGAGTTTAAATTTACAGAATAGTAGGTCAGAGGGGTCAAATCACTTGGTTTTAGTTCGTCCGGTCAAACACTGATGTATCGGGAAGGGTTCAGTGTTGAGTATTAAACCAACATTGTTTATTTAGGACGCTGTAAACTAATCAGCGATGGTATTTAACCGGACTGAATCAAAAGATAAATTTATGAAATGAAGATAAATTTATGATCCGCCTTTACGTGTTGCGAGTTAATACCTCGCCAACAGTAGCGTAACCTGCTATTTACTGAAATACCCATCAAGGCCCGGAAAATGAGACATGAGACATTCTATTGTTGTACGGCCGCATTCGGCCGCTCGGGCATTAATGAATTAATTTATGATCATCCTAATTTTATCTTTCCATACCGTTGGTATATTGTCAGACAGAAAATACTATTGGAAAAATATATAATTTAGAATAGGGTAACCAAAACCTTTGGTGATTTCTTTGAAACTTAGGATCGGTGCCCAAGTTGCACCGTCATTATGCAAAATTGTTATAATTATAATTTATTTTTGTGGATACCTACAAGGTACGCAGTGGCGACCGACCTTGCAATTAGCCTATACAGGCTGTAAAATTGAAAAGTAAGCGTCTCTTACACATAAATCTCATCAACGTCATATATACAGAGGATTGACCCGCGTCTGTATGTACGTAAGCGCATTTCTTCATTCTCTATCTCTTTCCGTAGCTCAGGAACGAACGTCTTCCGTGCGGGGCTGAATTTTTTTATTTTTTTCCATCCTAATCCTGGTCAGATTGTCACCCTAGTGAGTACCAGGAATGTGAGTGTCAAAGACCCGCGTTATACCGCTCTTCAAACAAACAGGATCCTTCCTTTGCAATTTAACGGTCCCCTGACATCAAATGCGACCGATTTCCCAAAGGTTTTTAGGTGTGCCACAAGTAACCGTTATAAAGAGTTTTCATGCACACAAGCGTACCCTCATAGTCAGTCAGTCATACATTCATTTAATATAAACCTGGCGATTGCAGGTACTTTTGACTTGTGATAGTATATTACAGGCGAGGTTTGAAGCCCGAGCCGTAAGCGAGGGCTTTAATCGTTCGAGGCAATGTAAATTGTTTTCCGTACAAGGCCTGTATAGTGCTTTCCTCAAAAAATGCGAGAAAAAAGTTAAACACGAACACATTTTTAATGACTTACAGTTTTTTTATCGAAGTATTTGTATCTTTTAATTTTATAGTTTCAAATAAGCTCTCTAAAAAATTATGAGGAAATAAATTCTTATAGAAAATGCTTATTTGTAAATATACAAGAGTTAGATCACCAAGAACCCGACTCAGTACAGTCCTATCACGACAAAATATTAAACGCAATCACCCATAGTCTAAAAAAATCAAAAATAAACCATCTACAAAGGGAACAGAGAGTGATATCCGAACGAACATCAGCACTTATAGAAAGAAGACAAGAACTACAAAGTAAAAAACAAAAAACTAGATCAATGAAAAATGAGCTTTCAGCACTTTACAAACTAATTAGTAAATATATAAAAAGAGACTACAAACTACGAAGACAAAACATATTACAAAAGCACATCATGCAGACCGGTGGCACGAAGAAAGCTTATAAAGAATTACGCACAAATAAAGCTTGGATAGATGGTCTCAGTCGTGCAGGGAAAAAAGTGTATAGTCGAAAAGAAATAATCAATATTGCTACGGAATTTTATAAAAATCTTTATAGTATGAAGAAGTTAGGAGTCGAATGCCAAAACAACAAATATCACCCAGAAGAGTCCAATACCAACTACATAAATGAAATAAAATTAATAGACGAATTGGAAGTTACAACTGCTATAAAAAGATTAAAGTCAGACAAAAGTCCTGGCTCTGACAAGATTACAAACGAAGCAATTAAACTAGCCGACACGATTTTAGCTCTACCATTAACACGTTTATTCAATCTTATATTAAAAACCGGAATAACACCCTCTCAATGGTCGCACTCTGATATTATCCTATTGTATAAAAAGGGCGATCCATGTGATATTGGAAACTATAGACCAATAAGTTTGTTGCCTTGTTTATATAAACTTTTTTCATATATTTTAAATCAAAGAATGAGCACAAATATACAAAACAAACAACCAGTCGAGCAGGCTGGCTTTAGAAGAGGCTTTTCAACCACAGATCACATACATACCTTAGAACTACTTATTGAAAAATATCAAGAACTTAATAGACCGCTCTACATCGCATTTATTGATTACCAGAAAGCTTTTGATTCTGTTTCACACCAAAGTATTTGGGACACGTTACAGGCGCAGAAAGTAGAGAACGAGTACATCCAGATAATCAAAAATATTTACAACGACAGCACAAGTAGAGTTAAACTGGAGAGCGTCGGCCCAAGTTTCTTTGTAAAAAGAGGTGTAAGACAGGGAGACCCACTCTCTCCGTTGTTGTTCATTGCTGTACTGGAAACAGTAATTGGCGGTTTAGATTGGAAACCCAAAGGAATACAAATACAAGGAAAGTATCTAAGCCACCTCCGCTTTGCTGACGACTTAGTACTGCTATCTGAAAAAAGCTCAGATCTACAAAACATGATAAATGAACTACACAGAGCCAGTATGAGAGTAGGCCTCGAAATTAACTATTCTAAAACTATGATTATGACTAATAGTATAAAGCAACAGATTTGTGTAGAAAATAAACCAATTAATTATACTGAACATTATGTGTACCTGGGCAAACAAATTGGATTTAACAGGAATAGAA
Organism: Catoptria pinella; assembly: GCA_963556745.1. NCBI lineage: Eukaryota > Metazoa > Arthropoda > Insecta > Lepidoptera > Crambidae > Catoptria > Catoptria pinella. The sequence goes on along the minus strand of OY750768.1, from coordinate 13,587,209 downwards.
ATAACTTAGAAATTGAGAGGAGAATCCAAAGCACATGGAACAAGTACTTAAGCCTTAAAGAAATTTTCAAAAGTAATATCCAAATAGAAACTAAAACAAAAGTAATGCAATCGTGTCTTATTCCATGTTTAACATATGCGTGCCAGACTTGGAAATTCACATCCAAAGCAAAAAGCAAAATTATCTCTTGTCAAAGAGCAATGGAACGTAGTATGTTGAACATAAGAAAAATCCAGAAAGTAAATCACTCAAAAATAAGCGCCATTACAAAGTCGACTAATGTTTTACAATACGCTCAAAAGTTAAAATGGAAGTAGGCCGGACACATTGCGAGGCTCCAAGATGCAAGATGGACTTCAAAAGTAACATCATGGAAAGGACCACAGGGGCAAACGCAGAAGAGGCAGACCAGCGGCAAGGTGGGAAGACGACATAATAAAAACAGCCGGGCCCAATTGGATGGAACTGGCAAAAGACCGTGACAAATGGCATTCTTTGGAGGAGGCCTTCACCTGTGGAGGGGTTCTTGCAAAATAATAAATTTAATTTATTTAATATATTCTCTAAAATATGCATGATTAAATTATTAATATAAATTAAATTACTGTTCAAATAATATTATTGATAACAAAAGAATTTAAAAATTAAATTATATCAACAAAATTAATATATGTATTAGAATAAGTATTATGCATGCAATATTTTATTTATTTAAATTAAAAGTATGAATGAAGAAAAAAAAACAAAAAAAAAAAAACAATCTTTTTTAAGTTACGAATATTGCAATGTAAACTGTCAATGCAAGAAATAAAAGGCTTTTTTATTTTTTATTTATTTTTATTATTTGTATCTTTTACTGTTATAACTTGACTGTTTTAAATTATTACAGTAGTCGCAATGCTATTGTTATTAAGTAAAACTTTCTATATGTAGGTACTTTTATCAAGCTTTTGTTAAGAGATAAGTTTGTTTTTAGTATAAAATTAATATTACTAGTTTATTTATTGAAATGGTCATCTAACCATATAAGTAACTCTTGTTAGGTGTCAAGGATGCACCCATTCATTAATTCCATCCACAGCTCTTGAAACTTGTCCCATCGTCCGAATCCCGGTTGGCCTGCGAAGCGGAAACCCGGATCGTTATTGTCAATCGGACGCACGTCTCGAACGCGTCCATTAGTTGCTCGATTCACAGAATAAAATATAGCTAAAACAGTAACGCAACTACATACAAACGTCCCAATCAACGCACTCACACAGCCACGTGTCGGCGTTGTTACGAGAGCTCTAAGCAAGGTTCGCTGTGCAGCCCATGGTATAATAACATACTTTATCTGGTATTCTCTTCCCGTGACAGCTGGTTGGCGGTGGTCACGTGATTGGCCTAAGATTACGTCATTGGCCTAAGATTACGTCATAAGTTGCGTTGCGTTCTTAAACTACCAATGAAACGTAACACTTATCGTGACGTTTAGTCTTAGGCCATCATGGGAAGAGAATACTAGGCAAAGTATATTATTATATTGACCATGGTGCAGTGCAGCCCAGTAGCTAGCCAGTCGCGTGTGCAGAGTTCGTGGCCGCTTTCGTGTCCGTCAGTGCTGTGTCTCGCGCGCGCACTGGAATGCCAACCCTAACGCACGGCGTAACGAAAATAGGACTGTTGAGTTTTTTTTTATTGATTTTAAAAAGGTACTGAGGATACTGCTTTAGCTATTATGTACTGTGCCCGATTGCTGCTACTATGCGTTCGCACTTGCCCTTATTGGCTTATGTGGGATTTAACGTCCATCGGACCTGCTCTTTATTGCGGAGGTTTTCTTTTGTTTTTCCCTTTTCACCCTATTTAGTTACGTTTGTCCGCTCAATTGGTGATACAACTTTTTATGAGTGATTTTGTTGTGAACCTAACATCTAATGATGGTCATTACAAAGACGAAATTTAAATAATAAAACAAAGTTGTGCAACATACAGAGATACATCGAGCATTCTACAAAAAGAAAATAACCAAGCAGATGATCGTTATGTTAAACATAGCGAAGATGTGCCGATGCGTAGTAACAATACAGGAGGCTTGTTGTAGTATTTTCACCCGTGGGATTGGTGAAGCACAAAATTTTCAGCCTCCGCCCTGATTAATAGTAGGAAATCGTGTCACATTAACTTAATAAAGTATAAAGTGACTATTGTCATTCAATATTAAATTGAGAAAGTAGCCATCTTTAGCTTCCACAAACTTTAATAAGCTTTAATCATAAATGCCTCTTTAAATTCCCAAGGTTCTTAGTACTTCAAAGAGGTCGGCTTTGTATTCATGTCCTTGGGTCTAATGAGAAATTGTATTCGACTTATTGTACTAATATATTTCATTTGGTATAAATTTGGTGGGCATAAATGTTAAACGCCTAACTTTAACATGCATAATAGTAATTTAAATAATATACAAATGGCATAATAGCTTCATAGTCATAATTTGATTGGCACTATAAAAACATTTGATGGACTAATTATTATGTTGGGACCTTTAGTAAACAGACTATTAGGTGCACAACGAGCGAGCGTAGCGAACAGGAGGTTAAGTTCCACTGCGACCAACTACCAGAACTGACCTGCTGTCGTGTTATGCGTTACGGTAAAGGTAATGAATGTGGCAATTATTAATATTAGCCGGTAAGTATTAAAAATCAAAGATCAAAGATTCATTAGGTTAAGTTAGGTTAGAACTGCGACCAAATGCGCGAGCCTTGCGAGCAGAGCGAGGGTGCCGTGGCAGCCGGCCGGCCGGCCAAGCGCCAGAAACGAAGTTTTTGTAAAATATACTATCAATGGATCACATTGATTATTAATACTTACCGGCTATTATTAATAATTGCCATTATTATTAATTATTTTTACCGTAACATATGCATGCTACAAATTGCTATGCTTATAAGAGTTATAATTCGTCATCGTTACATATGTGCAAAAAAATAAAATTTAATGCGTTTTGATGATTATGATAATGCTTAATATAAGTTTTAGAGCGTTGTTCTAAGGTATAAGTGTATGCGGAATGAAAGTATACGTAAATATTTATTCGGTATTAATGTTATGCGAATCGATCATTCTGCCTTAAAAACCTTATGCCTTAGTATATTATTACTTAAAATTATATGCATTCACATATGGACCCATTGTAATATCAAAAGATGTATGAAAAAATATCAAATACTAATGTATCAAAGTCCCTTAGAGCTAACAAGGTTCCCAGTCAAATCAATCATTGGATACGGCCATTTTGTTGCGCACTTGTCTTAGTATTGTCTTATCTTTAGTTATACTATAACCCTTATAATAAGAGCCATTATCATTCTACTCTACATACCTCCACGAGTATTATTTCACTCTCCGATCTCATCTTGTCATAAAGTCGTTGTGATTAAACTTTAAATTACCATCTGCAGTGACTAAATTTGTGTAACTTGTTACTTTTTAACGTTTATCATTTCGCTCCAAAAGCTCTATACCTTTAAGTAAATCACGAAATAACGTAAATCTGAATCACGAAATAACGTAAATCTGATAATGAATATTTTAATATCCCCTTTTGTTAACGGGCTAATTGTAGACTCCGTCTTCCGATAACTTATTCAAGTCAATCCATGCTGAGATTAAGTGTACCTTCTATTCAGAAACTATCTTTCATTGCTACCCGAGTTGGAACCCTAATGATGTAGATATAAGACACAGATTAAATAAGTAAACAGTATTATTTCGACCAGTGTCCTTGAAATTATACTACTACCTATACTGCTGCTCAATATACAATGAACAATACAGTCGATAATTTCGTGTTATAACTTACGTAAATAATTTGTTTGGGAGCGTTCATTAATTAAATGGGGCGTTATGGAGGGGGAGGGGATCGAGCCGAATCTCACCCAATCTCACATGGGGGAGAGGAGGGTTTCAGCAAATATCACGTATTGTATTTTTTCGCAAAAACAGTGTAGAATTTTGCGAGCAAACTGGGTAAAAGTAAAAGTAAAATATTTTTCACTAAAATATTTTTTATCAAAATCAATGCATCGCAAGCAAGCACATATTAATGTTTTTACAAATCTCATCAAGAGGGATCAATAATTCTTTTTATTTCCAAAATCACCTCTCGTAATTAATGGGCGCCCCCTTTCTCACACGCTGTCCTCATCCGAACGTGATGGTGGTGCAAACACGACTTGTGTTCCGAAGCATACTGAGATTCCTTGCGTACTTTCCGCTGGTTCGTGTGAAGTGAGAATACTGGTATACTTATACTGTATCTAGGGGTTTGTGCTCACGGGTCGCTTTGCCAGTTTGAAAGGACGAATATCAATCGGTGCGTGACATTGGTCCCTTTGTCCGACCCCGTTATCGCTAGGCTGAGGCTTCTGTAAAGTTTGGATTCGACAAAAACTTGTGCCCATTGTAGAAATGATGAATTATTGCTGTGCTGGTGATTTAGTTGTACTGTGGCCTTGTGATTTAAGTGACAGCAGTTATTACGCCAAAGGATGGCTATCGAGTGAAATTGACTTGCCTGCCCTAATGATAGATGTGCGCAATGTAAGCGAAGGTCATGGCTTCTTTGCCTCGTTCCTTCATAGTACTTACTATACGTTCCTTTATTCACTTTATCAAACATTACACACCTTACCATGATAAATCATTGTCTGTATACGTAAGACTAGTGAACTACTACTGAAAATTACGGCAAAGAAAAACAAAACCGGTCAAGAGCGAGTCGGACTCGCGCACTGAGAGTTTCGTACCATTATAATATAAATGCATTAGCAGAATAATTTTATTATTGCAGTTTTAAGTCAGCGCCATCTCTGGACTGATAGTGGAAGTAATGTAGTTTTTGTTGATGATTTCTGAAAAAGTGTGTTATTTAGAGACAGCGTTTTATTTTTCCTGTCTTTACTTAATATTTACATAAACTTTTATTACATTAAATAATTTCAGATTTTTCTCTATGTTAACTTCATTCGAAGTTCTTGAGATATCCAGCTGTGACAGACAGACAGACTGAGTCGCACCGTAAAGGTTCCTTTTTACTATTTTGGTACAGAACCCTAAAAACATGTTTTTGTGGAGAAACTTTTATCCATGTCATCAGCAGTTTGTAAATGTAATAAGCATAATTCAAATGCATTTAAAACCATGAAAATTATATCTGAATTCTTATATTTTTATTACTGTTTTTTTGCCGATTCTTATGATAGTTAAAAGTTACTCGGTATAATCGAAAATTGAACAGTGCTGATTGAAGATAAATAGATTACACATGCATAAGTTTGTATACAAAATTTAATAAATACATATTCAAAAAGATGCAAAGTTGTACGAAACGTAAATACACGAAGAGCTCCGAGCTACTTTGTCTTCTCGGCGCCATCTTTGTTGTTGTTTCCTATTTGTTGGTGTGTTGTTTTAAATAAACTTTACGAAATAGAACGCAAACGTAAACGTAATAACCTGAAGAGAACCTTACCCTTTTAAAAAAAATAGATAAGTATTTATTTTCCAGACTATTACTATTCCTATTTTGTAATAAATATTTAGAAAATTGTTATTCTGTTTAGAGTAGTGTCCATAAAATGTTGCTGGTTTGAGATCCTAAACGTTTTGATTTCAGATTTTTAATGCAGTGTATTAAAAAGGTAATCTTCAATCAAAAGCAGGTTGACCGGGAATCGAAATCTACATTATATAAATTAGACATAAAAATTAATTGATAAGTGCCTCTCACAAAAACACTGAAAGATAATCACGCGTTTTCCATCATTTTAAAATTAGTTGGTCGCCGCGCATAGTACCTATTTATTTAGAGTCTGTTATTTTCAACGAGTTTTGTTGTAATAGCAAAGTTCCTACACATAGTATATTGGCTCGTAAAAGGATACACTGACGAAGCCAAAATCGAATGCATTTATCTTGGCTCGAGTCCATCACTCTAATTAGTATACCGAAGCTCCAGTGGCAGAGTCAAACAGCTTTATTCATCAATTTTTCTGTTTTCAAGGGTTTACTATACTTAATATCAACAATAAAAATGTCAACGCCATATAAATGCTTGTCAGTTTTACACAGCGCCTATATTAAAACACTTTAATAATTCAAATAATCAAAACATAAACGGTTCAAAATGTAAACATGTAGCTTTATAGATTGTCAACAACTCATACAGTCTAGGACTTATAATAACATAAAAAGGCTTATTTGTTCAACGATTAACAACATTTAAATACATCAATGTCCAAAATAAATCAACAGTCAATACAAATTAATAATAAATTAATTAGCAATACTGCAATTATATGCAATTTTTAGATGATAAAAGTCATGATTATGCAATTCGTTGATAATCTTAACTGTTGACATTTTCAAACCGTTTATGTTTTGATTCTTTGTAATATTGAATTGTTGATTTAATGATGTTGACATTTTCATTATTGATATTTTGCTTGGTGACATTAAGTAGGTAAACACTTATATGGTTAACTTTAGATAGTAAGGTACTTATGAGACATCTTCCGTTGTAACAGATAGGACCGCAAAGGGCCCATCTGATTTTTTTTAAGATCCTGTACAAGTAATAATTGTTTGCCTTGCAGGAATTGGGCGCACATTTTTTTTTTCCATTTTTTCCACCAATAACTAAACTGCAAAAATCAAACGTCTCCTTTTCCCCTTTGAAGCATTATTTCAGGATGTTATTATTAGTTAAATTATGTAATTATCAAAGTCATTCGCTATCCGCCTCGCTTTCACTGTGCCCCGACCTAGAGGTCGGCAGAGGTGCCTAGAGACAGCGGCAGAAAAACACGCGGTTTTGTGACGGACCCTCCGACTGTATTCTTACTCTTAGCACAAATACTCGGTTATTGACAGATTTTTACTGTAGCAAGTCACAAAGAGCATTTTTTTAACGAAATCGGTAACAAAAACACGAGAATAAGTACATACATGAAATAGACCAGTCATTAGTATGTGCGAATTCTGAATGCAATATTATTATGCAAAACTGATTATCGATTTTTAACTGTCAAAAAGCTTTTACTGAGATTTCGCCTGTAAATTAAAAATATTTTCATGCAATACTTACATGAACAGTCATAGCAACAAAAAAATAAGCCTATAATTCATTTTGATTTTTGGATTAGATTAAATTAGGCAACATATATCTCATCATCGGCTTTTATTCCATACATAATTATATATCACTCATCATGAAATTTTTGTTAAAAAAAATAAAGTGCCAGAATTATTTACAAACTAATAATTTCTAAGAAGTACACACAAAAATATATAAGTAAGTTAAAGTTTAATAAAGCGGTATAAAGTATGAATCAACCGAGTATTTTACTGGCTGGATAATCAGGAACCCACAAGCGGCCGTGAAATAATTTACCTCGGAGGAAATTAAAAAAGTTTTAAACCCTACTACCTACCTACCTACTTCATTTGGTTTTTAACTTCGCCTAGTGGAATACTTAATGAGATCAAAGTTCCGACTGTTCAAAATGAAATGAATCTACCCATTGTAAAAATAGAAATGACATGTGTTCCTGAACTTAAATTGAAAGCACAATGCAAATACTTAATCCAACAATATAGTCACAGTCGCATTGTAAGTTGATCATGTTTTTTTTATTAAAGTTAGTAAATAAAATCAGACGACTTGTAAAAACATGACTGTTATAGAGGTCTCTCTTTTATAACTTTTTTTTGTGACTTTACTGCAAATGTTTGAATTTTCTCTTTTTAACAGGAAGTACCCATGGGCGTATTGGACATATCTATTCTGTGCCATGGGTTTGTTTAAATCTGAGTAAATATAATGAGATCCTAAGTTGACTTAACTAACAGCTTGATATTTGATGATAATTCAACTTGATACATCCACGCGTTTTTAAAAAAAATCAAAGGTCTTGATAGAGACAGTCGACTAAGGGTTACTGTTTAGGAACGGAACCCTAAAAAACTTTTTAGTTATTATTATTTCAAACCACGCAGTTTTAAATTCAATTCAATCAGAAAACTGTTTAAACAAAGCCACAGCAGTCTGATCCGAACAGAATCCGGCGAAGGGCGGCTCGCATCATAAACTTCATCTCATCTTTAATAATTAATAATTTATGAAAATTGTACGTCCAAATTATGCCCTAATGTTAAAATGTTTCCCCCATAATGACCCTGTTATTTGAGGGTATTATTAATTATGATATCAAATTATTTTTAGCATAGAAATAGGGATCTACTCGAATAATCAAACTTGAGACCATTAAAATTTTCCATTGTAACAAACTAGCACAAGAAGAATAGTTAATTGATTTGTTTCGACACTTATTTCATTAGTTTATTTCAAATTTTTAAGAAATCTCATTCTTATTTGCAGAATAGTTGGGAAAACGTCATCTAAAACAATTCCGAGTTTCAAGTTGATAGCATTAGTAGTTCTTGAGATATCCAGCTGTAACAGACTGACAAACAGACAGACTGAAATACACCATAAGGGTTCCTTTTCTTCAATATACTATATTTACTTTACTAGTACTCACATAAAAATTTTTTTTGATATCAATAACATTTTGAAAATCACTGTAGAAAATATTGGTCTATATTTTGTAGTTACATAATAAACAAACTATGCTGTATATCTGACATAAAGAGGTGTATCTATAATGATTGTTTATTTATCGTACCTACCTAGAAACACAATGAAAGCGATCGTGTCTTGACGGGTTGGGAGGGAGGAGGGATTACTTGCGAACTAAGGCTGTGTTGACCTTTCGATAAATAACATCGATTATTAGCTAAAATGGGTTGATTTTGGCATATTTTAACATTGATTATCAGTACTCTTAGCACGAACAGCTATTGAAAAAACAACGCGCGTAAAAACATTCGATAGAGTATTTTTGTATGGGAAATTTGTACAGCGCCATCTTTCGCCGAAAAGCGAAAAAAAATTTCTGTAGATAATTACTCTAACGAGTACTTTTATGCGCGGTTTTTTTCTCGGTAGATGTTCGTTTTCGTGGGAGGAGTGTAATTCGGCTATAATTTCCGAAAGTTATAAAGATAAACGAAAGCCAGTGGTGTCAAAAGATGCAAGAGCTCGCAAGATATCGTATGGTAGGTACTAAATATTTGAAAGTCGGTTCGTAACTTTTATTGGAAAATAGAAAATGTTGGAAAAATACGAAAAAAATTCCCGTTTTTCGGACAAAAAATAGATTATTCTGAAAACGAAAGCCTAAATCGAAAAAACTGGGCTACTTTTTTCCCTGTACTTGTAGTATAAGATGATATTACTTGCCAAATTTCATAGTTCTAGGTCAACGGGAAGTACCCTTAATATTTTGATTCCCTTAATAATATCGAAATATGCGTTTTTTGCGGTATAAAAGGCCGCATCTGGTTTTTTGTTGGTAACTTAGAAGTTTGATTTTTTTCACAGTTCAAGCAACTGTAGACTTGAGTATATGGTTTCCCAGATAAAGGGTCTTGACAGACAAATATATGGACAGACGGACAACAAAGTTACTGACAAAAAGTCATATTTAATGTAAAATAAAAATCATAGTTGTATTCATCTATTGGGAATCACTCATATGATCTCAGAGATGATTACACTAGATTTACCCAATGGTAGGTCAAAAAGTGTGTACGTCTAATATAGATACATCATTCGAACGTCTTATTGTTTACACAATACTATTACGTTTCATATCTGAACAGAAACTGCGACTACGATAATTAATTAACAGATGTCTTTGTTCAATTCAAAACATAAGTTCAGTCCGCACTTGCAGCGTGTGACAAACCTCATTAACGAGGTCTACAGACAAAGTCCCGGAACATCGACAATAAATCAGCGGCACAACACTATTCCAAACAGGTGGCTGGCGGCCTCAGGCGTTAATTCCTTACGTGACTCGACTGCACGTATCTTTAATTGCTTTCCAACTGATTACGAAGTAGACTTGCCGCCTCTGAATTTAATGTGTGAAGTATCGAATTGTTCGGTACGTGACTTTGATCTCAAATAAAGTATTTTATTTTTGGTCCGTCCTATACAGTGCCTGTATAGGTTTGCACAGTTACATTCACTATACTCGATAGCGATTGTAACACATACATACAAAACATATAATACTATTTATCCTGGTTAAAAGTTCCCTAAGGATTTTCTCAAATATTCATTCGGACGAAGTCGCGGTTGGAAGCTAGTAAATATTATAATATATTTATAAGTTCAGTCAAAAATGCTTGTAATGTGGTCATTATTTTATATTTAAAATATTTTGGGAGTATAAATCGGGTGAATGCGAGCAAAGTCGCGGGTAAAAGCTAACAATAATAATTTAATTAATATACATATTAATATATTTTTGAAACCCAACTCGGCATCATTAGGATTTTTTTTTAGTTCACGACGTTAAGTACTCTAGAGTGCGGCATATTTAATTTAATGTGACGTCTTATTGCCTATAATCAGGAGACAATTGAGACGTTTTTAGCGATACCTCATTTGTCAAATTATGATAAGTAGAAGTTATGAGGGAACAGATGCGCACGCGCACGGCTATCATCATCGCTGCCGGCAACGCATTATAGATCGCGGCAGTAATATACTGTTGTGCCACTCACCAGTTAGCAAGTTGTGCAGTGCCGCTTTCCGCCCAACTGCCTTCTCGGTAAATCGATCGCATCTTCCCAGCGCAGGATTCCTTAGAAAAAGAGATAGTGTTTGTGAAATCCATAAGTATTGAGTAGAATGCGAATGCGACATAGTTGTATTTTACAGCTATTACGTTTTGTAAAAATATGTCAGTGGAAATATTCCTGTTCAATCTACAAAGTTTTATCTAATTTAATAACCATATATAGAAACTTTTTATCTCCCCCAGTCAATTAATTTCACAGTGTTGCATTCCCGCGAAGTAGCGGGGCGACGCTAATTCGCCGCATAAAATTACAATAAAGCACTCTTATCTGAAGGAGAATGGCTCGAGGTGCTTATTTATACCTGAACGATAAATCCTCAGGAGATACCTGATGAGCTTTTACGGTCACGCGATGCTAAGAAGCAGTTTCGATTCTCTATAAAAGATTTTTTTCAAAACCATACGGTAAGACGTAAAAAAAAGCGTTTTCATCTTTTCCGTCATTTTAAATCGCAATATAACTAATAGATGGCGCTATCTATGTGGAATAAAAGAAGGGAAAAGTAGCCGTTGCCTAAATACCTAGTTTCATGACTGCTATATTAGGAGGTACGATAGTAACATTTTAATTTAGTGCCAAAAAGCTCTTATTTATGTGGGTTAGATTTACTTTTTTGCTTTATTTTAGGGTTAGCCCATGCCAGGACAGACTATAAGATAATAGTTGGGCATAACATAAGGCTAGGATAAAGTTTCAACTACCTATACAATGTACAACTGCAACTGACCAACTTTCAGAGCGCTTGAGGTACAAAACGACGTATTTTAACCTTATAAGATAGAAAGTAAAATAAAATACTCACAGCAAGACTCGAACACGAACTACACTTACACTAAACGCATTAAATTTCAATGTTTTCACCAAGTTTTCACTAACTAAAGTATCAAATCTTCACTTTATCAAGAGACTAAGATTTTAACACTTTTGTCCACCTTTGTAAACACAGGAGACACAAAACTTTAACAATATAAATCAGAATAACCACTTAGAATCAATGTACAAATAATAAATGAAAATACGCCGCGAAATTGCTGGCGACATTACGGCGCCATAATTGTCTGACTTTTATTTTGAACGGCAATTGAATCACAACGCATACAGCCTCATAATATAATACTCAGGTATTATTTGTACGTGGTATTTAATTACGCCAATGATGTAATGTAATGTATTAAAATTCTTGTTTAATAAGATAAGTATAAGAAATAATGTGTCTTAGGCGAAAGGCGAGCTAGGTAGGTATGTAGTAGTAGGTATTAAACAGCTTTCAGTCTTTACAGCCAATGTAAAAAATGATAGTAGAAAAAGCATGTTATACAATTAATGAATATCTGACAGAGATTTAAGTGTTCCTTTTTTAAATTATCTTTGATTTTCTGTATAATTTGGACATTAATTTAAGAATTAATTAATTTTATTTTTGTATGTTTTGTACTTTGACATCTAGATATTATTAAATTAATTTGAATTTTACTTGTAATTTTGACATCAATTTGTATTTGAAATTTTTTGTGTATGTAAATCATGATGTAATCTTTAACTTTAAATTGATATTTTATAGCCGTTTTATGACATGTACTTACTTATTAAACTTTTATACCTATATCTGCAAATAAATAAATTGAATTGAATCGAATAGTTTTAGATGTTCCTTGAGTGTAAACATCGGATAAAGAACATTATATTTTAGTCTTATTTTAGCATTCAAATTTTGTTTTAACTCAAGTTGTGAACTGTAAGTTCCTAGATATATTCCTGATTATCATGACTGCCAGATAATTTTATACAAATTCCGTTCCACTATATGAATATTAAATTATCATCATATTATAAATAAAATAATAGCTATCTGAAACCATGAAACAGGACAGTTCCACAGGTTTCGGATATTCAGATAGGTAACTGACCTGTAGTAGTAGTAGTAGTAGTTATATTCGTCCTTTTCAGGACAGGCGAAGTTCTAAGCCATACTGCCAGTTCTTGAGTTTTGATTTCTTAATCTTGTTTTATAATAAAGGCAAAGCCAAATCTTGAGTAAGGTAACTGACCTGTCAGACCAATTCCATTTTTAATTTAAACCAAAAGAGTCTAATGGCTAATAACTTGAAAATGAAAAAAATCTTAAATATTCTGTTCCATTTTTAAATTAAAACCATAATAGTGTTGAATTTGAAAAAGGAACATGATCTAAATAAAGAATGTATTTTTTTTTATTCATCGATGCAAACACTACTAAAAAATTACTAATGTTGATGTCAAATATTTTTTTTCTTTTATGCTGTTCCTACAATATTAAATGAATTTCGTGAAGGTTATCAGTCTTGTAATCTTTGCAGTGAAAATTCCAATCCGTTATTAGAGTCAACGGAGATTGATAGTTGCACAGTTTGCTAAGTTGATTGATTCCCGGTCGGATCTTGGGAGCACAACCTTCATTGTGGATTCTGGATCGATGCTGGTCAACTACTTGAACATCAAATACTATGTATCGAATACAAAAAACTACTAGATTTTTGATTAAGAAACAAATTAATAAAATAATTATAAATTAAATCATTATAGTGATCATATTTGCATTTTATATAGTTATCATATTTGCATAAAATATTTTTTATGCTATTATGATTCAGAATTAAAATAATTTATTTGCACAAAGTGGTTCCTACTCTAAGTAAACCTTAATTTGGGAAAGGAAACATACTGTGAAATAGCACCTCCGTGAACCAGAAAATGGTTAGCAGTGTACTACCACAGAATACAAAATAGTACAAGTGTACCACGATGAAAACCACCCCGCTGCGATCTCGCCGCCCAGGCGTGGAAGAAAACATTCTACTACGTCTCTTAGACTTGACCTCTTATAATACTTAGAGACCAAAATGAATCCTTTAAAATTCGAAAAGCGTATCAAATCTTTTATTAGCATATGATACCACAGTACCCTCAACCCTTTGAACCGAGATCTAAACAAAAACATGTTCCGTCCTAAACTATCAAAATAATAAATGAAAGCACGATACCGCACTATTTAATAATAATAATAATAACTTGGCCACCCCAATATTGGCTTATACGCACCCTTTTAGGAACCTCCAAATTGCATGTAGCATTTATTTACCTACTTCAAAATATTTACGCTTACTAAACATACTGTGAAAATTCTAATAAATTCGGTCTGTGCATTTCTGTAAGTATGTTTTAATTTTCCAAAACGATAAGAAATCTCTTATTAAAAGTTTTTCGTATTGTCAAAATGAACTTAGTACTAAGCGCCATTGTTCGGATATTAAAGTATATGTGGTCTCATTAGAATGTAAGATTGGTTATAATAATAATTATTATTATTGAGTTCTTTTACATTCTCCAATTATTATTACAAAATTTTATCTTATAAGACCACTACTTTGGTCTACAATACGTATTAACTTAACAAATAGTACATACGTACGAGCATTGAGTTATAATGTACCATGTACTACATTATAACTCAATGTGTACGAGTATAATTATTCGTCCTTTGCGATAAGCGAGGGTTAACGAAACAAATCTTAACAAACGTTATTTTGTTAAGATTTGTTACACAAGACACAGAAAGGGTAGGTAAAGTTCCAAAGGTCTTACTTGAGTCCGAATTGTAAGCTACGAATCGAGTTTGCGCGCCAAAACATCGAATATTGACGCGCGCCTGAAGTGGTACTCTCTTGGCACACGCGCCAACTGGGAACTGGAACAGTCAAACATGGACCGTCCGATTTATCCTGTGTTGCACACATAACCCAAATTAATATCAAAGTTTCAAATCACGTTAATATTAACTTAAGTAAAATACGTACAATTTATGTAAAATAATAAAATATAATATTTGTCTATTCGTTCCGGTTTCTGGCTCAGCAAATACAATGTTTCATGTGTTTCATATTGAACAATGAAACATTCATTAATATTTACCTTCTGATCCGCCAGTCCTTTAAAAAATAATAATAGAACAATATATAAATGTATTAAATAGTGTAGTAGAATTCGGAACTTAAGTATGTATATGAAACCAACGCAAAATCACTTTATTAATATACAAAGCATTTTCTTAACTTTTTTAATTCTATTATCTATTGATTAAAAAATATTATTTTGTAAATACACCAATGAGTAAAGTACTAAATCCATGTAATACAGTTAAACAATCATCAGCTAAAACTAGGAAAAAATTGTGAACATTTTAACAGTAAAAAAATGTTATTTAAAATATTATATTTATATAAAGTCTTGGCCGTACGGTTTCGTTCCTTTGCCAAAAAGGTACTTTAAAATTCAATATACAGTTTAGTTTAGTTAAACGTATGAAAAAATATTTTGAGGCAGTATGGTCTAATACCTTAGCCTGTTCTTCGGAACAAATAAAAAAAAAAACAGTTTAGTTAAAATGGCGCGTGTCTTTAGTTATGATAATAATAACAAATTGAACGCGATGACTTTACATAATTCCACATGTAGACAATAATAGTGTTATTAGAAATATTATTGTGGTCAACTTTTTTCTGATGTGAAAAAATAGTTATCAAGTGAAGTGAGTGTTGTACTATCTTTATGTATCAGTATCATGAAAAAGGTACCTATTAAAAAACAATAG
Organism: Catoptria pinella; assembly: GCA_963556745.1. Taxonomy (NCBI): domain Eukaryota; kingdom Metazoa; phylum Arthropoda; class Insecta; order Lepidoptera; family Crambidae; genus Catoptria; species Catoptria pinella. The sequence continues at coordinate 13,571,821 of OY750768.1, read as the reverse complement.
TATCACTATTATTTCTTCTCAATACTGCCGTAATTGCAATCACGATAAAGAGGAGCGCGTAATTATTAATAATATTTAGTGTGATGCTTCCCATAGTGAAAGTGAAAATGATGGTGAAATCAATTCACTCTTACCCTGAACGGCGCCAGGTAAGTGTTTAGAAAATGCTATAAAATATGAGTTGCTAATTTTATTGCCAAAAGTGATTAATTTAACAATTTATAACAGAAGTGACCAACTTCAGAGCGCTTGCGGTACAAAACGACGTATTTTAATCTGTAAAATTTTCTCTTTGCCATACATTTCCGAGTGAAGTTGCAGCGGATCACTGTCTATTGTCAACTTAATCGCATTGTACTTGTATAGCAGTTTCATGGTGCTGCCACCTGTGAGGTCCGGGGTCGAACCCCGGATAGGTTAAGTTAGAAAATCAACTTTTCGATTTAGCCTTAGGTGTGGGTGTTACTGACATTATTTCCGATTTCATTTCACGAGTACTTTAGCTACTTATTTCTGGAATGGAGTAATGCATGTGATGTTTTCTTGTATTAATTGTAATAATAAATCCATATAAAAGATTATTTTTAGTATATACAAAACCTGAAAACTGTTTGTTCAGAATCAGTAATAGAATCGATTGCAAAGTTTTTTATATATCATGTTATATTTTGACTAAATAATATTTACAAAACCATAATAACGCACATCCTACTAAATAATGTCTCGCGCGTGTAACAGAAAAAGCTTGTAACATCGTGAGATTTAAGTTATCATTATATATTTTTTTATACTGATTCTGAAAATGAAATTATGTGACCCGTGTTTCTGCTTTCATATATACAAAAAATAATGTTGTATACACTGTCCATCCACTGTAAAAAACGTTCACTTGTAGTATTTTGATAATTGTACATTAATATAACACTTAAAACCACAACGTACGTAGCGGCCACTAAAGTTTTGAATTACCTGTTTTCAGCAATCTTTTCATTTATAGTTGAATGGCATCATTTTCTGAGAGATTTATTCACATTTTTATGGTTTTTTTTACACCGATTTTCAAGGTGTCGCTGTCGCTGAGGTCCCGATCTGAGGGTTCGGTCCCCGGCTAGGTGAATTTAGAAAACATACTTTTGTATATTATTTCTGTGTTTGTGGTTGTACAACCGTAATCGTGTTTATTTTTAACCGACTTCAAAAAAAGGAGGATGTTATCAATTTCATTCAAGAGAACCTAAGTGTCATAGTTGTTTGACGTCGATTTATTTATACCTATTTGATGGCTTTTTTCTCAAAGAACCATACCTCCAAAATGTATGTATAAGAAAAAAACCGGACTAGTGTGAGTCGGACTTACCCACCGAGGGTTCCGTACAAACCCGATGATTGATCACATGCTTTGAATAAAGATTATATTTATTTATATTTAATTTAAAATGTATAGTTTTCGATTTTTCCCTGTACTTATAGTATAAGACGATATTACATGCCTTTCATATTTTTCTAGGTCAACAAAAAGTACTCTATAAATTTTGATTCGCTTAAGAGAGTCGAAATATGCGTTTTTGCAGTATAAACGGCCGTATCTTTTTTTACGTACTTAGAAGTTTGTTTTTTCACAGCTTTATGGGACTGTACACATGATTTTAATTTCCATACAAATGTCCGAACAGCTGAAGAATAAAAATAATAATATCTTTATTTGCTAAAACATGGTAAACAAGTTATTTCATTCCAACTTGATACCTCCACGCGTTCCCAATATAAATGGTATTGACAGACAGACGGACAGATAGACAACAAAGTGATCCTATAAGGGTTCTGATTTTTCCTTCTGAACGGAACCCTACTTACGATCCGGATGGAGTTTAAAACGAAATTGAAATAGCTCCGGGTGTCTGATTGCTCTTCATCTTTACAGCGAACACGTAATTATCTAGCAGAGATTTTGTTAATTGTTTCCATTTAATTAATGTTAAGTCTTCTCGCGTGTAATCTCCGTTGATATAAATTTGTTGACGGAGCACTTGGTGATGATTTAAATCTTTGCTTCGTGATAGATATTCCTTAGAGGATTGAAGTATGTGCCAAAGTAATGACATCAAAACCCTAATATATTATAGTTAGATAAGTGTGGTTTTATAATGAGTATTTATTTTAACGAATTGCTGTTTTTAATAGATATTTTATTTATAATTATAATATCAAAAACTGTGAAGAAGTTTCATTCCAAAAGATACGACGGATCACACATCACGCTCCGTCATACATATTCCGATTATTATAGTAAAATGTCATAGTTGGTTACACTTACACCATGCCGTCCACCGATGTGTAGACGGGGTTAAGTAATAGAAGTTGGCTTGACGTTTGTGGACGGTAAATGAGCAAATTCTCCAATACATCGGCGGACGCATCTGCAGATACATCTGATAATGTATCTGTCGTTGTGTAGACAAGACTTTAGATTTACTTTATATGCAACTTTTACACTTGCAGTCTCGTATAAAACAGCACGCTTGCTTATCTGCGTAGTCGTAAACCGCTAAGTAGGGCAAATGCGTCAACTGATATATCTATGACTTTCCAAAGGTAAGGTCACCAGAAGTTTATAAGTGAGCCATAAAACTATTTCGGATTGAACTCGACCCCTCTCCATCATAGTCATAAACATCATCTCGAAACAAAGTTCCCCTAAAGTGCCACATTCATTCGTTGTTCCTATTCAAAACGTTGCTAGGGTCACCACACTAAAGGTGACAATAGGAATTAAAATAGTTTTAGGTCTTGGTCTCCTATTTTGTGCTATACGTGACGTCTGACGTCAGCGTAAACATTCCTATACATTTCATACGCTGGCGTCAAAGTTTGAAAGAGTATATTTTTTTAAGTAAGCATTGTGACGCTGACGCTGTAAGCGGCCGTCGGCGTAAATAGAAGACCAAGGCCTTATGTGGTATTTACACAGGTCGACTTTACGGGCGACTTGCTGGTCAATTAGCGCTTTTTATCAACAATCGCTTGTAAACTCTAATCGCAAGCCTAATTTCAATGTGATGGCGAGTCGATTTACAAGCGATTGCCGATAAAAAGCCCTTTAAGACTAAAGTCACCAAGCAAGTCACCCGGAAAATCGACTTGTTTAAATATCCCATTAGTAATCAATCCTAGTTAGTTGAAACTCCACCCCTGTTAAACGACATGATTTGTTCTGGAGACTTTATTGATTATTGATGACTTTAATAGGATCAAGCTTTTGTCGTTACTGCAATTCTGATGCAATCTGATGAAAGATAAGCCACAACTTATCTTTCATCAGATAGACAAAACTTTGGTCTTATCAACAAAATGTGAAAGATTTGTGTCGGAGCATAAAAAAGTAATTATCTTTACCTTAACTTACCTATGCTTATGTTGTTCACCGCGTGCTAATCATTTAATGAATACAGTTTTATTTAATAATCTCACTTTAACTGCCCTTTGAACAAAGACAACGAGTATCATAGGCACAAAAGTTTACGTCAACTATGTGGTAACCCTCTTCACACCTGAATTTAACACGCGCAATCTGTGAGGTACGAGCTTAAAAAGGGTCTGAAATATGCCATTAACATTTATGGAAGCCTATTCCTGGACCCCAGGGACTTATAATATAACAGTGGTCTGGGCGATAGTGGTACTATATCGGTTAATTTATGACAGAACCTATTAATTTTGTTGGGAATTTGAATAGAGGAATTAGTAAACGCCGGACAGTGTTAATGTGTTTGGGTGGATTTGTTTAAAAGTTTTACACTTTGGGTTTTCGCGGTGAAAGTTGGAGTAATGATGATGAAAGTTGGTATCTCGAATTTGGGTATAATACGTATATTAATTAGTACGGCTTTTTGTGTGAATATTCATTATAAACTTTGAGTAGCAATTTTTTATCTTTAATTTAAACCTATCTGTTTTTTTAAAAGATAATTGTTTTTTGCAGATTGCGGAATCTAATTACATGGAAACGTATTAAGGTACGTAAAATAATTAAAAGTAATATAGTAAGTGTTTAATGGGCTATTTACATGGGTCTACTTTAGTCACCAATCAAGTCGCTTGTAAAATTGATTCGCAGGGGACACATCGGTGACGGCGTCGTCGTCTAAGTAGTCGATGGCGTAACCTAGTGTAATAATACTAAGTTCCAGTTTTGACCACCGGATCACATAAGTCGTGTATTGTCAACCACACCACTGTGATGTTGTTTACATTTTTTGAGGTAACCACACCACTGCCTACTAGTGATGCGTAACATATGTCATGTCGTAATCTTACGAATTATAATTAATTGATATCGACAAATGCAAGTTTAGTATCAGAACTTTACTACGGTGGTGTGTTTACCTAAAAAAATTGTAAACGACACCCAAGTGGTGTGGTTGACAATAAACGAGATTGTTTGTTCAGTCACCTGTGGCCTAGGCCAAATTGACATTTACACAGACGATTTTCGCCGTGCGGCAAAAGTAGTGCGGTTTTAGTCACCCGTGTAAATAGCACTTAACTAGAAAAGCTGTTCTGATAAATAAATATTTTGACAACATCACATACATTGTTCCGATTCCAAAGTAAGAGCTTAACCTTGTGTTATGGAAATCAGAGACAATGGTGGTAACACAAATACCTAGACTGAGCCAATATAGAAAAGTTCGTTTTCTAAATTGACCCAGCCGGGGATCGAACCCGGGATCTGAGAGACCTTGAAAACCGGGATGCGAACCACTCCTACCACGGAGGTCGATTAAAGAGGTTAAGTTAGTTGTTGGAGTCAATACTTAGGTACTCATTACAGTTCATAATTAGTAGTACTGTTCTGTTATTTTACACGGCACTGAAATTCATTAATGAATGTTTATTCTCAAATATCCGAGATAGTCCGTTGGACATTTTTTATTGGAATAACTTACTTTCTAACAATATCGTATGAATAAAATTATAAGTAGGTTTTTATGCGTAACTGGTACAAAGTTTGTAAAGAGTGTTGAATTATTTATAAGTTGTATATTATGTTGGTATGTATTATTATCTTGAGCTCCTCCGTGCTTCGGAAGGCATGTTAAGCCGTTAGTCCCGGTTGCATTTGCAGTCGTTAGCACCCACCAATCCGCAATGGGCCCGCGTGGTGGGTCATGGTCCACCCTCCTTATCCACCGATAAGGAAGGCAGCATTGAGGACATTCAAAATGGCTGATGGTCATATTATGGTAAATAAATATTCTAAGGGAAAAAACCATTCATCACCAGCACGTCACGTCCGTCAGGTGGGATTCGAATCCACAATCTTTGGAAATCCAGTCCAAAGATTTTACTAATTGAGCTTACGAGTCGCTATAAAAGTCATTGATGTGTACTAATTAAAATGGTATTAATGAAACGAATTTAAGACTGTTCTCTTTAATTATCCACTCGTCCTTTAAAAGCGCACTACTAATTTATCTGTCTTTATTATTGTATTTTATTTTAATACAAGGTTTCTTGCAAATATTGCTGCTTGTAAATAAGGCCACCATTTGTATTCATTCTTCTTTTAGATCGTTTTTTCCCGTACATTTTGTTGGTGTGCAATGAGGCGTATTTTGTATTTATTAGTAAGATAAAATCGGTTATTTCTAATACTTCCTTTTCAAAGGTTCTGCTAAAATAAAGTACAAAATGCTTGGAACAATAACATCACGTTTCCTGTTATTGTCCGAACTTGAGTCTTGACTTCCTATTAAAATGTCGAAGCTACAACAAAAACAACATACTTTTTCAAAAATTTATTTTTCTCAACATAACACTCAATACACGTAATTCTGTATTTATTTAAGTATTTAACAATCAAGATATTGTCGGGGATGGAATGAAAAGAGAGAGAAAACAATAAGAAGTTATACATAATATATGTTTCATATTATTATTTATCTTTGTACCTAAGTTAGGCTCAAAGACCGAAAACGCCAATTATGCAAAAATACCGCTCACAACGCGTTGTGGTTGCACCAACTAGTGCTCAGAGCGCGTCATGGCTTTTTTTATTGCCACAACGCGTTGTGGTTGCACCAACTAGTGCTCAGAGCGCGTCATGGCTTTTTTTATTGCCACAACGTGTTGTGGTTGCACCAACTAGTGCTCAGAGCGCGTCATGGCTTTTTTTATTGCCACAACGCGTTGTGGTCGTTTGGTATGATGACCACGACGCAAGTTTCGCTTTGTGGTCTTTCCATGATCACCACAACGCTTCATGGGCGTTTTTATAAGAACCACAACACGAATTTCGCGTTATGGCTTTTTGGCAGTGACCACAACGCGTTGTGAGCGGTTTTTTCGCTCAATTAGCGATTTCGGACTTTAGTCCTAAGACATACAAACAAATACCTTATGTGAAGTTTTTTAATGACTTACAAAGCTGTAAATACAAACAAATTTCATGTTTTTAAACATCTTTTATGTAAAATTTCTGAGAGACTTATAAATTAATTGGTTTTCATCGTTACAGAATTATAAAATTTTCAATTTAAAACTCCATTAACTCGAAAAGTATTTAAAATACAATATTATTAATAACACAATAGTTTGCCGAAAAATAAATATTTATCTCTCATTTGGAGTTTCTTTCTGGAAAATAATTTGAGGTCTATTTCATATCATAAATGTAATAATGTAGGTGGTAGTATCACCATTACAAAATTACCGTAATAATTTATTAAATCCTCACTAATATCATAGATGAGAAAATTAGTTTGTTTGTTTGTTTGTTACGCCTTCACCTTCTAACTACTCAACGTACTCAACCGATAATAATGAAATTTTTCACATGTTGTCGGGGGTACAGAAGGGGACATAGGGTAGCTTTCATCCCGAAAAAAGAACTGTTCTTACTTTCATATTAACCCTCAATGGAACATTTAAAAAAATTAAGGGCTATGATTACTTTTTGTTAGACTATAAACTTTCTTCAAGACAGTCCTAACTAAACAAAATATTTTTGATTCCTTTAAATGAAAAACAAATGACGTGGCATTTTACAATGGTATCACAACGTAAACACTTTTATAAAACAGGCCCCTGATCAACAATTGTTGCAACTAAACTTTTTAAAAATTGGAGACTTAAATATAATTTAATATGATAAACATTTTGGACGTTTTTTATTTTAATACTCACTCACAGTAACTGTTTATAAAAAAGGCTCTTGGATGATCAGACAAACAAACATTTTGACGATTAAAAAGATTTAAAATTTAGTTGATGTACACCGAACATAAATTAATGTAGTTTGAATACTTACTCTAGTTTTGTTTATCTACCTAAGTATTATGTATGATACAAAAGGTTCTGACTGACTAAATGCAAAATTATTTTTTGAATTAACATTCCCAAGCATCACAATATAAACAAAATATAATTCAAAATTAAATATTATTTACTAATTCAATGTACCGCACAAAATGAAAATGTTAAAATCATAAATTAATGCCCGGTTTCATATTAAACAAGGAATTACACAATTTATTAGTAGATACGACGCAAATAGTCTATAAGTTTGATATGGCTATTTCTGCATAATGGTTTTTAATAGAATTGTATAAAGTAATAATACCTTTATAATATTAAAGCATATGGAAATTATTGAATTTATATTTTGGTGCTTAAATGTTTTGTGATGAAAATATTTAGCGGATAGAAAGCAATTGAATTTTCTTTTGGGACATGTAAAAAGTTGCAATAATAATAACTGCTTGACAAAAATTCTCAAGTAATATATTTCACTGGTAATTTAAGATTCGCTAGAATGATCATTACAAGTGAACGCTCGCGTGAACACCGAGTTTCAAGTTAGAATTAAAAGACAGGTACGGTACTGAATTTTATCACCAGACATACAAATAAGAATTTAGTCAAAGTGACGATTTTGTATGGCGCTTCATTGCTACCATTTTAAGGAAATCTGATACTTTGCTTGATGACCGTAGTATAGCTGTGAACTTTGGGTTTGTTCAAAACTCCGTTATTACGGTAATTTATTCGCCTGTCTGTTTATGAGTTAATGAATCATTGAATGGTCATTGAATGGGAATCATTCAATGGTCGAAATTAAGAAGATTCGGATAATCGGCTTGGGTGCAGTCAGCCTTAGATATAGCTAAACACTTCAGTATTTTGTCTCACCGACTGTGACGATTGTTGAAAACCTGATATAATAGCGTAATTGGTGCGACATGGTACTAAAATGGTCGGCTACATCTTATGGACTGACCTTTTGCATGCAATCTGCGACATAGCATTGGACGGAACTCGCAAGTCACGCATAGAATCCGTTCCTACAGTTAACTCTTAGCTCGTTCGTATGTTGGTGTATTTTTACAGAAACTTTCTTGACATAAGCCTTAAACAAGACATTGTGAAAAAGAAAATCTAATCTTATTTGAAGCAATACTAACTGCATCGACATGATTGAGCAATCATAAACTAACAAAATAACCGTTAATCACTATTCACTTTTAGAAATAACGCAAGCATTATTCAATAAAAAGAAGTGAATTATATTTATCAGTACATTGTGCTCATGCAAGCGCTATAACTTACTTACTAAATTAGTCCACGATATATTAAATTCAACAACCTTGTTTTCGAGTTCTCTTGTCATAAAACTCGCTTAAATTACAACCAACTGGCACAACAGATCACTCACTAAGTGTATCTTTATAAAACTTCACTTGCACTTTTAGTGTAACTTTCACTTTATTCAGCAGTTCAAACGGCTAACAAAATGGCTGCTACCACAATGACCCAAAGTTCAAATTGTCTGATTGTGGTGCTGGATCCCTGAAGGGGGGGCCAACCTTGGCTCCAGTCCTCCCTGCCCACCACAACTTCTGGTCACATTGTTGTAACCATTTCTATAACAAAAAGATTAAGTTTTCCGACGTGTCCTTTAGATAATCGCTATAAATAGATACTACACTGGCCTTCAAAACTTAGTACCACACCAGTACCAAGGTATTCAGTTGATGTCGAGGTAATTCCTTGTACAATGGTTAGATGGAGCTGGCTTGCAGAGTAAGAGTTGATATACTAGGAGAAATTCGACGTTCCAACTAGTGACTCGGTAGCTCAGCGGTCAGAACATTGGACCGGATATTCAAAGGTCGCGGGTTCGATTCCCGTCCGAGAACATGATCTGGTGCGAGTCGTATTTTTTCTAGTATATTATTTGGTATTAGTACCTCACTTTTAAAATTGTAATAACTTTTAAAATACACAAGATATATTTTCTTAGTAAAAAGGACTAAAAAATAATATTTTTTAGAATAATAACTTCATAATCGATAATTCTCGACCTTCTTCGACCTGCTTGAAACAAAAACCTTTTTTTTATTTATTTTAAAACTAACTTTTATTATTTAAGAGAAATTGTAATTTTAAAAGTGTGATGCCTACTAAGTTTTGAAGGCCAGTGTAGACTAGTAAGATCAATAGCGATGATCTTCGTAAGTCTAAACTAAAACAACCATCAAATACTACAATAGAGGTAATAGGTACCTTTTTCGAACTCATCACAGATCTACGTCTTTATCCGGTTATAATTAAATATCTGAGGCTGATTATCTCAGTTAAATTAAGTGATTAAATTTTCCAAAGGTTGAATGTTGTGCATCGATCATTAGAAATTGTATGCAAACAAAAACTTATTTAAAAGTAATAGGTACTTACCTAGGTTCTGCATTTGGTGTTGACTGAGGACAATGTATGGTTTATCCAAATCTGGATCTTGGAGAACGCCTCGATGTAACTCGTCCAAATGGCTTTCTACGTCATCTTTAGGAAGAAAAAATCAGACAAATGAGATATATATTATGTCCTGCCTAATAATAACCAAATGATTGGCAAAGAATAAATAACGGCTAGAATCAAAATTTGATACAAACGTGTTGCGCTCAATTGAGAGATAACATTATGCTGGTTTGTGTGCGTTTGTATAAATACACAACCTACGAATGCAGTTATTAAATTCAATGCAATGTGAGTTGTTTAGCAAATGCAGTAACAGCACATAAACCGATGATGAACCTAATACTAACATGATAACAACGTCGTCGTTGGCGGCGGTCTCGTAGTCGTTGAAGTGGTCGTGGTCGTCGTCGTTGTCGACGTTGTGGTTGTAGTTAACACTGTTAATTTCAGAAACATTAATGTACGTCATGCGAAAAAAAACACATCTCTATTAATGCAGTGGATTTAGTAAACGAGCAGTTTTTTCCAATATTGATACTAATATTATAAATGCGAAAGTATCTGCTATTGTCTGTTACTTTGTTACGTTAACAAGTCTGCCACTAAAATAATTTTAATTAAATTTGATATCGAGATTTGGACAGTAGAAAAACACATAGATTACTTTCACTCTCAAAGTTCCTAAGGAAATAAAATTTCTGACAAAATTGCGGGTCTAATTATTTTACTTACAGTGTAAGAATAGTTCTGCTTGCGCCTTGCCCAAGCTATTCTCCACGTGGCAGGAGTATGCGCCCGCGTCTTCTAACGACATATTTGATATGAGGAGGTCTATAGTGTGCCGATACCCCCTTGATGACATACTTAACTTATACTTCGATCCTGAAAAAAACCAGTTATTTCAGTATTTGGCAGGTAAAACTAAATTAATTCTGTGATCTCAGTTATACGACCATTTCTTTATTGAAGGAAGACTTGATAGACGGAATCGAAAAATTAATGTTCGACGATTATGTCCCTATCCTTTGCTCTGCGGTTTGATTGCTTTGAGATATAAAAGACTCCGTCTATTGAGCTCAAAGAAAACGAGAACTTTTATAGTTTCTATTGCAGTAAATTGAATTCTTTCACTAAATGCAGTTCCAGCAGTAAATGCGACTCAATTAAATTCTTAGACACTGATTTATTAGCGGTGTGCTTGTGCCTGTCTTGGAGTCACTTAGACGTAGAATAATGTGGTCTTCGAGACGTGACCCGACGCAAAATTACCCTGTCTCAAGGTGTATGACTAAGACCAATGCAATTTCCGCAAAGCTCGTGTTTTTTATTAATTTTGATAAAATAACATTTTGAAATGCTTTTAGCTTGTAAAGTATGAAACTGGAAAATTTATATTTAAATAAAATTTAAATTAAACAACGATAAAAGTTTATTAATTAATATCATAGATCTTGAAAACATACAATAAATATTTATTGGACACAATTTTATTACAAATTCACTGAGCCGAAGGCTCAATATGATTACAGTCTATAATAACCTCTTATTATCCTCAAAGGGTATTCATAAATAGTATTTCTCATTTCGTGTCATAATTACAACATACTATCATGATAACCATACCATTCACGAGCCTCTGCTCTCCATTAAGCATCCAGTAGTACAGGGGTACAGGGAATGCCTCAGACGTGCACTGAACCGTGACCCCCGCGCCAGCAGGTGCCCTGATGGCCAATCGACTCGCCCATATGGAGGGCATAACTGTAAAATACAAACCGATATCATAAAAAGAATAAAAAAAATCCGTATCAAATCGCATCTTTAAAAAAATACAATCTTTTATTTTAACCATATTGCAAGTAAACATACAGCAAATGGCGGACTTACGCCAATAGGCATTCTCTCCCAGACAACGCAACATTTGACATGAGAGGAAATTTGTCCTTTTCCTGCGACTCAATAGGTATCTACTATACTACTATCTACTATATTCTTGCCGGTTGTTCTCGTTACAGGTCTCTTAGGGTTTGCGAACCGATTGACATTCTTTGACATTCACAGGTGCTTGTAACAGCGTAGAATGAATAAATTATATTATTGAATTTTGATTTTTCAATACTTACACATAACGTTTATCTGAACCCTCTTGCTGACCGAAGGTGGAACACCATTGGAGGCGATACAGAAATATACCCCCGACATCGCTCGTTGCACGGCTGTCAGATTTAACCATTCTCCAGTCCACTTCGATACTGAAACAACACTCAAAATTAAACTAACTGTCTAATATTTTGAAATCGCTGTGGCCTTCATTCAACAATTTATTAAATGAGCAATTATAGTCGAAGAGCTTTATCGACACAACACTTTTGAAGTAATTTTCAAAATAATATGTAAGTATTGCTAAGAAACGTCTCAAAAATTCTTTAGTTTTTAAACCATAGCTAATCTGATCACTGATCTTCACCAGCTTATTCCATTCCATGTAAAACACACAAAATAACTTATTAAAATGATAAAGGAATATTTTCATAGAGACGAAAATATCTACAATTTAATTGATAAATAATAATAAAATAATTATTTATACACGCAAATACGATAGCTATATTGTCAATTTCGGTCTTCCTCTGTCAAAAGTGAAAAACTACAGAAATAACATTTTTCTTGTACATTCATACATTGAATTATTTTATCACTGTCTAAAAGTTAAAACTAAAAATGAAAATAAAAACAAATCGATTGAAAGTTCATACAATTTGGAATCTATTTGTCCTGATAGTCGAATATTCAGGTTATCGATTTCATTTCATTGGTCTAACGTAATTAGAGATGCTGCTAATTACGTTACAGTGACATCTGTCAAAACGGACCTATTACATCTTGACAAATATAGTAAATAAACTTTCGTTATAATTATTGGACAACATCACAAAAGTAAATCTTCGCCTTTTTAAAAGCCGCACGAGGCCCACTGCAAGCATAATATATGTATTAATTGTGTGACTGTAGTACAAGCTGCACCACAGTCACACAATTAGTATAGTACTGCCACAGTTTTAATAATAATACTGTGCCTGTACCAAGGATAATATTTATTGTATTTATTCCGCTGTTGTATTGTTACGCTGTTCTAAATTTAAACATCTAAAAAAGTATGTTTTCCTTATTTCCAAACACACAATCCTGTGTTTGAATAATTGTTCCCAAAAGAATCGACAATCGAAGTTGCAGTTTGGACAAGTCAATTAGCAGATAAATCTGGCGTAGGTACAATATTGATAGCTACATCTAGCGTGGTCGGACAGCGTAACCTAATTATTTATTTATCCTTATCCAATTCGGAAATAACAGCTTCTAAAAATAGAAAATATTATGACAAGGTGAGTGTGTGGTGTGTGTTTGTAGGTTAATAGTTTTAGTCTGACCATCAGCCATTTTTAATGTCCCCACTACTGCTGAGGCACAGGCCTTCCTTATGGGTGGATAAAGAGGATTTTGATTTTGGTCACCATCCCATGGCCGACCTTTGCGAAAGTTACTTAACCTCTGCAATCGCCGAGCCAGGCGCTAAACCACTGCGCCATCGAACTCCTCCATAGTTTTAGTAATTTTTTCGCATACCTACGCTATTTAAAATGCTCCAAGAAGCATAGGAATACCATGCACCCGCATTCTAATGCAAACCGAAACAGTTTCACTGAAACCTATCCAACACTTGAACCTGGCAAAAGTATTCCCAGAAGAGGAGTGAATTGAAAACAAAAATAAGAAGAAGAAACTTGTAAAAAACTATTTTTTAGAGCGGATATTCAAAACGTGCATTCAATCTATGATGGTTATGTCAGCTAGTCAATACTTAAATAAATATTGCAAGCCTCTACTTTGAAGTTGCATATTTTCGTTATTTTCTTTCTAGTGTTTAACACGAAACACTTTTATTTAAATGGTGCTCTTAGTTTTTTAAACTTAAATGATGGTATAAAATCTCAAAACATAAGCATAGTGATTGTAACGCTACTCGGGAGACCGATTCATATTCTTATATTATTCAGTCTTGGCTAAATGAATGTCAAAGAAATTACGCCATCGATTCGCAAAGCCCTACGGCGCGGGAAACCCACCCAGTACCAAAAAGAATCGGCAACAAACTCCTCAAGGGCTTTTTTTCGATAAGTAGCTTTTTTCAAGTCGCCAGCGACAATTTGAAAAAAGAAAAAAACATTAAAAGCGTCACGAACAGACGCGAATTCGAAAACTTCAATCACGAACATTTCGTGTCCATTAGATAAAAACATTAAAGTTATGTATTTTTCCGAAGCCTCATTTATCGACTTGTGCTGTCAACTCATTAAGGAGTATGGTTCCTAATGAGCAGATCACGTTCACGTATCTCCCCTTGATACGTTTTTTTCTTCGTTAGCATAAAAAACACCCTAACGATGGTTATTATCGGGTGAGACCTTTGATCACCATCGATTCTCGTTCGAGTCTGAAGGGGGCTTAAGAGGGTTTTTGGCTTGAATTTAAAATAGAACGTTTATATAATTACTACGAATTTGCGAGCGGGCTTATATAATTAAATTATTAATATAAACACTTATCTAACAAATTTTGTTGTACTGTATTGATGTGTGCAATTCTGGTGGAAAGATAATATTGGAAAAAATGCGTAATTTATGTTCAGATTCTTTGGTAACTTATTTTATAAAGTTCAGTTCTCGATGAGCCATAAAAACGCAGATAATAATATCATTGATTTACAAAATCTTGTTTTCCAAATAACATTATGCGTTTGATATTAATTACGTTACATCTTAAATATGTAATTCGTTTATGAATTTGAATTGATTCTTAAAATAATTCGAAAGCAAAGGTTCTCTATATATTTATGTCGGTGGTAATTACATAAATCGGATCCACAAATAAAGTTTTAATTTTGCAGCAGAGCTACAAAACAGCTCTTCAGTTGAACAACTTTGAATAGACAACTATTTAAAACACCATTCATCCAACTATTGTCTTGAATCTAGGGGCTCGTTATTTGTTGTAATTATATGCAAGCAAGTTCGTTAAGTGCCGCGAATGGCCGGCCTTACATTCAATTTGCTTGGAAACTTATCTGGCTGCATTTTGCTGTTTACAGACTTATTGCATTTTAATTAGAGTTCTTTACGTTATACTGTTTGAATCAAATGTTATCTTATTATTGGAATATGTTGCATTGTCTTTTATCAGTATGAAAAAAAGTAGTTATATTTAAATATTGTATATACCGTTCTAATATAAATAAGTCGGAAACTATCCCATTTCGCGAAACGTGCATGGAGTAAAATAAAAGTGAACTAGTACACATTTTCTGAGACACCCTGTATATGGGTACCATCATTATACCTCCTATCTGAGCTGATATTTTCTTTGAAGTATTTAATATGACAAAAATATTAAAGAAAGCTCACTTAGCGTCTCGTTCTTGATCTTGAAATGTCTGGAGTCCTCCCGGCGCCACGCAATGGCCGGCGGGGGAGTCCCTGATGCGCTGCACCGAAGCGCTGCATCCTCTCCCTCCTTAACCAGCACTTCGCTGCTGCTTCTCTCGTCGTCTATATCCGGTGGAACTGTTGGGAACACTTAACCATTAATACCTAGACCAAGATAGCGGACTCATATGAGTCCAGTCCCCGCAGCATGACCACTGCAGCACGTCCTAAAATGAGTCTAGCCCTGATAGCAACTGTCATTACAACAATGGATTTTGATAGTCTCGATAAATCGCTATATCATTATAAAGTGTACCTGTCGTTTAAATATTTTTTAAGTTATTACTGAAATTACTTGGATAAACCAAATTGTTTCACTTTGGTTGAAAGGCACAAAAGTTGGTGAAAATTCTGTTGAGCGAGCAATGACATTCAATAATTCACTTGTATGTTTTCATGATTCAACTTGACTTTGACTTTGAACTATAACCATTATTGAAGCGTTTCCGTTTCAGCTTGGGCAAAAATGCTTTCGCATGTCTGTCCGGCTGTTCTCCTCTACAGGTTTCAAAATGGTGGTGATATGGGGATAATCATATTAAATTTCAGCTATTTCGAAAAAATGTCACAAACGCGAGGTTTGCTCAGCTCTGCAGAGCCAATAGTTAGTACGTTTAATCCTTCAATACCTATCCTACCACTAATATAATAATTAAACACTTTAATTGATCATTTTATATTGCAATTGAATTAAAATATTGTGAATAATTATTCCATTTAATTAATTTATAGCAATTAAAATAATCAGTTAACTATTTAAGAAATACAACTTTTCATTTATTTACGTGATCTAGTACATTGAAGTACGTTGTCACTCAAAAAATACACGATTATTAGCAACCGTGACCAACTTTAGCTTAACGTTGGTAAACCTTGATAGAGTCGAACTCTTAATATTTCCCGTACTAGGTTCCGCTTGCGCGAGTCACGAGAGTACAGCGCCATCTAGTTTTCACTGTTAAAACTAAATGTGTCTGTACTTAGGGTAGGTCTAGGTAGATTTTTACATAGATAATAATGTTATTACGTAAATTTTGAAAACAAAACTTAACCATTCTTATTTTCTGTTGTAAAGGCTAATAATTATGATAAACAAACATAACAATTTTATACGAACTTTATTATTTTCTGACATACCACTGTACTGTTGATCTATTCATTTTTTTGTGTTTTATTTCAATTTAAATTTCCCCGCCTCTAAAAAAATAACTTTTATTAATAGGGTAATGTTTTTTCTACTGAATACAAATATAATCTAAAACATATATTTAAACCATTTGTATGAAATTAGAAATGCATTGAAACGAATTAAAATGTCACACATTCTGTTTTCGGATTTATTGCCAATAATTAGCGTGATGCGACCTATACTTACTATCATGAAGTAGATTATCAATAATTTACCTATTGATAAATGGGTAATTATTCATGCAACTTGCCCGGTAAACTTAACTTATATTACTTACTGATATGCAGTAGTTTAGAATTCAGTAATAGACTTTTAGTAAATAAAAAAAGTAAGGTTTTCATAAGATTAGCGCTTATATTCGAGAAATAAATTGACTTCTAAGTTAAAGTACCGTCATGTCAGCAGAAATCGAGTAGAAACCATGAGTCGGCAAAAGTTACTTTGGTAATGACATCACGAAAACGCCACGAGATTTTGCACTAGTTATTTGTCAATTACGTCGCACTGCACTGTTCAACGAAAGAAATACATCTAGTCAGAATGTTACTCAGCACTGCGTCCTACTATAAATGTATTATGCTATCCTAAATAAAACAACCGATCATAACGAAATTTTGCATATTACACGTTGTCAGGAGTGTAAAAAAAGATAGAGTCTTTCATTCAGAAAAAAATGTGTTGCTCCATTATTTGTTATTAATTATTATTATTTATTATCTTAATTTAACTATGGGTGGTCCATTGATCTTTGTCGGATAACTGCTTTCTCTAGGTTATTGTAGATGATGTCTTCATCATTTTATCTTGTACAAATATTAATTTCCTCTTTGGTCATATATTGCTCATTGCCGGAGCTCGTTTATTCCCTGAGGGATCACCGATGCCACATGCAGCTTCAGTAACGTCTATATTATAGTTTCTTTGGTCTTGTACGAGCGATAATTAATAAAGGCATGAAATACACCTAATTTTATCGACAGAAACACCGACATGTTGGGGTTTATCCCCTCTCCTGTTTGAATGACCGCCATTAAGAAAGTCTATAAAGTGAAAAACTGTGTAATTTTTTTAGTATTTCTTACATATCTCAAAGACATTTATGTGCATTTTTTTGCATTATTCCAATAGGCAGGAATATTATCTACAAAACGACATCAAAATCATTGCTCTGCGTTGCATATTTCGAGAGTTATTGTTGTGGGACTAACAACCGTGACGGTGACTAAAATAAAAATCGTATAATCATAATTATATTTCATTATGAGATTTTTATTTTTGTTTATTTGACTCGTTAAAAAAAAGTTTATATACATCTTTCGACATATTTAAATACTTGGAGACTCAATTAAGCTCACATTAAAAGAATTTCTCTGTTAGAGATATACGAATTTCAATAAAATATGTCCGTTGTGCGTAATATTTCCAACCAATTTCGTAAAAATATATTAAGGGAATCAACATTTCTATCTTTTTCTTTGAATTGATATTTTAGTCACCAAGAATGTGTGGAATAAATCGTTCATTTTTATTATGCTTCCGTCTCATTGAATTCCTTGGTTTTTGCCTGTAACTACTCGAGAATGGTCTATTAAAAAAACAAGTGGATATTCCACGCACAGTCACCTTCGACACGCTTACCCTATCATGTTATATGCCATAAGTGACGCACAAAGTCTACAGTAAGGAAGACGCGAGAAGTAGATATCCTTCGCGTTACGCTTTGATATTTATAATACTATTGTTTCCTTTCACTCTGTGCCGAAGGCCAACAGGCCATCGCCCAAAGAGTACTATTAAGAGATCTACTAATAATTTTAGGCCGAGGCCCCCTTCATAAGATAATGGTCTACTTGAGATATAATAGAGAATAGTCCACTAACCAACGACGTGTAGATGGTGGGTCTGGCTCATCATGGGTTCCGTGTTGACCTGGCACATGTACCGGCCGCCGTCCGCGGGCCCCACGTCTTTTAGGCCGAGGCTCCACGCACCGTCGCCGTGAGTCACGCTTATTCTGTGGTTCTTGGTGATCACGTGGCCGGCGATAGTGAGGATCGTTTGCGTGTCGACGCGCAGCCACGCTACCTGAGAACGAGGCAACAGATTATATGTCGTAGGATAATCGAATAAACCGGATCTTTGTAAAAATTCTAGCTCGATTGATAGACCGGATAATTTTCGCAATCGTCCGAGCAATTTGAGGACCACTGTGTAAATCCTATAATATTTTGGATAATCGGAAACTTGAATGCTGATTGGATAATCTAAAAGTCGATTTATAACATCTTCAGCCTGATTGGTCAGAATATAAATCATATAAAGAATACTCTGAAGAGGTCATAATTGGTTAGGTTAGAACTGTGACCAAAATAAAGCCTCAACCAACTTTTGATGATACCCTTTTCCATTGCGACACTCGGGTTAAAATATAACAGTGATAATAATCATAAAATACTGCGCGTGGCCCAACATGCACTTTACCACTTTTTAGTTTTGCCGCGATCGGGTAAAGAGGGATAGTATGTATATTTTAAGTTTAATGCGTAGAATGTATTCGTAAACATGAACCACAGAATAGATATAACATTAACATGCAACAATATTCTTATGATTTCTTAGGATAAAATTCTAAAATATTTCATAGGATTATTACTTTTAAATCATTAAACATAATTAATGAGTTAATAGTAGATAAGTTATTATATTAGTTAACTGTGTTGTGCTGCCAAAGTTAAAAAACGGATGATTTTAACAAAGTTTAAGGTTATAGGTATGTACATTTCTGCATATTAATAGCGCACTCTTTTGCTAATTACATTTCGAACACATGTGCGAAAAAATTTAATGCTTTCAACAATGTACATACATACGAGTCCCTACAATGTTACTAAATTCTGTTTTTGATTTTACTAGCTTTGATATAAAAATTAGAAGAATACATACATACAGTAATTTATATGTTTTCTAATGTGTTTTCGTGCGCAATAAAGAATATTAATTTTAATTGCAATGCAATGCAATACATATAACAAATCCTAAATCCGAGGTGAGGGAACTTTTGATTCAGCAATATCTTAGTAACAAGTAAACAATTAGTTGATTAATTAAATTAAAATTAACTAATTAGTCAATTTTCGATTTACTTTGACAAGGTTCCCTTTCTCATCGCGCGCGGATTATACCAGCAAACTCAAATAACTATTTGTTTATTTTATTTACAGAAGCAACGGCACTTTCACTGAACATGTTGTGTTCTATATTCTGATCAGAATAAAATAATCTTTCAAAATATACTCGAACTTCAAATACTTTAAAAAAAAAACACTTAATATATTTTAACGACTTCTGTATGGTGTTCCACACAACTCTTTGAAATTGATAAAGTAATTGATTTGAATAGTTTATTGATAAGTGATAATAAATGATTTTACAAGAATGAGTACACGCGACGAATGTTAATTGTGAACTAAAATGAATTGCTTACACACCAAATTAATAAAATTATAAAATAAAATACATTTCTCGAGGAAACGCTGATATGGCGCAATGTACGGTCATTCACCGTACATGCTCCGGGGCAGGAGATGAAAGGATGCTGGGAAAGCGAATGATGAAGGACTGATAATAAGTGATAAAGATTGATAAGGTGGGGTAATGAACAATTTGAAATCTTAAATAATTACATGTCACTTAAAAAATATTAAGTCACTTAAAAATTTCACACTACCACAAATTATTTTGTAAAATGATTAGGAAAACTCGGAGACGTCGCTTTGTTAGCTATCCGAGCGTATCTTAGATCAGCCATCTCGATGTCGTGGTCTGACGAGCTACTCAATGGTTGCGGGAGATGCGCGCGGCCCGCGGCGCGAGGGGGCTGGGGTTGCGGCGGCGGCGAGGGCACTCGTGCTGCCTCGGCCGCTCCCGCCGAGCCCGTCGAGCTGACGGCGTGCTGCCTGCACCGGCGGCGTATCCTACGCCAGGCCAGTGCGACGCCACACACAATGATGATACCTAGAATTAAGTTGATTAACACATATTGTGTGATATCATGGGTTGAGGCATCCGTTGGCCTTATCTCCATGTCTGTATTCTTGAGCTGCTGTATTAGATCTTCTATTTTATTGGATTCTATCTGAAACTGCGTGTGGCTAATATTATCTTCTTGATCTGCGACGGACGTGGAATAGTTTGCGGGAATGTTCAAGTCGATGATGTGATTGATCGGCGGAATAGTAATTTTTAATACATCTGCTTCAGTATGGAGACTGTTTTCTCGTCGTTTATGTGAATAAATCACAAATTGCTCATTTTTGATGATACAGTTTTCCCCAAGATTTATTATTCCACTGCCATTCAATAGCTCCGATGAAACTTGATTCTCACATATAATGCGAATTGCGCACTGTCCGCAACATGAAAATAAATATGTATTTATTTCATGTAATTCCAGCCACTTTGATTTACACGCCTCAGTAATAGTGACGCATTGTTCTGTTACGTCACTTCTGATGCAGAGACTCTTATCGGACGTCATTTGATATATAGGTTTCTGTAATAAACACAGGTTGGTGACTTCATCGTATTGGCTGCATTTTTGAACATCTGATTGAGCCATAGGTAAGTATGAATCTTTTTGGGTATTCAGAGCGATGAAGTCTGCTACGGGCTTTATGCTGATCATGCTGCTTTGGTTTCCGTGTTTGATAGGTATAAGTTGATATATTTCATAGTAATCTCTTGTTACCAAAGGCAATCGAATTTCGAATATAAAAAATTCTTTTGTCACTTTCGCCTTGACCTTTAGCATATGATATAATTTAGGCAGTTCTCCCATCACGTTGTTAATTGGCAAAGACAAATCCTTGGAAAGTTGTCCTGATACAACATTTAATTCATTTAACAGCTGTTCCGGTGTTATAAGGTGAATATTAAATGATCCATAATGAAGGTCGGCAATTGTGTCGAGTAAGTAGTCTTGAATGTTTCTGAGATTCAGCAACACATTGTTTACTATGATAGCTGATAACGCGAACTCGTTGCTGTATATGACATCTTGAATCTTTTCATTCATAGAGTTTGTGATTTTTTCTATTATGTTTATATGCTGATTAATGACTTTGTGCTGTTTATTCATCGTGGTTTCGACTCTTTGTAATAAATTATGCTCTGCTTCGATGATGGAGGTTTGATTTTTCCAAAGCTTGACTAGGTGTTTCTGATTTAGTCGTATTAGCTCGATGTCCCTTTGATACTGCTCGGCGAATTGATCATCGAGAACTCCAAATAGTGAGCGCGCGATACTTCCGACTCCGTTGATAAGACCGCGCCGCGCACGTGACTTCGTAGCGGCGGCGGCTTCGTCGAATTGCTGACCGAGCAACAGGTGATTGTAGTGATCGAGTTCATTATAGCCATGTTGTAATTGGGTCATGATTGCTTCGCATAGATGTTGTTTATCTCTGTTACATAAAATTTCCAAATTGTTTATATATTTTGTTAATATTTGGGAGCCTTCCCAATATGGCTCCATGTCATAATAAACAATGAGTTTCCACTCATCTCTTGCTAGATGCATGTCGGAAATCTTATCGAAATAAATAGCTTGACTGTTTCTTAGCGGTGCTATATTATATGCACACTGTGTTGGTAATATTAGCATCATTATCAGTAATGTAACAATCATTGTTTTGATACTGGAACAACAATTCAGCACTGAATTTTTCGACATAGTTTTTGATGTTTCAGGCTGTTTGTTTTGCTGCGACGGCTCTTCCTGATTATTTATAGGTAAGGTTGATAACTTGACGATTGGTCTCTGGATGGTGCCGTTTTTCGTTTTGAGACTCACGACCCGCACATGTCCATCTCTTCCAGGGTGGAGCTCAATGACTCTTCCAAGGGACCATTTTCCCGGTGGTAAGTTTGCATCGTGAATGATAACCATGTCGCCGATCTTTTGATTTTGCTGGGGCTGTTGCCACTTGCTGCGAGCTGATAATTGGCACAGGTATTCGTTTTGCCATCGCTTCCATAAATCATTGAAGATTTTCTGTGTTAACTGCCATCTGGTTCTTTCATCCCGTTCTGTTTCGACGATGCTGAGCGTGGGACCACTGGCTAAGAAGTGAGACGGGGTGAGAAAATCTATGTCTTCTGGATCTTCTGTGATGGTACAGAGCGGCCTAGTGTTCAAGCACGCTTCTATTTGTGCTAATAACGTGGAATACTCCTCGTAGGTGAGCTTTTGTTCGCCAAGCACTCTACGAAGGTGGTGCTTCAGACTCTTGACAGCAGCCTCCCAGAGTCCGCCCGCACTGGGCCATGATGGTGCGTTGAAATGAAATTCTATTTTCATGTCAGTGACTTGGGAATAGAATTCGTCATCTAATATTTGCTGTAGATTTAGGTATTCTTGCTGTAAGATGCGGTTGGCTCCCACAAAGTTGGTACCGTTGTCGCAAAAGATATGACGCGGTGCTCCACGCCTGGCTGCCATCCGTCTGAGTGCTGCTAGAAATGCTGATGATGATAAGTCCGAGACAAGCTCTAGGTGCACCGCCTTCGTTACCATACATACGAATACGGCGATGTATCCTTTGGTCGTCTTGACCCCTCGACCCTTGTTTGTCTTCACATCAACGTAGCCCGTAAAATCGACGACACAGTTGTAGAAAGGCCGAGTCGGATTGCTGCGGGCAGCCGGTAAGTCACCCATAAGTTGACTTTGCTTATCAGGGTTGTGTCTTCTGCAGATGACACAAGAGCGTATGTGCTTCTTAACTGCTCTGTTTCCCCCTATCACCCAGTATTGCTGTCTAAGGTGTGATAGAGTTAGCCTTGCTCCTCCATGAAAAGTGTTTCTGTGGGCTTGATCTATAAGCAAGTTTGTTAAATGACTGACATGGGGGATAATTAAGGGATACTTCATATCCTCCTTAATTTGTGCATGCTTGATTCTGCCACCTACTCTTAGCAATCCTTCTTTATCTAAGAAAGGATTTAGGTTGAGAATTTTGCTCTTAGGGTTGATCTTCTCTTGATTCTGGAGGCTGTTGATCTCTTCAGTAAATTCGAGATGTTGATAGTATTTAATGATCATATGTCTTGCTCTTGATAATTCATCAACTGATAAATAAAATTGTTTTTCTTGTAATCGTTGGTTACGCAACACCGCACGTAGTATCCAAGCGAGTACTCGGATTACATGAATGAAATTGCTGTGTTTGCTTGTGATATCGTAAATTAAATTATTTTGATTTGTAGTAGCGACCGCTGTAGTTAAATGAACTTTAATTGATTGTTTACTTTCTTGATCTGTTACGTAAACTTGATTTTCTTTATGATTTTCAGTGTTAAACGAAGTTAACCACAACGGTCCATTCCACCATAATGTATGCTGCTGTAGTTGTTTTACAGTGATTCCTCTGCTGGCGCAGTCAGCTGGGTTCTCTTCAGATTTGACGTGACGCCAACACTCCGGAGGCATGAGTGCTTTGATTTGCTCAACCCTGTTCGCTACGAATGCCTTCCATCGGTTAGAATCGCCTTGAATCCATCCTAGTGCTGCGGTGGAATCCGTCCAACCAAACCTTTTAACATTGTAGTTAGGTAGAGTTTTTGTTACGGTGTCCATTAGTTTTGATAATAATAGACATGACATCAATTCGAGCCGTGGTAATGTGACATTTTTCTTTACAGGTACTAGTCTTGCTTTCCCTGCTCCAATGATGATTGATGAATGCTCGGAACCTTCCTGATTTTGCTGAATTTTGTAGTAGATGACACAGGCATAGGCTTTGGTTGATGAGTCACAAAACCCATGTAACTCGATCGTGTCGTTTTCGTGACTTTTCAGCCACCGTTGCACTTTTATCTCGTTGATATTTTCCAAGTCTTCACGAATGATTTTCCATTCTCTGCTGAATTCTTCTGGTAGCTCGCTATTCCACTGGACGTCATGTAGCCATACTGATTGAAATAAGAGCTTCAGTTTTGTGGTAACGGGAGAGAGCCACCCCAAGGGATCAAAGATCTTCGATATTTCCGACAAAAGTAAACGTTTGCTAAGTGATTTTGGCACGGCGTTTAACTTGAATTGAAAAAGTAAAACGTCTTCTTGTGGGTTCCAACGCAGTCCAAGAGCCTTTGTTGATTCAGGATGCTTGAAGTCGAAGGATGCTTGATACGTGGCAGGCTCCATTCCGTCTAATAAGTCTATGTTGTTACATGACCATTTACGGAGGTTGAACCCGCCGGACTTGAGTAATGCTGTCAAGTCAGTTTTCAGTTCGGATGCTGTGTTGATGTTGTGGCTACCGGATAGAAGGTCATCCATGTAGAATGCATCTTCTAGTGCTTGCTTAGCTCTTGCTGAGTACTTGTGACCTTCGTCCTTCGCGAGTTGCTTTAACGTCATCATCGCAAGGAAGGGCGCGGCTTTAGTGCCATAAGTAACAGTTGTTAATTTGTATTCTTGTATAGCATGTTTGTGACTGTTATTCTGTGCTTGATAAGTGTTTGGATCTCTCCAAAAAATCTTGTGTAGATTTTGATCATCGGGATGCAGTTTGATTTGTCTAAACATCTTCTCGATGTCTGCGGTGAAGGCTATCGCGTACTGTCTCCATTTCAAGATCAATGATAACAAATCTTGTTGCAAGTTTGGCCCGCTAAACATCAAGTCATTCAGGCTAAGTCCGGATGACGTAGGCGATGACGCGTTAAATACAACTCGCAGCGCAGTAGTAGTGGATTCCGGGCGAATGACGCAATGGTGCGGTAGGTAATACGACGGTGTCTGATTACCGTCGCCTTTGTTTACATTTTGCATGTGACCGAGGTTAATGTACTCGTCAATAAATGTTTTATAATCTTCTGATAATTTTTCGTTTCTTGCAAATTTCTTTTCCAATTGCCGAAACTGTGCTATTGCTCTCTGTTTGGACTCTCCTAGCTTTTCCATGGCGTCTGGTTTAAGGGGAATCCTCACAATGTAACAACCGTCTGATTGTCGTGTCGTTTGATCTCTATATTGTTGTACACAATGATGGTCTTCAAACGAATTATTTTCAGGGCTGTCAGCGATATCTTCAATTGACCAAAATCTCTGGATATCTTCGATGTTGCTTAATATCACATTACATTGGTAGGTTTTGACATTGCCGCATAGTAACCATCCAAGCTGGGTCTGCTGCGCTATGGGCTGAGTGTCATTATCACCTTTGATGATTCCTCCCATCATGATAAGGGAATAGATGTCTGCACCAAGTAATAGGTCTACAGGTCTGCTGATGTAAAACTCGGGATCTGCTAATTTGATGTGTTCAATATGTGGCCATGTTGGTTTGGAGAACGATTGATTTGGAAGATTATTGATGAGGTTGTTCATTATGATGACCTCTGTGTTGAAGGTAAAGCCACTATAAATCGCTTCTGCTATTATCTGGATTGAACCCTTGCTGTTATTTTCTTGAGCGCCTAGTCCAAACACCACACCTTTACAACGACGGCGGGGTGCTCGGAGCCTCTGTGCTGCATTCTCGGTGATAAGAGAAATCTGAGATCCTTGATCGATGAGTGCACGCATGGTATGATGGGTACCATCTGCTGCCAATACCTTGACTAATGCTGTTGCTAATAAAATCTCAGACGCTTTCTGTTGTGATACATTGACGCTCTCTAGATGCTTGAAATCTACGCTGCTTGATTGTTTCGTAAACGCATCATGTAATAATGTGTTGTGTTGCTTAGTGCATTTACTACAGGATTTTGTCGAGATGCATTTGTTTCCCTTGTGATCATATAAACAATTGATGCAGATTCGTAAGCTGTTAACAGTTTTCAATTTCATCTCGCTCGACATCTCCAAAAATTCCTTGCAATTAAAAATGCCATGTTTTTCTTTGCACTGAGGGCAACGTACTGCTGACGAAACAAATAACGCCTTTCCAAACTGCTTGCTCGGTTGATATGCGTTGCTACTTGAATATTTATAATTATAATTGTTTTGCTGATTTAACCTTTTTGCAGTAAATGACGGATTTTGTGCAATAGGTTTTTGCGCAATACTGTCTTGTTTCCGTTTGGAAGCTTCTAGAGAAGTAAATTTGTTTTCTAAAAACTCGAAAAATTCAGCCAAATTCGGTAATTCTCTAGGGGTTTTCAATGATTCTATGTAATCTTTATGTGTTTCAGTGTCGAGTTTCTGCGACAGTATGTGAACTACTAGTGGGTCCCAGGTCGTGATGTCGACTCCAAGGGATTTTATAGCGTTCAGACACTCATTTGCAGTGTCATGAATTTTCTTGATAAGTGGCGCTGTCTGAAGTTGCATTGTTGGTAAACTCATAAGAATATTGACGTGGGAGCTGAAGATTAACTTTATATTGTTGAATCTATGATTTAAAATATCCCAACAAATCGGGTAATTCTCAGTGCTGATGTTGAGATGCTGTATAAGCTTTTCAGCTTCGCCTTTTACTTTGCTTTTTAAGAATTGCATCTTTTGTGCATTCGACATGGAGCGGTTGTTGTGAATCGCTTCCAAAAATAGATCCTTGAACGAAATCCATTTATGATAATCACCGTTGAACGTAGGTATGTCCATAGTCGGCGTAGAATGTGTTCTAACTGATGCTGACCACATTTTTTGATTAAGATTCTTTTTGATCTCATTATATTCTCTCTCATAGATGTTAAAGGAACGCTCGTACTCTTTGTCTTCTTCATACAGCTCACTATCGATCTCCCAGTGTAAATGGTCGATAGCAGCCCAACGTGTTTCAATATGTTTCAAAATGTCCTCAAATTCCCATTTCTCAGAGATGTTTTGAAGGTCGATGTTCGTGACCGTACGAGAGAACGCTTTAAAATTGCTTTTTTGCTTGCGAAGCATTTCATCCAATTTGCTACTAGTGCTGCTGTTCTTCATTTCTCTCGGATGAGAACTCTGTTGTGATCTTGATTGAGGCACTGGCATTGTCGGGGCATCCACGTAGGTGTCGTTGTCGGAAGTCACAGTGGCTGCGGGCGGCGGCGGCGTGACCGCGCCCCGGCCGCCTGGTGACGGTGATGGCTTTAGTTTTGACGTTTCGAACACCCATAGCTTGCCGAGCTGGGGCCTCTCAGGCATCTCGTGAACAGTAGGATCTTCCGTGTATAAAGAGAAAAGTTCTAAAAATTGCACTAGTTCTTGAAAGTACTCCTTGGTTCGCTGATAATAATTTCTCTTGAAATACTCGTGCTCGACGTTTTGATAGTCTACAAGTTGCCTATGATTGCTGTTGAACTCGTTCCAATAGGCTTCTAATGTTGATATCCGCCTACGGATGTTAGAGTAGGTCTTGCGTTCAGCTCCATCCTTCTTGAAGTTGGTGTAAACGCTTTCAATGTTTTGCATAAGCTGATACTGCGTGGTGATGATTTCTTCCATTTTTGTTTCAATTGTTTATTGAACAAATAATAAAAGAACCACGGTGTCAATTCAGTGCTGCTGTAATTCTGGTAGGTATTATGCGCGTCGTCTCAATCAACCGGTGAGACCCGCTGGTGGGAGGCCGGCGACCGATTCGCTACCACACGAGAATAACCAAACAACACTAAACTGAAAAAAGTTGAATTGAAGATGTTTCTTCAAAATGCTTGATTGCTGATGATGTGAACGTCACTGTAAGTTCCACGTGTCACTGCTAGTTCATACACCTCGCACGACGATTTAACACGACTTTACTCGTAATCAAAAACGCACTCGCGAGGTCTTTATCTCGAAGGACCATAAAGATGTATGGTGTTCCACACAACTCTTTGAAATTGATAAAGTAATTGATTTGAATAGTTTATTGATAAGTGATAATAAATGATTTTACAAGAATGAGTACACGCGACGAATGTTAATTGTGAACTAAAATGAATTGCTTACACACCAAATTAATAAAATTATAAAATGAAATACATTTCTCGAGGAAACGCTGATATGGCGCAATGTACGGTCATTCACCGTACAACTTCCTTTTTAATCTAGAACTTTACTTTCATCATGTTTTTGGGCCCAATAAATGTCTATTAACTTCTTGAAATTGGTTTAAAAAAGGGTGACTTTAGGTTAACCCTTATAAAATGAGACGCTCGAAATTTACTGTCGCTTAGGTAGGTCTATAGCGAATGTTATATCATATTAAAAACTCTAAAGTGAATTTGACCTTGTTGGCAAAAGTAAATGGCATTATTATATTTGAAATTTTGAGATTTAAGCATTCACAATGCTATTTTTATATAATACTAAATAATATACTAGAAAAAATAGGACTCGCACCAGATCATGTTCTCGGACGGGAATCAAACCCGCGACCTTTGGATATCCGGTCCAATGCTCTGACCGCTGAGCTACCGAGTCACTGGTGAGAACGTCGAATTTCTTCTAGTATATCAACTCTTACGCTGCAAGCCAGCGCCATCTCACCAATGTAGAAGGAATTAACCTCGACATTCAACTGAACATCTTTCCAGATATTTGATTTTATAAACAGTTGATTAAGATGAGAAAGCTATATAACTATTTGAAATTTTGAGATTTAAGCATTCACAATGCTATTTTTATATAATACTAAATATGCATTATTATATTTTACCTAGCGGCCGCCCGCGACTTCCTTCGTCTGCGTAGACAGTTATTTTTGTAAGTATCCCTCGAAAACAATATGTTTTTTTCTGGGTGAAAGGTATTTCTGTACCCGTGATGATGTGTATGCAAAATTTCATAATGATCGGTTGAGTAGTTAAGACCTGAAAGCGTAACAAAAAAATCCTAATTTATAATGTAAGAATGGTTCATTTTTAAGAGGCCGTGTACGTTTTGCCGCTCTCTTGCTCTTTCTCAGTTCAAGTAACTTTTAGAAACGACAACCTTTTATACTTCAGCAACATGAAACTAAAATAAATGTTAAAATGTCCGTAATCTTAAACTGCGATTTTTTTAATTGCGCACTCAGATTTGAGAAATCTTGAGAAAACCTGAAATGTGCGAGTGAGAGCAAAACGTATACGGCCTCTTAATAATTTATGTATTAAGATGCAGCTTGAAGTCCTGTAGGAATGGAGATGGCATCTTGAGTTATAGCTCCAGCGATACGCTCCTTGGGGAACCATTCCGAAGCCATAAAGTGGTAAGGGCCGCGGCTTAGGCTAAGATGTTGATATATGGTATAATGGACGACTTCGATATTGGGTTTATCTGGACAATTGCAATAATAATACGAAACATTACGGTTTTAAACGACATAAAGATCTGAAAAAGCTCTACGAGCTATTTTTTTTATTCAAAATAAGTTACTTTTATCCTTTAGATAACCAGAAGGCCTAGACAAGTGTCACACGCTTGGCGTTTCGATTATTCGAATAGAAGTGACATTAGGTGTATGAAATTGACATTTTCAAACGTCGTGATTGTCTACGGTCAGCGACATCATACGTCGATTACATAATTATTTCTATTCTATTCAAATTATAGAAAGCCACGCCAGCTGGGCATTTATAAAATGCCAAATTTATTTCATTTACATATTTGAAATACTCAAAGTTTAAAATGTATAATGTACCTATTTCTGTTATAACAATAGCACATAAAAATAATACATCGAAAATTCACTTACTTATATATACAAGACTTTGAAAACAATATTCCATTGTGAAAGACAAATCCCCGTAGACTTAGAAAAATACTTGTCGTAAAGTTGAGACGCAAACGCCAAAAATATAAAAAAAGCCAAGGGAAAACTCGAATGCCTCCTACAGAAATAAGAAATTTGTAAAATTATTGAAAAGATATAAGTATTAAGATCGATCAAAAGTGAAAACTTTGTGCTTGTCGGTTGTAATTTACGCCGCGCGAAATTATTTTTGTTAAATGTTTTCTTTCTAATAACATTATACGCTACACTTGGTTATTTCTACAAATTACGAAGTGGTCCACTCTTATTTCAAAGATTGTTCTACTATAGCGAACAAGTGTTCTACTAAAAATATCTTTTTCTTAAATATATCAGACCGATCTTCGTAAAGATGTCCTATGTGACAAACATAACGATATAAAATTAGCAACTCTCATTTATTGTGCAACAAAAAACGCCCACTCCTAATTATATGGCATAACTAGTTTTCGCCCGCGGTTTCGTCCGTGTAGACATTCGGAAAATCCCTAGGGAACCTTTGACCGGGATAAAAAGTATTACATGTTTGAATCCAGGTTATAAACTATTTATGTGTGTCAAATTTCATCCAAGTCCGTTCAGCTGTTTTTGCGTGATTGAGTAACAAACATCTTGTTGGAGGATGCGAGGATTGGCTGGCTAGGACTCGCTGGTACTGGCCAGCAAGTGTCAGGCATGTAATCTGCCACATCGGCTGATGTCACACCTTGATTAAAAAGCTAATGAAAATATACCTGCGAACCGTTGTTTATAATATTTATATAGTATTTGGGTGAAGCGCCTCTCTGCTGGTAGGTGAATTTACAATACATCTAAACATACATACATCCAAACTTTCACATTTATAAATCGCAACCCTTACTTATTGTGCAACAATTATAACAAATACTTAATAAGTAGGTACTCGTTGAACAAAGACTGCTAGTTTTAAATTTCCATGGTTTTTGACGTTATTAGAATAAACTATATCGGGATTTACACCATGTACCTGTTTATTTTTGAGACTCCGACAGTTCTTCCGTGACCATGGCGCATGCAACTGCGCCGAAATATCGGAGTCTCAAAAATAAACAGGTACATGGTGTAAATCCCGATATAGTTTATTCTAATAAAGACTGCTAGGTATTAACGCTCCTTTCGACGCTAAGTACTAAATATTCGCTTTGTGTTAATGTAATGAAATCGAATTCGTTTTCAGCATTCATCATAAAACTGAACTTTCATTGGATTCGGTAAATATGTCTATTTTGAAGAAGTCAGTTTTGTCGAATGACTTACCAACTTCAAGTTCTAGATTGAGATAAACGCTTCGTGCCTTGAATGGCAAGACTAATGGAGGTTTTCAAACTTGTTTGAAATATTCTGTGTAACCTAGACACTAACATTAGTGCCGCGACAGCAGAATTTTCGTTAGTCAACCTTTATTTTAGCAATATTATGATAAAAACTTTTATCCGATGTCGGAAAAGTTAATTTTTACTTTTATAAAGCTTACCGATTTTGTCATACTTAGATATATGAAAGTCTATAGTGACGTAGGACTTACTCATCCATGGCTTTGTTTTGACGCCCAAAAAGTTTATTGAACTGACTAAAAATATTTTTGCAAAAGAACTGCGCGCGATTGACCTCATTATAAGGGTTGCCGGAACAGTGATTTTTGTCACGAGTGATTTGTGCGAGTCACGAAGATAAAAATCACCGGTGTCCGCTAACCTAATATATCGTTGTCGCACGACAGAATCGATATTGCAAAATGACGTTCACCGATACTCCGTGATACTCTCATTTAATTTGGGAATTTACTACAGGGACCACGGGAAAACAGTAATTGGAACAAAAAGGAATAAGTTAATTTTATTATAACAAAATTTGGAGTACTAATAGTAAAGAGATTTATTCATATACACTTCTAAGACTTTCGCGCGTACAGTTCGTTAGAAATAAAACACTTTTTACGGATTACAGCGCGTATATTAATTCAGGTGTTGTTTTAGAATTATTTAGTTTGTATTTATTGGTTTTTAGAATTCCCGACGTTTCGACACCTTTCCAGGGGCTGCGATCACGGAGGACTAAAGCAAAAAGACTGCTCATATTTTTACTCATAAAAACATAA
Source organism: Catoptria pinella (assembly GCA_963556745.1). Taxonomy (NCBI): domain Eukaryota; kingdom Metazoa; phylum Arthropoda; class Insecta; order Lepidoptera; family Crambidae; genus Catoptria; species Catoptria pinella. Next base: position 13,539,511 of record OY750768.1, on the reverse strand, counting down.
AAACCACCACAGTGACCACGGCCCCTGGAAAGGGGAATTCTAAAAACCAATAAATACAAACAAGATTTATCCATGCTTACCTATTAAAATTTTAAATGCAAATGTTTAAGTTCTGTCCACGTGTTTCTTTTAGATTTTATCGCACATACACTAAGCAGAATTGAAAGTGGTGTTGAGATAGATTTTGCTTTAAGAAGAAGGACATTGACATTATTTCCGAAATTGCCATGTAATGCCACCCGGAAGAAATTGCGAGCATTAAGCTTGTAATTTCTGTTAAAAAAATGCAAAATTTAGCGCAACGCTATTCTGTTATTATTACTCTGTGGAAAACCATAAAAGATAATCACGTGTCTTAGGAAAAATGTTGCGTCCCTTTTAGCATCATCCATTGTTGCTAAGAGCATACGTCTTTATAAAACCTTTCTCTGAGTCTAATGGCCAGCCTTTAATGTATGGCGCACTGTGAAATATGACTCAACTCTGTGGGGTTTCAAAAGATTTAGATAGATTACGATTTACTTTTAAAAAGGGGGATGTTCCGCTAAAATTTAATCTCAGAGTTCCTACATAAACCCGTCTTTACAGGCATCTAATGAATTGAATATATTATTATGAACCCAATACAGAACAATGACTTCAATTTATACACATAGAAGTCTTTGACTCGTAGGTATAGCAATTCTGAACTTAACATTCATAAGCAACGTATCTTACGTTCGTATCTCAAAATGTTGGTTGGGAAAATTGTTAAAATGTGTCTGTTAAAAAGGTAATTGGTGTTTCTTATTATATTTAAAAAATAATCCGTCTTATTCATAAAAAGTTATGGAAGGTCTGTAAGTCTGTTATAAGGAACTTCTTGCAAATTATTATTCAGAATCGCTCCATAGCGACAAACGCGCTATAAACCTTTGATAAAGTTACAGAAGGATGCTGCCTATTTTATTCCTATTTTAGTGAATAACATGGCCGACAGCTTTCACATTATTTCACAACTTTTTTTTGTATTTTTTATTCACAACGGGTTAGCGCTTAGCCTTCACCTCACCTGATGTTAAGTTACGATAAGGCCGAAGGTGGAAGCGCACTACACCCGGAATCCGCACCACTGAGGAACTAGTTATCCTACCTCTAACTGCCGGAACACAACTTTTTTAAATTGTTTAAATTGTTGTTATAGCGTCAGACTTAGGTAATGGTAGCCAGCCGGGCGGGCTTGAAATAATCCCTACCACCAACCCGAGTACAAATGTACCTGGGAATAGAACCCGGGACCCCTGCATCTTACATGGGTGGGCGAACCACTAGACCACAGAAATAAATAAAAAAATATTGACATTTAATGACAGATAATTGTCAGAAGATGTGGATATCAGCCAGTGGATTTGCCTGTTTTATTTATGGATTCGTCAGAACGACAACATAATAACGCTAAAGTATCATCTTCTTAAAACACGTTTATGAACAATTAAAGTTATACGATAACGTTTAATAATCCTTATCAGCATTATAAATAAATCGACTATAACCCTATTTTAGGGTTTTTTTATGAATAAGGCGGTAAATCTCTAATTCTAAATAAAAAGTCGGTATAACATGCGAAGACCTCTTCACTTTCAACCTCAATTTTATTGCTTTTTCTGTGCATCAAAAAGCAACAAAATTTGAACGCTCAATGCAAACAACTTAAAATAACTTTATGCAATCGTATCGAGAATTTCCAGCGATAAAAATAACTTACTTTGAACGTCTGCAAGTTTTCCACTCGGCAAGTGAGCGTAGCGTCTCTGCCGAGGATCACAGTCACGTTCGACCCCGGACCCAGGAATCTAGGCAAATCTGAAACAAAAAAAACAATTAAAAGTACGATGAACAGAATTAGGTACTCGTTTAATTCGTAGGTATGTGACTTTTAAATCAAGAAATGTGGATTTATCCTCGTAAATTCTTGCTACAATCAACTTTGTCGTGAGAAGTCTGTTTATGTGTTGTTTAGTATTCAGAATACGTTTTAAGACCTATACAAATTATTGATTTATTTTTTGTTTTATTTTGATAATAGGTATTTCATAATTACCACTTTGATTCATCTAGTTAGTTTCACTCAAAGAGCATTTTAAGTTTTTTGTCTTTTAAAACTTTACCTATTGATAACCTATGTAGTAATGTGTGCCTACATATTTGGTTACACTTTACACTACATAGTACGACACGTGCAGTACTTATCTCCGAATGGCACTTATGTCAAAACGATACCGATCCGTTGGGATGCTGTCAAACCAGTCTATCAAACTATCGGACATCCGAAAAGCTTTGTGGTTGAAAACGGGGAAACATAAAGTGCTATCATGCACCTTGTTTGTTGTATGTGCCTAAAATGTAGTGTTTACCTTCTTTATGGTCTAGTGGTTCGTCCACCCGTTTAAGACGCAAGGGGTCTCGGGTTTGATTCCCATGAGGGGAGTACATTTGGTTTGGTTAGTGGTAGGGCTTGTTTCAAGCTCGCCTGAGCTACCTCCATCTTACCATAGCTTGACGCCATAGGAGAAAATAGTAGTGATAATGCGCAATGGTTGTCACAACCAAGAACTTGTACATTATAACTTGTAAGTTATTGTTGAAACACAATGAAAAAAGGACTCTATGAAGTTCTGTAGTATTATCTTTTTTTTCTATTTGCACGAATGCTATTTTTATTTTAGCGATTGCTGAAAATCGTTGAAGAGGGCAAAATTTTATTGAAGTCTGTTTTTGCTAAGAATAAGATAATGTTATTTGTGTATTTATTTATTTAGTTAGACATGGCTCCTAGATCAAAAAGCTTTTTCAAGATGAAGCAGAAAGAAATCGTGTAGAAAGAACTTCATTTAATATTTATAAACAAGTGCTTTATACGATATTAGTCAAACATTAAAGCTAAATTAAATCTTTGACATTTAACCTTAATTAAAGAAGGCAGCGCCAAAATATATTCGTTAGTTAAAATAAAAAATATGTGTGTTGACCTTTGTAGGTAATAGAAAAGGTTACTATTAATTACGGAGTGGAAGCACAGCAAAGAGGTTTTACATATACATATACTGGGGTGAAAATATAAAACATATGCCGCCAACATTTCAAGTTTCATAAAAGCTAACGAAAACCTTTTCAAACCATCGAGTACTTTTCATTAAAGGCTTGCAGTCACAAAAACGTTTCCATTTAAGCGGTGAGGGGAAACTCGGGAACTTAGTTACCTTAGCAAATTACTTCTGATTAAATTCCTCTCGGTCCGCCGACTCACTCATTTGTGTTCAACTTCACCCTGCTCCGAAATACTTAACTGGATGACTATTAGGAGTTTTGTAATAATATCTACTGTCAAACGAACGGCTCAAGATGATAAGGGAGTTGTGAATAAATTAAATATCACTCCTACTAAGTTGAGGGGCTTGGATCAGTACCTAAGCTAAGATCGTCTTCGATCTTTCAGCTAGAGCTTGTAAAAGTGAAAATAATCTTTATTGAAATAAACTTAAAAATTAAGCGCTTTTGAATCGTTTATATTTTTTCACCACTTCTTTTTAGCTGACAAGAAGAATAGGGGCCCAGTTGCACTAAGTTTCGTTTACAGCAAAATTCTCGCTATAGTTTTGTTAAAAGTGTTGAAAGTTATATACCTAGGGAGGCTAAGATGCCAATCTTGGACAATTTAAATGAGAATTCTAAACCTAAACCAAGGATTTTTAGGTAAATATAACCTAAATGACAATAATGGTTTTGGTTTTATCGTTCAGAATTAGTAGGATTGGGCCATAGTTATATTTCCATTTTCGTTTCCATTAAATTTTGCTTGTAAACATTCCGAAGACTAGCTTTGTCTAAGTTTCTAGTGATATTGCATGGACTGTTTTTATATAGTTGAAGGTGATAAACTAATGTTGAGTTGAGGCGCAAGCATACAACGATTAGGTACTCAACATTAGATAGAGGCACATTTTTATTAAGTAATTTATGTTTTAGCTAAACGTAACCTTACTGGACTCGGAGTTGACTATTTTGCATTTTACTTCTTCAGAAACGTTAGGATTCAGCTTTCGATATGTGGCAAATGTGATAATATTTTATTTATTACTTGTGGAATACTATTTTGTTTACATAACGTTGCCATACTGAGTCACTATAAGACACATTTGTCACTATAGTGTTTTACTGTGGCAACGTAATGTAAACGTAATTCCTAAATCGAAGTTAAACAATTATTACTATTTCAAATCAGTAGAATTAGGTCCCAGTTGAGTTAAAGGAAAACTGCGTCTCTATAATAAATAAAACGAAAACAAAATATCAGACCTAGTTACCATAATCCTTTTCAAAACAAACAGTGCAGTGGAAATCAAACTAATAACAACAAAGCTTTAATCCCCAGCGTTATTAAAACATTTATATTCGCGCTGCAACTGCGGCTTTATGAGAATTGATTCCCGGACTCAGAGTTGGGGCCGGCCGCGTCCCGGCTGAATATCCGTTCTAATTAGATATGGTGACATTAAAGTTAAATATTGCTTATTGTAGCGACCCTCTTATGCAATTTATCTTTTGTTATATTATCGATATAAACAAACCAGCAAGTTAGTAATTTATTGTAGCTAAATAATTTATCGAAAATCAGTAGGTACCTAATTTGTGTTGCACATAATTTCAAAAAATATTAAGCTAGGAGCAGGAGGCTAATACTTTGAGCATAGACTAGGATCCCGCTACGCTTAAAGGCTTCGAGAGTAATTTTGTTCAATGTATTCAAGGCGTTCAAGCCTTCTAAAATTCTTGGACCCGACAGAGGTTGTCCTTTCTCATTCTGTCAATCGCGCCAACTGTCACACGACTGACAGTTATAAAATAAAAAAGGTTATGTTGATAGGTTACACGAGAAAACTTAATATGGTCGTTAAGTTTTCTTAAGTTTTCTAATTTTCCGCACAAATTTCTTAATTTTTTCTTTAAACCTTATCCTGACAATAACAAACATAAAATTAATTAGCGAAATCTGTCCAACCGTTCACGCGTAATGCCGTGACCAAAGGAAATAGGGATTAAATATTATAGATAAATTTTGATGTCCTCCGTGGTCGAGTGGCTTTGTACCCCGCTTTTAAAGGTAAAGAAAACGAACTTTTCTATATTGGCTTAGGTCTGGGTGTTTGTGATACCACCATTGTTTCTGATTTCCATTACACAAGTGCTTTAGCTACTTACTTTGGAATCGGAACAATGTATGTGATGTTGTCAAATAAAAAAAAAAATTGAACTAAGAGAGTCCTAAACTGAGTTGTGAACAGAAGAGAAGTGTGACCGTAAATATGTATGTGACCGTAAATATGTGTGTGCAAGTTAGCTGTTCGATCTGGAGACCGAGTAGTAAGCGCTAGTTACCGAGCAAACGACACGAAGTTTGTTCCCAATATTCTAGAAGTTTCCGGGCATTACCTTCAGGACCCTCGAGATAAAACTTAAACTATTCCGCTATATTTCATGTAGAACTTGTGTTTCCGAAGTTTTTCTTACAAGTTTTTTTGCTTTCGAAACACCATTAGCCTTAAAATAATACTACTCAACATTTTGATTGAGGATTAAATTAGGTACGTAATATATTGGGCCACCACTCTCCGGGTTTACTGTAATACAATGACTCTATCTCACTCGGCGCCGACTGGCTCTCCGAGAGTGGTAGTCCGCTCTATCCGTTTTTGAAAACTCTATTCTTACCATCATTTGTTTTGTCGCGCTTGGAACTGCTTGGTAACTGCTGTGGCTACAGGTACAGCACAGAATAAAAAGTCTTGTGTGTTTTAAGACAGGGCCGCATTCGAAAACGCTACCGTCGTTTGTTTTGTTGGGTCAGAAATGGTCAGAAAAATGGAGAGTGTTAAAACAAAGTAAATCAATTTAAGTAAAATATTATTTATTAAATTGAATCGTCCAATTTCTTTTACCCTACCCGAGAGAAGAACGGGCCATAGAAACTCGTCAGCTTTATCGAATCAGATATCTACAATTAACTCGTTACAAACTAACAACAATACAAACTTAAAAGTTATCAGTTAATCTCTTTTAATCAACTCGAAACGATACTAGTTACTAAGCAAATGCAAAAGAAATCTATCTTATACCACCTAATACGTAGGTACTGTTACTTATACCTACTACTACAAATAATCAGAATAATCTGGGAATGAAAACTAACAGCGGATAGCATTTGAACAACAACTAAGTCAGACACATAACCATTAATTCAAAATAACATAATAACAATGAAGAATTTACTTAAGTCCCGTGCTCCAAACTTACAAAGTGTCTTATTCACAAATTTTCCATTTCTTAAATACCTATTTAATTCGATACAAAAAGTTTACCAATCACACCAATACTATTTGTACGAAAAAGTAATATTAGAGATAATATTTTACAAAACAATAACGTAATCTTGTTGAAACACAATCCTAATGAATTGCAATAATTGTTATATTCAAATTTAAATTCTCAAAAATACATTTAGCTAATAGGCGTTACGACTAACTATCGTAAAATTATTAAATATAATAAATGGTAACTCTTTGAAAACTTGTTAAGATACTTATAACAAATTTACATTATTTTTATAAGAAATAAATTTAAATTAAAGTTTACACAATACATGATTTAATCTCACTATTACCAAACATAAACAATCTGAAGTGTAAGGCAAAGGCCCCCACGTTCATACAGCCTTAAAAGAAAATTATTAGAAAATAACACCCAATGCTTTACATAAAATCCGTCACGCTCAGTACTGAATAAGTCCGAGACTACCCGAGATTTGCCTGTACGAAGTGTCTATGTGTGCCTGTACGGAAAACCACAATTTGTTCGGAGCTACTATTCTGTCGCGAGTGCGGACGCAGTTTTCTCGCTCTCTTGCGAACGATGAGATAACTGACGAAAAATGATAGAACTACGGACGAGTCAATCTCGTTTATCTTTTACGCTCTCAACCGCAATCTTTCGTTATTTGGAATTACTCGAATATATTTTTATAACATTTTTCCTTTGAACATTGTGATATTATTGTTATCCTAATATCACTTGAGTGATTCACATTCTTTATTTAGGCAAATATGCTCATACCCATGTCATATTTTGACTATCATCAGGTGAATTTGCAAATACACTTATTTTCGTAATGATTATGACGTCATGTTATACATTGTTGCCAAAGAACTTATAAAATTGAAAATAAATAACTTTTTACGGATTACAGCGCGAACGTATATTATTAATTCAGGTGTTAAATAAAATATCCATGTTACTTTGATTTATTTTTAAAAGACTCGCGACTAATAAACATTGAAGATTACCGGAAAGTAATTAAACAATAAATGGGCACTACTCACTCTTATTATATTAAGACTAAACGAAGAATCGTTTAAGTGAAATGAGTCTTAATATTTTCAATTTCATTTCAAGGCGTGGTTCAGTTTTGTTATTTTAAGTTTTAGATTTTAAGGTTTTACATTAGGTATTAAGTGCATTACGGCAAAATGTTGCATTACATAATTACATTAATGTTGCATGTAACAGCCGGGAACACGGCATGCACTATTATTTGCATTGAGAGCGTAATTGAATAAGTGTGCATTTTTGGTTTGACCATTACGTTCAATTGGAAGTACCCCCGTTTCGTCGGAATTTCATATTAAACTTTATTACCACAGCATAAGGAATATTTTTATAATATTTTCCGTACCTCTCGTATAAAAAATAAGTATTCTTCGTATTCAGCATAAAGCGAACGCCCGGGGCATTTGTATCACTGCCTTTGTACAGTGTTTATTCACGAAACAACTCCACAGATAATATTTACTTACCTTGTTTTACTTCTTATATTTATTCTACATTTGTTTTGAATTCGGTGTTTTAACGGTGACCTTATTTTCTAAACTATAACAAACTTTAGCAAAGCAAAACGGTTCTTATGTCTTTTACTTTACGGTGCTATTGCTTTATTATATTTACTCGTATAATAAGGAAACATCAGTTTGGAAATAAGGTCATATATCACTTTCACTGATGAAGGCCGGGTCTTAACAGCTTTTCGGAAAATTATGTCTGTTTTATGTGGAAATTGGAAAAGTAGGGTTACCGAGAAAAAGTTGCGATGCCTCACAAGATTGGTGAGACGTATTAATGGTTGGCGTATGTGCCATTTTCATGCATTTTTGTGTTTGCGATCACACCAACACTGACGCAACTTCGCCGTGTGTTACTCACGCCTTCATTATGTAGTGCTTGTTAGAATTGGAATGATAATAACTGTAAATGTATCATATTTGCGACCACCACCGGTACAAAAGGTCTTAAGTCTATCGTGGCTTGGGTATTAACCAAAGGATACTTAATATAATTACGTAGTTAACCTTTATTTTGGACTTTGGAAATAAAAGATACATGTGTGTTGAATTGAAAACCATTGGGCACCTAAAAACCGAAACGTGAAAAATCGGCAAGAAACTCGTAAGCACTGCTGCTTGGCGAGTTTCTCGCCGGTTTTTCTCGTTACAAGGTCTCCCGCTTAGAGTTTGCGAACCGATGGGGTAGCTTCTGTGACACAACACAAGTGCTTGTAACAGCCTAGTGAAATGCGAAGGTGGTTGGTTAAGGACATTTCTGCTTTTTGTTCTTGCTGTATTGCCTCTGTTCCGAAACAGGTAAACAGGTACCAGTGGCGAGGACAGGTACCCTGAATAATAAAATTTTCAACACACTTGCACGTAAAGTGAGCCTTATTACATCGATTTTAGAGCCATAAACCGAGCTATAACACACACGTGCGTAATAAATTATACGCTAGTGCGTAATAGAATTATCCCTACAAAATTACATTACTATCTTACTGCAAGTAATATGCGAATGAACAGAGCATTCTCAATTGAACCGGGTAATACAATTATTTATTTTTAGTAACAACGAAGAGGTTTTATGCCGCTAAAAATCCAGTTACATTTTTGGAACAATAAAATGTGTGCATCCTTAATTAAGTCAAACAAACATTTATCCACAATAATTTGTTATAAAATATTTGTTTAAGTAGACTGTATGTTCACTCACCCCTTTGTTCGCAAAATATTCTTGCACAGGGCGCGTGAAAAAAAAACTTGCGCGTTTTACCATAATTTTCATTTTTTTTTAATCGTATGTGTCGCTGTGTGGTATTTTTTTTCCTCGCAAATGTGTTGAAAAACTTCTTATGAAACTCGTGACCTCTGCTCATTACACACTCGGCTGAATTACGCACTCGCCTACGGTTCGGGCTGCAACCCACAGACAGCCTCGTGTGCAATGAGCAACGTAGCTCACTTGTATCATAATATACTATTGAGGAAATGGGTGACAACAAGCCTTCTCAGTCGTGAACGTATTTTTTATAACACACAAACTTCCATCATAATTACTTATCTAATAGCCGACAGAAAATTTAAAAGCCGTGAATCGCTTCCACTTCAAGTTACTAATAAAAGCAGCTTAAAACTTACTTAAAACTCTTCATGGTTCTCCATAATCCGATGAAGCGAATTTTCCATTAATTTTTCGTTCGAGGAAATAACTTGGATCGTTTGTTATTTAAGTAATTTTTAAGTTTTACAATTGTTTAAAGTTAATGTTGAAATCAGTTGAAAATAAAGTGTAGAGATTGAATAATCTTATTCCTTTATGGTTTTCTTATTTAACTCATAATTTTTATTATATGCGATAGAACACTATGGTTATGTATACTAGTAGATAGTAAATTGACTCTGTTAGAACACATTTGTCGTACTTGTACAACTTGGTACAGACAGATAGACACGCTCTTTAATAGCACAAAAATTGCTACCAAATGTCCATACTTTGCTAGAAAACTAGCATGCTTATTAGCAGCATGCTGTTTTGTTGCTGGCATAAGCATACTATCTAGTGTGCTATTAAAGAGCACATCTATCTGTAACTTTTGTTACGTTTTCAGTGGTGTTTTTGTCACTAGCCCAATTCGCAGTTTGTGTATCTCTTTGTAACTTGCATTTAATTCATTGTTATAACTTTCAGATGCATTGTGTAAACTAAACCGCAGTATTTCAGCGCTGAGATGCCTGTACTCTTTGAACCGTGCGACAAAATAACATTACGAAACTAAGTTGAAACAAACCGTCACTCCCATCCGCACGGAGTCGCGGGCACAGCTAGTTGACGAATAAATTTTATACTTAAATCTTGTTATACTTAGAAGAGTTAAGTAAAGACTTTCAACAAACTAGGAGCAGTTAGCTTGCAAACCACAGGCAGAATGTTTAAAAGCGATTTTTATTCAAGAGCGCGTAGTCTGCACACTAACGCCGCCATTGGAAAAAAAATCATAGAGCTTAAATAAAGACGAAATTGTAAATTATCTCTCTGTAGTGCACTCCGAAGGAGCTTTGTGGTACATTTAAAAGTGGCCTTTCGCAAAAAAACTCCGTTAAACTAAAACGACAGGCTAGAAAATATTGTTTAAGCCAGCGTTTCTTAACCTTTTTTGTCCACGTACCCCTTTGAAAATCAAGCACAATTTTAAAGACATTTTTATAAAAAAGGAACATTCAATTTCAGACCATTCATTTTAGTACTACAAATTACAAAAAAATATATTTAGTAGCACGGCGTGCGTAGCGATTACGAGACTTTTGGTGCATTTATTAATGATTGTTAAATGGTCCATAGATAAGTCTGCGGACCCTCATACATATGCTCGCGGACCCTCGTACATATGGACCCCTAGGGGTCCGCGGAGCACAGGTTAAGAAACACTGGTTTAAGCGACTAAAAGTACAACAAAGCTTCTTCGGGGATAATTCTAAATAGAGATAATTCGTACAATTTGGTCTTTATTTAAGCACTATGTTTTTTTCCAATGGAGGCGCTAGTGTACAGACTATGCACTCTTAGACAAATTAAAGTTGCAGTAATTTGGAGTTGTGAACCAATGATTGATATTGGATAATATCAATAGTGGTGAAGTGATCCAGACCAAAAAGGTGGGTTTTGAATTAGAAAGAAAAAGTTAAAACAAATTCTCCAAAATCAGAAATACGATGTTTATATTCTTAATATATGTAAATTAATTAGAAATAAAACACTTACGGATTACAGCGCGTATATTATTAATTCAGGTGTTGTTTTGGAATTATTTAGTTTGTATTTATTGGTTTTTTAGAATTCCCGACGTTTCGACACCTTTCCAGGGGCCGTGGTCACGGGAGGACTAAAGCAAAAAGGCTGCTCATATTTTTATGAAATTACCCGCTCGAAATTTTATAAAAATGTATTCAAGTTTATTAAATTATTTTATAACTGCATTCTGATTTTAATAATTATTACTGAATGAAATTGAATCAAGTTAATTAGAAAACAAGATCTAGCTACTGAATCTACTACCAGTTCACAAATTGGGAGGCCTCTGAGAGAAAGAACTGGCGGAAGAAAACTCAGAGAGGTTGTGTCGACCTCCCTTTTTTTCCCTATCTACAAAACGAACTAACTATATCTTTAGATCCTGCAGTGTGTGATTTGGGATGGGATTTTAGTTGATGGATTATGGGGTCCCAAGCTGGTGGTACTCTCCAACCATCATCTCTATTGAAATTTGACAACATGCCAATGAGTATGCAGAACTTCTAGAACACTGCCTAACATCCGGCTATCTCTTGTGGAATGAAGAATTCTATCTACAAGTAGACGGGGTAGCTATGGGCTCTCTTGTATCCCCCGTTGTCGCTGACATCTTCATGGAGGATTTTGAGGAGAAAGCACTAAACACAGCACCTGTGTCTCCCCGGTTCTACAAACGGTACGTAGATGACACTTTCACAATACTACCTAGAGATAGTGTTCCTGCTTTCTTGGACCACCTTAACTCCATCAATCCTAACATTCAATTCACTATGGAGTTAGAGGCAGATAATAAACTAGCCTTCCTAGACATTCTTATCATCAGGAATTCTGATCATACCTTGAGCCACACTGTGTATCGAAAAGTAACACATACAGATAAGTACCTCAGTGGTGAATCCCACCACCATCCTTTACAGTTAGCTACCGTAGGGAAATCTTTGTTTCAGAGAGCACGCGGGATCTGTGACCAACAACACCTGACAGCTGAGCTTCAGCATGTCAAGCACGTAATGCGTAGCAACAAACTGCCAGTACCACGCCTTCATCACAGAACCCGTGTCAAACCAGCCACAGTAGAACGACGACCTGGCATCCTACCATACATGAAAGGTGTCACTGACAAGATTGGAGGTATTCTGAAGCGTGCGTCCATCAAGACCTACTTCAAGCCGCCGAAGAAGATAAACCAATTCTTACGACCTGTCAAGTGTAATATTCCCTTTCAAGATGCAGGCGTCTACAAACTAGATTGTGACTGTGGGCTCTCTTACATCGGACAAACAAAGAGAAGTATAGGGACGCGCGTTAAAGAACATGTAGCTGACATGAAGCATAGGCGCGATAACAAGTCTGCAGTGTGTGAACATGCATCAAAGGGACCCAACCATTACATTAGATTTGATAAACCACAAATACTCGCTAAAGAACAAAGATTCATTCCCAGAATGCTACGCGAGGCTATTGAAATCAACAAATATCCAAATTTCAATAGAGATGATGGTTGGAGAGTACCACCAGCTTGGGACCCCATAATCCATCAACTAAAATCCCATCCCAAATCACACACTGCAGGATCTAAAGATATAGTTAGTTCGTTTTGTAGATAGGGAAAAAAAGGGAGGTCGACACAACCTCTCTGAGTTTTCTTCCGCCAGTTCTTTCTCTCAGAGGCCTCCCAATTTGTGAACTGGTAGTAGATTCAGTAGCTAGATCTTGTTTTCTAATTAACTTGATTCAATTTCATTCAGTAATAATTATTAAAATCAGAATGCAGTTATAAAATAATTTAATAAACTTGAATACATTTTTATAAAATTTCGAGCGGGTAATTTCATAAAAATATGAGCAGCCTTTTTGCTTTAGTCCTCCCGTGACCACGGCCCCTGGAAAGGTGTCGAAACGTCGGGAATTCTAAAAAACCAATAAATACAAACTAAATAATTCCAAAACAACACCTGAATTAATAATATACGCGCTGTAATCCGTAAAAAGTGTTTTATTTCTAATGAACTGTACGCGCGAAAGTCTTAGAAGTGTATATATGTAAATTAAGTTTAAAGAAGAGTAAAATGAAGCTCGGATTGTCAAAGGAGATTCAAAAACAGAGGATAATTCCCTTGAAGCTATATTGGAATAACATCAAGAACGATCACAGTCATTTGCAGCAACAGACAACGGACACATCAAAGAGTCTATCGGCCCCCATAATAAGTTCAAGTTCCGTAATGAAGTTGTGATGAATTTAATTTAATGCGCCCTGTGTCTATGGTCGTTAATTTCCTGATTTCCCTACAGATGAACTGGCAAACAGAAGGATTTGGGGGTTATCTGTCGAGCATCAAACTGCCTTACTTAATACCCCCCTTTTATCAAAGACCGTCTTTTGTCAGCTTAATTATGCAAGAGTCTATAGATTCCAGGCTTAAGTTTAACCTTTCATCAACCAAGTACTTCGTTATACTTATTTATTTATTTATTTGCAAGTCACAAGTTGAAAGGATGTTACTTAAGTATATATTTACTTAAGTAATACTTAAGTACATATTTATTTTTTATCAACATGGTGCATTTAAAAGTAGAGGTACACTCAGGTATTTTTAGTTTTTAACCAAAACATAATTATTTGCCTTTGAATTTTCTATTACTACTCAAAAACATTTAAAAAACCGGTCAAGTGCGAGTCGGACTCGCGCACGAAGGGTTCCGTAAAAATATTTTTTTTAATTCTGTTATTACTATTTGTAGTAATAGCGGCAACAAAAATACATCATCTGTGAAAATTTCAACTGTCTAACTGAATCATAAAGTTCATGAGATACAGTCTGGTGACAGACGGACGGACGGACGGACAGCAGAGTCTTAGTAATAGGGTCCCGTTTTGCCCTTTGGGTACGGTAACCCTAAAAAACCCTCAGCATTTTTAGAAGTAGGCATCAATATTATCGCGTGAGCACTTCGTTCGCTTGTATAGTAATCACACTTTAATACCAAAATAATAACAAAGCGTTCTACTTGAAAACAGCTTAAAATCAAAAGTACTTTAAGCCAAACAGCTTAACTCGGATCTTATTCAAATTTTAAGGTTCATCTTAAGTTTGAAACGTAACTTTTCATTATAATCTCTTTGACTACCTGCTGGTACAAATGATAATAAAAGAAACTTCGCAATAATTATTAATTAAAAACTTTTTATAGTAAGACCTATTAACTCGGAGATAAGCAATAAAGTGACAGTCAAATTAATTTTCCAACAAATCCCGTAGTAAAATCTGAAATATTTAGTTTTGTGATTTCAATTTTAAAGAAAGGGGCTTTGTATCGTACAAAAAGAGATTAAATAAAGTTCAAACTATTTATCATTTATTATGTTCACCGTCTATCATTGCCTAGACTTCAAGAAATTGTATTACAATTGTAAAGAATATCAGAGCTTACTGTATTGTACTGAAGTGCTCATATCATAATAATATCATGAATGAAAAGCTGGTAACTGAAGGAAAAAATATGTACGTGAAATAAAAAAAGATAAAATGAATTTGTTGCTAACCGAGCGCGAAGCGTCTCTGTTTCACCTTTCTTGTCTTGCAAAAATGCTTTCGTATGTCCGTCCGACTGTCCGGCTGTTCTTATCTACAGGTCGCATGTCTCAATCTATTCTCGTGAAATTTTGTGAGTAGGTTCAATATTTATATTATATATTTTTTTATAGTTTCAGTTTTTGAAATTTTTCAAAATGGCGGAGGTATGTCAAAGCGAGGTCTACAGCTCACAGAGCTACTAGTTTTAAGATCACCGTAATTTAATTTTATTGATAAGATTTAGATTGTATCGATTTAAAAATGCTTATTATGTGAACTTATTTGAATAAAGAATTTTTCAATTTCAATTAATTACAGTTCAGAATTGTAATTAATTTCCGTTTAATAACAGTTGGCATAATAATATTATTAACATAGAGATACCCATATTATGTAGAGCCCCACATTGGGAGGAACCTTAACTTAAAATTTATCGAAGGAACGGACTCTCTTATAAACGTTTATATGCAAAGCATACAGACCCTTTTGGTTGTCAAGTGAGAGATGCATAAATAAACTTGTAATTTATTTTACAATTACAAAAAATGAATCGTCACTTTGGTTTTTATTTAGACTCAAAAAGATGCCGTTAAAAGATTTGAAATAATGAAGTCTTGATTTTTATCATCTCTTTTATCAATTATTTAGATAGGTTTCTCATTAATCATCATAAATTCTCATTAATGCAAACGATGATCAACAGCTTCGCGTAATCTAATATTCTGAACCATGAAATTTTTATCGGTAGATTCAGGCGAAATCGCGCTGTAGATGATTTGATAAAGTTTTCCCGACGTCTTGGTTATTAAACTTTGCTGTAAAATACATTCGAATGCACGACCCGAGAAAATTAAACATAATAATATCTTCAAAATAGATCATCTTTGAGACCGTTGAGCAAATGTAAAACTAAAACACGGTTAAACTGTATTCAGAAACTCCAAGGAAAATTCGTGTATCTCGCACGTAAAGTTTCGCCGAAGAGTTCCGATGCGGCCCGAAAGTTTATCCGAACGGAGTATCGGAAAACGATGAGGCTCGGCGTTCTCGAGACAGCTTCAGTTAAAAAGATGGCCATATCTCAACTCCGTGCATCTCATTCTTCCGAGTCATTAGTTCTGGAGCAACAGCGAGATTCGGAGGTGTGAAGTTTTTCTATAGAATTTATTGCTTCCACTCCAATTGCTCTGAAGGAAAAAAAATGTTTTGCGCGGCACTAAGCGTTTATCTGATGCGATCATCTAGAAATTTTCATTTAATTTCTTCTTACTATTGGTCGTAATAGATTTCCTATTTTATATATTAAAGTGAGAGTATAAATAAGAATAAAAACAAACTTTACACAATATTTCACACCGTTCGGGATTGGCATGTGTTTACTAAATATAAAGTATTTATAAAAAAAAAACTGGTCATATATCGACACGATGATATGATATGTTACAGCTGCAAGCCGTTACGAAAAAATATTTCCAAATCTATTTAATGCCAAGCTAATGCCAAAGCACCCAATCAGAAGGCTTTCTACAAAAACTGAACCACGATTTAATGAGGTTTCAGGCATAAGGTTCAAACTTATATAAATCAAACGACGAACATCGTGCGATTTTCGCGAGTCGTTTTACGTAGTAGGCCTTTAGATAATACAGGTTATGCGGGGTTCCCGTAAATAGATCGACCACTTGTCGCTCCTAGACCGTTATTAAAACTTAGGTACACCAATATTTGGTAGAGCAGAAATTATAATTATGCTAAGGAAATTATCAGTTTAACTATTTTGAGATAACTACTACTAATATAATTGCTCGGTATTTTCCATGGTGGCTTTGTTGCAGAGGAGGACACTACCAATCCGCATTGGGCCCGCGTAGATCTAAAATGGCTAATGAGCTACTACTATTTACTAACAGCTAGAAGTAAATGCCCACTTTGCCTTTTGTTTTGCGTTACATTGTTTGATTTCTACACGCGGGTTAATAGAGAAAAAAAAATAGAAGTCATTTTTGCCGACGTTTGAGTCAGCTTAGGACCACTTGACCGAAACGGGTAGGAAAAGGATGTCTATAAAACCAATTTAAGTTGGTTTCTGTCCCGTAGTCAGCTGAGTAGTCTAATCATGCCAATTTATGCACAAAAGAGAATTTTCTGCATTCACAATAGTTTTTTTAATCTCATTTTTATATTTATAAAACAACAAAATTAATCGAGAGTTCAATTTTCATCTGAGTTCAATTTTGTCTTGTATAAAATTTAGAGAGGATTGATGTTTATTTCTATTAATGTAATCGATTGTTACTGGCAGCTTTGCTAGCATATTATGAAAAATAAAAATGAAAACACATATTTTATTCTTTGTTTTAATTTTTTATTTTTTTGTGTTTATAAGATTAACACAACCTAGAACGATGCTATTAGCATCTCAAAATATAAAACTATGATTCAAAATCAAAGAGTAAGTAGTAAGATCAGACTTCATTCGTATCACATTTCAGTGCGAAACATCAGACACTTACAAATAAACTGTGAATCACAGGGCAATTTCTCGCAGAATAGAATACCACCAAGCTAAATCGGTTCAGTAAAAAAAATCGGGCCCGGCAACCTTCGGCGCACTTTGTAACCATTACCAGAATAACGAGTCGTCACATCACTGACACAGCTTAACCCGCAATAGATGGGTGCGAATTCCCTTGTAACGTCACAAAATGGCCTGTAATTTTGCGAACAAGAAAAGGGTGTGCCACCGCCATTTGATAAAGGACCACCCTTTTTATGAAAACCCCAACGAGAAATAACAACGAGAGAGTTTGATAAATATTACTTGTGTTTATTTGGCCACTGACTTCATACGCGTTTGGGGATGACGCCTGACGAATGGTTGGTGTCCGAGGGAAAAAATCGCAACTGTCATTTGAGAGAATGGAGAAGAGAGGTTAATGTCGGGTTACAAATGAAGGTGTTTACTGCGGCTCCACTGGAAAGCTAAATAAAACAATAAACAGCACACCAACTTAGAAGAAAAAAATGAATTATGAGAATCTTTGATATAAATGGTAAAACGTGAGTTCTTTTTTAATACATTTTGTGAAGTAGCTGATACAACCCATCAATCAAATTGAAAATCAAATTGAAGGGATCAAATTGAATTCGATATGTGAGACACACGCTTCAGTACCTTGTAGTATCAAACATAGTAAAATATCAAATATCAACATCAAATCCTAGTGGCAGGAAAATAAAATAAAAAAGTACTCATAGGTAATTGTGACATTGTTTCAAAGGGATAAGGAAAATAACAATTGACATTAATTAGCCATGGCGGATCACGTTTGTTAAGCAACGCTCGGTCCGGCCAGGTGCCGGATGGGTGACCGTTAAGTGGCATTACAACTGAGCGCTTCCGTGCTTCGGAGGGCACGTTAAACCGTCGGTACCGGCTGTAGTCATCTGATAACAGTTGTTAAGCCAAGTTGGAGGACTTACAGGCGGCTTGATAAACTTTAACACCAGAGGTGGCCACTAATCCTCATTCGATAAGAAGAAGAATCAGCCATGGCAACAAACAATTCATGCGTCTGATAATGATGTGGCATTATTATACTTGATTATGATTAGTGACATCGGCTATATTACAATTACATAATAATATAAAAACAATCATAAAAACAATCTCTGCGCAAAATTTCGAAATCCGTTCAGTATTAATTTTTGCGTCTTTGACTAACAAACAACCACACTTGAAACTTTTACATTTTAACTTTTATATAAGTATACGAGTAGGATAGTTTGACAATTAATACCGTTAGCAATAATAACTATTAACTACACTCGTAGCATAAAAATCTTTTGTTATTTCTAAAATGTAATAGTTCGGAAACTTTAAACATAGAAAAATAAATAAAATACCTTAAAAGTAATAAAACTACATTGATTTAGAAAATTCTTTTGAATTTTCTTTCAAAAGAAAACCAATATAAACTTCTCAACGAACATAATAATTACAGCGCAACAAAGCTTACTAAGGATTTAATTTATAAAGGCTCTCTAGACAATCTTGTCCATAAAGAGGTTGATCAAAGTCAAACAATTCAATCAAACAAGGAGCGTCGGAGGCTGCAGCAGGCTGGCTTCGATGGCAGCCATCAATCCGGTCGGTGCCGCCGTCCGTCACCCGACCAACCACTGACAGCCGATTGCTCTGACACAGTGGCTAAAGGTATACGCGGCAGAGTGCAGGCAGTACATATTTCGTGTACGAAGAGAAAATTCTCTGCTTACTGGATTGCACTGTCAATGCCACGTCAGACTACACTTACATGTTGATCTTGAGATCGTACGTTTTCGTAGTTTTCAACTGTTTAACTTTCCATGCTATTTTATTTTCCGTACTATAAAGTTGCTTTGATATACGAAAATTTTGGAGTAATATATAGTGGAATACGTAGGTCACGTAATATAACAATGCCGAAATATATTAATTATAGTAGCTGTTATTTATGTCACAATTTGGCTTTTTATTTCGAGACTTTTTGTCACTACTAAAATAATAACAAGATAAGAATTTTTTTTTTGGTACTAGGTAAGTTATAATAATAATAATAATAAAGTCATGATAAATTAAATAAATATACAACAATCTTATTAAAGTGTATGTGTAATATAAATTATTTTGGTAACATATAGCCGCCCTCAGTTCGTCACTTGTACCACTCATACGTCTCAAGCCCAAATTCGTCAGCAGAATAATAGTCAAGTCAAACGAATTAGCGTGCGTCATTAATTTTATTTGGATCATTAAATAGAGAGTATAATTAATGTAACATTGTTTTCTATGAGAGCGAGCGCAAAATAATAGTAATGATTAATCTAAAGATGCAATAATAAGATACTAATGGCACTAAAGAAAAATGTTCAAAGATTTCTTTAATAACTATCATATAATTATAATTTCATGATTATTATTACTTTTATTAATTCATGCCCAGACGTGTGATACGTCTGTGATACATTTCAAATAACGGGATAGTTTATACGTAAATATATAAACTGAAGCCTAGTTCGAGGAATTTCCATTTTATGTCATGATATCGGAATGTTAGATGAGAATCGATTAAATATAATGATTATGCGCCAAGTTATACATAGTGGAAAAGCTCGTGTTAAGCTCAATAATTTGATAGCACATTAGAAAAATCTAATTTATGGAAACAACACGTTTAATTTGTCGTATTTTTATTAAAACAAGTGAATGGTATTTATATTTTTTTAAAGCTATTCTTAAATAAGCCCAGACAAAAGTAGAAATTTATTTTTCATTATTATTAGGTACCGAGAATTACTGGATAGAATATTACAAATTGTACTTATTTCAGAATATTGTGTTCCTGAAAAAGTATACTCTAAACAAAAGGAAGGTGAACTGTGATTTTCCCATTCACGTTGAAAATTACCTCATGAATACCTTTATTTAAGCCTGCATTGGAAAATTTGTCTCCAACATTCTAAAAACACTCTTTCTTTGGGCAGTCGTGTGAAAAGCTTGTACTTTGGAAAAAAATACCTATGAAGTGAACGATACCCAAAGATACCTAATATTTTTTATCACATCCATTTGTTTCGGTGCTTTTTTATCTCAAATAAAATGAAAATAAAAATTATTAGGTACAATGCGATTAAATTGTCAATATTCAGTGATCCGCTGCAACTTCACTCGAGAATGGACAATACGATAATAAACATTTTGTCAAAATAATAAAACCGTTTCTAGATTTGCCCCTCAATTTATCGTATTGTCCATTAATGGAAAAGATAAAATTTTACAGATTAAAATACGTCGTTTGTACCTCAAGCACTTTACAGTTAGTCACTTTTTGTACATTGTCAGTTTCATCTGATTGTATATACAAATACAATATAGGTCTAAAAAGATTAGTTAAGAATATTTTTGAAATGTCTCATTAAAAAAAAGATAATTGTAAATTTCTGTTATTATGGAAAGTTTAAAATTTGTCTAATTTAGCAGTAACAGTATTTGATCGAAATTGTTTTCAATCAACTTTTTAGGCTAATGTATTTTGCTTAGGCGTATGAAGTTTCATTAAAACCGGTTCATTCATTTCGAAAAATAAGGACTTGAATGTTTGTATGAAAAGCCGTCTTTCGTCGCTCTTTAAATGAATCGAAAGTATACTATTCAACAGGATTATAATCTATTTTGAACATTTTTAATTTTAATAACAAATGCCCAATAAAATTGATCCTTTCTATTATGAAACACACGTTATTCAATAATTCAAAGAAAGCCCTATGTACGGTAATAAAACACTATGAGAGAGCAATTTATCTTCTTCTCAGACTACAAAGGGACGTATTTTCTTTCGCCAACCATTAAAGTAAATTTGGTGGAAATAGGAAAACTATTATTTAGTCAGCATTTTTTCATAAGATCGTGTAATAAGTATCTGGTTCATTTAATTGAGGAACTATGCGAAAAACAGTAGTACATGTAGACTTCTTGACCATCAGCCATTTTTAATCCTTATGGGTGGATAAGGAGGATGGGCCATGACCCACCACGCGGGCCAAATGCGGATCGATGGGTGTTAACGACTGCAAATGCAGCCGGGACCATAACGGCTTAACATGCAGGTGCAAAACTCGGCTAAACCACTGCGCCATCGAGCTTCTCGAGACTTCTTACCTATAGATAATTTACGTAATTTATCACTTATTTTATTTACAAAATAACATAGTGAATCCTACTTATATCCTACTTCCTACTACTTAATAGGTATTAATATTATTAATGTGAAAGTTTAAGACTTTGGATGATGCTAATATAATATTGTTGCTGATGGTAAAAAAAATGTACAAGATTTAAGTTATTTGCTTTTCGAACCCTCGAACCCTTCGCTCAAGCGTTCACTTTAAAATCACTCGCTTTGTTAAGTTG
The DNA here is from genome assembly GCA_963556745.1 of Catoptria pinella. Lineage (NCBI taxonomy): Eukaryota > Metazoa > Arthropoda > Insecta > Lepidoptera > Crambidae > Catoptria > Catoptria pinella. The sequence goes on along the minus strand of OY750768.1, from coordinate 13,517,779 downwards.
AAGAATCTTTTGCTTTTGCTGAATTACAAACAATTTCCACGGAAGAAATTGAGTTTATGGAATACATAACGTAGGTTATTAATTAGTAAAACGACCTCAATGGTCGAGTGGCTTTGTACACCGGTTTTCAAGATGTCGCCATTTCTGAAGTTTTGGGTTCGTTTCCCGGTTGGGTCAATTTATAAAAACAAACTTTTCTATATTGGCTCAGGTCTGGGTGTTTGTGATACCACTGATTTCCATAACACAAGTGTTTTAACTACTTACTTTGGAATCGGAGCAATGTATGTGATGTTGTCAAATATATAAAAAAAACATAGTACCACATTGACAACGATTTTACGTGACAAATTTACAAAATTATCATTCTAGATAAGACATATTTTGTTTAAAGACACAGTTTTTAAGTACCATTGTAAAACGCTCCACTTCACCAAAAGTGCCTACTTAGCAATTAGGTAACTTAACTAAAATTAGTTTAAGCTCGAAATGTATCGCAAATTTGGAGCTTCAAATTGGGAATTCTGTATGGTGCCCACAATCCTATTATTAACAACAATCACGACATTGTCGCAGGCTTTCAGCGATCCACAATAGGCCAGCTCCAATAATAAACTCGAATCACAATGGCCACTGCCAAAGAGTAGCTTTTTGTGCCGAATTATGACCTAGAAATTCTGTTTTAGTTTTATTAAAGCAATTCGGAAAAGGATTTATTTTTTACACGACTGCCTAAAACAGAGAAAGTAATGTGTTCAGAGTTCATGTGTGTGGGTTCCTTTATTCCACCATTACTTCTAAATGCCTTAACAGATTTGGATGTATGGGCTATCGTTAGAAAATTACATCATACCAAATTCTTTGAAAAAATTCAATATACTTTCAAATGTGAAAAAAAATTGCCAAATTCCTAAATTTCATTCCAAAACTATATAATTGTCACTCAAATGTGTGAAATAAAAATAAATAAATTCAAAAATATTTAAAACACAACTACCTTGCCAAAAACGAACTAATAAAAAGTTAAATAACAAGTGTCATTGCAAGCGGGGGACCATTTTGTGGATCAATTTTTAATGAAAGAGGTCCCCCGACTGCAATGACTTTTGGTATTAACTTTTTAGTTCGTTTTGGCAGGGCAGTTTATTTTTTCAGACATATTTTTCTCGATAAAAGTGTTTTGATGTTTTAAAGTGCTTGTGCTCTGACAGACTTTTGAACGATATTACGAGAACCACTACAGAGGTTTATGTTTATTCACAGCCGAAGAATAAAAATATATTTACAAATAGAAAAAATGAGTTCACTCCAAGCTTGATTTTTCAACTCTTAGGGGGCAGATGTTACAATGTAAATGTATATTATCCACAGAATACATCCACGTGTTCCTTAAAATTAGAAAATGGGTCCCGACAGACAGACTGATATCAAATAATCTTAAAGGCTTCGTTTTCCTTTTTGAGGTGCTACGGAACCCTAATTACTTTCACCAAAACCGCTATAACATTAACCAAACACAAAATAATTATCTTTTAACGGCAGTGTAATTGTAATTATCATTTGGAGAACCTCTCAAATGAAATTATGGGCTGAAGAGGAATTTCAAGATAATAAAAAGACTCCTCTTTTGGGAGGGACCATTTCCTCTCGGTTGCTATCAGAATGGATGAGGTGTAATAAATTATGGTTCGTTTACTGAAAGGTTTTGGAATTGATGAAGCCGCACATTTATTTTTGCAAATTGCATTCTTCAATAACTTAAGTGGGCTTCTTTCCATTTTAATTATTCACCTGCTAACTTTATGTTATAGTTAATCTTATATTTCTGTTAACTTTTAATTAAAATCAAAGCAAAGTAAAGAAAAAAAGAATAATCAACTTTAAATTTATGCTTAATTCTTACCCATCGTTATATATTTCTTTTCTTACGTCTTTAGTACACCGACCATTCGCATGCGGCCATGAATCAACGAATTTAACAGCTGTATGGCAGCATTTCGCATATGCTATGTCTCGCTCTACTATTAGCGAGATGGCATAGTTGCGCCCTTTTTCGGTACAGTTTCGGAAATATCCACAGAACAAATATTTTTTTCCCCCAGACAAGTATCTGTGAAATGGTCGTAACACCAGTGCTCACATTACACAGATTCGCTGCTACATGCGAATGCGTCGGTGTAAGAATCAATGTATTTTTTGCGGTCATATTATGATCTATAAAAGTATTAGGTACTTCCTTTTTAATGCATTTCCTCTTACTATTTTCATTTCTTTATTACCTTGCAATCGACATTGCCTGAAGACATCTTCGAAGATAATCGATGGAAGACATTGTTGTTTTTATGGCCACACCGACTTCAATGATACATGTTTACATAATACACTCCTTTATTATAAATCAATTTAATTACAAATCAGCTCAACTCAAGTGTCCAACCATAGCTACGAGCAGCTTTATGGCAAAATTTATGGCTCGTGAGCCCGTTGGGCGCCGGCTCCCATAGTATATTATGGCAGTTGCCTGAGGCGTCATATCTTAGAACACACTTGACTTCCGCGCTATTAATAGTAAAGAGTCTGTGATCACAAATATTAAAAAAGCATAAATTGTGCTTTAACCCTAAAATATATTATTGCTTAGATTTGTCCATTGTCTGTTCGAAACTATTAGCGAGTTTATAATGTATTGAGCTAGATAGTAGATAACAAATGTTTATTGTTTACATCTGATATTTTTAAAATATATAATTTTTTAATCGAAACAGCTTTGCGAAATTTTTCAAAATGGCTGATATTTGTAAGAAAAACATATTTCAGCCGTTTTGAAAAATGATTAAAAATAACAAAACCTTTTGTGTTAGCGGCGCAAAGCAATTATTTTTTAGAAGACTAAGGTCATAGTTCAAAATCAATCAAAACATTTCTGGCCAATATTCGAAATGTGAAAATAATAAGGTTGTGACAGAACTTATGACTGCGTATATTATTTGGATTTGAATGACTTTAGATTCTCTATAAGGACTTCGTTGCTTACTGGTTGGAATATTAATGTTATTCTGGGAACAGAGGTAAAACGTTATGGAACCGATAAATGAAGTAAAACTGTGTGAAATTGTTTCTCAAAAATGTGTATTTGACGTTGTACGGCTCTAAGGGATCTAGAGCTACAGAGCCACTAATGGTAGTTAGTACCAACGTTATGTCTAATTTCATAACACAATTAGGGCTCTAGATTTTTACTTTGGAATGGTTTTTTTTAAATTCAATGATCCTCGAACAGCTTATAACTTTTTTGTTGTGAAAACGAATTGAATAAATATCACAAAACACAATACGGACATAATCCTATTTCCACCATTTTTAATTTGGTGAGCACTTTTGCGTTAAAGCATTACCAGTCCAGTCCATTGCTCCCGAAAATGTACATTAAGTAGTAGAGAACCACATCAATTGTTCACTCCACCGGTCCGTTAAGCAAATTAATACGTAATTGGCTTGAAGAGCTCGCCAAGGGCCTGAAACAACCCAATTACAGTAGCTACGTCCAGCTACGTTTTTGAGAGTACCCCTTGATTCAATTGCGACTCCGCTTTGAATATTCATCCGATCGGCTTATGGTTCGGCCCTTTTCAAGGGTAATTTAATAAGATTTTTCGAATTTCCTCATTTGCTCCCCGGAGACTGAATGACTTGAAAATATTAATTGCGTAAAGAGAAAATAATGTGTTTATTACCTTTTCGGTTGACAATAAACTTGGTAAGTACATAATAATTTATTATTGTCGCTCCTTCCAAGAATTCTAACAATAATATTGTTTTCTTTAAAATCTATTGCCTAAAACTGACACGTGTTTGAGATTGAATAAAAACGATATTTTTTTTACTAGAGCCTGCTATTTTTTATAGCTATTGAATAGTGTTCTGAATAGTATACAAAAGCGAATAAGTAGCGCTAACATTTTAAAAGTATGGGACTGAAAAGCTCTTATTCTCATATTCATAACTAGCGGCCGCCCGCGACTTCGTCCGCGTGGATTTTGTTACAGTTGGCGTATCAAGATGAAACATTCACTAAATTTTAAGTTAGACTCCCAGAAATACAATAATAAAAACCACATCTAGTTTTAAGAAGTGCGTACAAACATACAGACAGACAAAAAATCAAAAAATAAATGTTTTGGCTTCTATTACTCTTATATAGATCCCTTATTTTATTTTTTTCTTAATTGTACAGACATCGGCTAGTTACAATTTTATTATAATTATAGATAGATTATTATCAAATGAAACAAAAAGCTTTACGTAACTTTGTTTCAATACTTCTATATTTGTTATTTGTTGTTTTTGTTGTGATAATTTAAAAATGTTTTGGTTACAAAAAAAATCTGTTTTACATAAAAATGTCCGAACAGCGATTAAGTCTTGTATGGAAAGTCGATATTTTTTGTCTGTTTTCGAAAAAGTCTTAGAACAAACGTTATCGCATGATGTTAGTAATCCACTCCTGCGAAGTTGTTGGTGTTTTACGAATATGTATTACATTGGTGGTAAGAATAAATAAACTTCCTATTCTAGAAATTCAGCAGACATTAATAGTTTACAATCCCAATTTTATAGGTACCTATTATACCGCAATTATTAAGATAATAAAATTACGATCCATTAGAATAATTAATTTCACCTCCTTGTTCAAAATAACAACCTTATACTTGTAATTTAAATTATTTTCCTAAAATGTTAAAGGGTAAGATTCCTGTAATTGATGAATATGTAGTCAACTATTAGTCCTAATAGTATTGTCTGTTTAGTCCTACTAATTTCTTTTCAAAATTTGATAGGACTAAAATGACTTTTTTGTCCGTTTAGTCCTATTAAATTTTGTACAGAATTTAGTAGAACTAAACGGATATTTTTCTCCGTTTAGTCCTACTAGTAGAACTAAACGATAGAACTATACGGATACAATAAATAAATAAATAAATATTTGACAACATCACATACATTGCTCCGATTCCAAAGTAAGTAGCTAAAGCACTTGTGTTATGGAAATCAGAGACAACGGTGGTATCACAAACACCCAGACCTGAGCTAATATAGAAAAGTTCATTTTCTAAATTGACCCAACCGGGGATCGAACCCGGGACCTCACAGATGGCGACACCTTGAATAACTTTTTCTAAGAAACATTAGGGCCAAATATGTAAAAAAAGTTACAATCCATACAAATCAGAGAGATCACGTGATCAGTTTAATAAAGGATAACCAAAATTTTGCGGCGTATTTTGGCACATGTTTGTTGGAGAGTTTTTTTCAGTTTCATGGACTGGACACATTCTTAAAATTTGGATGGTGACAATAAAATAACTCTGTATAACTGGTGATTGTAGGTTTTTTTTATCAAATTTTAAATGAATTTAACAGAAATAATATTAATTAAACTATTATGATGAGTTAAAAAAAAAACAATAAATCGTAATTGCGAAAAAGTTATAAGCCCCAATTTATAAGAAATCCTCAAAATTTAATGACAAAATGTAACCATTCGTTCAATCGATGTCGCAAATAGATACATAATCGATCGCCTGCTGGAAGTACCATAATCTCTCAATACGTTGTTATTATTTTATCGGATTACTGAACCAATTCGGCAGGATTCCGAGCATTCGATGTGATTGGAATCGAAAACACACTTCGTTAATTGTTTCCGTTTAATTGAAAGGCACTTCGCATTTTAACACGTCCCGGTCGAGCTGCAAGGATTAAAGTATTTAACTGACGAAAGTGTTATTTAAGTTTTTAACTCTGCGGCTGAAATCGCTGCACTAAATTGCTATTGGTTTATTTCCTTAGTTAACTGGCTAAACTTAAGTCATACTTTGTATTACATGTCAATGCGACTGCAGTTTATATTCTTTATACCTTTCTTTTACCAAGATCGATCTTTGACATTGACCTCACTTAGTCGACATTTGTAATAAGCTCCAAGTGGTAACAATAAATGCCAAAAGAATCTAACACTCGTATTCAAGAACAACACTCAAACGACCCTTGCACCCTGCGCACTCCGTTGAAATAGAGCTCTGTGATTGGTTCGTTTGTTTTACGTATGACGTTTGATTGGTAGTTGGGACGCTGTGCGTCCGCGGGCACTGTGAGATCACATTATGATTTTCATAATAAAATTGATCTGAAATAATGAAAAAGAGATGCTTGATTGACACCATATGGATCATATTACTATAAACAACTAACACATTACAATAGTTAAACCCAATTGATTATTAGTAAGAAGTTCGCACGGGTGACGCTATCTATTTGTTATATTGCGATTTAAAATGACGGAAAACAGAAACATTGTTTTTCTTACATCAAACAACTTTTTGAAAATTATCTTATATACAAACCTTGTCCTGATAATAACAAACACAACAAAATAACTATCTAATTTAGTGCAGTCGTTTTGAAGTTATGACTCACCTGTTATTGTGTGTTTACATTGAACTATAAACACATCTCGTAACCTTTGCGAGTAATCTGAGACAAGGTTTTCAATCAAGGGGATTCCGATTCAAGTTGTGTCCCTGAGTACGAACCATATTTGGCTTTGTTAATCTAGCTTCCCTTCCGGGAGGTTCCAGCTGCATAATTAAATGTCGGGCTTAACCTGTAACTCCTATTTGCATGAAGCTGTTCAGCCCGGTTTCCACAGTGAGCGGAGAGGCTCGGTTTTCACGGTAAGCAGAGAAGACCCAATACGTACGAATTTGTACTTAGTTTCGAATGACGTTGTAGCGGCAGACGTTGTGGCGAAAATCTCTTAGCGTAATACTGGGGTCCAATTGCGCTAATTTTCAACGATAAAACCAAAGCTAAATCGTTATCGTTTCAGTTTACAAAAAAGTTTTGTTAATATTGTTGAAAGCTATGCCTAGGGAGTCTAGGATGCCAATCTTGGACAGCTTAAATGATAATTCTAAAGGTAAACCAAATATTTTTAGATAATTAAAAAAACGACTTGAGTAAATGGTTAAAAGTTCGATTCCCGGCCGGGCTGAAATTAAAATGATGAATTTTATTTTTTGTGTCGGGTCTTGGTGTTACTATGTATAATAATAAAAAAAAGTATATAGGCACCCTTATTACTTAGCTAAAGCTAAGTGCTTTGCTTAGTTTGGGGCAAAATGGCACTGTGTAAAATTGTCCAAGCATTTCTTTTTATTTCTAAATTACCACGTAACGGTTTTGGTTTTATCGTGCTATTTGATAGCGTGACCCATTCTCTTTCTCCTTTTATAAATAATAATATTTAATGAACAATTCTGTTTTCGTATCAATTAACTAATCATCTCCATTAGTATAATTATGGCATCATGAGTAGAAAAATCACGCATGTAGTGTACTCCATACGATACGTGGTTTCTATACTTCGTGCGTATGCGTAGGAAGCGGGTAGCCGGCACCAATCTACCAGCGCTTATCGGCGCCGGTCCGCGCTGGTAGTCGACGCAGGCAGACGGTACCGAGTCTCAATACTGTGGCGGCCCGGCACTGATGGTCGGCGCTAATTTGATTTAGTATGGAGACTCGGTACCGACTGCCTGCAACGACTACCTGCGCGGACCAGACGATAAGCGCTTGTAGATCGGCGCCGGCTATGTGAATACGCACTTTGGCACTTTACATAGGTATGTAATGTGTTAGGTATTTATCGTAATATGTCAGTCAAGCATCTCCATTTTGTTATTGATACTTTCAATAATCACGATATCAAATCAGATCAATTCTATTATGAAAATCATAAGCAGCAATGTCTTGGGCATTTAATTTTTTTTACTTGGAGCTTATGTGAAAATTACAAATGCGTTTTGGTGAGCTCAATTTCAAAAAGAGAGATCATGGTAAAAGAAAGTATGAATAATAAGAAAACAACGTGACTGTGCAAAATGCGAAAAATTTAGTGGCTAGTGGAATAGATTTATTTGCACAAGTTGAGTACCTGCATTATGTTATGAAAATGTAATACAAATAGTATATTATCTGTTGTTACTAGAATGGCTCAATGGTCTGCTCGCCTACCAACACAGAAAAGTTACTTTAATGACTGATATACCTTATTTTATTATATCACAATAAATAGTACTACTCCTAATACTCAAGTCACTCACTCACTGACTGTGATATAAGAAAGTAAGTACCTGTTAAAATCTTTTAAAATCATTCAAGTACTTATAAATAATTTTAAGGAAATTGATAAGATACTAAAACTTACCGACAGAGTCCGTTGACTTGAATAACACTGAAATTCCCAGCACAACGATCTTTAACCACTCCATCACATATTTTTTCGATCCCATTTTTTCATCACAAACTAAATACCTACTATATTAAACGATATTAACCTTTTACATCAAATGGAAACACTGGCTGAATCTATTTAAAAAATCTAACGAACGAAATTGTCTAGCATTTTGAATTGGGAAGTTTCGAGCGCACTACGTTCGGTTTTCAAACGAACAGCTGTCGGGTCCCGCCGGCGTTCATAGGGAACTGTTTGAACTGGAGCAAGTTGGCGGAATCTGGACAAAGTCCCGTAATCTGCGCATGCGTATCATATCGTTCTGTTTCGCAAGACACAGTGAGGAGGTTCACGTTACGTTACGTATGCACCTTGCCATGCACAATTTCCTCATGTTGACCAATAGAAGAAAACAAATAATAATTGATGTAGATGTGACTTTAACAAATCTTAAGGATGATCTAGGAAAAGTCTAAAATATTATACAGCACTGATAAATAAACGATGATGGTGACGGTAAAATGACAAATATGTCATGTAATTTGCGTAATCCTTCTAATTTTTTGGATGTTTAGATGTTTGGATGTTTGTTACCCAATCACGTAAAAACGGCTCAACAGATTTGAATGAAATTTGGCACACAGATAGTTCTAAGCCTAGATTAAAACAAATAATACCTTTTTTATCCTAGCTACAAGGAAGGGATTTTCCAAACGTCCACGAAATCGTGGGTAGAAACTATATATGTACCTGTAAAAGAACACAATAAAGATTAACGATCTTGTTTCGAATTTTCCTAATGTTACATTTTTAGAATAATGATAACTACTAATTACAATTTTATAGTTTACTCTATCTCTATCATTGCCTGTATATTAGATAGTGCCGTCATATTTAAAATATTCTGGTCAAGTATTTTCTAGTACTTGAATGTTCCGCGCCTCCTTTCATGACGTCTTCCATTTTGAATTTTACTTTTCTCATTTGACAGTTTGAGAGTGGCGGCTCTTGCTGCACCAATTTGCCGCGGGTCGGCTTTCCCTTTTGTGTCCGCATTGTCTCTAAGAATTACTGGAGTTATGTGACCAGTTATAGTTTTAAAGAAACTCACAAGAGATAACTGAAACTTAAAACCCGGAGTTCGAGTCTATTTTGTGCACTAGGTACTAACATATTTGTGGTAGCAAAGAATAAAATAAAATAATTGGTGATACCTAACTTAAATTAGAATATGATGAATTTCGGATTTTTCTTTAATTTGAGCTGAGTGTGATACCTTGCTTTTTGTAAAATTTTATGATTTTAGGTCCATGGTAAATACTCCATGGGTTTAATTTAATTATAGTCAATTTTATATATCAGAAAAGGTAGTATCTTTTCATTAAATTATAAAGAATGCAAGTTAAATATTTGTAACGTGATACTTAGGATTGTCTTTTGTCGATATCGATTGTCCTGTTTTTTTTAATATACATCGTTTAATCGAATTCAGCGCATTCTTCTCAAAGGGGAAACGCGGTAATACATCACAGTGAGAAATTGATCGTTTCCGACAATACAGCGCAACATCGACAAAATCAAAATGAAATATTTCTTTTAACTTTTGGTTTATAAAATTCAAATAAAGTATTTCATTGGTTTTATGTCAAATAAATTTTAACATAAGTTTGCGTTATAAAATTAAATAAACATAAACATTTTTTTAAATTATTTCAATCAGAAAAGTAATTTTATAGTTTTCATTAGTTAAGCTGGTTTCAAAATATAAGATCTTAAAAACAGTCGTGAAAACAGTTTCAAATTATCTTTTGCATGGTGTCAAACTATTTCCTGGCCCAGCTAAGACACAGGAAATAGTGAGCAGATTTTTAAATATTTACAAATAAAACTAGTAGAATAAAAATGTACAAGTACATTAAAAAAATATAAAAACATTAAAAGAGGTGTAAGAACAACTTAAAACAAAGACTTATGTATGGTAAGTAGGTAGGTGATGAAATGATTGATATTAACACTAACTGTACCAAATGTATGGGGTGGGCGCCTTATCTTTTGCTCTCTTAAATTATGAAATAATATGAAAAAAAAAGATTTAGTTATTAAAATTAAAAGTTATTTATACGAAATCGTAGTCTTCTACGGTACAATTTAATACCGTCGTCTCGCTGCACCGAAGTAGCAGTTTTTCTTGTTAATTAAAATCATAAAAATAAGAACGCCCTTACTTGAAGCAGACTTAAAGCACGTATAAAACTTCCAAGATCAGGACTGGAGCTGCACCGATCTGCAGAACTTCTTTCGATACTGCAGGTAGGTACTAATTAATGATAATTTAATCATCAAATTAAATAAAAAAAATATTAATCAATATCTTTCAATATCTTTCCTCCTCTTCCCTCCTGGAATAATAAATACTTATAGATAAATAAATACAAAAAACAGATTAAATAATTTACTTAAAATAAATACATACCCTTTATTGACTAAATCAATTATCATGAAAATGATATTAACAGCATTTTGAACATAAATTGGTTTTCGTTCCTCCAACAAGTTTTCCAAAAAAGCCTAAAAAAATCAAACTATTCCGTCAAACATGTGAAGAAATCATAAAAATCAATATTTGATTCACTTTTAAAATACTTACTGAACAAAAATATGTGATTCTCAAAAGAAATCAACAAAATTTCAACATTTATTTTAAAATTATATCAATCTCCTTAAAGGTCGGAGCAAAAATAGGATTCGCGCCGTAAAGAGTAAAAATTTTCCCAAGAAAAGGCGGGAAAAACCACGAAAACAGCCAACACAAGAAAAAAGTATGAAAGTGAAAAGGATGAATAATGTAAAATGGATGTGTGAGAAAAGGATAGTAGAATACTTAAATATTTTTAAATGTTGTCGAACATGAATTAAAAAGTTATAAAAAAAAAATACATAGATACCAAGAAGTTTTATACAAGGAGGTTGATAGTTTGAATTTGGAGTATGGATGAAATGAGGTCGCATGTATGAAATAAATATAGAATAAGGAAAATTAATGAAATATAATAACAAATTAGTGTTTTATGTTTGTAAATAAATAAATAAGATGGAATATTGATAAATATGAGAATGTGACGTTGTTTTTCTATGTAAAAAACACAACGTTACAATGGCTTTACGTAATCGTTACTTCACTCAATCGATATTTAAATGTCTGAAGGGAACGACTAAGAAAATACCAAAAAGTCCATCAGAAAGTTTGAACCCTCAAAAGTATTAAATATCTGTTGGAACAACACGGAAGCAGATCGGTCTGTTTTGACCGCGCCACTTATAAATCATAACTTTTCCCCGACGATTACCGTAAATTCCTTCCCTCGGCCGAGTAAATCACTGGGCGGGGAAGCATTTCATTAAGCACAACTTACTGGGATCAAATGGTCAGCAACTCAAGAAAAATGGGAAAGAATTGCCCGCTAAGTTTAGATAAAACTTGTTGACACAGCTGTTTTGTTAAGTCACTGTAGGTTTTGGAAAAGTTTTAGAAAAATGATGCATAGCTCTTTAGACTTTCAGCTTCTAGCTTTTTGGTTTCAGTAAAGTCACTATTTCTATATTTTTTATATTTGATAACGTCACATACATTGCTCCGGTTCCATAGTAAATAGCTAAAGCACTTGTGTTATGAAAATCAGAGACAACGGTGGTATCACAAACACCCAGACCTGAGCCAATATAGAAAAGTTCGTTTTCTAAATTGACCCAACCGAGGATCAAACCCGGGACCTCAGAGATGGTGACACCTTGAAAACCGGTGTACAAAGCCACTCGACCACGGAGGTCGTCAAATTGATAATACAATGTTTTTTTGTCTTGATAAAGATAAAGAAAGATAGTATTATTTATAAGACACCAAATCAAATTATTCAACATCTTCCTGGAAAAGCTGTAAGAAATATGTTTCTTTTTGGTAGTTCGTAATATTGTAACTTTTGCCGTAGATGTGAAGTTATGCATGTTTTGAAGGTTTCCTGGCACTCCAGTAAATTGATTATTATATTGTTGTCCTCTGTAGCTGCGGGGTTACAACTCTGATTTTGCTAGTTTGGCAAGAACACTCGCTAGTGTTAAAATGTACTTGAAGATAATGAGATCGATTTCTAGTCAGGTCAATGTTGAGAAATGAACTGTTAACCACGGGTCCATATAATGTGTGTTTTGTTCGATTTGTTCTCGTTATGCTAATTTCAGACTTAAGGAAATCCTGTGCATTATCTCAGTAAGGACATAGTATAGCTGAAAATGATCAACTTATCTTAGATTTAGAAATGACTAAGAAACATTTTGGGCCAGACTCAGCTTGTTAGAATGCAGTAGTCAGCGTAAGTACGTAATGTTTTTATTGCAATTAATGAAAATAAAATAAGCCTTCAAAATCATAAATATAGAAATCAAAAAAGAAAAACCTCCTTCAAAAAACCTTCAAAAAATTGCTATAGAAAAACAGCTTCAAAAAGCAACAGCTCTAAAAAGCAAGAAATAATATTCAAATCTGCATAATTACCACTATTCAAGTAACTACGCATATCTGATATTAAAAAAAAACGTCTTTTGAAGTCGGGTGGGGCTGAAAGATATTTTCCTTTTTTAATTTATATAAACATTTGTAGTGGTTTCTCTTTCTCAATTTGATTTTTTAAATCTTAAAGCCCCACCCGACTTCATAAGACGTTTTTTTTTAATATCAGATATGCGTAGTTACTTGAATAGTGGTAATTATGCAGATTTGAATATTATTTCTTGCTTTTTAGAGCTGTTGCTTTTTGAAGCTGTTTTTCTATAGCAATTTTTTGAAGGTTTTTTGAAGGAGGTTTTTCTTTTTAATTTTTAAAAGCTTTTTTATTTTTCACTTTTTTGTGGTAGGTATGTACAAGTAAATGTAAGCAATGATATAAATATATTTTATTCATATTTCACACTTTTCAATGGTACTCGTATAATACTCCGAATAACTCAATTTCCACTTTTCGCGCTGTTAATTTTAGCAAGGGTCAGTCATGGGGTGGGTGACCAAAGTGTATTATCGCGAGCTCCTCCGTGCTTCAGAAGACACGTTAAGCCGTTAGTCCCAGCTACATTTGCACTCATTAACACCCACCAATCCGCATTGGGCCCGCGCGGTGGGTTATGGTCCATCCTATTCAGTAGCCCATAAGTAAGGCTTGTATTCCAGCCCCAACAGTGACACTAAAAATGGCTGATGCGAAACCTTTCAATACCGTAGAGTAATCACTAATACACTATCCAATTTGATTTTGAAGAGTTCTCTTGAGTATCTTCGAAGTCCAAAGTCCAATGTGCAGGAAATTTTAATGAAAACACCCTTAAAGTATCCCCTTACTAACAAAATAAGAATTATCTCAATCGGTTTATAAACAAAGAAGTTATGTCTGAAGAGCCGTTGAAACTCGTGCAAAAATTACCTAAAAAATTACAGTATTTTCAGGATTACTCAAAAACTACTGAACCGATTTAAAATAAAAAAAAATGGGACCACCTGGGGAACAAACCTGATAAAGTGGTGTTTGAATCATGTCAATCGGTTCAGCCGTTCTCGAGTAATCGGTGGACATACATAAAAAAAAAAAAAAAATAATAAAAAAAATAAAAAAACAAATAAACAGACGAACATAGAACCTCCTCCTTTTTTTGAAGTCGGTTAATAAATAATTGGCTTACAATCTCTGCATCCAACTGCCGTCACCCGTCAAGCTCAATTTCATTAAAATATGCGGTGACGCAGCGAATGTTGTTGTAATCGATTTGTTCTTACGGCGAACAATACACGTGAAAACACTTCGCACATAACTCAGTTAATACGATATCCGGCACGCAGCGGAATGATAATGAGCCGGCTGAAGAGCTTCGTATATACGGAGCTGAGAGATGAGATTTATTCAATGTACAGACTTAATGATTTAATGTGACAGCTTCTGAGGGAGATGACGTGCTCGGCTGTTATGAACGGTCGTAGACTTTATCCTAATGTAAATGCAACGATTGATGGCGAGATTTCTTGAGGATTCTTTTGTTTTTTTAGGTTGCTTTTGTTTGTTTGTCTTGTTGTTGTATGTCCACAAATTTTGCAAACGATTTTATACTAGCTTCCCGATGAGCTAGAGACTTGTTTTATTGTTGTGGGTATTTCAAACCTTGTGAAGTGTGATTTGAGAACGATTGAGAATTCGATGGTAATGTGAGTTTTTGCAGGGGTCAGTCATGGGATTGGTGACCAAAAATATAATATCTCAAGATTCCTTGTGTTTCGGAAGGCACGTTAAGAATTTGGTGTCAGCTACATTTGCAGTCGGTAACACCCACCATTCCACATTGGGCTCCCGTTGTGGGTTATATTCTTTATCTACCCATAAGGAAGGACTGTGCCCTAGCAAATGAGATATTATTAAAATGGCTCTTTTAACTAGGTCTAGTCATTATTAAAGTTCTGTGTTTTGGTATTAGTCAGGTTGCAACATTGACCTACAGAGAAAATTATACGCCATGATGATCTCATGAATACCAAAATGAAATATTAGTTTAGCAATCCACTTATTCTGGCAGATTTTAGACCTGATGTGTTGCAGATATTTTGCCTGATTTAGCAAAATACATTCTATAGATAACTGAATAGTTAAACGAAATGTATTTCATACAATTTCGCAAGCAAACAGTTGGAACAAGCCCGATAGTTTCGTACACAGCCAACAAACTTGCAGCTTCCATGCAGGATTATCCGTGGTGTGCATCTGTGCGCGCCCAGCCTGTGGTTTGGTGTGCACAAGGTTTGCATCTTGCTATCAGATTTGTGTTCCATTGTTTTCATCCTCGAGTTGTTACACTGTTGTTGAGGGCACGAATAGTACAGTCAACAGCACGCCAGGTTACCATTTATTACTTTCCTTAAATGATTTTTAGCTTAGGGGGATGTCAACTCTAAATCGATTAAGGAAGTTTGTAATCCTCGCACCGTGTAACCTTATGCTAGGGTTACACAGTGCGAGCTAGCGTGTAAGCTAGCATAGTCAGTAACTTCAATGCAGGTACTTGGATTGTGTGACCGCATCATACTAGTTACTGTCATGTGCGAGTCAGTCAGTAGCTCGCATCCAAGTTACTACGATTGTATTGATTATTGTCGCCTTCCCCCAACACGCCACTTGTATTAGCTCGCACTTGACTCGTAACTCACTCATTGTGTGAGCAGCAAGGCGATCTGACCTACTAAACGGTTGCAACAATTACTGTCTACTGTCAAATCAGCAGCTCACAATATGTAACTTTAGCATTAGCATAAAACTCCCGACGGACGTTTCGGCCAGATTTAAAACAAAAGAGTAAAACTTTTATCGACGCCACGTCCGTTTCCGAATTTGTGGTCACCAGCTAACTGTTGTTCAGAAGCCTCTTCTACTGCAACTTTAGTTTAGTAAAACTCTGAACTGGCAATCAACTTACAGCAATCTAGAATGGATCCTATTTTTGTAAAAGCAACATTTCTATTCTAGAGGCATTCAAAAAAATATTCTTCTCGTAACATCTTCACAAATGTAAATATAAGTTAGGAATGATCTTACCCGTGTCCCCTATATCAAGAACTTTGTGATCATGCGCGAGATATCGTCGGTATAAACAGCTAACTCCCCTTTCCCACGCAAAAGGGCAAAGGGAAGAAGGGAGGACCTTGTATTTTACACTTGCCTTATCAGTGTTTCGGATTTATCCGCCGAATTTAATACGTGAGCGAGTCGATTCGTGCCTCCCATTTTCATTCTGTTTTCGGTTCATTTATTTAATGGGGTTTAATTTTCTAGCTCGTATCAGATTAAATTACTGAGCATTTGAATAAAACAAAATAAAAAGTTTCTTATGATGAGAAGCAATTGCATACCGGGCTGTATTTATTTTTATTAATTTTGTACCAGATTGAATCAAAGTCAAAATATCTTTATTCAAATAAAGTTAATAATTAAGTACTTTTAAATCGCCTATATTTTCCTACAACCCATTCCAGACTTTTTTACGGGATGTTACAGATGATGATTGTTGTTATTGTTGGAATGTTACGGGTTACGAACTTATTTATTTAATAACGATAAAATTAAACAAAACGGTTATAAAGTTTAAGAATCGATTGTAAAAAAACGGAAAATCCTTTTTAAGTAGCAAGAGTCAAAAAATATTAGCTCGCAATGCAAGCAGAAACTTCACTTAAAACGAGTACTCACTCATTTTTACATGCTAAGTATGGAAACTGAAGTAACGGAGGTTTAGGATATTTTTGCATATTTAAAAAATTATATGGTGCCCTGCTTCCCTGGGTAGTCTATGAAGACAAACATACAGTCAGACAAAATGGTCCATCATCCTACGGTTAAAGTTCATTTGCCCGTCATAAAACAACGAGGTTGATTTTCTCTTGCAATAATATTCTGACACTATACAACATGTTACAAAAATACCCCTAATGCCGAATATGGTATATAGGGACCATCTAACTGAACAACTTTTACTATAGGACCAACTCTCAAATCGCGAAAAAAAAATCAGCTGTTTCATACATTTTGATATTTCGATTTTAATATTTGTATGAAACAGCAGATTTTTTTTTCGCAGTTTCAGAGTTGGTCCCGCAGTAAAAGTTGTTCAGTTTGATGGTCTCTATATACCATATTCGGCATTAAGGGTATTTTTGTAACGTGTTGTATATTCTACTATATTTCTGTTACTATGCCAACCTTACGGTTAGGTGTGTCAAAAGTGGTAGACCACTAATCGTGCGAGACCTCGTAGTTTATGCAATCAAGCACATAACCTTGGACAATCTCCTCCGAGGCACCTCTGATTCAAATTGTAAACAATGTAGATATCTTATCCTCATTAATTTAACCTTAATTAGTATCAAAACGAAATAAGTACCTTTCTCTGATTATATTAATTCACTATTATCATGTTTATGGCTCATATAAGTGGGGCGTATTACTGAGTAAAGCAACATTTGTCCCAACATATAATTTATCCCGATAGTAAAAGTTAGGTATATAGGGGAAGAGAAGCGACACATTTGCCTACGTGACTTAACTCGCTGATACAGCGGAACAGGCACTCGTGTTGGAGTCATTGCATTCGCAGCGATCTGCGTCTGTCTTCAAAAGCTTTTCATCAACTTTCTATATCAATTACTAGTCCCAATTCATTTTGAGTTCGATAATGACTTTTTTATCATCTTTTTAAATAATTTTTCATATTCTCTTAAAAAATATGACAAACATTAAATTTTGATTTATCTTTGACAACCTCCGTGGTCGAGTGGTTTTGCACACCGGTTTTCAAGGTGACGCCATCTCTGAGGTCCCGGGTTCGATCCCCGGTTGGGTCAATTTAGAAAACGAACTTTTCTATATTGGCTCAGGTCTGGGTGTTTGTGATACCACCGTTGTCTCTGATTTCCATAACACAAGTGCTTTAGCTACTTACTTTGGAATCGGAGCAATGTATGTGATGCTGTCAAATATTTATTTATATTAAAAAATACGTATTATAAAGCAAGTTCAATATTCGTAAAGAAAATAAAAGAAGTTTTTCTTTGAAGTATGAAAGTTTGTTAGCTAATCATACTTTCTTCGTTGGTGGTGCCTGAGTTTTATAGAGTTCTCGTGACACGAAGTTTTGAAATCCACCGCTGTTTCAATCGCTGTTGTGCAAAACTAGTAACAGAAAAGAATAAGTAATACATTATACTTAAAACAAACAGATTTTCACATCGGCAGTGGTTTGAAAACCCGTTTTTATATTGCTAATCAGGAATTAAGACTTTTGATCATGCGCGATTTTTATGAAAATATATCTCTACTGTTGAAACCTTATTAATGGTTAATTATAAGACATGATTAATTTTAACATGATAATGTAAGGTTGAACCAAAATAAGTGCCAATAAAGTAAAAAAAAGGGTAAATTAAGGTTTAGTGCTTAGAATGCATCGGTGAAGAATTTTTATTTGTTTATGTTTTTATTGTAGTGGTAAATTCTTTCAGCATTTAACCTAAACAACCCAAAACGCAAAAAAAAACTATTGAAGTCGCTGTGGCCTTACTACGCACTCCCGCGTCATATCGTGCAGTCCTTAACTTCGCCCGATAACACATGACTCCAGCTTATATTAGTTATTTAAAAAAAATAGAAAAAAAAAATCATCACCAATGTGTTCTAAACACTTGACCTGAACTTCGCCTAAAGTGAATACTTAGATATAAATAAATAAATAAATATTTGACAACATCACATACATTGCTCCGATTCAAAAGTATGTAGCTAAAGCACTTGTGTTATGGAAATCAGAGACAACGGTGGTATCACAAACACCCAGACCTGAGCCAAGATGGAAAAGTTCATTTTCTAAATTGACCCAATCGGGGATCGAACCTGGGACCTCTGAGATGGCGACACCTTGAAAACCGGCGTACAAACCACTCGACCACGGAGGTCGTGAAACCAAAATAAGTATTTACACTTAATTTGGTTCCACCTTATATTTTTTTCTTAATATCACAAGTTAGAATCCGTTAGATCATGCGAATTTTGTTTTCTGTTTTTGTCCTTAAACGATAGACATAATGCAAGGACTTAGCGGCCAAGCCTCGTATTGTCACTGCCTGCCTCGTTATTTATTTATTATTTAATGTAATTAATTTAAAGCTTGGTATTTAATGTATGTAAATATCTCTACGTCATTAACAGGAATAAACACGTTACGTGGTAGAGCAGTGAAATGGGCCTACACTAACTAGCAAACACAATTTAGATATTCTAACTGTCTATCAGACGAATTTACGGATACTTAGTTGTTAAATTCTAATAAAGTAAATACCGTAGTGTTTAATGCTTGTCGAAACGTCGTCGTGTCTGTTGATGACCTAGATAATTTAATTTACGTTTTATTGGTTTAGTTTGGTATTGCACGCACAAAAAAATATTTTTTTTATAAAAAAACACGTTTTTGAAACGGACTAAAAATTAAAAAATATTTATAAACCTATACAGAAGTTTTAAACTTTAAAACGTGGAGTGCATTTTGTAAGATTTATCAATGTCAGTTAATTACTTCATAATCAGTTCTGATTTTGTTTGGTTACTCTCACTTCAATGGTTTGATTAGAATAAAAGAGACGACCTCCGTGGTCGAGTGGCTTTGTACACCGGTTTTCAAACAAAACTATTGATGATTAAAAAATAAATACTCGTCAAGACGAATCAAACGAGCATAAACTTGATGGGATTGTATGGTTTTATTACAGAATTCCTGTGGCCTTCTTCCGGCTCTAGTTATCAGATCAGCTTCATTAAGCCGTTTAATATGATGGTGTCATTACACCATAATATTGCATTGTCTTCTAGATCTGACCTAGTTTCAAAGTTTCAAGTCTCCAGCGCATCGTGCAGATAGTATAAAATCGTTTGCTAAAGCGGACCAACAAAAAAATTATGATGTTTTAATCGTATCTGAATTGCTTCATCAAAACAATTAAACAAAAAAACATTTGATTTGCTTAAGATGAATTCAAATGAATTAATTGTGTTGAGTTGGCCAGACATCAAATACAAATCTAAGTAATTTTAATTTCAAATAATTATTATTTTATGTTCATTAGCAATGCTTATTAAGCTTGTTTTATTAAGAGTTTTGTTACACTCTGATTTGGTAACAAAACCATTTTTAGATTATGGAACATGGAAGGATGACGAATCATTGAACGATATTTCAAAATCTGACGTAATGCTATTTGCATTTATTTTTATTAGAGGTTAGCTTTTATAATGCTTTTTAGTACCAACCAGAATGATTCACAGCCAAGCTGCACTTTCATATTAAAGTGAGTCTAGAAAAAAATGTCGCCAAAATGGTCCAAGAATTCGATTTAGCGGGTGCAGTGGTGATGTATGGCCTCTTTATGAGCAAATTAAAATAGCGGCGTGACTTATGACGTCATAACGTCCCACTTCTGGGCCACTCTCGTAGAATCATGATTTCTAGAACAGTAATTTGGCAGTTTGCTGGATACTGATATCGCTGTATACTACTCGTATTATGATAGCTTAAAATGGCTGTTAGTATATTTCATTACATTTATTTGAAACTAGATATATTCACAAAAGTATTTATAAAGATTTGTATGTTTTAAATTAAACTCAAGAAATGTAATATAATTACAACTGTTTTGTATATCGCTTAACAATAATATAATAGATAAACCTATCTTATAGTTACTTTTAGTATAAGTAGACTTATAACAAAACTTTAATTTTGAAATAAATTTCTTAATGTAACCCCTTAAAGCCCCCTGTAGAAGTAAAAAATCCTTGTTACAATAAATTTTATACATTTTAATACATGGCACTAATATAATAAACTAATATAAACTGGTTAATATAAAAACAAAATGCTAAGTCCTGAAATGATTGAATGATTTACTAAAACTATTGCAAATCGTTATGTAAAGAATTTTATCAGTTGATTTATTATTTAGTATCATAAATAGTTCCTATTGATAGAAAATTCTTCCAAAACCTCTTGGGAACTGCTAAAAATAAAAATAGTTCTTGTGGGAAAAACAAGGATCCTTTGGCCTCCGAAAGAGTAAATTTGATGGCAGTATTTATAACTAACAGTGGCCCTACCATGAGTTGATGCAAACTGTTTACGCTACCGTAAATTATAGTTTTCTCTCTTTCACTTGAGTTGACTGTGAGCAGTATATCTGATAGTTTTGGTAGCGAAAACAGTTTGCATCAACTTATGGTAGAGCTACAGGTTGTTGAAAAAAAGGTTTTATAAAAAAAGTTAAGGGACGCAAAATATTGTATTCAATGAAACCTAAAAATTAAGCGCTTTTTAATAGTCTATAATTTTCCTACCTCCCGTTCCTGACAAGAAAAACGGGCGCAAGAAACTTATCAGCTTTAACAGAAAAAAGTAATTACTCACCGTCATTATCAATGTTTAAAAAAGTAATAAAGGAAAATTAATTCTCAATAGGGTTCTATTATCATAGTTACTGGCCATTAAAGAAACAACTTAAGCCATCGAAGAAGCCAAAGAAGTAAAAAAAAACCACTTGCAACAATATTAAAAACCTAAAATCCCAATAAATTGGTCCGCTGTACATTTATAGCGGTAATAGGCTGACGGTACGTTATTAAACGCGTATTATTTAGCGGGTCCACGTTTGCGCACCTATTTAGAAGCCCGGTTTTATGGTTGTTTAGCATACCCCTGGGAGGCTTCTGAAACAGTGGATGTAACAACAGTAGGTCCGTTTGTTTTGTCTATATCGCAAGGTTATTGCTGAAACTGCTTTTTGTTTTGTTTTTATTTTATCCAACTAATAAAATATGTCAGCATTTAATGAAACAGTATACATAAAGCGTCATGCTCGTGAACGGGTGCTGCCAGTGGGAATGGGTCTGCTTTTGCCTCTTGTCTTAACGTTTATTGAATTGTATGAATTGATATATATATAGCCTAGGCTATTACAAAAATATATATTATTTTTGCAAAATAGCCTAGGCTGGACCTTAAATTTTGAATTAAGCTTGACACCTGTAAATTGATTCAGTAGAAATGAGCTAATTTAATAATGTTATTTATTTATGAATCTATGTTAATTGTAACATGTATGAACGTAATGTCTGGAAACGATATACATATTTGTAAATATGGTTCCTTCTAATAAAGCTGATAAGTTTTTTGCGCCCATTTTTCTTGTCAGCTAAAAGACGTCATAATGGTTGATAGGATAAAAGAATTGACGATTTAAAAATGCTTATTATGTGAGCTTATTTGAATAAAGAATTTTTCAATTTCAATTTCAATTATTTTAATAAAATTCTGTCAAAATGAAAGATTATCAAATATTCTGTCGGAAATCTTATTTTAAATTATTAAATAATTTAAAAGTCAATTTTGGAGTGTGTAATTGTTTTGCGAACCATAATTGTGCTATGATCGTTTGTGCGAAAATTATTCGTAACATTGTATTCGGTTAACAAATAAAACGCTCGATTGAGAAATTCGACGAGAAATGCTTGTTTGACCATACTACATGAAACGTGTACTATGCTATGTTGATGTTTTTTGTGGGTGGGAAGGTTAACCTTTAAGCTATATATTGGCCGGGAAATTCATGGATCATGCATTATAAGCAAAGATAAAAACTTTAGGATAAAATAACAGCAAACATACTTTTATGTTATTTGAAATTTGCATTTTGATTCGACTCTCTAACTGAATCATATCTAAATTCCCTTAAAAATACTTGATGACTTTACTTATGACTTAGGTTCTTAGAGTAACGTATTCCGTTACAAGGTAAATAAAGATTTGATTTGACTTATTAGTATATTATTATTCTCATACAAGCTGATTTAACTATTGAATGTAGTTACTTATGTAGCACCATAGTATTTGCGCTAAGACAAATTATTTATCATGACATCATTTTTCTTTAAAAACATATTTTTTATTATGATTTATATTGACACCTGTTGTAGTAATATTTGGTATTTGGTAATAAGACTTTACTGATAACTCAGACTAGAGCATAATTTTATTTTAATTTGATATTTTTCGTTCTTCATGCGTTGTGCTATCTGTGCCGTAACTTCGGTTATTCGTTTGGGTTCGATTCCCTACATTTTATGAAGGAGTCCTACGACTTGTGTTTTTTCTAATGACAACCTAGCGTCACTACACAAATGAAGGAGATCGTAAACCTTGTTTAATTAAACACGTAGCGTTTTTAACGCACCGTAAACGCGCGAGTAAATCACCCCATCAAAGTTTCATCTTGGCCAAATGAAATATTAGCGTAAACTGAGCGTAATAGGGAAAAGGGAAGGGGAGGGATTAACAAAATCTTTACTTTAGCTGAATAATAAGATATAAGACAGTCATACGAAGATGCTTTACATTTTGGATAGATTTACCCCCTAACTAATAAAGATTGTATAGCAGATGTATAGTTACACAGTGTTTTATCCTTTTCTCTTTAGTGTCAAACTTAAATAGTTTGACAAAGAGTAACCATTGTGTAACTATACATCTGCTATACAATCTTTATTAGTAAGAGGGGTACAATTTTATTGGCATATTAAAGTACCTTGGGCTTATAATCAACAAAATAATGCGGAAGGGTGTTAACTAGGATTCACTTCAACACTTGATAATAGGTGTTAACGACTGTTAACGCAGCCTATCGACACGATTGAATCATCTTATTTCTGTAAATGTACTTTTTAGGGTTCCGTAGTAAAGTCAACAAGGAAACCTTTTAGTTTCGCCATGGCCGTCCATCCGTCCGTTCGTCCGTCTGTCGTAGCTTAGCTCAGAGTCCCTTAGTGCTAAAAGCTGTAATTTGGCATAAATATTTAAATTTATCACGCCATAAAAGTTGTATAATAAAATCTATAAAAATAATAGCATTGTGAATGATAAAATCTTTAATTTAAAAAAATATTGTGGTGGTGTGTGAAGATCACTTTTCGATTAAGGGATCCGTTTGCGAAATATAAAGCCAAAGTGCAAAAAAGTTACAGTAAAAAGGTTGTGTAAAACAGGGTAAATATATTAAGTTTCTTTTTCTAAGTAAATGATTCTCGCAAATGACTGCACCTTTCGATGCACGGACTAAGCTCAACTTAGTATATTTTGCACCTCAACAGATATCGAATCTTTTTCACAATCTAATTCCACAGTCGCACAACGAATGCAGTATCAAGTATAAACTTATACAAATATGAGCTGCCATTTAGATAGAAGCCAATTTGCACAGAATTTTGAAACGGACAGAGAAAAGAAAATTTTATTTTAAAATATTAGTCAACATCACAAACGTTCCTTTGATTGTAAATAAAAAAGCTAAAGTACTTATGTTATTGAAACCAGAGACAAAGGTGGAACTAAACACCTAGACCTGAGCCAATATCGAAAGTTCGCTATCTAAATCGACCCAGCCAGGGATCGAACCCGGGACCTCAGAGATGGCGACACCTTGAAAACCGGTGTACAAACCACTCGACCACGGAGGTCGTCAAAAAAGTAGAAATGAATAATTGCGTTTATTAAGTCATAATCATGCTGTTTTTTCCTATGATAGCTTACGCATAGTTAAAGTTAAAGATTTGCTATTTCGAATTAAACTACCGAGTTTTAACGCAAAAATAACTGTAAGTAAATAAAATAGTTTCCAGTTGCTTTTGTTTTTTTTTCTACCGGTATAAACTGGACTGGATCAAGTGGTTTACTGGCAACCAAATATTTGAGAACTTTGTTTCAAATTCGAACAGATATAAATTTTTGAATTCTTTTGTAAATTTCTTCTTTTATTATATAAAATTCAATCACTCTATTATTTAAAAACTTCTCGATAGTGAAAAAAAGATTCTTAACAACATTGTAACAATATCATTAAGTTTGACCAATTTGAACAATATATCTGAATAATAAACATTCGTTTTAATTGGCCATGAGGATTAATACCTACTCCCAATTTTAGGATAAATATCCCAAAATGCAATATAAATTCCGTTGCTATCGGTGTTGAATTATTAGTATCTATTTTGCTGCACCAAACTGCATCAAATATTCCTTCCGAGTCCTATAATTTGAATGCATTCATGAGCCGTTTGAAATTATCTCGTTCATGTCTCGTTCGGGTGAATCGGTCATTTCCATTCATTTTGGCAAGGTTGGGTTAGCTTGGGTCATGGTTGTGCGACAGAAAGGCAACTGCGGTCGCGCCGTATGCAGACACGATAAGTTTCGCAAAGAAAAATTCTCCTAAGCATTATTTAAGTCGTATTTTGGTCGCCGCAAAACTTGCTAATGTTGATCCTATAGCCGAACTGAGTGTTGTCGAGCAATCATTACTCAATTTGTGACTTCTGCAAATGTTGCAGACGTAGCGGGAATTCAGAGATTCAGGTTTACTAGAAATTATTTGAATAGCTTTAGTTGACATTAATGGAAATTGGCAGATAGCGTTTAATCTACATAGTTCGTTATTAATTAAAGACGAATCAAAATGAATGGTTTTTGCAATCGTCAATTTTTTGTAACTGAAAATACGACGTTGCAATCAAAGTCAAATAAAATATGGCTAATGCTGAAAAAATATTCACAGATTTGTTCACAAAATAAAAAGTAACGAAATGTTATTTTGTATTAATTAACGTAAACTATACAACGTGTTACAAAAATACCCCTAATGCCGAATATGATAGATAGGGACCATCAAACTGAACAACTTTTACTACGGCACCAACTCTGAAATCGCGGGAAAAAAATCAGCTGTTTCATACAAAAATTAATTACGTATAAAACAGTTGATTTTTTTTTCGCGATTTCAGAGTTGGTCCCATAGGAAAAAATGTTCAGTTTGATGGTCATATTCGGCATTAGGGGTACTTTTGTAACTTGTACTCGTATAGCTAAATTAAACATGACTTTTATAATCAGATTCCATTTACAACATTTTCATTTCAGGTTTTGCGTATAATAGAGATACCTGACGACCGTTTCATTTGCAAGCCATTATATTGAAATGGTTTTTACAGTATAAAAGTAGACTTTTTGAAGTCTGATTTTTAGAACGGAATTTTTTCGTAAACAAAATTAAGCAAAAATTAGACTGCTTTCATTGTTTCTCAAACATCAACCATAGCCGCCATTTTCTACTCAAGATGAAATCGCAAAGCAATCGCTCCCAAAATACATTTCGCCCGCGAAGCTTACACGCGCCAAACCGATTTCATTCCGCTCGATCTATCGAATCAGAAATTGTTTTCGAAACACGATTACCAACAAGCAGGGAATCGATACAGGCACTTTATTCCGCGACTTTTTTAGTTTATTCTCGCATCTGAATATTTCATTTGGGGATTGGCACGCAGGCCTCGCGCCACGGTCTCAACTAACGCATTATTAATGAAGAAAGCGGCAAATACCTTCATTTACATGGAGCAAGGAAAAATATACACGCCAATTAAACTTCAAACAAAATTAGGCAAATGAAAAATACAAAGACTGCAAAGATATTATAACAGCGAACAAATGAGAAGAAAATGCTACTACCAAATAATATACTAGAAAAAAATACGACTCGCACCAGATCATGTTCTCGGACGGGAATCGCTGAGCTACCGAGTTACTGAAGGACTCGGTAGCTCGGTAGCGCGGTATTATATAAAATAGCATTGTGAATGCTTAAATCTCAAAATTTAAAAATGCTACTACACAAAATATCATAATTTTATACATAATATAGCCTGCAATAAAATGTACGTAAAAGGAAAAGTGGGAAACTAGATTCCCGTCCGAGAATAATATGATCTGGTGCGAGTAGAATTTTTTCTAGTATATTATTTAATATTGTATAAAAATAGAATTGTAAATGCTAAAATCTCAAATTTAAAAAGTGGAAAGCGGCTGGAGTGAATTGAAATCATTATCATTATAATTATGACGCCCACTGGTGCATGGTGTACACTACACCAACCCAAGGATTTTAGATTTTTTTCAGACATATTAACTACTTGTGATGATTTTAAAGTCCATCCTCTTTATCCACCCATAAGGAAGGGCTGTGCTCCAGCAGTGGGGACATTGAAATTGGTTGATGGTCGTTGACATAACGTTACAAAATATAAAGCATTTGATAAGACTACATTAACACATACCTAGCTCTTTTAAATAATGAACTAGGGCCTTCACTATCAATTACCAGGATCATTTCACTACCATTTGCATCATAAAGTCGCAATACCCAGTTCTATGACATACTAACTCACTCTGTTTATCCGGTTCTAATTACTCAAGAATATGATACACCACATCCATAGTTCTGACATCCGGTTTCCAATCAACGGCGCTCCCTGGCATCCATACTTCACGCGCAATCACAGCGAACATTTCAAACAGTTTCAATACTTCAGACGGCACTGAAAAGTTGCCTTTTGATCAGCTAATACTTTACCACAGAGCCGCCCCTTAAATCAATGTCAATTGTTTGTAATCACGGTTTGTTTTCGGAACACGAATTACGTTTCAATCAATGTTTGGAAGTTCCGCATTCAACGTTTATCACATCTCAAACTTCAAATGTGATCTAATTTAACTGAATTATTGGAAATTATCGCATACATTTCACGTGGTATGTACGCGATAGGGTAAAAACAATTTACTATTCAAAGGTACTAAGTAGTCTGTTAGTCAATTTGAATAAATCATCATTCGAAGCACATATATGTGGAATTAAACCCGTCCTTCACAGTTGCCACCGCGTGGTGCTTCTGAATGGGAGAACTATCGCATTCAGTGACACTGTCAAACACTTAGGTGTTTGAGTCAAATCCTGACTGGACAACCCATGTCGCTGATGTCAGTCGAAAGATTTACTTCCCTTTTCACTCCCTCAAATGTCTTCAAAGATTTCTACCATTGCCCACCAAAGTCACTCTCGCCCAGTCACTCATTCTCCTTCTTCTCGACTCTGCTGTCAGTCTGCTTCTCCAAAATCTTGCTATCCGACAAATTTTTGGTCTACGCATGTACGACCACGTCTCTTACTTTCGGAAGAAAATCAAGTTGGCCTCCCATTGGACGCCAATTTGAATTTCTAACATGGATCCTTTGTCTACTCTTTAGTGTTCTTTACAACCTTTCTTATCTATCCTACCTGCGCGTGATCGCTTTTCTTTCTGTCATTCACCTGATTCCTAGTGCTGATCCCATCCCAAATCCCTTCTGAAGTTTCCCACCCATAAAACTGACTATGCTTCTTATTTCTTTCCCATTCATGCGGTCCGTCTGTGGAATTCGCTGCCCGCTCAAATCAGAGATTGTGGCACCATTTCCGTATTTAAAAAACGACTATAAGAGCACTATCTATCTTCCTCTACTTAACTCCGCCTTATTTATTTACGACTTTTCTATCTTATTTTGATCATACGTATTTATTTATTGTATTTAAGTATATGTGTAAGTGTATGATAATGTTTATGCATTGTGTTCATTATATACTTTTTTCTCGTAGAGTCAAACACTGCCAGCTGTAAGAGATTTCTATATGAAATAAGCTGTGCCCTTGTACTTTTCTTCTATCCACTACATTCTTTTCCTTCCAACAGTGTGTACACAATGTATAAATAAATAAATAAAATATAATTTTCATTTCAATATTTAATGTAGGAAAAGCCTTTTTCCTATATTAATGTGCCTGCATGGGAATAACATGCTTGACCTCAGAGAGCGTTGAAACATCCCTTAAAAGTGTTGTTTTATATCTATTGTCTGAACACCAACTGCATTGACGATTCCCTATCCTCAAGTATAAAATCATATAATATACGCGTAACATACACACATCATTTCCCCACATATCCTACAATTTCCTCTTAAAGTAAGTTATTATTGATGTGTAGCGTCTCTGAGCCGACATTGATGTTGATTAAATTTTTCTATTATCCTACGACATAATACAGCGATAGGAAACAGTTTATGGAATGTTTTATTATTCATCTTCAGCCAAAAATATTAAAGTTAAGCTAAACATGTGAATAAAACATTTGTTACAGAATATATAGATTACAATCAAATGGTAAACAGACGTTAAATTTATATTTCATATCATTTTAAATTACCACATAAAGGCGCTCTCAATATTGAATTGATATAGTCTACAGGGGTCATGTAAAGGCCAGTGTTCGCAGAATATCGTCCGACACAAAGGAACTCCCGAACCAAACCTCCTATAGTTGATAACACATGGTTCTTTTTACTTAAACTACCGAAGCGCAGGTGCTATTTTCACATGAAGTTCGCAACAGCGTAATATTAGTAAAACAGAGGTGAGACCTAGTGTAAAACAGCGTTATATAACTTAACTGTTACTACATTCTTACTATACTCGTAGGTAGGTTACACTGAACCCAGAACATTTTTCGCTGTTCTGTGGTAGTAAAATTATTGACACCTTAGCTCAATAATATAGTCACTAAGACTATTGCAGGAAACAGTCGCCAACGTTAGCGTAAACATACCAAAAGGTTATGTGAAGCTGACTTAAAAATTGTAGCATCTTTTTATAACATTTAATCACCAGCTTTCTCAATATGAAATTGGAATACTAGGGCAACTCGACAACTTACTTAGCATAGTAAACGTTTTACAGGAACGATTTTTATACATTTCTTTTTCGTTTTATCTACTCTCACCGTAGTCCTCATACAAGCCCGCTTTGGATAGTATTAACCAGCTCTCTTGTCTCTGTTCGATCATCACCCCTGTGGCTTCAGAACGGGGCAAGCCACTTCAAACAAGCAAAGGATGTAATTTAAGAATCAATACTCCATCTGCACTTGGATCAGGCCCAAAGAGCGTTATATTTTTATGATAGGTCTCTATTTGCATGAAATATAAACTTTTGTACCGTTAACTATTTTACTGTTGGAATGGATCTTAGTGGCTTGGTTTTAGAGCTCGTTTTAAAGTGGCAAGAGTGTCATTTTATGTTTGTGTAATGTCGGCCTAGTTTTATTTGGGCTTTGTTTTAAAATTCTTTCGGCTCGGCTGCCAAATGCGGCGCGGATTGGATCGGGGTCGGGCCGTGTAAAGCCTTCTACTTCTATATGGTTCCTTTTGTAAAGTCCATTCCAAGTTTCGTTGCCAGAGGAGGCGTGTTATGACTTTGTTTTTGGGTAATGGAGATTGTTTTTGCGGCTTTTAAAAGCGGTCAAGTGCTGTCATTAATTTGTTTAGGATATAAATCTTATAAGAAAGTACGAGTATTTAGCATCTTAAAAGCTTGACGTTTTGGCAATGGTGAGAAAGTACTTCTGCTTAATCTATACAAGCGCAAATTCGTCGTGTTTGGAGTACTGCTCTCATTTTTGGAATAGCTCCGCCAAATACCAGCTCCAGACGCTTGAATCCAATGAACGGAAAGCCAGGAAGCTTATCGGCAACGATAATCTTCTCTGTAATAAGCTCAAAAGCCTCGAGCATAGACGCAAGTTTGCAAGCTTATAATTTTTTTATCGGATACATTTCAGCGAGTGTGCAGTGGAATTGCACAACCTAATTCCGCCATCTCCCTTCTTCCATGACATGACAACCAGACGTACGAATCAGCGCCACCGTTTTTTGGTGGATATTCCAAGGACTTGCTTCAAATTTTATCATCCGTACTGCTATAGAGGGGAACTCCTTGCCTGAGTCTGTGTTTCCCGATCGCGAGTAAATAGGTATCTATTATCTTACTAGGCTTCTAGACAAACAGGTTTCATTGTAGATCTCATCATCGTTGCTTACCATCAGGCGTGATAGTGGGCGAGCGCTTGCCCATCTATAAAAGAAATGGGTTAGTGATTCATTCCTGATTTGTATTGTTCGCGCGGTGCTCCGATCAGTGTGCACGGCTACAAATTGAATCAAGCTTCACAGTTGATTTTCGATGTTGGTAAACTAGTTAGTTCCATCAGCGAATTCCCGGTAAGCTGTTGTGCTCGAATCTTTGTCTATCGAAGAAGAGCTCAACTAACTTAGTGGAGCAGTATACGATATCGACTGTGAAATATCGATTGATTTATAGGACTAGATGACAATGAAAACTGCCTAAGTTCACGAAGTATGCTAAAATTTTTGCTGTACTTTCTTAAATGATAAACATTTTTAAGTAAATACAGCATGACGTTACTGTGCGTATGTGTACCTATGGCATACTGAGGTTTCACTTATTTAATATACAACAAAATCTTATATCGTTAAATTTTGCTCACATCTGGGTGGTCAAAGTCGTTGGAGCTGTATACGTTGTCTTCTATAAATAAAACTGACATTTTCTAATATTAGATATCATACATAACACTTTACAATGTTAATATTTGAACAACACTAGTTTTGACACAACATTAATTCTCATTAAGCACGATGAAGTTCGCAACTCCAAACTATAAATTAATTAAAATCTATTGCCCCTCCCCTATTATACTCTGTACTCCCTCCGCAGTGATTAAATAAACCTTGAAATATAAATCACATTGTT
This sequence comes from Catoptria pinella, assembly GCA_963556745.1. Taxonomy (NCBI): domain Eukaryota; kingdom Metazoa; phylum Arthropoda; class Insecta; order Lepidoptera; family Crambidae; genus Catoptria; species Catoptria pinella. Next base: position 13,486,343 of record OY750768.1, on the reverse strand, counting down.
GTTAAAGGTTTCCTTAAAAAATACGGGCTTTTTGTTGTAAAATTCACGCAGAGTGGGTTTCCAGGTTAGAAAACTTTTTTATTACCCCGACTTTAGTAAGAAGGTAGCATAACATTACATTTTAATTCAAAATCTTTGTTTCACTTGTGAAAAGGTAATAACTGTACTACATCACCGCACTGGTAAAAAGTAAAATCTTCAAGGGGCCATGGCCACGGGAGGACTAAAGCAAAGTTCAATCAATTAAAAAAAACAATAAATCCAAACTAAATAATTCTAAAATAACACCTGAATTACGCGCTGCAATCCGTAAAAAGGGTTTTATTTCTAATGAACGCGCGGAAGTCTTAGAAGTGTATAAAATCTTCAACCTAATATAACCTATGTCTATTAAATTTTGATTTTTCGCATTCACAATGCTATTTTTATATTAAGGTAAATAATTTTTCTAGTATTTTTTCTAATATTGTAACCTATGTCGTTAAAACAATAACTAAAGTTGTTGAAATTATCGAATAGTTGACCCTTAGGCAGAAAATAATCGTTTTCATTTAAAGTTGTAAGAGAGTAAGACACGATATATCTACTAATTCATTTTTGTTATAAAAATTTTTGAAAATATCGTTAAAGAATGCGTATGGAACCAATCAACCGCACAACTGTAGTCTGTCGTAAAACATCAGATACAAAGTTGACCGAATATTTGCATCACCAACAAAAATATCTAAAACTGAGTTTATTCAATTTATTCGAACCGACTCAAATAGGCACAGTCAGATGATATCCAATTTATTGGGACTTATGGAGATAACTATTATTAAAACTGACATGTTATATTTCCAAAGTATTTGCTATAGTTCCGACAGTAATTGAATTTTTAAAAGTACTCCAAAAAGATTTTCGGAATAGAACCCAAAGCCTATAGTTACATTCCATTTATTTACTATACGTTAGATTTAGTCTACTAACAAAGGGCTATTGTCTTGCACTGTAACAAGTTTTTATTACATTTTCCACATTAGGGAATCAATATTAAAATCATTTGGACCGTATTTGCCAGTCAATTGAAAAGGTCCAGTGGTGTAAATCGGTCAGGGATCCGTCACACACGCCGCGCCGTCTCATACATTCTCATACATACGCATGGCGGAGTGATTTGTGCGCGAACATTTCATTATGCAAACACCGGCCTGTTACACCGTTTACACGAGAGCTCGTTTGGCGCCACAGACTTACATCGATACTTCACACCGAATATAAAAATGTATCGTTTGACGAAACTCGTAATCGGCTATTCGTATTCGTAAGTGGCTTGTAAACTTAGTCTGATGCCGCTATTTTTAATACTGCTTCGGATCTAGATAGTAATATTGTTACAAGTAATTTACATCAATACATCAACATCTATGAAGAAGAATTAGAACAGTAAATTCTACTTTCTAATCCTTGTGACAAAAAGTAACATAAGATATGTAAAATATTAAATAGCTAATTTTTTATAAAATAATATCAAAAGCTACACATCGCAATGTTGAAGTAGACAATACCACGTCTGTGAGGGTCTCGAACCTATTAGTTGGTATTCATGACACGGCGGAGGAAGTATGTGAATCCTTGGAGCCACTTTGAGAATGCTCGCCGGCCGGAAACCCTTCGTATTGAAAACACAAAACTGCCGTTTTAGTCACACGACGTATCATCAGGCAACACAACGATATTCAATTGTTTTGGTTACAACATAAAGTTTCCCTATTTACCATAAAAAATTATGCTGATCATACTACTCATAAACACAGCAACGCAAACCAAATTGTCATTTTAATAGACAGATAACACCTGTATTATCTCAATATTTTTTTATTAATGCTCATTTTTGCATTATTCGATGTGTATACAAACAGGTTTAATGTAATGAAAATATTTGCCAATCTGTGCCAAGGGTCCATATATGAATGCATAAAATTTTAAGTCATAATATACTATGGCATAGGGTTTCTTGGCAGAATGATCAATTCGCATAACATTAATACCGAATAAATGTTAACGCGTACTTTCATTCTGCATAAATACTATTATCATAATGGTCAAAAAGCATAAATTTTTATTGACGACCTCCGTGGTCGAGTGGCTTTGTACACCGGTTTTCAAGGTGTCCCTGAGGTCCCGGGTTCGATCCCCGGTTGGGTCAATTTAGAAACACGAACTTTTCTATATTGGCTCAGGTCTGCGTGTTCGTGATACCACTGTTGTCTCTTCAACACAAGTCATTTTTACTCACAAGTGCTTTATCTACTTACTTTGGAATCGGATTGCATACATTTTTTACTCATAACGATTACTAAGCATAACAACTTGTGGCATAATGCATATACGCCAGCAGGTCGGTTCTGGCATGGCGTTGTTGGCCACAATGGAACCTAACCTCATCCTCGTTCGCTCGTCGTCTCACCTCTTCTGTTTTCCAAAGGTCTTAAATAACTAGTCTATCAAATGTTTTTTAGTGCTAATCAAATTATGACTACCAAGATTATAGTAATAAATTGCCATTTTTGTATTAAAATATGTTAAAGGTGTGTATCCTTTTCAAACTTTATACCTGTCTTTTCTAAAGTCTCTTCTCTAAAGTTTATCAAATGGCGGTTATCCCTTTTGCCCGTCATCCATCAATATTATGACTAAAAATTTATGCGAGCGAAACCGCACCCATGTGCCAATCAGCAATATTTAGAAATGTGAACAACTTTTACAATACCTTCCTAGAACAAAATAATGCTGATCTTGTTACGTCACTTACTGATATGTAAGTGAATATGAAGCCAAAATAAAAGAAGTTTTTTTTTGTATTGGCAATTTTTGATTGACTAAAAAGTAATCCTACCTCGATACAATGTATGTACTTCTGCATATCACGGGTCTGTATTAGTTACTTTTTACAGATAATTTCATTCAACTAAGTTAATCAGTAGCTATAAAACTGGCTAAGTCAGTTACTAGTCGGCTTATAAGACGGTGTATAATGGTGAAAACTTTTTAATTTCGCCGGGATTCGGAGTCGAGACTTCGAAATTAGTTTCTTTCGTGGTTCGAAGTGCTCCCAATCTTGGTAAATTAATTCGAAGCAAATTAAAGTTTGATTAGTAAGAATTCACACTATACATTCAGTACCTGGCTGAAAGCAAAATAGTTTGTGTAGTTTAATTAAATACAAGGGGAAGATAATGAAACTAGTGTCTAGGTATTGTAATGTGATGAGAATGTCAATATACGTTGTAGTTATTAGAATACCGTGTGAATGTTTATTTAGGTATTCAGCCTGTGATTATTGTAAAACTGTATTGAGAGGTATTTATAATAATAAAATAAACAAATAGCCAATGAACTAATTGTTACCTAATGTCAATTAGACTCTGCAGTCACAGTAAATAGATTTACCGACACAATTTCGCAGTAACTCATTAATGTAAAGGCATTTCCGCATAAACCTCCAACTGGCCTATAAAAATGTTTCAATTGCTCTCCGTGTGAAACTTCCAGGCTGGTGAACTAGGTTACTACGAAAAGTATCTCAAATTGGTTCTCGTAGCGTAGAGCTAACGTTTCATTTACGTGTTGGGAATTCTACTTTTGTAAAAGTATAAGTATCTTGTTAAAAAAATATCTATTAAATATTTTTTCTTCGATGTATCTATTCTTATTTTTTTCAATGAGTGTATCAGAATGTTATTGAAATACATTGATATGCATATTTAGATGTCAGATCATCAGACTTTATAAAGCTGATGAGTTTCTAGCCCCATTCTGGTCAGTTGAGCGCCATTATCATAATATAAAAGTAACATTGTCAGGAGAAGTAATCTCCATCCTACAGAAGTGCAGACGAGTAACGCAATTTCATAGTATACTTTACTAGAGAGTGAGGTTACGAAGCTCTATCTATAGGTAGAGCGTAAATGACAGTATTGTCAACGCAAGTGATTACGTAGCTGTGTTGTTGCCATCGTGCGTAAGCTCACACCCAAATGGAAGTTTAAAGTGCGTTATGTCAGTTATGATGAATTTTCAAATAACCCAATAATTTTATTCTATTCTTGGTTATCAATTGAAATGAAAGGTCTGAGAATTGGAATGAAAGGACCCAGCTTTATGAACTAATATGTATTGTTTATCAAAAGTACATCAGCCCCATGAACCCCACTCGATCGGTCTGAATTGAAAATATACTAGTTTAACAACTAGAATTATTTGACAGAATAATACATTCTGCTGCAAAATAATTGTGTTTTACTAAAATAATAATAACTTATATTACGTTTAAATTTCGATAGCACTCCAATGCATATTATCCTAAATGTAATTTCAACAACGCTTTTTCAAACTTCTCAAGACATGACACAAAGAGATTCGTTATCGCTCAAGAGCTATCTTCGGACGAATCCTTTGGTTTTCTTTACAGTTAGGTCTCTCTATTTCGAGGCTTTAAAGCAACTCAATCCATTTGCTGGCGTTCGGGCTTCAGTACCTATCCTTTTTGCGGCTTAAGCGTTTTCAAAGGAATACAATATTTCTACGAACGCCAACATTCAACGTACGAGGCAGCTCTGATAATTATTTTTAAATGTGCTTTCTGTAGTGCTTTGGGCAATATTTTTTAAGCTTACAGAAAAAAAATAATAAACAGTAGCACTGTTAATCATTATTGACCGAGCGAGCGCGAATCGTCTCCGTTTCAGCTTAGGCAAAATGCTTTTGTATGTCTGTCCGGCTGTCCGGCATTCTGTCTGTCCGTCTGTTCTCCTCCACAGGTCGCATTTCTCAACCGATTCTCGTGAAATTTTGTGATCAGGTTCTATAACTAAGTATATAGATTTTACTGTCGGTTCAGTTTTTGGAAATTTTCAAAATAGCGGAGATATGGCAAAAAATATATTTTGAGCCATTATTTCGATCTACAGAGCCACTAGTTATATTAACATAAAAAAGGTTAAAAAAGGTAGCTCAGTGAGCTGTAGACTTCGCTCGAATTGTATGCTGTTTAAAAATTAATCTATAGATGTCGCCACGAGGTAGGCATTACTTTTGAAAAGTTAACACTATGTGCTGTTTGGTAGGTTACAATAATAGAAAATATATTAAATAAAAAGCATTTTATTAATTCCTAATTTAAGTTTACATTTTGCTAACTAATTTCATCATATTTATAAATTTTTGAATTTTATTAGTTACATAATTATTATTATTACGTTTATTGATTAATTTTGCATGCAAATATTTAGTTTTTATTAATGAGAATCCCTCGGGAGGGTAAAGGCCTCCTCCATCCCTGCCCACTCTTTTCTGTCCCGAGCCTTGATGTGCCACTGCACTCCTGCTTGGTCTTTGATGTCATCAGCTCATAGTCAGTGCGGTCTGCCGTGTTTTTTCTTTCCTTTTGGACTTTTCCATAAGGTAATGCTTTTTGTCCAACATCCATCAACCAGTCTCGATATATGGCCAGCCCATTTCCATTTAAGTTTCAAGGAGTGTTGCAGAAAGGCTATCTGTTTAGTTTTCTTCCTTGTTTGTTTGGAATTGTAATCTGCGAATTTTTAAAATGGATCTTTCCATAGCTGATTGTCATGTTTTAATGTTGTTTCTTGCTTGTTTCTTAAGGACCTATTTTTGTGCTTCAATAAGTTAAGCAAGGGAGGATAGCATTATCTATAACTTTCTTTTTCAAGAACAATGGAAAGTTACTTTTTAGTATTTTTTTTGTAAGACCAAAACTTTTGCCATGTTGTATAAATTCTCCTACTGATATCTTCGATATTTTTATGTTTATGTTTGGTAGGTTAGGTATTCTTTTATAATATGTTAGCTAGAGCACTTCTAATTTTGATCATTTTTCGGACGAGTTTTATTTCGCATATTTTCGAAAAACCGGCTGTACAAAAAACTATCTGGCCACAAAAAAGCTTCAAAAATTGAAAAGAAAAGAAATTAAATCTGCTTAATCATAAATAATACCGCTGTACCACAGTCTATTAAATAAAGACTGTGCCTCTACTTAAGTAGGGTACCAGTAGGGTACCGCCTTTTTTTTCTGTTGCTATCACAGAATTGCGCAGTGGCTACGTACACACTTATATAGACACTGCGCAATAGAGCTCCTCTTTCAACGTAACTAAACTAATTATAAATAATATATCCAATCACTTATAAGACTACGTAGGTATAAAAGGCACTACTCTGTCTCAGTTGAAGGTTCTCCTAAAATCTGATCTAAGCCGTTGAGTTGAGCATATACGTTTCACAATCATCAATAGGATTCTCGCGCGTCGGTCGAGCCTATTTCGGCGCGGGACTGTCCCAATAACGAATGATGAGGGTTTATTCAGCCGTCCAAATATTAGTCTTTTTGTCGGATTTCTCGTGCCTTTTGATTGAGATATGTTTGTTGAATATGAGCATTTCAGTCCCTTATCATTTTCGAATGGAGTGGATTACTTTTATACGTCAATCATTTTTTTTTAAGAAAACTGTTTATGGATCAATTGCTGTAAGGTCTGTAGGTAACAATATTGTGTAGTGGTATCAGCGGGCTTACTCAACAGCACCTTTCCAATAACGAATTTTCGTGTCGTGATCGTTAATTTGACATTACAACGTTAGCGACGACCACGGCTTTACAATGCATGAATTTCGTTATTTCACATGCTAGTGTTCACCAAGTGTCCGTGTGCGTGGTTCTAAAAAATATCATAATTTCGTTTATGGTTCATGTAGGGTAACCCTAAGTAAGTAGCACTCAGAGAACCTATTTAACAGTCTTTGAAAGTAGGTCCTAGCTATTTTTATGTTCGAATAATTTGTGTTTAGATAAAAAAAAATCAATCGTCATTGGCTTAAAATTATAGTTTTTTCTATAATTTTAAGCCAAAGATGATTAGCAGTGTGTAAATTGACTTATACTTATATACACTTGTTCTTTAAGATTTAATAGATTATTCCGTAATTTGTTAGCCCAAAAAACCTTTATGATAAATCTCCATTCAACACTTCTTATAAAAAATAATAGCTCTCTTAATTATTAAAGTACCGTATTTTACATAGTTACCCTATATTTTTGACATATAACATTACTCTAACTCTATGGTATTGACAGAGCCAAGACAAAACACACCATTCAAGCCACGACATAAAGAGCTAAAACCAAATGGATTGTCGTAAAATCCAATTTTCAAACCATGACAACGCAAATATTGTATTAAATCAAAGCAACCATATTATATTAATTATAGAGACACTTGTAAGATTCTGAAAAATGTCTTAGCGTGTATGTTTATTTAAATCTTCGTGGTCTCCACCGTCATAGACAAGTTATGGGAGTGGTCATCGCAAGTGCTTACGCAAATGCACAATTTTGACAGCGATTTCGTTAATAATACGTTTAAGATCACGCTTTCCACAGATAATAAATACCACTATCCAAAACCTTGTAGTTATCGTCAAAATGAAATCCACAATACATATTTTTCACTCAATGTTTGGTATTTATTCATAACTTGGGGGTTGTTATTTAGGGAATTTTGCAATATATACCGTGATACCATCTACTTTTTTAATTTTAATCAAAATTTTCATAGCAAAAAATATGAATAAAGTAAAAACAGAAATATAAATAAAATAATTTTATCAAAAAATTCTTGTGGTATTTTTACAAATTAGAGTGAGAGCAAATACATTCTTTAGGTATACCAAACGGCATGTTGGACTCAGTCAGCGCGCAGAAAGCCACTCCTGGGCTGTCTCTTGCTGCCCCCCGCGCCCCCGTCGAGCCTAAATAGTAGGCTCGGCAGGAGAGCCGGGGGGTTCTAACCTCTCGCCAGAGGGGGGAGAGGGAGAGAGCCTTCTCCCGAACTCCCCATAAGGTTACCCACTCAGGTGGGCTGATCAGATAGGGTGGTCGAGAGGAGGCACCACTAGCAACTAACGCCTCACTACTTGCTCTCTCTCCGTCGATCAGTCACAGTGGATGTGGTGACAGTCTCCCTCCGACTTGACGGGTGGCTATCCAGGCCCCTACGTGGCGGGAGACGACCGAGCAAGTGTGATCGTCTTCCCAGACGGCGTGCACCGTGCAATGCCAACGAGCTCCATCGCCGGCCGGTAACACTACGGGATGAGGCGGTCATACTGACACCTTCTTCTCCCCAACCGTCTGCGGCGGATGAGAGCCGCCTGAGCGTCCTCTTCGCGCACCCTTTCCGCTGCCTCCTTTTGGAGGATCACATCCTCGCAAAAGAAGACTGCCGCTTGCCAGCATCTGTCACTGTCCAGCATCTGGCTAACGATGCTGGGCAGCGAGAGATCCGGCCCTACAACATCCACGAGGTCTCAACGTTGCGCCGACCACGCAGGACACACCTCTAGTGTGTGCTGCGCAGTGTCCAGCGCCTCGTCACACCCGTGACACTCCGGCGTTTCCTCGCGCTGGATTAGGTGCAGATACTTACTGAAGCACCCATGCCCGGTAAGAATCTGCACCAGTTTGAATGTCAGCGTCCCATGACGCCGCTCCATCCACTCCACCAAGAGCGGGCGCACCGCACCCACCGTCCGCTCGCCCGCCGGCGGAGTCTCCAGCTGGAGGCGCCACTCTTCCATTAGCTGTTCCTCCGCCCGCCGCCTAACCTCATCAACTTCAGCGGGGGCCAACAGGTACTCTGTGCCATAAGCTTTTTTGCTACCGGGTCGTATCAAAGAATTGTGGGGGTTTCTGTTAATATAACAGACTACAAGCCGTCACATTCAAGATGTAGTGGATGCTTTGAATACTGATGAGATAGTAAAAAACCTCCTTCAAAAAACCTTAAAAATACTGCTATAAAAACAACTTCAAAAAGCGACAGCTTTAAAAAGCAAGAAATAATATTCAAATCTGCATTATTACTATTCAAGTACGCATATCTGATATTAAAAAACGTCTTTTGAACTCGGGTGGGGCCAAAAGATATTTTCCTTTGTTAATTTATATAAACTTTTATCGTGGTTTCTCTTCTCAATTTTATTTAATTTTTATAGCCCCAACCGACTTCATAAGACGTTTTTTTAATATCAGATATGCGTACTTGAAAAATGTTTCAATCTCGTCGGAGATGTTTACTTAAAGATCGAGCTCTACACTACCACCCTTAAAAGGCAGCAAAAATTACAGTAGCATGCTCTTAAGGCTAGACTACCAGCACCTGTTAACTCGATTGCTGATGAGGATGGTGATGGTAATGGAGTTGAAGATCTTTAAATGAACATCTCCAACGCCAATTCAAGTGACCTGAGTCAAGGTAGGGGGGTATTATCGTCGCTAATATCCAGATTGGTGTCATAAGCCACTAACCTAAACCACCCGAATGGTCAATCCGTTACTCGACAAAAGGCATTGTAAAAGTTTCAATAAATTCGACAATGTTGTTAGGATATACGTACTAGAAAAAATGGACTCAACCGTAACATCTCAGACGGGGCACGAACCCGCACCCTTGGGATTCCGGCCCAATGCACTGACCAATAAGCTATTGAGTTGCTAATGGGATAGGTGATTTTTTTCTAGCAAGTATGAATAAAATATTATTGTATAATATCACTGTGAATGCGAATGAATGAGACCCGTGCCCAGCAGTGGGATAAAAAATACCCTATGTCCTTCCCAAAGGTCACATCTATCCGTACCAAATTTCGTCAGGTCCAGCAGCGGTCTAGGCGTGAAACGCAACTTTCGCATTTATATAATTAGAAAGGATTAGTAAGGATAGGGATTAAATACAACTCATATTGTTTATATTTATATTTATAGAAGAACACGTTAATCAAATTATAATAAAACACGTTTAGACAATAAAGCATTAAATTATACCTAAAACAACTTCCTATGAATAACACCTAGTCCAATACAAGTAACTTTTGTTTTGTTTCGGCACTTTTTGACTTAATATGTAAAATATAATTCTATATAATATTAACAAAACATTATTATTTCATATATCAAAATAAAATAAAATAATTACTAATATTAATCAAACAAGTATTAATAATTAAGACGCCGACGAATAGTAAGCTTCCCATACAAACGTGATACCAAAATGATTTGCAATTAATAGCATAATTAACTCTTCTTGTGATGTTATTCGGATTAAGACAGCATATTATGTCTAGACTTCTATTAAATAAAAATTCCAAAATTAACTAATTTTGGTATTACGTTTGTATGGAAAGCTCACTGTTTGCCGGCGTCTTAAGTATTGTTATCTATGTTAAAAACTAAAAATAATATAATAATGTAACAACGTTAAATACCTATAGTGCTTCTCTGTACACAATAATGATGATCGGTTTAGTAGTTACGATACGACGTGGAGGTGTACAAACATACTTTCGCATTTATAATATTAGTAAGTAAGGACAGTAACCACGTTGGGGCCTTAATCCAGGTTATAAACTATCTGTGTGCTAAATTTCACTCAAATCCGTTCAGCTGTTTTAGCGTAATTGAGTAACCAATGTGAGCTGCACTTTGTCTTGAGTCACAAATCGGGATGTATGGGCGTCATGGACGTGTCGGCAGAGTTGGAGAAACAGCCCTAACAGAAACAGTCATAGAAGAACGAGCTGACAGAAAGGTAGATTGGAAGGTATTTTGGAGAGGCAGGGGTGCAAGTCCGTAGGTGGTGGCAGGAATATTGTTTCACCTGAAACCAATCATTATGAACATTTCTGATTATGTAGAAAAACATAATAATAAACTTTTGTACTTATTTAGTGAAAATACAAGTAAATATGTACGTACAGGTTAGATTGTGATTAGAAAATTTAAACATGCTTTCTTCAGGCACATCCACGTGTGAGGGCTCGGGAGTCGAATCACCCCTGGTAGAGCTTGATTGTGCTTGCTAAAAACATTTAAACTCTTTTTTTAAATTGCTTCTTGTTGACTCACAATAATGATAATTAGATTACGAAAAGATAAAATTTATAAAAACTAACAATGAATCCATGCTCCACAATACCGCCTTGAACCCTTTCTTCTAGTGGTGATACACACTGCCCGCTACTTGGACCTCCACCTGTACTTCTCTGGTTAACTCGTATTGACATAGCCTTTTTTTTTGTTCGTGATTTTAAGTCCGACCACACCTGTAAGCATGCAATGTTTGATGATTTTGATGATTGTTTAAAACATACTGAATATTAGGTCTAAAATAGTAGGTAACCTTTTTCCACTTTTCTACGTCCTTACGGACTCCACAACCAAGGGCGTTTAAGGTCGTTATTAAAGCGTTCCACAACCTTTCAGACCTTAAACGCCCTTGAGAGCTCCCTTGAAGCCGTGCAATAACATTCCTGAAACCATTTTCAACAGTGATAAGTTAAGGCTTTGGAATTGAAATCTAAAGAAAATAAACTTGTAGGTACTCACCTTTCCATAAAATCAATCATGGCTAAATATTGCTCGTTGCTTAATTGCATTCGCACTCCACTTGTTGATTCCAAAACGATCGATGTAATTAATATTATTATTTAAACCCAAAAAGTCTGTCAAACCCTTTGACATTGTCACAAATACAAAGAGTATAATAAAAGAGGATAAAACCACAGTCAAAAAGTCTATGTGGTCGTGGTGGTCGTTATCCAAACGTTTACGATCGCGAATGTGCTGTTGGGTACCAATTTGACTGATGATGTCAGTGTTTCACAGTGAAATAAAAATTCACGGTATATGATTTTAGTTGCTCGATAGAGTAACGAAAAAAGCCGATAGAGGAGTCGACTCACTGACTATATCTTACACTGTTTTACGATCACGAAAACGCCGAACGTTCGCGAGTGCTGTTGAACACAGTTTAGTGCAGTGAAGAATTTGTGTGGTAGTAATGTCTTGGTCTGGCAATGTAGATCTACTCTCAATCAATTAGGCTAAAGTATAGCATACCTCAATTTCATTTCAACCTAAGCACTACTTATAAAGTTAAGCAATTTTATAAAATTATTATATTTTCAAAACATTTACATCAAAAATATTTGCCATAAGTGTACTTATATCAAATCTTTCCGGAGCAGAGCTTTATCCATAAAATTCACCATAGCAAAGAGAAGCTGACAAAGTGGCAAAAACGGCTGTTATCAAAGCGGTGTGTAATCGAGCTCATCAGGGGGTCTACTTCCAAAGGGAATGTTTCGAATTCCAGAGATAATTTAAAAGACAAATTAAAACAAGTGCTGCAAATGCAATTTTAACTGTTTCCATGTTTAAGTCACAGTTTAATTCTCAGAAGGGAAAGATTGTATGATTCAGGGTTAATTCTAACTCTGTCTTTCTTTGGTTTTCTAGCAATTAGGCCACGCGCTTCCCTTGTTGTGATAAAAGGACATTCGAAGGACGTATCGAAAGTACGGACTACATGCAACACAGAGTCGACCCCCAGATTCCAACCTGGCAGGTCGTTACGATGCGAGCTGATCGCACTTTAGATACCACTAGTGGTGACCGATAAGGTGAATGAGAGATTTTATCCGGCCACTTGCCCTTCTAATGATTTAACATTTTCTTCAAACTGCTGCTAATTGAGAAATAAAAAAAAACACATCTACCTTTTATATTTGCACGAGGGAAGAGCGGTGCATGTGTAATATACAGACTAGAGAGTCTTTTTATTACATTTTTGACCGAGCGAGCGCAAAGCGCGAGTGAAGCGACTCTGCTTCAGCTTCGGCAAAAATGCTTTCGTATGTCTGTCCGGCTGTCCGTTTGTTCTCCTCTACAGGTCGCATTTTTCAACCGATTATCGTGAAATTTTGTAAGCAGGTTCGATAATTAAATAAATTTTATTTTGTTAATTCAGATTTTCGATTTTTTTCGAAATGGCGGAGATATGGGGATAATAATATTTCAGCCTTTCCGAAAAATGTTGAAAAATGACACAAAAACGTAACGTCTACAGAACCGCTAGTTTATTTAGATTCACTGGTGATTACTAACATTAAAATTAAAATTTAAACTTATGAACTACTTATTTAGCTGAATGTAACAACCTTTCAAAATAATAACCTTAAGTTAGGCTGTTTTTTATTCATAGTTATCTATTAATGAAAATAAAACTTGAGTATGTATATATTATGTCTCCTTTATGTTTATTTTATTCCGTTTGTTTGTTTCAGGTTTTGCAACAATCAATAAATCGGTAAGTTTATTTGAAAATATATTTGAATGATTATAGAATTAATTCAAAGATGGCTGAAATAACATTAATTTGTCGTAGGATTGATACCTAATCGGATATAGTTTCAGTGACGATTAAAGTAAGGTTAATTGTTAGACATTTTAATAGACCAACGAAACCTTTGAAAAGAGACTTTTAATTTGGTTTTCTGTTGCCAAAATGGTATGTTCACACAATCAGAGTATTTGAAATGTTTACTTATAGCACCGGTAACGTTCGCGACAGATCGTTATTTATCGGTGGACGATCCGCAAATATTGTCAGTGTGTAATTTATTGTTCAATAGGCGGGTGAACGCTCGACTGTAGATGCGATTGAATTTATGCGTTTGTTTTGCATTTTTAGAGCGTTATGCACCGCACTGTTGAGTTTGATAAAAATAATCAAACCAACCCAATCGGGCTTGATTTAATCACTGGTATTGTACTCTTGCTTGTAAATCTGTCGTCATTTTATAATCTTAAAGTCCCAAATGATTTTAAGGCTAGCTATTCGTTTTATAATCTCACTGAGGTAATAAGGGTTCTGACCCTTAACGAAAAAAATTAATGCGGCTAGTGCTCAAAGAAAGATTTGTAATGTTAATAGAGAAGATGCTTTGTCGAATACTGCTGCAAAAAAAATGGAAAAGCAGACTCAGGTCTTGTAAATTTGACGATATAATGTTCCTCGCTGTGGTATCTTTTTTATTTTTAGTACAAAAAGGCCGTGAACTTTTCGACTAACTCATATATTTTTTAACACCACACGTAATTTAAAGTTAAACCACAGTAGTTTGTATACATTTCCACTGTTCAAGGATGTTCATATTATTTAAAAAATATATTGCTTTCACATTTCCATTATCCTTTACAAGTCGAATACAGTTGAACAGATCAAAATAAAGTGGTTTTTGACAACTCCTTGGATCTACCGGCATATAATACATTCCCTTTGCACAGAGTCTTTCTACGTTTCACTGTTAAGGCGTCTTGGGACCCACTGGTATTTGCAGTAAAATCAATTCGAAACGGCAAATATTGGAAGTGAAGTAACAAACTTTAAATATTTCAGTAAGAAAACTATTGGTGAAAGGGAAGTAGGTAGTTACGATTCTGATTGAAAAGTAATATGGCGTCTCTTTTGGGACTTGATACGATATTTTTCTTTTTGAGCGTATCCATGGTGATTCGACTATCAGTCTTAAAACCAGAATCAAAACCTTGAGGGATATAAATACTTTTGATTCCCCTTGTAGGTAAATGTGTGCTCGGTTCGGTAAGGCATGTTTTAATTCTTTGCTTTTTATTTACGATATTTCAGTATTATTATGTTAATATTATATTGATTGGGCGACTGAAACTACACCGGCGACTGTTAATCGAATACCTGAATACTTGACTACTAGAATTATTGAGGTTATTGAGGTATTGAGCGGTTAGTAATAATATAGGTTTGCGACAAGCGCCAATTGTGATTTATAAAAAATATAATGTAAACGAGTAGCTACCTATATGTGGGAAATAAATAATCTAAGTTAACAGTGAAAGTTCTAAGTAAGTAAAAAAACTGGTATTTAAATTTTTTGTTTAATGTCTTTTTATTATATTATTTTACGTCTATGATATACCTCTTTGAAATCCTTATGATAAGCTTCAGCTACCTTTAATTTGATACCCATATTGTAGTATTCTAAAAAAAAATATTAACAACATCTCACAGCCGCAAATCCGCAATGTTGGTTTTATAACGTCACTTCTTACCTAAGAACACTTGAACTGTCAAGACAAATCTAACGATATCTAAAATAGAAATCCGTTCAGCCGTTTGAAAGATATGAGGTAAAAAATAATAATACATACAAACATACATATTATATACATAAATACAAGATACGCGCGAAAAACAACCCTTTCCTTGCAGTCGGGTAAAAATAGCACTTTTGAAATAAAGTATATGCTAAAATTTGAATATAATATGTGCCGTATAGTTGTCATTAAAATAGAAATTTGATCGCCCAATAATTATTGTACTGATCGTTCTGAATAACTAGAAACTCAGATTTGTATTTTATAGTCGCCAATTTTCAATACGTAATTGTAGTCGCCCTCAGTCTGACGCCCACTTAGTATTTCAATAAGCTATATTATTCAGTATTTTTGATACCTTGAATTTACTATTGCTCGGTTAAATATTACCCAACCCATATGCAGTTTAGTAACCGTATCCATTAATTACTAGTGGCTAAGTAACTAACCCAGTTTATAAAGCCCTTCAAAAAGATCATAGTGAAGACTCAAGTACTTCAGCGATCTCTTCGCCATAATATATATATATTCAGCTATATGAGAAGTACCTACTTCCGCCGAGCTACGGAGCTAGGTGTATGTGCTCGGAAACCGTGGTCCAACTGAAAGATGTTGGAATTTGTATTTATGCGAAGTGCTTAAAAAACTTCGATATCGTGAGTCAAGTCTTCATACATGTTAGCTTGAGGTAGTGCGACCTCACGCCTGCGTAATGTTTACATATTGTACTTTTCGCTGATCCTGCATTTCATCGGCATTCGTCGATTGCTTATGTAATTTTAATTATTATGTTATGTTGTGTATGATCCATATAAGATCCAAAGTAGGTCAAAATAAATGATTATTATACGGTATGATCGCTCCAGTACAGGCTCAAAGTCCTGCTAATTGAGCGAATAAACCGCTCACAACGCATTGTGGTCACTGCCAAAAAGCCACAACGCGAAATTTGTGTTGTGGCTCTTATAAAAACGCCCATGACGCGTTGTGGTAATCACAGAAAGACCACAAAGTAAAAGTACGATGGTCATTAAAAAAACGTAAACAAACATTTTTTTAAGGTTGAGCTCGTTACCCACGTCTTACCTTTGAAATGTGAATTCTAAAGCTGTAGACTATTTCCAAAGAATTTTGAGAGTTTGCTATGAAAACAAACTTCGGGACAGGCATTCTTCCCTTTTCTTTCTACACCGATTAAAAATTGTCTCTGAGTGAAAGTGATAAGATCAAAATTTGCCTGTATGTGTGGGACAACAAAAGAAACAGAAAGCGGAGGAAAATCCATCCAATTCTAAATCTTATTTCAGGTGAGATACAGTCGTTAATCATTAGAACGTTTTCGACTGGTGTCAATATTTTAATCTATTTGTATTTCTTTACGTGTACTTAACAGGAGCAAAACATAATTTCATATTTTTTGAAGTCCTCGGTTCATGCTTTGAGCAACTGGCGATCTTCCAAAACCTTTGTCTTGGATATTCCTTAAAAGATATTTAATCTTATTTTCAGTTCTATTGCAGTCAAAATCCTATTTTCTTAGGTGTAAAGTTCAAAATTCAGTAACGTAATAATATAATACGTACTAGGACTCAAGAGACGTATTTATATTCCTTGCCTAGACCCGTTTTAAAACATATTTTCTTGGATGTGATAAACTTTACACAATGAAAATGTGGGCTGTTTCGTATTTTTTACTAAACTACCATTTTCGCTAAAACGTAACTTTCTTGTCTTGAGAACGCTCGCCATAAAAAAATATACGGCCTTCAAAGAGAACAATATAGAAAATCTTAGTAAATCTAATCGCAAACCTAATTTCAATGGGGTGGCGATTCGATTTTATAAGCGATTGTCAATAAAAAACGCTAGTCGACTAAGATCGACCAGCAAGTCGCCTGGAAAATCAACCTGTGCTAAATGCCTTAGATTTTTGTCAACTGATGACAAGTATAACAACTGAGTATATTCGAAATGCTAATCAGACAAAGAGAATTTTGATATAGCAATGTTGAACAATTTTCGTCGGAATCTGACTTAAGGGCGGGCGAAAGGGCGATCAGAAATTTGTGATCAGATGTTATTCGATATAGTGTGGAGTGTTTCCAGTTGACCTAGAATTATAAAATTTGCTCAAGTAAATGAAAAATGATTGAGTAGTTAGTTATTAAAAAATTAATGTACCCCCGACGCATAAAACATCTAAAAAGTTAAAAATTTAATGTGTTGGTTGGCCCTTCTATATAATTTAAAATTTGTAATTTGTAAGTAATATTTTGATCCTAGGGTCATACATAAACGAAACCGCATCAAAATCGGTCCATTAGTTTGGGGATACGTTGCCTCAGACAGACAGATACACACGCACACACGTCAAACTCACACTCGTAACACCCCTCTTTTTGCGTCACCGTCGGGTGTTAATAAAATAGCACTCTCAGTGCGCGAGCCAGACTCGCAGTCAGCACTTATCCGGCTTTCTTTAGTTAGTTTTTTGAAAATGCTTCCTTATAATCTTAAAAAATAAAACGAACGTAACAAACGAAAAGAGTTGGAGGTTATTCTAAGTTTCTTAACGAGTGCAGTAGATTTAATTAGCAAATTTGTGGAGTTCCGCTAGCTAAGTTGCGGGCGAAGTGGTCGCAGAGTTGTGAGCTCGTCACCATTACACTTAACAAGCATAATAGATCAGTGCTTGCTTTAACTTAGTTTAGTTCGCGTAACCCATAGTGCAGGGATCGCAAAACAGGAAGGTGATGTTGGTGTTACGGGTTATGTGAGAAATACTTAAGACCATTGTTGCGGTTTACGACAAATGGGATACAACACTGCTTCACGGTAGAAAAACATAATCTTCAATATTATTTATTCATTATTTTTTATTTAAAATTAAATATAAATTTCTTTAAAACTACGATAACGTCTCTCTCTGTATCAAAACTGAACTGGTGTTGATATTTAAAAACGAAACTAATACCGGCTGTACCCTCTCGCCGAGACACCATGAGACTGGCCGCGCTCTCTTTCTCGCACTCGCATTCAGGGCACTCGTGCGTACTCTCGTACGAGTGCACTCGGGAGAGAGTGTACAGCCGCCATAAGAAATGAAACATAATTTCGCATATCAGTATACTAGTAAGTATAAGTAGGCTCTAATATTTCAAGCGAAACGAAATTAAACAGTGTCCTAACTTACAAATAACCAAAACTAAAAATGGTAAATGCAAGTTCAAGTTTCATATCCGATCAAATCCATGGTAACTTACACCATCGCGCAAACAAACCGCGCGACTTACGACCGGTGAATTCAATTTATTCCGGCTTATTGGATACGAGTATCATGCTGCCGGTGAGAAACGGTCCGATAATATCGCCATCTAACTTTAAGACATTTTTAATTTAGCTCCACTGTTGTTTTGATTAGAACAGTCGATAGTTTCTCTCGCACTCAATTTGAAAATGGGTTACCCGGCAGAAGTGTAACTTTCTACTCTAGACATCGCGCGTCACAACATTCACAACTAGGGTTGCCAACTTTACTTTAATAACGTATCCTACGTTATTTTGCTTCATTTTACTTTATACTTTGAATAAAAAATATGTATCAAAAATACTTTATAATTTATATGTCTGGATTATGCATGGAATGGAATGGAATATTACTGCTCACAGTCAATGTGAGTGAAAGAGAGAAAACGATAGTTTACGGTAACGTAAACAGTTTGCATAAACTTATGGTAGGGCCCACAGACCTTCGAAATTTCCGAACGTGTCAAAAAAAAGTGTCAGTCAATGTTCTTTGTCATATTGAAAATTTATTTTTTGTCTGCAAATACTTTTTTATACTTGTCAGAGAGTTACATACGTTATTTTCGTAAAAAAAAGTTGGCATCCCTACTCACAACGTCCAGAGTATAATGTGAAGGTCATCAACATCTCTTTTTATGTGGACTTATAAGAGCTAGAGGGGTGATAATAAATTTCAGTTTCCGGGTCCGGGTCAAAGACCTATATTGAGCACGCAGTTGCACATTTATTTGCCAATAACCATCAGCCATTTTAATGTCCCCACTGCTTAGGCACAGTTCTTCCTTATAAGGAGGATGGGCCATACGACCACGCGGATCCAATGTTGATTAGTGGGTGTTAACGACTGCAAATGCAGCTGGGCAAACGGCTGACGTGCCTTCCAAACCACGGAGGAGTTTGAGATACTATATTTTTGATCACCCATCCCATGACCGACTCTTGTGAAGGTTGCTTAACTTTCGCAATCGCTAGGCCAGGCGCTAAGCCACTGCGCCATCGAGCTATTTGATTTTTCTATATGAGGATGTAATTTAAAACTATTTGCGGCTCGCAGATAGAGAAGTCTGCTTATATAAAGTTTAGACATCAACTCGAGTGCATATTTCAGAAAAAATGATTATTACACTATGAAAATATGTAGATACACTGGTGCGCCCGAATATTTTTCCTGTTAGTAAAAGAAGTTTGTTTTTAATTGTGCAGTTCGAGTTCCAGTTTTGTTTCACACACATCCACCGAGCGCCGAATTGTTTCTTGTTTCCAACTCGACGTGTAAATATGGAGTGCATACATTTGCTCGCACGAATTCCAACTTTTGACGTGAAATCAATGTTTGTTCAGTTGTAGCTTGTGAGTTTTACGACTGCACAAATTACTCTCTCGTCTGAGGGTTGAAATTAAAAGACGTTATCGAAAATATTAAATTCAAAATATTATTTAGTCACATCAAAGACATCATAAAGTAACAGGCTATTATGCTGCCGTCTCAGTCTCACCAATCATTTTTTCAAGCAGATGATAATTGTTCTGGTGCTAAATATTTTCAATGACCACTAACGTAACAGGAATTTAAAATGCTTTATCGGAACCTCTTTAGAAAGGTCAGGGGTTTATTTCGAAGTCAAATACACTTGCTACAAAAACCTATTATAACAAGAATTTATTTTCCAACATGTTGTAGTCATAAAGCATTGCACTAGAGTGCGCAGTACAGTCGCCGTTAAATCTTTTCTCGTGGATTGCAATCAGGTCGCGTCAGTAGCGCGCGTCGCCGCGGCCAATTTACCGGCGCTCCTCACATCGCTGCACCTGCACTAATAGCTACGGTGCATGCTCCGGCTTGCTGCACCACGTTGCCTTGAATGAGGAGTTTTCAATTACATGTTAAAAAGTAGTGGTACACAGTAGATGTCGCTTTCTTTATATACATAGCTTAACGGTTTTTTAAATCAAATCCAACTTACTATTCACCTTGTTTCAAAAGTTCCTATATGTTGTTGTTGAATTTCTGATATGTTGTTGATGTACGTGGTGAAACTACAACTAGTTACAATCCTGATAATCACGTTGCCTTGAATGAGGGGTTTTCAATTACATGTTAAAAAATAGTTGTACACAATAGATGGCGCTTTATTTATTCCCATACGTATGTACCTTGTTTCAAAAGTTCCTATTTGTTGTTGAATTTCTGATATGTTGCTGATGTACGTGGTGAAACAACTAGTTACAATCCTGATAATTATTCTTGGAATAAAAACGATTATATCACTTAACTTGAATGTTTGTGTTTTATTTTTTGTCTCGAATCCACTCAATATTTGCTATGAGCGGATCTGGGACAAAATATTTGCTTTGTGATATCTGCAGATCATTGGTTTTACTCTTTGTTTATGGACCTAAATAATTGTTTACTTTTTTTAGGTTTTAAAATTAAGTTTATTTCATAATATTTACCTATTAAAATGTATTTACAAATTAATTACAGTATAAAATTTACAAACAATACTGATATACCTAAAAACGTTTCAGCAATCTGGGCAAATCTTTTAATATACTGTAATACGTCAACACACTTTCCACAGAATTTCGCGTTGTTCATTTAATTGAAAAGGTTAAATTCCAATTAACTCACTTGATGAATAATTTCATTATATTATATTGTCTTCTGTTCAAATTTTAAATTAAACCTGGGTATCCGGAACCTGTAAGTGTAAACAAAGGGCCTATTACATAAAATGAATTACGATATTCGGACGATTACTAACTCATGTATAACGTCCAAAACAAGTAAATCGAACGATTAATATCTTCCGACAATCGCGACTCTCTTTTTACACGACTGCCTAAAAAACAGAGTGTAATCTGTTCAGGATTCATGTATGTTTGTGAGTTTCTTTATTCCACCATAACGTCTAAATGCCGTAACGGATTTGAATGTATAGGGTATCGTTAGAGTCCATACATCATTCCGAGTGACAATGGCATTTTTATTCTTCAAACATTAGAATATCAATTGAAAGGCTTTGATGAGCACATTCAAAAACTATATAATTTGTCGCTAAAATGTGTTAAATAAAAAAAACATGACTGCCCTGCCAAAAACGAACTATTATTTTTGTTGTGATAGGCCCTTCAAGTTTACCAAAGTTATCAGCACATTATACACCCAAAAGCATCCAAATAAAATACTACTAATAGTATTTGCTTTGCTTACAGTAAAAAAAAATATCTTAAGTAATACACTAGAAAAAGAAATCGACTCGCCAGATCATTTCTCAGGCGAGACTCGCATCCACGACCTTTGGAAGTCCGGCCCAATGCTCTTTTAAATGAGCTTCCGAGTCAATAATGACAGTCGAAATTTTTCTAGTATATCCTACTCTTTCGCTGTAAGCCAGCGTTATTTCATTAATGTGAGGAAACACCCTCGACATCCTATTAAACTATATTTATTTATGTTACATGTTTGACGACCTTTAACGATTTGATGATCTTTTGACGACCTCCACGACGATTTTCCATAACACTAGTGGTTTAGCTACTTACTTTGGAATCGGAGCAATGTATGTGATGTTGTTAGATATTTATTTATTTTATTTATTTATCTTATTATCATGAGTGAAACTTTACGATTAGTTTACGTTCAGCTGAATAAATAATTTACTGACCGCACTTTACCTGGATATACGGAACAAAGCTGCTGAATACTGAATCTGTTGGGTTGAAATTCAGCAGTATATATGCAGTACGTACTGCGATATAGTCTCCATTGCTTGCACATCGAATGTTGCAAATACAGCCAAACAAATATACTCAGGATTATAAACATGATTGCACATTCCTGCTTCAATGATATTTCAATAATAAGTAAATAAGTATTCGTATTATAGTGTTTTATTTCATTTCCAAACAGCAGTTTATCCGCTGATAAATTACCAAGAAATTTCAAAAATATACTTAATATCAGAAACCAAACAACTAAACGCGTATTCGTAAAATAGATAAAGTTATTTCTTTCCTGTGATTTTTCAATTCAAATTTCGAATTTTATTCGTTGTCCCCAACAACAGCCTGAATACTATATGACGTCAACATAATTGTTTGATGTTTCGTAATACGTTAGTTATTCATGATGACACAATGCGTTTGCAATTAGCTATAAAATTATTTGTGCTTTGCCATGGAAATTATAGAACATGATACACTTCCAAATACTATCATAATAATATGCAATAGTTTTATATAAATAGTATCCTCTTGTTTGGAATAAGTTTTGGGAAGAGCGGGTACTCCTACCACAAGTGCTTTTACAATACTTAAAAGGAGTGTTCCAATAAATATTGAATTATATTGATTGAGGAACTGTTATAAACTTGACGGTTTCACTTTTACTATTATATTTTAATTGAAATTGATAGCATTTTGTATAAATTATAGGCACTTTACGGAAATGCAATGTCATTGACGACCTCCGTGGTCGAGTGGTTTGAACGCTGGTTTTCAAGGTGTCGCCATCTCTCAGGTCCCGGGTTCGATCCCCGGCTGAGTCAATTTAGAAAACGAACTTTTCTATATTGGCTCAGGTCTGGGTGTTTGTGTTTACCACCGTTGTCTCTGATTTCCATAACACAAGTGCTTTAGCTACTTACTTTGGGATCATAGCAATGTTTGTGATGTTGTCTAATATTTATTTATTTATATTATATATTGTATTGGGGGGGTCATTTAATTTTTAATTAACTTAATTGTTATTTCATACTTTTTAAATTACTAGTAGACCCGCTACGATCAACACTCTATTTATTCCGTCATTCACCTCAATCATTTTCGGAAAGAAATACAAAATTGTAAAAGAAAATCATGCTAGCTGAAATCCTCTTATTCTAATAGGTGTACATAAAATACAATTTTCACCATAGAGCCTCGAACATTATCCAAAACCTACCCATTGAGACCATTTTAATGAGACAAATTGCTGAGGAGTTAGGTAACCCTCAAACTACTTGGTGCTGAAGCATCAGTTCAAGTAACAGTAGACCAAATTAATCGGGCCTGTGAAAATTGGTAAGACTCTTTTGTCAAGTAGGAAATGAGCTACTGATCTTTAAACGGCTGAACAGATCTTCATAAATTGTAGCTACGACTAAGAACCATCTTGATCATGCCAGATTTCAAATAAAAAAACCGCATCAAAATTGGTCCATTAGTTTGGGAGTTACGTTGTTACAGTAGACCACACACATACGCAACACACACTCGTCAAACTTATAACACCCCTCTTTTTCCGTCGGGGGTTAAAAATTAACCTTATTTCTATCTGCAATAATTACAAGAGACCAAAAAGGGTAAGATAAATAAGTTAACTTTGATATTTGTTAATATGATAATGATTATAAATCAATCAAATGACAATGAATAAAACTATAGGTATTTATGTACAATAATTTATGCTAAGTGCTTCAATAAAAACAAATAAAAATAAAAATGACCACGTGTTCAAAGTAATATTTATTTATATTTACACAACTAATTAAATTATGATTTATTTATTTTATTTATTCTAAATAAGGCCAATTTCTTAAAACTATTGCACGTAAAACCCGTTTTTGAACTTTTGCACGCATTTTATAATATTGTAACGTTATTAACGTTATAAACGTTAGACGTCATTCACAAGACCTTGACTGATTCCTCTTTTAAGAAATTGGGCTTATTTAGAATAAATAAAATAAAATCGACAGGCGGCGCTAGTTGGCTCATGTCAGCCCCTTAAGTGATTCCACCAAATACACGGTTGCATCATACAGTATCTTAATAAAATCTACGATTACCTGTTCTTATATTGTAAAATATCATATGAACTGAAAGCTATTATAATTAATAAAACTTTCAGTGTAGGTTCACTTAGAGGTGAATGACCTGTGTAAACGCTATTCTATATCCTTGCAATGAAATTATAAAATCCCGTGGATCCTGCACAGTTGATCGAGTCAATAATTCATTCGCGCCGCCGGTTCGCCGTACACTGCGCGCGCCCATAAACAGACTTATTGAGTTGTGTACACATCAATCGATGGAATATTAGGCGGGAACGAACGATGCATATTGAATTTAATCATTGAACACTCCATAGACGGAGGACTTGAAATAATTAAAATCTTATTTTATTATAGCATTTGGCATACAAGCACTGAACCTACAATCTCAGTCATACATTTATATCAGTATGGGACAGTTGTCCATACAATTTTTACAAACGTAACACAATGCACTATAAGTCAATCTGAGTTTTTGAAGTAAGGATAATTTGAGAGTCTCGATTCTGCGAAGCTCTTTAATGGGTGATTGCCCTTTCACAGTACTGGGCAACTGCTCAAAATAACTTTGATAGATTTTCAATGTTGGAAAAAAATACTTATATTCAAAATGTGACAGACTGCAGCCATTAGTTTCTTTCTTGAGCCAGTCAATGTAAAATACTTAAACTCTTTGAAATTCCCTTTGAAACTTGTTTAAAATAAAAAATATTTATTTTCATCAGTATCGTAATTCAATAACAAGCGTGTTCCTGAATTATTCCCGGCGGAATCCCGCCTTTCACTATCGCCATTTATCATCGTCGTGACGGAAAAAATTACGTTGGCCTTCGGGCAAGTGGAAGCGGTTGGGGAGGCGCCTTTGATTTATACCGTGCATGTCTCTCGAGGCTTTATTGTTAATTAAACTTACACTTTATCAATAAAAAACCTTTTTCTTTTATAGTAAGTTACAAATCGTGTTTGAAAAGCGATATAATGTTGATGAGACTTTAGAATCGGAAAGTCATAGCTTTAGAGCTGGGGCCTATTTTTGAAATAATTCGACGATCATTCGGCCGGCGTCGAGCGCTCTTTACTACTCTTTTTCATTCGACATAGCACTAGTGACTCCGTGAGCTGCCATCACGTTTGTTACTTTAAAAAGTATCTCAAATTGTATGTTGTTTAAAATTAATCTAATAGACGTCGCCAAGAGGTTTTTAGAGCAGTACTATGTGCTGTTTGGTATATTATTTGATATAATTGAAGCTAGATGGCGATTCTAATTTTGAACATTTTTCGAAATGGGTGAATTTTTTTTCGTTAAGTAAATTGCGAAAAACTGGCTCGAAAAAATATTTTATTTAATTATCGAACCTGCTCACAAAATTTTACGAGAATCGGTTGAGAAATGCGACCAGAGGCAAACAGACGGACCTACAAATACAAAAAAATTATCAAAAACACGAGCGGTAAAAGCTCATATATTTTTTTTGCATTTCATATAAGTATACTTAGTCTATCATTTATTTTAAAATAAATTCTGTTTCAGGTACAGCCAGCAGAATTTTTCAAGTTTTTTTTTTACATGAAGGATTAGATCAGAATAACATTCAAAAAATTATATGCTTCTTCCACAGCATCCGTTATATTTTACTGTGCAATGTCACCACCAAAGAGTTTCACAAAAGGTGTTTTCAGGTATACCTGTTTATGTTAAGAATAATCTCAAAAAGGTATAGTGGTTTAGCGCCGCGTTTACGGAAAACGAACATCAAAGAACACAAATCGAGCTCGGTTCTGAATCTCATCAATTCTTGTTTTTTTATTGTAAATGCTCTATGGAAACTCAACAGATTGTTTTCAAACTACTTATATTACCGAATTCGGAGTCCGCCATGATGCTATACAACCTAGCTTGTAAGTATAAATAATAAGGGTACGATGATATGTACCCTGTACTGTAATAATTATATTTGGGTTCGATGGAACTGACATGTTTAAAAAAAACAAAGTTCCTAAAAAAAATAAAGAATAAAAAAATAAAAAAAAAACTACTTATTTTGTTTTATGTTGAACCGAGTCAAAATTACTTTCGCTTAGACTAAGCAGTACATTGCCATTTTGTAAAAAAAATAATATGATAAGAAAAGACTGAACATTTCAGCTCAGTTTTGAACTAAGACCTCCAGGCGCAACGGGTCAGGCAGTCTGCCAATTAGGCCACTGCTGTAGCTAATGCTGCCACAAAAATTTAAGTAACACCACAATTTCCTCCATCTTGTCAAAGTATTGTGTTGCATATTGCTTACAATCACAAGCAAATAGGTAAGTAGGAATCTTTTTAAAGTTTATCGCCGCCGGATCGAAGATTATCGAATATATTTTACTCTTGAAAATAGAATTTTAAAAGTGCAGAGAAATATTTTCATAGCTCTTTTAAAAACGTTAAAATGAATAAGAAACATGATTTATGAAAGCTACACAAGATTTTTTAACGTCTAAGATAGCAATAATTATAATTTAAATTTTAATATTCTCGACTATCTATGAAGCTTTGCCATGTCTGACAAGGTAAATTATTAGAACTGCAAAATATTATTATGAATTTCTCTAATTTATCAAAATGCGTAATTTTTCAAAATGAACGGAGATATGAGGTAAATGATATTTCAACCCCTTCGAAAAATGTCACAAACGCGAGTTCTACAGCTCTACAGAGCCACTAGTATAATCCAGAGAACAAACAACAAACATTGATACATTTGTGCATAATTAAATTTGCGGCGGCGGCATCTTTGCTTGTGACAAGCATTCAACTCGGTGCAGCGCCGCGGAAACGTCGCTATTAAAATGAATTTATTTAGTGTTGCTGACGTTAGCGTCAAACTCTGAGTTTAATATTATAATATATTTTACTAGCGGTCGCCCACAACTCACGACTTTGTCCGTGTGGAAAAATATTTTTCTATGCATCGGATTTTTTTTTCTGAATGAAAGGTGGTTCTGTCCTTTTATGTACGATAATGAGTATGCAAAATTTCAAGATGATCGGTCGAGTAGTTATTAGATATAGGATCAGTCTTTCGTATCATTAGTATTGAGCTATTATTTTTAAAAGCTCTTTCTTATATCCTACATTCTATACATTAATAAAACAAAGACAAACTCTATTTATGTATTCTATTACATGTTTTAAAAAACTGGGTTGACCAACCAACCTTTGGTTTAATTAGATTTACATTACTCAATCGATTAACTGTAGTTTGTTTTGTTAATAGCAAAATCATTAGGCTTTAGGTGTTTGTTCACGTAAAGATTAGTCCAGGGAGAACCTCACAGTCCCAAAAGTCCGCTAAAGCTCTTAAAGTAGGCACGCAAGAAAACTCCAAGCGTGACAAATCCCTCAGACTTCTAATCACAGGGAGGGAACAACTTGAAGGTATTCCTTATTTCCTGTCGACGCTGAGCAACTTTAATAAGATAAGATTAGGGACTTATAAAGAAAGACAAGAATAATTATATCACATCCGAATAAAATTAAAATATAAAAATAATACATATCGAATTGTGTTGCAAATATTATGAACTAATGCAACTTATAAATCAAATAATAGGAGTCGCGTACCTCAACAACTGATAAAAAACGAAACATAATAAATTTAAATATTTTAACATAATATAAATTGATGATTTTCCTCCCACTAATTTAATATCCTGCTTAAGCAACCACAATGTTAGGTTGAATTTTAAATAATATTTGATATATAGCACGACGAGTAAACAAACATTGCAAGCGGCTAATTCGAATCAATGATTCACAGCCTCCCGGGGCAGACTCTTTACCGATTAATGAATTTACGGCGCCGCAGCGGCTAGTTGCGAGCACCTGCCCACGATCACCCGTGCTCAGTCCTGCTTGGACAAATTACGTGAAAGCGAAGCGAAGCGGTTGAAAACTACAAAGTGACTAAGCAATCTGCGCTGTCTTACTACTTATAGGCCACGCTAACTAGAAGTGACGCACGCTCAAAAGATAATGGAAACAGGGATTCGTTAGCAGAGAGGTGTGATGGCGCACTGTAGTATGACATAAGTCAAGACTGAGACACTCAGCTACGAGGTGCCGTAGCGTCCGTAACGTCTCGTTACCTACTACGAGTTGCCGCAGCGTGTTCGTAGACTCGCATTGATTGTAACGCTTCGTTGTTCTTTTCGTAAGTATTTGAAAACACAATGGTTCGACGATACAACGCCTTGGCAGTGCTCGTGTGGCCTCACTTTTCAACCGATACCTATTCAAGTGATCTAGCTCGCACCGCGCACGAGTCATTTTGTACGGAACCCAACCATTCGATCCGCACTATCATGCCTAGCAACACGATTGACATTCGCATATCATCGCTTCGCAATCGCATTCGCTACGGCTCGTCCACGCAGGACCAGACCTGACGCTGCGGCGTGATGATTTACAAATGAGCTAATGCGAATGAGTAAATGCTGCCATTACCGAACGGCACCTGCGCTTGTATTTTGAGTCATCGATTATGTTGAATGACTGAACTAAATTACCGCAATTTCCTTTCAGCGATAAAGGCCGTCGGGTTAGTTTGCAATAAGCAAACGTAACCATAACGCGTGCGTTAAAAATCAATTAATACCAAATCTAGTTCAGGCGGATGTCTGAAAACTTTACTTAGATGCGAATTATTGTTGGATTTTGATAGTACGTGATATCTATGCTCTTTGTTAAATTTGAGATTTTAGCATTCACAATGCTATTTTTAAACAATTCTAAATAATATACTAGAAAAAATACGATCGACTCGGTAGCTCAGTGGTAAGAGGTAAGGTAAGTAAAGCCGGACATCCAAAGGCCACGAGTTCGATTCCCGTCTGGGAATATGATCTAATGCGAGTCGTATTTTTTCTAGAATATTATTTAGTATTTATTCTCTTGTCAATTTTATTTTACAGGTACACTAAAATACGCAATAACTTAGTACTTTGTTTGTGTTTAATAATACCTGTAACGCTATCTTTCCTAGAACTGCTATTCTGTACATAGTTTTATTCCTAATTTAAAAAAACATGTAAATTAAAAAAAAAATGTAAATACATACTTATACACAAATAAGACATAGCAAATCAAAAAATATTTTTTAAATCCTTCAACTAAAGAGGAAAAAGCCACGATGTTTGACGAAATTAGTCAACACTACGCTAAATTGTAAATAAAGCGTCGGACAATGAAGTTATTGATATTAATTTATATTACTCAGCTTGACTATCCTAGACCTAATCAAATAAATGTGACGAGGGTTTTATTACTTTATTCTCCTAACACAAAGCAACATCAAAAATAAACGAATACTACCTACGTTAATTACTAACGTTATAGTTATTGGGATTCAGGGGTGAGAAAAATGAGTTCTTACTTTTATTAAAAGTGGAAAATGTTTACCTGAGATATTACTTACTGAATACATTGTAGAATAAGAAGCGGAATCCATATTTTTGCAAAATAGTATAAAGGATAGCAACGCGCGAGTTAATCCACGTACAACACAGCGCGCACTTTGTTTATTTATTTATTTCTTAAGTAAACATAATTATAGCTTAAAAACATGATAAGTTAAACAATATTGGTGGTAATTATCTTCCTTTAGTAAGAGAAAGCCCTATTATTTGTTGGTACAGGAGTTACCCAAAGCTAATGGTTTTGTATAATAGGGCTTTCTCTCTACAAAGAGTCAATAACTCGCGTTGGATTAGATTTAAATCCACGAGATAAGGAGGAGATCAGAGCTAAAAAGAAAAAAAAAAACAACGTTACTGTAATAACACTGGCCTGTATATTGTAAAGAGAACTTCTGAGCTACCAAGGGATATTATAGGATAAGGATTGTGAATAGGTTACTTTTAAGCGCGTTTCGTTGTAGATTGCATTATAGCTTATCACCAGGCGTATAGCGGTTAAGCGATTGCCTATCTATCATTAAAAATAACTAACACATTTCTAAGTTCCTGTTCACAAGTGATCGAACAATATCCGTAGAGATATAAAACATTATTAGTAACTCACACGTGTACAATGCGATTAAATTGACAATAGACAGTAGTCTGCGGCAACTTCGGAGCGCTTGCTTGCTTGCTTAATCTGTAAAATTATCTCTTTGTCATACATTCTAGAGTGAAGTAACAGCTGATCAATGTCTATTTTCAAATTAATCGCATTGTATGTACACTAATACAATATTATTATGGGGTGAGAGCATGGAGATCTATAATACAGGCCCCTCGGGGATCCTAGTATGGGCTCCAGTCTCTCACAATGGTTTTATTCTTAAGCTTTAGCTCATAGTATAGTTACTGTTATAATAACCTTTGTAAAGAGTTAATAAATAATATTTATTATTATTATTGTCTTATTACAGTTTAACAATACATACTAACAAAATTCAGCAGGGAAATCAGTCCGACGGTTTTCAGTTATAAATTACTCTAGCTTGCGCAGTGCATTCATTCGAGGTTTATCAAAAGCAAACAAATTTACATTATATTTATCATAGGTAAGTAGCAAAAGTGCTATTTTGTGGACAACGACCAATTTTGTTTTCCACCATCTTGCAACACAAACAGCAGCGGAAAACAAACGCTCAAAGTTGTAACACTCAATGGTATTCTCAACAAAATTAGCATTTTGTAACAATGAAACGACAACGTGTTCTGGTGGTGAGCAAGTATTGTTGCCCGCGCCCCGGACGCGTCCCGGACGCGGCGAGGACGAGGCAGGGCCGCGACGGGATCTCGACGCTTCCGGCGCGCGGCTCTGTTTACATTGCACGGGACGGACAAACTCATCCTCCAGTAACTATCCGTATAAGACAATACTGCACACTTGTTCTAAGTCCAGATTAAGTTTAATGTACTTGTAAGTGTGTTGTGTTACTTATAAACCAAGTAGCACTGAAATATAATAACTATTTAAATAAATAAACATTAATAGATAAGAATAATAAAATATGTCGATTTTCTTGGATACCAGTAGGTACAATGTGCTAAATTAAAGATTCAACTTACCATAATTTTAACATGATCAAAAACGGAATGAGATTAAAATCTCCAATTTCTAAAGTACCTAGAACACGTAAATATTTATAGTTATGAAAATTATGAATTATAATTAACTGAAAATCGCTGCCTACCGAGTCGCGCCCTAAACGTCCAAGAATCCTATTTCCCAGAATCATTTCACCACAAATCTTTAATTAGAAGCACTTCTTGAAATTGTGTATTTCATCCGAAAGGTTAATTGTTATTTTGTACAATTGTTTCACACGGATAAGCTTTATTATTTATTTACACATAATAACTTTTTTTCATTTAACTACATCATAAAAAAAATATTTAATCCGTTAAGTGTGAATTAGCCTTTAACACCGGCATGCCAGCACTGGCGCGTAAACATATTATTATGTTTCCTGAAGAATAGTAGGATATCATTACAGGAGCCTTTCAGCCACCCTGAAGCACCCGTGTAATGTGTCCTTAAAATAATAAAGGAAAATGTTTATGTTACTCTGAATGCTCCAGCAACAAAATAAAATACTCAGATTAATAAGTCGAATATGACGAGATAGACATAACGATTCACTCTGCCGATAACCATGTCGTGTCGTGAAAAGAGATAAAATTAAACTAATGATTTTCATTTTTGGATTGACAAGATGCAAGGAATATTTACTGATACATGGATTTATCGGAATCCACACTATATTAATATTTAAATGCGAAAGTAATTCTGTCTGTCTGTCAAATTTTTACGCCTAGACCGCTGGATCGATTTTGTGAAAATTTGGTATCCTTGGGGAAGGGCATAGGCTACTTTTTATCCCAAGGCTAGGCAGGGATCTCAATATAACCTGTAGACCACGTGAGCGAGCCTGCGGGCGGAAAGCTAGTATAAATATTCCTTGCTGCCAAAAATATATAGTGCATTCCATAATATGTCGTTATAAGACAGAAACAACAAATTGAATGAAACTTCATAATAAAGCAATAAGTGCATGCTGCGTAGACAAAACTCATATAATTTTATCAAATTGATATTAGCTATCGTAGTAAAAATGTTCCCTTTTAGAATTCTCTCGAACTCGGAAACTCGAAACTCGGTTTACTAACAGATGTGTCTGCTCTATTTCACAGTGGTAATTGTTTCACGAAATCCTTACTTTAAATTAAAACTAACGGGTCCCAGTTGCAACTAAAAAGATATTAATAGTCAGCATTATGAAGTGAGTTAATTAAATAAGTATTGGCTTACTGGCAGTCTCCTCACGCCACGCGGGCGTTTATAGTGGCCGTGTCTCGCATACGCGCCTGGTGTTCTTTCTCGCTGGTGCCGTAGAGCAGCCAACTAAGATGATACAATGCATGCTCAGCTCATAATTACATATTACCACTATTTAGTTTTCTGGTCAATGCATCATGCTGCTCATGCTCAACTGTCAAAATCCATTGTATTTTTACAGTCAAACGTGACAAATCGCTATATCATTCACGTTTCAGTGGTAATCTTAAACACCGTCACGTGTTTAAGAGTTATTAACGACTTGAGAGGTGCAGTGGTCAACATGCCGGTTTACCACGTAAAAGGTCCCGGGTTCGATTCCCGGGTGGGCAGAAATTGAAAAAACATGCTGAATTTTAATTTCTGTGAGGGATCTGGGTGTTACTATGTGTAATAAGCTTTGCTTAGTTTGGGGCTAGATGGCGCTGTGTCAAATTGTCCAAGCATTTATTTATTTATTTAATTTGTCAAACTGATATCTCCTGCTCTACACAGTCACATACGGACTGTTTGCTTATTGCATTACCTAACTTTATGGGGTGCTCACGTGAGCGATTTGTCAGCTCGCGAGCGAATGGCCGGCGGATGGACATAATGAAAATGTTATGTTATTTGTTCGCTCGAATACGGCGGCTTCATAGCCGGGTAGAAAGCCCCCCTCTTTATTATGTACGCTGTGTGTGTGATAAGTTTGGTGCATTATATCCATTTATAAAATTTTGCCACGCTACGACTCGCTTTAAAACGATACCGACCAAAAAACTAATTATATACGATACTGTGCCTTTACTGAAATACGACATACGATACTAAACAGAGCTTTAACTATGGATACCCTACAACGGAACCACAATTAAGTTTAGATACTAATCGTGACTCGAATACATTAAGTTAGGTAATCATTGGATTAGTTCAAAAACGGACGACAACTGATTTGGTAGTCAGGGTCATCGTCACACATTTTTCAAGCTTGGCCATGGCCACCATAATTACAAAGCTTTGCTCGGGATATATAAAATAATATAATATAATATTTATGTGGCCCTACCTATTTCGAATTCAAAAAGATTTGCACTACAAATAGCCTGTGAGTGGGGAATCTGTATCAACTACTTTTTTGTGAGTGGAATCCTAACGACTGAGAATAGTTCATCAGAGCGTCGCGACAATGGAGCGTGTCCCAGCGCAATTCTGACTCCGTGTCGCACGTGAGGAAGTATCGCGCGATCGTGACGCGTCTGGCGATCCTTATGTGCACTCCGGAGACAAATGCAACACTTGGTATTCAGAATAAGCACTTAACTTAATTGATCGCTAAAGTAGAAGAGTTATTTTATAAGCTTCATAATATATATTACTATCATTATGGCGGCTTTTGGTTTTACGTGTTCAAAAATCTTAATTTGACGCTATTTAATCAATAATCTCCTAATCAATTATCAAAATGACTCTGATGATGTTTCAAGAGTTTTTTCGGATGAGCAAACCCCTAGCAAATCCCTAGGAACCTTTGACTAGCCTAAAATAATTCAATTATGAACTTGATTGACTAAACAAACATTCAAAAACGCGATCACGCTGCGTTTGTTTTCCGCTCTCTTGTCCCATAAGGGCGAGTTCATAATCGCGGCTACAATAGGTCGATCGCTCGAGCGATTGCGTCGCACGTGATCGCATATGCGGCGCGCGTGACGGGCATGCGGCATAGGTTCGCGCTCGTTACATATCCAACAACTGTTTTAGTGCCGAACCAATTCCTATTCTCGTAGCTGTTACGTTTTATGACCCCGGCTGAAAGAGTTGATGAATTTCATTATACGCCTACCTTTATACTTTTTCACGACTGCCCACAGAAGAGTGCATGAGTTCATGTATGTATGAATGTGAATTTCTTTGTTCCACCATAACTTCTAAATGTCTGAACAGTTACTGCTTTGGATGTGTGGGGGTGTTATTTTATTAGAATACTTAAATTATTCCAAATGACACTGGCTGTAGATTTTGGAAAAAATATGGCTTTCATGATGCCATTTGTAATAAGTTTTTTTTCTTTAATAAAATTATGAGTATCAAATAAAAGGCCTTGACAAGCACAATCCCAAACTATTTTGTCACTAAAATGTATAAAATAAAGAAACTAATTTAGAAAATTAAAACGTGTTTCTAATTTTATTTTTTGTGCCCTGTCAAAAAACGAACTAAAAAAAGTCGGGCAGTAAACAGCAGTTGGGGGCCTCTTAGATTGAAATGCGCTTTACAGAACGGTGCCCTGGCTGCAATGACACTTGTTTTTTTACATTTTTTATTTCGTTTTTTGAAAGAGCAGGCGTGTTTTTATTGTGGACTTAACGAACTTATTTTGTTTTTATAAATCTGTCTCGTTTTCTTTTAAAGTTCTGCCTTGCTACTTTCTAATACAGTTTCGTAACGAAACTTACGAAAGAGCTTGAACGAGGAACTAGAAAATAGTTAAATCGGCTTTGCTGCAGTTTCATTGGGCGAACTTACTACGTATGTAAGACTTTTACAAAACATTATAAATATTATATCTTGAATTTAATCGTAAACTCGGCCTCATTAGCTATACCGCGATTTCATTTTGTGTCATTCGAACTTTATTTTATGTACCGCATATATTTATTTGTCGAGAAAGCATGACATGGATGAACAAGTACTTATTGGGAGATGGGACATACCACTATACACAAATAGCACACCCGGGACACTCCATACAAAAAGTGCCTTTTAACTTCAACATAAACAGATAACGTTTGTACACGCTGCGAATGTGTGCGTGAACCTTAGGGTTGACTTTTGACAACTGTTGAGTTCTATGTTAGTATATATTAACACTGTGCTCGTACCACTGACAACTCGCCTGCGCGACACGACCCGAGAATGAACTTTTGATCTTACTACCGATTGTGAGGGGAGGTGCGGTATCTCGGATCAGCGGGAGGCGGAGTGTGGCCGCTCTGTACGTCAGTACTATACTAATTCTGTGACAATAGTTAGTAAGTACTTTGATAAAAATACGAGTGGGGCATCATGATTATCATTTAATTTTTACGGTAGTTATAGAAAAAGGAAGGCAGATAAAATACGCCCCTTTGTTACAAGTATCTTTACTTACATCAGGGGGGGGGGGGGGGGGGGGTATTACAACCTCTTAAAACTTGTCAGGTTTATATATTGCTATAGTTACATCTCATTCTCGCTGTATAGCAAATAAAAGAGACGCCAGTCTTGCCAGTTTTCTGAATGATTGATGGTCATTCAGAAAACTGGCAAGTTTTAAGAGGTTGTAATACAGAAGCAGGTATAGAAAAAAAATCGCTGTCATGTGAGGTATAATGTAGGTTAAGCACTTCCCACTTGTAAAACTAAAATAAAAGCTACTAAAAGTTTCTGACTAGTAATTTCTTCCACATTTTCCATCTAAGTTAAACCAATATAGACCTTCACCCTTTAAACAGCCAATAAATTCAGATGCTAATTTTTCTATAGCAATAAAAATGCTAAATGATTCCGGGCAAGATTTATCGGGTGTGAAAGAAGAATCTACTGATAAATATGTTAAGTCGTTTGATCTTGCGTGTGACGAAGGTCTTCGATAGTGGAGGGCAACCTATTCCGTAACTCGACGCCGAAGTGAGGATTTGGGCACAGATCCTTTTATCTTATCAAATAGATAGTTTCATGCTTTGATGAATATGGTTTGAGCTTTCTGTTATTATGTTAGGAAAGAGAGTGTTCAGATTTGACACTAGACATCATTCTCAACAATACTATGTTGATTTTATTCAAAGCATAAATTGAGGGCACGCTTAAGGGGCTGACATGAGCCAACTAGCGCCGCCAGTCGATTTTATTTTATTTATTCTAAATAAGCCCAATTTCTTAAAAAAGGAATCAGTCAAGATCTTGTGAATGACGTCTAATGTTTATTGAATAACGTTACAACATAACAAAATGCGTGCAATAGTTTAAAAACGGGTATGAACCAACAGTGGTCACTTTTAACAAAATCGCATTTTAAACTGTTTGAATGCCTTTTCAAGCTGTGTTAAGTTATTCAATAAATATAAGACGTTATTAACAAAACCTTGACTGATTCCTTTTTTATCGACTGGCGGCGCTAGTTGGCTCATGTCAGGCCCTTAATAAACAAATTGTTTGTCTAAGTAGTTAAAAAATCCATCCTTAAATTGTAAGATGTAAAACGTAGTGATTACTTGCTCAGTGGTAAGATGTTTAGAAAGCAGTTTAATATTGTTGTGGAGGACTATAGCTTTTAGGTTTTTATAGGTTGTATATGTCTTAATTATATTTCTCTATGCTGGTCTATCGTCTATCTTGTCTATTTACTGAAGTTCTGTTTTGTTATACTGTCACATTGATATTAGATTTGTGCTCACAACTGTCGCCTTGTTTCCTATTACAGTCCACTTACAACTGTGTCATCCACATTTGCTTAATCGTTAAAAGTGCTTTAAAGTACGTGCGAATCTCAAAGTTTTTCTAAGGCATTTTATGATTTTCTAAAATATACAAAATTTTATCATGTCTTAATTGTCTCATAAGTTTACGGCAGCGCACTTTCACTCAAAGCGGCAACTTCAAAGTGGTCTCGGTCCGATGATGGATCTAGTTTCAAACTTAATTGGATGTAGGGACTATAACTTTGATAATCTTGCGAGTCGGGACGTGTGAACAAGGGCTTTGTAACGAGCCCCAGCTGATAATAATAATACAAAATGAAGCCTAAAATAGATACAAACCTGCTGCGTAATAGCAGTATAATATTGATAAAGAGTATAGTAGGTTAGCCCGTCACTCTGGTGATGTCAATTTGACTTACATCATAGGTGACGCCGGTCTTACACACCGGGGTTTACATAAAATAAACAAGTGGTGTTTTACCATCAAAAAATCAGTAATTTAACTAAGTATGACTATTTTGGATATTTTGAACTTTTGCAATGAGGAGCAGGAAATGCTCAAGCACCTCTTATATCACTGTGGACCCTTAATCCACAAGCGTAGTATCCATCTGACGTGAACGCAGATGAAATAAAAACTCTTAAAGACAGGAAGATACTAGACTTCCTGGACGCCACAGGGCTTAAAAAATAATTATAATAAGGAGGCAAGACACAAAATCGAAGACGGGGGAAAAAGTTATTCAAATTTTAAAAAACACCTGGTTTTACAGACTTATACGTCACCAGTGGCGGGTTAAGTGTTTTTTATTTTGCCATAAGCTCCTCTCAAACTTTTCAGGTAATAGCGCTGCCCAAGTACCCAGTGTGCAATCAGTGAATCTGGTTGGCCAATATATGGCTAACTATCACGAAAATTAAAAACATAAAGTGGTAATGTTACTAGCGCGCCACAAAAACGCAACAAAATATCACAGTCATTTTAATCTACCAAAAACCACTTCCTTATTCTATACCACACAACATAACCATTCCCGATGTTCCATTACCTGCAGATTACCTGACACCGTGTCATTACCAAAGCGAAAATAGAAAATGCGAGATGCAAAGAATTTCCCAATGTGTTCGCAAGCGGTGTTGTAACAGTTACCGGAATTATTTTCCGGGGAAAAGAGGTTCAAGCTACGGAAAAGGCGTTCCGTATTCATTGCGTATATTGAATGTAATATAGACAGAAAGGTCTGCAATCGATCTTGGAACATGGTGCTTTAAAACCCATTGGTGTCAAAGACAAGTGCGAAGTAAGAATTAAGAACTTTTATAACTACCATTAAGAACTATTACTGTAAGTACCTACACAATAGATAAATATTTTCAGACATTATAAACTAAATGCTGCAACTGTGCAGTCAAGTCTTTTTGTGTTGCTAATGCCGAAAGATTATGTCATTTAGTAGAAAATTCAGAAGCGGTACAATTATTAAAAGTTTGAATTTTAGACATTTCAGAATGCTCTATTTCAAATTTGATTCACTTTTTCTACAGTTTTGTTTAGCAGTCGTCTTCCATCTGAACGGCACTTGGAACAATGACCTTCGTTGTCGAGTGGTTTAAACGCCGGTTTGCAAGGTGACGCTATCTCTGAGGTCTCGATCCCCAGCTGGGTCAATTTAGAAAAACGTTTTTTTCTATCTTGGCTCAGGTCTGGGTGTTTCACCCACTAGTTCCACCGTTATCTCCGATAACACAAGTGCTTTAGCTACTTACTTTGGAATAAGAGTAATGTTAGCGATGTTGTCTAATATAAAAAAATAACAGGGTAGGCTATTCAAATTTTGAGGGCTCAATGTTATTGTAAACCGGACGATCTAGCGACGTCACCCGCGGGGCATTTTGCCAGTGCCGCCATATTGAATTCACGAGCCAGTAGTAGCAATCTTTGCTTAAGGTAAATAACATGATACACGAGAGAGCTAATTAATAAATTAAGACTTTGGCGAAAAATTGGATAGGTATTAAAACAATATTTGCAAAAATAAATAGTTTATTTAAGCACCAGCAATAACTCTCATTGTATCTATACTCGATACATTTATTAATTTCGTTTTAATAGTGCACTTATTATATTGAACGTAAATAATATTTCAAAATCTTTTTGTTATGGTTTTCCATTTCGTTATGCAACGAATAAATAAAGTTTTCCATTAATGAGTCCCATTTTCAAAATCTCTTGGTGTCAAGTACCGAAAAGCAAGTACCTAATCCTTCTTTAGTGGGTATATTATATTTCTATCTAATTTTCATTTAGCTAAGGCTGCTTCACGAGCTCATTTAATTTGAAACATAATTAATTATTAATTAAGTTTCAGATTACTGCGGAAATTTTTGGGCTACTTCAGTGTTGAGACTGAACAATAATTGCAAATTTCTTACTGCTATCCCAAAAATTTAATCAAAAGTTTAAACGTTACCGCGCTAATGAAATCAAAATAGCACAAAAACTCGATCAACTCGTTATCTCCGAAATCCCAATTCGGACGAACCGGGCCCATTTCGGAAATTCAATGGATGAAACAACAAGAACACAAATGAGCAAATCGTTTGATTCGTTTACTTATCGAGAAAGTCTTTGGGCACTGATATCCCTTCGCAAGGGTTGGAATACATTTACACGAGTGCGTAGGAGTGCGCGGCGCGTGTGGGTCGCGGCCGTCGAGACCTATACATGACTCTTTGTTGCTAATTTGCTATGTATAAAATAAAATAATTTTTGTTTGATAACACATTTCGATGGGATGAAAACGAAAATAAATAAAAGTAACAATTGAAATCATAATGTAATTTTAAACTTATTTCATTTCATAATTTTCTGGTAAAGCTGATAAGTTTCTTGCGTTCTTGTCAGCTAAAACAGTCTTGAATGAATGGTAGGAAAATATTGACTATTCAAAAGTTGATTTGAATAAAGATTATATTGACTTTGAATAACAAGTAACGGACAAAATGAAGGCTTCTTTTAACACTTGTTTGTTTTGATTTTTGATATAATCAGTCAGTTGTTGTATTTACCAAAATTATTTGTCTAGACAAGACATATCTTCACTCAACTGTTTTTGTGAGTGTGTGTTGATAGGTTTACGACAAATAAAGCTGCCGTGACCTTTCGCTTACACAGTGGATGAATTTGGGGAGTAGTACCTCCTTATCTGCAATTTTTTTCTTCTACGAGACTTTTTGTTCGCATTCGGCTGATATTCCACTTTGTTTGAATTGTAACTTTAGGTGACTCTATTTGTATAACAAAATGTAGAATATAACAGAATAATACGTTTTAACGTTTCGACTTTTGAAACAACATTATTTAGATACAAAAGATATTTTCTATCTAATAAAGAATAATTTGAAACAATTTTGATCTAATGCTTAACAGTTTTAGATTGAGACCTGAGGAGCTAATACTCGCTCACTGAGTTAGGCAAATACCAAATTTAATTAACAATTTTAAATATAGAATTGAATAAATTATGCTTTTAATGAAGTTATTCGGAAGAAAACAACTATTAATAGCGTAAGTAATCGCCCTTGGAGAAATGGCCAAAACGTCAAGAAATAAAAACGAAAGTAAAAATCATGAAAAAATTCGTAACCTGAACAGAATAATGCTTTACGTTACGTTTCGTTGGTAAATACTTACATTCAACTCATAAGACAACTTCATCCGAAATCTCACGATCTGTTCGAGACATCGAAGACATAAAAAGGACAATAGGCCGAAAATAAAATTCGTAGCTAATTTATGTTCGGTCGTTTCGGTAATTTGTCGCCGGGAGCCGGCGTTATCGGCCGTTAGAGACACCCATTGTTAGTCCGACTTCATTAGACGACTCTCATTACTCCGAAATACTTAGGACGTTGTATTTAATAGCCGACACAGATGCCTATTCAGCTGATTCGCTTATTCTATTGGAATATCATTTCTATTGGAAAGGATACAATTGTTATATAATACTAAATAATATACTAGAAAAAATACGACTCGCACCAGAAAATCGCAAAATTTAAAAAGGATACAATAATTGTGGTAAATATATCTCATAAATATGTGAAATACACCCACGAACTTTTAATAAATATTGAATAAAGCTTTGTAGCGTTGTGGTTATAAGATTCTGTATTGGTAATTCCACTAAATAGACCAAAAAATACTTTCTTAGTGTTTTATGTACATTTTGGTAATATAAAACAAAAGAATGGCAACTTGGTAAAGTTTCAAACTGAATCGTAGGCAATGTTTGCGGTTTGGTGCAGCCAAAAAACACGGAAAAGTGTGGTGAACCCTAAAAACGCTATGAAATGGTTTGAATTTTTAAACGTTTTGAGTCAAGGTGATTCAATTGTCTTATTATCTCTATGAAACAAGCTTGTCCCAATACTGAAATACATTCGCATTTTCTTAGAACAAGTTATTCGTATCGTGAAATAATAGTTTAATTTTCATTAGGACAGCGGAATCACATCGCGAGCTTGTGCGAACTTCTAATTAGAATGTAGCTAAGATAAACACTACTTCATTAATTTAAAAGGTAACACACCACTTTTTTCGATGGACATAAAATAATTACTGTTTTAGCTTTCATGGTTAAAAAAACATGATTTTGCAACTTTCTAATTAAGTTTAATAGAATAAAAAATACCATAAAGTATCAATCTTTCAGGTACTTTCAGTAAAAGTATAATCATCATCTTTTATTGTGATGAAAAGATAATTACGTTTTTTTATTTCGTTACTCACCTCCTCTTAGCATTACCATGGAAATGCGATATGATATAGCAATTTAGCACGTTTAACTATCAAAGACAATCGATTTTGACAGTTGA
This sequence comes from Catoptria pinella, assembly GCA_963556745.1. Lineage (NCBI taxonomy): Eukaryota > Metazoa > Arthropoda > Insecta > Lepidoptera > Crambidae > Catoptria > Catoptria pinella. The sequence continues at coordinate 13,444,529 of OY750768.1, read as the reverse complement.
ATGACGATAAAATGCTATATCACGCGATATATATCATGTTTCGGTGGTGATACTAGGGGAGGCAAATAGTACGTTTACCTAATATACTAATGAGTGACATCAAAGCGTTGGCATAGGTATATTTAAAAGTTATTGATGTCTTTGATAACTTAATTTAGTTTACAAAGTAAATATTTCATCCAATATTTCTTTTATAAAAGTGAGAATCTAAACAAAACGTACAAAGCTTCAAACCGACACTGTTGTTTGAGAACTGACACAAAATCACTGAATCGCTTTTATTCTGAAACGGGAACCCAAGTGCTTCCCACTAACGGTCAAAGTAAAAATACGTTGCACTGTTGCGAGAGAGTTACATTTCAATATAAAGGTTTCCGGACTGAAACAACAGAATTTACTGAAGCTGTTTTTTTATTGCTTTTTATTTTCAAGCTTCCGTTTTGTATTGAATACCGACAGACAGTATCGATACATTCGTGTTATTAAATTACATACAAACGATAACATACAAACGATAGGATACAAAGATTGATCACATCTAAGGTACTAAATAACTAAATGTAATCTTCTATACAATCCAAAATAGAAATATAAAATGTTAAAATAAACTATTGTCATTTTATGCCCAACCACCTTACCATTTTAGATTTCTGTAATCTTTTAAAATGTTTTATAAGTTTAACCTTTTTATCATATTGTGTCATTGTTTTACGGTTCTCTATTTTGTATTTTTTAATATGTTTAAAATTTATGCGTCTTTCGGTAACTGACTTTAAATGTAGTAGTTGTTGGAAACTGCTATTGTCAAGCCTTTCACTCTTTTGCTTTTTGACCGAGCGAGGGCGAACTCTCTGCTTCAGCTTGGGCAAAAGTGCTTTCGTATGTCCGTCCGGCGGCTGTCTGTCTGTTTGTTCTTCTCTACAGGTCGCATTTCTGAACCGATTCTCGTAAAATTTTGTCAGCCGGTTTGGAAATAATATATTATTTTTCGTAGAGGCAGTTTTTAGATTTTTTTCTAAAAAATATCACCTATTCGATATATTTCTAAACAACATTCAATTTGAGTGAGGTCTAGAGCTCACTGAGCCACTATACGTTACTATGACGAGCAAATTTTACGAGCCAATATTACAACTGCCACACAACAGCGATAAAAAAGAAAAAGCCATAACTAGATAAAACTAGTTAGGAGATATTTTTATTGGTCATGCAGCGATCAATGCGATGTCATCGATTTGTTACGTGAGTTGTGAACACTTGTGAATCATTGATATGTGAAATGAAGATAATAATAATAATATAAAACATTTGATATTTACTGAACACCAGTGCAAAGTGTACTTCAGTCTACATCTACACCCTTCACATTAATTTCAATGGGTTGTCTTGTTGTATAACTGACTCTCTAAATTAAAAATAATTTTTGACTAGCAAAATAACACTACCAATTCAAATTAAATAAAATATTTGAACCAGTTAATAAAATTTCACGACAGCTTAAACAGCCGTCTGTAGAGAAACATATAACGATGCTCCTCTCAAAAGTCTCTTGGTGAAAATCTGAAAATGGCGTAAAATTCGAAATAAACCTAGGTATAATCCCGTCGGGACTCAAAGGTCGGTGCAGGCACACAATGCATTATGCAGAAGGCTTTTCAACGCCAGTTTGCTTTCGTTCTATACCTCTGTGCACCCGGATTAAGTCACAAGAGGAGATACTCTTCATTTTATATGCAAAGTCTTTATTTTTGTATTTTATTCCAAACGCGTATTAGCTATCATTACGTTTTTATATACCTACTTGTTGGTGGATGTTAGTTTTGTACTCATAAATGAAAATTTTTAACTTAAAAACATTTGATATTTATATTACACTATCTTTATAAAATTTTTAGATTTTTATCATTCACAATGCTATTTTTATATTAACATAATTAATATTAGAAAAAGTACTAGAAAAATCGACTCACCCGTAGCACCTCAGACGGGACGCTACGGGTGAGTCGATTTTTCTAGTATTTTTTCTAATATTATTTATCTTCTTAGGATCACTATTAACACTTTCCTTATACTAGGACAATATGTTAAAACAATGGTAGCTATTGCAAAAGTTGTTATATTCGTACTATAAAATGACCTAATTTTATAAATAAGTTAATTGATTCAAAGAATCGCTTTATTCTTATTATTTATTGTCAGTACTTCTTGTTTAACGCTACGGCTTGTTACCGCCGTAAGTGCTCTCAGGTTACTGGAAATGAATCCAAACTTCAAAAACACGTACAATTAACTTTTCATAAAGCAAAATCTGAAACGGGTATTTATGCACCGGTCCAAGTATGCAGAAAAAATTTGAACATAGGCTTCCACTCACAGCTTCGTACCTGTGTGTGTGTGTGTATGATTATTAGCAAATAGTCGAATAATAATAATAATAGTTTATGCCTCGTTGCATTTACAATATTATTGGTTGGATGGTTTATACAAAATAACAGTTTTCTTAAACAATTAGTTTTTTAGGTTTTCGCTATTTAGTAGGTTTAAAGAACACCGTTGGTATATTTATTGTCTCAGCTGATCATTACTGATACCATTTTTTATTTTAACTTTAAAGGCCTTTATTTAAATAAAGTGGTTTCTGTAACAATTTTGCAGTCACTCAAAATGTACGTTCTCCGTCTTATTTAAGCTAATTGATTTTTTATTTGACTTGCATCTCCATTAAGAAGAATAAGAAGGCTTTGTTTAAATTTGTTGGACCTCTTTAAGTAATAGTCTCTTCGTTTTAAGCCCATTTGCTCTGACATTAATTATTTTGTTTTATTCAAATACATTTTACTCAAATTTGTTTTAGTTCAAGAAAAGATTCGAATAGTATTAAAACACATTCCTATTTTCATGTTCATAAAAGTTCTAGTCATTCATTGACTTTAAATCTTCAGACATGCATGTTTCGCTATACTCATGTTATTTCTTTTTTCTTTTGTTAAAAATGTCGCAATATAATTCAACTTATTACATAATATTATTACTACTAAATACATTACTTATAATTAAGTAGTGGTAGTGACAAATATATTATTATAAACTCAAGAGGGCCCCTCTCTTGAGTTTATAATAATATATTTTTTTCTTCTAACACAGGTTTTATTAACTTAAAAGTATAGACCCAACATTGTTAAATATTACTTGTAGTAAATAATAAAGATATTTTTGATTTTTTATTTGATTTTAAGTGGCTCTGTAGGGCTGTAGACCTTGCGTTTTTGTACCTTTTTTAACATTTTTCGAAATGGCTAAAATATTATTTTCCCTGTCACAAAATTTCATGAGAATCGTTTGAGAAATGCGACCTGTAGAGAAGAACAAACGGACAGTCGGACAGCGGGACAGACATACAAAAGCATTTTTTCCCAAGCTGAAGCATAGACGCTTCGCGCTAGCTCGGTCAATAATATTAAACTTATTATTACTAAATACATTTCTTAAAACTCAAAAAATTCTGCACAATTATTTTCTTTACTGCCAATGAACCAAATAAACGTTTATACTGTCACGTTCTACCATTTGTATCTGTCAGTATTTAATCTAAGATAAAAGTTATTTGCTTCAAATCTTTCTCATATTTTCAAATAAATCGCAGTCCACTGCCCTTTGGTTCAATTACGACGGTCGCTAACTCGAGGCGCCACGTTCAATGTCCTTTCTATTTATTTCGAGTCATTGTTTAACGCTGTTAAATTGAATTTTGTATCTTCACTTTCACTCGCTTTACACGATAAACCGAATCATTCGTTACAGCCGTGCCTCCTAACTTTTTAATTTCACCGCCGCCTCGGTCGCGACTTTGAAAATATATATTTACAGGAAAGTTCAACGCGGTCCAATTTATTTTCTTTTGTCGCGCTGAGCCGCGTTCCGGTCGGGAATTTTTACGAATAAATCCCTTAAGATTCGTTACAAAGAGTTTCATTTGCATCTCGCCGTGATGGAGATCCCGTGGGTTGGAGTCCTTAGATTAGCGACTTTAGGAAGCCTCTTGACAATATGCTACAACTATATTTTCGAATCGAAACAAGATGTCAACAAAGTAATTTTTTTTTCGTGACATTTGGTAATAACAGAATTTTGAAGAGCACCTTTTTTAGCACAATCCTTTTACAGGATTAAATTAACTTGTTCTAGTTTTAAGAAAACTAGTACTTAGCTATTTGCCTGTTGGTGGTAACCACCATAATCAAAAACACCCTTTTTATTGATAACACAAGCTCGAAAATGAGTTGACAAGCGGAGGAGAAACGGGAACTATTTATACATGGTAAAGAAATGAACAATAGTAGATTGTTAGACATGGGTCAAAAGGAAGCAATACCCATACGAAATTTAGACTATAGTTCGAGTATGGAATTGATGCCTTTTACCCGTGTTAAACAAAATATTTATTAAAAACATGTAGTAACTACATAGGTAGACCATATTTATTATAGGTATATACCTATTTAAAATTAATTAAAAAAATATAACAATTTGGGAAATTTAAAGTAATTTGTTTCATTGTTCAATTTTATTTCCTTCCATAGTAAAAATGTTTTCTACGGCGATCGATGACTTAGCGATTAAGCTGTAGGAATGCACCTATTGTAAACATTCTCATTGCCGATAAGTTAACTCTATGGTCGACTATGTAACCAAATTCAGTTCTATTTTTAAAATTCTTTTACACCCTAGGGTAGAACGCATAGTTTTTAACCCGCTGCTTAGTTTAAATATACATCACTTTCCGAATTTGAGAAATGAAAAAGTATAATACCTTAGGTACTGAACCTTATTAAATGTTTGTCGCCGATCTCTTGGCCTCCTACGCGCACACCAAATTTATTAAGGCAATTAAACTTGGCGCAAGTTGACAGTTTTTTCCTTTGTTTCGGCCACTTTAATGAGAGGCCGGAGTGGCCCAAATTAAGACTGTAACGGGCCCGTCAGACCACACTTCAGTTATTATTTCAGTTCTCAGGTAAATTACAACGGCCTATACAATTATAATGGGGCGAGAAAACTGCCAGTTTGCGAATGATGTAAGCAAATTAGGGAGAAGTATGGACGGTATTCCAAACAAGGTAATTGTTTAAACTTTAAATAGTGAATGTTTTGCTGTACAATACCTATGACTGTAACAGTTTACTTCAATTTTCTTTTTAGATCAAAAACTGTGCCTAGTAATGTAGGTTATTGACGTCAAAAAATTCAACAAAGTATTTTTTTATTTATTTAAATAAAACTTAACAATTTCCAATTATTTGAATTTAACATTAAGTCTTCTTGTAAGTAAAAACTTAATATAGCTACTTAAAGAAAACCTTGATATGAAGACAACGTATAAATAAAATAAATAAATATTAGACAACATCACAAACATTGCTTTGATCCCAAAGTAAGTAGCTAAAGCACTTGTGTTATGGAAATCAGAGACAACGGTGGTAAACACACACACCCAGACCTGAGCCAATATAGAAAAGTTAGTTTTCCAAATTGACCCAGCCGGGGATCGAACCCGGGACCTCAGAGATGGCGACACCTTGAAAACCGGCGTACAAACCACTCTACCGTGGAGGTCGTCCGGTAGCTTTATTAATGATAATCACTTACACAATATTTATACAATATTGTTGTTGGGGACTCGAGACACAATGTCTATAGCTTGGATTATTTATATGTCTACAGGATCGACATTGAAGCGTCGTGACTCGTACAAACCTTTGTAAACTCTCAGTCTATTCAGTTCAGTGTCACGTTCAGATAACTTCTTTCGAAAGGGTCTGTGGACAGTGCAGGCGATATCTAGCGGCTTTGGTACCGCTTCAATGTAGTAAAACATATTTTTGTTGATTCAAAATATTTTTGTATGATTTCTTTTAAAATTATTTCATAGACATTGATTTTCTATTATTGTACTGAAAATCCTGACTGATTTAATTAGCAAAGTAAATAAAGCTTGAATAAATAAATTATTACAACCGGAACAAGAATTTGTGTGGATGCGCCAACAACGCTGAATCCTGTTACTCTATCGTGGTTATTATTTTATTAACTTTAGTTTACCTTGAAAATTCCAATATAAAAGCTGGAATATAAAAATCATGGCTGAATTGAATCAGCCGACAGAATCTGAAATAGAGATTTCATAGAATGTAGGTGAAATTAATATTTCCATTTATATTTGCTGGCTATAGTTTTTTGTCCCTATTCCCGCTATCCCCCACTTTTCTCCCACTGGGGGATATCAGCAAAAAAGACGAACAAATATGTATAGTGATAAGTGATGAATAGTAACACAGTGTTTCGTCTCTTTCTTTTTAATGTCAAACTTAACAGCCTTACTACAAAAGATTTAAAAACACTGTTTAACAAGAGTTTAACTTAGACACTGTTTAAATGTGATGCTGTCACTTTTTTGACAATATTGTTTGAAAGAGACGGCATCATATTTGTCTAAGTCTAAATTAAACAGTGTTTTAAAATGTTTTGTGGTAAGGTTAAAATAGCTTGACAGAGAGTAACCATTGTGTAACTATTCATCTGCTATACAATCTTTATTGATAAGTAATCCACGTAGTAGATAGTTTCAAACTACTTTTACAAACTACTAGTATGTAAAATATTAACAAACACGACGAACTCGATTGTTAACGACTAATTGTATTGTATTTGACTGTACAAATTCTGGTATTGTGGGAATCTGGCATGCTGGTCATCTGGTTTTTTGAGAATCTGGTATAGAGGGAACAAAGGTGTAAAATAATGTCGGACTTGCCTCGCCAGATAACATAGACGTCTAACGTTATATTTTCAAGTATTCTTTCTTACACTGCATTTACTTAAACAGAACACGTAAGCGTACGAACGCATTATTAGCATATGGAGCCTTAATTTAAGGCACAATTTTGTCGAAACTTGGAATTTCTAGCTAAATGAACATTTACTGAACGCAGTACATATTTGAACACTTTCAGATGTATTCCTTACACAGAATAAGAAATTACACTGTTAATTTTTTAGCTTCTATCAATTTAGGGAAAGTCACGAGTCGAAAATTATTAGGCTGTGGCAAATGATAAGATACTATGTAAAGGTACATAATCGTTTCATATCGTGTCTTCCTCTCGATTAAGCGAACAAATGAGGTGGACGGTGAGTACTGTGTGCGAGAGAGACGGCGACACGAGTGAAGAATGCCCGATATAAATGATAATCGGTATTGGTGAGAGTTGCGTTGGCACAAACAAGGTGAAATGTGTAATGAGTTTTGGCATGTACGCCTTTATACACAACAAATCTAATGCTTCACTAAAATATACATATTCTTAGCTAAGATAAATTCAGAGTAGTTTAATATTTAAGATCTTGATTAATCATTGTATAATCGTCTTGATTAATCTTGATTATCATAAAAAACGCATATTTTGACACAGCAGCAGGGTCTTGTTAATTTTAATGTAAAATTCAAAATGATTTTGCAAAGAGGACAACAAAATTACTTTACCTCTATTATAGGCTGTCAAACAAGCACTTTTGAAGGGAGGAGCTTTGCTTTATCCCAGTATTAACTGTCAAAAAACTATGCATTTTGTTTTTCCTAATTTTTTTCCTAATTTATTTGAAATGTGACCTTAGTCTACATGTGTTGAAAAGTCAAGTTCTATATTGCTTTTACACTTTAATAATTATGTTATGTTTTTGATTGAAAGAGATGCTTCTGTAATTATTTAGCAATAAGATTAAAAATAAAACCATAATCCCTGAAACTTAAGTAGAAGTAATGAAAACGATACAATAAAATACTTACTGTTTATGAAAACATTTTCCTAGAATCAAACTTAATTTTTTGTATGTTTTGTGTTTGGTTACAAAACAGTAAGTACCTAAATTATATTATTTGTAAATATCGTTTTATCTTATAAAATTAAAGTTTTTTGAGCCCATATTTCTTTTCCTCTTCAGGAGGTATTGAAAAAGTTGACGATTCAAATTAATTATGCTTCAAAAGTATGCTTCAGATCACAATATTGTTAGTGTTGTTGAGTTTCCCATTGAGGGTATATGTGCGGCAATTTATGGAATATTTGACTTGGAATTTACAGAAATATGAAGAAAGTTTACATTTAAATAACCTGTACTAGAAAATAAACAATTAAACAGTTGCACAAGTATATTTTTTATCAGACAGTCATTTCACTCTGTGGTTTTGAGATTTTATCATTTCAAGTTATGTGCCACTCATACATGTTATTATTATTTTATATTATACTGGTGACCGCCCGCGACTTTGTCTGCGTGCTGCTGACAGCGTGTATGCAAAATTTCATGATGATCGGTTGATTAGTTAAGATGTGAAGAGTTAACAAACAAACAAACTGACTTTCGCATTTATAATATTAGTAAGGATAAGAATTATTGACAGTCTGACATATTTATCATTATTAATACTGTATATTCTCGTATTATTATAGTCTGAAGTGATTTTACCACTCATAGCCAAATCATAGACATATCTCTACGCTTTCTTTTGTCCAGCTCTACCTATGGCTTCCTGGAAGAAATTTATTTTTAGTGAAAAAAATTGTTGAACTATTGCTTTTCTTGTGTTTTCAATTATGTATGATTACCATTTAATTTAATTTATACAGTTGATGGTCATGTCTTAATAGGTATAGAATTAAATTCTCTATTGCCCGTTTCCTTATTTCCTCACCTTCTCCTGTGATGTATCGGAGAAGCTTCCCGCTGATCAATAGCACACCAGGTGCAAACAGATTAACACTGAAACTCACACTTTTAATATTTCCTTAATATTAGTATATAATATCATTAAATTAATTTATATAGTCCGTTTATTGCAAAGAGTCTTATTTTGTAACGAAACAATTGAATTTCGTCCGTAATGTTTTGAAGAAAGGAACTACCTCGTTAATATTAATCTATTTCATACATTTACCTATTTCGGTATAATATTCTTATTTGCAAAATAGTTGGGCAAACGTCACCTAAAACTATTTCAAATTTCAAGTTGATAGCATTAGTAGTTCTCGAGATACAGATAGACTGACTGAGTCGCACCATAAGGGTTCCTTTTTACCATTTGGTACGGAACCCTAAAAAAGCTTATTTTATAAATTATCACGAATTTATTAACCTTTTTTTATTCGAATTTTACCGATTATATCTAAATTTAAGCACGTTTGAACTAGGATTTGATCGTAGTTGGGGAGGTCGTTTGTCGCCGGCAAGTCCTCGAATCTGCCAACTATTTATGGCTGCTATCTGAGCCACCTGAAGCATCCTGACACTATTTATGGCTCAGCTCTTGGCTTCAGCTCGAAACAGCTTGAAATATTTTCAAGTTGAATACACAACAGCTTCTAATAAAACGTTCTACAAGCGTTAACCCTTCAACGCCCGGAAAATGAGACACAATAGATATTCCATTGTTATCCGGCCGCCTGCGTCCGCTCGGGCGTTGATGAATTAAGATTATAAGAAAAAGGTCAGCTTATTATATTATTAAAGTAAGCAAAAAAAAATACGTTATGTAACTCGGAAATCACTATCTTTTATAGACTTTAATATTATGCCTGCATCTGTGTAAATAAAATTATTTCAATCTGAAGCTATCGGTGAGAAGTTCTCAGCGCCCAAGAAGAAAACTTAATGTCAAAGTTTCAGAAAATCAAATAACGACTATCGTTTTAAAAAATCAAATAACTTGAAAATACAGCTAGCATTGTAGAAACCGGAAACGACCCCAAATCGGTAGCTGCCGTTTCAGCGAACACCGCCGATCGCCCCTCCGGGAGGTTCGAGCGAAATGAGGAAACTTTAATTCGGTTTCGTTCGCAATGTGAGAAAAGTACATTGTGAAAATATGAATAATGGAATGGATACATTTTGAAAACAATTTTATTTCGTAAATAAGTTATTAAACTTTCGAATTTTAGTAGTGTATAGAGCTATTTTTTACATTATGTTAAATACGAGTAATAAGTTAAAAAAAAATCAACTCACCTGTAGCTTCTCAGACGGGACTTGAACCCGCACCTTTAGGAATTCGGCTCTAAGCTCTTACGAACCAATAAGTTGTATATTACGGGTTTTCGAGTGTGTTAGCATTAAGCATATTATAAATACTACTTTATAAGCATCACATCCTTTGTTCCTGACATAAATTCACAATAAAACCGTTCCTACTAATAATTGTACCTTTGTTAGGTAAAACAAACACTTTTGTGAGTAAAATTATACAAATCCAAAAATTATTTTCATGCTTAGTAAAAAGATAACGCTTCTTATTTTTCAAAAAAGTTTATGCCGTTTTTGTTTCACCTGTTAATTTTAAATTATGCAAGTTTATAATTTACAGACTAAGGCTTGGTTAAACTTATCTGAGCCGGTGGCCAAAACTGAAACTAAGTGTTATTACATATTGTTACCTAGGTTACGCTATAGACGACAGCGCCGCTGTCACCGAGTCAGATAAGTTGGTGTCTGTTAAAGTTAAGGTTAAATCAAGATGATGCAACTCAGCATAAGAGTGCCACGTATACAATATTAACAGTGATAGATTTTTCAAATACTTAAATATTTTAAGAACTTGCAGTTACCCACAGCTTACGTGTGGCAATTAGTAATTTGTTCAAATTGCTTCAGCGCGATTTGCCAGTACGGTTGGCGAAACTCCAACCGCGGTCGCGAGTGCTTATGCAGCGGTAGCGTTTATACATCGTTTAGCAAATACTTACTTTACTTTTATTCTATAAATGCCCGCAAATGTAGCTACAGTTTAACAGTTTAGCTGTAATAAAGCTGCCGTTTCTTTGGAAAGTGGTTTAAAGTTGATAATTTACTTTAGTATTAAACTACACGGGTTATTACGCACATAAATCTCAGAAGTAAAATACATAACTCTACTACAGTACCATAGACTTTTAATGTTGTGACCACAGACCATACCGTCTGATGTCACTCGTCACGGTCGGATACGTGCCCACTAGACATCATGTGTTGTTGTGCGTCACAAAGCGTGTACGTCACATCACACTTGACTGATCGTCAATTGTTTGATAGAAATCGGGCAAGCAAACTATTGAGATTGAGCGAAATTGGCATGTCGGTCTTCGGTAACAATATTGTTGTTAATAGGGAGGGGGTAAAAAGTTTGACCTCGGTTAATCGACTGAGCGACCGCGAAGCGTCTCCGAATCAGCATGGGCAAAAATGCTTTCGTATGTCCGACTGTCCATCTGTTCTCCTCTACAGGTCGCATTTCTCAACTGATTCTCGTGAAATTTTGTGACCAGTTTCGATAGTTATATAGATTGTTTGCCGATTCGGTTTTTAGAAATAAAAAAAAACCGTCACTTCGAAAAATGTTCAAAATTGTCACGAACGCGAGGTCTAACAGCTTACCGAGCCACTAGTGCTTATTTGAAGCTGTGTCAAGAAAAGCTCATATATATAAATGCTTTAGGAACACTTATGTGAGGTCCTGAAGAAGGATCTTGAAAAGTCGTGAACTTTTGTTATTTACAACTTCACCTAAAATAAATTATTTTTTGTAAGTAAATAAGAGTGAAATACATTATTATTGTTTTGACATAGACAGAAGATTGAACGTAAATAATAATAGAACAGAGATTGAACGTAAATAAAAATCCAGTCTGCAAAACAAAATAATGAACTGTTTGAAATCGGATTTTGCGTATGTGGTATTTACACGAGTCGACTTGACAGGCACCTTGGCAGACGACTTTAATTAATTATAGCTTTTTATTGACAATCATTTGTAAACTCTAATCGCAAACTTAATTTCAATGAGGTTGCGATTTGATTTTTCAAGCGATTGTCGATAAAAAGCGCTAATTGACGTTAAAATCACCTGCCAAGTCGCCTGCATATTCGACCCGTGTAAATACCGCCTTGTCCAATTAGAACCGGATTATTTAATCTTGCTATTGCATTTCGCATTATTTTTTAGGGTTCCGTACCTTAAATGGAAAAATAAAACCTTTATATAATCATTTTGTTGTCCGTCTGTCTGTCAAGACCCTTTATCTCAACAACGCTTTGAGGTATCGAGTTGAAACTTAAACCATATATTCTGATCTAATTTCTGAGAAAGCTGATAAGTTTCTTGCGTCCATTCTTCTTATCAGTTAAAAAAATCTCGAATGGGTGGTAGAAAAATATAGTAAACAATACAAAAGCACTTAATATCTCAGTTAATTTGAATGAATAATGTTTCATTTTCATTTTCATTAAAGTCCCCAGTCTCTTGAAGCTGTGTAAAAATCAAAGTTCTAAGTTAACGCTAAAAAAAAGATGCGTGTGCCGTTTATGCAGCAAAAACGCATATTTTGACACTCTCGAGGGAATCAAATATTTAATTTTATAGGGTACTTCGTTGACCTAGAACTATGTATATCGTCTTATACTACAAGGACAGGGAAAAATCTGAAAACTATACATTTGTAATGAAATCATAAAAATAATAGTCTTTTTTTACAATCAATCATGGAGTTTGTACAGAACCCTCGGTGGGCGAGTCTAACTCGCACTTGTCCGGTTCTTATTAAGGTATTTATCTGAGTATTAAAGAAACATTATTAAAAACTTGTTTATTAATCTTTACTCTTGTTTGTTTATTTTGTCTAATTAAAACGTCTAAATAATTGAATAAGCTTAAAAGTTAAGCGCTTCAATTATTAAATTAATGTAATGGAACTAAGTACTAATATCTTTAATGTACTTTTATGAAATCGTTCAGTTGAATTGTTTGTAAATACTGCTCATCTTTAATTTGCAAAACTTCTAAAAGAACACGTACAGATATGACAAGCAATTTCATATGAAAGGACATGGAAAAGACCCAAATATTTATGCAGTTCGAAATTTCAGTTACAAGCTGCAACGTGGCGAGGTAAGTGGGCGATGCATTAGGAATGATTCATGGCGCCATATATTCCGCTGCGTGATATTTTCGAGTGACATTCTGCGAGACATCTATAAAATGCTAGTTTCATTGCTTTGAGTTCGCCTCTTAGAACATTGTTCAATGTCGAACGAAAGCCAAATACTTAAGAGTTCGTACGAACATTAAGAAACATTAGTTTTGATATTGCAGTGTTTCACATTTACCACGATGTGGTAATAAACTATCATTATTATCGATAATATCCGTAGTTAACTACAATCTGAACATTTGAACTTCTAAAACTATTGTTTTCTTTGAGAATTTATATGAGTAATCCACTCCGAATTTCCAATTTTTCCTTCTTAAATAAATTTGACAAGTATAAAGACAATCTAAAAAATATATATTCAAACAGCTGTATCCAAAGCTACATTTTAATATGATGCAGCATTTGCCATAAAACTCGAGCTAAATATGACATCCGTAACAATACAATTTGACGATATGATGGCGATTTGTATATCCGCATGGACACATAAACCCGCCAGACATAAGTTGCGTTTGAAAAGATAATAATAATAACATTGGGCGCAGTTGGCAAGCCTGGGGCGACAATGTGCTATAAGCCTCGTTTTTTGAATGCGTACCAAGTCATGAGCAAGAGCGTTGTACGTCGTAAGTAATAGGCATATTTAGCAGCTGTGAACCTAATAGGATAATATTTTTCTCAAGAAAGTACTGTTATAGTTTTTCATTAGAAATAATAAATTGAGTTTTGCAACTTAGCTCTCAGTTTCTAGAAATTAAAATGGTCTTATCTTTAAAGTTCCCTTTTTAAACAATAAAAGAACCATCTAAATCGGTTCATAAACAAACAAGTTATGATGGTCAATCATCTGTAAAAGTTTATATAATGCTATAACGAAAATGACAGCATTTTTAGGATTTCCTGAAAACTTCTAAACTGATTTCAATATTTCGAAAAATAGGACCACATTAGGATCAAGCCTGAGGTAATAACGTTTGAATCATTTCAATTGGTTCAGCCGTCTTCGAGTAATCGGTGGACATACACAAAAAAACAGACGAACATAGAACCTCCTCCTTTTTTGAAGTCGGTTAAAAATCGGCAGTGTAGCCAAAAGCACATGATTAAATATAATACTGTAGGAAAATAGAGTCCATTGAGATAATGTCGTCGTCATCAATGATCATTAAGCCAACATTACAGAATCAAAACATATTTTGCATAAGCAATACTTTTTTTCAGGTTTCAGTCAATTTTATTTATTGCACAACATATCATAACAATCTATTGTTATTTATAATTATAACAATACAAATTGAACATAACATCAAACTTTCACTTATGGCTTACACCATGGCTCTAGCGCCAAACGGGCACCTCATAAAATATTATAACATGCAAAAACGCTTCGCTCATACAACGTTTCGCGATAATTGTTATGGGACGTATGAGAACTTTGTTCTGGTTTTTTTGCGGATATACGGCTTTTGTAATATCTACTGTCGCATAGAATACGTGCCAGCTGGCAGCTGTGTGCATACACGCTTCTTTTAATTGAGAGATTAGATTTCAATAGGTTTACCGAATCTTTTGATTTTAAATAGGTCTGAATAAGGAGATTGAGGAGCTCGATGGCGCAGTGGTATAGCGCCTGGCCCAGCGATTGCGAAGGTTAAGCATCTTTCGCAAGGGTCGGTCGTGGGATGTGTGACCAAAAATGTATTACCTCGAGCTCCTCCGTCGGAAGGCACGTTTAGCCGTTGATCCCGGCTGTATTTGCAGTTGCTAACACCCACCAATCCGCCACCAATTGGGCCCGCGTGGTGGGTTATGGCTCATCCTCTTTATCCAACCATAAGGATGGCTTGTGCACCAACAGTGGGGACATTAAAAATGGCTGATGGTCGAAGGAGATTATAACAGATTTAATTAAGATTAGGTACTTTTGACATGATTTTACAAGGACAGCCACAATACCTTCACAATGCCTTTAGCATGTTGTTCTCAATATTTTGTATTTATTACTTTTTTCTTTCTTCCTTTTTCTTCATACATACACTGTGTGTGTCTAAGTAATGACGTTGTGAAAACAAATACCTAGCCCGCTCGCTGAAAAATATGATACAAGTTTAATCCCCAAATTAATCTTCGTAAATTAGAATAATTAATCCTGCTCGCGTGTGTCAAGACGATGCAAAAGGGCAATTGCTCAGGGACTTGTTTGCTTGTAAAGCTAATTAATTTATGCAATTTTGGTCCTAATTGTAATGGTTGGTATTTTGTTTCTGTTTTTTGCTTTACATACATTTATACAAACACACTAACACGGATACAGTGCAATGTTTTAGTAGGATAAAAGTAAGTTGATACTGTTTGTTTGTTTCTTGATAGTATTATAATAACAAAATAAAATAATACCAAATAATACACTAGAAAAAATACGACTCGCACCAAATCATGTTCTCGGACGGGAATCGAACCCGCGACCTTTGGATATCCGGTCCAATGCTCTGACTGCTGAGCTACCGAGTCACTAGTGGGAACGTCGAATTTCTCCTAGTATATCAACTCTTACGCTGCAAGCCAGCGCCATCTCACTTATGTACAAGGAATTACCTCGACATCAACTGAATACCTTTCCAGATATTTTTAAACAATTGGTCAGAGCATTGGACTGGATATCCAAAGGTTTGATTCCCGTCCGAGAACATGATCTGGTGCGAGTCGTATTTTTTCTAGTATATTAGTTGGTATTATATAAAAATAGCATTGTGAATGCTGAAATCTCAAAATTTAAAAACAAAATAAAATATTTAAGAAAATAAAATTACGTCGAAAACAAAGGCAAGATCATACCAAGTATTATTATCACAGAGTGCTTAGTAATTTTTGACAGATTTTTTCTGAAGATGTTTTTGGGTAAAACATAATAACATTTTCGTGGACATATTATGTCAGAAATAAGTACCTACGCAAACATAATGTTTTGCACTTTCCTCATAACACTACAAAAACTATTTTCTTTGTGAGTATGGGCTTATTTTCCGTAGCAAATCCGTCGCAAGAGTCATTAATATACGTCTACCGTAGTGTCTGAAATTCAGGAAGAGGGGTTACCCAGCACCAGGAAAAATATCCTCTAAAACTTGTACTTCCGTAAGATTTCCTTTTTTGTCAGCGGGACAAGGTACTTTTACCGTAGTTGCTTAATAATACAAAATTATTTTTGGTATATAGTAAAATAATACTTATTGAATTCTTCTTCTTCTTCACAAAGCACGCAAATATCAAACGCAGTATAAAATTAATTTCACCCTTCCCGTTTAAAAAAAATACTTTTGGATGACGAGAATCGCAAATAAATTATTATGATCATAATGTAACCACTAGCGATTCCATGGGACCTTTGACACATTATAGAGCCCCATCAGCTTAATAACAAGATGATAATTATATAATTTCTCAATTATTTCAGTCTACTGGGAGGTAAGGCTGTACCCCCGTCAAAACATTTCCGATTCTAGTATAAAAAAGACTGAATTAATAACTTTCTTAATAATTAGTATATAATTTGTCGAAAGAGTTTTTAATTATGTTAACTATCATTATCCAAAAGAAAAAATGATTTGACTGTTTGACGTTTGTGACCAATAAATGATTTTAATTCAATTCTTACTTTTCTATAAAATATAATTATTTGATGAATTATATCTAAATAATTAGCCTTATGCTATATATAAGACAATCATCTTATTTCAAAGGAAATCGTATTACATTACGCGTCTTATGTATGTACTCGCGATTTTCATCAAAATAATGGCTTTTACGCTGACACATAACATTACATTAGCTAAGTCAATTACCCGAGCATGGTTAGGGAATATTGCAAAGTAGTGGTTAGAATGTTTGTATTTCACCAGCACTAGTGTTATTGTAGAATAGTCTGCTCTAAATTATTAAACATATCCCAGCAAGCAATAAAAATACTTGACGTAGAAATGAGAAGATCATAGGCAAATTAAAAGCAAACAAAAGTAACCAATATAAGGCTGTGTTCAAACTAAAACACACGACCCGAGCTCAATCCGAACTCAACTCAAACTCAAACTCAACCGCAGCCCACTCCTTAAAATACATCGTCGTCTGATCGCTGCCGTCTTGCTCATTTGAAGTGGTCGTGGGCGGGACACCGCGAGAAGAACTGATGACCATTGGGACGAAAAGGTTCTAGAATGATGACAGAGCAAAAGTCGACGTTCCGTAGGTAGGCCCTTTACAAAATGGTCTGACGATCTAGAGAATGTGGCGTGATACCTCTAGATGTGGGCAGCGCAAGCCTTTGAAGATCCTTGGGGAGCCCTAAACCCAGCACTATGGCCGTCGTGTTCTATTAAGATAAATATATACATGTTTCTATTTCAAAACGTCAAAAGGGCAGAAGTACTAAAAATAAAGTTTTCTACTTTACAGGGTTGTTTGTAAAACACCAACAACTTCGCAGGAGTAGATAATGAATTTCATAAGCAACAACGTTTGTTCTATAACTCTACGAAAAAGCAAAAAAATATCGACTTTTCATACAAAACTCGATCAGCTGTTCGGACATTTTGAATGGAAAGTCAATTTTTTTGTCGTGTCCGTGTATATATAAAGGAGATTTTGAAAATTTATAAGGAAAATAATAAGGTTCATAGCATAATTTTCTTTTGATTTCAGCGCGAATCATTCATTATCTTTATAGCGACTTTAACACAAAATTCTTATCTATACCGCACAGTTTTCGTCATATTTTGTTCCCCGAAACTATTTTGGTCTCATTACCCAGATACGGTAATTATAATGGTTCCTATCTCCAGTCCCGCAGGTGACGCTTGCGGTCGCGGTCCAGTCTGGGACGGAACATGCAATGGGACCATTTCAATAGACATTTTCTGGAAATTTCCATTTATTATTTAAGAGTGGTTACTGCCGCCTCGTGATTAATGTGACGTGAATAATATTTTTTTTACTTACTGGTAGAATGCTGTGATGAATATATGTGAAATACTTTCTTGTGTTAGTAATAAGAATAATTAGGATTTTTCATAAAAGACAAAACGGATATAGGTGGATAATAAAATAAGTGCAATAATGTTTTTGCATAACGGGATAGCCCAAGATCTTTTTTCCAATTTAATTCTTATTTAATTTTATTTAATTGTAACAAAGCAGTGCTTTTGTGTTAAAGAACGAAACCTTGTTCATTAAAATACGTTCCACAAACGCTTCTATAAAAAACGGCAGTTTAAAAAAACAACAAAAGAAGTTGTAAAAGTATAAAATTTTAAAAGCCTCTAATACTTCAAAACTAACGACTACATGGGAACTTTCAGGCTTTCCCGACAGTGCTCGCTTTCAGCTACGTCCCGAGCAATTTAATCCAAATAACGTAGGACAAAGAGAAACCATGGACAGACTGGTATTTTTCCTGTGTACATTTTATTTAGCTACAGCACTCCGCATAAAGTGGATTTGAAAGAGAATAGGATTAGCGGTGGTTTTTGCGTCATACAATTTTTGACAACGAAATAATAATGAATATTTTTTACACGCGTTTTCTTTAGAATAGATGGCGAAAGGACCACGTGATCTTTGGATGGTTTCTTTAGACTTTTGTTTGTATTATAATACTTAACTATACTATAAAACTTAATCACAACACAAGAGTTAAACCGACGCTTTGCTTTAGGCATGTGGTTAAAAAATGAATGACATTCATTCATTAATCATTAATGTGTATAATGTGAGATTACAAGTGATTCCTGATTAACCACAAGCTCGCCACTGTCACGGATTTCAAGTGATATGGATACAACACTGATAGCTTATCACATATTGATTTCATTATTATTGGGTCAAGTAAAATGTAATCTTACTTCTTCATGTAGAAATAAGTTACTCTTTGAAGAAAGCACCAATGCCGTGAAGTGTGCTGTGCACGAGTGCTCGCTCCCGCCGCGCGCTCCGTCTCATGTCAAGTGTAAAGCCATTATATGGTTTCTGTGGTTATTATTTACCGTGTGTGTAGCACGAACTGAAAACTCAGATTTGTTTTTGTACTGGTTTCATTCTGCAGTTTTATAGAGTTACTCCGTTTTAGTGCTAAACGTACTTTTTATTTCTCATGACGAAATCTGTAAAACGTTTACAATCCTTTTGATTGCAATATCGAATACTCGTAATAAACAATTTTGACTTTATTATTCTTCAATGGCGAAACACTTGTTCTTTGCTCACCTGACAATAAAGATAAACTACAAATACTTGCACAATACCATTTTATACGAACAAACAACATGCATTTTCGTAACGAGTAAAAAGAGTACTGCTATTAAGTAATTGCTTAGAAAACAAAATATATTATTTTAATTATGATCGTGGATGTTTCAACCACAATGACGTAGGTATCAATGAAGTACTTGGGACGACATAAAATTATCCAAGGAATAAAATATTTTTTATTAAAGCTATAAATATTCTGATTTTATTTAAATTGGTTCTATAAATATTAAATAACTAGCGACCGCCCGCGACTTCGTCGGCGTGGACGGTATTTTTAAATTCTTCGGATACAATACTTTTTCTGGGTGAAAGGTATCCTATGTCCTTTTTACCCGACATGTATGCAAAATTGCATCATGATCGGTTGAGTAATTAAAAGCGTAACAAACAAACAAACCGTCTTTCGCATGTATTTCGTGTTAGTAAGGATTGAGTTTAAATAATTCAGTAACTGTAACTACATGAATCTGAAAACTTTCGACAGTATGCATTTTAATTTTAAAGTTATTGTTTTCTTTTTGTTTTTTAATTCTTTTCAATGTTAGTTTTCAATAAATTCCAATTGTTTTAATGTCATTTCCATAAAGTGTTTTCAAGAACTGCTAAATATTGAATTTAAAACACACGTTACAAGATATGATACTAACGAGAAAACATTAAATTTAAATTTGAGAACGCTGTCATTGTAGTAGCAGTATTTAATTGTTGTTTCCTTTCCCCAGTGAGGCCGTAAAAATCACCTTGTAAAAAAGCGCCCAATTGTAATGAAAAATGTCGGTAAATATAACGCCCACCTCACTTACTACTCCATTACTCAACCGCGAGAAGACGAATATGAGATCTCAAAACATTAACTGATAAATTACTGACGCAGAAGTCAGAGGGGAAAATTTTTTTCCTCGCCGCAGCGAGGTAAAGTAGGTTAAGATAACTTGAAGTAGGTAATAAATGAATTCCGAGTACTTTCATTGTATTGTATTAGCTCTTGAAACAAAGACTCGGCTTTGATGATGCTCGTTTGTTTATTTTGAGCTGCATTTCTTTTGTCTTGCAATATAGACCTTTGTTATGGCCTTGGTCTCTTGGTCATTTTACGCTATGCGCGACGTCTGACGTCAGCGTAAACGTTCATACACAATTCATACGCTGAAGTGCTGGCACTTGAAAAAAACCACAACAGTATATTTATATAGTAAGCATTGTGACTGACGCTGTAAGCGGCCGAGGGTGTAAAAAGGAGACCAAGGCCTATTAGAATCAATCTGGCTGGCAGGAATAAATAACTGTGGTTTATTTTAAACCAATTGAAAAGGCAGAAAATTGTCTTCATTAGTTTCCTAGTAATTCAATGATGCAACGAATCAAGGTAGGACGTCTGAGAAAAGCATTAAAAATTGTATTAAGCTCTTGCTAGTATGAATCCAAATCAGCATAAAAATCTAAGTTGGCAATAGTAGTAATATCTGGTATCTACCAGTTACTAAGGTACAAAGGCACTTAAAATATTGAAATAAAACACTTTTTAACGTATACTACTGCCGGGCACGGCAGCTGCAAAGGTGCCGAAACGTCAGGAAAATCAAAAATCAAACCAACAACCAAATAATTACTAAAGTACTTGAAATAAAACTGCGCTAATATCCGTTAAAAGTGTTTTATTTCATGTCTAGTAAGCGCGTAAGCTTGAGAGATGAATAGGTATTTAAAATATTTTTTAAACTAAATACACAAAGCGACCAAATCAGACGACCTCCGTGGTCGAGCGGCTTTGTACGCCAATTTTCAAGGTGTCGCCATCTCTGAGGTCACGGGTTCGATCCCCGGTTGGGTCAATTTAGAAAACGAACTTTTCTATATTGGCTCAGGTCTGAGTGTTTGTGATACCACCGTTGTCTCTGATTTCCATAACACAAGTGCTTTATTAGCTACTTACTTTAGAATCGGAGCAATGTATGTGATGTTGTCAAATATTAAAAAAAATATATTTAAAAAAAAGCATGATTCTTCGAGAAAAATAACAACTTAAACGAAATTAACACAAAACATTTCATTTATTTTTTATTCCAGCTTCGATACAAATGATCGAAGTATTCCAGACCTTAAGTGAAGCAAATTTTATGCTCCACTGTTTCTCCTTGGAGGACGCTAACTTCAAGTTAACTATTTCTATCAATAAGCGCCACAGAGTTACACTTGGCCAACTTAGCTAAGAGCCAGAACGGCGTTAAGCGCCTGAAGTGGAGTGAGCGCCTGAAATGAGAAATGAAAAATGTATCGCGACTTTAAACTGTATTCTTTTGTGGGGAAAAGCAGCCGATATAAATACTATTTTTGTTTTACAAAAACGAGCAATAAGAGCTATTTATCAACTCAGTTCTAGAACATCTCTTAGGGATAGGTTCAAGGAGATCGGTATATTGACAGCAGCATCTCAATTTATATTAAACTGCATTCTTTATGTGCGTCGCAATATTAATTTGTATACAAAACATAGTGATTGCCACAATCGGAACACCAGAAATAAAGACAAACTTGTAATGCCTTGGTATAGATTAGAAAAAGTCCGTGGTTCTTTCATAGGTCTAGGTATAAAGTTTTATAATAAAATTCCAAGTAATATCTTGGATTTACCATGTGAAAACTTTAAGACTCATATAAAAAATTGTCTTCTCAAAAAAGGATACTATACCGTTAAAGATTATTTAAGTGATGAAACAGCTTGGTCGTAGATTTTCTTTTGTAAATTGTGCAAGAAATTGTAATAATTGCATTTTTTTAAATAATTAATGTTAACTTGTATGTCAAGTAACTTCCAGTTAATGTTGCCCCGTCGTAGACTTAATTCACCTGGGGCTAATTCTTCAAATCATACAATGATTTTCTTAGTTATCGAGTAGTAGACAGCGATTTCTCAACTAGTTGAAATTTATTTTACCTACCCATTGAATGTAAACTTTGTTAATTATTGTAATGGAAAATGACGACACTTTAAATGCTGACCTCATTTTTCAAATTTTGACGACTCTGTATGAAATATACAGGGAGAAAAAAACAGCCCTTGACGAGTTTCTTGCCGGTTCTTCTCGTTACAAGGTCTCCCGCTTAGGGTTTGCGAACCGATGGCGTAGCTTCTTTGACATTCACAAGTGCTTGTAACAGCCTAGACTGAATAAACGAGTTTTGAATTTTGAATTTTGAAACTTCCTTTTATTTTAATTTAAATTACCTGAAAACTACTGAACCGATTTAAAAAAAAGGGGCCCTTTCCCAAGAAAACTAAATCTGAAAAAAAAGAAATCATCAAAATCGGTCCATAAATGACGAAGTTTCGCGCGAACAACAATAAAAAAAATATAATCAAATTGAAAAACTTCCTCCTTTTCAATAAATTTTTGAAGTCGGTTAGAAAGTCGATGCAAATTCATTCAGATGCAATATGAAAAACAGCGAATTTAATTGGAAAACTTTGTTTGAAAAGTTTTAAAAGAATAACCAGCTTTTTCAGTTCTTAACATTAGTGGAATTTTCAGCAAATCACCAAGAGGAGATGTTGAGGGAAGAAATGTACGTAAATTATTTTGGCGTGTATGCTATTTCATCAATTCTTGGAAAACCTGCAATAAAAGTGAGGTTGTAATAATTGTTTGTGACTTTAATCTAAATAAGTAAAGGGCAGATTACTTTTTCCAAAACAGTAGAGATCAAAGTCAATTCAAAAAATAATTGGTTAACGACGTTTAAAAATTAACAATCCAAATGATTGCATTATTGTTGCATTGTCAAAATTTAACCAGCTGTCTATGGTTACCATATTTGCATATTCGTTTTATTAAAAAGGACGGACACTACACAAAGAAAATTAATATGTGAAAAAACCCGTCGGCGTTCAGTGAAAATGAAATTTTATTACTAAACGGGTTTATGAAGCTTTCAAGCTAAAATGATTTCGATAGTCAAAAAACGCTAAATGTCGTTGCTTTACAGTGTCTCGTCACCTCTGTTGAAAGTCATGAGTCTCTACCAAGTACTAAGTAGTGGCTCTACCATGAGTTGTTGCTAACTGTTTTAGCTATTGAAAACTATAATTTTCTGTCTTACACTTGTATTGTCTATGAACAGATTATCTAATAGATTTGGATACCAAAAAAATTTGAACATTTCATGGCACAGCCACTGAACTCTGTAGCTGTGCCGCTTTAGCATGACGAGGTCAAAGAGGGGTCTTCCTGTGTCTACATCAAAATGTAAAAAATGTCACCCTGCTGTAGACGAACCTTTTGTTTATCTGACAGAAATGACATGTCGATGCTGACAAAAATTTGCAACGTCTGCAGGACAAAATCGAGATAAACTGGAGCTGTTATTGATAGCCAACGCTCTATATTCTTTTGGTAATAAATACAATGAAGGATTCGATATACTTTATTTCTTTACAAAATATGCTAAAATTACTTGATAGGCCCAACAAACAGGCTACAGAGTAAACAAAAATTTTCTGTGTGGACGGACAGGCGTTAATTTTTCCTTTGAGTTACGATCCCCGGATTTTTGTCAGAAAATATGTAACATCAGCTAACTTTCACATACACTGAATTTAATCCACAGCCAATGTACATATCGTGGTTGTTCATGATAAGCACGTTATGTGCCAACCATTCCATAACAACCGACCAACTTTGCAAAGATAGCCGATCGAGTTGCCGTAATAAGATAAGTTTAGTACTAGCTCAAACACGCTGCGCAACGTGATATACTTAGTTCTTAAACTTACTATATATTGTTTTTAGAAAATATTGGATACTGCAAAACTTGCTACACTATAACTTACTGGCTTTTATTAACTTCACTTGAATATTGATTAAACACAACAGTTATTTTAAGAATCCTTACTTCTTAACTCCTTACTACCTGTATGGTTTATACACTCTTTTAATGATAGTTGATAATGAAAGAAAAATTTAACTTTTTGATAAATGTAAAAAACTGATATATTGATATAAAAAACGTCTTAAGATCAGAATGATATGAGAGTGCGCGACGGCTATGATATTCGAATACGTACTGAGTTAATGAATGACCTAAATTGATGCATGTGGCGTAAATATGCTGATGTGACAAACTGTACGGCGCTTGCCCGTACACTACTTTAGTAAATCAGTTTTTATTAAAAAGGACTAATGAATCAATCCACCATGGGAAACGTGATAACTTGCATATAAAAAATACACTTCAAAATCGGTTCGTTAATTTGAGAGCTACGATACCACAGACAGACAAACAGACAACACACGTCAAACTTATAACACCCTTTTGTGTCGGGGGTTAAAAAAGTAGACATATAACTGAAAATTTCTATTATGCCACATCTTAATTACAGGAATAAAGTGATGTCAATTAATAATAAAAACCGCTTATGTCTTAAAACCTGTATCGCACCTAGCATAGCAGTATCCATTTCGTTAAAAGTGGATAGTTACGAGTCAAGCAAAGCTCCACATACAACTCGAATCTTTAAAAATGTTGCTCTTAGTGTGTCGACACTACCGCCCAAATGTCGTATTAAACCTGGGGCCCTATTTTTGAAATCCTTTGGCTGGCGTCGAGCGCTCTTTGCTGCCCATTTTACTTTGACATAGCAAAATCCGTATTTTTAAATCACTCGTTGGTCAGCTAATTGTCAGTCATGACAACTCATGTCTTTGGTCAGAAAATAGGGCCCAGGCTACTGTTTACCTATCTAAGATACGTCACGTCAATAAGTGTGACGTCACTTATTGACATACTACTTCACGTAAAGCCATTTTGATGAATTACGCTTCCCGCCCACGAGCGACTTTTTGTCGCCACGATAATAGCGGCGTTAATCGCAGCGTTAATCGCGGCGATAATCGCGACGTTTTTTTGTCACTGGCTAAGTAAACCCTTTGTCACTCTTGTCAATGTCATTTCGCGGTCAATTAGTCGCTGAGCTCCTTTTTGTAGCTCGTTAATCGTTCGTGGGCGGTTACGCTATCGCCAGTGTTTTCTTGTTTTCCATATTCAACAATTTTGTCTATATTTATCTTTAGTGATTAATTTGTCAAGAATAATTTGTTACACCATTTCACTGTTACTTTGATAGAAGATTTTTGTTTACTGTGTCTTTTTGAACTGTCATTTCAAATTACTACCGAAATGAAAATTGTCTAAAAATAAATACTGTTTATTTATTCCGATTTCTTTTTGATCTAAATTGGGCACAGGATACTTAATTTAAAACTTTTCATAAAAAAATGGATTATTAATATGTTTCTAAAGTATAAATAAATCACTTATAATCCTATAATACTGATTTGGATTATTGCACTCACAAATGGTATTGCTAAATTCTATTTTACACTTGAAATAAAAAATCATTTCTAATCTAGTTGCGCGGAGACGAAAGAACGTTCGTTCCCTCCTTGATTAATAGAGACAAATAGTTTTTATTCTATAAATTTTAATGTAACATTACAATAAGTTTTGTTTTTCTATTATTATAAAACTTTTGACCTCTGCTTTCTGATACAAAATTGATGTAGTTACATATTATACCCATGCAATTCTTAAATTTCCAACACGGATTTCAAAGCACTTAACTTTCAGTTTCGTAAACCAAACAAAACATAGCTTTTCCAAAACGCTTCTGCAATTTACGAGCTGATAACAAAGTATTGTCCAACAGAGCTCATAACATTATGAAAAAGTCAAGTGCACTCGGAAAGAGTCCCAATTCCACGTGCAAATGCCATTAATTTAACTCGCAGAGCAAAAACACAGGGGCCATTTGCTCTGAAAATTATGTACATAAATTAGGCATAATCGCAGCCGGCTGTGACTCCCGCCTGTAAATGTTATACAAATGCTTATTTACCAGCGCCACGGCACTTAGATACCAGATATTTGAAGTGTTATGTAATTTTGTGCATTCAATTTGTTCTCTCTATCGTGTTAATTTGCGTTTCAAGTGCCACGTGAGATTTGCATGGTTTTTTGATTCAAGAAAGTAGCTTTTATATGCAGATGTTAATGCTACGTGCATCTCAAAAGATAATATTTATATTCACGTAGGGGTATAGAATCAATGATAGTTACGTTCAAATTCCAAATTTAACGGAAATCGATAAAAACTTATTATTTTAATAATTATAGGTAACTATTCTAATGTTTTGTATTATTTTAATGCAGAATGTAATACATTATCGGAATACAAGCAGTTTGTCATGCTCAGTTTAATACTTTTGAGTAAAACCTGAAATATAAGATGAAATTACCAAGTCTTGGACTTTACTAAGTTTGTAACTGAATGTTTAGGACTATCCTGTATTTGTTTCATTGGATCCATGGGTGTACCGAACATAAACAAAGTGTAAAACAAAGGAGGGCAAGAATTTCACTTTGTAGATGAAAGTAATGAAAGTCAGTTAATAGAATGAAATTTTTTAATTTTATAAAATTAAGTAACAAGAACGTAATTAAAAACCTATTTAACTAATATTTTTTTATAATTAAAATTACTTTTCACCAAAAATATTTTTTCAAACAATTTTTAATTAGGTACATACAATACAGCCCTGTAAACGGTCAAGCAAATATACCACTTTTTCTTACAAGTTCTTGGTTGTGCAATCCGTTTCCCGACTTCATTTCTGTTGACCCTGGTGGGGTGGCTATCCATCTTCTCTGAGCACCACATTTTTTTACGATAACACTGTTTTTCCTATTCAAATTAATTAAATTCGGCAAAGCGAACACAGCAAAAAAATATTACAACATCAAGGGCGGCCATGACAGCTGTCAGTCAAATGGGGCCTTCCTATTTATCGAAAAAGACTTTACCCAATTTAAAACTCAACTCACTTGGACTTTACTAGGTTTGCTTGTAAAGTCAATTTTCAATTTGAAATAACAGTGGTGATCAACATAATTTTATACAAAATTATTTAACGGGGTCATAATAGGTACGGAACAAATTGTGATGCCTATTTTTATGGTATTACGAAGTAAATTCAATTTTGCTTCGATGATTTATTCATGAGGTAACTTGCATAAACATTTTTTTAACTAGGCAAGTAAGATTTATAAATTAGCATGAAATATTTTGTTTGTCCGTAGCAAATTAGAGGTGAGATTATAAGCAATGTTTATTTATTAATTAAATTTGATTGCGCAGTAAAACAAACCGGTGAAAATACACGAGTACTGTTTAATCAATTTCATAATAAATAACAAACTGAGATGGCCAAATTTTATGCTATGCTGTTGTTTTATGAGTTTTCGGCGTACAGCCCTTGCGAGATAATTAAACGATTAAATAACTGCGTCATTGCCAAATATAAATCTGGTAGTCATTAGGTGCACTTTCCACTTCTTTCCTTATATCAAAAATTAGAGTAAAACAATTTTGTCCTCAATTTTCTGTCTAGGTTAATACCTAGGAGCTCGATTGCGCAGTGGTTTAGCGCCTGGCCTAGTGAATGCGGAGGTTAAGCAAGTTTTGCAAGGGTCGGTCATGGGATGGGTGATCAAAAATTCCGCTCGAGCTCCTGCGAGCTTCGGAAGGCAAGTGAGGCCGTTGTTCCCGGCTGCATTTCCAGTCGTTAACACCCACCAATCCACATTGGATCTGCGTGGTGAGGTCTGGCCCATCCTCCATATACAACAGGACATCGACATATTTAACCCTAATTTCGCGCGGTATTAGAAGACTTAACTAACCTTCTTAAAGACCAGAGATCAATCCCACCCTAATCTTATAAAACTTAATTTGTATAATCACTTAAGATTTTATTGTTGATTTAATTTGTTTTTTTTATTATTATTATTATATCATTGATTTGTTAAAAATAAGTTGTTCCCTACCTAACTGTTAACCTACTTTTCGTTTGATGAGTATTTGTTAGTTTTTACATTAGATAATAATTAATCATGCTGTGTACACTACTTGTGGATTATTGTCTAGTCTAGCTATATCTTATTCTTGAAGTTGTCATTTTTTAGAGATGATAATCTGTCAGTGTACCTATTTATAAATAAATAAATAAATACACCCACAAGTAATTGGCCTGTACCCCAGCAGTGAGGACATTAAAATGGCTCTATGGTCATGTATTTTTGCATTCACATTTACATTTTGACAGTTGCCTAGACTTTTTGCTGATTTCTAATTTTGCTGATTTTTCCATTCTTGTTGCGCTACGATCCACTAACTATTGCTGGCTTTCTAAATGCAGTTCAATCTTTGGGCACTGATCGACGGGACATTTGCATATTGAGCCAATATGCAAATACAGTTCGCCGAATATTAAGCTGCTATGAACCAACTCGCGAACCGAACAAGCTTAGCGGCAGCGCTGTGACAGCTGATGAACAGCCGGTACTTTATTGTGTTTAACTTGCTGTGTAAAATTGAATTGTTTTAATAGTTTTGTTTTCATAACTCAGCTAGGCAACGCAGGTGAACTTTCTATGATATCTGCCTGTGAAGTTAAGCTTTCTGTACTAACTAACTCAACTATCACATCATAAAACATCATAAAACTTCAAAAAAGTTATTTACTGGGGTTTAAGTATGATATTGCCGTTTTGTATGGAGAATTTTAAAGAACTTGAATTTTCCATACTAACATTTTCTTAATTTATTTAACAATCATAAACGCTAATGTTTTAAAACTTTTATGCACTAATGTTTAAACACTAAGATAACGTATGCTACTTAGATTACACGAAAAAAATAAGTATCGGTTATGTTACAACGAAATAAGAGGTTGTTACATTTCTGCTAACAAAAAAGGAGTTACTAATAATAAGGTATTTTTAAAGTTAAGGAAAGAAAATCAGAAATATTTTTATTGCTGACAGGTAGTTTGCCGTCATGATCATAATTCGAATTAAACAACCGAAGCATCTTTAACATCATAGGAGATATGAGAGTCTCTGTTTGTGAGAAAAAATCGGCAATTTTATAAGTGCTATACCAGGCATTAACTAAGTCCGGTTTCGGTGTACGAAACATGCTGTAGGTTCTTCGATCATATAAACCCGATCGAAGTCTGGGTTGCAAAGACTATGCTCGTGAATAGCTCAAAGCAACACCAAGCACTTCTCATTAAATTAAAATTCAGACACGTATAAATTGCATAACTCAGCCAATCTCAGAAACGAAGTCACGACTCGTTCGTTACACATCTCATGGACAATCCAATAATGGGATCGTCTGTAATGCCACTGCGACGTGAATATTAAGAACCCAGGAATTACCGAGGGGATTGTAAAACATCTCGCACAATTCACTGTATTGATGATGGTAATGAAGTTACCCAGAAACGTCTTCAGACGGGCGATAATTCGATTCGGGGACCTCCGAAACGAGCCAAAATAAAGATTTGATTTACCCCCGGCGCTGTGAGAATTGTAACTGATTTTTTTTGTCACTCTCCTGGGCACCTTTGTCGGGAACGTGACCACTTTCAAGGAGATTACGATCAATTGATTGAGTAGTCGTTATTTTTTATATAAAACAATTTATTGTTTTGTTTCTTTGCCACCATTAATATTTTAAAAAACGAAGACATCTTAAAGAATGTTCACGTCGTTATGATAGAAGACTGCATTATTTGCTCGCGTGAAGTTGTGTACCTTTAATTTGTCAAAGAGAGTAATGCTAAGGAATTTTCTTTACAATCTATAAGATGTTTTATGTTCTCATGTTTCTAGAGTAATGAAGCTCCTACGTGTTTTACCTTCAATGGTATACATGTAGGATTTTCACGGTGAAAGAATAAAAAATTGCAGTGTTTACGGTAGATTATGTTTAAGTTCTCCGAATGCACTATCTACTTTTATTAGATCCATCACTTCTTTTCCCGATAAATGAGTTTAATTTTCAAATTCGGTTGATGACTTTATAAAGACCAGGAAAAGTTTCAATTGCACAGATGGTTCTGAAAATTATCAACCTTGAACCTCGACACTAAAAAAACAATATCAAACGAATGAAATTTTCCGTAGCCATTCGGTTGAACCCACAATATTCACAGAATTGCAGAGCTGACTCCGCCAAATTGTGTGATGCTATTTAAAATTGATATTGAAATTGGGAAGTGTTCGCTCGGTGGCCGCGGCGCGTGTCGTAAACGTGGTTTATAGCTTGCTCGCTTTCCAGCCTTCTTACGGAGTTAGGACTGTGGTATAATGGGTATTTGTATAAATTGCTATTTGTAATAAGGTTCGTTACATTTATTCTTATAAACTGAGCATTTATTTCTATCACTGACTTGATTTGACAAAAGACAAAATCTCAAATTATCGCAATTGCTGCAAGGAAGTCATAGAGACACTCGCCAAATAGTTGAGTTAGATTAGATTTGGAAGTGCCCTCATTTATTTAAATACTTCGCCTGTGTGGTCATTTATTTCTATTTCCTTTGGAAACAGTACTTGTTTTTGGGATGCAGGTTATATGTCCTTCTCTGTACCCTTGAGATGCAAAATTTCATGATGATCGGTTGAGTAGATAAGACGTGAAGTCGTTACAAACAAACAAATTAATAAACAAACAAATTAACTTTCGGATTCATAATATTAGTAAAGATTCCTGATGCCTCTTTATCAATAATCACAATGTAAGATACTATATCTCTTTCTTTTTTATGTTGATTTTTTTGGACATAGGCATATATCCGCTATATAACATTTATTAAAAAAGGCGCACTTTATAGCTTTCAATTGTTATTCCATGCCATAAGTAGTTTTAGTGAAATAAAACCATGAGCGTGAATTTTCTCCCAGTGCACCACTTACCCGCTAAACAGTCGTTACAAAGAACCGGTTTTATTGCGGCTCCTGAATATTTCAGCGATGAAGTGCTAAAAAATGTTACCCTCGCGATTGGCGCGCCGACTTTCACATACTGAACCCCTTTTATGATCACCCATAGAACACCTAAATTAGACTGAATTATTGCTATTGTAAACAGTTGCCCTTTTTATAAAGGTTCTTTTTAGTTACGACTATAGATTTAGGTTCTTCAAACGATATCTTTCTAGTGTGTGTTTTTAGCTCAAGACATGGGTACGGTAGAACACAAACAATCTTTTACAGGACGAAAATATTGTTCGCATATTCTCTATAGATTTAGCAACACTATCTTTAGCAGTGTTCGTGCATGTGTGAATTTAAAATATTGTCCAGTACAAAAGTCGTTAAATGCCCCTCTCTACAACAAAGCTGGAGCTGGAAGTATGTGCAGGATTTATAGTAGTGTGGTGACCGAGACTGCGTCTGAGATCATCGCAACTTCGCCTCTTGTGCACAATGGTTCAGAAATGGTTCAGAAGGAGCTACAGCTATTTCTACGTGACCGCACATACATTCCATATTTGATATTACGGTAGCGAGCTACGTCTTTGAAGATATTTGAAACCAATTTACTGTGAAAATGTGTTTTAAGAAATTACGAAGCATAAAAATATTTTCCGCAATATGTACTTACATATAGTTTTAAAACACGAAGGTAACTTAATTTTAAAGTGGGTTCAGTTCATAATTATTGAATAGATACTAAAAATCTAATCTGAATAGGTACTCTAGTTTCGAATCGGTTATTTTAAAAATAATTGTATCCTAAAATCATCGAACATCTAATCTCATAGCATAATACGGACCGAGCCGAGTGATTCAGTAAATCTAATTTCCATTCTATTGTACACGGCAATCCTATTCAATCACGTGATTGGCCCTTCCCTCCGTCCCCTTCTAATCAGTACGGAAGAGGGGGGACGGAGAGAGCGAATCTTTTCGAGTGGCGTCTTGCCTTTCCCATTGTTATCTGAGTCGGAGGAAGCTTAATGGAGATTTAATCTGAAGGAGTATTTACATCTCGAGTGGCGAGATACTCGCTAAGGTGTTTAGCAAATTGCGATCGCGAAATATGAAGGTACGGTGTTGCAAAGTCATTCCGCTAACGAACTGTGCCAGAAATGAGCTTTACAATAACTATCTATAGCTACATATCTCGATGTCTTTTGATGACTGAACATATTTCTCAAGTTTTTAATTCCACAACCTTGCCAGTTATCATATTTAAATTTATTGTAACGTTTTTTGAAATAATTTCATGAAATATGTAATGAAAAAAACCTAAGGAGAGAAGTCTTATGAATTTCACAGTCAGCCAAGTTGTAAGCAAATTGGTTTCGAGTAAATTAAAGAATGAAAAATCAATCGAGTTCTTTACTGCTAAAAATAAATAGGCTGGTCTTAAAGGTCAGACTCTTTACAAATAAGCTTCTAATATTTAGAATAAGGCTTCCCGCCCACGAGCGATTAATCGCTGAGCGATTTCTTGTTGCCGAGAATAGAACATTCAGAGTTTATACGTCAACGCCCACGAGTTACATTAACAAGAATGACAGGTGAGTCAAAGGCTTACTTAGCCAGCGACAAAAAAACACCGCGATTAACGCCGTGATTATCGCCGCGATTAATGCCGCGATAATCGCAGCTACAAAAAGTCGCTCGTGGGCGCTGACACTAAACCTCTTGTTATTTCGACAACAAGTAGTTTCAGCTAAAGAAATTGTTTACATTGCCCAATCTACAATAGTTTTGATGTCCGGATCTTTCCATTTCTATATAAATAACAACAGGCTCTATAGCCAAGTGGCTTTCTACAATTGAAATAATATAATCTATTCAATTACATATAATTGACGTAAGATGTCGCTAACCATAGACAATAATAATTATGACGTCTTGAAATGTCAATTTCAAACACTTAATGTCACTTCAATTCTATACTAGTAATATTAGAAAAAATACTAGAAAATATCGACTCACCCGTAGCACCTCAGACGGGACGGGTGAGTCGATTTTTTCTTGTATTTTTTCTAATATTATTTATCTTAATATAAAAATAGCATTGTGAATACGAAAAATCTATTTGTCTAGGCCCTCAGTTGCGTACTAAAATAACTGATCCATAGTAGACCTATATCTTACTTTGGGAACGGACGTATCTACAAATACATACGACAATTTCCAAATACTTACTCGTAATTTAAGGTAAGCGAAGCGACGATTAAGTTTGTAATACAAGGTTACCCTTACATTGTATCACACATGTATAACTGATGCTGAGGTTTGATTTAAGTGAAATTAGCTTAATGTAGGTATCTCTAAACCCGTCACCTCTCGGAACTTTGTGGGCCAAGTAATAATATTATGATGAAACTACGAAGGATTAAGCTTACAATAAGGGTTAAATCTGCGCCATGTTTAACTTCACGTGCAACGTATGTATTATGTATTTAGGATTAATCTTAACTTAAAGCATGGCATTGTTTTTGAACATTATCTTTGAAACATTACATAAAAAGGCACGAACATGATAAAAAAATGTGGCATAAGAATATCCATTATAGGAGATTAATTTCTTAGTATTGAAACAAAAAACCTCCTTCAAAAACCTTAACTCTAAAAAAGCAAGAATTCATGTTCAAATAAAAACGTTTATTGAAGTCGAGTGGGGCCGGAGGTAATTTTTGACTGTCATAATTGTGTCATTTTCTTAGTAATTATTGTATTTTTATTCTAAAAGCCCCATCCGACTTCATTAGATATTTTTCTTAATTAATTGATTGGAACATTAGTTATTGCTTTTTTAAGGTTTTTTGACTTATTTGTGGTATATTTCCCCCATAGGACAGTCATAGCCTAGTGTGGGGATTAGTATTTAAGCTTTGTAAACTAATTGGAAATAAACAATTTAGGTATTTATTATTTGGATCACCCGGCATCGCTTTTTCCATAGTTTTATCTCTTTCTATCTCTCAGACACATCATCGCTAGAGCGAGAATACCGCTCGGCGATGATCGTTTTACCGACACCGATAAGCAACCGTGGTGTTTTCACTCTTGTTAACGATGTTTCTGAGTAATGAATAAAGATAGCGCTATGGAAAATGGCAGCGCAATGTAACTATTCCCTTCAGATCCAATTTGCCGTTTCGAGCAAGCGTCTGCGCAGAGTAAACTCATTAGCTTTCAGCTCGGACTGTTGCCCCGTAATAGATATATCCGGAACGGTGAAAATGGAACTTTTCCACTCCCAAGACGTTCCAAAAGCACGAAATTGTAATTTCATTTTAAAACAGTGAAACCTTTTAGGACGCAACTATTTACACCTTTTTAACTATGATACCGTGAAGATCACTTTAATAACTGAAGATTTGTTATTTTATACTCTTTTCTAAATAGAAAACAATAGGTAAGTAGCTAATGCACTTGAATTACATTATGAGTAATAAATTCATTGTGAGTTCTAATTTCAGTAGGCGTACGATGAGTTTACGCTTACTATACTCGATAGTGACTGTAGTTCACATTTGTATGACAATGTTTAGTTTAGTGTAGTTACCGCCAGAGGCGCTGTGCCGAATTGCATACAAAATTGATTACTACAGTTGCTACCGAGTATAGTAAACGTTACTGTGGAAATTCATAATACGGGCACTGTTCCATATAGACAGCAGTTAATAATAACGTTAAAGTCATTGTGTGTTACAAAGGTTCATCGTACAATGTACTGAAGTACTTTGTATTTCTGTGGTTCCGTTAAGCCCTGTACGAAAGTGACTCATATACGCAAGAGCTGTATTTTTCTAACTTTTAATCTTGAAAGTATGAAAATCCTTAATAATATATGAACACCAGAATATTTGACTTCTGCAAATGTTACCCTTTGTTGTCTATAACATATGCATTTTTTTAACTTAGGTTTACTTTAATTTATTTAAACGTACTTTCTTTAGCAAGCAGCAAAGTGTTCCCATTATTTCTGTCTGGAGCTTTTCCTTAAGCTGAGAAGATTTAACGGTCTAGCCCCATAAGCTGACAGGATAGGAGCTCCAATAGTCCACATGAGACTAATATATGCGTCTCTAGAGACATACTGCAATGCTCCAATTATGCTCACATAACTACCGCGTTAGTTCAATTATTTGGAACAATATTGACGGGCTTATAGTGTGGTTAACGGGTATAAAGTTGATTAAATAATGAAGATTATCGATAGGAATTGAATAAAATGACACGTGAACCTTCCATTGCCATAATAATACTACATAGTTATGGCCGTATTTTTATTACTTACCTCTTTTGATGGAATGGAGACTTCGTGAGTTAGTGAAGTCTTAATGATTTCAAGTGACAATCATTCAGGTAGGGAAATAGAATAAAAACCACAATACTATTCGATTCTGGACGTTAAGTTTTCCATTGCAATTGTCGCGGAAGTAAAACGATTCACCGCCTTTTCAAGATATTTAATGTAGCAATGCAATTTTATAGGCACACATAACAGTCAGGAACAAACAACCGTTGCTTAGAAACTTAGAGAATACAGAACAAAGTCAATGACCACAGTCTAAATAACCATCACAGTAATGTTTGATACAAATACATAATCTATTGAGTAATTCTTTATTGGAATGGTACTTTCCACACGAGATGACGGAGGCTCGATTCTTGCATGAAACCGCAGGACATTGATGAAATTCCCGATGCATTTGGCGCCGGACGCTCGGTCGCTCGCTTCGCTTGTTTCGCTCGAACTCGATCGTTCTAATTAGAAACCACGTCTCTCTGACTAGTTCCGCACTTTGCCCACACAATTTATAATGGGCAATTGGATAACGATTAACTCGAATACCTACTTATTGCAATATAACAGTATTTTAGCCAAAATTAGCCTTAGCTCCCGCACAGCAATATAGTTAAACTGGATTACTAGCTGTCTTTGAGATAGGTGCTCACATTATGTAAAATGTATTATTGAAAATGGAGACATGCAAATCGAGTCTCTTCATAAATCAATTTATTCATTATGTTGACATAATAAAATTGTATTATTATTTGAATTTATTGCATTACGATTTTAATACAATCGCAGTCTACTTTTATTATAAATCAATGACATTGTCGAGACTCTAGTCATTAAATTGTTGATTCAATATATGTTTATGGTTAGGCATAGATATAAAATTGCATTACATCAAACGGCAATCAATATGTGCTGTAATTTTTAAGATAAACAACAATGAAGTTTCGTTGTATAATTATTGGTTACTGATAG
This sequence comes from Catoptria pinella, assembly GCA_963556745.1. Taxonomy (NCBI): domain Eukaryota; kingdom Metazoa; phylum Arthropoda; class Insecta; order Lepidoptera; family Crambidae; genus Catoptria; species Catoptria pinella. The sequence continues at coordinate 13,408,064 of OY750768.1, read as the reverse complement.
ATACATTATAAATGAAATAGTATATTTGTTATTGTACTGAATCCGGCGAAGTGTAAAATTATTTTTTAAATGTAGAATAAAAACTTTAACTTGCTATTCATACGATATTACTATAGGTAGAGTATAGTTTTAGTATGATACACTAATAATGTTATTTGAATCAAAACTCTAAACACAAATAAAGTTATATAATAAAATATAAATTTACTTAATAGTAACGGGATCTACTTTTCACAAATATTAACGTAATTCAACAGGTTCCCAGACATTTCACCTGACCCATAAAAGTAGCCACAAAGCTACACTTCTCGCCTACCACAACAATGTTAGGGTGAACAGCCTTAACGACGGTGTAAACAGACCCTAACTGGCGCAAACCGTCAATACTGCCACCACGGCCTATTGACATTTTGGAATAATGCCAACTATTCCACATTTGGGCACACACGACCAGAATTACAAAAGCAAACCTTCATACGTCGAAATAAAGATTTATATCGTGCAACCGTAACATTGTCCTTGCGGTCAACGCGGTAGATTTATAAGTGCTGACGGGGAAAAAGAAATGCTCTCTAAATAAAGAGAGATAAGGTCTAAAGTGAATGTTGGGACGTTTCAGCGGAAAATACGGCGGTTTAGAAGTATATCAGATAAAAGCACGATAGTTGAGGTAATGGAAAGGGCTCAAGGGCTATTTGGGGACGTTTGGATGCTTGCTCGGTATGTTTTTTGTCGGTTCAACGCAAAAAGGGTGGAATATTCAATGGGGCCCTGAATGTACTTGAACAGTCAAGATTTAATTTGAATTTGCACACATAGTAAGTTAAGAACTAATATAAGTACATCATTCAATAAGTTCGTAGGATGACTAATAAAACCTACGTTTTGACATAAATCGGTTTTATTCGTCAACATAATCTCCTCCAGGGGTGATACAAGCATTCCAATATTTTTCCAACAACTCTATGCCTTTCTTGTAAAATGACTAGTCTAACCTTCAAAATACGCTTCACTTTCAGCGATGACCTCCTCGTTGAAGCCAAATTTCTTCCCGGCGAGCTGTTCTTTGAGGTCTGCGAACATGTAATAGTCGCTGGGGGCTAAGTAGGGAGGATGTGGAAGTGATTCAAATGCATTTCTTCTAATTTTGTAATTGTAGCGATCGATTAACACGCAAAATTCAGATTTATCCATTGTTTTAAAGCACAGATAATATAACACTATTCTAGTGTTATACGTAAGCAATTGTTTTTAACTAGGTATGGTATGTACTTAAATATGAAGTAAAAGTAAGAATAACTTTTTGCTTCCATATTCTTTATAAAATCAATATCATTCAACGACTTCAAGAAAATTTATAAAGTCCAGCTAAAAGTCGTGTAAAACTAGAATTGAAAAAAATTCCAATGAATAGTTGGTACGCGCGGTAAATTATAAGTAAATGAATTTCAAGAAATGAAATTATTATTATTAGAGTTCTCTTATTAGAAAAAGCAAAAAGCTCTTTCAACTCGCAGCCATTGAATGGATTGTATTAAAATTACATACAGTTAGTTGAGATCGAGATTCGACGAACTCCGTGGTCGAGTAGCTATGTACACCGGTTTTCAAAGTGTCGCCATCTCTGAGGTCCCGGGTTCGATCCCCGGTTGGGTCAATTTAGAAAACGAAATTTTCTATATTGGCTCATGTCTGGGTGTTTGTGATACCACCGTTGTCTCTGATTTCCATAACACAAGTGCTTTAGCTACTTACTTTGGAATCGGAGCAATGTATGTGATGTTATCAAATTTATTATTTATTATCCTTAGGGAAGGGGGAGATCTATGGGGGAAGCCTATAGGCTGGGTATAGCCAGCAGTGAGTGTCGTTCGGCTGATATAATGATGATGACAGATATTTTGACGTAGCAATTAGTTATTTTGTTAGTGATGTTTTACGAATCAAATATTTAAACTCGCAAGTGAAAGCTAATATAAGAGTGGGTACTTGTATTCAAAATTTAACTCAATAAGTGTTTGGCACTGAAGAACATATCAAAGATAAGTAATGATTGTTCACACAATGCCCTAGTAACGAGCCCTGAGACAAAACCCCTTAAAGGTCGACTCCATAAATTGAACATGAAGACAGGGAATTTGACGTACGCATCAAATAATTATTGTGACTTCAATAGCATACTCAGACGTATCTCGTCAAGAGGCCTATCGGTGGATAATTGATATTTTGAAATGACAATTATTGAGGCTGTAAAAGAAATACTTTAACAAACCGTACTTATTATATTTCAGTAAAGAAATAACTGATAAACGCAAAAATAAAATTAAAATAATCAAAAATTAAATTTTCAATAAACGACAGTTTAACACAGGATTTGTGCGATTTGGCAAATTTCAGAAGTTGCGAACATAGTTTCTTGCCTTCTTTATGGGATTATTTTTTATAACATAATTTTGTGAAGTGCGAAATCCTAGATTTTTTATAATGATAAGCAGTGCAGGCTAAACGATATTATGCAATACATCATGTCGTGTCTACATACCTATTAAAATGGATATGCACAAATAAAAACCCTTTTAAAAGCTTGCTTAAAAACACTGGTTTCCCTGGCAAAGTAATTTGGCTCTTGAGACAAACTCATACCGAAACGCATTTGTCTGAGCACAAAGCGCGTCCCATAACTTAATGACTTGGTTAATGCCTGTAGATTCATAGGAAAAAAGTTTTACCATCTATGTAATATTAAAGAAAGGAAGACAATGCTAAATAATACTGTGGACTTCTCGGTTTGCAACTGCGACCTAATTACTTTTTATTGTAGAGGTCTTATTCACTACTTAAGTTACTAGGCTAGCTTTATTTTACCACAGCCTTCTGTAAAGGCTTCTTCTCTATATACTTTAATAGGCTCTGCAGTTCAATTGTTCTTTTTACTTTTAAATTTCCCCAATGTGACTAGAAACATCTGAATCTCTTACAAGTTTTATAAACGTAACGTAATTTGTAGCGTCGTAAGATTTTATGATCCTTAGTCGCTGCAAAGGCAGCTCTACAGAGAGCCAAAGAAAAAGTTGAATAATAACGTCCGTCCCTATTTGCATAATTACGCGATGGCAATGAACAGAGAGTAACACAATAACAGAGTATGACAACTCATTTGTTTCTCAACATAGAGAAACCAGTAGGTACTGCATGAGGCTTTCCTTTTTAAACAATGACGGTAAGCAGTTACCGTACCTAGAGTTTAACTACACATCTCAGAATGTTACTGCTTCTGGAAAACCGTATGAACTACTACCATTTTTTATACTAAATTATTGTCTGATGACAGAAACGTTTTTCTATATTGATTCAATAAACAACACAACTTCAAAACAATAAACAGGCCATCTGATCATGACTGACATTCATAATTTTTGATTAACTATTTTTTTTATCCATGTTCTTTAGCTTATAATGTCACGAAGTTGAACGAACGTATTATTTGTACGGTCATTCTTTGCTGACTCTAACCCTGCTGAAACTTAGTTCATTTATCGTGAACCGTATAAAAAGAGGATAGGGTTGTCAAAATGGCGTATGCATGAAGATCGAATGAAAAACGGTCAGCCAGATGACAGATGGTGTTTGCACCCACAGCACTGTAGCTCAGAGGAAAATGGAGATTTATATTTCAATAGAAACTCGTGTTACGAGTAATTCATCGTTTTAGTGGCAAATTTAAATTTCGCTGATTTAGTGAAATTGGTAATTGTTATAAAAGCTACTGTGTTCTTTCAAAAAGTGGTGATCTATACGTCATCTTCCGTAAGTTGGCTGGAGTAAAATAAATAAATAAGTTTATCAATATATATTATTTCTTGGTGAAGACCATTTCAAGTGCTGAAGCCAACCATCGAATAATTAGATTTTAATTCATAGAGTATTATAAAACTTCACGTGGTCATATTTACATGTATACTCGCAAGTAAGCAAGATGTAATCAACGATTAAATAATACGTGAACCCTTTTTAACATTCTCTACTGCTTCCTTTTTTCCTTTGTGAACATAAACTCCTAGTTCACTTTTCACTGCGCCCTTCGCTCGAGCGCTCATTCACCGCAGCCGTGCGGGATCATCGCTGAATTATGTGATCTCGACTAGACGTGCATAAAGAGCGTGAAAGCATAGAATGAAAACGTATTTCTTGCGCGCAGTAGAAGTGGGAATATTATGCGATTGGTGTATTTCGGAACACTGAATAGTACTGAAAGTATACGAGTAGTTTGACTAAAAAAATGTTAAAATGTCTACCACTTTTGTGCCGCAATGATTCATCAAAATTGAGTTTTAAGAATTTATGAATTAACTTTTACTATATGGGTGTTTTAAACCTGCTTGTTTACCTATTATTGCAAGTAATTTAAACCTTTACGAGTTCGATAGTTGGTTGGTATGCAAATAATCAACGGATTTACAGTCAAAACATAAAAGTGCCAATAATTTAACAAAATAATATTCCCTTAAAACCATCTCTGAAATAACGAAAAAATCTTTTGCTCCCCTAATTTTCATTGAATGAGCATATACCGAATGAAAAAGCAGCTAAAATTTGCTATTCTAGAATTGGTTTCATTGACAAAATTGTGCTGAATTGTTTCAGTACTTTTATGGTTGTTATTGTATAAACCCCCTCACCGTTGGTGACGCCATCGCCTTCAGTTATTTCTTGCGCAAAAGCAATATGGAGCAAGTTTCGGTACAATTTTCAAGAAACATCCCTTTTTATTTCCCTAGTGAGAAATAAAATTATGGATTATACGATCGTGGACGCGAACCTAGATCTTTGAGTTTGGGCAAAATGGCGAATAAGAACGAAAAGTTTTGGTCATATATTAACGTTTCTCTCGTCTTTAATCGTGTCCAATTTTAGTACGAAATTTTTTAATTTGTGATTTCTTTAAGCTTTTAATGACTATAATTTTATTACTCTTAAAAACCACTTTGAAAAAAAAACCTTACATTTGTTTCGTAACTTGTATAAATATCTTTTATGGAAATAAATGTATTATATAATGGAAATAAATGTATTATATAAGGCAACAAAATAAAACTTTTAAAACACAAATTATCACAAAAAAGCAAAAACTCAAAGAAGAAAAAACGCCGACGTCAAACGTGACAGATTTTAACCAAAAACTAAATTACTATAATAAAGGTGCGTTATGCACAATTGCCAATGTATTTAGGGTCTCAAAAAAATTTTTACAAGCAAAAAAATACCACTACTTTGGGAGAGAATAATTAATTTTCGATTTTTATAGAACTTTTAATTTTCGATTAACTCTGAATTTTTGTGATATACAATCGTTTTCAAAGATAACAAATGATTCTTTAATTTAAACGATTTCGTAGCAGGATGCTGATTTTTTTTATTTTCATAGAATCTGTAGCACAAACACAACGCTACCTATTCTCCAAGATTTTGAGGAAGGCATTTTCACATAAGTAAGGATGAGACAGAGAGAGTTCTTACAGATGAAGTACTTTGACGTTTGTTTTGTCTACCCTTAGGTGACCGGTGAATATACCCTTAAGTTAGGGCAAGAACGTGACCTTTAAGGTTGTAAAATTTTTGATCTTACCTTCATACATAAAATATATTATAAAACAGCTTTAAGTCTAAACTGACTCATTATATAATTGAAGATTCTACCTAAATTTCATATTTATAGTAAAGTAAAGTACTAATATTTAAGGCTTGGTTGTGATGTATATGAGAAAAAAATAAATTTTGTATTTTTAATTTTCATGTAAGTGAGTAATACCTAAGTCTTTTTTGAAAATAAAGTTTAGTTTAGATTATTATAAGAAATAATTTTCGTTTAGTAGATGTAAATTAAATTTAATTAAAAGTCTTTGTAAGTAGGTCAATGTTTTTGATATTATAACGAGCATAAAGTTGTTTTATTTATTTATTCATTCACCAAAACTTAGTAAGTACTATCATTACAGACTTAAGAAAACCCAAGACGGTAATACCAGCAACTTCATTACTTATTTAGATACCTATTTATTTATTTTTGTAACAAATAATAATCAATACAACCCTTGTGAATTCACTCAGAGTACATCCAAACAAATCCACTTCTTGTTGCTTCCTATTAGCTTGGTGATGTGCAAACAATCTTTCAAAAATATTTTGATATTTTTATTTACAATTTATTTACAATTAAATACAAATGTTATAAAGGTAATGTTTTATTTGTTATGAGTGTTGTTTTATTACTGTGTTCATTATTTGTATTTGGAGTTAAATATAACTTCACTAGCCACCGCACAAATTAAATGAGCTAACTAAAAGTATAGTATTTTTTTATTTTATACTTCGCTGGCCCCGGGCAATAAAGCAATCTATTCCTTTCTAATACCTAAAACTAATACCAATGGTATTTGTTTATTGCCATTATATAATTTCTATTCCCAACGAATACCAAAAATTTGAAATTTATTAAATTTACATTCAAAATTTTAAAATTTGGTTGTCGTTGGGAATATACATCGCTGGTTACGCCCTTCTTAGTGTCATTTGATTTTTGGCTTCTCAGAGTATCAATCTATCACTCCTATTTATTCAGATTTTTTATTAATATTTTATAAACAGCTTTCTTGCACGGAAAATTCTCTACGACTAAGATATGTATTATTGCAGCAATATACTATGAAACATGAAAAAAAAACGGTGAACATCTTTACACTAGTTTTCCAAACAAAGAGAAACATTACCTACAAAACTATTACGGCTTTTTTCCCGTATAATTTGTAGGCCCGGCGAGACGTACTACCGTGTTATGCTGAAATCACATACACATAGCGCGGCACTGAGGAGCAACGCGGACGGTTTTTTTTTATTCACAACGGGTTAGCGCTTGGCCTTCACCTCACCTGATGTTATGTGACGATAAGGCCGAAGGTTTAAGCGCACTACACCCGGAATCCTCACCATTGAGGAACTGGCTACCTTACCTCTAACTGCCGGAACACAACAATTTTTAAATTGTTGTTATGGCGTCAGACTTAGGGAAGATGGTGGTAGCTAGCCAGGCGGACTTGAAATAAGCCCTGCCACCAACTAAACCGAGTACAAATGAACCCTCCTCCTGGAAATCGAACCTGGGACCCCTGCGTCTTAAAACCACGAACCACTAGTGGTTCGTGGTTTTAAGACCGCCTCTGTGGTCTAGACCACAGAGGCGGTTAAATTCTCCTACGTCCGCTTCGCACAACGCTACTGTACTAGGCATCTACATGTCTAGTACATTTTATCGTCTGTCGCTGACATCCGCGTATGACATCCGCGTCGCACTGAAGAACCCCTACTGCTTTAGGGTGACGAACTTCGCATTGTGATGAAAACAAATGACTCGCGACTTCCGGTCAATTTCGTTTTAATTTCATGTGTTCTTCAGTTTAAAAAAAAATATAACATTCTATATTCAAAGATTTTTCAGTTGCCAGATACGCAAAACTTTCAGATTGCCCTATGTATAACAATGAAAAAAATTAATTCATAAATAAATATTAGACAATATTACACATACATTGCTCTGATTCCAAAGTAAGTAGCTAAAGCACTCGTGTTATGGAAACCAGAAACAACGGAGTATCACACACACCCAGGCCTCAGTCGATATAGAGTCAGTTTTCTAAATTGACCCAGCCGGGAATTGAACCCGGCACCTCAGAGAGGCGACACCTTGAAAACCGGCATACAAACCACTCGACCACGGAGGTCGTAAACCAATAATTAACTTTTTTTAAGTTGATTGAAAGACGTATAATGTTTTTCCTAGCTTCAAACGACAGCCAAGTACATGATGAGTGTCTAATAAATATCGAAAAGTTATTTTTGATAATTCCTTAACAAAATGTCGTGTCCAAAATGTATCGTTATTGCACTCATTCCCGTAAATTTTTGCCATAACTAAATCAAATCACCATAAAGCTTCCTTAAGAACTTCGCGCCGTAGATTGCCTCGTGAATTTTACGAGCTATTTCCTCAAATCACTTTTCTGTAAAATTTATTATCAAAGACTTCATCATCTTTGTGTCAAATTAATGTTGCTTCTTTTTTATTTGGATCTTTTTATTTAATTTCCGTGTTTGAGTTTTCTCAGTGAAATTCACATGTACTTTCACCTGTGAATTCCACTGACGAAACTCAAGTAAGTACGTACTTACTAACTGTTTTGAGGGTCAAGTCTACTTGCTAGGGGTCAGTTTTATATGATGCGGATAATGTAGTAGATAAGTACATACCTACATCACTTTAGTCGGGGAATTTTTGTAAAAATTATTAACTCTTTTTTAATTATGAATAAATACTTTTAACCGTAATGGTTGTTATCAAAATTTTTAAATGTGCTTTTTTATTTTAAACGTTTCAATTCAGTTAAAAATAGCTATTATGCCCTCGTGTTTTTTTCAATATATATAAATATTGCTTTTATTTTTATTAAACCAGAAGGTACATGCTAACAGTAGTATCACAAGTACCCAGACTACACAGAAAAGTTCGTTTTCTAAATTGATCCAGCCAGGAATCGAACCCGGGACATCAGATATGGCGATACCTTGAAAACTGGTATACAAAGCCACTCCACTACGGAGGTCGTCCACTAGATAATTTTTGGTGAAAATACTTGTGTGCAGTTTTGCTCTGCAAGTTTAACGGAGTCCGTCGCTCCGCTCACAGTGGATAAAGGGGCCAATATTATCAGAGGAATTATTAAGAATGTGAAACTTCGTAAAAGTTGTGAGCTATAAAAAACCCGATATGTCAACAGCTGGTGTGACTAAAGTTCCAGCGTAACGCTGCGGACGTGGCTGCAAAACTTATTTCAAACGTGACTCCTCAGCACATCTTTACAGTTTTTTCAAGATAAATCTTTTGATAGTTCATGTAAGTTATACATTGTTGGAAATATTAAATAGTACTTCCTATTATTATTTAAATATCGTTTATTTTCCAAATAACAAGAATATACTCGTAAAGTATTCACATAAAGCAATGATAACCAAAGATCTGTTATAAAATCTGAACATTAGGTAAGGACATGAACCACTAAGGTACAATCTAATACTGTTGATGACAGAAAGATATTCTTTCTGCGTACATATCAATTCTGTGAGTATCTAACCTAAAGAAAACGGGTAAAAATATTTGTCGGCTCCTTAATCCCGTTAAGATATCCATGACCACGCATAAAAGAGGCTTCACATCGAAAATATGTATATTATAACAAAAATATTCATGGGCTTGCCTTTTTGTAACGGAAAGGGAAATAGTTTAACGCCTTCTTTATGGTATAAAAACATTGTGATTTAGGAACGCCTGCCCCCCTAGCATGAACGACAAAACACGATATATGTCGCGTGATATAGCGTTTTATTGACACTTGACTGTCGAAATCCATTGTCTTTTGACACATAAACGTGGTAAATCGCTTTAACATAATTATCACGTTTCAGTTGTCATGCTAGGGGGGCTTAGCTTTAAAATTATAAAACATTTGCAGTCAATGGAGCTATCAATCCGAGTCCTAATTTGTTATTTTATTTACGTATGTGCTTCGTGAATAAATACATTTATATTCCGGACAGCTCAAAGTAAGTAAACATTTTTGAATCTACAATATCCCATCACATAGTTTAAATTGCTTAAAATCAAGCATTTTTCCGTCGTCGACTTTTGATAAATATTACAATCTCTAAACATTTTTGTCTTACAAACCATTGTACAATTAAAATGAGATTTGTATCAAGTTTCCCGAAAAATCTGTAAGCCGCTGAAAAGGACACGACCCCATTTTGTCACTTCATTGTTCCAATTTGAGGCTGAGCTTTCTCGGAAAACTGATTTTATTCGGATTATTAGCCAACTACAGAGGGATTCCTTAAAATCATTTTAAAATATTAGCATTATTAATTGTAACGCGCGTCTGTATGCACCTTTAGCTACACCGATTGACTTTATTTTGTTATTTTATTCAATAAAATAAATGATAACTATATTTTGATTTCTAGGAATAATATACTTAAATGAATAATTTAAAATGCACCGTTTATGATATATCATACACAAGCAAGGTAATGAAGCATGGGCAATACTTAATAATATACCTAAATAAGCTACCGAGTCACTCAGCGGTGAAAGCATTGGACCGGACTTCCAAAGAAAGGTCGCCGGTTCGATTCCCGTCCGGGAATATAATGGCGCGAATCGATTTTTTTCTAGTATTTTATTCAGTATTGTATAAAAATAGCATTTTGAATGCAAAAATGTAAAATTTAAAAAGCATGGGACATATAATTTTCCTCTTATTACTTAAGTCATAATACTAGATAATATACTAGAAAAAATAGGACTCACACCAGATCATGTTTTCGGACGAGAATCGAACCCGCGACCTTTGGATATAAACAGTTGATTAAGATGAGAAAGCTATATAACTAATTGAAATTTTGAGATTTAAGCATTCACAATGCTTTAGTCATTATCTGTATTCCAATCAAATTTATTTGTTTACGAATTATTATAATTAATTTGAGGATTAAAATAAAATTTCTCTCAGCGTTTGCTAAATTTTAACACCACAGTGGCAAATGTAATTTTGCTGTATTGCTTACGTTCGCGAATGAAAGTGTTAATATTATCCAATGGATGAGCTGACTGCGCATAAATAAATTGCGGTATACATTCTACTTAAAACCGTCGGGTTATTTAATTTTGTTGCGTTTCAGTACCAATACAGTCAAATATACAACACTATATTACATCACTAATCATACATAGAATGCTATTACTTACCACACAAGTGCTTGTCATCTTTGCGTGCTTGTGCTTCTAGAGGTAAAATCCAAAAAACTAAATTGATAACTTCGACAATATCATTCTGATAGACAAATAAGAAAGCTGTGCCATGCAAAACGTGAAGATATTGGTAGTATTCTTGCTAATTGGCTTCGATCGCACGAGCAAACGATGAGTTTTACTCGTACGATCACCAATAGACAGCCCTTCAAAATTTTTTACTTTAATTAAGATAAAAAATTAAGAAATACGTATTTTTTATTTTTAATATTTCTTTTATATATTAAACCACTGTTTGAAATCTTACTCATTCTAAAGGAGCGTAAGTACATTGTCAGGAAGTTAAAATGTGTAGCGCTCTTGCCAATTTAGGATTAAAAAAATAAAAACTGACTCTAATCTGTGACAAATGTTATCATCTTATCATATCATGGATGTCACCATGATTACGATAGTGATGTGGCAGTGGGATTTCTGTAAGTGATATCGAAAATAGACAACATTTCAAAATTAATGTAGGTATTGTTTTATGTTCAAAGTTCAAAATAGGAAAACTGCTGTGATATTTTGTCTGTTTTTTTTATAATTTTATTTTAACGTGTCTCGTGATTATTGTTTTATAGTTTTGTTGGTAAAATGACTTGCGAAAGAAGCGCAAATGTGGAAAGAAAATATCGCCTCCACCGCAGCGCAGCCTATGCTGCTGTCTCGAACACTAAAATCTCGAAATAGTTTTCTAATTTTAGTACTTTATAAAAAGGGAATGTTGTTCATTTATTATTGTAATTAGGTAATAGAAACATCTGCTATAAAATAAACACTATTTAATATACCCATTACAATTAAAGGCTATTATCACAATATTCTCATAATAAGTTACTGATTAGTTATTGAGACTGCTCTTGGTGATGGACTCCTTCAGTTCAGGGTCCTGGTCGATGAGAGCCTTGCCCTCAGGGGAATCCACAGGTGGTGCTTCTCCATGGTAAGTATCTTCAGTGTAAACTCGGTTGAGCTTTCGCATCGTTCCATGGAGCTGGAGAATAAAACAAATAATTTTGAGAAAATACTTTCTAATAACAAAACTAGTTGAAGATATCTAATAAAAGAGACAATTGATTTCTTCCATGAAGCCTAACCGGATCAAAAAAACTGATTTTGAGTTGGGAGCAGATGCAATGGTTTTCCTTAAGATACCTAGCAATTATTTTTAACGTTATATTAATTTTAACCTTAATGAAAGGTTTGTTATTAGTTGGTGAGGACTTGTAATTGGCTTTAAATTGTTATGTACTACATTGTTATGTACTAATTGTTGTATACTTTTAATTGGTAGCTACCTACTGTAATAAATTTAGCTGTTGGTCTTACGAATAATCGAATAATTAAAAAAATGCTCACTTTATCCCAAATGAACATGTTGAATCCAAAGTTGCAGTGAAAGAACTCGTGATGCTTGTCGTGGAAGTCGGCGTCAGGCTGCCACGGCTGCCACCACTGCGCCTTGAAGTTGATGCCCGAGTGGTCGATAATGCCGTGGTAGTAGTTGTAGATCACCACCATGTAGAAGGGCACTGAAAAGAAATACCAAAAAAAAACAATACCTATTGAGCGAAAGCGACACTCAGAATTCAAAAGTGAGAAACAAAAGGCACTAGGTGGGACCGTAGGAATAAAAAAGATAGGTATTCGATGGTATTCGATAAGTATCTTTTACTTTTTGAATTGATGAGTCTAAGAAAAGAATCACTCAAAATTTGCAACTGTTGAAAATAAATTGGTGGCCTTTCTCTGGTAGTTTTACTATAAAACTCTGATCTGAAGTTTGGAGTTGATTAATCTGGGGGTGACGGCAATTGTACAGAAGGTGTGTTAAAATTATTATTTTAACAAGAAAAAATGATACTCACGCCAATGTGTGGGAAACAGGAACAAAGGTAGACAGATCGTCAGTTGTATGTGCAGGATCTCTATCGGATGTATAGCAGTGACTGAGAAGGCAGTAGGCTGCTTGTACTTGTGGTGGAGCTTGTGGAAGTGCTTGTACAGGAATGGTGTGTGGTACAGCCGGTGGATTATGTAAGTAGTGTAGTCCTGCAAAGAAAATATATAAGTTAGATTTCATCAGTGTTCCTGTGTAATAACATCAAGAAGGCAAACTTGCTAATGGTTAAGAATCGCCAAGTATACTATCAAGCTCCATAAAATTAAATGTACTTTACTAATATCTTAGCCCTGCAATCATCCTACCTATCTAAAACCATACGATTATTGTGGAATTACATTAAAGCGCTAAATTTAAATTGAATTCTCCTGATCTTAATTTAAAAATAAACTTCTAGAAATGTGTCATACTCACAGCATAGATGAAGATAATAGGGAACTGCAAGAAGAACCACCACCAGCCGTGCTCATCGAACTGATAGTAAACAGTTGACGGGTTCCCGTTGTAAATGTATGTGGCGAGGAACGCAGAGAAACTGCCGGTGACGATGAGGGAGATAGTCCCGACCATGATCTCGTGTCGCTCCAACTCGGGGCTGAGCCACTTGGTCGGTTGGATCTTCCACTCTTGCGCTTTGTGGCGCTGGTTCATGTAAAAGTACCACTGAAATTACATTAAAGCTTTTATTTTTATAGTTTTACGAATGATCTTATAGTTTATATTATTTCTAAAGCTACTTGGTCAATAATTCTTGAGCCTTAAAGATTGCGTAGGTATGTTGGTACGTAGTTACGTTGATGGAACATTTTTACCAGTAATGTTTGCACCAAAGAATGTTTGTGAAATTCAAGTTTGACCGAAATAATGTTTTTGCGATATAATGACATCAATAAAGGGCAATGGGTATTATGTGCCCCATCCTCACATATAAGCTGAATCCACACTTGTATCATTTTGCGTGTCAGAGATCACCATATCTTTTTCATACATCGTTAGTTTGGTTGGGCGTGCGTTGGAGTAATACTGTATCAAAGAGATCACGTACGATAAAGATACGGTGATCTGACTCGCCAAAATGATACAAGTGTGGATCCAGCTTTAACAGACTTGGAACTATTTGACTTCATAGTATTTCACGTAAATTGTATGCAGCTTTCGGCTTCCGCGGACTTAGGTAGGTACCAATTAATGACTTTATATCTTAGGCACTCAACAATATTTTCGATGGACACTATTAACAAAATGCTAACCATTAACGGTAATGAACTTCACTCACATGTAGGAATCCTCCAATGCCGAAGTACATGCCAAATGACACCGCGTGTGCAGCAATGAAGATGGTTGCGAAGTTCTCCATCTTTAGATTCTGCTCTGTGAACAGCTTGAATATGTCTGCCGTGGTCGCATTTGAGCTCTGTGTGTGGCCCGAGATCTGTTTCAACGCTGATACTAGAATCACTACCCATTCTCCTAGAAAGTAAAAATGTTTTTATTATCCTCATGATCATCATTTGCCTGCTCTTAGCCCTATATATTTAAAGTTGATGTACAACATACTTCTCTTAATTATTTTCTATCACTCATCATGTCTCTTTCCACTTTAATATCATAATTCACACAATACATCCGTTTTTCTATTTTCATTTTTCTTAAGATCTAATATGTTAAATGAAAAATTAAAATCATGTGGTCGGAGTGCTAGTTTTTTTTTTATTTAAATGGGCTTGCACCAGATCATGTTCTCGGACGGGAATCGAACCCGCGACCTTTGGATAACCGGTCCAATGCTCTGACCGCTGAGCTACCGAGTGACTCGGTAGCTCAGATTTCCGCTCAGGTTCGATTCCCGTCCGAGAACATGATCTGGTGCGAGTCCTATTTTTTCTAGTAAATTATTTAGTATTATGTAAAAATAGCATTGTGAATGCTTAAATCTCAACATTTCAAATAGTTAAATAGGCTTACTCTTGTCCACCTTCAAGAACCATAAAGTTAAGAAGAGGCCGAAGATAGAGCGAGCTTGCCCAGAAGAAGCCTATTCATTTGGGCTTTAAATGTCGCTGGGTTATATGCTTGCGGGAAATACAGACGCAGGCAGGGAATTTCACTCCTTAGCTGTGCGCATCAAAAAAGAAGATGAAAATAGCTTCGTGCGCATGCGTGGAATACTTTCACATCAACACAATATGTGTGCTAACACTTAATTTTTTTGATGAACTGTTATAACCTGCTTATAACACTATTTAAAATATTATTTATATTGATTAATATTTTTCTCCTTCATTATCATGAAAGACTACCAATTATTATTTTGTAAATCAGAAGGATACAATAAACCAATGTCAAATTTGGCCTATCACATCAATTATTATCAGTTCATACGTGGGATTGTTCGATAAGATAGAAATTATTCGATAATCTCAGTTTAGTTAGTATGTGACGTAATTATATAATAATTAGCGCGATATTAAATTAGTTGATATGAGGATATTCACATGCTTTTGCATGAGACTAGAAATATTTGAAATATTATTGCATAATATTTATAACGCTAGAGGTATTTTCAACAAGGTTCCGATTTCGTTAGTGTTTGTATGTGAAATATTGATGTCAGTGAGAAGAGACAAGAGTGATACATGCCATATCATTTAAAGTATTAAACTTAAGTAATGTATTTGTATAGTCACTATTATGTATTATGTGGTTCAGTTAAGAGATGATCATTTTAATGGATTTTTTTTTTTTTTAATTTTTAAGATAAATTTAAATCATAGTCCAGACCTCAGGGTCTGGTCTCGTCTTACTCAGGTAAAATCTTGAGTGTTACCCATAATTTTTTGTGGGATAAGTGGAATTCCTGACAAAAAATATATTGATTATGTATTTTTAGGTGGAATTACAAATCACACAGTTTTATAGTTGAATCAAAATAATTTTCTTTGTCGTGCGAGACAAAGACAATGTTGTAGCAGGTAAGTAAGTACAATCAAAATCACTTTATCGGTCGTTGAGTTATTCTGATATACAGTAGCTTAGGCGATTTGCGACTGCCAACCGACCTTGACAACAAATTGTTATTATCGTAAATTGGTAATCGGCTTAAAACATACCACAATTAAACAGATGTGCCTATCACCTGCCACGAAATCTAACCAAGTCTACGGATCCTTATCCTATACCAAAATGATCGACGAAAAATTGTGATTGTGTAAAGTAGCTGTCTTAAAGAAATATTTACACAAAGCATATAGCGCATCTAAGTTATCTAAATAAAATTCAAAATTCAAATCAGTCATTTTTACGTGATTAGGGGTGCTGGCTTGTGCGAGGCCCGCCGCACGCGGTGAACGTCCTGCCTTGCGCGAGGCAGCGCGCTTGGTGGGGACCCGACTAATCACGTAAAAACGGCTGATCGGATTTTGATGAAATTAAAAGATAGAATACTTTTTATCCTGGTTATAGGTAGGATTTTCTGGAATGTCCACGCGGACGAAGTCGCAGGCGGAAGCTAGTAAGTAAATATGTTTACATGTAAAAAGTATTATCAGAAGAACAGAGAAGCTGTAATCAATGTTTGCATTTTGTATAAACAAACTCTTACGGAAAGGAAATCTCAACTAACTGTTTGTCTCCTTACAATAAATTCTAGTAATGGGAATTCTTATATTAATAATGGACTGATTTAAGGCCACTTAACGAGATCAATCTTTTAGCAAGCACCCAATGTGCTAAAAATAATAAATTCAGCTATTAATAGATGATCAAGAGTGTGGCACATGATGCCATCATCAAAGTTAAATAGTATTTTGTTTGGCTTTAATAACTTAAACATGACTACGTAACAATAAGACTAACATTAAAATATTTAATTTTGAGTTCTGGCGCACAGTAAATTATTATTTCACTAGTTTTAATCACTTTCACCAAGTTGAGAGTAAATAAGAAATAACTTAGCAGCAAAAACAATATACGACAATTTGGCAGTCACTTCACTGAATCCAAATATTGTAAATATATCAGAATAGTTTTCTCTGCGAGGGAACATGGTTCGACAGCCATTCAGATGCCCGATGACATTAACAAGGCGTATTCACTGAGCGGAGAGAACCCTTGGAGATATCACTTTGCAAGAGACCCACGCCCAGCACCGAATTGACACGGGTTCAACAACAACTTATTTAATGAGGTCTTCGTACACGCACTACTTGATATTTTAAGATCGTGTTGGTCTTCTATAACTTTTGACATTTAAGGCGGTATTTACACGGGTCGACTTGGCGAGGCAATTTTAGTCAATTAGCGCTTTTTATCCACAATCGCTTATAAAATCGAATCGCCACGAGACGACAATCGGTTTTATTTACAGCTAAAATAATGTTATTTTTTACCGTTAATGGATCACAATAAATCTATACTCTAAAATAACTATTGCCAAAGAAATCAATTTGAATTTGTCTCTTATAAAATATTTCAGAATTTTTTGACGCTATTCAATGCTCATAGTATCTTCATCTCAGAAATTCGCCCAGTTATTCGTATGATTTTAAACTTACCTCTTAATGTGGCACCTAATGTAAAAATGGCGAATGTGGCAATAAAAGTGCTGATAAATTCTGGCAATCTTTCAAAGAACTTCTCCAGAGGTTCAGCATATCTTTCTATCCACTTCACTCCTTCTGCCAGCGGGTCCCAATATTTTGACTTCTGTTCCGTCGCTTCTGTCGTTCCGTTGCTACTGGACTCGCCATTTATCTGGCGTTTCCTTGCTTCTACTGTCATCCTTTAAAATTAATTAATATCTCTGAGTGCTGTTGATGATAATTTTTGAAAAACATATCAATACCTAAAATTAACACACTAAAGATAATACTTACTTTTTAATTTACACTAACCACGACAAATACTGAAGACAGTATGTTTGTCTCTTGACGATAATAATGTTTACTTTAAATTTGACATTACAGATTCACACACGTCCTCTTTGCACCCACAATCTCACCAAAGTACAACGTCTTAAAACTTGCAAATGTAGCTGCTTAAAGATATAGATAATAAAAGTATTAATAAGTAATTAATGATAAAGAAGGGTGTATCCGTTATTGTTCTTGCTTCAAGTTTAAAAAGTAGATAGATAAGTATTGTTATTCCCATATCTAAAAAGCTTGGCTCTGAATCTGAATCTGTAAGTCGCTTATCCGCCTGAGTACACAAGTTGGCCGCTGCAAGCCTGACCTTCAAAAATGGGGGTAGTTAAACAAAAACTTCTATGTATATACTACACTATACAGGCTGTACAGTCCCGAAAAATTGCTCATTACGTTATGGTGCGTGCACCGCAACTCCTTTAGTCTCTTGCGAGCGACCGAGAGAAACAGTTGATGCACCGCGAAGGTTGGTTGTGACACAATTTTAGTTTTGAACAGCTCGTCTATGTAATTTAAGTCATTGTAGTTATACGGAGAATGCCAGTGGGAGCGCGGACAGCCCTTGCAGACACCAGCTGTCAATCATCGATACGATGATGAAGAAGAATTCTTTACCCTATACCACTCAAACAACATTGTTATAAAAATGTTTACAAAGCTGTTCTGCCGTAAAGTTACTACTCCTTTATGATATTAACGTTCATATCATACAATCTTTTCAGTTCCTCAAACAAGAAACACAATTAAATTCTTTGAAACTCACAAAATGGACCAGCTCACACTCGGAGCTTTGAACATTCTGCCCTCCTCGCATCAGCGACAATGCTCATATCATAATGATATAATATGATATGAGCAAGTATATCCGATAGTTAACTATGCGAGAAGTGAAAACACTCACTCGTACTAGGTCCTCTAATCCGGTGGCCAAAACTGGAAGCGACATAGTCACCGATGTGTCACCTGCATTTCAATTTTACAAGCCACTTGCTATGTCACTAAAGTTGACCGCCACAGCGCACAGGTGACTAAAATCGACCCATGTAAATAGCCCATTAGATTGTAAAATTGCTTCTCCCTTACGACTATGTATTTACATTAAATATCTAATAGTATGAATTTGAACTAATACCCAGACAGATGTTTTTAAGATTCATGTTTCAATTTTATTGGTTTTAATATAGTTACGTACAATAAATTTATAACCACAACTACATTATTTTGTACAATTAATATCATAAACTTATACTAGCGACGTTACAATTACGTTAGTATAAATAAGTCTATGATTGATATTTTCAATTAAACCCGAGTCAGTAAGAAGTTGATTGCATCTTATTATGCAATTAATACGCGAAACGACCTTGTGACATGTACAAATAAAAACTAGATAACGCGGTGTAATCAATGACCAATGTACGATTTTTTACTTTCCTATCAATATAAACATGGGGCGTGTTAGGACAACAAATTGAAACGATGTAGTTTTTGATCTGTATTTCAGCTTTAATAACGTAATTTAGTTTTTTACGTGCGATTAGCACACTGGGCTTCGTGGACTGAATTAAAAACTCTCCCGTGCATTTATCATTCCCACAATATGATTCTAGGCTTTGCCTTCTGTATCTTGCTTCTTTTCGCTGTAAAGTAAAGTAAAGGAAAGTAAAAAAAATATTTATTCAAATAAACTTAGTAATTAAGCGCTTTTGAATCGTCTATATTTTCTACCACCCGTTCCAGACTTTTTTAACTGACAAGAAGAACAGGCGCAAGAAACTTATCAACTTTAACAGAAATAAGTTACGATATTTACAAACTTAAATATATCATTACCAAATACAATACATACAACAGGTTATTAACAACAAAGTACTTACTAGCAAGTTATTGTATTACATGTATCCAAGGTGTCGCCTAGACAGATATTGTTCAAGCAGAGGTATTTACACCAAGTCCTAATTTGGAAATTACTAATGTGAAGATTTTATATTGTAAATGCAATCAAATCGCTAATGTTTAATTGTTTAGTTTTAATAATATCAGGTAAATAAAACCTTATTATTATTTATTTAGACTAGGCCGATTACACCACTTGTAAATATATCAAAAAGGTACGTCATGTTTTCGTAAATCAACAAGGAGGCCTCTTTTTATCCGAAAACATATTCCACACAGTACTTATTCTACCTAACCAACCAATGAACATTTCGCATATATGTAAATTTTTCGTATTGAACATTTCGCTTATGGTACATTTTGCGTATTGTACATTTTGCATATTGTTCATTTCGCGTATGTACATTTTGCGTATTGTACAATTTGCAAAAAATAATATTTAATCGTGCATTATTATTAATTAGGGTGTACGCTTACAAATGAAGTCAGGTGGGGCTGGAGTAAATTTTGGATTTTTATTTTTGTTTTGTCAATATCGTCTTTTCTTTTTTTTACTTAGAAGTAAAAAAAAGAAAAGACAATCCCAAACCGACTTCATTTGACGTTCTTTAAATTTAAATATACGTACACCTCATTAATAATAATGCAGTCATACGAAGTTCTTCTTTTTAAAGCTTTTTTATTTCCAATATTTTTGTGGTATGTAAGCGATGACATTGTAAATCAAAACGTTTTTATATTTTACACATTTCAATGGTATAATATCCATAATAACTTAATTTACACATTAGTGCTAATTATTAGAATAAACTATATCGGTATTTACACCATGTATGTACTTGTTTATTTTTGAGACTCAGAAACAGGTACATGGTGTAAAACCCGATATAGTTTAGTCTAATAACGTCAATAACCATGGAAATTCAAAACATTATATTATTAGCGCTATTTGTTGTTAAGGAGTTCCATTGCGCCTTATAGTCCAACTATACGAGGGTGGTTTAATAAGTCCATGACTGGAGTTTCGATCATCTTTGGAAAGAAGAAACACGTTTTTGGCATATTTTGTTACATTTCTCTACATAATATTTTTGTAGTTCGGCGTACTCAGTCCAATGAAGTTCTAACCTCTTTCATCCATTATTGTTTTTCTTTCATTGCCTTAGAAATCTGGCAACTGAAACGAGTGCCCATTTCAGGCACCACCTTTTGGCTTGATGGAAATCTTTTCCCGCTAAGACACTTATTCATATACACTTCTAAGATTTCCGCGCGTACAGATTATTAAAAATAGCATTTATTCATGTTTGGTAGTAGAATAAATCTCTGAGGGCCACATCTAGAGAATAGGAAGGGTAAAAAGTGTCTACGAAAGTATGTTTGTATTGAAGGAAAAATATAGGTTAATGCCTTTGGTAAATGCCAAAAAAAAATTCCGATACTTTACATTTTGTAAATTATACTTTATATATTTTAAACTCAAATTAATATTTAATACTAAATACTATTATGAGATTAAAATACGGACTGTATCATTTAATATAGAATTAGACACGACTTGTGCTACATGCTGCATATCACGTGAAATAGTCTTATCGCAAATTGAAATTAATTTTGGACGCATTTATATCACACGCATAATCATTCAAAAGATAAAATTCTGATTTGAACATTCCTGTTACAATTAACATTCCTGATCCTAACATGTAATTAACGTAGTAACTTACAAATTGTAGTCGTAGTAGTAATAAGTCCTACTTTAAGCCATTAAGGCGGTACCCCGACCGAAAGTGACGCCGCGGTGAATTTTTTTTAATATTGTAATTCTAATACTCATTTTTGATTAAACTTTACGTGGTATTTTTAAGACTCATAGTCTAGTATATTTTTATACGGTAATATCATTACATTCCCTAATTTCATTGCTAGAAGAGATAAAAAACTGCTAAAAGTAGCCGTTTTTGACACATTAGCTATCTACTTCTATGAATGACTACGATGGAACATTCCCTAAAATTCATTGCTAGAAGAGATAAAAAAGCTGCTAAAAGTAGCCGTTTTTGACATATTTGCTATCTACTTCTATGAATGACTACGATGGAATGTTGTGATACCTTCTAAAAATACTAGACTATGGGCTCTCAACTTTTTTATTAAAATCCTTTTCATAAGCCACTTTTTGGTGGGGTACCCACCTTAAACCTCAGAAAGGGAGTATTTATTTAGGATCGGTCTAATTAACAATTTGGCTAAGCAATGATCTGACAATAAGGCAATAATTTTATTGGGAAATAATAATTTGAGAAGATATAACATTATATCTCCTATCTTTAATTATGTATTTAAATATATAATGAGTCATTAATGCACAGAGTAAGCAAAATCGTAAATAAAATTATTATATCACTATTTTTTATGTTTCCACTTTTTTATTTTACCATACAAACGTAATACCAAAATGATTTGCAGTTTGAGCATAATTAACCAATCTTGTAATGTTATTCGGATTAAGACAGTATATGTCTAGGTTTCCTTTTAAATAAAAAATCCAAAATACTAAACCAATTCAAAATAAATCAATCAATCAATTATTTTATTTTATACAAAACTGTAAATAGCATTAACTTTTATTTGGTTTAGTATTTTGGATTTTTTATTTAATAGAAACCTATAGATAAATACTGTCTTGATCCGAATAACATCAGAAGACGCCGGCGTCTTAAGCCTATAAGTATAAGAAGAATGGGCCACTACCCACTGCCTACCATTATTGGTGGGTGTTATAATAACAAATGCTGCAAAATATGCATGTAGAAAATATATCTAATTTTTTTTTTCATGATATTTTCTAGTGTCATAAAAGTTTGGGAACGTTGAATGACAAAAGTTAAGGATTCTATACTTATTTCTGAAAACGAATGCTAAGTTTTGACCTAAGTTTTTGCTTGCTAAACGTTGCTTTCAGTATCGCAAATCGATGCATTCTTTAACAAAAGTTTAGTTACCTACTTCCTTAAGAGAGCCCTCTTACGTGCAGACTAGCCAGTCTGCACACTAGTGCCGCCATTGGAATAAAAATCCACTTTTAACAATAAAACTCCATTATATAATCGACAGGCTAGAAAATATTGTTTAAGGGATAAAAAGAACCACAAAGCTTCTACGGAGTGCACTACAGAGAGATAATTCACAATTTCATCTTTATTTAAGCACTATGATTTTTTTCCAATGGCGGCGCTAGTGTACAAACTACGCAGCCTTAACAAGATTCAGCGGTTGTGTACATTAAGTTTCAATATTTTACAGTTCCACAAACGATCCAACCACAAACGCTAACAGGTTTCGAAGCGTGGTGGCCTGGCCAAAATCAGACATTGTGTGTAATTTTAGACAAACAGCGATACTATATTTAAGTGTGCAATTGTTTACGCCAATTAATATATTTTATTCACCATAATAAATTATCACGTAGTCATAAATCAGAAAAATGTATCTACAATATTAATTGATATCTAAATCTAATCTCACGCCGAATGTGACTGAAATACTAAAAAGTAACCAAGTATCAAGGTACTCGATATTCAATAAAAAAAACAACGTTTTTCGCAATCGCTTCATGTCTTGCAAACAAAAATGCAAAAACTAAATTCCACACTTAAACGGCGCCATCTGTTCATACAATTTTCAACCAATAGAAACAGCTTTGCAGTTGCTATACTTGTGTCTTTAACGCCATCTGTGTATCGTAGCAAGAAACACTTTCAACGTTACAGCAAGGCAGTGAAATTTAAGCAAACTTCAGCAGCATGCGGGATGCATGATACGATAGTTCATATTGTAAGCTATAGATGTCACTGTCATTTATTTGCAAAAATAAGTTATCCGTCTACATTTTTCTTCTCGTAGGTAGTGTGATGAATTTTGAAAAATTACTAATGAATAACTTTATTTATTTACTACATGCATTTTTAAACTTAAAACGAGTACGAACTTTGATTGATTAAAAATTTGATATTCTAAATTCAAAAGAGGAAATAATATTTTTTTTGCACAGTGGAAAAATATTTCAATCAAAGACGCATCATCGAAATACGCGGTGTCGCATCGCATAAGCAACTTAATTATAGTGATAGTAGGAAGGTACAGCTAGGTCGAGTATTCATTGACCGAGCGAGCGCGAAGCGCGAGCGAAGCGTCTCTGCTTCAGTTTGGGCAAAAATGCTTTCGTATGTCCGTTTGTTCTCTTCTACAAGTCGCATTTCTCAACCGATTCTCGTGAAATTTAGTTAGCAGGTTCGATATTTATATATAATTATTTTATCGACTCAGTTTTTCGAAATTTTACTAAAAAAGTACACCCATTTCGAAAAAAGTTCAAAATTAGAAGCGCCATTTAGCTTCGAATTCCAATAGATATAATAAAAGAATACCTACCAAACAGTACATATAGTACTGCTTTCGAAAACCTCGTGGCGACACCTATTAGAATAATTTATAAACAACATACAATTCGAACTACTTTTTTAACTCACAAACGCGAGGTCTACAGCTCACTGAGCTGGCAGGACCAATTGCCAAAATATTGTAAGCATTAAAATTACCATAAATATCTATAACAAAAATTAGACATCAATAGTATGTGATCATAATTATAGAATACATTAACTCACGGCGAATAGAAGAAACCAACAGTAAACTCGACAGTAAAGTCCGCAAGTTGACTATTACAGCTTTGGAACGATACCAAATTCAAATTAAATTAAATCAGACTAAATTTAATAAAATACCTTTCAGAAGTTAGCGCTTTTGTATGGAAAACCGTATTAATTATTAGTGGCCCCTATTTTTTTAGCAATATATTTTTGAGAACTCGACTGTATTTACACTCATATTGTGGTTATATTTAGGTATTATCATACCGACTTATGCGATAATAAATTTAAATGTTCAAACATCTGTTTGTTTCGTTGATATTCACATTCTACAATGTATAATGTATGATGACAATGGTATTAAATACGAAACTTTTACTTAGGATACTATACAAAGTGACAAAACTAATTATGTTTGCAAAATACTAATGCATTATCATTCTTCTTGCGTATGAAAATTTTCATAGACAGTTGTGATATTAGAAATTACTTAACCTCTTATACAAAGATTACATATTAAAGACAGTATAATAAACAAGCAGTAACCACAACAGTACCTCGCTTAAAGACGTCTTCTCACCAGCCGGTAGGTGGCGCGTATTAATCACTTGCTCTCTAGGCGGTCCTTTGTGGCCAAAATTATGGCCGCATCCCCATGAGTTATGACCAACAACGCACAATAGCCATTGATTTGGCAGAGTAATAGCGGCGGGGCACGCTACTGCAGTATCCTTAGGCTGGGTGTTGATGGTATACCACGTATACGTGTGTTACCTAAATGTTGAAGAACAAAAGTCATTATAAAATAGTCTTACTAAAAATAAATAAACAAATTTGATTATCATAATCAATAAAAAATAATTTACTCAAAAGCTCTTCGTCATATGTAGTTTGCAATAATATTTATGTTGACTTGAATTAATAATAGTTATAAATAATAAGAATATTTATAAGAATAAGGTATTACTTAATTGTGTTTTTGTTTCTACTTTAATTAAAAGCGTTTATATTTTGGATGATTGAAGGTAAAGAAATATACTGAGAGCCTGAGAAACATAAATATAATATAGTAATATACAAAGTATTATGCATTTCACTGAAAACTAAAACCCATCAACTACGGAAAAAAGCGCGCTCAAAAAAGTATGAAACAAGTCTTGTCCAAATTCAATAAAACACAACAAAATATTCTTGTCCAAATTCAATAAAAAATAACCATAGTCGCATGCCACCTCCAACGTTTTGTGCCGTGTGTGTCTAGGACAAAGTGGCATACGAGTGGCATGCGACTACGGTTATCCTTTTCATTCAATTTTGGACTAAAATATTTTCTCGTTTTGCACTTTTTAGAGCGCGATTTTTCCGTAGTTGGGTTTTAGTTTTAAAACTTCTTTTTTATTCGAAATATTTTGAGGTTGTAAGTCAGTCAGTAAGGGTGAGCTAGCAAAGTCGCGAGCAAAAGTTAACAATATTATATTATATATTTTTGAAAAGTAATTAAGCCCTTGCATTTGATACCCAACAAACACGGCATCATTAGGATATTTTTTTAATTCACGGATTAAAAACCTCTTTACATAGCCTATAACCAACGGACAATAGAACGAAATGCTTTTAACGATACCTCATTTCTCAAATTATGATAAGTAGTTTAGAAGTTATGAGGGAACAGATGAACACACATACATACCCTCATACATACATACCGGTTAAAATCATAACCCTCCCTTTTGCTTCGCCGTAGTCGGGTAAAAATAAAAAGAAGAACATAACAAAACACGGAATACTAATAGCTTAAAGTTAAGCTTTAAATGTAAGGGCGTCAAAGTTTTCGCTTTTAACAAAAGCATACATTAACGTGAAATCATGATTCAATATTTTTTCCTAAGCTTAACAACATTAAAACATGATGACTCACAAGAAGACAAGGATCATTTTTTAGAACACCATTGTGTATAACAGTAGGAAAGGCGACGGGGAAACTATGAAATCGTACTTGTTGAACAAAAACTGTAAAGAATAATTCATAGACAGTAATCAGTTACAAAAACCACTTCATCATTACTTTTAATGTTGAGCTTCGGATTTGAAATTAATATCCCTGGTAATAGGTTCGATTCCCGCGGGGTGAGGCGGCCCAGGGGTTCTGTATTAAACCAAAGACTAAATAATATTACAGTAGACAGCTGGTTTATTTCGCTCCGGCGTACTTTACCATTGATAAATTTTATTACTTATAAAAGGTGAGAAAGATACATTTGGAGTTTTTGATACTACCTTTTTTTTAATGACACAAGGATGATTCTCAACCTTTCTAGTGTTAGTTTTGCCTATAATTAGTAGATCATAATGTTATGTGGACTTCAAAAGCTTTTTTTTACTTTTGGACAATGTAGTGTTCAAATTTTAACAAATTCTCAAAGGTTCAATTCCCGCCTGAAACAATTCTGGTGACGAGCCGAATTTTTTTAGTATATTATTTAGCAAAATTCCCATAGGCTTGATTTTTCTGTATCATTAATAAAAATCGAATCTAATCGAAATCGACCTAATAAAAACGTGTTGAAAAGTAATGTTCGGTCTGTTAGGTACGTGATTAATGTATTAAATTAAACGAATATGAAGATTGTCAGACAGAACAGTCTGTCAACTCTGTATCACTTCTCTATTATTTGATCCCTCACAGCTTACGAAACGAACACAAAACACCGCGACGGGGGTCGTGTAATCCCGCGCTATGGAATTGATATAGAAATCTGTAACAATTACGATCGGGCGCTGCTGAGCTGCAACAGTGCGGAATCTGTGAGATTTCAAAGAGGCTTTGGTTTTTATGCGGGATGCATGTGCGTTTCGAGAGGGTGTCCAGATCATGCTGGGAGGTTTATGATTGTGTGGAGTAGGCATAATTAGGTGGGAGATAGGGAGTTGCAGGGGATCTTTTATCAAAAAAGTATAGCAGGAATTTTACTAGAGTAAGAACCACTTCGTAAAAGTTCTCATATGTTGAAAAAAAAGTTTCTGAGTAAGCATCACAAAACAAGTTAAACATCACAATTTTATGAAAAAGAGAAAACAAAAAAAAACATGTTACATCTCCTCTACATCAACATCGGATTAGTAATTTTCTATTAACCCTTCAATACCCGAGAAACCAGACACAATAGATATTACATTGTTATCCGGCCGCATGCGTCCGCTTGAACGTTGATGAATTCAATAATGATTGTAACTCTTAGTTCTCTTGAATATTGTTTGTACCTTAAGCTTTTCGAACCACAGTAAATTCAAACATGTAGGTACTTATATATATTTACCTACAATAGTTGCCGCCGAAGGCATACAACTTTTACTGGGTATTTTTGAGCCTTGCCTATTTTTAAGCGTAAAACTTCAGTAAAACGTGGCTTTCAAGTTGATGAAAGCTTTGTCACATACCTATTCAAAACAGAAACACATTGACAGGTTAATGTATGATTCTAAATTTGGATGCAGATTCGACACTCACGATCAAATTTTAGATGTACATCACTCCATTTGGCGCGATGGACTGACCGTGAGTGTCCACCTTTATACAATAGTAAATAATATACTAGAAGAAATACGACTCGCACCAGATCATACTCTCGGACGGGAATCGAATACACAACCTTTGAATACCCAGTCCAATACTCTTACTGCTGAGCTACCTAGTCACTAGTGGCATCGTCGAATTTTTTCTAGTATATGCCACTCTTATTCCGCAAGCCAGCGTTAATTCATCAATGTAAAGAATTACCTCGACTTTAACAATTTTTTGACCATTTTTAAACTTATTAGAGATATTTTTGTTTTCGACAAGATGATATTGATACCTCATATTAATCCTTCATCTATTTACGTTTTAAATAGATGTCGCCTTCGAATAGATGTCCTAGTTAAACATTAAAGGCTATCGAGCTGTTTAATTTCCTCAGTGAATAAATCATTTATCAGTGCAGATGTGCTTCAGAAAGTTGGATTGGAACATAATTTATCGGCTATTAAGAACAGGTGTTAGACCGCTACCGACAACCGCATGAAATACTATTGCCAATGAACAATTTATTGGGACTCTATAAACCATAGTTTGAGCAAAGCAATCTAGCCTTTGCGGAAAGGAGAGGTCGGCAGGTTGGGTTGAATGATATATTAGACATTACCTTAGTCGAGTCGAGTGGTCAATTAAAATGTTGATTTTAGACAAACTTAACATCACGTCAGTGTGTCAAGTTATTTCTAATATTGTGTTCTGTTAAAGTTGATAAGTTTCTTGCGCCCGTCCTTAGTCAGTCATCAGTTAAAAACTCTGGAACGGGTGGTAGGAAAACATAGACGATTCAAATTCTGACTTTTGACTTTTTGACTTTGGTGTCAAATGGGAAACTGTATTTATAACAAGGACTGTATTTAAAACTTGGGGGGTTTCTGTTTTACTTTGCAAGACAAACAATCAAATTAGCAATAAAAATTTGATTGTCAGTAGTATTCTGTATTTTACGATTATTGTGACATGTTCCATTTCATGTGTCTTTTTTCATATTGAGTAGGTATTCTTTATTTTAAATTTCTACTCTTCCACCATTATCTAGCAAAACATTTATATTTTGTGGTCAAACTTTGCTTATGGTCTACTCAACATTTACTGAAGAATGTGCTCAAACGAAGTTCATTTTTAAGATAAAGCTTCCTTTACCTCACTTGCTCCATTTTATAGCTCCGTAAAGCACAATTCGTTTCTCGCTTATGCCTCGCTATCGCTACAAATTGCTTGTGATGTATCACCGGCCGTTATTGTTGTAGCCAATCTTTGTGGGAAAGTAAGGATTTTCAGAATTTTTCGAAATTTTATATTAAATATAATATCATGTTTAGAACTTTGAATATGTATTAAGTTGGCCTAAGATTCATAAGAAGGTAGTGTCAAAGATGGTACTGATATCACTTCTTCAAGTAAGATAGCAAATAAATATTATTACAGTAATTTTTGTTCATATAAATATTTTATTGATATTATTATACGTCAATTGATAATGAATTCTCAGGTATCTGCATTAGTTAAGGCACTGAACATGCGCTTATTAGCTGTAAGGGCAAATAGTATCTTCTTTGCATGCACGAAAAGAAAAATTGTCTCAAATAAATAAGTATTATGACGTTAGAATATCTTTGCACAGGTTTTTGCCCAGAGTTGTCCTCGTGCGGCTGATACGACGAAGAATATCCGTAAGTAATTATGAAATAAATTATATTCCAGTTAGTTATCACGCCAATTCACCATTGATTTTAAACGCGATTTGTGACTAAACTAGGTTAAGGCTGTCATTGTCATAACAACGAAGTAAAATTTGCTAAAAAGACGTACAATTATATAATAAACAATGCCATGTGAAATCTTGTATCAATTTTATCAATCATCTGGAGAAATTTATTTAGAATAAACGGGAATTAAACTCGACACTTAAACTACATTATACAAAACGTAATCTTAATCGCGTTTGAAATCAATGGTGAAATCGGCCTTAGTCTACCTTCTCCAAGTCCTAGTTTTTCTAGAAAAGATACTCACTAGTCGTCCAGCTAGATTTTATCGCTCCTCCGAACCATTAAACCGGCCATAATGAAGTTTCCCGCCGGATAATGCACTGGAGCATTACGCAATGATTTATAAGGGTGGCAATAAAAAGAATTTAAGGGATGACCCCGCGCCGTAAAAATACCCGCGCGATGGAATGTAGGTATACTTGTAGATACCGACTGGATGGCTTCTCGCGTTTACAATGGTTTGCTATTGTTTTTAGGGTTTGCTTTCATGTTCGGCAGTAGCGAAAATAGATGTCAAGGTATATTGTACTGTGTAGATTCTCAAAGGATAATGACCACTAATGATAACACCTTTTTATGTTAAAGCTGATAAGTTTCTTGCGCCTGTTCTTCTTATCAGTTAAAGAAAGTCTGGAACGGGTGGTAGGAAAATATAGACGATTCAAAAGTGCTTAATTATTAAGATTATTTGAATAAAGAAATTTTGACTATTGACTATAATAATAATAATAATAATAATAATAACTTTATTTGTCCATTCACAATGATTAATACAGTTTGTCATTACAATTTTGGATAATAACAGTTGTAGCAGATAATGACAGCTACCCTCCGCGCTAGTTAAAAAACTGTGTTGCGGCAGAGTAGTATCGTCGTCTACTAGATAGCCAACATAAGTAAAGTTTGCAGTATACGCAAAGTGAACAGATCAAATTGACTTAACTAAACACACTCAACTTACTAATATTAATGTTAATGTGTCAACTTTATAACATTCTTAATTTTCATTTTAAATGTTTGTATAATAAAAACTTTTGTATAGGTATTTATATGTAAATAAATATGTATATATTTTTATTTATTTATTTATATTATGATATGCACACAATAAACCAAATACTTATTAGGAACAATTTATTTATTTTACCTACATAATTTGTCGGAATATATAATTATAATGTTGTAATTGAAGTGTATGATTATTAGCCGAAATTTTATTTTCATGGTATATATAAATAATTATGTTGATTTTATATATTTAACGATTTTTCTTATTGTATATCATGCACGTGCCCTATATTTTTAATAACTCCTCTGTAGCTGTGTAATCCATTGACGATAGAAAAGCTGATATTGATATTTTGCAATTATAGTAATTTTTGTTACGCAATGGTTCATGCATGCGACAAATTTTGTTATAGAGCCAGGGACCCAGGTAAAAGTGGAAGCTGCGCGAGAATATAGTTTTAGTTGTAGGTACAAGGTAAACGGGAGGAACACGTCGTCTAGATGTGATTTGAGGTGGTGGTATACGATGTTGTCTTAGTATGATAGATTTTATAAATAGTTGGCGCACTGTTAGTACACCAAACTCTTTGTACAATTTAATTGTTGGATATCGAATACTTTTAAAGTTTAAAACCTTGATTATGGCCCTTTGTGCACGTTCGATGGTAATTAGATTAGATTTTTTAGCTCCACCCCAGGCAGTTATACCATAAGTTATTAGGGACTGGCATAAGGAGTAATAAACAGTTTTAATGGTTTTACTGTCTTTAACATGTCTTATTTTTTTACAAATACAAATTAATTGCCTAACTCTCTTCGATATTGCCGTTATTTGATTTTTCCAATTTAGATTCCGATCCAATACTAACCCCAAGTATTTTATTGATACGACAGATTTAAGTTTTTGGCAAGCACATGCCGACCGATCGGCACAAGAGTGAGCAGTTAGAGAGAAATCAGAAGGTTGGCTATTTTCGTAGATGCTGAATGTCATATATTTGGTTTTCTCAAGGTTTAGAGTCAACATATTGTTATCGAGCCATTTTAGTACCTCTTCAAATCCAGATTCACTATTCTTCCTAACATCACTCCACGTCGGTCCGTCGAACAGCAGCACAGTGTCATCAGCAAAGGATATAATTTTGGAGTCTCTTAAAACCATTTGACTGAGGTCATTGAGGTATATCAAAAATAGCGTTGGGCCAAGGACTGACCCTTGCGGAACGCCAAAGTCAACATTCAGGTCCTCACTCCGTATACCGTCAATGCAGACACACTGTTTTCTATTAGACAGGTAGGAAAGAAACAATTTAAGAGGGACACCGCGAACTCCTACACATTCCAACTTACGCATAAGGATGGGGATAGAGACAGTGTCAAAAGCCTTTGCCAAATCTAAAAAGACAGCCACACACTTTCTTTTTGCATCCAACTTGTCCGCGACATGTTGAATTACACTTTCAATTGCGTCCGAAGTTGACATTTTTTCTCTAAATCCGAATTGGTTTGGAGACAAAAAATTATTGAATTCAAGATACTTGATTAATCTCGAATTTATAGCCTTTTCCAATATCTTTGCAAGAGTTGGCAAAAGGGAAATTGGCCTGTAGTTGGTGACACTATCTCTATCCCCAGACTTGTATATAGGAATAACAACTGACTTTTTTAATGCTTCAGGGAACACGCCTGTTGAAAATGAGATGTTACAGATGTGTGATATTGGTTCCGCTAAGTATTTAGCTCCCATTTTTAGAAATGTAGATGAAACTCCATCCCAGCCAGTTGATGGTGTAGATTTAAGGTTTTGTATTATTTTTATTATTTCGTAGTCATCAGTAGGTAGTAGCATTAGTGAATTTATAGGACCTGATTTATTACAGATGGAATCAGCAAGTTCAAATTGGCTTTTATTCAATTTAGATATAATTTTATCGGCAAGTGTCTGTCCAACATCCCTAAAATACTTATTAACATAGTTAACAGAGGTCAGAGGAGTACTTTTACTATACAATAATTCTCTCGCAGGTTTGGAGTTATCATCAAGGTTGCATATGCGTCGTATCACTTTCCACGTGTTTTTAGTGTCAGCTTTATATTTGTTAATTTGGGATCTTTCATATGCCATTTTTAGTTTATGAAGCAATCGGTTACAAAAATTTCTGTATCGTTTATAAGTGATAGCAAGAATTGTATTGTTAGGATCTTTTTTATGTTTGATATGTAGCTTATCTCGCCATTTCATGCACCTAATTAAACCTGTTGTGATCCATGGCTTAATGATGATCTTTCTGTTGGGTATTTTATGATGAGTCGTGCAATCTCTAAGGATAAACGTTCTGTAAGAATTTACAAGTAGCTACTTCAGCATCTGAGCAATCAGTAACTTCTGCCCAATTAATTTCAGTTAGTACTTTTATTGCCTTAGCGTAGTCAGTTTTTGTTATCGTTTTACATTTCTCACTAGTTTGTACTTGACACTTTAGCGAAACTATCAGCGCACTATGGTCAGTTACAGCCGATTCACATACTAGTGTAGTTGCCTTGCTTCCAATAGTTAGGAAAAAATGATCAAGGCAGTTTAGCTTACGAGTTAGCAATGTGTGACTTGGCAAGAGTCCATACATAGATAACTGAGTGAGGTAGTCAGAAGATCTAGGATCATTGTTATCATCTTTTATATCTATGTTTAAGTCGCCAGCTAAGGCTAGTATTTTAATATTTCTCAATTCACTCATTATAGTATGTAAAGATTGTAAAAAATTGTCAGTGGCATATATTGATGGCGTCCTGTAGACAGCTATAATTGCAAATTGGTCACCCATTTTCAAAACAAGACTATCGGCATCTATGATATGAGGTTCATAAACAATTGAATCTAGTCCTTCCCTGACATAAACAACAACACCACTATTTTGATTTATGTGTTTTGTTGATGCATATCGATTAAATTGAGGCAAATTTGGTGGGTTATGTACGTTAGGCAGCCAGCATTCTGTTAAAATAATAATGTCATGTTTAATTTTTAACCTTGCCAAGTATGTTTCAAAACTATCAAAATTACAAGCTATGCTTCTAATATTTTGAACTACTATATTAAGCGTTCCAGCATCAGAAGGACCAAGCAAGTTTTTGCATAGGTCCGGGTTGTCAACAGCGAGCGCTTTACCAACATTGACACAGGTGTCAATGTCAGTACAGACAAAATTAATATCATTTACCATTGTACCAAGGGTCACTCTGGGTGACAAGACAATACGTTGATACATAATTAAAAACGCCCCCAATCGACAACCATATATGAAGTGTTAGTTGATAATGATAATCGATGCCAGGAACCTCAATAGAGCAAGAGAGATGAAGGTATGAAGTCCTCAAATCATAAAAATGTTTGAGTTGA
Source organism: Catoptria pinella (assembly GCA_963556745.1). Taxonomy (NCBI): domain Eukaryota; kingdom Metazoa; phylum Arthropoda; class Insecta; order Lepidoptera; family Crambidae; genus Catoptria; species Catoptria pinella. The sequence goes on along the minus strand of OY750768.1, from coordinate 13,374,043 downwards.
TACAGAGCAACGCGCATTGATAAGTTAGAAATATATATATTGTATTGCTGATTAAATAATAATATAGATATAATAATGATGATACTTACATGATATATATGGTAGTTTGTAATATAAGTTGACACAATTTTTAACCCAGCACAGTTTGTTCTATAACATATGAAAATTATGAAAAAAATGAATAAAAATGTTAGAATAAAGAAAACTAGTAATAAGAAAACATATTCAAACACATAAAATAGTCAGTCTTGTTTTGTAGATAGCATTTCAACTTCTAGGTCTTCGGGCTTGTTTATCACAATTGCCGGTTGGCCTTCAGCTTTCCTTAGTAGTACGTTACCCTTTGAAACCCAGCAATATTTGAAAGAGCCCTCCTTGACGAACGCTTTCGCTGTCATCAGTAGTTTCTTTGTTTTCGTTGTGAGTTTTTCAGAAACATAAATTGGCATCTTCAAAGTTTTTAGGCCCAGGTGGCTAGTATTTAGTTTGTCATCTTTATTTTTATTATTGTATGACTTCACAGCTTTAAGTAAGTTTATCTTGTGGTCTAGGTTCATAAATTCCACGTTAATAGGTGCATTGCCGAGGCCTCTACGATATATTTCCTTAACAATAACGCTGTTACTATCGATGTCAATAGCCTTCATCAAGTTCGTGACAATTTCATTTAAATTTTCATTATCTTGTTTAGGTATATTTCTAATTTCTATTACTTTCTTGACTTGACTCTTTTGTAATTCATGTAATTGGTCTTCTAAATGATTTATCTTACTGTGTGCGTTTACGCATTCAGTTTCCAATGACTTTACTTTTTCATTTAGTTTATTTTGTTGTTCTTTGCTTTCTTGTAATATTTTTTCTATTTCATCATTACTTTTTATAAGTTGTGTGTTCTGTGCAATAAGCGCTTCAATAGCCTTTGTAACTTTATCAAGTTTTCTTTCTTGACTAGTCTGGAACCCTCTAAACATTTCTTTCACCTCATCTCTAAATTCAGAAAAAATATTTTCTTTAGGATTTTTCCTTTTCCTTGTGTTGATTCTAGTGAGCACCTCTTCATCTTCCATTACGTTTAAGTTTGGTTGAGAAGAAAAGTTGCGGGTGTCCGGCGGAGATCTTTGTAGCGACATCTCTTTATTTTGCGTATACTATGTTAAGCACACTGCTACAATGCGCACGATTACACAGCCGAGCGTAACCGAGTATAGCCGGGTAAGACCGAAACGCACACTCGAACGCGAGGGTCGTAACGCGACTGGTATGAGACTTAATGAGATTACACTTTATTACTGCTACTGAGAGGTCAAAATAGTTTACACGAGTTATTTATAAATACTGCGAGAACTGACACACGTCCGTCCTAACTGATGCCCGACGACGAAGAAGCAACTATTGACTATTGACTATGCCTGTGCCTCAACAAAATAAAATCTAATAATATAGAATTATTTTTCATTCCTAACGAAATATATTTGAAACTACCTTTCGTTTCCTAAGATTGAAGACAATATAATGAGTAGCTAATTTATTTGACTTATCCCAGTCAACGTTCTCCATATTGTTTTGTATCTAACCTCAAAACAATACGGAAAATGTAATATATATATAATAATACCAGGAAAAGAAAAGTAAAAGTAGTCACTGTTTAAAGCTTGAGGCTTTTCCAGCTACAGGTGCTGCCACACTGCTGTTTAAAAATGTTTACAAATATTTTCTAACAAATGTTAGGAATTGTTACATTCTGTTAGGAATTGTTAAATGTTTTAAATGCTCCTACACCGATGGAAAATTTTACAAACATTTATAACATTTGGCACACGGAGAGGAGCACACCGTCCGGTCCCCGCACTCTCCGCATACCCTGCTGTGGCCTGGATATACATATTTACTGGATATATATAAAAACAACTTTGTTTAGAAATGTTAACTAACATTAACTAACATGTAAACATTTTCTAACATTGTGATCATAATATGTCTCTTAACAAAAGTTACGTTTGTAAACATTTTTAAACAGCAGTGTGGCAGCTCCTTACTAAACTCAAACATATTTATTTTACACAAAAATATTTATAGCGGTATGTCCTGTCCTTAGAAAATGGTTAATGTCTTTTGGAATGGTTTGCAGTGTAAGTTCCTGAATGGGAGGAGTATCAATAGCTCATACATGATGTGTAACATTTACGGTACAAATACTGAAACATCACTCTTTAAGGCGATTAGTGCCCTCACAGCGGCGCCAAAAGTAGTAGTAGGCAAAAGAGTAAAAAGTGGCCACTTTTGGCACATTTGCCTACTACTACTACAACAAACCATATTTTACAGAGTTATTGTTTGTAAATAACTATAGAACCTTAGCTTCAATCAGTACGTGTGAATTTCCGATACATTATGCACTTAGCGAGCAATAAATTTAATTAAGATTAGGGCGCCACTTTGAGGACACTAATCGTCTTAAAGGAGAGTTGCTTAACTTTCAAGAGAGAATTCATCTTCTGCAATATTTTCTTCGTTAGATTTAATTTAATGAAAAATATTACGTACATTTGGGATAATCTTTGCTTTCTTTTTCGTTATTTCTTATGTTAGGCTTAAAATTGTAATGAATTTGGCTCAATCACAATCAAAAGTGTTTGCTTGCTTGTCTCCAATCTTTATAATACAAAAGTATGCGTATAGTATAGAGCTTAGAACAAAATCAGTAGCAGTCTTTCACATAAGTCTTGTGAAGCTAAACCCATGCAGTAAGATTTTACCGTCTTATTGTGCCATTCAGAAGAAGAATGATACCACAGTCGGCCCAAAGTGCTGTACTAGAATGTTTTATGTGGAGAATTTTATTATTTCATATGTAGGATTATTTTCCCCACAGCCCGACCCTTCTGATTTAAGGGATGTTGCTGTCATAAATTTGTGCACTAGTTCAAAGGAAATAAACGTTGTCAAAATATGTCACCAACAACATAGGAACATAAATTGGGTTTGTTTATCATCGTTTGTAAGTCTGTCCGGTATTTACGTTTGTCGTAAAATATTCTCGGATGTATTAATGCAGAAAAAGATTAATTTTATTGCATATAGGTACCTATGTACCATACTAGAAGATCTATTTTATTCTTTACTAAATTACTTAGTCATCGGAAATATTACTTTTATTATTTTCAAAACTACCAATCTTGAATCGCTAAATAAAAAAGTTTATAAATAACCCCAACATGCATTACTTTCATAAATACGCGAACCACTTTAAAATCGTTAGCAATCAACGCAGAACTTGAAAATAAAACGCGAACACGAGTAAAAACATCCATTTATCCTTATCCCTGTGAAATACGAGCAGAAATCGCATTAACTCTTTAATCGCTCAATTTATCACTTAAAAGCGCCATATTATCGCCCACGAATTTCGTTTTGAATGCTTTATGATATGTCATCTGGCCACAGTAGAGATGGCAACAGTGAATTCAACCAGAAGAAGAAAAACGAATAAACTTGGTGGTTTAGCTTAGTAGCTTATTAAAGTTGATAGCAATCTTTTTTGTTTTATTCTTTTATGTTAGGATTAAGTGACTAACACCCGTATTCAAAAACAATACTCAAACGACCCTTGCCTATGCGAACGCACTACTTTGAAATAAAGCTCTGTGATTGGTTCGTTTGTTTTACGTGTCACATTATGATTGGTAGTTGGGACGCTGTGCGTCCGCGGCCACTGTACGACCTCATAGTAATATTTGTGAATAAGGGTGTAACTGTTTTTGGTTTCACCGAGGAGAATATTTTGTTCCATTATTTTAATTGGTTCATCAAATTACTTAGTGACAATTTTTATCTGGTTTTTAATTTTATTACGAACATGCTTCATATTGATGAATAATATGGCTTCGAATATATTACGACGAATCTTGACGACCTCCGTGGTCGAGTGGTTTGTACGCCGGTTTTCAAGGTGTCGCCATAAGTGCTTTAGCTACTTACTTTGGGATCAGAGCAATGTTTGTGATGTTGTCTAATATTTATTTATCTGGAATACGGTGAATCTGAAATACAGAAAGTCAAGGACACGACGAATTCGGAACAGATTTACTATCTCCTGTGTGACTATTGAATGGTCAGCTTTACTTATTGGACATCAATAGTATAGGTACAATAAAATAATTTAAATTGTACATTTTAATGTTACAAGTTAATATTCACTATTATATTCAAAATAATATTTTACGTATAATAACAATGAAGTTAAACTTTAAGAAAAACTACTTTTTTACCATACCTACTGTATCCCATTTGTGTACTGTGGCCCCAGGCTTAAGCCGGTCGTAAGCTGAAAACATCTTCGTGAAATATCTGTTCGGCTTTTATCCGAATCAAAAACAAAACTGTATTTTGATTGCCGTTTGTTGAGTTCACTTGCAAAAACATTCCGTTGGCATCTTTTGGACTAGAATTATGTTTAACGCAGTTTTAAATTGTAAGACAGCACACATCATTAATTATCACAAGTTATTGAAAAATATTTACTTAATACTAAATAATATACTAGAAAAAATACGACTCGCACCAGATCATGTTCTCGGTAGCTCAGCGGTCAGAACATTGGACCGGATATCCAAAGGTCGCGAGTTCGATTCCCGTCCGAGAACATGATCTGGTGCGAGTCGTATTTTTTCTAGTATATTATTTAGTATTATATAAAAATAGCATTGTGAATGCTAAAATCTCAAAATTTAAAAAAATATTTACTTATCTACTTAGAATTTAAATATTCAAATTGTGATAATAATAAATAACCAAGACTAAGGCCCGTATTAATAAACCACGCTTAACATTGAGAGCTATCTTGAGATCATACCTGAGATGAAGTTCCTATAAAAAGAGCATCTCAAATATGATCTCAAGATAGCTCTCAACATTGAGAGCGGTTTATAAATAAGGGCCTTAGTCTTAATAGGGGCTAAAGAAAGATAAACATTTCTGATTTGACAAAAGCCACGTTAGTTCACTATACCGGTTATAAGACAATTTTATTTTTTTCAATACTTTGATCTCATCGTAACGGGCATTTAAGATTTTTGCCATTTTGGTTTTAGTCTGAGTCAAGGGACGATAATAACAAATTGAAATGGTCTCGACGCGGCAATTAAGGCGGCTACATAAATCGGCGCGTGTCGGATGCGACATGGAAGAGGCGTTGTGCCCGCCGCCGCCGCCGCCGCCGCCGGTGGGTGCAAGCCGGAGTCACACAAAGATCTAAATAATTGACTCATTGCAATGTCTACTAAAAAATATTATTTCAGTACCAACTTAAAGCTTAAAGCTTCTATACATTATGTGAACTTTTCAATAATTATCTAAATTCTAGCCCATTCAGAGTGTATCCTCGTCTTTGAGTGCAAGAAACTAGGGGAATTTGAGAAAAGATGTATCGGACAGAATAAACGCCATTACAGAAAACCCGCTAAATCGGTCAAACCATTCGGGAAATAAATGGGAAAATGATTACTGCAGCTCCCCCTAGCAGCTAAACGCCATAAAATTTATCTAAGAACCATCGCCAATAACCTACAAACCCATTACAGAAAACCGCATTTAAATCGGTCAAACCGTTCGTTCTGAAGAAAAATCGTAACATTTGCGTTTGCGCACACACCAGCACTTACGCCAAACGCATAAATACCTTCTACGTTCCGTTGCGGGTAATAAAATCAGCTTAGAAACGTTGCGTTTAACTACAGCAGTTACAGCCAATAGTTATTGTTTCTAGAGTCTCCGATTGTTGTTCTCTAGCTTGTCGTTAAAAATCTTTTGAGAATGTCTCGTCTCATTGTTGTATTTCATTAACAGAAGTTGGCCAGTTAAAAACTTTACCATGAAGAAATTAAGTATAGTATTTCTGTAATTTCCTGCATCAGTCGCTTGGAAATTGTTTTTCTCTAGTATACCTATAAAAATCTTCAAAAATATTATTTTGTCCTCGTGGTTGTATTTTATCATCAGCTTAGGACTTTGCCTATCCGTATGAGTCAAAGGGAAATAGTTTTTCTCATGGCTACCTTTAAAAATCTCCAGAGATTACTAATTGTTCTCGTGCATCAAAAGTGTTGCACTCGTTGTGCCCGGGGCCGCTCATCACATGCACATTATGTGCGCTCACGCAGGCGGTTTCACGCCGCGCCCCTGAGACAGCCTGGACGTGCTGAAGAATGTATTAGCGTCTCTCTTCTCTGTCATGGAAACAACACTAAAGAGTTTCTGTTTATATCAATGTTTATTTAACATGGTTTATCTGAGACAACATTGACAGTATGAAAAAAATCTTTAAATTTTGTTAGTGTAAGAAGAGTGTGTATGAGAAATTAAATATTTTAGGAGAAACAGATTGTCTGCCATTATTGACCGAAAATTTGGTCTTTTATTTTACAACAACATACCTAGTCATCACTAAGTTCTTGATAAAATATAAACTCATAAATACAAACTGCCAACTCCCTCTACCAATGGAAGTCCATAAACAAAGCTGGCCATATCTAAACTATTAAAAAAAAACATTGTCGAACAGCAAAAATAGGAAACTGAGACATAAATAATACTGTATCGGCGGCTGCCTCGTAAATATCACAGTCGTGAGCCTGTTGCGAACTGGTAGCAATATTGTACCACTCCGATAAATGCAACATGCATCCCTTAAAACCTTATTTCTTTTAACACAAAGTTCATAATTAAAATTTCTCTCTGTAATTACAATTGTTGTGTTTTATTCAAGGATTTAGCAACCGTGCGGCAGACTTGTGAGGCTTTTGCGTCCCAATCTTGATACGATATGATTAGTTGAATCGTCGACGCATGAGTCATATTAATGGTCCTGGTTTATCATATTAATATAACTTTTCACATGCAACTTTTCTTGTTGCGAAGAATTTTTATTGCTATCGTTATTCATGATAAACGAAGTAAAAGGATTAATATTTTTACTTTCCCAGCTATTGAATTCCGAAAAAAAAATGCAAAATTAAAATGTTAAGTTATCCCAGAGTAAAATTAACGTAATTCACTTTTAACTTTTTACCTACGAATGACTGACGACCACAGAACACCATGAAACTATAACAACAATAACGAAAAACAATAGTAGTGCAATTTTGAATATAATTGTGCTAGGATACTGCTGGAGTTTCGGAGTTATTGTGATATAAATGAACAATGCGTGCTGCTGATATTTAGATAACCACAAGACGTGGAATTCAAAAACCATGACTTTAGTAGGGTTTTCATTATTACACATAGTCACATAGACAGAAAATAGAAGGAAGGCATACTTAATAAATTATTTTGGTTGATGGATGATGTGTAAAAAATCAAGGTACAGAGGTTTTTATTAACCAAAGTATTATTGAAGTCTGTTGTGTGTGCTTAATTAGGCTGATAAGAAAAATATTTTTACAAAAGTAATTTATTATTACTGATGAAATTTCGCAAACCCACGAAACAGCTTTTGCCATAATTCTCAAGAAATCTCACTAGACGCCAATAAAGAACTAAACAGCGCTGATAGTAAATAATCCCGCCGATAAATCACACGTAGCACACGACCCTAAATATCAGAGGTTAACCGCTGCGATAACTATAATTTATGTTGCTCTCCCTGGCGCAGATGATAGGATGCGTGGCGGTTTTAACTTGCCAAGTCCTAGAAGTGATTTTGTAATTTATAGTAACATCATGCCATTCCAGAAATTCAAGCTTTTGCAAACTAATAAACAGATAAAGTTGTTGCAACTTATAATGATGGGAAAGTTGCTGGAATAAGAAGATCTGGTCGCAGAACAAAATTTTGGCTGCTAAACATTTAAGAGTGGACGTGAATAACGAGTTTTGCCAAACTCTTTCGCCATGCGAAGAACAAGTCAAAATATGTAGAGATGAGTTCAGTTTCAGTTTGCCATGAGAACAATCTTCAATAGTTGGAGAACTACCCTAAAAAGAAGAACTATTTATCACTGTCTTATTAATAAAGTTTTTAACTGCTAAAGTAAATAGGTAAACGTTAGCTCTTAAATGTGTACGTGATCAACAACATCAGATTTCCCTTTTGATTTGACAAGGGGGCGTTGAAATTGTCACTGAGGACTCTCCCAATCTCCGCCCAATTCGCCCCTGTTAAACTTTTAATGAGGGACTTACTTTGAACGACTGCACTCAAGACTCTCTTAAATATGGTAATAGGATTTAGATTGACGAATTATCAGTCAAAATATAGAGGATACCTACAATATTGAGAGCCTTCAATATTTAGAAATCCTAAGAAGACTCAAATCAAAGGAAATAGGTAAGAAAATGATAAATGTGAAGTATGAACTATTAATATTATTGTTCATACTTCGAAAGAAGTCAAGAGTAAAATGGAAATGTTTTTCTATTGTATTACAAAAAGAAATATTGATGTTAATTTTGATTTATGTGTTACCTATTAAACGATTTGGCATTTTCAATTGAGGCTTCGTTGAGGTGCAAGTCAACTTACAATATTTTAATCCAGTTTGAAAAAAGTGGATTAAAATATTGTAAGTTATTTTTGCTGTTGACTTGAACCTTATGCAGTAAATTGATGGTTTTAATAAGCATTCCAGTGACAAAATGGTATAAGTCTAACGAATGGACATCCAAAATTTCGTTCTATACTTATCTAGCAATCAAAAATTACTTAAAAAGGGTTTACTCTTTAGTTATAAAATGGAAAAGAATATGGATTAAATGAGGAACACCTCCAAATCTACTCAAACGAAGGGCCCGAACCTTGAGAGGTGTTATGTTAAGAGCTTCATTAGTGATGGGAGGAGCGACAATTTATAAGAAGAATGACGTCAAAACAAAGTCGAATCGCTGAGGGTTAAATTATGAAATTGAAATGTGTTTGAATACCGCTGCCCCTCTAGCATGACCACAGAAAAACGATATTATGTCGATAAATACAACGTTTTATCGACACTCAACTATCAAAATCCATTGTCTTTTGACAGTTAAACGTGATATATCGCATATCGGTGATCATGCTAGGGGGGCTGGAGATTTTAAAGCAAAAGCAGTTGACAAATGAATAATTATTTGAGTTCATCCTTTCGTTGTATGGAAACAGAGCCATCAAAGATCCAAATAAAACTCACTTATATTCGTCAGGGATTAAAATCCAGCACAATCTTATCCAAAATGGACCTCAAATGCCGGTCTCATTGAGGTGAGTGACAATACTGAATTCGTTGATGATTAAATTTGACTATGTTATTTCTTCAACACAAATAAAATGACAACGTCACCGAAACAAAAAATGAAATGTCCAAAACACTAGCGACATAAACAAGTCAATGCAAGTCATACAATTAACTTAACAAAGCGTAGTCAACCGTGCTGCCCCGTCATAATGCCACTGCTGCTGTTGACATCCTGTCGCTAAGAAATTCAAGTTTCCCCTTAATAAGGCGCCCCGCCGTGTCGACTAGGCGGTTCGCCACGCCCATCCGGCTCGAAGTACCAAAACCTGAATAAATTATAAACTTCCTATACAATTTCAAGCATATTGTGCTTCAACCATTCATGTTTTGAATGCAAATTCAGCTCATTGCTTTTCTGTTAGATGTTTTGTAAATCACTTAATTATGATTTACACATCGTGAATATTCAAAAGGTTTTGAATGGTGAGGGATAATGTTTACATGGTAAATCATTTTAGTTTTAAAACGAATATTATTTGTAGCTGTAGTCGACTTTTAAAATAATGGTCAACTTACATGTATTTACGAGTATAATTTAAATAATATTAATACTAATCATTGTGATTTCAGTAAATATGTTTACTAGTTAAATATTTTGAGAAAATTTTGCGTACAAAACGAAAATTCAACAGCAATAACTGCAACCTATATGAAACGATATAATTTAAAAGAATAAGGTCTTTGCGAATAAAGTGGCTCCACTTTAAATAATAAAATGTTGGCAATGAGCCTAAAATGGGCTTGTATGTAACTAGACTGTGCCATCGCAGCTTGTCTATTGGATCAAGTACCACGGAATTAGAGAAAATATAATACGTACTATTTTTGCTTTGAAGTGAGAATGTTTTTTGGTATTAAGAGGGTTTTTTGAATCTGAGACTTACTTACAAAATAAGATATAGAATTAAGTTGAGAGAAATTGAAAGCCTATTCTAAATGGCGGCAATATAGTTGACAAAATAGTGTAGTTTAGCGGTAAACAAAGTAAATAAATCGTCGCCGTAGAGCGAAAAGTCACCAAGTAGGTCAAAGCGTGTTTTGAGTTATGGAGGTTTAAAGTTTTATAAAACAAAAAAAATTATAACTCTGATTTGGTATGTGATAATTCTAATTTTATGGTTTCATATCTTTTAAAATAGATAAGCGCATAAGGTAACATTATTAATTTTAATGAGTTACGTGTAATTACTGAGAAAATGAAAAAAAACAAACATAGTTATTTTTTGCCCTCAAATTTTGTAACAACATTTTTAGTTAATGAGTTGTACAATAGAGTTAGTGACTTTTCACCCGAGTCTGGATCACTTTTAATAAGAATAACTCTAGATAGTTAGTTTATGACTAATGTTAAAAAATTCAATAGATGTTTTAATGATTATTACTAACTCTCTAATTTACACAAGTTTTTATTTATCATTAACTAACTTTACAATTAAGACAAAAAAAGAGTCAAATTAATGCATAATTACCATAATTCTATAATGTATTTATTAAAAAATACAAACAGAAACTTATCAATAAACATAATTACATTAATTTGATTCTTCTTCACCTTGATTGTTAACATCAGGTTCCAACACCCTGTCTGGAGTATTCTCACAAGACTTAAATATCAAAATATCACTAGTGCTAGGCCAACACAGTTCGATATTTCAATGCGAATGTGTTGCAATATTAAACGCCGCTTCTACGGCCCTGTCTAGAGGTATGAAGGGACTAAAGATCCGCTGCGCATACTGACTGACAGCATGGCCGTCCTAACAGCACTGGAAGCCAGCACGATCAACTCCAGTATCGTCTACGAATGCCACCAAGTTTTGGATCGTTTGGCATCCAACAACGGAGTAATCCTACAATGGATAAAGGGCATAGTGGAACACACAGGAACGACGCCGCCGATGAGCTGGCTAGAATGGGATCTTCCACAACAGTGGCAGGACCCATACCCATTCTGCCACTCCCGTTCAGCCAACTACGCTCATGGGTAGGACAACGAACTCGTGCTGCACACAATACTCGTTGGGTAGATCTAACCAGCTGTAGACAGTCTAAGATGGCGATGACTGCAGTTTCGCCGCGTGTGACCCGCAGGCTGCTCAGCCTAATTCGCCCAGACCTCCGGATAGTTGTAGGTACACTTACAGGTCACTTAGCTTTAAACCGACAACTATTCATCATGAATGCGACAGACAGTCCTCTATGCAGGGGATGCCTGGACGCAGAGGAAACAGCCGCCCACGTGATCCTGGAGTGCGTTGGGCTGGCCACACAACGGGCAGAAATCCTCAGAGGTGAGGTCGCTCCTAGAAGCCTGGGAACGCCCCAGGAGGCTTCTGCGCTTTTGGAAGGAGCTGAGATGGCTTGATTAGCCATACCGTTGCTATAAGGTTTCACGTATAACGGACCAAATTGGTCAAAATGCGAAGAAAAGTGCCCATCACCAATACCAATACCAATAACACCCTGTCTACAATATCTTTGCTAGTAGGTAGAGACTCATACCATGTGTGGAGTTCTTGGGGTAGGTATAATACCCTTGCGACAAAAACCAATAATTTAGACGTGAGTGTAACGGAACTTAACTATGCCTGGAAATTGCTTTTCAAACCTAAGACATTTGATTTCAGCCATAATAATTTTCCCTCTGTATTTATCCTTGCTTTTGTTACCGATAAACCTTCATTTAGACAAACATCTAACAGCCATCTAACAGCCTTTACATCAAACATTTAATTATTAAATAAGTATTTTAGAAAGGTAACAGAAAGTTTCCTCAATGATTGACTGCAAGTCAGTCTTGCATCTCGCGCGCTCATAAAAAGACAAAGGGCGTCAGCAACGTGAAAAATCTTCTTCCTCTTCTCGTGTCAAAGAACTTCATCATCATAATTATCAGCTGCACGATACCCACTGCTGGGTTTATACCCAGGCCTATGCATCCTCCAAGGATTCTTCTTACTATGTGTTCCCGCCTATTGCCACTTCAAATGAGCAATCCTTTGAGCGATGTCGGTTGCTTTAGTTCTCCTACAGATCTCCTTTTTTCTTATTCGAACCGCAGGGAAATGCCGAACATGGCTCTTTGCATTGCACGCTGGGTGACCTTGAGCCTCCTTATAAGACCCATAGTTAGCGATACATTCCAAAAACAAAGAAAAAGGTGTCTTCGAACTAGAAAAGAAGTAGATTTCAGGAGGAACAGGAGAGTCAGTAATTTAATTCTGAAACAAGGAGAACCGATTTGATAGCTTCATTAAAAGCGTTTGCAATTCTAATGGCCTATATACCGCTCCTCTTCCGATTTCAGAGGCTAAGAATAAAGACCTTACTCATTTTGTCGCAAAGGTATCATACCCCAGGAAATTCACACATGGTATGAGTCTACTAAATAAAATACTAGAAAAAATACGACTCGCACCAGATCATATTCTCGGACGGACTCGATAGCTCAGCGGTCAGAGCATTAGACCGGACATCCAAAGGTCGCGGGTTCGATTTCCGTCCGAGAATATGATCTGGTGCGAGTCGTATTTTTCTAGTATATTATTTAGTATTGTTCAAAAATAGCATTGTGAATGCTAAAATATCAAATTTAAAAAATAATTTTATATGATAATTGATACGTTTCTGTTTTTTTTATAAAATATATTGTTGAATATATTAGTATTATGATATTGCATTAATTTGACTCTTTTTTGTCTTAATTATAAAATTTGTTAATGATAAATAAATAAAAAGTGTCAATTAGAGAGTTACGAATAATCATTAAAAAATCTATTGAAATTACTAACATCAGTCATAAACTAACTAACTGGACTTATTCTTATTAAAAGTGATCTAGACACGGGTGAAAAGTCACTAACTCTATTTTAAAACACAAGAACTAAAAAATTTGGTACCTAAATGTCGGTCGAGTAGTCATTAAGATGAGTTGGTTAATTTTCGCTTGTATGTTTTGTATCGAACTGATTCGAACTAGTCATTATAAAACTAACCAAGTTATTTTAGTTGATTTCGCCCCGGATTGAGTTCCAGTTAAGATTTATTTTGTATAGGGGAAAAGTTACCATCTCGACTTAGGTACAGATTTGCAATTCCTTCGAATAGTGATAAAGTAATTAAGTAAATTAATTAATTTTCGACTAATGTGTTGCAGTCCAAATATAGAGTTAGTGTTTTTTTGCACTAGCTAAAATAAAAACTATGACACGTACAAACATGGCTGTAAGGTTGAAATACGTAAAAAAATTCGGTGATTTTGATGACATTTCTAACTCATTTTTGGCCAAATGTCGACTTGGTGACTTTTCGCTCTACGGCGACGAAATATTTTCAAAATTATGTGAAAGTGCTTTTTTAAAACATCTAGCTAGACATAAATATAAGGTAGGTAATGAATAATATGAAAACAACTAAAGCAATGTCAAAGAAAATTCATGAACACGATCAACTACACGTGATAGTTGTTAGCAAATCGCGAACCCTTAGTAGCGCCACTGTTTTTCATAACTTCTAGGAGCGCTCGTTCTAGAAGCTTAATGGCCAAGTCACTGCCAAAATAAATGTTGCTTAATACGCTGAAACTTTTGAAATATGTTTTGCTTAAATGTGCCGCTGAAAGCGTCATAATTCTCCCCTTTATGTTGCAAGTTCTGTTGCCTTTTTTGTTTGCGTATCTTTTTTATTGTTTGGCTTCGCTCTTGGCAGTATATTTTGTGCGTGGAAACAATTTTTGGTCTCATAAATTTTATTAAAGTTTTATTGCTTTATGAATGATGTAATTAAGAGGACTTCTAACCATTTTTTTATTTGTTCAAGGTTATATATATGAAATAACTACGTGTAAATAATCTTTTTTTTATGAAAGATTATGATGTAGTTGACATAATTTGTAATAGCTAAATTCTTATAAGCCCGCAGATGAAAAAATCTAGCAGTTGTTTTTTTATAAAAAGAATATGGTTCTGTAAACACATTCCGACTGTTGATGCTCTTCCTATCTTAACGACATGCTTCCTAGCTTCATTGGAGATAGTGGGGGAATTGGTTCAAACTCATGACAGTATAGTTTGAATTCGAATCATTGCTGTTTACATTATTGTTTTGCCTGCTTTGCTATGTATAATACTTACAGTAGTAAAACATCCTAGAACAGTAGAGCAAACAATTATCTATTAAATAATTTTAAAGGTTATAAGCTCATGGATGTGGAAATCAGAAACGTCAAAATCTGACCAGACTTGAAAGAGTTACTTGAAAATTTAATAATTTAACATTAGAGTAACAATATTTCTTTATTTAACATCCCCACACTGGACGTTCATAATGGCGTTCTTACTGTCTTAATATGTTAATGAAAAATATACATTTAAACAGTTTTTTTATTTGAGCTACGCTGGATTTCAGCATCAGCAAACCTCTATGATATTTCTAAAGACTCTTACCCACCTTTTCTTATTTTCAAGATACCAAGTCGTATTTATTGAAATCGCCTCCCTCGGTATAAAACTGCCGTGATAACTTTATGCCCTCATGGGTCGTTACAGATAGTGCAGGGTGTTCGATGCTCGCGACCTGACGAAAGGTAATTTCCATATCACTTGCACCTGAACTGTGTAATAGCTGACGATATTGCCCAAATGATTGTATAAGTATTTGAGGCATTTACGGATGTGTATTTTTGCCACTTTGTAATTTGTAAATTGTATTGCAAATGACTCAATTACTATGTCAAACAAAATAACATTATTGTATCTAATAACACAAATGTTTCAGCTAATAATCTTTGGATCAGTAGAACAGCAAAATAGCTCCAAAACTACAAAAAATCGCGGAACATACATGGGGATTCAATCGGTCGATATGGTACTCAGCTATCACCTCACACCGGCTTGACACCTTAAAAGAAACATTCTGTATAAAAATACTTTTTAGTAACTTCGAAATTTCAGCAACTTCCAATATCGTGGTATTCCCTTTACAAGATAATCCCTAATCTATCAAAGAGCGCAATCTCAGTACCTCCGGCATCAGAGCCGGGAACGCCAAAATTATCGCCGGTCCAAACACCCAGGATAATATTATTGGATTTACGAGGGCGTGCGCCGGCGTCTGATTTACGCCTTCCTACGACGATAAATTATGGCCGATAGCGAACTGCGGTGGGTACCAAGGTTCGCGAACTCGATTAAAAACTATAAGTGTGGACGGGAAGGGTAAAGACCACAAGATTTACAATGGCTGTTGTTATTAGGGACTTAAGATAACATTAAATATAGAAACAGGTCAACTTAGCTTGGTGGATAATTTAATGATGGCAGGAAAACATGATTACACTTGTGGAAATATTTTATCGTTTGATTGCTGCATCATTATGGATTTAACAAAACCCACCTATTTAGATATTGGAGGTGCGATTGAACTGGAATCAAGATATACACCTGTTAATACTGTTAACAAAAACCTGGATTCAATTTTATTAACATTCATGCAGTGAAATGCTTCAAATTGATAGTACATGTGGTAACATCTAATCATTTGAATTTATTCTTTACATTTACAAAACAACCTGTTTTATATTTATTCTGTAAAAGCAAGTTCTTGTTTATCCACTTCAATAAACTCCATCCCAGAATTATTAAAACCACCAATTTCAATAGGAACTGCATAAAAACCCGGTACAACCTCACAATGGTATCTCGAACCCATTGGTTCCTCAAACAAAGAACTTTGGCTCGATGCAGTGTGCAGATTATCATATTTAATGCCCCACCGTATTTATGAGTCGGCGCAACGTAAATTGTATGCGGTTACGCCCTTAGATCTCAATGAGGATGCCTGATAGCAGGCTTGTCGGCTCAGGGGATCGTTACCAGCAATTTGGCATTATTTATAATGCCAGTAATGAAAATGGACACGAAATGCAACAAGCAATGTTCGTAAATTAGACTTTTAAGTGCTGTTTCCAAGAACGCTTGCGCTGTTTTATAGGCTTTGTAAAGTGGAGGTTTTATTTATAATTTTTCTAAAGCAATAGAAATGTTTTACTATGCTTACTGAAAGATTACTTAACATGTAAAATATTATTTTGCTTAAGTAACCAGTGGGAAAATTATTTAATTTATATTTTTGTTTTAATGTTGGGTTTATCTAAAAATAAATGTATTTAGTAGAAGAAACGATCATCATTTAAGCTAAAAAAAAATATTATAATAATGATAATTTTACAAAATCAATTTCCATGTTGTTGTTCATTCTTATGTCTATAATGGACTAGACATAGGAATGAATAGAAAAACATGCTACCAGAGAATAAGAAATGGCTTATCAATGAACGACTCCATAAGCGATGTAGAAACCTGGGTACCTTTAAAAAAGGCAAGATGCAGCTTCGGCTTGGCATTTTTTAATCGTACGGACCTTTCGAGATAAACGATTGAGATGTGTTAACGTCCCAGGCATCGACTTGATGAACGATGAATATTATAATTCAGCATTTTAAAATATTGACTGCGTCGATGTCGTATGTAACTTTATGCAGATGAAATTGAATTTTGTATAGCAGAAGATGCGCTTGTTCGAATATTACTTAGGCTTAGGGTTCATTAATTGATGTTATATATTAAAGAATAAGTATCTACCTACTGAATTTCATTCAACGTACATTTAATGTAATGTAGGGTCCTATTTTTGAAATCATTCGGCTGGCATTGAGCGCTCTTTACTTCTCGTTTTCATTTGACAGCCACGGAATTAAAATGAGTAGTAAAAAGCGTTCGACGCCAGCCGATTGATCGTCGAATGATTTCCTGACGTTTTCGATCATAGTTAATTCATACTTTACCACCGTTGATCATTTTCTAAAGACAAAGATCAACATGATTCTGTCTTTTTAGGCTCCATTTGCCACTTTACTGTATTATGACTGATTATTGGTAATATCGAACGTTAATAATTAGCTCTAGTATATCAGACCAAATTTAATGTCAATATTAGGTCCTTACCTATGAAATTGGTGTTTTGTTCTCACACACAGGAAACCTCAAAACTTATTATTTAAAATATTTATCAGTTGCTGGACATTACATCAAATTATGACCATAGCTGTCAACTATCAGCATCATTAAAAGATATTTATTTTGTTTTCTTAGTATTAAATGAATACCTTGAAAGTGACTCCTATTTTTGTTAGCGAAAATGACCACTTTATCCGTTGTATCTTAGCCGAAACTTATTTTTTTCGCTTAAGTTATGTTGCCTTAGTTAGCTTAATGTTCAAACATTTGTGCATAAAAGTTTTGTTACAATAGCATTCACGGTTGTTAAAAAAGCTATGAAAATGATACTATAGAAATGTAAATTTGTTAAAAATTCTCTACACAAAACGTCAATTTCATAGGTAAGGACCTAATAATAACAAGCTGCCTGTATTGTTGATTGCATATTTGAAGTTCTTGCACTGCCTCATAAGGAATCCAAGGCTTATTAAATCATTGGAATCGATTATCGGCGTTGTTATTTTAACACGTGCAATCAAATCGATTAAGATCTCCGACCGGGTGATTAATGCCCTTGTGTGTCATGTTGTCGAGAACGTGGTTGTGAAATTAATATGCCAGAATGTCTACTATTCATTATTGTAGTATGTTATGGCATTTACGGAGTTGTCAACATGTTTTAATGGAGTCAGCTATGTACGGGTTGTTGATTAAATTTATTATTGGACACTTGTTATTGAGACAAATATAGATTACAATTGAATGTCACATTTTTTTATATATTTTACTAACATTGGTTGACCATGAGTGACGGTAGGAAATCATATATAATGACAGACAATACTTAAACAATCCGCGAGACTATTTTTTCTAGTTGGACTTATCTGGAAACTAAACTAAACCTAAAAGTGGGCGATATTCGGCCATCGATATTATAACATGAAATTCGCGTACCTATCGGTAGTTAAAGAAGTTTATTAATATAACAAATAAATGCTTTATCGCCTATTATTACTACTTGTAAGTAAAGTCAATGAATAAAAATTAAATTAAAAGTAATTAAGGATGTAGGTACTTATTAAAAACTAATCACATAGCAAACTTTAATTATATTTATTTATATACAATAATCGAATATAGTAGACATATTTTCCAGGTCTTAAAGTCAAGGTGAATATAGTATTACTATCAGATCATAGTATTTCAGCATTACCAGCCTCAAGAACAAAGCAAAGCCAATCGAAGTGCCTTCAGCACAAAATATAGCAATAAATCCCGGCATTGCGTGGGCTCTATCGACTATAGAAGTCTTTATCGTACACTGCCGAGCACAAATTAACTTTTGCCTTACCACCCAGTGTTACAGTTTGATTTCCAATGGTTTTGCTGTAGGATTTGCAGTAACTGGAGCCACAATTGTTCTCCGATCTGCAACGAACATTACATTTTATCGTCCGAGTATCGTATCGATATTTTCTTTATCGGTCCGGTTGTTTGTATGAATTGCTCGAGTAACGTGAGTTCCGATTTCATTTTGATACGTTTCTTGGATTATGGTATCGTTATAGATTCTTGTATTGGATTTAATTTAATGGAATTATTGGTAATGTAACCCTTTTTTCACAGCGTTTACAACAAAGTTGTTTGATATTTTTTGTCACTGCTATATCAAATTAGTTATAAGCTTACAGTTTAAACTAGAATGCTTATATTTTATATCGTAGTAGAATAAAGCTAAATTCTAAGGTAATAACTTTGTGCTACAGAAAACGTTTTTGGTGGCCATTTTAAATTCTTGTTCATTTGCAACATGCTAATGAGCAAGACCTGGAATCCACTTCTTTTTATTAAAAAAATCTGTATAACAAGAAGGAGGTTACGATGAGTCAAAACCTCCATGGTTTAGACCCTCAGCTATAACTTCACTAGATGTTCCAGCTTAACTACCATCGAAGATAACAAGCAACAGCAACGTGTGGTTGTATGTAGAAACCAGCCCTAAGTACGGCTAGCAACGCCAATCGTGAGGCAGTGAAAGTGGCTCGTGAAATAAATCATTGGTAACAATAAGCAGTTAAGCGAGCCGAGAGTACCGCTTCATTTGACTTATGGATCGATTTCTCATGAGTATGGTCGGCAAAAAAGTCTAGTTTGATTTCTCATGAGTACTGTCGGAAAAATAATTTACTGTATTTTTCAATCACTCGTAAATACCATTTCAAAAAAAAGTTCTACTGTTCCGTTTTAAGGATTGCTGATGATACAATCTCAATCTCACAGATATTCTATAAAAAATGATAACATTAATATCCTCAGGCTATAAATTATGATAACAAAAATTTCACTTATTAATCTCTTATAATCCTAATTTATACTTCACAGCTGATAAGTGAGTAAAATAAAAATATATTATTATTAGGATTTATGTCACGAATTAACGAGGATTAAAATATAAAGATAGGTATACTTAATCTTTAACTTATCATTTCTATCACATCAATGTATATTAATTTTAGAACATTATTCTTAATATACTAGGTGTTACAAAAGTACCCCTAATGCCGAATATGGTAGATAGGGACCATCAAACTGAACAACTTTTACTATGGGACTAACTCTGAAATCGCGAAAAAAAAATCAGCTGTTTCATACATTTTGATATTTTCGTAATTAATTTTTGTATGAAAAGCTGTTTTTTTTTTCGCGATTTTTAAGTTGGTCCCATAGTAAAAGTTGTTCAGTTTGATGGTCCCTATATACCATATTCGGCATTAGGGGTACTTTTGTAACACCTTGTATAATTCAGCGAACAGAGTATAATAATAATTGCTCTAATTCGTTGGCCTGGTGTTACTTGTCAGTAAAATAACCTGTTTTTTTTTCATAATATTCTGGAACGTGTTATTTCGAAGCGATTTTAAATCGACTACGGGGCGAAACAGAAAGAATAATGAATGAACTACTACAATTTCTATTCTACTTATCTAAATCAATGTACATACATGTTTATCAAGCCATCTATCTAGACTAACCCTAATTCAAAGATAGATATCTTAATTACTGCCTGGTTTTAATTGAATAGTAAGCTCATTATACACGCAATTAAAATAACAAACATTCTAAGAGAGCTAACTTTTGAGTTAACGTGCACGTACTTTTTAAAAGGCCGATAACTGTCCTGAAAACTATAAAAAATGACGTTTACAAGACAAATTAATTGATAATTCAAGCAGTGAGTACATTATCAAAGCGAAAAAAAATATCTATCTGCCTCGCTAAATAAAAATAACTTTATACTTAGTTTAACCCGGCGTCATGGGGGTAGGTTCTGTGAGACCCGGCCTATTTTTATTTCTGCTCACATTCTGTTACTCCTCGTGCAACTTTGCCGTTCTTCTAGCTGGATCTGTTGAGTCGTTTTACACATTGCAAGCAACAAATTTATGCAGCAGCGACCAAGGTGGAAGTTACACGTCGACAAATTCGAAAAGGTATGTGAGACCCACCCCCGCAATGTAGCAATTTCGCGCCATGCTATATACATTATCATATTAATTATTATATCTATATAAGGTGGAACCAAATTAAGTAATAATACTGAAACAGGTGATAGTGTTGCTTAAACTGAACAACTTTCTCCAAGGAACGTGGGTCGAAATACGAAAAAAAATATTTATCCTCCCATACAAAATGTATGGTCAGCTGATCGACTTAGTATGGAAAGGCGAAATAAAAATTCGTTTTTCGACCTATGTTCTTTGGAGAAAGTTGATCAATTTAAGCAACACTACCTGTATCAGTATTGTTACTTAATTTGGTTCCACCTTATATTTATGCTTTATATTCAGTTTTTTTTGTATTTGTTCATTATTTTAGTTTCCAATATACATCTTTAATTTTTAAGTAGATATCTAAAAATAAAATGGTGATAACAGACCACGTTACTGAATGTGTATGAGCAGTTAAAAGTATAAAATCAATACTTTGAAAATGTCGGAAAAAATCTTGATTAATCGGCCAACTCACAAAGATAGCTAGACGCGTGCGTTGATTCTTTCCATGATTTAATTAAACAAGAAGTCTCTTTTGATTACGAGCGTGTTAATTTATGAAGAAGCTCTAAATCCAAAATTCAGCAAAATTTTGGGACACAAACGAACCTCAAAATCTTGACTAATTATGAAATATTGAAACTTTAAACTTCACATACTTAATTAGTAAAGGGAAGAGACAGGCCTTTTTATTTTTTAGATGTACTTTAAACCTTGTATATTTTTTCATTTTATCTTCGTTAATTTTAGGTAGTTTTAAAAATGGGTCTAGAAGAGATAAAGGTACATATCATAAAAGATATACCCTACAAAATATAATTTTTATATTTATAAAGTACTTATTTAATTCATATCCAAAAAACGGGTCTGTATGACCCTCCCCCGCAGTCCGTGTAACAGTTTTCCACCTCTATGACGCCGGGTTATCCAAAAAGTTTGTTTAATTATTGCTACACAAACATTATGAGTATACTAGGTTATTCTTCATTTATTGGTAAATCAGTTTGTCTTTGTAACAAGTTGAAAAAATATTTTATGTTGTCATACCTTTGAGCAAAAAACCCTTTTGGTGTGAATAAAAAATAAAAGCAAAATATAATTCACACATAATCGTACTCGGTCGTTACTCACGACACGACACGGCGCGACGCCCGTGACGTGCATTAGCATAATAAAATCGTAATGGACGGCACATAATAACTGACGGCTCGGATCGTTACTGTGTCCTCAGTGGGAGGACAGGGACATGTGAGGAGATGTTCTGACATGCCAAAATGATGACCGTATGTATTCTTTTGATTACCTATGTGTGACACAAAAAAAAATTGTTTTGATTTAAGAGCGTTGACGCAAACGGCATTTTATACAAACTATAAAGTTCTTTTTTCAAAATTGATGAATCGATTTTAGTGCATACGCAGAAGCAGAATACATTAGTCTAAAAAGTTAGCTTAAAACATTTTTGAAATGTCTTATTTAAAAAAAGGTTCCTTGGAAATTGGAAATTTATGTTTCATATAGTAAAATTAAAATTTGCGGCGCTCGGTGGCACAGTGGTTTAGTGTCTGGCCCTGTGATTGCGGAGGTTAAGCAACTTTCGCAAGGGTCGATCATGGGATGGGTGACCAAAAACTTATTATCATGAGTACCTCCGTGCTTCGGAAGGCACGTTAAGCCGTTGGTGCCGGCTGAATTTGCAGTCGTTAACACCCACAGCCGTTGGTCCCATCTGAATTTGCAGTCGTTAACACCCATCAATCCGCATTGGGCATGCGTGGTTGGTTATGGCCCAACCTCCTTATCCACCCACAAGGAAGGCCTATGTCCCAGCAGTGGGGACATTAAAAATGGCTGACGTCGATGTCGATACTATTTATCGAAAATGTTTTCAACTACGTTTTTAGACCAATGTATTCTGCCTAACATGATCTGTAACATTTAAAAATCGACATGACGGTCCCTGAATTTTGGCCGACGCTTATTGCTGCTTAACAAGTTCTGAAAACAGATCAATAGATTTTTTTAATGTTGCGGTTTTGAATCCATCTTTATCCCTTTATCCCATAAAATACAATGTTATGACACTTCTGTATCTCATCCTAAATACTACACCAAGCGGCGACTCCACTGCTGTTATGTGCCACCCGCGCACGGTGGCCGCTAAACAGTGATTTATCACGAATATTCATTTCAACAGGCTCGCTGTCAGATCGCGCGCGATTACAGTTGCGATTTATGTCGCGCCTGTCGCCCGTGTGTGGGGGGCTTTACACGCACACATTCTGCCAGCTCTATTTCACACTAGTGACATGATAGTACTGGCTGTTTCTACTCAGGGATTTGAAATCTTTTTATTATTAAGTACCTACACATAAGATTATATATAGATATTGAATAAAAACTTGATGGGATTCTGCCGGGCAATCTGGTATCTTCAATCAGCGGTCTTATTTGAGTATCTGGTAGAAAGAATTTTGGGGTTAAAGTATTGTTATTTCATTTTATATGCTGTAATCGTAAAGCACATGTAACAGTAAGTTAGTTCTTGTTACATGGGCTTTACTATAAAAAAATCTGTTTCTCAAAAAAATTCACCTAATTTTTTAATATTATCAAAGACTTCTATTATAAAAGCTTATACTTACCAAAGAACACACTTCAACATAATTGTATATTATTGTACCATGAGCGTATCATAATCATTTACAACATCACAACTGACATTTCCATAAAGATTAGCATGTCATTTTGATCGCTGGTCAGTCAATCTTGTCACCGCACCTATCGTGTGTAAGCGGCTTAGCTTGGGGACTCGCAACAGTATGATTACCTCCTTCGCTCGGGTCGTGCGCACATGTGCCGGACAACAATGAAATATCTATTGTGTCTCATTTTCGCGAGCTAGAGGATCATCAGAATCATGGTACACTCGGCCTCAAAAGTAGCTGAACACTTTAGAACTATTTGAAAATAACAGCAATTATTTTTATGTTTGTTGCAGTTTTCCGGGGTTGTATGCATGGTACTCTTTCTACCATATTCAATTCAATTCAGCTTTGTAGGGGTATTCTGCTATGAAAATTTATATCCAAGGCTATGTTACGTTCATGTTTTGTAACATGCTTAAATTTATTGTTGACTAGCGACCGCCCGCAACTTCGTTGGTGGACTGTTATTTTCCAACTGGAAACAGTACTTTTTTTCTGGACGAAATGTACCTATGTCTTTTTCGGTACCCCAGACAAAGTGTATGTAATATTTCATGATGATTGGTCGAGTGGTTAAGCCGTGAAAGCGTAAGGGTTGCTACAGACATAAGCGG
The DNA here is from genome assembly GCA_963556745.1 of Catoptria pinella. Classification (NCBI taxonomy): domain Eukaryota; kingdom Metazoa; phylum Arthropoda; class Insecta; order Lepidoptera; family Crambidae; genus Catoptria; species Catoptria pinella. The sequence goes on along the minus strand of OY750768.1, from coordinate 13,349,907 downwards.
GCCGGCATCAATCGGCAAAGCCGGGCGGTAAAATCGAATATATGTATATGAATGTTCGGGAATCATAAACCTCTCCACCAGCGTTACCACGTCCACCAGGACGCTTGCGGTGCTTACCAATACGACCATGACCATGACTCACATGACCACGAAGCTTCCTAGTCTTCTTCTTGGATGTGGCCATATTTTCAAGTGCCTAATACTGCCGAATCGAATGATATGTCGATCCGAATAAACAACTCGATCGGCACAAGCCGATTGAAGTCGAACAAGTGCATTAATGTCGGCTTTGTTGTTCGACAAATACTGTCGAACCGATAATGCCGGCCTGCTTATGTGTGTAGCAAGCAACCCTAACAAACAATCAAACTTAGGTCCCTACTTTCGCATCTGCAATGGCTGGCGCGATAATAAACTACAAAACAACTTACTGCATAATCTGTTGGATCACGTCTCTGATTTTGGATCTATGTCGTGTCAATCGTTTCTCATAATAAATGTTTCTTCTCCCATTTGAGGAAAGGCAATCATTCACCCGTCGATCGGTGCTGTCATTCCAGGAAGCATGTTCTTTAATCTCCCTCGCCGAAACAAACGCATCGCATCAATAGGCGGGCGATCGCCTTTGATGTTTTCGACGAACTATTAATATCAGTATCTTGCAACATACACATTGAAAGACCGTTGCTTTTCTATCAAGCTCTTAACTAATCATTTCTCGTGAATAATTGTTTAATACTAATCTTTTCAAAACCTAGTAATAAGTAATAACCTTTTCTATAAATATGGTATTTCTTGCGACATTGTGAATACGTGTTTTATACACATTATTAATTGCGTAAGTTTGATCATTTAAGGAATGTATTACACTATAATATCGTTACTAGTATTCAGTACTTATTTGTAAAACGAGAAACTTTTGTAAAACTTTAAATGTTTTCAAAATCTTACAAAAATTAAGTACCTATTTTAATTTTCTGATATTAATTTCGAGACAAAAATAGTACTTGTCAATGATTCAGAACGAAGTAGTAAAATTAACAATTTAAAACATAACTCAATAACAAATAAAGGAATGGGTCCCAAGTATTTGACTTCTCAATGATATCGTGTGACTGAAACGGCAGTTAGAAAGTAAGTTTTACACAAAGCGACTTTAGCAAATCAGGGAAACAATATTTTATCGGACTTGAATAGAATTTGAGCAACCCAAAGTGTATATTGTTTATGGATGCGGTTGTTACTGTGTTATGAATTTGAGCAGTTACAAAGGAAAGATTAATGCTCCTGGTTTAAATAGACAGGCGTTTTGGGTGGTCGTGAAACAATGGGTGACGCCTACGTGCGGCCGGGTAGTACGGATGATTGATGGTGTGTGTGATTACGTGAGGTGACGTGGTGTATCTTTATTAATTAATTGTAAGCACATTATAATATTGGTATATCTGACATGTACTGTATTCTCTTTTTGTATCCAGAGGCCTTATAACGACTTTATGACCTCTTATTTCCAGACAGTTTTCTGACTGACTAACAATATATCTCTTTTATTTGCTTTACAGCGCGAAAGAAATGAGACTACAGCACGGCCTCTGGATAAGTTATTTTCTGTGGCTGGCTTGAATTCAAAGTTACCTTCCGGTTGACTTATAATTACAAGTAATTTCTACTTTTTAAATTTGATTTTGTATGAAAAGATTGTAAGAAGTTCTTCTTAAAGAAATATCATAACTTAATAACTATAGCAAGCCGTAGATAAACCTAATTTGATTGTTTTCTACAGTTCTCCTTATTCTATGTAGACATCGATCGTTTCTATAAGTGTTCTAATGTCAGGTAATGTCGTTATTTCTATACCTAATACACTGCTCTAGCTGCTTAGCCATAGTATTTATTCATTAGTATTTATGATTTCAACAGCACTAAATAAAAATTATTATTCACACAAAAAAAACTAAACCAAAATCGGTTCATTCGTTTGGGAGCTACGATACCACAGACAGATACACAGACACGTTAAACTTATAACACCCTCTTTTTGCGTCGGGGATTAAAAAGAAAATAATAATGTATCTACAAGTTTTACGGATTTAAAGAAAATAAATAAATAAATTAGTAATCGAAAGCAATTTTTCCGATTCTATCTTAAAGGTAAGCCTTTAAGATAGAATCGGAAAAATTGCTTATAGTAGTACCCCATTAAATTTCGCTTACCTCACCTTCATGACCTAAAATCTATCATCCGAGTACTCAAACGCTCTCACTAGAATTAGCATAAATTACTCAACTCCACCGTAAACATTACAAAACAATTCACCCGTGGCAAAGTAGGGGCATTAGCGCCCGGGGCGTGCAAAGTAATTTCCCCTGGATCATATTTTACGCGGCTAGTTGCGTAGGGCTTGAGGGCGAGCAGGGATACCGGCTCTATGGTAGCGATACCAAAGTAATGAATCTATTCAAGACTATGTATTCGTTATCACCACACACATCCAAATGGGACCTGAACCAGACCAGACCGAGTAAGATTTTGTTTTTGAAGTCAGACAGAACTAACATCCGTACTAGATCATCCTTGACCTATGACAACACAGAAAAACATTTGACTGTTAAATGAATTCGGACGATGAAGGCGGCTCTACTAAATTCGACCATAGAGTCGACTATTATTCCCTTGTTTCTATGTCCTTAAACACATTTTATCTTAAAAATGAAAAAAGATTGTTGAATGAATTCAACAATTTTTTTGGATTTGACGACCTGCGTGGTACAGTAGTCACAATGACACACTGACCTCTTGCGTGGTAGATCATGTAGGTCCCGGGTTCGATTCCCGGCCGGGCAGAAATTGAAACAATGAATTTCGATTTTTGTGCCGGGTCTGTTACTATCTATAATAAGTATATATTTAAAAAGTATATAGGTAGTATATCAGTTGTCTAACACCCATATTACAAGCTTTGCTTAGTTTGGGGCTAGATGGCGCTGTGTGAAATTGTCCAAGCATTTATTTATTTGGTGAATGCCCAATTTATGACAAATCTTCTGGCATAACATGATGCTTTACTAATGAAGCCATCGGTAATTTCGTAACACTTAATACAACTCGTATTGTATTGCCAACATAGATAGCGAAGCATTTATGGATAACGATTACCATTATTGACTTTATCGGCTCTTTGATGGGGCGTCGGTTTGTCTTTCTATAGATATTATTATCGTTACTAATCGGTGCACGAGTAAATAAACCGCAATCAAAATTTGATAAACATACTTTTGATGTTTGAGGAAGAATTTATTATTAAATAAATATTGAACAAAATGGCTCATCTCTTTCAAGATAAGAAAACACTTCAAACAACTTAAACAAAAGCACAAAAAATCATTCACCTTCTTACATCGATTCCGGTTTGAAATCCCGGACCTCAAAAGACTTAAACCACAAAGACCAATAAGTACCTCATGAATGTTTGGAATTTAATTCTGAGTGCTAAATCCTTCTTGAAATAATGTGACAAAAGATACCAGATTACCAGTATCGACACTATTCAACCCTATTCAGCTCGCATAAATATGAATAATCGGCCACGTTCGCTACTCGACAATACTCATAAGTTATAGCCAGAAGAGCGATATACGAGCCAGCGATGAGTTACAGCCAATGGACACAGTAGTTAGGTGGAATCAGTCCAATAATGTTCATGAATGTCTATCACTTCATTCATAGACCTCTGACATCTAATTAAATAGATGGGGACTAGATTTAATTTGTTTTGTGTTTGATAGTTGCATCTTATGGGGCATTTACATGGGTCAATTTTCCAGGCGATTTATTAGACGACTTTAGTCGACTAGGGCTTTTATCAACAGTCGGTCGCTTGTAAAAACAAATCGCAAATCTAATTTCAATCAATGAACTAAATTCGCCTAGCAAGTGAACGTGTAAATGCCCCATTATTACTTTGGTTTATATTATTAGTTATTAGAATAGGTCATGGAAGCAATAATGTAGTTGTTTATCAATTTAATTGATTGTTTATTTTAACCAGTAATAAAATTATTTGTCTGTATTATCGTTCATTTGTGATTTAGATAATTTATAGTGCTCGTGTTGGTATGTGTTTATAAGAAGAGTAAAATGCATTTTGGTTTAAAAAACGAAACTTAAAGAAAAAGTGAGCGTTTATGCCATTTACATTACGGACATAGGGTTAGATAAAATACCAGTAATATGTAAAATATCCCATATGCGTAATAACTCATATACGATTTAATTTTAAGTAATAGTATTTACATAATGCCTTAAAGCTTTAACTCTGCCATTTGCTGGGTTTGCAATAAAGTTTAAATAATACTCACATTCTAAGCATACTTTGAGTATTGACTTTTAATAATGCTTTCAATAAATAAAACCCGGCTATAACTCGAGGCTACTTATTTATGTCCATTTGTTGAACGTGTGATATTTATATGATTACTTTAGTCTTCATTGCTATGATTTATTGAATAATATCATAATATTTATAGGTATACATAAAAAAAATATCTAAAATGAAGATTAACTTTTTACAGCACACAACTTTAATCTCTAGGAACCTAATACCTAGTTTCATATTGACTTCTGAACTAAGCGAAAATCTGATTTCACTTATATTAGGTTACATCAATATGTATGCTGTAAAGTCAATTTATTCTCACTAGGGCCTTAGGCAAAGGCCTAGTTTCGTCACCACACTAAATATACATTTCTTTGGGGAGTGGCGGTAACGCCATAACATGGTACGGTATTATAGTGCCATTACCCCATCATTAGTCGGGTAATGGGGTATAATTTCACGGAACTACACCTCTGACAAAACTATTTCAAATTAGAGGTCTCGACAACAAAGGTTTGCGTCGCAATTGTGATGACATACTTACTTTGCTGTTGGAAAGTGATTTGTGGTTTTTAGGTTTGTGTAACAGTTAGAAGTGCATGGAATGAAAGCAGGTATTGTTAAGAAAGCTTTCCTAACATAGATAGAAAAAAAAAAGAAAAAAATTAAGGACACGACTGCCCTGCCAAATACGAATTAAAATGTTAAATAACAAGTCTCATTGCAGTCGGGGGACCGTTCTGTAGAACAATTTTTAACCAAAGAGTTTCCCGGACTGCAATGACACTTGTTATTTGTATTTTTAGTTCGTTTTTGGAAGTGCAGTCGTGTCTCTAATGTTTCAACGGTATTTTTTTACATTTTGCATCAAAAGTCGAAAAATTATGCGGCCTAAAAAAAAGTTTGAGAATGTGCTGACGGCTACTATACTAAGGCATATTATGCCCACTCACTTCAAATTTTTAAGACCCCTTTTCAGTCCCTGTTGCAAAAAAAATATATAAATATTTTTATTTCCCTCTTATTTGAAAAATAGTTGGGCAAACGTCATCTAAAACTATTCAACAAGTTGATAGCATTAGTAGTTCTCCATATATCCAGCTGTGACACTTTTTACCATTTTGGTACGGAACCCTGAAAAAATAACATACAATTAATAAAGAAAAATATTTACAGCTAATATTTACTTATTCTCTTTGCATATTCATTATTATTCCTTCCTATCAAAGTCGTCAAACCAAATTACACAATTTCCTCACGACAATTGTAAAATGCTATTATTTATTAGTGTTGTTACGTTTTAAAGTTTAATAGACGTTGATTACATACGAGCGTGTTAGTGGGCCATGCAGTAATGACACCGAATAATGACTTCAAATTATAGACGACAGTGGGCTGTTTTGTTCCCAATTTGTATGACACAGATGGACTCTGACCGCATTAAACATTTATGTTGACAAAAACACAATAAACATTATTTTTCTTCAAGAAAAAAAACCTATTATGAAATAATATTATATCGGTTTCGGATACGGTTACGAAATTAATTCGGATTATCTATTAATTAGTTTCAGATAGTTTCGGTTACTCGCGCGCAGCGCGTTCTCGGCTCGGCCGGGCAGAAAAATCTGTCATTACGCGTCTTACGGAGCTCCATAACATCCCTAAACAATATGTATCCTCAAACATAGACCGCACTAAAAGGCACTTTGTCTCGCTGGTACATTTAGCTTGGCTTTAATTACAACATAATTCGGGGCGGGTCAAGTCCTTAGACGGGATGATGGATGCACCACTCAAACGAATGAAGACCAGCCTCCTGTCAGAAATACTATTAGCGTGTTGGTTAATACAAGAAACGAATATTGCGAAGAATAGGTGCTTAGAAATATTTTTTACAAGCTATACAATAATGAAGACAATGGCTTATACAGTAATAATATGGAAATTAAATTTGTCATCGATAGTGTGTCAATATAACATGACTGTGATTGTATCACATTGCCTCAATATTTGATAACGGATTTCACTAAAGTTTTGGTTACTAATCAAATTGAAATTTCATTCAGGCTCAACTTTGTAAACTATTACTTTTGATTTCATAATGCTAGAAGTGTACATGATGTTCTACATCGTCATAAATAAATAAATATTTAACTACATCACATACATTGCTCCGATTCCAAAGTAAGTAGCTGAAGCACTTGTGTTATGGAAATCAGAGACAACGGTGGTATCACAAACACCCAGACCTGAGCCAATATAGAAAAGTTCGTTTTCTAAATTGACCCAACCGGGGATCGAACCCGGGTCCTCAGAGATGGCGACACTTTGAAGACCGGCGTACAAAGCCACTAGACCACAGAGGTCGTCAACAAAAGACTACAAATTAACAAAAGAATTTTAATTCGATGCAAAATAGAAAAAAAACTTTTCAAGGTGATTTGTGATACCAAGGTGATAGGTACCATATTTTTTCTGATTTCCATAACACAAGTAAAGCTTCATCTTTAGGGATTGTTGTCCAATTTTTTTATAATAATTCACATGGCTAATCTTACAATGATCAAATTTCTTTCACTAAACACTAAATATTTTAATCGTCACAGAATCTAGACCTCGATTCCATTACTTTTGATATGACACATCTCCGTGGGGCACCTCATTATGAACACGGTAGATACCTACATTGATACAGTGATAGATGGCGGCGGAACATGATCTATCGTCTCGGGTCTTTCTAATTCAATCTAAATCTTATCTTATTTGTTAACCAAATCCTAGCTTCTAAATTAATGTACCAGGTTCGTTTATTTATTGAGATGTTTAATTTTAAGGCTTCAGGGTATATTGGATTTAAACGAGCTTTTGTAAGTTGTTTAACAAAATTCTAAATGAATAATATAATGACATATTTTCCGACATTGGTTAACACAAAATAATAGTAAAAAGTAAATACAATTCGAAATTTTGCGATTTAAGCATTCACAATGCTATTTTTATATAATACTAAATAATATACTAGAAAAAATAGGACTCGCACCAGATCATGTTCTCGGACGGGAATCGAACCCGCGACCTTTGGATAACCGGTCCAATGCTCTGACCGCTGAGCTACCGAGTCACTAGTGGGAACGTCGAATTTCTTTTAGTATATCAACTCTTACGTTGCAAGCCAGCGCCATCTCACCAATGTAGAAGGAATTAACTTCAACATTCAACTGAACATCTTTCCAGATATTTTTAAACAGTTGATTAAGATGAGAAAGCGTTTTAACTATTTGAAATTTTAAGATTTAAGCATTCACAATGCTATTTTTATATAATACTAAATAATATACTAGAAAAAAATAGGACTCGCACCAGATCATGTTCTCGGACGGAAATCGAATACGGGAAGTAAATACAAGTTAGGCACTTTTTGCTTCTCTAGCTATTTTTTGGGCTTGAGTCTCTGTTGGCTTTAAGAGCCGTATGATTCATTATATTTATTACAATACATTCAACAAAGTAAAATCATGCCTCATAAAAAACAACTTGATAAATTGTATGTTTAATATTGAATAGATAGATGCAAATCAGAATTAATTATCTTTAATCGGCTTAGGGAGGTTTTTGACAGATATTGATGACTACAGAAAACGTTCTGATTAGATAGGTAATTAATAAATACCGAATCTAATTGAAAAACAATATTCAACTGAACTTTCGAAAAACCATGAGCTTAAAAAATTTGAAATAAAAAATGTATGTACTTAAATGGTAGTTAAAATCATATTAGTATTAGTATTAAACCTCGTAGCGACATCTATTAGATTAATTTTCAAACAACATACAATTTGAGTAAGGTCTACAGCTCATTAAACCACTAGTGTACAATTGGCATATTTTAAAAAAATAATAAGAATGTTTACTTTCACGATATCCCTAAAACCCATTATTTGTTATGTTACACTCAGCTCAGACGTACGAAGTTATCAAAACCAAGAGAAAGCCTTGTGAGGTGGTCGTGTAGGCACTAACGCGTCATTAACACGAAGTAAAGGGGCCGGCGAAGTTGACAAGTTGGTTACAATAAAAATTAGTTTTGACGTTGACAAATTGTCCGCGAGGACGCCTCGGGCGCGCTCGTTAATGTCTCGCGTGCTGCTGCCACGGATAGTATGGACCTCGCTTAATTTTTACACGACTGCCAAAAAAAAACAGAGGCTGTAATGTGTTGAAGGTTCATGTATGTTTGTATGAGAGTTTCTTTATTCCACCATCACTTCTTAATACCTTAACGGATTTGGATGTGTGGGGTATCATAAGAATCCTTACATCATTCCGAGTGTCAGGGCAGTTGTTTTATACATATTTTTTTTATTTATTTGTTTTTATTTCACACATTTTAGTGACAAATTATATAGTTTTGGAATGTGCTCATTAAGGCCTTTCATTTGATGACCATATTATAATTATATGAAAAAAGTATGGGTTTCTCATATATAAGAAGTTGTTAACTCCCAAGAAACGCTTTCAAAAGTAAAATGTGATACTTATATCATGGTCATAACATAACATACATTGAATTTAGAGAACTTCTTGGTAACTTAATGTAAGTAAGAGAAACATCATATTGAGCTGTTAAATTTAAAATTTTAAAAAATATTATTATAGTTACTGTTTAAGGATAAAATAAAGGAGCTACATCAAAACTCTCAGTTGTTTAGAAACTGCCCTCGAAGCCTCCGGGCGTCGACGATGTAATGTCGTTTTAATGTCGGCTACAACTCGCCCTAACAAATGACGCGACTACAACTCAACCCAATTGTTCGTGAGGGGAAAATCTGATTTATTAGCAACGAGAAGTGCCTCCAAACATTACATGAAACGTTTTGTAAGTTACACGTTGATGGTTGAAACAGAATTACAATTTAAATTAAATGAAAAGCTTTAAAAAAAAACCTCTACAAAAACACTGAAAACAAAAACAAAAACAGCTTCAAAATTAAATACCTCTAAAAAGCAATAAATAATATTGAAATCATTAGTAAAGTCGGGTGGGGCTTTTAGAATTAAAAAAAATAAGTTTTTTTAAAAGCGTTTTTTTAGTGGTAGGCATGAAAGCGTGTAAATATTTTTTGACTTCATATAAGTAATATTTTCAATGGTACAATGCCCATAACTCAATTTCCAAATTCACGCTGTTTGTTGTAAGTCTAGTCCAAAACGTCGCAGACCATAGCTCGGTTAGTTTTGGATTGTCATAAACCTACTAATATCTCAATCACTATTTATCATATCCTATTTGACTTTAAAGAGTTCCCTTGTGTATCTTCGAAATAGCAATGAAATTGAAATATGACCACTTTGAGGTATACCCTTTCAAACAAAAAAAGAATCATTGAATCGGTTCGTAAACAAATAAGTTATGCCTGAAAATCCGTAAAAACTCGTGTGATGGTAAGCTAAATAATTCTGTATTTTTTTATGGGATCATACCTGAACCATGTTCCTTAAGATAAAAATAATAATAATATTTAAATCGGTTAACAACCTCCTCAAACTCCAATTGTTAAGTAAATATGTATCTAATTTAATTAAACAAACACTAATTGTTCACGATTTGGAAGTCAGTTTCGTTTCAACGATTAATGTGGCTGAAGGCTTTTCTTGTACTATCATTAGTGATTAAATAGAGTCATATATCAACATCCAGACACTAGCATCGCTCAACATGCAGCCTTGACTAGATAATGACGGCGTGAAGCTCCTAGCAGTTACATTCTACTTGGAACTTACGACTCATCCCTTTTTAAAATAAAAAGAAAAACAAATCGTGGATATTGGTGATTTTGATATTGCAGTAATATCTGCTGACGAGATGTACTTATCTTTTGGAGTTTTTAGGGTAATTGTTGTGGATGTTAATTTAAGAAATATTCTGAATGTTTATGAAAAACTAAATAGCAATCCATATTAAGAATCCGTTGATAAGTCTGCTGAATACCGTGAGACTGCTTAAATTAATAAAAATGAGTACGCATCAAAATGTCACTCCACCGTCAGCATCAACGATAAACAAAGTTTGAAACTTCCACAACTTTACAAAGGGGCGATCACAGAGTGGCCAAGTGGAAACGCCTTTCAAATCTGACAAGAGCATGAATAAATCATAAACGTTCCCTGTAATAAAGTAGCTATGTTTATCCGGACGATCATTTATCACCGTTTTGCGAGGCCACTGTAGCCAGACCTCCTCCGATACCCCTTCACAATACAAGAATAGATGACGCCAAAGACGAAATGAGCATTGTGAAAGGTCTTAAAGGCTGGCCAGCGGGTATTCATGATGTGGCAGTCATCAATCAAACGAGTCAGTTAGAATGATGGTACGTCTATTGCATAATGTGTTTGAAGACCATGTATTTGTACTTTTTTGGTTGGTGTTTCGGACTTTGTGATTAATGTTGATGTCTGTTTCGTAGATGACCTTGTGATGTTAAAAGCAATGAATATTCACAATCAGGCTTAGCTATCATTATTATGGTTCATACTGTGATTCTACTACCTTTTTTACAAACCTTAAAAGTTTTCACGTGTTTGGTCACGTGTGGAGGCCACACGCCGTACGAAACATGCTATGCACTTAAAAGTACTCTTTTGGCTAAAATAAGAACAGATAGATATTGGAATAAAACATCAGCTGACGTATTTTGTAGGAGTAATAATAATTTTGGCCATCTCGGAATCAAACCAATAGTTCTGGTCAAAGTAGCTCTTGAACTCTCAGAAGATGAAATCCTATTATTGAGAGTGATGTTTTTAACCTTAAGGTGAACATAGTTAAACTTTGAATCATGAACCTTATTATTTAATTCCGTAATAAATCTTCTAAAAAAGCTATTAGATAAATCTTAACGAACGCAGACAGGATAAACAGTTTGTGCGCCAACGCAAAATATACAGACAGAGAAACAGACAAGAGTTGATTTGTTGGCTTGCCGCCTACACTTTTAAGAGACATTTTCATTGCACCGATAGAGTTTAATCTAAGGAACAGATGTAGCTGTCAAATTAATGAAATAAAGCTCCCTTCACACGAGGCACAGGCACGCACAACGCCGAAGATAATTACTCACCGCCGGCGGCATGATACCGATTGACTTTGATAAAATGGCGCAACCTACTTGTTTAACACGATTTATTACCTGCGAGCCGCGGAGGATCGTGGCAAAGAACCCGGAAATACTTTTGGAGGTGACAATTTTAGATTATTTGTCAGTTTCTTTTTTATATGATAAAAACTGACCATTTTCACTATGGAGAATATGGTATATGTTTGTGGAGAATATGGCATATGTTGAGTAAGCACAGAATAATTTCAATTCAATTTTTAATATTATGTACCTATAACTATAACTACGACCGCAATACAATAATATCAGAGCTTAATTTTATCTTTCAAATTCGAGTGAAATAGCTATTTCGCCACACTGACCGCGTTTTGATCAAGTACAAAGTTATCGTCGATCAAAAATTTCCGACAATAATGTATTGGCTTAATCACAGTCAAGTTTTAGATAACTTTTCGATTAAAGCAATCTTGACTAGATCGACGTTACTTCAAGGAAATATTAAACTGATAAATACAGCTTACAGTAGCCACTATCAGAAAATAACAACAGATTAACAATTCATGATAGACAAACCTAGTAATATAGAGTTACCGACTCAGATTACAGACTACTAATTTTGTCCGCGACTTCAGTCGTGTTTTTCGTTAACTTTTCAGAACTACTAACAACTATTGAAAATTCTACTTTTCCCTACAAAGCTTTGTAAAATGTGCATTGAGTTTTGAAAATTATTGTATGGTATATATTGTACCTTTTTAATAGTTTTTAAAATAAATAAAGCATTATAAATTCGCTTCTCAAAATATGGTAGGTACTATCGCACCCTGATCAGTACTTGATTCTTGTTCTATCATTATATCAAGAGAAATGTATGTGACAAACTTAAATACAAGTTTTTGGGACCGCGACACTGTATGTAGCTATTTTGAAATTTCAAACTCACTAATGATTACTACCTATTTGTGTTAAAGGTCTTGTATATTGTTTACGATTTTATTGTATATTTACATTTATCGGCGCCAACTCTATTTAAAAAGGTGTTGATAACTTTTTCACTTAGCCGATATAATGTAATTAATGATAACACAAGTATTTTACTGAATCCTCTGTTTAACATCAATAAAGGTTCCACTCTTGGAGAAGAAATTTCATTTTTTTTACAATACAAAGGCGTTTTAAAGAACAAGAACTTATTATCTCTTCATTTATATAGAATAGGTAGTCTCTCATTCATTTCATTAACTATTATTCATAATAATAGCGTCTCTTTGGAATATGTAGAGGTACCTTTGACCGAGCGAGTGCGAAGCGTCTCCGTTTTAGCTTGGGCAAAAATGCTTTCGTATGCCTGTTTGTCTGGCTATCCGGATGTTCTCCTCTACAGGTCGCATTTGTCAACAGATTCTCGTGAAATTCTGTTAGCAGTTTTTATCGATTTAGTATTTAGATTTTTTTGAAAAACAAAAATATACGTCAATTTCGAAAAATAAATACAAAATGTGTGCAGGTCTATAATTCACAGAGCCACTAGTATAAATGACACTGTATCATTAGAGGTCTCATATCACAGGTACTAAATCATTGCAGCCTGCCTTTTTTATGATAAACAATAACTTTGTGAATAACTTAGAATATAATATTGACGTAAAAATCACAATTTTCGATTTCGTTAAAGAATGTTAACTGCAGTTTAACCTCAGTATTGTTTGTAACAGTTGAAATAGTAAAAGCAAATGTGCAAGGTAATAATTTCGTGCAACATATTTGACTTTTATTGCAGTGTTCTAATAAAATAATAAAATGAGAACAATTTAATGCACTACGTCACGCGACTCTCTCGAGAGTAATACGATGCACGAAATGTGGTATGCCTAGGGTGGCTTCAAAATGAACGCTGTTTTTCCTATTTCAGTTTCTTTATTGCATTTATTATATTTGTATTGCATTGTTTCGATTACAAGCTTTTTAATGAAACAGGCTGATTACAGTTACAACTTTCACGTGACTTGCCTGGTAAAAACTTCAAAAACTTTATTAGAAACTTGTTTTCTCTACTCTTTTGGAGTTAGGCAAGTATCTTCAACGCTGGACGCACTCATTTTTTACATTTTATCACATGAATTGTTTAATCAAACCTATGCTGAAAAAAAAATATTCAAGTAGGTTCCCATCATTTTGTTTTATATTACGTAGTGTTTTTCTGTTATTTATCAAAATTTCATCTTATTAATTCATTTACAATTACAAAACACGTATATTTCATTTTTTTTTCTTATTTTATATTTATTTTATTCATGCGATCTCATTTAGTCCATACTCTTTATCTCATATTAGCAACATTCTTTTTCAAAAATCTTGTTTAAAAGTAAAGTATTCTATCTATCCTTTTCTCTCATGTCAATTTTACAAGTCTCATCCTTTCCACTCTATTTCTTTTTTCTTTATTATTTCGAAAGGTGGTGTTGGAAATTAAAAAAAAAACACTTTTCCTCACGCTCGAGTTTTTACGCGCCAAAAGAGCCCTTTTCGTGATGGAGAGGTGAAAAGGACTTTGTATGAATGAAATACCACCCCAAACTCAGTTAATATCTACATGTATGCATTTTACTTTTTCTATCTAAATACTTTGTACTAGTAAAATGCCACCTCCATGATTAAGCAGACTGCTTCGCGCTCCTCGGGCCTCACAGCGCGATGATCTATCAACTTGTCTACACAAGATTAATGCGTACAGATGATTGACGATTTGCGTTGCGTCGGCGTCGCTCTAATGGCCAATGTATGCCAGCGTTACAAACGTTGGAGCCAATGGATTCGGCGAAGACAAACATTCAGTGTAACGTATTGGGACGATTTTAAAGTTAGTGATTGTGTTCTGTATTTATCAGTACCCAGTATGTGCTTCGATAATCGAAGTTTGATCAATCTAGCTTCATAGATGATTAGCAGGTTGTAGGTAATCGAAGTTCAGTTTCTAAAAGATGGTAGGATTCGTTTTATCGATTCTATTATTGGGAAGTGATATTGGATTATTTATTGTGATGGTAAGAACAGTATAAAGATGTTGACGTATGAGTGTGTATAATTATTAAAATTAATTAAGTTATGACACATTTAATCTTGTGTATGCAGTAAATTTTAATAGGTACTCGTTATTCATGAAAAAGCATTCGTAAGAAGTTTGTTTTTTTATTAATTAATTTGATAGTCAGAATGACGGCATGACACGACATAGTAAAGTTATTCCTAGTGTAATTACAGCTTCCGAATGTCACTTTCAACGCCTATTAAATTCACAGTCACAACGTCATAAGACAGCTGTACTGTAGTATCCAAAATAATAAAGTAGAAGTCATCAAAGCAGGTGGTAATGAAAACATCGGCGTTGGAAGTGAATGTGGCACCTAATTACGTAGTAATTATGTCAGATCTGGTGGTAATAAATCATCGTCAACGTCGCGTGACGGCGCCGCGGCCGGGACGCCAATCACTGCCGCCACAGAATATGAAATGGACTTTCATGGGAACGTAGTGGTGTTAGGAGATGACAACTAGTACAAAAAAAACGTATGTTTAAATTTTACTACGACGACGACCACCGTGTTCGAGTGGTTTGTACGCCGGTTTTTAAGATATCGTCATCTCTGAGGTCCCGGGTTCGATCCCCGGCTGGGCTTTTCTATATTGGCTCAGGTCTAGGTGTTTGTATTCGTGGTTCCACCGATGTCCCTGATTTCCATAACACAACACCATAGCTACTTACTTTGGAATCAGAGCAACGTTTGTGATGTTGTCTAATTTTTATTATAATTTTTTTTTAATCTTAGTTCAATTATTTCTTACAAAACCATATAACATGAAACTGTCAGGATCCAAATCTAGAAAAAAGGAGAAACATATCTGTCAGGTAACCTAATCTGTTTACAGTGAGCACCATAATATCAGTTTTCATGATTTTAAATAAAGCTTTGAAAATCTAAACAGGAAATCAACACAATATATTAATATGAACATCTCAACACATTAAAGACCGGACGTCTTTTCTGAAGCAAAATATTTATTGAGAAATCGAGTCCTACTAAAAAAGACAGTATTTATATATTGAATATTTTTCAATTCCAAAGATGATTACCCACCAACTCATTAGAGATTAACTTATGACTTTCATTTAAATGTATTGTTTTTCGAAATATTTTCTTTAAATGCGAGTGTATAGTTCATACATGATCGTCTGCACAACTCAAATGTTATTCTTTGGCTCTCACCTATTTCACAGTCTATAATAATAACAGAGTTGTTTTGATGTCTGTCAGCAGAAACACGAGGAAAGTATAATGGTTCTTAGAAAATATTTACTGTGATAATGATAATTCTTCAAGTCTTTCGCACTGTTTCTTACACCGGAAAATAACGAGCTTTATGCAGATAATATCTGATGTTGGGTATAAATTACACTTGTTTACATCACGCAGGTTTAGAAACTGTTGTAAATTATGGTGCAGTTGTAGTTATTGTTGAAACTAGCTGTTTGCTGCGTTTTGAAGATAAGTTATAAAACATAACGAGGAGAGAATAGCTTATCCACTTAGAGTAAGTTGTGAGAAATGCTGTAAAATTTAATGACACGAAAAAAATCTCTCTTATCCTATCGATACTACCTACGCAAAACGAATAGTTCAAAGTGTTGAGAACTCAAAGATTTGTAAAGACAAAAAGGAACTTCTCGAATGAAAAATGTAGTATGGGATTAATAATTATTATAAAGAAACAAAGTTTTTCGATAAAATGTAAATGTCAAATTCATAATATCTTTCTTTCATTTCATAATAAATTGTAACTATGTCTAGGGCGCCAATGCATCAATTTATATAAATATTTTAAAAAAAGTTTACAAAAAACTTACAAATTAGGGACACTAAAAATACGGTTTAACAAAATGTAACTATTTGGTTATACTGTAGTCCTTACTAGAGCAATAAAATGACCTGTATGAAGAACATCCAGAAGGAATTTCAACAAGTTATAATTCTAAATAAAGGCGATTGCCTAAATGCAGTGGTCACGTAACTGCATAATTAATTAGTCACCACTCGAGATTGACGTCGCGACAGCATTACCGGCTGTCACTCGTCGCGATTAGTCGACATCACAAGTATCCACTGGTTTGCGACAACAGATTGACAACATTGAGTAGGGCATAGGGCATTAGTTGGGGGGCAATACTAATAATAAATGCCTGGACAATTTCAGACAGCGCCATTTAGCCTCAAACTAGGCAAAGCTTGTATTGTTTCTTTAGTTTTCTCCTATGATCAATATTATTAGTATAAAGAATAGATTAAGGATTTAAATTAGTTTTCATTGAAACTGTAATCAGTGTATAAACATAAAAGAAACTTGTAAAACGAACCTTAGATTATTTTTATAAATAATCTAAGAAAACGAACTTTTTAGTTTGACTTAAGTATTCCTTTCTTAGTTTTAACCCTTCAACACCTGGAAAATGAGACACAATAGATATTCCATAGTTATCCGGCCGCATGCGTTCACTTGGGCGTTGCGCGTTGATGAATTAATTAGCTCATTGCATTTTCGTTGATTTTTCAACTATATTAATTTATTATCTAGTATTAAATGTAAATAATCTTAGTTAAAACTATAATTTTTAATATATAAGTTAGTAATCTAGATAAAAAATAGACTAGACTTAAAGTAGGTAAATAGTTTTAATTTTACTATTAAATCAAAAGGTTTTTTATCGTATCGTCAATCTGTTGAAGCTCATGTCATGTTATTATTGTGTGTTGGCGCATAATAATGATATCACCACAGCAATCGTGTCACGCGCATTGTTCGAATTTTCGGAATGGCAACGAGCGAAGCGGCGGCGGTGAATGATCGCCGCCAAGAATGTTAAATATGAATATAAAATTCTTGATAGCCGCCAACGGCCAAGGCATTTTGACACTGTATCTAACAGCTAATTTCTCGGTAGCTCGGCCACAAATGACTAAATAGTTACTAAGCTCAGCAGTCATAACATATACCCGTATCGCGAAAGGTGGGTTTGATTCCCATCTGTATAGTTACAGACGAGTTTTTCTTTTCTAGTTGATGCTTTTCTAGAAGCGCTCATGGCTGAGCTTGACAGACTGATCGTACTCGATCACGTTTGTTAAACAACGCTTGGTCCGGCTAGGTGTCGGATGGGTGACCGTTAAGTGGCATTACAACTGAGCGCTGTTGTTTAAACCGTTGGTCCCGGCTGTTGTCATCAAAACATAACTTCCAATAACAGCCAACAGTTATAATTATGTAATGCAAGTTGTTTGAATGGTATTACACCAACATTGATTATTTCTCGGTTTACCATAATGGAATAGGTAAAAATCTTGAAAACTGTGCTTGTTCGCTGAGTAAGTAAAGTATTTGTTAAGATGTTTGTTTTGAAAACTGTGTTTTATTCACTGAGTAAGTACCTGAATAGGTAACGTAAACTGTTAACATGTTTAGGTACTAGCATCTTGTGTATTAACAAATTCCATTTTCGTAAGATATCCTATCCCACCATAAACATTTTCATGTAAAATAATTTATTCACTGTTCATTACTTTTCTGTTAGTTCTTGTAGTAACGAAACGGATAATTTACATATTTTGACTAAGGTCAGTAATATACTAATTCTGTGCTAAGGTGTAGAGTTTGTGAAGTTAGGGCTTGTAGAGTTAAGGCGTGTAGAGCTAGAAGCTTGGCTCTACATGAAGTCTGATAACTTTTTGACAGTGCAAGTCATATTTTACATGAAAATGTTTCTGGTGGGATTTCGCTTTTTTTGTAAGTTGCTTATGATAACATTTTATTTCTTTTTGTTCTTTTATTTGGTATATTTCTTGCACATCAGAGGAGTTTTTTTTTAATAGCCCACTAGCATAAAAATTTCAGAACTCTAGCATCAAAATTTGCGGATGTTTCATACAAACTTCGATCTCCTAGTTTAAGAGGTTGGGGGGTAAAAGTTCCAAGTTGGAGTTTATTTTTGTTGTTTGTGTACTAAATACTAATACATACCAAATTTCAGCTTTCTAGGACTTCAGGAAGCACCTTAAGAATTTTGTTGATCATCAGTAAGTCAGTGACAAAATGAGGAGTTTTTAAATATAAATAAAATCTAAAGTAAACTATGAGCTATGCAATTGAAACTTAGATGTTTAATAAGTTCACTATTGACATCATAATATCCCGAGAATTTTGTTTATCAGGTATATTCCAATCCCAAGTTACGAGGGTTAAAGGTAAGTATTGCCCTTGCGCTTCACTTGGTCGTCTTGGCCGGGACACTACCGTGCCCCCAGATTTTGTATAGTTGTTCTATCACACGAAGTCCGTTCGGCTATGAATGTTGTTCGGCGTGCACATGCACATTGTTTTAGTGTGCGTCTGCACGCTCTCGTATTACGCACACTAAAATATTGTGCATGTTTAACTAACAACATTCATAGCCAAACAGACACTTATCTGTATATTCCAAACCCAAGTTATGAGGGTTCAAAAAAGACGAAGCGCTTCGAGAAAAGGTAAGTGCCCTTGCATTTCGCCTGGTCGTCTTAAGATTTTGTATCGTTGTTCTAGCAGACGAAGTCCATTCGGCTATGAATGTTGTTAGGCGAGCACATGCACTATATTCGTATTAGAAAGCCATACACATGGCGAAAAGTTATTTGTATTATGATGAAAATTTTATTTTCTCACGCAATAGCTTGTTTGCATTAGTAAACATAAATTTTCAACAAAAAAATATTCTAAAATGATATGACTGTAAAATATTAAAAATATACATTTAAACTAACTAAGTTACCGCCACAAGAGTTCTCTCGATGTCTTTCTTATTTTGGGGTCCATAGGCTCTGTTTTTGCATAGCCCAATTACCACTAGTGTTGTTCCTTCATGTCTGTCGATAAACACCGCTGTGACTGCAGTGACTGACGTGACATTCCGGGGGTTTGAGTGACAGCACAATGAGTGGCCGCGGGTTTGCTAATGAGTTAATATAGCGTTTGATTGATCGCTGTATTGACGGGTTAATCGCCTTTTTTGCAAGCAATCGTGTTTATGCAAATTTACGAACCTTTTTAAAGTGTCTATTTCCTATTTTTTATTGAATTTTTGATCAATATTATCAATTAAAGAAACGCTGCGTATATTTTAAAACTAGATGAAACAAGTATTTGGCGAAAAAAGTTATTTAAAAATCTGATCTACATCGAATCTTTATTTAAGGAATAGGTTTAAGGACAATTACCACTAATGATACCTTTTAGGCCCCGAGCCTCAACAAAATAAAATTCAATAATATTGTATTATTTTTTCATTCAATGATATATTTGAAACCATCTTTCATTTCCTGAGATTGAAAACAGTTTCATGAGTAGCTAATTGATTCATCTTTGATTAAGCTCAGTCAACGCCCTCCATAATTGTCTAGACCTTTTTAGGGTTCCGTACCCAAAGGGTAAAACGGAAACCCTATTACTAAGACTCCGCTGTCCATCTGTCTATCCGTCTGTCACCAAGCTAAATCTCATGAAACGTGATAGTTATAGAGTTGAAATTTTCATAGATGATGTATTTCTGTTCTCACTATAACAACAAATAAACAGAATAAAATAAATATTTAAGTACACTTTCGTACACGTGATTTTTTTGCTCGTTTTTGATAACGGCAACAAGTATACGCTTGAAATTCACAGAATATTTAGTTATAATATTCACTTTAAAAATAATTAATTAAAATAAAATAAAACGGATATTTAAGGGGGGCTCCCATACAACAAATTTGATTTTTACGGAACCCTTCCTGCACGAGTCCGACTTGCACTTGGCCGAGTTTTTTTAATGTGATTTACGGCACTGTTTTTTAAGCCCTAATATCTAATAAAATTGTTTTCTATTTTCATTCCTAACAATATATTTGAAACTATGTTTCATTTCCTGAAATTAAAGACAATTTTGTTGAGTAGTTAATTGATTTGATATATTTCAGTCAACATCCTCCATGTTGTCTCTATCTAACCTTAAAACACTACCAGGAAATATGATATATAAACCAGGAAAAGAAAAAAAACTAATTGCTGATTACAGAGTACGGCCTTTTTGCCTACAACCCCTAGGCCACAAAAATATTTAAATACAGCGGTATGTTCTGTCCTTAGAAAATGGGTAATGTCTTTTCATTTTGACTGATTACTTAACAGCTAACATAACAATAAACATATTTTATTATTATTATTATTATTATTAGCTAGATGCTATTAATTGAACCATTACGTTCTTAACAAAACATTCGCCCTCGTCGTGCCAAAATACAATTACATTTTAAACATTTATTAATGCTGTAAGTACCTAATACTAAACAATACACAATACATTTTATTGAACATTTTGTAAGCTCAGTGAACTGAGTCAAAGTTATTCCAATAATAATTATGCATTCAGAGAAATTCATTCAACAGTAATTGATTGAAAGAATATTATAACCGGAACTCATTTCACAGTCAATAAGCGTTCAGGCCTCATAGTAGCAATAAATCTTTTAACAGTAAGATGACGGTCAGTCATGCGCAAGAGCAATCATTCAATCTGATTGACCGATGACAGCTCCCTCTATAAATGAATGACAATTAATTGCTCTTTGTAATGTCTAAACAAAATGTTATTATTAACTTTAAAATAAAGTGAACTTACTGCATTCAGAATAAGACTGTTATTCTGTTGGCATTATGTTTCTGTTGCAGCGTTTTTAGTTGGCATTGTCCCATAATAGTTGATTAACGTTTGACATTATTTGTTGAATATTTGACATGATTAAGGTAGGTACCGGCCGAAAACATTTGGTGGCCTTTTAATTTACTCTGAACTGAGTGATTTACTCTGAAGGTTTTTCTCTGGCTATTATATTTAATTAAATTAATATTTTTACAATACATAAAGCTTTTTTGTTGGAAATAATAACAAACTTGCAAGTGAACAAAGCTTACATAAACTTTATAAAATATTTTGTCAACTACTTATGCTTTAAAAATTTGGACTAAATTTTTAAACTACGAGATATGAATCGGAACGACTGTTAAGTCGTATGTAATTGAACTCATGTTAGTTACATGTTGTGCTGATAAAGTCTCTATAAAGATACTGTCCACATTAATCGCTCTAATAAAATAAAAAGTTTCCATCTTATCCTTGCTAATGTATTAAGCTTAAGTAGGAAACTACTCCAAAATTCATTGGTACATTTCCCGAAAGCGAAAGTCTGCGAATTCATCAAGTGCCCGCAACACCGCCATAAATCAAGGACGCGCTCTGGCGTTTTGTGTCACGTCGCACGTCACGGCGTCGCGCGTCACGGCGTCACGTGTCACGCGTCACGCGGGTAATCCATCACGCCCGCCCGCGCCACGCTGAGTGCCGCTAATTCTGCGCTTTACGTGACAATTTCCCTTGATGGTGGTAATAGATTAAATGATAATATGCGTTGTTTGTAAAGTTTTGTAATACTTAAACTTATTGTACGAGTATGTATGTATTGGGTACGCATTATTGAACTTTGAAAGTGGTTTATTTATATCTGTTGCAAGTCTGAAACGTTCTTTTTTAGGATAATTATTATTACGAGGATATTAAAATTTACGAGAAGTAGAGTTTTATTTATAAATTAAATTATTTACCTATACCATTACTAATTTGTAAATATAAGTCTGCAGCTACTTCTCCTTATTTGCTACTTATTTCATTGCTGTATCTCCTTATAATCAGTCACGGCCTCCTCTTCCAGTACTCAACACGATTTGCGTAGATATAACCAGACGCGCCGTCTCGCCAATCAGCAGTGACGTGAGCATGCACGTAGCGGCTGCGATATACCTCGCATTGACAGAACACATTTCAATGCGCCTCTGACAAGATACCGCGGAGCGCGCCTAATTGACACGTCTGGCGGGACCGGAAGCATAAGGCCGCCAAAGGTTCTATCGACCAAAGTTTATTTATCGTAAATTATGATCAACAGTTACACTACATATCTCGTAGTTAGTAGAGTATCAATTCCATATTCAAAACCTCTGTTGTATTTATATGAATATTATATGAATATAATAAAGAAAACAGAAGATATATAATACATATGACTGACGTATATTTTTCCTTTTTTTTTAGACACACCATCAATAATACTGACATGTTCTTTATCCGAACATTATCTCGAACATTTGTAACAAATAAGGTTCATTGCGAACATCAACCAGTAACACTTCCCCTGAACCGAAATTTAGTACAAACTATAATTAAAACTAAAACTTAGATACGTAAGTACCTAACTTAGTACACAACTTACACTTACACAAAATATTTAGTAGTCACTTATAATGACAAAGAAACTAAACTAAGCCCATTTTCATCGAGCAAAACTTATGCTTGTCAGAATATAAAGGTTTAGTTAGCACATCAGCAACCATTTGCTCCGTAGGAAGGTAACTGATACTGACTACTTTCTTATCTACAGCCTCTCGGACAAAATGGTAGCGAATATCTATGTGTTTCGTGCGTCTATGAAACACTGGATTGACAGCTAACTTTTGAGCCGATTGATTGTCACAGAATATCTCAACTGTGCAATCGGGAATAAGAGTCAATTCAGCCAACAGATTTTTAAAATAAGTGGCCTCTTTTGCTGCCTCACTCAAAGCAACGTATTCAGCTTCAGTACTAGACAGACTGACACACGTTTGCTTACGACACTGCCAAGATATAGTGTTCCCAGAAAATTTAAACATAAAACCTGAAAACGATTTCCTATCGCGAATGTCACCACCCCAGTCTGCATCAACGTATCCCTGCAGTTTATCGCAGTTAGACCTACTATACAATAGACAAGCATTTTGTGTTCCCTTGAGATACCTCAACACACGCTTAGCAGCAGTCCAATGTTCCATAGTATGACAGGTATTAAACTGACTTAAGTATGAAACTGCATACGCAATATCGGGGCGCGTAAATACACACAGATACATAAGGCAACCGATCAATTGTTGATATGGGACTTTACCTTGTTCTAACGGTTTACTATCAGTAAACTTGACGTTGGGGTCCAAAGGAGTCTTGGAAACCTTGCATTCTGACATACCAAACCGATCTAATATCTGTCCTATATGACGTGCCTGGGACAGTTTCATCGTCTTATTTGTTCTATCTCGTTCTACTGCAACACCTAGAATATGACGAACTGAGCCTAAGTCTTTTATTTTAAATGGTTTCCTAAGACTGTCCTTTAACTGATTAGCTAGAAATACATCATTATAACATAAAATAAAGTCATCGACATACAGAGCAATATAAATAAATGATTTATCTAAACGCTTCATAAAAACACATTGTTCTAATTTACATTGAACATACCCGATTGACAAAAGCACGTCTTTCACCTTCTCGTACCAAGCACGAGGCGCTTGCTTCAGACCGTAAACTGCTTTCTTCAATCTATAAACTTTAGATTTATTCTGCTCGTCAACAAATCCCTCTGGTTGGCACATGTAAATGTCCTCGTTAAGCTCGCCGTTTAAAAACGCAGTTTGGACATCAAGATGGTCAATCTCTAAATCCATCTGAACTGCTATAGCTAGCAACAGTCGCATAGTACTGTACCGTACTACAGGGGAGAATGTTTCGTGATAATCTTCACCGTACTTTTGCGTGAAACCCTTGGCCACCAACCTCGCCTTATATCGGGATATCTTCCCCTCGGCGTCACATTTGATTTTGAAGAGCCATTTATTTTTGACCACGTTCTTATCCAATGGCCTATCAACCAGTTCCCATGCATCGTGTTCTATGAAAGAATTAATCTCTTCTTGCATCGCTTGACGCCACAGATCACTCTGTTCAGAGTTTAATGCCTCTTCAACGGAACACGGCTCATATAGAATAACATCCTTGACATACATCGTCCTTGGCTGTCTAGGTCTTAGATTATATCTGGGTTCCTGAACGATCTCCTCGACACTATCTTCATAAATTGAATTGTTGTCGCCGTCATTCCCGATAACATTATGTGAAGGGCCTGGAACGACATCTAATGTATTCTCATTCACGCAGGTAGGTGTAACATTTCCCGACTTCCCCTCAATGTTTGTTTCTTCATACGCCTTTTCCAGATTTTCCCAAGCTACTTTTGCGGTGTCAGCATCCATAACGTGAGAGATACAGCTACTATCAACTAAGAGGCATATTTTTGAGAGAGTCTTCTCATCAAGTCGCTTCTTGAGTTCAGGTGTACTCTTGTCATCTGCTGGATATCCTTTTATTGAGTTCCAGAGATTATCGTGGACAAGCAGATTTTTCATATTAAACTTCCACAGGCGGTAATTCTCCCGCCCTCTAAGCTTTTCTATTGAAAAACCACTGCTACTTCCTTCACCGCCGCTCATTTTTAATCAGGGTAAAATCTAAACAACTTACTGTTTTTCAATATTCACAGAATTCACAGATTGCTATTGAGAACTACGCTCTGCTACCATGTTGTATTTATATGAATATTATATGAATATAATAAAGAAAACAGAAGATATATAATACATATGACTGACGTATATTTTTCCTTTTTTTTTTGTGACCGTTAAGTGGCATTACAACTGAGCGCTGTTGTTTAAACCGTTGGTCCCGGCTGTTGTCATCAAAACATAACTTCCAATAACAGCCAACAGTTATAATTATGTAATGCAAGTTGTTTGAATGGTATTACACCAACATTGATTATTTCTCGGTTTACCATAATGGAATAGGTAAAAATCTTGAAAACTGTGCTTGTTCGCTGAGTAAGTAACGTATTTGTTAAGATGTTTGTTTTGAAAACTGTGTTTTATTCACTGAGTAAGTACCTGAATAGGTAACGTAAACTGTTAACATGTTTAGGTACTAGCATCTTGTGTATTAACAAATTCCATTTTCGTAAGATATCCTATCCCACCATAAACATTTTCATGTAAAATAATTTATTCACTGTTCATTACTTTTCTGTTAGTTCTTGTAGTAACGAAACGGATAATTTACATATTTTGACTAAGGTCAGTAATATACTAATTCTGTGCTAAGGTGTAGAGTTTGTGAAGTTAGGGCTTGTAGAGTTAAGGCGTGTAGAGCTAGAAGCTTGGCTCTACATGAAGTCTGATAACTTTTTGACAGTGCAAGTCATATTTTACATGAAAATGTTTCTGGTGGGATTTCGCTTTTTTTGTAAGTTGCTTATGATAACATTTTATTTCTTTTTGTTCTTTTATTTGGTATATTTCTTGCACATCAGAGGAGTTTTTTTTTAATAGCCCACTAGCATAAAAATTTCAGAACTCTAGCATCAAAATTTGCGGATGTTTCATACAAACTTCGATCTCCTAGTTTAAGAGGTTGGGGGGTAAAAGTTCCAAGTTGGAGTTTATTTTTGTTGTTTGTGTACTAAATACTAATACATACCAAATTTCAGCTTTCTAGGACTTCAGGAAGCACCTTAAGAATTTTGTTGATCATCAGTAAGTCAGTGACAAAATGAGGAGTTTTTAAATATAAATAAAATCTAAAGTAAACTATGAGCTATGCAATTGAAACTTAGATGTTTAATAAGTTCACTATTGACATCATAATATCCCGAGAATTTTGTTTATCAGGTATATTCCAATCCCAAGTTACGAGGGTTAAAGGTAAGTATTGCCCTTGCGCTTCACTTGGTCGTCTTGGCCGGGACACTACCGTGCCCCCAGATTTTGTATAGTTGTTCTATCACACGAAGTCCGTTCGGCTATGAATGTTGTTCGGCGTGCACATGCACATTGTTTTAGTGTGCGTCTGCACGCTCTCGTATTACGCACACTAAAATATTGTGCATGTTTAACTAACAACATTCATAGCCAAACAGACACTTATCTGTATATTCCAAACCCAAGTTATGAGGGTTCAAAAAAGACGAAGCGCTTCGAGAAAAGGTAAGTGCCCTTGCATTTCGCCTGGTCGTCTTAAGATTTTGTATCGTTGTTCTAGCAGACGAAGTCCATTCGGCTATGAATGTTGTTAGGCGAGCACATGCACTATATTCGTATTAGAAAGCCATACACATGGCGAAAAGTTATTTGTATTATGATGAAAATTTTATTTTCTCACGCAATAGCTTGTTTGCATTAGTAAACATAAATTTTCAACAAAAAAATATTCTAAAATGATATGACTGTAAAATATTAAAAATATACATTTAAACTAACTAAGTTACCGCCACAAGAGTTCTCTCGATGTCTTTCTTATTTTGGGGTCCATAGGCTCTGTTTTTGATCAATATTATCAATTAAAGAAACGCTGCGTATATTTTAAAACTAGATGAAACAAGTATTTGG
Source organism: Catoptria pinella (assembly GCA_963556745.1). Taxonomy (NCBI): domain Eukaryota; kingdom Metazoa; phylum Arthropoda; class Insecta; order Lepidoptera; family Crambidae; genus Catoptria; species Catoptria pinella. The sequence continues at coordinate 13,322,987 of OY750768.1, read as the reverse complement.
CGAAAAAAGTTATTTAAAAATCTGATCTACATCGAATCTTTATTTAAGGAATAGGTTTAAGGACAATTACCACTAATGATACCTTTTAGGCCCCGAGCCTCAACAAAATAAAATTCAATAATATTGTATTATTTTTTCATTCAATGATATATTTGAAACCATCTTTCATTTCCTGAGATTGAAAACAGTTTCATGAGTAGCTAATTGATTCATCTTTGATTAAGCTCAGTCAACGCCCTCCATAATTGTCTAGACCTTTTTAGGGTTCCGTACCCAAAGGGTAAAACGGAAACCCTATTACTAAGACTCCGCTGTCCATCTGTCTATCCGTCTGTCACCAAGCTAAATCTCATGAAACGTGATAGTTATAGAGTTGAAATTTTCATAGATGATGTATTTCTGTTCTCACTATAACAACAAATAAACAGAATAAAATAAATATTTAAGTACACTTTCGTACACGTGATTTTTTTGCTCGTTTTTGATAACGGCAACAAGTATACGCTTGAAATTCACAGAATATTTAGTTATAATATTCACTTTAAAAATAATTAATTAAAATAAAATAAAACGGATATTTAAGGGGGGCTCCCATACAACAAATTTGATTTTTACGGAACCCTTCCTGCACGAGTCCGACTTGCACTTGGCCGAGTTTTTTTAATGTGATTTACGGCACTGTTTTTTAAGCCCTAATATCTAATAAAATTGTTTTCTATTTTCATTCCTAACAATATATTTGAAACTATGTTTCATTTCCTGAAATTAAAGACAATTTTGTTGAGTAGTTAATTGATTTGATATATTTCAGTCAACATCCTCCATGTTGTCTCTATCTAACCTTAAAACACTACCAGGAAATATGATATATAAACCAGGAAAAGAAAAAAAACTAATTGCTGATTACAGAGTACGGCCTTTTTGCCTACAACCCCTAGGCCACAAAAATATTTAAATACAGCGGTATGTTCTGTCCTTAGAAAATGGGTAATGTCTTTTCATTTTGACTGATTACTTAACAGCTAACATAACAATAAACATATTTTATTATTATTATTATTATTATTAGCTAGATGCTATTAATTGAACCATTACGTTCTTAACAAAACATTCGCCCTCGTCGTGCCAAAATACAATTACATTTTAAACATTTATTAATGCTGTAAGTACCTAATACTAAACAATACACAATACATTTTATTGAACATTTTGTAAGCTCAGTGAACTGAGTCAAAGTTATTCCAATAATAATTATGCATTCAGAGAAATTCATTCAACAGTAATTGATTGAAAGAATATTATAACCGGAACTCATTTCACAGTCAATAAGCGTTCAGGCCTCATAGTAGCAATAAATCTTTTAACAGTAAGATGACGGTCAGTCATGCGCAAGAGCAATCATTCAATCTGATTGACCGATGACAGCTCCCTCTATAAATGAATGACAATTAATTGCTCTTTGTAATGTCTAAACAAAATGTTATTATTAACTTTAAAATAAAGTGAACTTACTGCATTCAGAATAAGACTGTTATTCTGTTGGCATTATGTTTCTGTTGCAGCGTTTTTAGTTGGCATTGTCCCATAATAGTTGATTAACGTTTGACATTATTTGTTGAATATTTGACATGATTAAGGTAGGTACCGGCCGAAAACATTTGGTGGCCTTTTAATTTACTCTGAACTGAGTGATTTACTCTGAAGGTTTTTCTCTGGCTATTATATTTAATTAAATTAATATTTTTACAATACATAAAGCTTTTTTGTTGGAAATAATAACAAACTTGCAAGTGAACAAAGCTTACATAAACTTTATAAAATATTTTGTCAACTACTTATGCTTTAAAAATTTGGACTAAATTTTTAAACTACGAGATATGAATCGGAACGACTGTTAAGTCGTATGTAATTGAACTCATGTTAGTTACATGTTGTGCTGATAAAGTCTCTATAAAGATACTGTCCACATTAATCGCTCTAATAAAATAAAAAGTTTCCATCTTATCCTTGCTAATGTATTAAGCTTAAGTAGGAAACTACTCCAAAATTCATTGGTACATTTCCCGAAAGCGAAAGTCTGCGAATTCATCAAGTGCCCGCAACACCGCCATAAATCAAGGACGCGCTCTGGCGTTTTGTGTCACGTCGCACGTCACGGCGTCGCGCGTCACGGCGTCACGTGTCACGCGTCACGCGGGTAATCCATCACGCCCGCCCGCGCCACGCTGAGTGCCGCTAATTCTGCGCTTTACGTGACAATTTCCCTTGATGGTGGTAATAGATTAAATGATAATATGCGTTGTTTGTAAAGTTTTGTAATACTTAAACTTATTGTACGAGTATGTATGTATTGGGTACGCATTATTGAACTTTGAAAGTGGTTTATTTATATCTGTTGCAAGTCTGAAACGTTCTTTTTTAGGATAATTATTATTACGAGGATATTAAAATTTACGAGAAGTAGAGTTTTATTTATAAATTAAATTATTTACCTATACCATTACTAATTTGTAAATATAAGTCTGCAGCTACTTCTCCTTATTTGCTACTTATTTCATTGCTGTATCTCCTTATAATCAGTCACGGCCTCCTCTTCCAGTACTCACCACGATTTGCGTAGATATAACCAGACGCGCCGTCTCGCCAATCAGCAGTGACGTGAGCATGCACGTAGCGGCTGCGATATACCTCGCATTGACAGAACACATTTCAATGCGCTTCTGACAAGATACCGCGGAGCGCGCCTAATTGACACGTCTGGCGGGACCGGAAGCATAAGGCCGCCAAAGGTTCTATCGACCAAAGTTTATTTATCGTAAATTATGATCAACAGTTACACTACATATCTCGTAGTTAGTAGAGTATCAATTCCATATTCAAAACCTCTATTTATAAAAATAATTTTAACATTTGTAATTGTTAGTCACGAATAGTTTTTAAAATTTTACATAAGGTTAAATTATTAGTTCTATGGAAAAATCATACGTTTAGAAATAAATACTTTAGTGTCAGGTCAGTCAGGACCTGCTAAAAAGCATTTTTAATAGAAATTGTTCATTTAATTGAGAGAGGTTCTTTTACTTGATTTACTACTTTAACGACTTCTCAAGCTTCAAATAAAGCTTATGATAATTATTCCCAAGGTCTTTCGAAACAATTTTGAAAGTTAACTAGATAAGATGTTCAAATGATAAAAATACCTAAATGCTGAAATGTTTTTAAATCATAAAAAATGTTCGCAACACATTTTGTTTAGTAGTCAAGTCATCGACATTATATCGATAAAACTCGTCCCATCCCTCCGAATCCTTTGTCACTCGGAAGCCGAAGACGGAAGCAATGGCGCGGCTGTCAAGACGGCGAGTGCGCCGTGACAGCGACTACGCCGCCGCGACAACAACGCCGCGGCACCACCGCCGAGATACGACACGCATTCATGTCACTTGCAACACTATAATTTGTGACGCGAATGCAACAAATGCTAATAGGACGTTACTGGTGTCTGGAGGCTTGTTAAGATTAAATAAACTGATGACTGTTGTTAAAACATCGAATAGTTATTATAGTTTTCTGTTAATATTACTTACTTCAAGATTCCAATACAAGATTACGTTCTTCCAATGGTGACATTCTTGACATGGACAGGCGTTCTATAACCTGTAAGTACGGATGATAGTAACTATTATCTAATCTTTGGTTATAACTCTTTAAATTACGCTAATTATCCATAATAAAGAGTCACTAGATAGATACCTATGGGAAACCATACAACTGTAACAATAACATGACATGACTTTCATTAAAGACATTAAGAGGAAACATCACGGTCGAGTGAATTGAAAAGTTCCTATAGAAAGTTGACAAAATTAACGTTTGGTAGTCCCCTGTTTCCTCCTCCAAAACTAGACCGATTTCAATATATTTTTATTTAAAATTTTAAGAAATGATTTGAAATGTTTTCTTTTTTTTTCATAAAATAATTATTAAAAGAGATATTAATCTCCAAAAACTTAAAAGAAATTGCCATTGTTTAGACATCTAGCAATCAAAAAAGCAAAATATAGGAACACAGCCAAATCCTTTCTTTATTTTTTTATGTAAAAAGTATTTAAATTGGTCTATTTTTGGAGGAGGAAACCCCCACTACGAAACGAAACGTTGATTTAGTCAACTTTCTATAGGAATTTTTCAATTGTGTCGACCAATGGTGTTTCCTCTTAAACGCTTTGGCAGACTTTATAGCTTTGACTGGTGCGCACAGATAGTCAGATGGTAAATTTGAATAATTTGAAATTACATTTGATTGAAAACAATGACAATCTGCTAGCTTTTAAAAATTGTATTGACAGGTTGTTGTTCCAACAAAAAATGATTTTCATATTTTTCACTTATTTTGCAGTTCCTATGTGTAATTGCTATAATAATCAAAGAATAACAAAAAATTCTTAGAGATAATAAATTAATCCCTTTTATTACTTATACATGTTTGTTTCTTTAATTTAAAAAATAAATTAAATACATTAAAAAGTATTTTTATAATATTTTCACTTTTTCCAGAACTAAATGGTTACAGAAGTAAAACAAAAAATAAATAAAATAAAAAGTGAGTGATTTTCTTTATTTGGTAAAAAACTACTTTATATAATAAGTTTTATAAATTTTTTGGCTACTTTTATAAATAATCCACTTATTATATTTAATGATAAGAGTGAAAAACGTTGATAATAATTTATTATCCATGAAAAACTTAAAGACATTTCTAGATATTGGTCGGTAAGCATATTGTTTTTAATGTGTTTTGCGGTAATTACAGAAGTTTACTAATAATCAGATTAAGCAGATTAATATCTTAATTAGTCCATTATTCATTAAAATAAATAGACTTAATGTGATATAGCCATTATGATTGGTTATCAATTATTGTATTAATAATTTTTTATTACGTTGATTTGAGGCCCAGGGTGTAAGATTTCAGGATTGTTAAAAAACTAAAATCTTTGGTTTCTTTTACATGAGAAGTAAGCGTAGCACGCACACATATAGAAATGTACTGACAACCTGAAGACCCAAACCCATGCAGTTTTTTTATGAGAGAGAGGCAAGCGCTTGACCGCTAGCACACTGTGGTAAACGATGATGCGATCTACAATGAAACGCGCTTAACTAGAAGTAGCCTATTCACTCGCGACTTGGAGGCCCCCAGATTGTACCTACCTATCGGGAAACACAGACTCTGTTCCTAGTTCCTAGCGCAACAAAACAAATGACGGAATTGTTTTCGAATACAGTTCTAGACTCTAGAATTTTACATTTTGTGGTGTAGATTATGACCTTTATTCGTGTCGTGACATAGGGCAGAAAAAAGTTAAATAAAATAGTGACCAAGATCCGCTCCTAGACCGAAGAAACCAGTAGGCCTGCTGTCATAGTTGATGAATGGCAGTCGTTAATCACACCATCGCTCAGCGCTGTATCAGCTGTTATGTGTTTTCGGTTTTATTAACAACGAGATTGATTGCCGCTCCAATGTACTCGGTTGGATTACTTACACTACTATTATAGAAAAAAGTTAGGTATAGGAAATAGTAGCTGCAGACTGGCTACAACATGCTTTTGCGCAATCATCACTGAGCAAGGTCATAGTTGACCGAGCGAGCGCAAAGCGTATCCGTTTTAGCTTGGGCAAAAATGCTTTCGTTTGTCTATCTGTTTGGCTGTCGGTCTGTCCGGCTGTTCTCAACAGGAAGTCAACAGGTCGCATTTCTCAACTGGTTCCCGATCGAAATTTTTCCGAAAAAATAAAATAATATCTGCCAAGTACATAATATTGAAAGCAAAGTGGGATGGGAAGTGTATGACTATAAACTTCGGTTAAGCTTCAAGAATCCTTTATATTTTGGTGAAAAAGAATAACAAATAACTACTTACTTCACTTTTGACACAACTAAAGACAAGTTTACACAGGGTCCGTACAGAAGACAGTACCGACTGACTTCAAAATATTCGTGTGGGAATATTCAAGTCAGCGCTGACTTCATGCCGCTGTACTGACTTCTAACGAATTTACATTGGGTTTTTTTTGGGTCAGCGCTGACTTGTCTCGATTTCGGAGTCAGTCGCTTACCTCGTATAAACCAGCCTTTACACACATTTTTTAAAGCTCTCCACAATCCTCCATCAAAAATCGCACAGCTCGTAAACGAGCCGGTGACGCGTCGCCTCGCGACGTTCTCGTCCCCAGCATGATGGATGGAGACGTCGTTAATCACTGCGGCGTGGCACATCGCTCATAGTCGGCGGTTACAACGAGGTTACAATTCAATGTACACTTCTAGTGGGTTTTGGATTTCAACTCTATCTATACAACGTGTGAGTAAAATAAAGCAAAAACTTTAAAATAAGTTTAAGGCTCTTAATTACGAACAATTTTTTCATATGGAAGCGGTGCTAAAATCAGCTGTTTCATACAGAATTTTTAGTAAACTTTGCTAAAATGTAATGTAAATGTAACGTTTTTTTTCGCTGTTTCCTGTTTTTGGATTTAGATTTTGTTTGTTTTTTTTTATTTAGATTCTGTTTGGTTTTTTCACTTTTAGTTTTAATCTTCTGCTTCAAGATGAATGAATTTCCTGAGCATTTGCTTATTTTACGTTTGTGTGGAAAGTGCCTTATAAATAGGATTTTTAAATATTATTATAAAAAAAATAATGTGAACTGAACGCTTATAAAATATTTTCATATTTCATATTCGGATCATGCAGAACCCCAAACATGTTGTCTAAATTGAATAACCAATATAAACATCGTGACTTATCTTATCGTATGTTGATCTAAATAGTAATGCATAGGAAACGTGACTATTCGTTTTTTGACTGAACAGGAATGGCGGTGCCACACCTATTGTGACTTCAAATATTTGCTTACCATTATTTTGATCAATTTGCTTAGTACGTAAAAAATGTGCTACTTTTTTTCGTGGAAGAAATTGACAATCAAAAAATATAATTTAGAGTGGCTGATATGAGTTATTACCACTAGCCAAGAGAGATCGAGAAATACTTCAATCTATGCAGTTTTTATGACAAAAATTGTAATAAAAATAAAAATGCTTTTCATTTATTGAATAGTCACGTTACTTGATATTATGAACTAGAACTAGGATAAACACGATGTAATGGAAAAAGTTATGAATAAGTTAAAATGATTTTATATAAATTATTAATTATTAAATCATAAATGTGATAGTTTGGATGTTTGATACCAGATCACGCAAAAACGGCTGAACGGATTTGGATGAATTTACAGCTACTGCACTGAGAAAGTAATATAGCACTTCTTAAAAGAACAACTCAATCGATAAAATGTATTTTTTTAACAGTGGCAAGCGGTTGGCTGCCGTTGCGCGCTCGAATATCAAATAATTCAAATATTTGAGCAGCGCTCATCGATCACTTACCGATGATAGATGGACTTGTTCCCTTCGCACTTTCAAAGTAACAACGACACAATTACAAAAGACTACAGCGCAATAATGACACTAAACGGAGTTAATATTAGGTTCGTTTTTGAACACTGTTTTGTTTGAGACGGCGCGCGGCGTAGGCTCGTTGAAAATAAGTTGGCCCTAATAACCGATAGGTCAGTGTTTGTTTAAGTGCAAGGGGCTCCCTGTTTGCTCGATTGACATTATCGTTTATGTTTCACTTAGAAATAATTTATTGATGCCGCACTGCGTCAGATTAGATAAATGTTTAATTGATGCGAGTTTTATTTGCCTCCGAGTGATAATGACAATTCATTTAAATTCACTGATGGTGACTACTGAAAAAAGTGATTAATGACCATAGTTATGGTCTATGTCATTAGGGTTTTGGAAATGAGGTTACGTTAGATACAAAAAAAATGAAAAAAAACTTTTTATGCTTAGAAAAGAACACATTACTCACGGGACTTTAATTATGTTCATCGTGACTAGCAGCATTAAACCTGCTACTTAAGTATATGAGATTATAAGAACACTACATTATAATTTCCCGTTCCGTTAGTACTTACTTCATATCGTCGAAGAATATTAAATAAACTTAAAAATACACAGAAACTTAAAGTTTATCCGAAACAAATAAAGCACAGAAGCGACATAAAAAAGCGCCTTTCTAGAACCCAATAGGTGAGACTTTTACACTTCAATTTACTAGCAATAAAAGATAAAGTCGGACGCTTCTTGTTAAAATACAAACATCGAGATACAAATAAAAAGAATTAACATTGAAATACGAGGTGCGATAAGACGGTGACAGCTGGGTAGACCCGCCATATTTTTAATCTACACGCATACAAAATGGATGTCGTGTCGGTCCGTAATTTAAAAGTCTTTTTGAATGTTCACTGGCAATGTGTTTAGTGTTTTATTGAAATAAATTGCTGTAATAAATTTGTCTTTCGATGTGTCGGTGAATAAGAATAATAAATTACATTATTTTTATTATTGCCGATACGAATTGATGGAAGTAGTAATTCTTTTTCAAAAATTGTACATTTAGTAATACGAGTAACTTACTTTTTAAACTTTGCTACAATCATATTTTTTTACAAAAAGGTCTTTTGGAAAGCTAATACTTCAATTTATTATTTACTTTTTTTGTTACTTTAAATAACTGCGAATAGTAGGTTCATAATTTTAGTACAACTGGCGACTATCACAAAAACACAGCACCAAGAAGCCTGGGCTCGGAACCATCACTTTTATTTGTCATACATTTATGTTCCCGCGCGTGAGTTAAGGCCCGTTATGGCCTCAACGATAAGCATATTTTATTTTTATTGTCCCTTCGTACACGGGGGGCAATCCCGTAATGACTTTTGTGGTACTATTTTCCCCTTAAGTGAACCGATAAATGGGCGGATGAAATAAATATATTGTAATGTTGACACATTTACTCACGCGAGGCATTTGTGTCGGTATATAACTGCTGGTTTATGGCCCCCGGAATAGTTCGTGGACGATTGGACATATTTATCTGCTATCGAACTTTTTTATATCTGGTAATAACTGTAAGTTTGAAAAATATTTATTTTTCCATTTTATTATTTTTGCAATTCACGCGAAATGAATACAATACCTCAATCTATATTCCAAAGACGTATTTAATCGGAAATCGATGTGAAAAATTACGATCCGTTTTACAATCGATTAATTCAAGCTGCGTCTCTATTGAAGTATCAATAGTATACAATAAATCACACAAAACACATTACACTTTCTACTTACTCTGACAGGCTGTATTAAAAAGTCGTCCTTTTATGCGTCGTTTCATAGTATAAAGCCGCCGACATAAAATGGCCACCCACCGGCGTTCGCCGTATGAACAGACAGTCGACCAATCCATTACTCGTGCACACTTGACCGTGACAATTCTATAAAATCCAATTTCTATTCAAAATCACACTAAATCAAACTCAATGCCTTTGCCTTAAGGTTTGTTTTAGTATTTGAGATTTTTATTTTATGTCGTTATTGCTTGATAAAGTACTGTCGCGTAATAGTGTGTTTACACAATTCCGCTGTTTTGAAAGCGCAGGAAGCTCGGACCTCACATTCTGCCCGTCTGTCACGATTGAGGGCGACAATGCACTGGTGATGGGGCTATTGTGCGGCGTGTGAGGTGGACACTTATTCTCATCGTATAGTGTCATACTAATAATAAATCACCTGTTTATTTCTTTTGCTTCAATTTAATTTTAAATAAGTAACTTAGATATACATTGATGTAAGAAATAAGTCTAAAATATTATATTGTAGCGGGGGAGATTCCTTGTCTACTAGAACTAAACATTTGTACTTATTAAACGATAAATAAACTATTCAAATGATTCTCTCAGTGATAAACAAGGTTTATAACATAACTGTAATAATAATAAAAAGCTGTAAGTGAAATTCTAAAATGCAATATCAATAAACGGCAAATCAAAGAACAACGACACAAAATGTTAACACGCAAAATTTAATTTTCAACCCTGAAATCAAGAGCGGATACCGAGTCGACCCCAGATTCCGGCAAGCGAGATGGGGTTATAATAAATCTGTCAACCCTCATCTCGGGGCGAGACCTCTGACTCCGATGTGATTTTGTTTTTAATGATATTCGCAAATTGTTTGAAAACCACTGGCCTGAAGCTACACCTTTGTTGCGTTGTGATTTTCAATTTGTTTGATTTTCATTACCATAATAAGTTAAAAAAATATAGAATAAAATTTCGTAGGTCAAAGCTAACCCATTTTGCAATAAAGTGATTTGAGAATAAAATAGTAGGAAGTAAATAAAATTAATGTAAAAAGATAACCCTCAAGCAAGTCGTCCGTCACATAATATAACTCCATTGAACTGACGTAACAAATATTATGGTAATTGTCAGTTATTAAAATGGTTTTCCAAATCGTGTACGGGACTCGCTTGCTTCTACTCTTAATTAAAATTAGCATTCACCCTATGTTTAATTCACGTTTTAAACTGAGTGTGAAACATAGAAATCCGTTCAGTCTTTGCGTGGTTGAGTAACAATCATCTAAACATTGCAAACAGACAAATACACTATTTTCATTCTGCAGCGTATCGCCGGTCATGCATTTTGCGTCTCAGCAACTACTGCGCGCTGACTCGATGTCAGTCTCTTAGTTCGTCGTCTCGACCACGCAGTGGTTGCCGAGACACAAGACACAGGACCGGCGACACGCTGCAGAATGAAAGAGGCCAGTTTCGGGTGCGATACGGTTGCCATAAAAGGGATCTCTGTTTTTGCATAATGTTGTGATTTTTAATTTGCTTTGGCATAACAAAGGCATATATTTGTTTTGTCATAATAATACTTTGTCGTAATTGTTTTTTGGCATACTATTTATATTGGCATCATTATCATTTGGGCTATTTTTTCTTGGCATAATGTTATTAGGCATATTGTCTATTCGCCTAATATTATTTAGACAAGATAAAAAACAAAAAGAATAAATACTTTTACGTATTTTTCGTTTCATTATCATTTAAAATAGTATAATCACATAAAAAGGGACACAAAGGGGGGGATTTCACTCACTGTTTTTACCGCCGCACTTTACCGATGTAGGACTAGGTATGCTTATTAAAAATATGCTTTGATATCATTATGCGTGTTTTTTATGCTTTAGAATGTTATGCTTGAAGAAGATATGCTTGTAAGCATCTAATATAGATCTACATACATTATGACATAACAATGACGAGGTAGGTACGCATAAATATGGTTAACCCTAATTTGCTTGCGTGCATACATGCATGCATGCTTGCTTGCATACTTACCTGCATGCTTATGCACTTGCTTGCATGCGGAATGCTTGCCGGGGGTAATAAAGTTAACTTCAATCATTTAATGCAATACAATGTATACAATGTAGTTTGACTAGTTGTGATGAATTGTAATAAAATGATTTCATATTATTTGTCTCTATTTAACTACCAGTCAACTGTCTCGAGACATTGCTAAGTAAATACTTTATAAAGATTTATTGTTTTGAAAACCAGTAGCGGTATGAAATAAAGGATTTTATTTTCTTTAGTCTTAAAATATTTACGGCAGCTGTAAAATATTCCATTGAACGCTTACCTCAATAGCTTGTCACAAACAAAAGTTTATTTATGTATCTGTGTTACTTCAGAAAGGATTCCTGCTCCGCTAATTACAGACAAAGCATCCCTCACGCAAACCGGACACCCATATCAAATACGGTAAACTACCTTGGCGAATTTCCTAGCGTGAAATGCTTGTTTGTTATTAAAGTCTCCACGGCTTTTACCCTATTTACTTCCCTTTCAAATCACTGCCATTGTTGATTTACTACGCCTGTCTATCCACTTCTCACTGCCGACGATTACAACACCTACCCTAAACGGAGTAAGTAACATATATCATTAGGAAAAATGTTCAAAACTGCAGTATCTAAAAGCTGTGTATGGGTTGTCGTTAGTCTGTGGCGTAAAACGTAGGGTGGACGCCCCAATGAGCAGCATTGTCATCGATTTGATGAATCGATATCTCTCGTATTGTCGACTCCCGCAGCTGTCGTCTGTCAAGAGAGAGATGACACTCGCCGGGGTTTTTTTGACACGTCTTTTGTATCGGCGCAGTGTGGGTTAGGCGAAATGAGCTGATATCGATCGGTCCACATTATGCTCAGTTTAAAGAGGGTCTCGAGCTTGAATTGAGCTCATAAATAAATAAGCGGTGTCGTGGTGTGTTTGTTTTTTTTTGTGCGGTGATGATGTACGCGTTTCTTTTGTTGCGTTTCCTGGGGGATCCGATATGGCGGATTTGTCGGAATTTATCACTCGAAATAAATTACCCGAAAAAAAACTGCAGTGATAAATGTACACACAAATAAATTGTTCGCAATTTTGACTAGCCGTGCGGAACAAATTTAATCTTTGTATCGACTTATGGCTTTTAAGGCTTGCATACGTTTTAATGTTGTCGTGTTTAATGAGATTAATAAATAATGTCAGGGTAATTTTACAATAACTAATCTAATGCACATTGCATTGAGATCCAAGAGTTGTCGAGTTATTTTTACAAAGATCAATCAAATTATCATATTTGAGTATACAATTTTTACTTATATAAAATAAATTCAATTTTGCAGTCGCTACTCGTCAAACGCACACTATTCTTTTCATAGCAGTAAGTAGAAAAAACATTAACTTGTTTGATATAAACATTTTGGAGTTGAACCGTAAGTTAGTTCCTGAAACTTCAAAGATGTTGTCTCTAAAGCTCGTATTTATAAACCGTTCTCATCGTTAAGAGCTATCTTGAGATCATATTTGAGATGCTCTTCTTATAGGAACAGCATCTCAGGCATAATATCAAGAGAGCGGTTTATATATACGGTCCTAAGTGGTACTTATAAACAGCTATGAAAATGATATCTAGGTATCTTACAGTATCCATGTTTTTTTTATACACCTCTTGAACAAAATACCATTTATTATTGCAATGCTGCGACAAGTACTAATAAAAGGGACATTATCTTGAGTTATTACACTCTTTATCACATAGAAGAACATTAACTCGATTACGACCAAAAAATTGTTTTATATTATTACTTCTGTCATACTTACCTTATATAAAGTTGGGTTTTAGAACAGGATCTGATATGTCAGTACCCTAAATAAAAACAGGTACATAGTTTTTAGTTTTTTTTTTGCCTAATATCTTTCATGCTTGTTTTTGTAAGTTGTCTGGAAGAGATCTCACAATGCATTTAATCATAAAGTTTTAGTTATTTAGCATTCACAATATTTTTTTTCTAGTTAACACAGTACCTATGAAAAAATTCCCTCTCTGTACACATTTTAAGATATCGATAGTCCTCTCAGTTTTTACGGATTTCTGCATCCTTCAAGTACTTAATTGTGAACAATAGGAATAAGAAACTTCACTACCTTTTTCCAACAACACCCTCAAGCAATTCAGCGTCACATACATCCAACACGCACACATTTTTTTCAAATCTATTTAAGATTCATTCAGAAGGCTTCATTAAAACTACGCATCTCCCCAAAAAGCTCTCGGCTCACACGCTAAGCCAGCAGCGGCAGCGTGACGTCACGCGGCCGTAAACGGCCATAATTTTGAGTTACAGCCCGGCTACAGCGGCACGGTAATGAAACTGCCTGTATATATCACAATTTCGCCCCAACGCTAACTGGTGTGGATGAATTAGTGACGTTCGTGATGCGTGGTTTCGTAGCTTTCAAAATTTCAGCGATAAAACGTTGAAGAATGTATAGTTATCTACTGTGCCAAAAACTATCGAGTTACAATCGAATTCGAATCTACTCGATACGAATTCGATTGTAACTTGATAGTTATCAATCGAATTCGTATAGAGTAGTCATCGTATTTATATAGGAAATCATTCCCTTTGAAGTGGGCGAGGCATTCAATACAACAATTTGACATTTGTACTCCATAAAAATTCGATTCGCACTCGTGCTAAAGGAACTAATAGTTACTTTCTGTAAGATTCTAGGTAAATTAATATTAATAAATGTTACCCTAAAGTAAATCCGTTTCCACATCCACAACACATCGAAAGAAGTACTTTCAACACAACCTTATTGTAATAAAATTTTATGCTTAATTTTGTTTCTCTTAGCGCTTGAAGCTGAAAAGAATAGTAATTTTCAAGCCACATAATTCAGGCTATGATTTATTAGGTCGCTACGAAGCTACTTGACGTTACATTTAGCATAATTTTACAAATGTTCGTGTCAGATAACCCCACGTTTTCACAAACAAACGCCGTACTTTCACGACATGATGTAAAACAGGGCATGTGTGTCTTTTTAGGTAACTATAGGTTCCGTACAATATAATGAAAATATATTTTCATTAAAAAAGACTGGTATGATTGCGAGTAGACTTCTCGATAGGTGCATTTCAAAGTAATGAACTGAGTAATTAATCATCTGCCTCATTATGGCCTTGGTCTTAATCATCTGATTTTGTGTACAGACTTTTTGCACTTTACGGATTTTTTATTTAATAGTACCCTAGACAAATACTATCTTAATCCGAATAACATCACAACAAGAGTTAATTATGCTCAAATTGCAAATAATTTTGGTATTACGTTTGTATGGGAAGCTCACTGTTCGGCGGACTCTTAAGTACTTATAGTTTATTAAGGTTTGTAAAAGTGATTACAACATAATGTTGACTTGAACTCTACTCCTTCTGAATAACTTTCAGAAATTAATTTCATACATTATTCATTTCTTGAAAACCAGGAAAGAGATCTCTAAAAGTAAGTAATGCTTACGCCAGCAGTTCGCATCCAAATTGAAATATACCGGCGGCCATATCCATTACTTCATCCCCCGGCGCTGGCGTCGCCTGTACGAGCCACCGTGATACAGCTCCAGAACATTCACGGTATGTTTATACAAACAAGGCATTTTGTGTAAGATAATGAATTCAATAATACTTTATTTGAAACATCCTCTATGAATGCGGATGTAGCAAGACTGGCTATTAACATGCATGTTTTTTTTCTGAGAACTTATAGTCTGTCATGACTTTCTCCCCTGGCTGATTTTCATATTTTATGATTAAATAAGGAAAATTCTACAATACTAAATTTAAATAAATTCACCTTAAAATAGCGTATACAACACTACTTTGTTTTTTTAAGATTGTTTTTTTCATTTATGTTATTTTTAGCATTCACAATGCTATTTTAATTTTAAGATTAAGTCTTGTCTGAAGTTCTACGGGTAAATGGTTTTTTTTCTAGTATATTATTTATCTTAATTATTCTTACAGGTAAGGTGCATTTTTGATAATCATTATAAGAATTAGCAAATTACAGCAGCCAAATACCGTATTGCAATATTCACGGTCTCATTTCTTGGCTCTGGCAAGCTTCGTACTTCTCGCAAAGATAGTAACTTTTACAATTTCCACGTTCCTTCAAATGTTGTTTCAACCACAGCACAGTAATGAGAACAACGCCTGTAATTAGATTTCATGAAAAGAGCTCTATGTGCTTGTATACAGTTTTATACAGTTTATGTTTTACTAGTGGACCCTGTGAACTTCGTATCACCTACAATTTAATGATTATCAATTTTACCTTGAGAACCAGCGCTATCTTTTTAATTAGTAATTTAATAACAAAGCAGCCGAATACTAAAATGAAAGTAACACTACAGTCCTTTTATCCAACATTACTAAGATCATTATTTAGACTAAAACCTCTTTATCAAAAGTTTGCTGTCAAAAGTAACCCGAAATGGCCATACAAAATAGCCAATGTTTATAGTACGTTTCATTGAATATTCGCTATTCAATGAAACGCATTCTACCTACTCTCAGGGGAAATGACCAAAGAGAACATAATACTACGTTAAGATGACAAATGCTATTTATTTTTCTTAATTAATCAATCAAATGCACTAAGAAGTCTCAATTCCGACGTCGAAGTCAATCACCCCAAAAGTAGCTTTCTACCACTTTTTAACCCTGTTCGGGAATAAATATAAAAACAATACGAAACACGTGTTCAATTAATTTTGTGAAAGAATGTCTATGCCAAATTTCAAATCAATCGGGCTAAGAAATCGCGTTCTCCCATACATACTTTGCCACCCTGTTTCACCCCTTTAGAGGTTGAATTTCGCAAAATCGCGTCTTAGTGAGCACCTACACCTTAAAAGGAGCCCCCATTCAAAATTTGAGACTCCTAGCACTTGTAGTTTCTGAGATTTCGTGATCAGTGTGTGAGTGAGTGAGTGAGTGAGTGATTTTCCCTTTTATATATATACATAACTATTTATATTTTTTAAATGCATAAGATTGAAATCAAAGCAATCATCTGATTGTAAGTAGTATTGTGTCCTGAATTTCATAAATAAACAAAGTGTTACTCGAAGTATAAGAAACTCTTATATAAATAAATCAGTAATACAGTTTGTGTCGTTATGTTACTCTCAATCTCAAGTTATAAGGTTTCTTATAAAAAATATATTACTCTCAGTACTCTCGGTTTGGTTTTTTAAAGTAATTTATTATCATTCTATAACCAGGAAAAAAACATTAATTTACAACTTGAAGTAAAATAAAAACACCATTTCACTATTTAATTAAAGTTTACACTCACCCAAATGAAAGAAGCTTTTAGCATTCAAAAGGTAAACCTTTCATTGATACGCTTATAAAAAGCTTTCTACACATTCAATCGATTCAGCATCGTATCAATCGCTTATTATTCGGCGATTATAAATCGGCCCAGACACGACTGAAACATCACCTGCCAGTTTTTGTGCCAAACTGTACCAAACAATGATCTCGACCGGCACGATTTATCACCACTAGCATAGCCTCTACGCGTTATATATTACAACATTACTAAATAATAGGCCTGAACTGGCAAATCATTTGTCATTTTCAACTTACAAATTTAAAAGGAGCAGCTTAAAAGAACTTTATTCCGTTAGCTTTAAGCTCATACTTGAAGATCTTATTTTTTTTTTGGTTCTAACGAAATGTGTTCAAATAAATTGTGATCTTCAGCATTGTGGGGTGTAGATTTCAATGAATAGGTTTGAGATGTCGAAAAAAGCTGTGTCGCGTCATTATCTTGTCCTATTATGTATTAATGTACCATTGTTGGATTAAATTTGTGGCCATCTAACTTGATAATATATTTAACAATATCAGCATGACGTAATTAATAATTATACAATGTTACTGGCTTTTATAATATAAAACAAAACCGGTCAAGAGCAAGATAGATCCGTGTAACGAGGCTTCCGTACCATCATATATACGAAGGAAGATCGATAAGTTTCCGAAACGACAAACTTAAAAAAAGATACGCAAAAAAAAACACATTATATTTTGACATCTTTTCGAACTTTAATCAAAATGATAGAATTTTCACGAAAGGACCTAGAACTTTCTTTAACATGAAAAAAATTTGTTCCATCATGACAACGTACCTGTTCACACGGCAATGCTAAAGCTGATAAGTTTCTTGCGCCTGTTCTTCTTGTCAGTTAAAAAAGTCTGGAACGGGTGGTAGGAAAATATAGACGATTCAAAAGTGCTTAATTATTAAGTTTATTTGAATAGAGAAATTTTGACTATAGACTATTGACAATGGTCGCGGTCGCCAAACTCTTCAACTATACATTTAGTAACTACGGAACGGAACCCTTGGTGGGCGAGTCCGACACGCACTCGCACTTGTCCGGTTTTTGTTATTTTGGTCAATTGGATCTGCTATTCACTAGTAAAATGATAATCTTAAATCGTAAAAAAGCTTTAGTATTTTATAAAATAGACAATACATGTACCTGTCTGATAGTGCTGACGACTGCACTATCAGACACCACAAAGCTATTGTGGTTCAAACCACAAAGCTATTTCTCTGATAGTGTTCAGGATTCCAAATCACCCCCATTTACAAATCCGACTTACATCAACCATCGCGGATTTGCAATCGAATCCTTTGCTTACGTGCAAGGGTGCATGTTATTTGTCAATTGTCAATCCTTTGTAGACTCGGCCATCTCAACTGAATTCAAAAAGTTGTTTACGAATAAAATTGTCATAGATGTCAAAATAAATAAAGTTATACAAGATACAATAGATAGATTTATACAGAAATTATTCCAAATATATTTTATATTAAGCATGATAATGGTAATTTTGGACATGTTTGTCATCAGATTCATTATAGAAGGCCACGGCTACTTTAAACCCTAACGGTACCATAAAAACGTCTCGGGCAATATTCACAAAACCACTAAATAAGTTGGAACATCAACTATATGATATCTACTGAAACAGCTACGCCGTAGCGCCGTAGCACCGTAGCCCGTAGCGCTACGGCTGAAATATGGCCCATGTATTATTCAAAGAAATTGCCACATATTTCATCCCAGGGAAATAACTCAGAGATATGTGTTACGGGGTACCGGAGTTAAGGAGATCGGGGCATATAAACAATAGTAACATTTATCTGTTAGAATGAAATTTTATAATAAATATTTATTTCGTACTATGCCATTAAAACTTATATAGTTTCTAACATGAAGCTAAAGCAATTGCCGGGCGAGAAGATGGTCACTGCTGAGCAGTGACCGTCGTCCGGTTGATATGGTAGTGCTGAAAATAAAATGGAATTTTGTGAATATAACATGCGCGAATGTATTTGATTTCAATTTTATAATTGCACCTGTAAAGTACTTTTACTGACCGTGGTGACATATTTTTTGTTTCTGAAAATATTTTACTTGAATAAAAATAAAATAAGCTCACTAAAACTATTAAACTGCAGTTGAGATCGTGCTGTGTAGTCAGAAACCGACCTAGAATCGAATTCCACCTTAATGTATCGTGTAGTACCCGGCATAAGGCCGCCCGCGGACTGGCTTCACCTTATCTGCACCAAAGTGATTCCGCGACGCCGCGATATTTATGCTCCACCCGAGATTTATCGCTTCCCCGACGGTTTGGTGAGCTCTAACTAATTTTTCAGCTATTAATAACACTTTTGGCGTGGAAAAAATAGGGCTCACGAGGTTAAATAATAAATAAAAATGTTGCACGTGAAGAAGAAGAAGGGTTACTTTATAACTATTTGCGGAGA
This sequence comes from Catoptria pinella, assembly GCA_963556745.1. NCBI lineage: Eukaryota > Metazoa > Arthropoda > Insecta > Lepidoptera > Crambidae > Catoptria > Catoptria pinella. The sequence continues at coordinate 13,303,801 of OY750768.1, read as the reverse complement.
GCTTTTGTTATTTAAACTTTATTTAACCAATTTTTTATTTAGTTAAGTATAGTTTTTGGCTTTTTTAAGTGGCAATAGATTGCTATTAGTAGAACTTTTGTTTTATTATTTTTTAACTAATTTTATTTATGTATTCATAATAGTCTATTGCTAATAGCACCTGAGGATGTAATTTTATCGTTAAAATACAGCATTGTTTCGTGGAAGAACTGTAAACAGACAAAAAAATTTAACAATCAAAATATTTTAGTAAAAGCCAATCCCATATCATAAAAGATTAAAAAGCCTCATATCCGTGACGTCAGCATTATAAATTAGACTTATCGCGCTTCCTGCACGGCCTGAGCAACCCCGCACCTACAAAAAATACATTTCCTTACGATGTATAATATTTTAAAACATCCCCCTTGCTTTATACGAAATGGCTGTCGGCACTTGATACTATTTTTCCTGACAAAATTGACATGAATCACAGGCTGAAGCGACTTCAGTGCGTAAGTGAAGGTGGAACTGCAATTGTGCAATGAATGTTAGTGTAAGATCGGTTGAGCTTTGAACTGTAGTAAGTTTAAAAAAACCGTGTCAAAATTGGTCCATTCATTTAGGAGATAAAATGCCGCAGACAGACAACGTGAAATTTATAACAACTCTTTTTGCGTCGAGGGTTAAAAAATGCTGATACGACAAAATCATAAAAATAAATTAAAAAAAAACAAAGTAAAAAAGTCAAAATATCTCTATTCATATAAACTTAAAAATTAAGCCCTTTTGAATCGACAGTATTTTTTTATCTCCGTTCCAGACTTTTTTAGCTGACAAGAAGTCGACGACCATTTAATTATCATTTGAAAACTTATTATACCTTACTTGTTTTTGTCTTTTATGCTGAGATGTCTGTCACTTAGGACTAATACTAGTTAAAACATTTAAGTAAAAACAAGTTAAGTTAAACCGAGTTTTTTCCAAACCAAAATTATTGTAAATTTTGATATTCCTAATAATAAATAAATGCAATGAATCGACAAATTAACGTTTGAAGTGCTAGAATATTGTTAACGAAAGTTAATTGCAAATCTCTAAATATTTAACTACTGTATGTCACTGTTATGGATATTGTCATAAACTTTTCTAAAAAATCCATAATCCGAAAAATTTTCACTGGCGTTGAAATTTCAATTCGAATAATGCTGATGGGTTCTTATTTATAGAAAAAACTGTACATAGTCTGCTAACTAAAAGGGTTAAATTTCTAACCGCCTCCGCTACCGCTTACGCTTAGGCCGCAGGCATGCGTGATAAATTCCCTGGGAGTTCCTTACACTTGGCGTAGCAGACAAAATAATTTATGTACCTAGTTTAGTGGGTACTTTTGTGAATAAATGGTCGCTCTGAGGTGAACGACATCTTTGTTATGCCGTGGAGCAACTTTAGATTGCTTTCCCGGAACAAAAATATGATGGAATGTGCAATTTTTTACGGTGACACAGCATGTTTTTCTTGTGACTATGAAGAGATAAGTAAGTTACTGTTCCTTTTATAGCGGCATGAATAATAATAACGTCTTAGAAACAATGTACAGAATGATATAGAAGAACAATATTTACATCATTTGGACTGGCGCTTACGAATTATTCACATACAGCACTAAACAACAAAAAATATACATCAAAACACACTGAAAAAGGCCCACAAATTACTATATTGTGGCTAGAACAAATAATTAAGTAGTTACCTAACTTTCGCCACACCGCTCTTATCTTATGTTACAGACTCAAAAAAAAAAATATTCTATATCTACACACATTATAATAAAACTGTAATTGCAGTTTATGATACAAGGTTGGTAAGGAAGTTTTTAAAACGAGTTTTAAAAATGTTAACAACCGTGTGCCATACTAGGTTTTTAATATATTTGCGAGAAAACATCAACTTACCGTACGCTGTACTGTCATCGAAAACATACATTTTAAAGCAACTGTATTTGAAAATGTTTGAGCGCACATCACGCAAAAACGGCTGAGCGGTTTTTAATGGGTTTTATCTGATTCGGGTGGGTGGAACCAGGATGAACAGCTGAACACTCCGTAGTACTAGTTTTCATAAAGCTTTTTGATCTCTTTACGCCAATCTTTGGAGGAAAAAGTTTATTTGTATCGCACTAATCGGTGACCAAAATTAGGTACTATAAGGAAAGATGTGATATTCAAAATTCAAAATTCAAAACTCGTTTATTCAGTCTAGGCTGTTACAAGCACTTGTGAATGCCAAGAAGCTACGCCATCGGTTCGCAAACCCTAAGCGGGAGACCTTGTAACGAGAAGAACCGGCAAGAAACTCGTCAAGGGCTGCTTTTTTCTCCCTGTATATTTCATACAGAGTCGTCAAAATTTGAAAAATGAGGTCGGCATTTAAAGTGACGTCATTTTCCATTACAATAATTAACAAAGTTAACATTCAATGGGTAGGTAAAATAAATTTCAACTAGTTGAGAAATCACTGTCTACTATTCAAATGAAAGGTTAAGTACAAAGTAACTCAGCGTTATAGTTTATTCTTCACATTGCAAATAAACAAATGGCATATAAACTAGCATAAGAAACGAACAAAAATTTAACTTGTGTTGAATGCACCCACGTTCGCCAAGCAACCATTAGTGGGGACATTATTTTGTTCCCAGAGTGTGCCACCGATAGCATCGCGACATTGCAGAACAACACAGTAGAACATCTGAAACAGACAATAAACTTAAGTTAGTTTTGTATATTAACAGTATAATTAGTAGGAATTATTGCGGAGGACAAGACTCACTTAAGTTTCTGAGCAACCGGAGAAGTTTTTGGTAAATAAATTAAAGATATCTCACTACATGTCTGGCTTCTCAAAGATATTTCAATTCCAATTTATTTATCTATATAATAAAATCGCTTTATGCATTTTATACTTGAAATAACTGATGCATGTATTAAATCACAGGGGTAATAAACTTGTAGTGTAAAAGAAAAAAAAATAATTTTTCCACGTCTTCTTCTATGGTTACTAATGAGAGTTTAATAGAGTGTTACAGTATTGATGTTTAAAAATATATATTGTTTTATTGCAATATGCTGTATTTTCCTACTACATTTAACTTTACTATAGATATCTCTGTGGCCAAGCACAGCTAATGAGCTGTCACCTTTGCCACTTCACAAACTTTGCAGCTTCATACGAAATTAGACCTTTTGTGATCGCAATAGAGTTCAATAGAAGAACAAAAGATAGTAGGATAGTTTTTGAATTAGGAGGATGTTAAACGCTGTTCTTGGCTTGTTCTTGCAATTACTCGGAAAGTGCAAAATCGGTTTTAAAGTCGTAAAACATTGAAGTAAGTGCACAGAAAATATTGATGATAGCTTTTTAACTTCTTGAAACTAATTGTAAATAATTACTCGTGAATTATTTAACTACACCTGAGCTAACAAATCTTTAAGATAATAGTAAGATGTTTTTTTATTCGTTTAATGTAAATGTTAAAGCAAAGCAGGTTGTTAGAGTACCTACACAGAAAAAGTTGTCATTTATAAAATTGTAATTTGTTGTTTCAAGACATGACAACACTTCTATGTACATACATAGAAAAAAATCATGTCTTGAAATAACAATAAAAGACAAGCTATATTTACTCATACTTAGCGCGTAGGTTTTGCCAATAGACAATCCGTTTTCTTCTTGTGTTCAAAACGACCGTTTTGTTAATAAGTGTGTCCGCTTTAAAATACGGAATTTCTTTAATATTGCTATAATTATTTTGTAAGAGATGTCTATTTTAAAAATTGTCAGACTTGTCGAAGTGCTCGCTACACAAACCAGTGATCATAAATTTGTTTAGCGATCCACGCCCACAGAGTGTAGCGCTAAACCCTTTATGAGATAACTCGACAATATTATTATAAACTTACACCGGCCATAACTTTATCATTGGGAATATCCCGTAATAAATGCTAGGCCATTCGATTCGACACGTGGTTATTAACTGATTATAGATAACGTTAAAGAAAATATATTGAAGCTTGTTCAGCGTTTTTATCTGGGAGAAATACAAACATGCATGTTGTATCTTTGTAATTTATGTCTGAGCAATAATTGTGTTGGTATCGTTTTATACGCGTATGATCATTGAGCTATAGTTTGCACTAAATTAAGTATGAGTATAACAAATACAAAATCACATTAACATTAATCAGTTATAAGAAACAGATGTAGAGACCAATTTTAGAAAAGTTGGTGGTACAATGCAATATCGTGTTCACCGACTAGCCAGAGACGTGACAAGGGCTGGACAGTCGGAGGATTCATTTAGCGCCACTGGGGGGACCTTTGATTCATTAGCCGTCATCAAATATTCACGTGCAGACCACATCCTCGTCCAATCCACAAATGGCGCAATTACTAACGTCCCGTCTCGACACCGCTCGAGTTACGAGCGCTTTAGATTTATTGTTATTACCGCACATTTCCTCCGGGTAACGTTTTAATTACACAGATCGACGATAAAGCATCCTGGGGGCGCACTTTTCTTCATTAGAAGACGGATCGTTCGCATCTACATCGCCGAGAGATTTATCCTCCGCAACCTCTTAATGGCCCGCGGATAGAACGACTCCTTGCGCTAAAAAAGATCATATTTCACAAAACCAATAACGTAAGTCGGCAACGTGTCATCCGCGCATCGTCCATCATACGCGAAGTAATATTGTATTATGCCGGAACCCTCGATACAGCGGTGAGCCATTCGTAAATCACCGGCGGCTCATAACCCCGGATCTGACACCACATGAACTGTCGAAAGGGAAATAGCCGCTCGAAAAACATTCGCCATTTCCTCTACCCGCCTTGTGTGAGTGCCTTTACGAATCCTCACTGGATAGACCTTTGATCGCTATCAGAGGGCGAACGAGAAAGCGATCGACACTTTCCACATTCACTTATCATTTGTCGTTTGAACTTTTCCACGGTCACAGCAATTGCGACCTTATTTTATAACTGTTCATGAAACATTCCGCTTTCAAGAATATTTCTTGTTTCCCTACCATATGTTATTGCCAAATCCATCATCAATTACAAAAATCGACACTCTCATTTTATCTCTGACGCTCATACTTTCGCTTGAACGTGAGCGCGAAACGAAAAGTAAACTGATAAGTTCTATATTGGCTTGTCTCTCTTCTGAACTTACGACGCGCCGCTCGACGCGAGGTCGTCCTCAGGCCATTTGTCACAGAGGCCATTTGTACTTGTCGAATCACGACCATTAGACGCGAGTGTGTGACCGCGAGGGGTTAACCCCTGTCCCGACTCAGTTACAATACCATTTCGAAGTGCTACAGAGTAACAAAAGTCTTAGTAAAAGACTATCTATTTATCCAGTCCGTAACTTGAAGAAATAAGTAGAGGTTTCCCTATGTCAGACGATTTTGTGTCACAGAATATGAACAGTGCTCGAGGGAACACCGCGCTTGTCAATATCGACTTGTATGAGTAGATCTGTCCTGTCGATTTATCTTACTTTGCCGGTATTGTTACGGGCGGCCGAGGTTGCAGCTGATTTATAAGTAGCCTAGTTAATTACGGCAAGCGACGACACGTCGTTAATTTCGCCGCAGCCGCCATTTATCTCCGAGCTGTCATTTGCGTCCACGGCTTCCTATTTCCATCTGCATTTCGAATCGCTCACACGATGCAGAACTTACGTTTTAAAACAGACCAATAAATACGTTCATATAAAACTTAAGTTTATCCAGTCGCCTTTGAAGTAAGGTCCGAGAAAACAAACAAAGCAATAAAGAAGGCCTTTATCGGAGCCACGAGTCGACACGCGAGCTAATTTACAACACAGCCGCGGGTTTTATCTTCATTAACCCATCGATTCACAATTAAGACGCGGAATAAATCTCCGGTAATGCGCTCCCCGTCCGCGCCGGTAGATTCAACTTCAAACAGATGTTATGTATAAATAAAGCTGAACGGAGGCAACCACTCGATATATTCCTGTCCGCGGCAAACTTTACAGATCTATCAGCACTCGACGCCCGGCGACAACTGATCGTGACTGCTACACGATTTTGAACTTTACCAGCATAACTATCATCTTTTTAGCTTCTCAAACAATTAGCAAACACGTCAAATGGTAACTTTGGGAGATGATGACTGCTGCTCTGTCGATATTGGCGGTAATCCAAGTTATTTGGTTACGCGTTAGGACATTTTAGTCGGTGGCGAGTCGCAAACCTCATCTTATTTCCAACGTAACGAGTCGATGCTCACATTCGATTATCTGGCTGCGGTATCCGAGGCATTACACTTGATGTATCGACGGCGACTGCGCGGGATTGTCGGCCAGCGCTTGATTTACCGAGCCCATTTCTTGCTGGCACTCCATACGGGATAGATCCCCATCTGTCGCGCGCGGTGTGACGGATCGCGGCAATCGGAAAGCGTCGAGGGGCTCTCTAATGAATTGTCCCAAATAATTGGGATAGTATTTTATATCGGCGTCATTTGTTCCCTGATCGGTCCATTTGTTACGTGGCGTTGATTTGTTCGATGCTTTAACCTTTGTGTATTAGGATATTAATCTACGTGCACTAGCTTTGATTAAACTCTCTATAAATTCTATTGTTTGTTACGTTCGAATTGGCTCCAAACTGCTTTTTTGTAAGGGTAGCCCACTACTCGTCCGTGCGGTAGCCTCTGCTGGAGACCTTTGCTGGAGACCTTTATTAGGTCTCCCTATTAAATTAAACAGAATATAGGATAAAATATAATTTATTGTATTTCACTTTATCTTTTATAATATTTCCTATTGATCTCGCATGACCTGGCGCGGTGCCGGTCCAAATCAAAATCCGTCAAAACACTAAAACGTAAGAAGCCTTCTTTCTTAATTTACTTTAAAATCTCTCTCATACACACAGAGTAAACATGTATTACTAACTGACCACAGACTATAAACTAACCATCCTTAATTAGTTATTATTGTTTCAACAAACTGTGCCATATATGTCAAACAGTTGTATAATTTCCTCGGGTTGGTCATTAAACAAGTCTTAACGGGAACCGGTGTCAAGAGCTTGCAATCTTACGGCAACAACACTGTGATTATCTTCATTATCTCGGGTAAAACACTCCACGTAGCAATTTTCTTTTCATAATTTACTTTGTATATAAAGACATCAAAATATTATACATAAAGTCGAGTATTTTTGTTTATTTTTGTTGTCCGTAGCCATTTTTAACAAAACAGAGGTTTTACATAAAATGGAACAGAAAACATTACGGACTCACACGAGAAGAATTCCAGCAGTAACGTATTGTCTACACCTCAGTATTCTATCGTTTATTCATAAAACCTTTTCTTCCGATTGGCCATTTAAATGACTCCTTAAAACAATCGTCTTAATAAATAATATCTTCATGAATAAACTTTGACTGAAATATTATGTAAAACATGCATTGCAATCGCTATAGCTAGTAATAGCAATAACGTTTATCGCGTCATGTCGTATATAAGATCATAAATTTATACATGAAACTAATACACATGACTGCGAAAATTAGGTTAACAATTGACACTATCTAGATATTAATATATTATGATGCATTTAAATAAATGGGATAGTAGTTCTTAAGAGGTATAATACATAAAGCATGAAATTCAGCCATCATAGAATTGTTGTAGACAATACAGACTTTTACACAATTGTATTCCATCAACATTATATTATAAAACAATGAATTTTCGTTAATCTCTCTTAAATTATATACAACTATCATAGACATGTAATAAGTGCTTGTTCGTACTATTTCTTATTTATTTACTGGTAAAGTAACATGTTTTTATTTTGTAATTTACGTCGAGCTGAGTGAGAGTCTTGGCTGGTGAATATATATCCTTGTGCTCTCTTACAAACTTACACAAATTTAAAACATAAATTGATGTAACAGTTAATATTTTTTGAGATTTAAAATACGGTCCATTTTAAGGCACCTCTTTGGATCGAGAAGAGTTGATTTGCATGGGACGAATTGCTTTTGCCCCAAATAATTGCACCACCATGCATCAGCATATGCAAAGTAAGCAGCAATGGCTGTTTTTACATCAGTACACTTTTTGAGTTCGTAGAGCGCATATTAGACGTGCGCAAATTTAGACATTTTACCAACAAGTTTTTCTACATGAGATTTTCAATTTAAAAGTCAATGTTTATACCTAATTAAGAGCTCAATTTTACTAAGTCTACATTATAAAACCCTCATAAATCATATTTGTTTGTGATGTTGTCTAATATTTATTTATATTATTTATTTCTATCGTAGGCTTTTGATGTGTGTGTGATGAGTTCAGGCGCCACATTTCCTTTAGTTTTAAATTTTAAACCACGCCACTGATAAAGCAATTATCAATGATAGTGCTGATTTAACATCACAATGTTGCTTTTACCGTTAACACTTCGATCACTTTCTTTCATTTTTTTTCATACAATGATCCGTAAACTGATATCTACAAAACGGTACGCTCTCAAAGATTGTTCAATTAAAACTTTATGCTCCATTCGTTTATGAAATGATATGCATTTCTTGTTTAAATGATTAAGTACATGCATTTGCGCTAGTCACTACGATGCAAGAGGATTAGGAAATAGTTATACCGATTACTACTATGCTATTGCTACATTGTTATTTTATTTAAACGTGATGGTTGGTAACTATTCAATAAAATTTTGGTGTTGTTAAAGACATGCAAGGTATTTTTCAGTGAAAGCTTCTAAAACAAAATTATGTTCTTTATACACGTTATTTGTAACACCAACAACCTCGCAGGAGAGCCTTACTAATATTTTCAACTTTATCTGAAAAAGATAAAAATAAATCGACTTTTCTTTCATACAATACTCGATACAACGCTGTTCGGACATTTGTATGGAAAGTCGGTTTTTTTTTGTCTTTTTTCGGAAAAGTCGTAGAACGAACATTGTTTATGATGTTAGTAATCTACTCCTGCGAGATTGTTAGTGTTTTAAAAATAACCATATAAAAGTAAAGTACTCCACGAAACAAACAAGATCAAGGAATAATAAAAACTCATAAAGTTACAAAATAAAGTTGATTAACATCGACGTATAGGATGGATTATTTATTATTTATTACCCATAAACACACACCTGGAAATACGTTTTCACAATACATTAATTTAATGATCGATACTGCTATATTAAATTTTAACTTCATAACCATGCCAAAGTAATTAAATAAGACAAGAGAATTAATGAAGAAAGCAGTGGAATAAATTGCCTTCTCCATATTTACATTCTCGTATGGCTGCGATGCGATGCGATATATCATTCCTTCGGACCGTGAAGCTATATATCATGATCATTCACGAATACTTAGACCCAAAGAGCACACGTCAAAATAACGAACGAGCATGGCTTCCGCATACAGTTTCATCATAAGCTGTCTGAAAGCCTTCACGTATAGAGCTTGTAATTACGTAAACAGACATATTGACATGTGTCTGAAAGGTAATCATGAGCTTAAATTTATCACAGAGTGAATCATTCATACGTTAAGACAGCTGACAGCGCAGCACATACATTATAATGATCGACAGCCTGACGTTACTTGTCACAGAGGGATAATGTTGTCGCCACAGTTATAATCTGTTCCAATTTATTATCAACCGTGCTTCATTAAAAGAAGGTTCAATGTTACATGTCCTGGAAAATATCCTAAAGTCCTTTTGTTACTAGAACATATAAGTCTAACGAAAAGAACAAAGTTCTAATTGAAGCAGTGTAACTAAAATGAGACCTTATTGCTGGATGAGTGGTTTCAGAATCCGCTGAAAGCGTGTGGCTTTGTACAGTTGCCGGCACAGGAAATATGACGGTGTTCCAGACTGAGTAGTTTAGGGGAAAATAAATTCTGGCGGTTGGTATTGGAGTTTAGTTTCGTGTGTAGTATATTGAGTGATTTATGTCGTTGTTGCATTGGGGTGGTGAGGTAGCGCGGTAGCGGGTTGCCGTGTCGTGGCGTGTCATCGGGACGCAATGAAGATTTATGAACAGCCCGGTACTCCGGTTCAGTCGGGCACCATACGGACATTTTCTATTACGAATAATAGTCGTATAAATTAAACAGTGTAGCTTTTGATCAGCGCGTCACGTTTTTTGATAAATGTTATAATAGATTGATGGTTAACCTGTTATTTCTAATATCAAGTACCTTTTGTCTTTTAAGAAAAACAGTGAGTAAAATATTGTACTTTTTTTAATTTAACGTTAAGGTAATTTAACAAGAATTAGAAGTCGTTTTGAATATGATACATTATCTAAGACAGTTAATCCTGCAGTCAAGTTGTGGCTTCAACAGCTTGGTAGCGGGCATGTCAGGACGGCTCATTACGTATTTACGATGAGTTCGCGGGATATGCTGTGTACATAACAGGGTTGACACAGACAGAGTGTGTTGAAGTAGTTGTAACAAATGACAATGGCTTCAAAGTGCTTAACATTTTTAGGTTATAAAATATCAAAATGTTGACAATAACTACAAAAAAAAATCTGTACAATTTTGCCGAAATAATAAGACAGTAATTGATAGTATATTTCACAAAGCAATTTTTTTTTTATCTATTTTCCTCATAAACTTAGCATAGTAAACTTTATTATCTTTCCCAGAAAAAGTGTCTTATTATCGTTTTGAATTTAATAATTTGGTCAACTTACTTATTGATGAAGTACAATGACTAAATTATTCTATTTGTTCATAAAAAAACAGACGCTTGTCAACCCTATGTCAGAGCTACAGCGAGTCGCGCTGAGAACTGGCTTTCAAGTACTATGGCCCCGGCAGGGCTTATGTTGTTTTATTAAACAACTGATGCAGGGATGAGCACTCATACATTTTTATTTCAATTTACATCTGGGGAGCATTCGGAAGGGCTTAGGAGGTATTGTCACCAGGATACAAATCGCCAGCTTATTCATCTCAGTTAAAATTATTTCGGAGACTGTGTCAACGTAAAACGTCTACTTGCTTTTAATAAACTCTTTTGAAATAGATGTCTCACATTAAAAATGAACGATGGTCGAAATCAACCAAAAAAACAAACTGCAAAGCTTGTTTTTGTTAATCGATTGCTAGTTGCTTAGTTCAATTTCCATTAATTATCACGATGAATCATGAATATTCCAGTCCGACTTTTTTGTAGCCTATTAATCAATCCGAGCGATAATAATCACACGCTCCCGCCGCGGAACCGAAAAAATAATAATAAACTAATTCGAAACTACCGGCCTTCATTATAAACGTCATCGTTCAAAAGGAAAATTGATTTACAACTCTGCATTACGCCATTATTTTATGATGCGAGAACGCCCCGAAATAAAATACTAACAAACATACAACCGGCATCCACGACTATTACAGTTTGACAACATAAATGTTACAACTCATGGAGATTAGGAGCCCCCTAACACAACGCAGTAAGAACGAAAGTTTACTGGCGGAACGTTTCAAAAGTGACACAAAAGCAGTTGTGAAAGACCGTCATAAAGCGAATAAAATACGGGACGCGAAGAATAAACGCTCGTATAAACGTTGTTATGTCTGTCAACATAAAATATTGTATCCTGGCGCGGGAGCTATGGTTCAAATTGTGCCTCTATTGCACCATTAATCATAGTAAATGCGGCGTGCGAAACGCCAGATGAAGAAATTGCACTATTGTTTCATTATACTTGATTGTAGATTAAAGTGCTTCGAGCAAGGATTGTATAATTTATGTAACGACATGGAACGTCGTAATGGGCTTATGACGTCATTAATCCTCGGATTTACAGTCACGGAATCTACTTTCAATACATCCAATTATCATCTTTCGAATTAAGATTTTGCCAAGTTGAATAATAATGAATTACTTATACACATAGATTTAAGCTTTAAAAGTCTGAAGCAAATATTTGGTAAAGTTATATTTTTAATATGTCATTGTGTAAGTAAAAATGATTCCAGGGACACCTAATCCCATAGGAGAGCTTTGACAAACTAGCGATATTGCTTCAAGTAAGACTGAAACCAAACAAACAGCTCAAAATTGTGCAATACAATAGAAATAAAACTGTACACCATAACCATACAATTTAGAACAAAAGACACAAGCCTTTATGACATTTTCCGACGTGACTTTAACGAATGAAAGCAAATTTTCCGCAGCGCCAATTTGGCTGAAGTTCGTTTGTGACATACAGAATTTTAGAACACCGACCATGCCGTCAATCCAGTTTTAGAAACTGTGTTGTCTTTGTGCTGCATGCAACATCAATGTCATGTCACTGACATGCTGGAGTTAGTACTCGTATATCCAAGCCCAAATGTAAAAAACTGATAGAAAACGTTAGTTTTCTGATCATACTGTCATAGAGATTTTTATTATATGTATAGATACCTCACAAGCAAAAATCAATATTGAATTATCTCTTTGTTCTTTTAACACAAAAGATACATTTACAAAGCAAACAGTTTGGATTCCTAAAAATAGTAATTACTGTTCAATTATGGTATGGTTTCCTCTCAAACAATTCATAAAATGACAAAATTTCTCATAAACAAGGCAAACCGCGAGTGTATTATGTACATATTTTGTTTAAAAAAATCTAAAAACTACTTTACTTGGATGTGGCAAAAGCAATTAAACCAATTAAAAACGTTCATTATTCCACCACAGCCCATACTTCAAACAGTCCTTTGTGTTTTAACGTCGACCATCTTGTCCCACGTCGTAATAATTAATACGATACTAGCTTTTGTTGTGGGACCAGTAGACACATGTCGGCGCGATTAAACTATCACTATATCGTTTGTGGTGTGGGACAGAAGCTTAAGCGGAGTATACCAACACAAGCTATGATATAATACCATGTAATGACGACCTCCGTGGTCGACTGGCTTTGTACACCGGTTTTCAAGGTATCGCCATCTCTAAGGCCCCGAGTTCGATCCCCGGTTGGGTCAATTTAGAAAACGAACTTTTCTATATTGGCTCAGGTCTGTGTGTTTGTGATACCACCGTTGTTTCTGATTTCCATAACACAGGTGCTTTAGCCACCTACTTTGGAATCGGAGCAATGTATGTGATGTTGTCAAATATTTATATTTATTTATAATGGCAACGCTTCTTTATGTTTACATAAAAGTAGTCAAGTTAACTTGTGATTGTCAAAAAAGGTACGGCATCGGTTCGCTAACCCTAAACGGGAGACTTTGTAACAAGAAGAAAAAGCAAGAAACTCGTCAAGGGCTGCTTTTTCCTTCCTGTTTATTTCATACATAATCGTCAAATCAAGAATGACACAACCACTAACAAAAGTTTAGACACAATAGTTAATTATATTTTCTAATTCATATTCTATTTTAAATTATTTTGAATTGTAGAGACAATTTTACAACTAATACGCCTATGTCGATCTACGTAACAACTTCCTAACATTGATAATGAGCCTTATACAGGCACCAACAATCTATATGAATAAAAATGAATCGCCGAAATGTATGTAAGCGCATAACTTCAGAACGACTGCACCAAATTAGCTAATTCTTTTTTGTTGTGTTTGTTATTATCAGGACAAGGTTTGTATAAAATAAAATTTTCAAATAATCGTACGGAAAGACGTAAACAAATGTTTTTCTTTTCCATCATTTTAAATCGCGATATAACTAATAGATATAACCACCAGTCGGGGCGGGCAGTTAATAATTTATAATTATTTATGGACTGCTCTTGATTTTTCAAAAATCATTTAATACCAACACGCAAAGTACATACAACGCTTGTTCAGTAAGTTGCAACTTCACTATAACAACGCAATCTTATAGGACAAAGTACAAAATTTTTCAGCGACTTATGCTCATGGTACAACAATTATGATTCACCAGGTAGGTATTCTCTTGCCACAGAAAGCCCAAGCTACGTTACGACAATAAGTGTTACCTGATTGGTCGTTGAACCGCATCGCAACATTTGATTGGTTGTGACGTAGTCATGGGCCAGTCACGTGCACGGGAAGAGACTACCTGGTTATATTCTTCCATGCTTATGCCATTGTTGTATCGCTTGGACCAAACACGTACAAGCGGCCTTGTACCTCTATCAATTCTGTCACATGTCGCAGTTTCTCTTTTAGTATTCCATCGGCAAAAACCCATTCTTAATTTATTTTAAATAAAACAAAGGAAAAAGGAAACAATTAGTATTTCTTGTTATGTTTTAAATTGCAGGTATTGTCACAGGTGTCCCATTTGTTTTTATAATTTTGCACTTTTTTGCATCTCTTGCAGTCTTTGTGAATATATTTATTACGGAAATTTCATATATGAACATTTTTGTTAATGCAATTATAAATGAGTTGTAACTGAAACCTTTGCTAATCTAGCAAACCGCATTCGTTAACAATAACTAGGTATTTAAGATTTGTAAGTTACTATGTAAGCACCAGAAAAATTCATAGTCTACATTCTACAACATTCATACAACAATGCCGATGAGTTTCTCACGCATAGATCTTAATTAAATTAGTAACTTCAAACACATACCACCCAAGTAGCCATCAACGATCTTACTTTTTTGAAATTCCAGTGTGAAACTACAAGTCATTAATTAATTTTAAGAATTCCCACCGACACGTGTAAAACCTAAATACATTTTATAGAGATCCTAATCTATTCCACACTTGGACGTGTCGGGCAGTACAATTTTGTTCGTACTTGGAAACACAGGTCGCAATTACTTCGACCACCTGCCTTTAAAGAACTTCATGCTGCGACTTAATGAATCTACAGTTGTACAATTAGCTGAAGAACTAGATGGCCTAACTAGAATGTTCGACCAACTTGAGAAAGTCTAAGAACTGAGTCGGAATAATTAGCTTGAGGTTTTCCTTGCTCAATTAACGATCCAAAAATAAGTTTTAGAGTTTTAATTATCAGTCAGCTATAAATTCTTAACATGGCTACCTCAGTAATGTCTAAGTTAGTAATACATGGCCTGCTATAGCATATCATAAGAAATAAATAACTAATAGTTATGTTATTATAGCGTAGTCTCTGATCAAAGGTTCAACATCAATTAACTGGGGATTAAATAAGTAAGATTATCAGTTTTGAGCTCCACGTTATTTGTGTGAAATAATTACAATAACATTCAACTAACTTAACAAAATAAAAACTATTCACACGCGATTAAAATCCATTACAAAACTAGATGCTCCATTATAGCGCACCCGAATTGTCAAAACTGACATTACAATGAACTGTCAGTTTCCGACTACGCTGAGCGATTTTATCGCCCGATCTTTATCACTAATTCATTCGGTTACACATTGTCAAAATCTTGCCATGAGTATAATAGACCCTTCCGCTTCATTTGAGGGTTTCGTTCGAGACTCCATGCTCTACAAAGGTTTCATACAAAACCAAACATTGTATTGCGTTACTGGCGAATATAAATAAACTGGAACCAGGTAGGTATATTAACATAATCACTAAACACGTCAGTGAAGCGATTTCAACAACAATGGGCCATGTTGAGGGGGCAATATAACCCTCTAATTTGATGTGCGGGTCTATAATACCAGGCATGCATAATTCATTCCTTGATAATATGTTAATTTACTTCACCTTATGTTTATGCTAATCGTAATTGGTTATTTCGCTGCACGGATTACATCTCGACGTAGCATCAATCTTCCACATCTGTCATAGGTAATCTCTCCCAGTGAGAGATCATTTGTATAGACCTGCAGTGATATTTCAAGGCGGGCGCGTCGGGCATTAATAAAATGTACATTATTATCTCAATTAATATCTTTAGATTTATGCGTCCTTCTTAACTTTTAATGTGTCGATTAATCACGTTATCGCGTAAAAACTTTAAAGTGGATAAATTGTAGTTGGTTTTTTCATTGGAAAGTTGACATTTCGCCTTCTTGGCGTCCGGAGGTAATTATGCGTCCACAGCAGGTGTAAATTTTGTAACACAGTACGGTAAAACATGGCAATATGTCGACGGAATGAAAGTTAATAATTTCTTAATTCATTTAAAATTACCGTGCTGAGCTGATTGAGTATCAGTTGCTTGTTAATAATCAGCCCCTTAATGTTCTTTAACTCACATTTATTACTATGAACTTTATGAATATTTTTAATAATGTTAATTAACTCAATTTTAACAACTTTCCTATAAGGGTGATCTAAGTATATCTTGTGCATTTGCCCTAGTAACAATATTTTTATCGTGTACCTACTCGTAACTTATTCTTAAACCTACGTGTAGTGATGACTATTTATTTTTTATTATGCCCACCTGCAACTGAGTTATACTTGCATATTAGCATCAATTTAAATTCATGACGTAAGTACTTCAGTCCGCTATGTAATTTCAAGAAATATTCAGTGAACAATGAACAAGCGAACAGACTGCATAGTTCCCAGAGTATTCAAGAGATGGCGCTAGTAGTAACAAATTTGCCAAGTTCCACAGTTCGTTTCGCTTTCAATGAAAACTATGTCAAAGTCGTGTCGCAGTATCTTTATAGTATGCATGATAGTCGGGTTTATGGCCCAAACTGGCGCATTAACATAAATCAATCAAAGCGTTAATGTCGCCGTTATCGTTAAATCATTGACACATTATTCATTTCATTAAATACCATTAGAATAACTTTGCGACTTATAACAAAGTTATTTTTAAGTTCAAGCTTTATTATGTCTTTATTGTGTTTTCTTTAAGTATTTTTTTACAATACAAAGATTAATGTATGGTGATTTAGGAGACATATTAAGTTTAAGCGTCTGCTGTTGGTATCTTGCAAGTCATAAAACGTTCAGAGTTGTTCTAAATTGATAACATCAATCTGTTATTTAAAAATGTATTTAATTTTATTGTAATTTGCAAATGCAAAATAATGCAAATCAAAACTTGTAATATTAAATAGTCTTATGTCGTTATTGAATCGTTTAATCTGGCAACGAGATGGCAGCTAGAAAACGTTTGACAAATCGATTAAGCTCATTCTCGGAATTAAAAAGATGATAATGTTAATATTAAACATCATTAAAAATAAATAAAACTCAAGAAAGTCTTGATTAATAAATATTAGGTATGAATATAATCAAAATATTTATAGAATTAAAATCAGATAGAAAAAAAAATACTTTCTTCGGTATTTTCGGTATTAGTTAGTGTAAGCACTGACTATTAAAGCAGCTATGATGTTATGAAATAATAATATGAGCTTAATAAAATAGCTTTTGTTACAAAAAAACTAATTTGCCTTGGCTGACAGCTCACGGGTTTGTTATTAACGATTCTCTTATTATATGTTTTTGTGTTCCTCCTGACTTTTCAATGAGCGTTAGTCCGAGTGTGGGTGGTTAGTCTCGTCTTGTTTTATCACGCTCAAGTCTGTTGAGTGACGGCACTAATGTGTGTTAGAGGCAGATCAATCAATCACCCGCCCGCTTTATTACAAGTTCGCGGGGAAACGGCGGCCGGCTGACGTTGATAAATTTATTTACTCTGTTTGATTTCTAATTTCATTATTATGATGGACGATTTAACTGCCTGTTAAATTGCTATTTAATCTCTCAACTTCTCAAGAAATACTGTACTGTTTACTCTTTTGCTAGATTAAAGGTTTAGACGATTAAATAAAATCAACTTGGTATTGTGATGTAGATATTATATTTGCAATATTTCATTTAATATTAAACATAGAGATTATTATTTACACAAATCATTTGGCTGTCCAGAGTCCTCACATATTTCAGACACGACCGTAGAAACTCCGTAGGCAAGTACACTTACATAAATTATTTTATTTAGATTGCACTAATCACTAAATTTGTCATGGGCGAGTCGCCACATTTGATTTAGAGTCTATCAATATCACAGAAGAAAATTGGACAAAACGACATTAAATTATGATTCAGTCCAAAAGTTTTCAGTTTTGCACTACATAACTTATTGGTGAACCGCAGCGGCGCCGAGCCGTTGCCCGTACATTGCATAAGGTGAGTAGAAAGGGCCTAGTGCAGGGTTGAAGGCACCGTAAGGAGAAGCCCCCAGGCCAGCCGGAAGGCCACCTTTGGAGTAAGGGTGGTACCGGCTGGCTGAGAGAGGGCTTAGCGGCGCTGTCGGGTACGCGCTCCTCAATCCAGCTGTCGTGAAAAGTGGATTTAGCGGGTTCAATAGAGATGGCTGCGATGATGACACGGATACTGGAGTCGAACCATCTGTTGTGTGACTTCTTAAATGCTGCAACAACTCTTCGGAATTGCCAAACCTTTTCCCGCAGTACGACTCTCCAACAATCCAATTGCACACGTAGGGGCGGCTTAATTGAGGGTATGGGAGACCGCCGGCGGCGGCGCCTTGCTGTGACAGCGCCATTGCCATCGCTAAGTTGTACTTTTGGTGCTCACACTGTGTGCAACCGGCAGGGCATGATCCGTTGCTCATTAGCAAGTGGTGATTGTTCACTGAGAACTGGCATCCTGTACAATAAGGGTCCTTGCAAACTGGAACTAATGTTTCTCCTCCAGTGGCTGTCTTTACTCTCGCGTATCCTAGGTAAGGATTTGGAGATGATCCGGGAAATGCGGCAGCCGCTAGCATAGCGGCGTGATGTGCACTGAATGGCGCACCGGCGTAAGGAGGTCTAAAAGCGGGGTTTCCATGTTGTTCCATTCCAGGAGGACAGCAGAGTCCGGTTAACGGATTGAATCCCTGGAGTCCAGGTATATTCTTAAATGCACCAAGATGATCCTTTCCGTGTCCTAAAACTTCTAATCCAGAACGAATTATTGGACTCGTTCCGGACGACCCTGTCGGAGAAGATTTTCTTTCAGTTGACGGGCTGCTTTTTCCGTTTTCAGCCGTGGGTGGCGTAGATTTGCGGCCGGGAGTACTTTTTCCTGATTTCTTGTCATCAGAACTATCTGAACTAGCTTTGGACGACGGACGGGTCTCCTCAGGTTTTTTGGTAACTACGTTTGTTTCGTACGGCTTGAACGCGAGGTGTTTATTGTCCGGGGTAGAACGAGGCTTGTCTGGTTTGCTCGCGGTGTTCGGCGAAGTACGACTCATAACATCACTATTAACACTTGTCACTTTTTTCTTGTCAAGCGGCGGCAGCAGCGGTTTGGCCGGACTAGTATCCGCGCCAATCTGGCTGCAGGTTTGCGCTAAAAGCGCAAGTGGGCTTTTCTTCGAATCCAACTGAAACAAATAAAACAGAACGTTAGCATATTTTCTCAAACCTTTGGTAAAATACAACTTTACATTTTAACAACAGAAATAATCCTTTCATTTAAAAAACAAAGTTTAAAAAAGCAGAGATACTTACAGAGGATGGTAGAGGAGCCAAATAATCGGGCTGCAGATATTGATTAGGATTAGTAGTCATCATTCCTCCGTCTTCAAGCACCACCATTTGGAGTTAAACTTTACGATCACTAGTAAACACAGAGTTGTCACGATACGCTTCCAGCAACACAACTATTCTATGTCACGGATGCGCGAGGAACTGAACGGAACGCGTGCGGTCAGAGCGGAGATCGAGACGACTGTGCGGTGCGAGACGTGCGAGACCCCACCAACGGCAGGCTCGGCTTACCCCTCGCCCCGCGGCAGGAGACAAGGACAGGGCTATCTCGAGTCTTTGTTAGAGCGGGCGCGTTATATCTCTCCGCTGCAGCGTGCGGCCATAAAAAATAAAGCGGAAACGACACATAGCTGCATTGCGGTAGGGGAAAAAGGAAAGGCGGTATGGTCGGCAGCCGGGTGTGGATTGAGACGTGCGATGGTGTTGGTGGCTCGCCACCCATGACGGCGAGGCTTTGAGCGCGCCGCGAGCGTGACTGCGCGTCTACCTGGCCTCTATTCCAGGCTTTTTGTTTCACACTACATACTCTTATTACACTTTAAAGTGCCTCCATTCCCGTCATCGCACTTCACCAAAACTATTCACTATTTACGAGCTTCCTCGCTTTGTCTTAGAACGCAGTTCAAAAGGGAAAATTGATCTGTTCCGAAAGGATGCCGCGTTTGATGTGTCGACGCTTGTTTTAGACGCAGTGACAGTATTTCAAGTTTATTGACAACGTTTAAGTCCATAACGCTAATGTTAATCCGACACTAAAGCCTGTCAAACACGGGGCTCGTACAAACGGACCCTCCGTAGCGATCAAATTAAATATGTCAATTTGGGAACCCATATCACCAGCTGCGAGCGATGGCGGCCCTTTAGAAATATTGCTTATTGTGTCCAAACAAAGATACTAAGTATAACGTATGGGCGGACGACGGAGGTCGTAAATAACGCCGCGGGCTGTAATATATTTGACAGTACGCGGACATGCGAAACAAAAAACATGTTTATTGCAAGATCGGGCCGCTCGGGCCGACTTCGCGCCCGATTTTAGGGAAATTAAGCACTTTACAGCTTAATCCTTTTTGAAATGAAGACCTTTGTGAGTTGAAATTTTTGTGATTGTTGCTGGTTGCTGCTGTAACATCTTACTTATCTAATTATTTAAAAGTAGTTTAATTGAATGTTATGAGGGTTTCTACAACAAAATATTTATAACATTTCTGTTTTACGTGTATAGTTGGAGAAGTACCTATAATAAATAATTTGTATACTGACAACTGTCGATTGAACGATTTTCTGTTATATTTATTTTCAAAGAAATTTTTGTTGGGTGCTTAAAAATAAATTGCTTTCAGTGTAATGGTTCACTAACACATTTGTATAAAATTGAATACGTATCATGTTTTTTCACATACCACAATCGTATTTAAATCTGACACAATATCAGAAAACTCACAACACCGTGGTAACACGCACCAATGATCAAACGAATACAATTTTCCACCTCAAAATTGATACTTAACTCAACGCATTAAAGTTGACATTTAATTTGTATTTTTACTTGTCCACTAGTGCTGTGGCATCACGAAAACCAATTTCCGAAGCCAATTAGACGCCGATAAAGAATTTGTTCACGTGTAAACAACTACAATTATCTACGGGAACAAAAAGTGGCCCAAAACTAAGTAGTTTGAAGCTTCGCCTTCGTGGTTATTGTGTGCAGCGGATGCGGTGAGATCAAACAGCTTTAGGGCATAACATAGCCTATTGATTGACAGTACGCCTAAACAATAATATTAGGAGAATGATTCTTGATAGATGTTTAAAAACCTAAGAAAATTGAGAGGAAAAATAAAATGCAATCTTTTGCACCAACCGAAAGATTCTAAAGTATTCTTCTAATGAAATATAAAAAGAGAAAATAGAAAAAGGTTATTTTTATCATAGGTTATCTATGATTAGTAGCACTTACTTATTGGAAAATTTAAATTATGATTTTATTTGTATTTATCAACAATGAGCGGTTTCTGACGTACTCGCGTAGACCTCGCGTTTTTGAGAAATTATTGAACATTTTTCGAAATGGCTGAAACATTATTTTCACCACATCTCCGCCATTTCGAAAATTTTAAAAACCGAAAGGTCATTAAAAATTTATATAAGCATAGAACCTGCTCACAAAATTTCACGAGAATCGGTTGAAAAATACTTATTAAAGAACATCACAAACATTGCTCTGATTCCAAAGTAAGTAGCTAAAGCACTTGTGTTATAGAAATCAGGGACAACGGTAGAACAGGGACCAATAGGTCCAGATCTGAGTGTTTGAATCTGAGTGTTTGTTAGAAAAGTTTGCTTTTCTAAATTGATCTAGCTGGGGATTGAATCCGGGACCTGAGAGATGGCGACACCTTGAATTGAAAGTCAGCGTACAATGGAGGTCGTCGTTGTTTGATACTTAACATAATATATAGCAGAGGTTTAAAATTAAATTTCAGAACCGTATAATTTAAATCGACCAATATTATAATCATAGTTTATTTATTTCCTTTGAAGGTCGTATTTTCTAATGTTTCATTTGTACCGATATTTTTCCTCAGGTAAACAGATTCAAAAATTTATATTTCAATTATTTACTTGTTGAACAATATTACCTTTTGACTTCCCCTTGTGGAAAATACCACGTATGTTTTACTATTAATGCAAAAAACTGGTAAAATTTGATGTATTTACATAAACTTGTGTCCAGTAAAAACCCATACTTTCCTCATCATTTTATGGCGCTCAATAAAATTTTCGGCTATTTGAACACAGAGACCCCCAGAGTCGACGGCACTCGTCCATAAACACCCAGTGCCCCTAATTGCAGTATTTATTGGCGCAGTAAACCTTATCTGGGCTTCAGGACTATTTAGATAACGTTGACAATGCGACGTTTGTCTGTACGGACTGAATTATTAGCCGAGGTTATCTTTATGGGTAAACATTTTAGGAGGGATTTAAAAAGCTGAAATGTGAGACTAGCCTGTTTCCTGTTCTTTGTGTCATAGCTTTGATTGTGTCTACATTTAAAATTGAATTTGAATCATAGAATCGTTTGAAATGGCTTATCGCGTTGACTTGAAGCAATAATGTCATGACATAACTAATGCTAGTTTCACATGAGGGCAGAACAGTGGGCAGCTGAGCACAGTACTGCTACAGTTTAAACGCACACGCCGAGGCAGAACAGTACTGTCTTGATAGTAATCAAGGCGGAATAGTTAAAAGCCTGACCGGTCTATTTTTTCGGAGAAGTTTGCTCCCCCACCACCTTTCTCGCTCGTCTGTCTTCGTGTGAACACGAGGACAGTGCAGGCAGTGCAAAGAGCAGGACAGTGTGCGTGCGTGCGTTCCGACTTGTTTTGCTTGTCGCGTGTGGTTTGTTCACCTACTTGTTTGTTTCAATTGACTGTCCTATTTGGTATTTGAATACTGTCCTTCCAAACTGTTCTGTCCTACTGTTCTGCCTCACTGTTCTACCCTCATGTGAAACTAGCATTAGGTACACAAAATGTAAACGCTGTCAAAGTATACGTTTCCGTTCGAGTCTACAAACGTACCTGTCAGTTAGTAAATGACATTATTCATGTTTGGTATGAGCCCAGTCCTTTAGAACGCATAAGAATAAATAAAACATATTGGGCACTTAAGTATACAAACAAACACATTTGTTAATAAGTTTGACAACCAAACCTAACAAGTTTTTTAACATATTAATTATGACCAAATCGTATTAGTATAAAGATGAACAGTTTGACAGTACCAATCACTTTTAGTATAATTTATAACACAATTAGGTATTATTATATTCAAACAACTTGGGAACTAAATAAATGTGGTATGTGAAAGTTGTAAAGCTCTGAAGTGAATATTAAAATGAATATTTTATTTTTATTTTATTTTATTGAGTGAACATTGTTACCACAGCGTTTACAGAGTAACACGCAGGTATAATTTATACAGTACATAAGCCAATTACGGAAAAAACACTTTAAACCACAAACTATAAAATAACTGCATTATTCTCATATTTAGTTACAACGATTGCATTTACAGAAGCTTGCTTATGCCAATTTGTCATATTTTTATAGGAAATTGAAATTCTTATTTTCTATGAAACTTTTGCGATTATTCAAATTTTTGCACAAGGTGACTGCAGTGATGTGTTAACTGTAGTCTGCAATAGCTAATATATATATATATAATTATATATGCATATAAATAAAGTGAGTCACGTCCTTAAGATCTATCTAAGAGTTAACGAAATGAAGCAATTCAATAATTATTCTGTCGAATCAAAGTGTTTGTTACTAAACAAGCGAAGAAAACTGGGTCCTTGTAAAAACCCTGTCGGTATGCTACTAATAAATTAAAGGTGAGGCAAAATAAATTTCCCCGGAGCCGTGTTACTATTTATGGTCGTAATAAACGCGGCAAGCTTTTGTGAACACCGCCTGCTGTAAATAATTTCAATGTGAACGTTGTAATACTTGTTATTGGGGCCACGAGATTTGCTGTTTCGCGTAAACATTTCAACAAAAACTGACATGTGACAATCAAGCGTCAATCAACTTTGACAGTCGTGATCGTGAGCGATTGATGGCTGATTGACAGCCAAATTAAAATAATGAAGATATTATCGTCAATAGATTGTGTGGTTATGGAAGTTACTTATAAAACAAATAGTATCACTGCTGTGGTAGTGACATGTACGATAATACTGACCTAAAACTCATGATTATTGTAATACTTAAGGCCCCTATATACCTCAAGTGGCCACTTTTAGCACTTTTGCGAACTACTACTACAATGAACTATATTATACTGAGGTTATTGTTTGTAAATAAACTATAAGAACCTTAGCTTCATTCTGTACATGTGAATTTCCGATACATTATGTACTTAGTGAGCAATAAATTTAGTTAAAATGAGGGCGCTACTTGAGGTATATATAGGAGTCTTAAACGTTTGAAAAGGTTTATTAGAAGATATTGAATTATTTTTGCTTCACATTCATAACACCTTTGTTACATTGTAGGACCTTGCATGCTTCACTTCTTTTTAGTGTGGTATTACGTCCGTCTTTTTTTCAGGTCCGTGATTCATAAATAAAATATCTTAGTAACTTTGTAATTTTCCTACCTTTCATAATTTCTATTTTAAAAGAACCATTCTGTATTTTAAATTAAAATAGTTGCCTGGAAACAAGTTGGATTTCAAAAAGGTCATAAAATACGGCACGGCAGACTTTTGTCTAAATACAGCTAGCTGCCTTCCTGGCCCGACATCCAAGACGGTGAAACTTAAAAGGCGACAAGACTGCACTTAATGACGTCTATAATGAGTCGCTATTGTATATTTCGGCTGTCAGCTCTCTGTTTAGACGGCGCTACGGATGAGCGTTATTTATTATGGGGGAACAAAAAAATCGCAACTCTACCGTTTCCTTTGATGAGCCGCTGATTGTTCCCAGCGGTGCAAGAAGTTCGGAAACTGGGTTGTTGTTGACCTCTTAATATTTAAATTACACGACATTTAAGACTTTTGGTATGTTATGAAAATAAAGGTTTATTTATTATAAGATTTTTTTTTCTTATCATGGCGAAGTATCTTTTTTCTTATCTGTTTTACTCTATAATCATAATGTAATAATTTTATAATAGCAATATTTCTTTTAATTTTTCCATGATAATTAAGAAATTATCGCATTAAAACAGATTAAATTAGAACAAGTTGTGTTTAGCTGTTCATTTGGACCTTAACATCATGCCATAATATTATTGATGACTCTAACTAAACTAAACCACTTTAACAAAATTTTAAACCAACGACTAAAACAGCTTCAGGATTCTCCCTAAACTACTCAAATATTATTTCTAAAACTACAACACAATTAGCCAGTAGGTAATATTTTTCAAAGCAATTTGCAACAAAATGTCGTTAACCGTTTGAAGTAACCGCCTTGCAATATTTCAAGGTCTAATAACTGGGCCATTCATTAAATAAACATTGACCTTTAAAAATTTACCTAATACTGCAGAATTAAGAACAATAGCCGACTATGTGGAAAGATTGTCAATACTTGTATTTGCAATAGTTTCAAGGTACTATCAAATAGAAAAACCTAATTAGTTTTAAACGAAGCAATTTTTTCCTAACTATAGTAGAACAATCAGTTTATTTTCAGCACAAAAATAGTTACAGCGTAAACATTCATTTTAACTAATTAGCAAAAACCTTCTTTAGATAGCAGCAGATTTACGAAAACAAACGAACAGCGAAGTCGAATAAAAAACGTCCCTATTTAAAGCTAAACGGGACCCCACAGAGACAGAGGACCGAAATGAAACAAACTCGATTTCTGAATATATGTATGAAACCTCAACAAAAACACCAGTAGCCCGCAGCGCATAACAAACCGTTTAAACACGTAAACAGTCGCATACGAAACGCTCGCGCATAATAAATAACCACTTTTAACACATTTCTTAGGAAACGTTAAAACAATGTTATTTGAGGACGGCAATTTGAAAACTAGAGACTGTTAAGCAAATAAAACAAAAACTAACAATGTAGATGCAGTATAGCTAAAGAAGAATGAAGAAAATTCTATCTTAAACAGAGCTTTAATAGTAAAGTTGTCAAAGAATAAAGTTCAAAAGGTTCAAGTTATGTTAATTTCTAGCTGACAATAAACACTTTGTTCCAAGTACGTGACAAAAAATGGTAATTTTATCTTAATACTTTGTATGGGCTTTATAAATGATGGTGTTAAACGAAAGATTTTTATTGATTAAACTTATGGAGATAAATTCGATTCGATAACAATCTTCCGGTAGAAATAATGGGCGTGTTTGATAAGTATGGGCGATTAATCCTTTTTTTATTAACTTAAACTTTTAAGTTGACTAAAAAAAACAAATTGTCTTCTTTGACAATTTGTTTTTTACAATTTCACTATGGTAACTATGATACTGAAGTGACAAATCACTTTACATTTCTCATTAAAAGTTTTTAGCGCCAGTTAAAAAAGCCTGGAACGGGTGGTAGGAAAATATAGACAGTTCAAAAGTGCTTATTATTAAGTTTATTTGAATAAAGAAATTTGACTTTTGACTTTGACCTCAGTTTTGGAAAGTGTACACTTCTAAGACTACCGCGCGGTAGTATTAGAAATAAAACACTTTTTACGGATAACATCGCCTATATTATTAATTTAGGTGTTATTTTAGAATTATTTAGTTCGGATTTATTGGTTTTTGAATTCCCGACGTTTCGACACCTTTCCAGGAGGACTAAAGCAAAAAAGCTGCTCATTATTTTATGAAATTTCACAATTAAGTTAAACAATTAACTTAATCGGTTTCTTGCCATAATATTATATCTTTTATATGGGGTTACTTATTATTTTGTAAGCCTATTGTTATTGTTTCATTTGTTGCTAATGTATACAGTAACTGTAAATATTTTTTGATTGGAACCTATTCAGCAGTTTATTTATATTATTAACAACTAAATATACTCTCACACGTTTTATAATACCTATCCTATTTATTATCAGGGGTACGGATTTGATGCTTATTCTTCATGCTTCTTTTCCATTCAAAGGCCAACCTTGCCCTTAATTCAAAAGTTTATTATTCCAAACGTTTTATATTACCACTGGAACACGCATGAATACAGTATAAATAAATGGTGGCCCGCTATAAAGATGGTGATAAACAAAATTCAACCCTGTGTCTTCCCCATTTTTATTGGCAGGGGGCAATTTGAGACGATGTATTCTGCCATTTACACAGCCTTCACATTGCTATAGATTAATAAAAAAAATATCATGCTCTGACTCGTATTGCTTTCAGCATAAGTTCGAAAATCATTTGGTGGAAATTTTGGTGATGTAAATTTTTGTTTTGTATTCACGTAATTTATATTCCGGTGACGGTTTAGTGCGAGTTTACGAAATTGTTAAAGACAGATAAAAGGGCGATATTTACATTAGGGGGTGGTTTATGGGAGGTCTGAGTGTAAGGCGCTGGTACTAAAATGATAGAGCTTACGACTGAGGCTAATCATAATGGATGGCCGTTTGGTAATCTGCTATCGACCGATACATCAATTTTATTTGAAAGTTTGGATTATTCCTTTTTAAAAGTAAAAGCTTTAATAATTCGTTGTTGTTTGGCAATTAAATTGATTAGTGTTCAACCGTACTGACTATATTTTTTTATTTGGCTATATTACCATGCAATGACTCTAATTATTTCACTAAAATCTGTACAATTTCCTCCTGATTTTGAAAGGTTACAAAAATTGGATATGCAATTATGGCACAATTACCTGGCACAAGTATTACTGATACTTAAAAGGAGATCCTGAGCACTAGCTAAGATAATCATGTATATAGTTACTGAATAAATATTTTGTATTTTTTTTTTGTAATTATATCCTTAAATTTAAATCTTTGCTAAATATAAAACTTTAACACCGATAAATGTCAAGTCAGGCGTTAAACCAACACGTGACAGCATAGTGATAACTAAACACTCGCAGCCACACTCATTTTCATTGCTGAACAAATATTTTCACCGCAACTTGGGCGCTGTGCAAATAGCACAATCAACACGGCAATTAAACATTGTTATCTAAATAAAATACGTCAAATTTGTACAGTGACAGTTATGTTTGCAATGAATTAATATTTACAAATATTATGCTGTGTTGACGAACACTAAATTTTGCTGTTGTGTGATATCTTTAAAATTTGCAAGGTTACTGAATTTTTGAACATTTAGAAAAGCATTTATAAGATAATTTAGCGATATTGAGCCTTAGCAACGAAACAAGAATCACAAATTCAAAGATGTCGTTGTTTCAGATCTTTAAGAGGCATGAAGATATACATCAGGTTGTGAATTCTATCTAACTAATAATACTGAAAAGGTCACACCAATATTTTAGTCCGAAACTAAGCTGAGGTTTTACGCTGCTACACTGCTTTAATACACTAAATAAAAATGATGTGTGCTCCAACGAGGATTTGAACCTTGAACATTTGGTAGTAAATGGCAAGTATCGCAATCGAGACACTAAGTGGTCGACAAATAAAATGCATGTTCATATATAGCATAGACTTCACAAGAAAGATGTTTTAACAGAATGATTAATGACACAAAAGTGTCCTGAAGCTCAACAAATATTCCGGGGGTACAGACGAAGGCTGCAGGTGGATTAACTCTTAACAGCCGGTGATTTGTCTTGTCTGATAATAACGATAATAATGGCTCGGTGTCGTATTTGCTTTAGTTCCTTATCAAGTAGTTTTAGCTTTTAGGAAACGACCGAGCCCATAAAATATAACAGGCATCATAAGGATTAGATAACGTTTAGGAGCTCTATAACCATTGAATCACTTGTGAGAACTATGATAACAATAGATTGTTAGATAATTATGTTTTTCCCTGAACAATAGACAAATCAATACAACAAAAGAAAACTTACAGAGTGATAGCTTCATAAATATTATCATTTGTTAAAGAATTCCTTTCCACAATGATTTCGTACATACGAGGCATTTAATATTATGCAATATTTATTAAGCATTGAACAGGTTGCTCGTTGTTTAATGGACGTCTATTTGATTAAGGCCAAAATTTACCTAACTTTACCAATTTCGTGAACAAATTATCGTGTCTAAATGTTTGGCAAGCCAATATCATTTCAAGGGGGTGCCTCACACGACGCCGTTAAACCGTAGACGAGTAAAAAAAAAACACCAACATAAATAAACTCATTTTCGTTGACGTCAAGCAAACTCAAAGTGAAATTACCGAGGCTCAGGGCGACGTGTGCATGAAAAATTCATTCGGAACACAACGAAAGGGCGTTGAAGAATAATAATTTGAATAAATATTAAGGAAAGACTCGTACGGGTGACGTGACAAAAACGGGGCTCAGCCACGCGTGTTTATATGTTGTGATGTCGTAATTTGGCAGTTACATTACACTTGGCAGGGATCGCGCAACTCGATGCGACGTACCTATACGTGTACGCAAAAACGTTATTAACTTTGGAGGACACGTCGTGAAAATGTAGCTTCTTCCTCACAAGCTTCTCCTTGGAGATTAAAGACTTTAAAAAACAAGGCAGATAAGTCTCGCATGGCATTACGCATTGTTTCCGAGTCTTAACGGCTGATACCCGCGATTGCAATTCTATTCACATTTTTCCAAGGAAAGATTGGAGTTACGATTATCCTCGTTTTATGAGCCACACATCCCCTCTTCCTAGAAGGTCAGACAAAGGGGTGCTAAGTGTGCTAGCAAACACAAAAATAATAACAAAATCCCCGTGTATTTTGACAGCATAATACTCGACCGTCACAAAGGCGTCACGTCACGAGCAATCGGTTTCGGTTCCTGCCGCCCTTTGAGAAGGGTTCTAAACAAGTTTCGCAAATAATTTATTAAAAACTTTTTTGTGGCGATGCTGCATTCGGTTCACCGTGCGCTACCGTTTGACGGCTGAGCGTTGAAAGATTTCGCGCAGATTATAATTGACAAGATCTTTGTTGAGCTTAACAATGGGGACTTTGTATAAATCAGCCCATTGTGTAGGTCAAGGGATTAGCTGAAGTGGATTGCAGGCCCCCTTTTCGTGGATTTATAATTTGAGAAATGACTGATTGAATGCGGCAACTTAGCGTCATAAAAGGACGAACGTGATTCTTATTCAACTTAATACGGTTGTCGCTCGGTGGAGATTTAGGATTGAATATCTTTAGTGATATATTGTATGCATCTAAAAATTCTGGGAAGTTTTAAATTTATCTCTTGGATTATAATTGCATTCAGTGCTAGGAGATAGATAGAATTGCAGATTGTACCTACTATCTCTAATCATTGGCTTTGTATGATGTATTGATAACAGTTATTTCAATAAAGCCACTAATATCACCATTATAAAATAATATTATTCGATATCTGTGCATAATAAATTAGAATTGCCTTTGTACTATAAATAAACAACGTATTAAATCTTGGGTACTATAAACATGTAACAACCACACAGCCATAAAAATACTAAGCAGTTTTATACAACTCAAGCAAAATAAGGAAGGAAAAGTGATGTGTTAAGAATGTAATTAACTGTAATCTTTTTGTATTTATAAAGTTGTTGAAAATAAATATTGAAAGAATGGATATGGCTTGTTACGAGGAATAAAAACGTGTCAGACAACACGACAGATGGTGATTCCTTCTAGAGAGTTGTATATTATTTAGATAAGATAACAATTTAATTATTTTGTTTTGTCTGTTTCTATTTTCTCTGACTCAAATATTTAATTTCCATTCATGGATTTAATTTAGTGTGCTGATGAAATTAAAATCAGAAACGCTCAATTCCTATTTAGGATATTTAACCTCTTTCTACAATATAATCATGGAATTTAAAAAAAAAATGGATAGTGATAAATAAGTGGAAGTAATTATGCACTTTTTATTTAGTATTACACTATATAAAATATCTGCTTTGATGTACCTACTAGGTTGTTGTAGATAAAAATACGATAAATTTGATATAAATATACCTTAGAATAACGTAATTTCGTGTAAACAATTTCCTTTTGGATGTTTTAAACCCTCGAAACCACTTGTGGGTTAATTGAAGGCCCGATTGCAGGGTAAAAACGTCAAGTAGGCCACCCAGGCGGCCTGCTTCGTGGAAACAAAGGGCTACGTGCGCGGGCGCCGCGATACAGCGCGAATAACAATTTGGCTCGCCTGCTGTTGCCCGGTGTTGGAATGTCAGACTTGCTCCTGTGCGTGCACTCACTTGTGATATGAAAAAGTTTTATAAATTTTAAGTATTATGTCTCTCAGGGGGTTAAGAAACTATCATTGTCTTGTGATTTAGAATGTTGTGTTGTATTATTAAAATAAAAACTAACAAAACAAAAGGGATTTGAAAACAGCGTAGTAATTATTATTCGTGTGCTTGAAGTATTCGTAATCTTGTAAGGTTCTACTATCAAGTAAAACTAGGAAGGTTCAGAAAAAGTTTGAGGGGGACGACATCCAATCTTTTAGCAAATATCCATTAATTTATCTTCCGAACGACAATCTTAATCTAAATATTTTCGGGCTATTAAATTCACATTTTCGAGTCAATGATCAATCAGATCTGACGAGGTAAGGTTCGCTAAGAACACAACCGCATTTCAGACAGTTTATGTTAATTGTTACCGTTTATAAGGGCGTGGAAGGAGAAAAAAACACTGCGTCTTCAGCAGAAGATATTCATTCCATGTGCCGTTTATGGGAAGACAAAGGTAAAGGTCCGGTGAGATGACATCGCGGCTTTCGTCAAATGTCGCGGAATGTCACGAGAAGGATCGGCGCCCAGTGACTCTACCTAAAGCATCGACAATATTATAGTGTAGAGGTCTCGTCTAGTGGTTACTGGAAATGCTTTCATGATTTTGCTGCAAAACACCGAGGAAACATAATGTAACGAAAGCTCAGGTGTTGTTTTAGAATTATTTAGTTTTTTTTTGTTTTTAGAATTCCCGACGTTTCGACACCTTTCACGGGAGGATTGAGACACTGCAGTGTGTGAACATGCATCAAAGGGACCCAACCATTACACTAGATTCGATAAACCACAAATACTTGCCAAAGAACAAAGATTCATTCCCAGAATGCTACGCGAGGCTATTGAAATCAACAAACATTAAAATTTCAATAGAGATGATGGTTGGAGAGAGAGAGTTTAGAAGTGTATATGTAACGAAAGCTGATTATGTGTCAATGTAGAGAAATATTCTAAACTGATACATTCGTCATTTAAACCAGGCAACATCTGATGTAAGATCTGATGTATGCAACAAGATGACTATTCTATACTGTGCTTGGAAATTTCGTTTTCATCATAGATCGTATTTAATTTAGTGAACAACCTTGATTAATTTTTAAAAACTCTCATTTTTACATAAATGGATTTTTTATCCGAAATAATAGGTCTTAATTAATATTTTTTCAAAGTAATTTCCTAGTGTTAATTTATTCAGTAAATAGTTAATATCCAACGTAGAGCAAGATCTTCAATCAAGTATCTATCTGCAACACCTAAATCATCAGCCCTATAAATAGTGTATGTCGTTTGAAGTTCTAAAATTCGGAGCATTCGAGCGTCGTCAGTGCGCGTCAATCTTTACTCCGACGACGGACGACTGACGTTGATCGACAGCCGACAAACCGTCGACCGGCCGACACAGCGTCGGCGACGCTAGACATGCTAATGTCGCCGCTTACCATATAATAAGCTGCATTAACAGAGTGCGCGCCATTTACATCGAATGCCGAACCGAAATAGAATCGTCTGCGGTGACTCTAATTGGCTTTGATTTAGGGGATGAATTTGACTTTAAGATATTAAACTACTTAAATCAATAAGTAAACGAAAATAATCATAGTGCCGGTTTCACAATGTATGATAGGCACTAAAAGGGCACTAACTTCAGTTTAATTTAAAAATAGAACAGAGTGAAACAGGCCTTAAAATAATACAATTGACTTGAAAAAATATATTTTTACAAATAACTCATACAACTTGTAATTTCGACGCTCTTATTCAATCCGATATGGTCTAGTGGCTAGGATACCTGGCTCTCACCCAGGAGGCTCGGGTTCGATTCCCGGTATCGGAAAACCATTTTTGATTCGGTTTAAATAATAAAGCAACAAAATAGTTACATCTGACAAAATATTTTCTTCCACATTACAACAAAAACTATAAACCAAAGATTTTTGACACATCTATAACATTTTTACTACTTATATTTTTTTATTTAGGTTAAATAGATATAAGTACATAGCTTTTGTTATTTATTAAGGGGCTGACATGAGCCAACTAGCACCGTCCCAGTCGATTTTATTTTATATATTCTAAATAAGCCCAATTTCTTAAAAAAGGAATCAACAAGACCTTGACTGATCCCTTTTTTAAGAAATTGAACTTATTTAGAATAAATAAAATAAAATCGACTAGCGGCGCTAGTAGGCTCATGTCAGCCCCTTAACAAAAGAAAATAACTGTTTTTGAAGGCAATATTTCTCTACGCCCCGTAGGTATGTGAAATTGTGATTCACTTTATTAAAATATTTTAGTTTTTTCGCTCAATTAGCGTTTTTGGTCTTTCAGTCTAACATAAACATTAAATTAAGTGCTTTTTAAAGTGCCGTAAAAATATTTTAAGATAAAATAGTTACACAAATTTGTTTTCTGGAAAAGTTATATTATATACCTCTTCATATTGTTTTGTCACTTATTGCGGCCATGGTGCTGCTGAAAAAAAGCGCTCAATTTGCCAACACGGGCAAAACTTTCATCAACTGTAATTGTTAAAAAAACATTATTATCTTCAGCTGCTATTAAAAACCCATCACCCATCCTCAAAGGGAACAAAAGCACTACAGCAAGCAGCGTTTAAAACACCCATTTATGAAGACACCTCCAGCCCATTTCAATGTTTACCGACCGGTCAAATTTCATCTCAGTCGGCACCTTTGTGCTGTGTGTCCTCATTATGTTCAGAAAGGCCGGAATCCATGTTATTGTTATTCTATCTGTGAGGTGTGGCAGCCGTTTTTGTTTGTTCTCCATCGTAATTTATTTGGGAGCCTTTTTGTGACGTTGACGTTACGTATAATCTCTCGCTGTCAAGCCGTCGTGATGGGACTAAAATGGGGCTACAGGAATCTCTAGAGACAAGAATCGCATTGACTATGTAGGATTCCCTTCAAATACTGTGTTGAGCTGATATATTAAGTTATGTCGTTAAAAAAATAGATTTTTTAAATATTTGTTAATAAAAATACATTTTCATCTCTTGATATGCCATCAAGATAATAATAATAATATAATAATAAATTAAAGCAAAAATCTATACTTAAAATCGAACTGCCCAGATGACAAGACATTAACAGCTATAGAAACTTATTGCCAAAGATGAGCAAAAATAAAATAAACAATTCTTCGACATAATCCAAATTCTACAGTTCGATAACTCAAAAAAAGAGAACGCAATGCAAGACCTGCAGAAAAACATTATACAATACTATAACCATCATGCAAAAAAAAACAGCAATAAGCTCTCGACACTTAGATTCAAAGCGAGACTATTATTATGATGCGCTATAGCAAAAAAGAGCTTAATGAGCTTCTTTGCTTATTTAAAAGCTAGAACGAATTACATTTCCATCTCATGTCAAATTACTGAATATACCTCAATAAATCGACTCCACATCTTTTGTATTCTTTAATGTCTGACTCGGCGGCTACCGGTTTTTAGCTCGAGATTGACGGCTGTCGGCTTTGCTTACAAGCCTGCAGACTTAAATATTCCTCCGCCTTTATCGTTCCTGCTTTCTAATAAAGTATATTTTGGACTGATTCTGCAGCAATCGTTTCTTGGCGAATCCTCATCCACTGCGGCGCCGGCCGACACGGCTTGATCTCGAATATCATCCACTTATTCATTACGGGTTTCTATTCAGTTTTAATCATAATCAGTACGTTTATTACGACGACGTTAGTTGGTTTCTGGGGCCCGATCATAGATTATGACTCGTTAAGATACGTGATGTGTCATTGCGTCGTATTAGTTTGTAGTTTTACTGTGTGTAGCTGTCATTTATGGTCTTAGATATAAGAAGATTTGAATAGAAGAGTTCTAAAGACATTAATCCATCTTGTGTAGGTGGTTCGTGTCATACCTCGTTCAGAAATTATTTTTTATTCTTGTGAGATTGTTTGTAGGAAATGAATAGAATAATCAAATCAGGCATGTCTTTTATCAATACGATACATTATAAATAAAACAACTCTTAGCTAATAGCCATTTTAGAGTAGACTTTTATTATAAATCTAAGTATGTCATGTTTTAACGACTGCACATTAATTTATAAAAACAACGATTTCTTTCTTGAATACGCAATTAAATTAATTATAAGATTATACTTTTTTACACAATCTGCATGAAACATCTATATTCAACCTAAACTTAACAGGCAGTTATACAAGCAACACATAAATCACTGTTGAGAATATTTGATAAACAAAAGAAAATTGCCTAAGAAGCCTCAAGGTTTTGACTGGTGGAATTTATTATCAGAATAACTCAAAGACAATGAGGAATATTTAGA
The DNA here is from genome assembly GCA_963556745.1 of Catoptria pinella. NCBI lineage: Eukaryota > Metazoa > Arthropoda > Insecta > Lepidoptera > Crambidae > Catoptria > Catoptria pinella. The sequence goes on along the minus strand of OY750768.1, from coordinate 13,268,087 downwards.
AGTGGCGAAGACAAATTGTCCGAGGTATTGTGTGGATAAACAAGCGGTTAGATTGAGGGAGCGGAAAAATGAATGGATTCTGCCGTGAGCGACAAGCCTTGAGCGATTCCTGCAATTAATTATTGAGAAATTCCTTTATTTATAAATGTGATAAACGTGACTTACCACCGCCAATCTAATGAGTTGCCTTATCCAACTCAAGTTTGAATTCGTACACACTGCTTAATTCGTAATAAAACCCATTTATGTCTAATTCTTACCAATTAGGTGTAAATGTGGTAGTTCGAATGCTAGAAGCTAACTCATTACCTTCGAAGTTAGGCTATTTGAATAGTAATGTATGTATTTATTTAAAATGTTTATTTGATCATTGGGTTAGGCTCCTTACTGTACTTTCTTGTAAGAATACACGAATCCGCCATATAATTATAAGAGATGTCAACAAGACCACATGGCAACAAGTTGTTTTATTGTTTTCTTAATAGACTGGTAGCGACAATAAGGATCAGCTTTACAGGTTCCTGTCAAGTTTCAATAAAATTACTTGTCAATATTTTGAAATTCAGCTAGATATCCACCGTCATCATCTAGTTATTCTGATTTTAATGACATTAATTTATTTATTTATAGATACAACAAAATAATAAAAAATCTTCAAATAAGGACACAACTTAAAATTAAGGATACAGATTCAATTAACTATGTAAATAGCAATTTTAATTAATCAACATATCAAATTTAGATAAGATGCCATGGAGTCGAATAACAGTTTCATATTCACAAAGACGTTAATGCTAATACACTCGAATAAATTGTTAAAAACTGCAAATTTTATTATCATACGGAAGTAATAAAATACCCCAATAGATGTTATTTATTATAATGAATTCGGATATGTGTATTTATTATCAACAATGCTTCTTTAGACTTTATTATTATTTTATTCTAATTTGTACATACTATGCTTTCACTCATTTTGCGATGCCTACATATGAGTTGAAGTGATACTGTGTTAATTCGATTGTTATCTTTTGTGGACAATTTCTAGACGAAAAATAATCAAATGGCGAAAAAAAAGTTAAACAGCAAGACAAAAAACAAACAGGTACATTAACACTTTCTATATTTGAACGTGCTTAAATCTATAAAGGTATTTTATTAATGGAGAATAGATTTTAAAATATAATATTATTGTAGTAAATGTAATTATAAGTTTACATTCCATCGTCGTGAGTTCAAGTAAAGACGACCTCCGATTTAGTATGACAACCTCTGTGGTCGAGTTTTCAAGCTGATTTCCATGGCACAAGTGCTTTAGCTACTTACTTTGGAATCAGAGCAATGTATGTCAAATATTTATTTATTAATTATTAATATGAAATATTGTTTGATGTGTGAAATTGCAAGAAAGACAACTATATTTCTGTCATTATTTATTATTTCAACGACTCGATGTTTATCATGTCAAAAAAATATTAAGTTGATTTAACTTAAACCAAGTCACGTTGTGTGAAATTATTCATTGCTAACTTATAAACAAGACTAGACAGAAAAAGCGTTAAAGCAAAAATCGTTCTTCATTTAGAGTGGTTCTAATAACATACCATCAACTTTAACACACGCTGTCTCATAAATAACAACGCCGCAACTAATGAAAACCATTACAAACTGTAGAACATGATGGATGTTAAAAAACACTGCAATTACACAGTCAATGGTAGAAAAACCAAAGTAGGTTTTAATACATACTTGTATTAACGTTCGACAGACACAATAAGTTTATGAAGCAAAGAGAGCGGGCGTATTGTGGATGAACAAAAGGAGATAGATGAAACAAACGATGCTAATTATTCATCATTAGGAGCAATCGCGGCCTCAGCAGATGATGTATGGGGCCTTGGTGTCATCCATCACGCGCAGCCTTTTGTTCCGCTAACTGACTGGGATGTCGGGGACTTGTAAATATGAGGATGGGAGATTAATGTAATAACGTTACTAATTAATGTTGCCAGAGATTTCGGGATGCTGATGGACGTTGCTCGTGCTGCTCTCAATTACTCATCACGTTATTGCTTTGAGTAATTAATAATGTGTCATACAACCTCTTCACACGCGTCTGTAAAAGTAAATATTTAAACAAAAGTTTCCAGCAAGGTTTTCATAACTATTACGATAAAAGATACTTAAATAAAAAAGTTATCTTAAAAAACTGACAACTCGATTTAAAAGTAAGTACTTTATCGAATATAACCCAACAAAAAGTAGGAACAACATAAAAACAAACATTCGCATAGCAGCTGTCAACTTATCCCAAACACGACGTGAGACATAACTAGTTATAATGATTTAACACAAAAAACTTACAAAACAGCTCGTTACGTTACCCTCATCAAAAACTGTCCAATTAATTGACAGCTCATATAACTGACATGAATGTCAGGTGATTTGAATTAAAAATAAAATTAATTATACAATCAATCAGACGACATGTCAGGGCCGCAAAAGGTGTTGCTTTTCGCGCTGCAAAATGCCAATCAACGTACAAAATGCTCACCCAAGCGTCACGACGACGTTCATAAAATTAAATGGTAAAAGGCCTTCTTTAGCGGAAAGCGTATCAGGAAATTAAACTTTAACCTCTCTTTTATAAATACGTTTATCGTTAGATGTTTTCCCATCAGTTAAGGCTTGGCTATCGTTACTCTTGTCGGTAGTTTAACAGCCCGATTCGCCACACTTTAATCGAGCGGGTCGCTCAATAAACTGAACTCATTCAAGGTGAGAACGGCTCGAGTCAAAAGCCGGGCCTTACAAGAGGACATTTTTATGTTCCCCTGTTATTTCACGCGCATTTAACGTTAATTCGCGCATTTCTTGTCTTTTACTGTGAGCGTTTTAATTTTCACCATCGGAAATCAGTTTCGGATTTATGTCAGTGCATGTTTAATGCCAGCAATCGTAAAGTTTACGATTGCGAAACGAAAAAAACGAATTGAGAAATAAAATATGTTCTTTTCATTTAAGGCAAAGTTATTTATTATTATGTATGATTAAGAGATTTTCAGCTAGAGAATTTCATAAGTTTTGAACGAATTTATAGAGCTTTTCTTGAATTTTAAAACTTAAACGTGGGAATAATAAACAATATTTATATGACTAAAATGATTATTATTTTCGCCTGATATTATAGGTATAGTTTTGCATTCGCATTTAATTGCACTATATCTTTGCATGCATGTAAATGGTAAAGGTACGACATAAGTAGTTTTCTTAATGTTATTGAACATAAAGACCGGAGTCCCATTACCTAAACATTTCATTATCTCTTGAGAAATATATTTTATAATACATGTAAGTTCAACACTAAGCTGGTGAAAGTATTTTATGTTAGACATAAGTAAACACACTCACATTTGAATTTAAATCGGATCTCAGCGTCAAAGTCATCGATTATATAAATTAATATTGAATTTTTTATTGCCTGATTATCATACACATAATGAGCATCATTAGCAAAAATTTAAAGTTATTAAGCACTTTGAATTCTTTACAAACGGTGCTTATGAATTTTTAACCTCTCCTCTTGTTTTGACTTTGGTTTGTCTAAAACTCTTCTAAAAAGCTCTGGTATCTATTCCATTATTCATTGATACCGCTTTCTTGTCGGTCGATTCTCACCGGTATCAGTCGATCTGAATCGATTTACACTAGTTAGAGATCAGAAAAGTAGCCGCCGGGTCCGAGTAATGGACAAATTTGTTCTCGATACAGCAACTAGCAAGACTATTCCAAAATGTTTTTACTAACACTTTGTGGGTTTTTGTTCGTCTCACCGCTTTTTGTGGCAACTGTGCTGGATTGTTAAAAGTTTTCTCACAATTTTCTTAACATTTTATAGCCCGTCTTAGATTTTCAACAGTATTATTAAGTGGGTCGGAATTTGTATTTAAAATTCCTTGCTTTAATCAAACAGTTATTGATACAGTAAGACAAAAAATACACTTTGCTCTAAACTCTAAAGTGTCACAACGGAAAATTCTTTTTAACTATAATCTGCATTAATAATATCGATTCTTTAATATTCGATTTAAAACATATCGAGATGAACCATGTTACTATCTTTTCCACTATTTAATGATATAATTTAGTAAATAGTACCTAGCATTTATTAGTTACTTCTTGCAAGAATAGTGTATGTAAAAATAGGACAATCAACGTCTTGTGAAAGAATTTTATTGTTTTGTAGTTAATAATGGTAATCCAAAATTAATTTTTGTTGGCTATTTATATACTATCTACTTAGGTTTATTTTTAAATGAGCCAAAGAAACTACCAAACTTTTATGCATATTGTAAAATATTCCCTGGGAACCACTCTCTTTAAATTTAGTGTGGCTATTTTTAATGTTGCTTTCCTTTAAACGCTGTTTTGATCGTTTATGTTACATATTTTGAAATACTGTTAGGTTCGGTATGTTTTCTTTCACTTTAAAATGTATGGAATTTATTTCATACTATTTAGGTAACTTCAGTATCTAGACAATAGATTTAGGTATATTATTAATAGTCTGTAGTTGCAGACCAATTTTTACTTAGAAATTGTCTTGGGTTATTTTCAATTACAAACCAAAACCGCACAATTCTGGTTTCCACACAAGTTACAAAACAACTGTGAACACCAGCAATGCTTAAAGCTGGGCAGGTTATGAAAATAGTGACGTGTTTGTTAATTTTGTTCTTACTAATTATACCCCTAGAATTGAATATGTTAATTATTCTGACTGAAGATGTCAATCATATTGATGAAGGGCTATATTATGGTCTGGCAGAACAAAAGATTATGTCATTTTTACATTTTTATTCTGTTCAAATGTTTATGTATTAGATAATTTTTGTTTTGTTTTTCTATGTATGGAATTAATAACTAACAGTATTCTCTGTTATAGCTATAAGAACACCGTTCACTAGCGAATCGTAAAGAGTTTCTTGTGCAATGTTTACTAAATTAATAGTCATCACAACTTCATTTTGTAGTTAATTAGAAGTTGCATGCGTTGTGAATGTTAATTAATCATACTAATGTAATAACATTTTTTTTTTTATCTACTACGACCAGTTTTGTTTTAAGTTTCAAAATAACGAGATCTAACCGTGTGAAGGATTTAGTGCAGTAGTTTATTCAAATTACTTTTGGCAATCAACATTAACATTTAGTCACTTTCTAATTAATTATTTGAGATTTATTACGTCCAGATTTATGAATCATTCAATCATTAGCATTACGAAAGAAAAAGTATTGAATCTGTTTTTTTTCTTTATGTCCTCTCCGATATATGTACTAATATAATAATAATAATAAGTCTTTTATTTCAGACAAAAAAGTAGTCCATAGAGTGTTAGTAACAATGAGCCTTAAAAAACTATGTTAGTAAAAGTAAAAGTAGCCAGGAACGTAGCACATACTGCGTTCTACATACGCGCAGGTGGCTTTGCATGCAGACGCAACCAGTGTGCTAGCAGCGGAGAGTCCCATCGATCAATCACTGCCCTCAGGATGCTGTTGGGACTACTACGTGCTCTGCTTAGCAATGCCTCACAGCGTTTCCTGATTATGGCATGAAAACCATCAACATGTGTCTCTGCGAACATATTGGAAGCACTACAAAACCTAGGCAATCCCAGCAGCACCCTAAAGGCATTGTTGTACTGGACTCGCAGTGCGCTGTAAGCCCTCTGCGTATAACTGACCCACAGGCTACACGTGTAGAAAGACTGGCAATATGCTTTGAAGAGTGTGATTTTAACTTCTTTGGTACAGCGTGCAAACCTGCGGGCCAGCATGTTACATCGAACTGCCAGCGCCCTGCGTTCCCTATCTATGTCGACAATATCACTTAAATTATCAGTGACCCAGTGGCCTAGGTACTTATATTGTGACACTCTCTTTAAACATTTATTACACAGTTTCACAGGTAAATCGTAATCAATACATTTTGTGCCAGCTTTAAAAATCATGTACTCACTTTTACTTGCGTTATACCGAAGCCCGTGGGCCTCCGCAAAACGCTCACAAATATTTAACAACTTCCTCAAACCACCCATTGAGGGGCTCAGAAGCACCATATCATCAGCATAACTGATATTATTTATGCAGACTCCGTCTATATGACAACCTACACCAGTGCTAGTGAGCTCCTCAATGAGCGCATTTATGTAAAGGTTAAACAGACGTGGCGAGGTTATCCCGCCCTTTTTTTTTTTTTTTTTTTTTTTTTTTTTGTATCAAGAGGAGAATGCAATCTTTACGCATACCAAACGGCATGTTGGGGTCGGTCACCCCCCAGGTTATTACCTGGGGCATGTTCCTCGCCGCGCCCAGCCCTCCCGCCAAGCCTAATAGGCTTCGCGTCAGGGCTGGGTGGTTCTAACCCCTGCCCTAGTGGCAGGGGGAGGAAGCATTTTTCCGGCCTCCCATAAGGCTACCCACTCATGGTGGGCGGGCCAGATGGGGGGACGGGAAAATGCACCACTACCAACTAAACTCCTCTCGAAGACCTGCGCCTTTCCACCGGGTCTGTGGGATCGCGATTGCACGCACCACGTGACCCGGGGATGGTGACCCGTAAGGGTTCCACCTTATGGGGGGCAGAGGGCCTTACTGCGCCCCCCCTTGCAGCTAGGGGAGAGCAAGTCGCGCACGTTGGCGTCTCGTTCTCCCCCGCCGCGCACGTCGGAGTTGGCTCGCTGTGACGTCCGCCTCGCGAACCCTCTCCGCGGCCTCCTTCTGCGAGATGACGTCCTCGCAGAAGGAGACCACGGCCTGCCATCCCTCCCTGCTTCGCAGCATCGCAACTGTGATGCTGGGAAGCGAGAGGTCTGGCCCAACCACAGCGACCAACTCCTGGCGCTGCACCGCCCACGCCGAACACTCTTCGAGTGTATGGCGTGCCGTGTCCCTGGGTGCGTCACAATGGTGACAAACCTGGGACTCCTCCCTCTGTATCTGACACAGGTACCTTCCGAAACATCCGTGTCCGGAAAGTACCTGTGTCAGACGATACGTCAATGCCCCATGTGCTCGGGCCTTCCAATCCTTGAGGACCGGACGGATTGCCTCCACCGTCCTTTGTCCATATGCCGGAGCCTCCAGCAGGCGCTTCCACTCCTCCATGCATTGCTCCTCGGCAACCTGCCGTGCACTTGCCCTTTCCTCAGGAGCGAGGCCGTCACCCCTCGCCCTTACCTCTCTCCTCTGGTGGTACAGCTCAGAGAGCATTCGGGCCTCCAACTCCCACGGGGGAGTACCAGCAAGGACGCAGGCAGCAGTCCCTGAGACTGTGCGGTAGCCCCGTATAATTCTTGCGGCCACAACTCGCTGCGGCCGCCGAAGAGCAGCCTTGTTTTTCTCGTTGAGAGAATCAGCCCACACGGGGGCCCCGTACATAGCCATGCTACGGATGACCCCCGCGTACAATCTCCTGCAACTTGGGTTTGGTCCCCCCACATTAGGCAATAGTCGTCCAAGCGAGGCCGCTGCGCCCACCAGTCTGGGAGCCAGCTGCTGGAAATGAGCTTCGAACCTCCAACGCCCATCCAGCAACAGCCCCAGATACTTCATCGTCGGGCGCAGCTTAACCACTACCCCGTCGATGACCATGTCTGCACCTGGCGGAGGCCCCTGCCTCGGCCCATGAAAGAGGATGGCCTGGGTTTTTTCCACTGCAACTTCCAGGCCCAGAGCCCGAATGCGCCCGATGACGTATTCCGCCCCAACTCTTGCAAGGCGCCTCGCCTCTGCGAAGTCCTTCCCTCGGGTGGTGATAAGCGTGTCATCCGCATAGCAGATGACATCCATCCGAGGGGGGAGAGTGCCACGAAGCGCCCAATCATAACCGAGGTTCCACAGTAGTGGCCCCAGGACCGACCCCTGCGGAACCCCACACTCCATGCGGCGAATCTTCACCTGCCCGTCTGGGGCGAGGAAAACAACCTCCCTCTCGTCCAGGTAGTTTTCAATCAGGCGGACCAGATAGGGGGGAACCCCATGGTGCCTGAGTGCATCCCGTACAACGCTGTATGGCAGAGAGTTGAACGCATTCTTGATATCAAGAGATACCGCGACAACCCTCTGCCCCCGATCCACTGCCGCTCGCGTCAGCTCCTTGAGCTTAAGCAAGGCATCGATGGTCGATCTCTGCCTCCGAAAGCCGTACTGGCGATCCGACAAATTCGGCCCTGTCGAGTCCAAATGCTGGATGATGCGGTCGGCAATGATGCGTTCCAGCATCTTGCCGAGCTCATCCAGGAGGACGATGGGCCGATACGCCGACGGAGAGTCCGCTGGTCTGTCGTCTTTCCTGAGGAGGCAGAGTCTTCCTCTTTTCCACTCCTTGGGAAATTGCCCCGTTTGAAGACAGGCGGTAAACAATTCCCGGATGTGCTCGCCCATGTGTTTCATAGCGCCGGGCAGAACCTTTCCCGGAATGCCGTCAGGTCCCGGCGCCTTCTTTTTAGAACGGAGGCGCTCTGTCACGTACGCGAGCTCATCTTCTGTGACGGGAAAGAAGCCCCGCGCCGGGTCAGGCTCGTCAGGCGTTGGGCCCACAACAGGGGGCACTACAGGGGGAGAAGCGGGGAAAAGACCCTCCACCACCCGCATTAGGAGCTCCTGATTCATCGCCTCGGTGGGAGGCGCCTGGTTCCGAAGCTTGCTCCTTACCATTCTATACGGACGCCCCCACGGGTCCCTGTCCAGGTCCTCGAGGAACTCATCCCAGGTGGCTGATTTCGACCTGCAGATGGCCTCTGTAAGGGCCTCTTTCACTTCCTCAAAGGAGCGACGGAGTTGGGATTCCTCCCCATGGTCCCGTCTTGCCCTTCGCCGTGAGCGTTGGTAAGCCCTTCTGGCTTCTAGGCAGGCATCTCTGAGGGAGGAAATCTCCTCCGTCCACCAATACACACATTTTTTGTGAGGGAGGCCCTTAACTCTTGGCATGGCCGCATCACAGACTGCCGTTAGGGATGCAGTCAGCCGCCTGGCACGTTCCTCTACCCCCTCCTCCTCAACGTGGCTCCCCACGAGGTTCCACGCCTCGATCAACGCAGCCTCCTCTGCCAGCTCCCGATCCAGCTTAGTGGTTGCCCAACGAGGAAAACGGCGCTGCGACTCCCCGGGGCGAAGTGGACGGTTCCCGTCCGGGGCGGCCACGATCTTAAAATAAATATGATCGTGGTCCGAGAGGGTAAGCACGTCTTTGAGGACGTGCCATTGCTGTACCCGTGCCGCCAACGCAGGGGTGGCGAACGTCAGGTCGACAATGGACCCGCCGTTCCCCCTGACGCAGGTGAATGCCCGACCCCGGTTGCATAGCACCAACCCCGCTGCCACCGCCCACTCAAAGACCTCAACGCCCTTAGGGGAGTCGCGGCGCTCGCCCCAGGCCGTATGGTGGGCGTTGAAGTCGCCTAAAACCAGCAGCTGTGCCGGGGCGAGACGCCCCACCACGCCACTCAACTCGTTGAGCCACTGCACTAGCTCTCGAATGCCCCGGTTGGGGGAGAAGTACACACCCAAAAGTGTCAATTCTCCCCAGGTGGCCGCCACATAGCCCGGTCCCCTCTCTTTAACCGAGAGGGGGGGGGAGTAGGCGGCAGAATACGGGGCCATGATGGCGACAGAGTTGTTGACGTCGCCCGCCCAGTTAGGTCGCTGGGGGACCGAATACGGCTCCGCCATGACCGCAAGGTTTGTACCAGACTCTGCTGCATATTGCAGGAAGAGATCCTGCGCAGCAGCACAGTGGTTTAAATTCCCCTGAAGGAGGTTAAGGTGTCTATACATTACGAAGACATGTGCTCAACCTCCTCAACCTCCCTCAGAGCTGCTGGACTCGTCACCCGCCGTACCGGTGCCCTGGTTATGGGGGGGATCCTCGCTCTCACCGCAGGGGGATGACATTTGTTCCCCCCCAGGATGTGATTGGCTGGCATTTTGGCCGCCTTGCATACGGCACAGCTTGGTTCGGCACTGCACTCATGAGCCTTGTGCCCCTTCCTTCCACATCTGTAACAGATGTCACTAAGGTCCGTGTCGCATCTGCACAGTGTTCTGGTATGCCCTGGAACCATGCACTTAAAGCACCGGAGCGGAAGAGCCTCCAGTGCTTTGATAGATGCGGACACCCATCCAACCGTTAGACGCCCTGACTCGGACAGGACCTTAGCCGCAGCGATGGGGCACTTGACAAGTGCCGACCCTAAACCTCCTGGGCCAGCCCTGATCATACCGACACGAACGTGTTCAGGGGGGCATCCTCCCGTACTGGCGACAGCCGAACGAAGCTCCTCTGGCGTAACGGAGTCATCAAGCCCGGAGACACGCATGTCTGCTGTCTTCACGGGTCTTGTGACTTGCGCCGACTCCCCCAAGGTCTCCCTGAGCTTAGAGGCCAGTAGATCTGCCTTGTCTCCGCTTGTGGCTCCAGGGATCTCAAACACGCGGGACCCCGTAGCTGAGATTTTAACTTTCATCCCCTGGATGCCCATCTCCGCTAAATTAACTGCCTTTTTGGCCTTCGCTATAGTGTCAGCATATGTGACCCCCTTCTTCTCCTGCTCGGGAGAAATCGATAGGATTACGGCTGTCGTCTTTGGCGACGACAGCTTCGGCTTCTTAGGTCCCACCGGCTTGGCAGGCTGCGGCTTAGCCGTTTTGGGGGTCTTCAAGGGATGAGCGGTTGGGACAGATGTCCCAGCGACTGCAATCGGCTTAATTGGGCGACCATTTTTGCCCATTGTGGTCCAGGGAGCCTCCGACGCTGCAGCTGTCGCCGCATAGGAGGGGCGAGGCTGGCCTTCGCCCAAAGTTAGTCTCGGCTGGGGCGCTGATTTTGCCTGCTGAGCAGCAGTTGCTGCCGCCTTCTTTTTGTCTCCCGCAAGTGGGGGACGCAATATGGGCGCCGGTGGTAGGCGCATCTCCAGGCCTTCAATTCTAGCGTTCAACATGTTGGCGAACCTAGTCATGAGTGAACTCTCCAGTACCGCCATCCACTCCGGAACTTCCGGGTTGGCGGGGGGCGGCATTTTGGACGGAGGACTCACCTCCTGCTCGACTTCCTCAATCTGGCTCCTAGGAGACACACGATTGCGCTGTGCCTCCTGTGAGCACTTTTCTTCAAATGCCCGCTTAAGTGCTAGCAGCTCGAACTGGAGGTAGTTCACTTGCTCCTCCAGTCTTTTATTATCCGCCTTCAAGCGACGAGTTTCTTCGGTGGACGACATACCGATTAATTCGGTGACCACCGCTTTGATTCCCGCCGCTGCCTCCCTGACATCATTCTTATATTCCCGCTTCAGATTTCCTGATTGGGAAACAACCCGTTGAAGCTTCTCGGTAAATCGCTCCACTTCCTGTTGCATGCGCACAGATGACCTACCCGATGCCTTCATAGAGGCTGGACCCATTGGGAACTCATCTCTGTTCTGGGAGCAACCCGGAGACGGGGGGCGTTCAGGATCCTGATCCGATCCTTTCCCTTTTCCTCGGTTTCTACTCTTTTTCCCCTTTACCACTCCTAATCCAGCAGTTTTTTCCACCGCATTCTTTCCTTTAGCTTTTTCCCTAGCCTCTTCCTTTTCTACTTCTCTTATAATTTCCTCCAAATTATCTTGTTCACGGCCTTCCTGCGTGTTACGCTTACGCATGGCAGCGTGACCAGCGAACTTTCCGGATCCGTGGGCTCTACCCCTAATCCCGGCGTTGCTCAGACCAGCCTTGCTGTTCGCTGAAAAAGGTTTGTCTATGCCATCTTCAGACCCACCCGATTCAGCAAATGAACCCTCCAATGGACGTTTTCTAGATGCCGGCAAGGCTTCCTCCGTGTCGAATTCCATCCCATCGACGTCCTCCCACATCACGGGAGAGCCCGTGCTTGAGTCACTGTCAAAGTGAGTCTGTTCGTCCCCATACATTATGGTGGGTTCCATGGGAATCCTCACCCCGCTTGGATCATCAGGAGACACAGCTGTGTGCCCCTGGGACATCAAACGACATGATGGATCAGAACTCGGAACGGCGTCCCCACCGACGCCCACCGTGCTCTTCGTCAAGTTCGACCTAGAACGGTCAAGTTTAAATTCGGCGCAGTTTATACCCGGACCCAGCGCTTTGTCCATAAGGCAGTTGTTGCTCCCCCCAGAATACGAGGAGCGGCCAGACAACGAGTTGTCTGGGAGGGATTCTCCAGCCGCGGGGCGGCTGGTACCCTCCTGGGGTAAATTCTTTTTGCAACTGTCCATTTCATATGGATTTTAAGCCTCTTTTAGACGGGATAGGCTCCCCTTGGTTTTTATAGTGGTGTCCTTCCACGCAGCCCCCACTAAAAGTGGCGGCCTCCAGTCCCGCACCACGTGCGGGATTCCGGCTCTCCTGGAACCACGTCCCCAGGGACCGCTGGGCCTACGAAAGGCCCCCACCACTCTGACCCGCGCCGCCGCTACTCGGAATATGTCCAAGACGCCGGCCGGGTTCCGCCTCGCCAGACTATTCGCCACCACCGCAACAGAGCGGTGGCGCCCAGAGTGCACCACGAGGAGGTTGTCTGGCACGCACCCCGAGGTTATCCCGCCCTGCCTCACCCCACACTCAAGCTTGTACACGTCAGAATATGCACTCGCCCATCGAACACTATTTCTCTGATTATCATACCAGTACCTAAACAACGATATATATTCCTCAGAAAGACTGGTTTCTTGTTGTAGTTTTTCCCATAAAATACTGTATGATACCAGATCAAAAGCCTTGGAAAGGTCTAGATAACAAGCGTAGACCGGCGTTTTACGAGCTGAATAGTATTGCACAGTCTGCTTGAGGCACAGAATTGCACTTTCCGTTGATAGTCCAGGTTTGAAACCAAACTGTGCGTCATGCAGTTGCAGATGTTTACTTAAGCACCTATCAAGCAGACTGTCCAACACTTTCGCAATGATAGTGGCTAAGGAAATTGGCCTATAATTTGACAAATCAGATACGTCTCCTGTCTTATTTTTTACAATAGGGGAATTTACAATATGGGAAGTCCAAAAATTTTAAGCGTATTTCGTCCTATGAAATCTTAAAGAAATAGGTTCAATAATGTCTTATCAAGGGTATCCTTACTATTGTATGTACTACTGAAACTTTGCTTTATAATTTTATTCTAACCATGTTATAGTTAGAGATAGCGTAATATGCACACTGCTATGAGAACCCGCCCCCGCATCTTATTCCCGGATCCATTCTCAAGCCGCTCATTAGAAGCCGATCCGATCACAATCTCCCCCGTACCCGATACCCCACGAATTAAATCATCAGGCGTGTAATCCAAACGAGCGGCAGCGTCCGACGCGTCGGGCTCCGTGAGCTGGCCTGTCAGACTACCTGTCAACCCACCTGTCAAAATTGTGAAGCATACACTGGACAAGCTTTCGACGATTAGGCGTAGGTAAGCAGAAGGGTCATCTAGTTATCGATCCCTGGGTTGATCAGTCTTTCATATAGGTACTTACAATTGTTTAAACGTCCATCGTACTTACAAAATTTGTTGTAATGAAAAATCTGCCCGTTTATTTTGACTATTTTTGACAGTTATTTACGTCAAGTTAGGAATGCATTATTCGATTCTATTCCCGCTGTCCCCCACCTTTATCCACCATTTTTTTATACATTTCTTCCCGATATTCACCGAATTAGTTTTAAAATTATTTGAAATAGTGTATTTGTCTTGACATTTTTCTAACGAACTTCTAAATATTCATGCGGTGATAATTTAAAATTATTTTGTGTCAAATTTTTTACTCTATGTAGACTGACTTATGGCTAATGAATGACAAAATGGACCTTCTATTTAAGTCTGTTCTATGACAACATAGTATAATCCGTGAAATTGGAAACTAGAGATAGTTATCACTCTTCACGTTTTTTTACACTGTGACCTTCTTTGTGCGTGTCTGCTCTAATTAGTTTTTTCATGTCATTTCTTTCGACGTGTGAACGCGATCATTGCTTACCATGCGTAATGTAATGTATAATAGTATTTAAAGTTACCAAAATTGCTGTGCATAACGCACCTTTTTTATAGTAATTTATTGTTTTTGGTTAAAATCTGTCACGTTTGACGTCGGCGTTTTCTTTGTGTTTTTGCTTTGGTGGTCATAATTTGTGCTTTAAATGTTTTGTTTTGTTGCCTGGTTATAATACATTTATTTCCATTACCTAGCCATCTTTTAATTAACCAGCATACAACTAATCATTCACAATTGCTTAGCATTTATTTCTAGCTAAATGCTTGACAATAGTACCTAGGTAATTAAAAAAAACTTATAAATACTAATTTTGTCATTGAGTATGATGAAACTTGTACATTTTTCAGTAAATTGGCATTTAATGGATCACTTTTCACTTGCTTGGTATTTTTTTATTTTCTTATCAAAATATAAGTAATAAGTGTAACTATATTCGTATTTAGTACTTACTTGATAGTATGAGCAGCTTTTCATATCTACTTGTATTTACTTCCTTATTACAGACACATAGCCACAGACACATTTTTTTCGTAACATTAATGTCATATAACGAATTAAGCGGTCTTAATAACTTGATTATGAGTGCCGGCGCATGTAATTTAATATGACATGAGCTGGCGGCGGCCGCATTCTGTCAAATCGAACTGTCAAACGGACTGTCAGTGTGACTTTGAAGGGCGACAGCTGGCGTGACTGGCCAGTCGAGGGTTAGAGATAATTAGCATATTGACACCTTCTGGTAATGTATTCTATTGTTAACATTGTTTATGTTTTTATGTAGGTAATACATTAAAATTAGGGGCCTACACACAATTTTGGATCTTAAAAGTAACTCTTTTATATTCATTATGCAATTTAATGCCTCTCCGTTAAGCTCTTTGGATGTTAGATTTTTCTTGTTTCGTTGCATTATGATGACATAAGTAAAGGTGACAGAAGGATTCATTTGTATAGATTTCGAATATTTAATGTTTAATTTAACATTAGTTATTTAATATT
Organism: Catoptria pinella; assembly: GCA_963556745.1. Lineage (NCBI taxonomy): Eukaryota > Metazoa > Arthropoda > Insecta > Lepidoptera > Crambidae > Catoptria > Catoptria pinella. Next base: position 13,253,028 of record OY750768.1, on the reverse strand, counting down.
AATATTTTAATTTATGTTTCGAAAGTAATAATATAAAAAACCCTTGCGTAAAATAAGAGCATTAAAGGGTATTGATAATAACATTTAAGGCGCACTAAAATATTAGTATGTGATGATTATTGTAAATAACATTTAAAAGTTAGCTAGCTAGCCTTTGTAAAGTTATATATTTTAGATTTATTCTACCGATACCCGATCACTTCCCTTTTCTCGTAAAATTTTTAAACTGACTTCTAGTGATGAGAAATGGTCTAAGATAGGTATAGTAACATATTTTTGTGCTCCGTCAAATCTGAATATAAATTACCTGACACACCGGAGCGACACCTAACGGCAACTGTCACGACCGATCCGCGGCGCGCGAGGTAACGAGCCAATTTTTGAAGCCCTCAGTGCGTGCTGCAATGACAGCCCACTTAGAAGATTCAAATGTATCGATAAAAAAATTCAAGCTTACTCAGAAATACAAGTATCTAATCTGCAATGTTTAATGTCGTTCTTTTGAGATTCACTTTTATAGAATGGTCGAATTTTTTTACACGTCTGCCCATGTTTTAGTGTCGCATTTAGTCACTCTGACGGGAAACGAATCCGCGTGTCTCACGTCTTTCCCTATCTCAGCTTAGACTAAGACTGCAGCGAACAACGATGCTCTTTTTCTTTTCAGCATATTTTTATTACCGAATTCATCAAAATTTAGTAACAAGAGTTGACGCTACAATAGGATCTATATAAATACACAAATACTCGTGACCATAGTAGGTACAGTGAACGGCCCGCTGGGCTTCCACGACAACAGGGTAATCATATTCAATCAATTTTTATACTTAAATTACAGTGATTTTAAGGTTCAAATTAAATTGCAGATTTTTGAGAGTTTTATATAACCTGACGTGCTGCTTACTGTAAAGGTAACGAAAAAGTTTATAAAGACCTATCTTAAATAGGTACTTGAGATATTTTTCAATTGGTAAGTGCTTATATTTAAACGATAAAAAATATCAAGACTAATCAGTAATCCATATTGTTTTCCCAACCACTAACGTATCGATATTATACAGCGCGTCCCTAGATGACGTGACATGAAGTGACAGCGGCTGTCACGGTGACACGGAGGCCATCACGCGTACGGGATCGTATGTGAATTATTGTGCGAGAAGGGTGGTCAGTGACGCGATGACGTGATGCGTGGTGGATTAACATGCGTAAAAATATGGATAGTGACACGCACGATGTCATTAAAGGTAAGTTTGCATAAGCGTTTAGTTTGCATTTAATCGGTTTTTTTTTCTTTTTAATGCCTTTAAGACGTTTTGGTGGGCTACTATCTTTTCTTAACGGCAATATAGCGATTTTGACTGGACGCATGCATCCGGGCTGACGCGGAAAGGTACTGAACTAAAGCTGTAGACCTGATAAGTACAATATTTTTTGATAATGACGAAGATGAGCCGTTGTTAGAGTTTCGCATACAATCTGTCTTTCTTATTTTTTCAATAAACAGTTGAAAACGATGTCATAATGAATTTGTAGAAACAATTTTTAAATACGAGAGAAATGTTGACATTAATTTATTACATACAAAATAGGAGTTTTACAATTGGAAAATGTTGACGTCCGTCATTGTCAGAAACACAGATGCCATTGTTCTTTGTTTAATTTCTAGCTGTCAACTTATCTGGCGTAGTTTGAATATTTTGACAGTTCGAGTCGTGACGGACGACCGTGAGAACGACGAGGCTTCAACGACAAGCATAATAAAATTTTCGGTCGGCGCCATCGCAACGACGCAGTTTGCTTAAAGCACAGAATATATCATAGTATTAAACGTACTTAAAGCTCCGACCAAACCTGCGCGTCAGCGAAGCGGGACGCGGGACTCGAAGCAAGGGCGTCCAGAATTCGAAAAAAAACCATCCCGCGTTGTGCAATGCTATGGTACTCCCTAACTAAACGACCAAGCAAAGCTTGAGAAGCCCGTAAACGTGACGTAAATATTTCTGCTTGTCAAGCCGTATACAGGCTTGATCGTTTATGGAGTCAAAAACGGCTTGAGAAGCCGAAAAATTTACGTGCCTGACAAGGCATGCTTGATCGTTTGGTTGAGGGTAAATAATGTTTACTAGGGCAGCGCCTGCCGCGCGATTGACGCTCCCGCCCGCTTCGCAGACGCTTTAGTCGCGCAAGTATGGCCGGAGCTTTACATACGGTTGAGATTACCTTTTGTCTTTACGAGACGTTAGTTGATCACACTTTTACTGACTTTACCACTAAAGTCTTCTTCTGTTTCAATGGAGGCTCAATAATTTGACAAAACATAATTAAAAAAGGGATAAACAGATCAGTCAGACAACTTTATTAGCCTCACATTTAGCATGTAGTGATATCAGCCAATGTGGCAGATTACATGTACGATACTTTGGCAGTACCAGCCAGTTCTCGCATCCTCCAACAGTACAGTATCCTAAAAAAACAAACATTATTGCTTGGTAGAGCCAGCTTCTATACCAAAAAAAATTTCACATAGAAACATATAACTGACTTGACTGACGCTTCTGAAATTCGTGTTATTCAACTCGCTGATCATTTATGTTACTTTAAAAATATTGCAATAGCGAATATTATTTGTTATTTTTAACCTTCTCCGGGTTTAAAGTTATACCACAGAAAACATAATAGTACATAAGTAGTTTTTCAACCATTTTAATCAATACTGCGCCATCATTCTCACTTAATAAAAGATTTCCCAAAAGTATGGTTTTAAAGTTATAGCGATAGTTCTTCTTCATACATTCCCAGATTCATTAGAATGAGACAGCCCTATCACCCTGTCACGTGAGTGCAAGGTTGTCAGGCGCTATGAGTGATGGCGTGCGGCGGCGCCGACGTTACCACCTGATTTATTACTTCCGAGCCCCCCGCTACTCATATTTAGCCTCACCCCCGCACGGGTAGCAAAGTCATGAAGCCAATATGGCGTGTTGGTAATTATAACCAGAAGAAATAAATAAAAGACTATGGATTCGATCATGAGTGGTGAAGCTGTGGTTAATTATGTAAGGATGTTTTTGCAAAATACAAAATTATTTTTTCATAGGTACATTTCGTACGTTTTTTCAAAATATGTAGTACTACATACTATGAAGACAACCACAGCAAAGCCTTTGATGATGAAGATGGAATGGAAAAAGTAACATTTAAGTAAACCTTAATCAAAATCGAAATAATAAAGACTTTAGTTTGCGTTTTTGTTTTGAGTACCTACTCATTAAATAGTGCAGTAAACTCAATAATGAAATAAATAAAAGGCGGAAAAATATTTTTTGCAGACCCTTCTTCGTCAGGTGTGAACTATGCCTTTGTCATAATTCATTAAAATAATCAATTTGTCATTGAAATTTCGTTTACTCACGTGTAACTGAAATAAGGCACACCCTGAAAAGTAGCGCTCATCATTACGAACGTCATTTTGAATGAAAGCAACATTGGGATCGAGATTTTATTTTTCAGATTTTATGTTTTTTCTGACCTCCGGCGTTTCCATAACTATTGTTTCTCTAACTCTTTCAACATTTTCTCGTCAGCCATCATTAAAAGCAATGGTTTAGTGCTTCCAAGTGCATCATCTTTGCAAAATATAGCAGAGCCAACGCTCTGAACAAAGCGAGCGGGCGGCTATACACCACTGACTATATCATTATATTTTATGAATTGTAAATTTTACGTTATATAGTCTTTAGTGCGCCGTATTTCAACTTGTATTAATGCCCGATGCGGTTGCAGGGTTGCGACTTCAGTTTTGGAATTTCAATTTTCATATTTTTTCCTATCTATAGTCTAACTAAAATATAGCATCAAAAATTAAGCACAATAATTGTTATTTATTTTGGCACTTTTTATCAAATATAACCAACTCAAATGAAAGTGATAGCAAATCCATACTAATATTAATGCGAAAGTGAGTTTCTTTGTTTGTTACGCTTTCACGCCTTAACTATTTAACCGACAATCATGACATTTTACATACTCGTTGTCAAGGGTACATACAGAAAAAACCTCTAGGCTATCGACTATTGCATCTTAGCGGTAGCTCAATGCAACTGTGTGAAAAATAATAAAAAAAATAGCAAAAGATAAAACTAACATAGCACTAAACCACATACTAATCTAAATTAGGTTTTAGTGCAGACACGACCCCTCGTCAGTAGGGCAAACAAATAAAAACGTGCAATCATTCTTAAATGGAGAAATCGCCACCACATATATAATTCTGTTTTATGAATTGTAAATTTAGCGTTATGTTATAGCCTTTATTGCGTCATATTTCAAGATCTATTAATGCGAGCCGACGACCCTAGGGTTGTCCAACTATTACTGCAATTTTCTGGACTTAACATTTAATTATATTTGCAAAACCTTTGTGACGTTTCAATTTGATTATTCTTTTTTAAGTATAAACTAATCGTGATGTTTATTTTACTAGTGGCTCAGTGAGCTGTAGACATCGCTCAAATTGTATGTTGTTTAAAAATAGATGTCGCCACGAGGTTGACACTGCTTTTGAAAAGCAGTATTTTGTGCTGTTTGGTAGGTTAAGTATCCTTTCTAAATATATTCTAAGCTAGATGGCGCTTAGAATTTTTTTCAAATGGGTAATGGGTTGCACGGTTGGTAGGAAAATATAGACGATTCAAAAGTGCTTAATTATTAAGTTTACTTGAATAATAACTGTTGACTCTTGACAAAAAAAAACTATATAATTATCGAACCTGCTGGCAAAATTTCACGAGAATCGGTTGAGAAATGCGACCTGTAGAGGAAAACCTGCTTTTTATTGAAATAAACGTTTTTCATATCTGACCCTTTTTTCTTCGCCACATTTGTCCAATATATTTTTTTATGAGTGTTGAGTATCATCAAAATAATGTTGAATATTAAAGCTTTACAATCATTGATTAATTTATTCAAACTCAACGACCTAATAATCCTGTAATATCTTTGACGTGACTTCACAAAATGATCGATTCGTAGCTTTAAGTCGGACAGATATCATTAATATTGTTGTGTATGATTAATTCTTAATTTATTGGACAAACTCACAAATGAAACATTCTTTACAACTCTAAGCAAGTCACGATTTAAATGATCATAATTCATTCTTATGTATGGTCAGCGGCACGTAATTAAATTCACTGCTTTGTAATTGAGTACAATATTATGTCGGACTAAAATAATTTCATGTATTTAATTGAATACACTGGGGCCCAATTTTCGAAGCCTTCGGCTGGCGTCGAGCGCTCTTACTTCTAATTTTCATTCTTCATAGCAAAATCCTTATTTTTTAATTGCTCGTTTATCAGCCAGTTGTCAGTTATGTTTTTGGTCAGCGGTTTTGGAGTGACATTTAGTTGTTAATTGTGACACGCCGCGATTTCAAACGAATGATTCAAAAGTAGGGTAAAAAGTAGGTATGAGAATTGACAATTACCTTAATTCCAATTCTATATAAAACATCTACAATAAAGATACAAATCTTTATTAACAGCATTAAGTATGTTAAAATATTCAGGAAACGACAATGAGTCATTCATTTCCCAAGATATTATTGAAAGATTAGTGACCCAAAAAAGTAATTTAATTTGTTATATAAATCACTAAAGATATCTCTCGCTTTAACTTAAAGGCCAAGATTTTAATAAAGATACATGATACTGTCAAGCAAAGCCTTGATCCGATAATAAACCGTAAAACATTAATAGCAGCTAAATTATCAACACACGCAACGGGGAATTTTTAGTATGATAAATGGCGCCATTAACAATCTCGCTCTAAATAATATAAAGAACGAAAATAATGATGTTCGTAGCAAAGCAATAAAACTAAAATATATTAACAACCCTACGTGAGGGGCTATAAACAACTTTTGTGTGGAAGGCAGCTCTTGGGCCGATTCATAAATTTTGTGGCGCGCCGTTTAGTTTTATGTACGACATTATCTATTCGCACGCGCACTCTGAAAAACATGGACAAATTTAAAATGCTCGCTTGTCAGATCACAAATAAAACTAAACGAAGTTTTAATCTGTAGTTCGTTATTTTATAATGACGAAAACAATAGCCACTTATTACACGAAGGTAACTTTATGCATAAACATGACTCGATCGATCGATTTTAAAATATGTAAAAAGAATTAAATATAGCACGATGGCAAACAATCCATTATCGACCGTAGAAGTATAAGATATGGTAAACGAGAGCCTTGTACGGGAAGCATTAACATAATCAGACACATTCGTCGAAGTAATGTATGTAAAGAAGTTTAATGAAACGTTCCCGATAGCAAGCTCGGCGAGTCATGAAATAACTATCATTAAACCCGACACGATACGGACGATAATCATCGACTACGCGCAAAAAGCTATGGCAGCGGTTCTGATGCAAATTGCATACGCCATAAATCAAGCACTTAATCACCGTGCCGCGTCTGGGACGTAATAATGAGATTACTTGAAAAAATTACACACGACGATGTTCTCAAGATGCCTTCTTGCGCTCCACGGGACAATGACTCGAACGCTGACAACTTTGTTAAATACAATGCTATTGATCATTGGGAAATTACCACTATCAATCATGCCGATATCAAAACAGCAGACGATGAAGATTACCCTCCTATAAAGGAAAAAAATGAAAATGTTAACCTTGAAAGAGACAGGGAAGATGCTATAGGCGATAATAAGAAATCGAAGGGAGTAGAGACAGAATTTATAGTTGGAGTTGAAAGAACAAGCGATGACGATAATTCACCGCACACAATAAAGAGCGCTATTGATCTTGCAGAAAGCGAATCGGCTCGTAACTGAGAACAAAACACGCTACCGCCGAACGTCGTATAAATCTTTATTATTGCCACAACAAGCTTATAGCCAGTCGTTTCAGGTACTCAAACCGGATCTTGCTCGGTATAAACTCACGACTTCGAAAGCATTTTTTCGCTCAATGAAATATGCTACTTCGCCCCCGGCCTGGAGGAAGGAAACTCATAAATAAATAATAATACAACCATTTATATTACCAAAGGGTTTCGCCCGACGTGTCTATTATCATCTGAATTGTTTAAATATGATAATGTATCAAAATAACAGGCCGTTCGTTCGCGGCCGCGACTTCTGTTCCGCCATTATCATAAAGATTCACTTAATAGACTTTTTCGAAATTATTATAGTGGTCTGACACTGTTTTATAGCCAAAAAGATTACGGCGTCGTCGTCGCGAATATTCATGTTTTTTTATAAGTCCATTACCTCGGTGTAATTACAATGAAATATAATTTAAAAAAGAACGTCTGTAACTCCATATTTGCAATGATAAGAATTAATTACTGATCAAGTTTCAAGATTTGGTCATTATATTCACCGAAATAAAAAATACTTTCAAGATTGCAACCTTAGTTATAAATGAACACGTAATCATATTCACTGATTAAAATCAAATTTAATTACAACCATCCGGTCGTACCGACGATTTAAAGCTAGCAATCGGTGTTGTTGCATCGAAGGCGGTGTATAAAGGGGTAATAAAGTACCCCTAATAAACCCCGAAACGCATTGACTCGCCTCGCAATAACCGTACGTAGACTAAACAAATGATTTTCTCGATAATAAAAACTTCACAATAAAAGCGTTCACGAAATGTCGGTCATTAAGTGTATTTACGCAGCGAAACGGATATAGGGGCCGTAAAAATGTGGAGCGGCTTATTGAGACGTTGGCAACAGTCTCAGAGCAAGATCCGACTTAATCTATGGCTTACACGCCTCGCCGGCTAATTCGGGACCACGGACGGCGCACTAAGGAGATTAAACTTGGCTCAACATTTTTGACAAATTAAAATTTCTACACGATGCATACGAAACCCATGGAGAAATAATATCAAGATCGCATAAATAACTGTCCCTTTGTGTTCTGTATTTACGAGGTACGCGCGAAAAAAATCGTTTAGGTAAACAGCGGCGATAAGCAGGCGAGCATGCAATTCGCATTTGTGTGCAGCGAGCGTGAACTTTATTTTAAAATCTAAATTTATTCCACTGCCTTATCGCTAACATACGAGTTTACACCAGCCAGTAGCGGCCAATTAAGTCGGTTGAAAGCTAAAGTAATAATAACTTTATATGGATTAACTGTGTCAGATGCATTTAAAGATATGGATGCCGGCGCAGTCTATCGCTGATGCGCTACGAGCTCCGGCTCGTTTCAAACACATATATTAGTCACAGAACTTCTCAGGGCTGCGCTTTCAATAGATGCAGCAATTAATATATTTCTAGTCAACAATGAACATAAAAATGAGCTCGGCGACGTTGAAACGAATCGAGCGGAAGGAGAATGAGACCCAAAGCACAATAGACATAAAAAGAATATTACAGAAACCCATATTTATAAGTCTATTGTTGTTGACACCACTCCGTTTGTCGTTCGGCATTAAACACGAGTCGATGCTATTGAATCCGAATTGTTATTACATTCATAATTTATCACTCCATCGACCTTTGTATTTAAATGTCTAGAAATGTATTTCATGTAGACAAGCGTAGATTAATGCATCTGTGGGTCTTACAAATTTATTTTTTCCATTAAAGAATGATTTGACACAAATCTGGCGAGTCATGCTACTCCTCAGTCGGAGTAGAATTTAGAAACGGCAGAGTTGTTTAATTTCCTAACACTGATGTTGTAAATCATACAACTTTCAGTTTTAGATTTCGCTATAATCTCTGCGGTTGATCTCGAGCTATCTAAACTGCGATGATTATCTAAACGATCGTTTCGATCTAGTAAGCGCGTACCAAACAAGGTAATAAATTTCTTGTCGATGATCTTATGATTTCCTTGGGGCAACAATGCGATAGTTTGTCAGTTCTAGGCGGTTGTTAGGTGTGTGGGCGGGGAGCGGCGGTCATCAATCACGCGCCGTGACTCTTTCAACCTGCCGGCGGCGGGGGCGGGGGCGGGGAGTAGGGCTGCCACACATAAATTATGACCGTTTTTGTACAGCTGTCGAGAGGAGACAAAATTTGTTAGCGACACTGTTAATTAATAGAGCTACGAGTGTTTATCATTTGGTGGTATTTAAAGCGTTGTTACGAAGGACGTTGACGATATAATTATTCAAATTTTATCGTGGTATTTTAGAAATTTTCTTAAAAGTTTAATTAAACTCATGTGATCAAAAGTTCTGGGAAAGCTGAGTTACGATTACGTATAGCACTATCAAATTTGTAAGCAAATGATATTGTTGATTTTCAGAAATTTAGAGGTTTGTCTTGAGTCACATTACTATTAATTTCAGACCTCAGTCTATTACACACTTTCAAAATATGAATCGGCTACCCCTCAGACAGTTAGAGGGTATACTTGATCATAGTCAGCGGCGGGCGTACGGCTGACGTTTTTATGTCGGCTCAGGATGGATCGCCCCTGTCAGGTGCTCACGAAAAATCACCCCTGACAATGTTTGCCAAAGTAGCCGCGATTGATTCCGGATTGATTAAAGCCAGCTTATTTAGAGGTTTAGGGACTTTAGGGTATATATAATACTATTGATATAAATATTTCGTTTTTCTCTTAGCGTATTTCTCAGAAGCCTATCTGGAAGGATATCTGACAGCCTATTGAAAGTTTTCATACTCGTACCTACTTCATCAAAAAAATCGCTAATGTACACGAAAGCACATCAATTTAAACAAATGAACTGTGAAAACTTTTATTACATACCTAGGATCTAAAAACGATATCAAGGTCAACACAACATTGCATCTCTGTTGTGCCATCGACTGTACTAAAATTAAACTGAATTGGATAAACACGATTCCTCTTACATAATAAGTATTTAATCTCAGCCAATTGAATATTTCAAGAAATATTTGTGACAAAAAAATCTTCAGGTACTAAAATATTATTTAACAATACAACCGAATTATTACTTCTTCTTTTTTACTCGGTTAAAAAATAATATATTTTTAATCCCATTCAGTACCTGTACCTACCTGTCATAAATAATAATGCAACCACTTTTCAAATGTATCACAAGTTAAGCTAGCATGATTTTTACTATTGTAACAAAAAGTTCGTTTCTTACTCAGTAAACAATTCAATAGCAAACACGCAAAGACCCTACGCACAATGAAAGATTAACCTGATGTCAAGAGAAGAGTAATGAAGTCAAGAATGAGTTTGACAGAGGCGAACAAGCTATTGAATATTTTAAAAGCGCACCCATTTTGGGCGGACATGTTGCTTTTATAGAATTTTAAACATTCACTTCAACAAGTATCGACCTATTGAATTGACCATAATTTATTAGGTTGTTGGATGACAATTTAAATGATTGCTATAATATTTAATCATTCAAAAAACACAGATTGTCCAGAATTACACGAACTACCTCATCCTTTATTTTCTACAGCCCAAATTGAATTATTTACTCAACATTATTAAGAAATCATAGATAAATCAAGTAAATTATTTAGTGTGGAAAAGATGCAGCCAACATTAAAAAAATAATTGTCTGTTTGATGTAAATAACATCTTTTTAAAATTTTATTGTCAGTAATTCATTATTCATTGTTTAAACTGGATGTTTTGCGAGCAATGCTACTTTCCGCGTACATCCTTTTAAAAGGGTGAACAGTACAATGCTCGTTGTTTCGCCTCGGGAAATTAAACATTTGATTTAGTAGACACATCCGTAGACGCCGACGTGACGTCCCGTGGGAATTCCCCTAAAATATTCACATACACTTGCCTTTAAAAATTACCAACACGCAATTCGCATTACATCTCCGCATACACAAACGAGTTATAAAGGACTGAATTCGGCTTTAGTGCATCCCCGTCACAGTTTATACGACACCTTTAAAACTTTAACACTTCAGTTTGAAAGTTAATTGATCTTTACGAGCCACGAAAGCATGGACCGAAATACAAGCCGTAAAACCTGAGACATCGTCAACTACAAATTAAAAAAACCCGATATTGCCTTGATGCTAATGACATTGCAACAAAATTCCAAATATGTCCCACAACAATAAAACGAGCCTATCGACAACGCCGTACAGCTATAAAATATTTTATTTTAATGGCGCTTTGTAAGATGTCAGATAATAATGAATATATTACCGGTAGCAGGCACAGAATATTCTTTTTAAAAGGTAATTATTTACAGAAACGATCGTCGTATTCTGATAAACAACCCCGATAACAATACATCTCCGGCGGCGTTCACGCATTCCCTATCCCCATCCATTACTGTTTCATCTTCAATAACACGTTTTGCTGAGACAGCTTCTATAGCTGTACCCGATACTGAAACTTCAGCTTTGTCCCTTACCAATAGAGTCGTTTTACCGATAATCCTGTTGCGGCTTTGTGGGAGCGCTAACTCTTTCATCTATCATAATCGTTCATGCTGAAAACAATCAAGATTGATTCGTTTCACGGTGAATTCTGTTCTTTACTAGGTTTAGATTAAGGTTGGATATCGGTTGAACGTTAAAAGCTTTGCCAGTTGGTAGCCAACCGCCGTCAGAGGCGAATGTAGGCGGCGGCGTAACGAAGGGACCTACGGATCCAGGAAAATGACAAATGACATCTGCCTACTGCCTGTCAAATAACGGACAGATAATAAATGACCGCGATTGTTTATCATCAAATATCGCATATATCATTATCGTGTACTCGGGAGCGGGGGCGCTTTGACTTCGGGGAGTATGATTAATATTGTTTGGTTAATTTTGAGTCTATCCGTAATGTAAATACTTTGGGGAAAGTTTTGGTGCTGTCATTGTGGGTTGATTACGGCGCGATGGTGCGGGCACTGTCGGAGATTTTGATCAAGCATGTCTGATGACAGCGGTTTGGATATTAAAAAGCAATTAAGGGTGATTGAGCGTTCTAAATAAAATTGATTAGAGAATCTATCCCATGGGCTTTGTATATTTTCTCAATCGTTTTTAATAATAAAAAACCAAATTAAGCAATTTTTTAGAGTTAACATTCATATCATTACTTTTACACCCAACTGTCCTAAAGTTATCAAGACATTCACAAGTCTAAAAAATACTGAAATGTTTGATGCCCTAATAAATCTAAAAACATCAGAATATTTTCTTCGTATAGATCACTTTACTGCTGATCTTTATCAGAAACCAAAATACCACGTTTACTTTGCCAATTTCCACTATAACATGACAGCGAACACCGGCCGCTGACAACGGTTCCACGATAACAATTTCATCAAAACTGACCTTTACAGCATCAGAAATTAGGTCCAAGGGCCTTCAACACTGTTTGTAACAAATGACAAGGTTTCTTGTAAGCTGTCTGTCAGGGGACACTACATAGCCGCTAGAATGAGATGATTAATTCAAACTGACCAGAACGGTACTCCTGGTGGAAGGTAGTCTACCTTGAGTAATGGTCTAGGAGGTTTTAATTTAACATGTCAGAAGAGTGTTGTTGTCATGTCACCTACAAATAAAGTTGAAACTGACTTTGAAAATGTTAACTCTGAAACAGATTTTCGAGAAGATTCATAAAACAAACAGAAACAATAACCTTCCGGCTACTCGATTAATGCTGCGATTTAATATTTAAAAAGACCTTTGAACGCTTTCAAAAATCATGAACAGAGCTTTTCTGCCTCCTTTGAGGGTAAATCATTTTTCACGGGGCAGTTCTCAAAAACGATACGTCAAAATCAGTGTTCGCGTAAATTCGTCCGCCACCGCACACTATTCACGCAACTGGACAAGTGATGGCATTCTGGCGGATTAATTTAAATTAAGTTTTTAGTTGGTAAGTTTTGAGTTTTTTTCTTTCTGTTAGATAACACTGTAAAGTAATAGAAAGGGAGCAAAGTTTTTTCAGAGCAATGACACAGTCATTTTCCAATTTACCACGAAATTATCAAGTTTATATTTTTAATATACTTTATGCATCATTGAAACTTGTTTTCATTCTAACCAATATTTTACATTTAAAGTCACAGTAACTGTAACAAATATTATTTTACAAGCACATGCTACGATAATCGACGATTGGTAACCTCTGCAGCTCATCACTTATAACATGGCGTTAATTTTCAGAACGGAACAGTAAGCTTGATAAATGGGTGTCGGAATTTCAAAGGGGCACAATGGAGACCTGACCTGACAGACGGCTCGTTTATCAAAAAACGTCTATGACGTCAAAGGAACTGGCTGTGGTAATCCAACCTTTGACATTGAGGACAAAATTAAATATAAACACTTCACTAAATAAGTATTAAATAAGTCATATTCGCATAAAAGCTTATAAAAGCAACGGAAAATAAAAACGTTTTCTTAATTGGTAGACACATTAGTAGACTCATTTTTGGACTTCTTACATCTTATTGTGTATGTTGACATACACAAGGATATGTAAGAAGTCCAAAAAATAGTGTACTCTTTGTAATTCCAGCAACGTATTTATTGGTGCTTTGTGTCTACCAATTAAAGAAACGTTTTTAATTTCCGTTGCCTTTACGAGCTTTTATGCGAATATGCCTCATAACGTCATAATGCTTCAATTAGGTACTATAGCTAGCTTAGAAGTCGATCAAATCGAATAGACAGATTTTCATAATATACACCTTGGTCCATGACAAAGTTGATTTATAGACTAACCATCAGCCAATATAACTTACTTTATAAAACGACTGGTAAATATTATAATCTTGTGTGACAGCATCCAACTTCAATCAATATCACGGGTGGGAATCCGGGAATCCAACCCCAGATAATATGGAAGAGAGTTTTAATCCTATTAGTTTTGACGTTGATCGTTCATCTGTCATACAAAGGTTTTGGTAAAAGAATTAAAGACCACACTATGATTGATTGACTCTGTTTATTTACTCCATAACCTATTATTATAAATATGGACAAGTTGATATTTTATTAGTAATGTTGATAAAGAATTTAATCTGAATCTAATCTAACTCTGATTTAAACACCTGTAATTCTCAACCACAGAGGAACTAGGTAGCTTTCTAGCACTCAATTACTTAACAGTTGTTATGGCGACAAATATAGATAAAATGGTGGGGGCTAGCCTGATTACAAACCAAATGAGTCTGAGGTGTGCGATAGAGAGACAGAAAGCTATGAACCTGAGAAAGAAAATTGAAAAGTTCGGTGTTTATTCAAGCAAATCAGCCGCGTATATTCGAAATATATCTATGGGGTTTCCTAGAACAGTGTAGCTAGCAAACAGGATGCGAGACGAATAAAATCGGACCGGATACAAAAATCGCTCCATCGACAAATTTATGCAGTTGTAAAGGCAGATTTATTCCCTGGGAGTCGACGTGTGAAGCCAGCGATACACACTGCTCGGAGAGTAGTCGAGCATAATATGGGAAATGTTTTTTTTGTCAGACCAGTGGGAAGACTATTTTTGTATGTAGTTCTGTTTTGTTTTTTTTTACCTTGTAATGGGTACACAGATTTGTCACTATTTTTAAAGGACTTCAAAAATGTAAAAGGAGAAGGTTATCTATTCGTATGTATGTTTACCGATTATTCGAAGACAGCTGACCCGATTGCAATGATTCAAACATTATTACAAAAGGTTTATTCCCAATCCAATTTTTCATTTGAAATCAATTCGGTATTTTTCAAGAATTTCTGAAAATACTGTTGGTTTCGTTACCAATTTAAATGATTTATTTTTTTGTTTGAAAAAAGACCTTAAGGATTGTACCATATTAATTTATTAGCATTAGACCTTGGATTTTTATTAATGGCTTTCCTCAACACCACTTTTTTCAGTTGATTTATTTTATTACAACTATTCTGTTGTTGTATATTATAGTCTCTAGTCTAGACATTTTAACTTAAACAGTTTGATTGGGCGATGATGCATAAACATGTAGAAAAAGTTGTATTAATTTAACTCAAGTCGAGATAAAAACACAAGACTACCATAGTTACGATACTATTGTGATCGCATTATGACGACACAATACGATAGAATTTCTCAGAATGTTGATGAGAACAATTGGGTGTGTATAGCCATCTGAATCTTTTCCATTCACTCCCTGGATGACCATCATCACATCACAGCTAGGCGGAGAACCAAGGCTTCATAATTACCTCGTTGTAGGAAAATCTACTGATGTCCTTAATTATCTGGCCACCACTGTATAATATACATATCATATTTTTATGTTTTACTTTCGTTGATACTGACTCAAAATTATGATTGCTACTTTATTTTAAAGTTAATTATTGAAGTAAGTACCTACCTATTTAAATTTCTTCTTGATAAGATTTTGTTGCCTGATCGAGAGCGGCCGTGCATCACGAACCGATTTCCATGTCTAATAACGCGTAGCGTTCTCTTTACGTTACGTTGAAAAATTTATGTTACAAAAAATGACATCAAAGAAGCCATACAATTTATCAGGCGCGCCCGTAAATCTAGACCGTAATATGTTTATGTTCCGCATTTATATAAAAAGCCAATAATTTTGTGCTACAACACTCTTGAGAAAATATGGTAAAAGGGTTTTTTTATATTTTCTCTAGATATATTTTGAAGAATGAACGTTAATGTAATTTTCCAAATGCCGTTAATGAACTTAAATTTTATACAAACGTTATGTTGTATTAAATTTTTACGTTGCTACGGTAGCCCATGACAGAAGTTTTCATACAAATACGATAATTTCATATTATGCTAAATTTTTTTTATGAGTGCAGAAATTGTATTGAAAAAGGTGATTTTTGCGATTTCCCGCTGATTTACGGCAATTTTACTAACAAAGCACGGCAACTGACAAATTTACAATAGCAACACTGGTAGTCCATAAAAGCGAGTGCATCAGGGGTGCCTCGGGTCGCATCGGCCACGGGCCGCAATTTGCGCCACCTGTCACACCGCGAAGGGCCATTGTGGCAAAGCGCAACAGACAGACAATTTGTTATTTGTACATGGTTAAATGGCGTTGGTATACTTTGGAAACTATTAACTTCCTTTCACCAAAATTAAACGATACCTACGTCTACCATACATTATAGTCGAGTCGTACTTTTCTATGGAACAGCTGATTTTTTTTCGCGATTCCGTGGTTGGCCCCATAATAAAAGTTGTTCATTCACGTGGTCTAAAATCCCCATTTCATTTTTAGATATACTTAAAAAATAACGGTGTATATGTACTAAAATGTACAAGGGTGTTGATATTTTCCTACTAAATCTTTTTAGGAAAATATACAAAAATAATTTTACGGGTGAAGGATTGTAATCGTTATGTATAATCTATATTATAGTTATCTAATAGTTGTTCTTGTCTTTAGAACATTCACTTTTTATAATTATTAAAGCAAAATTCAAATTCCTATTCATTCTAATAGTTGCAATTTATTAGCAAATCGCTTGGCATAAAATATTCAACTTAATAAAAACGGCAGCTAATAAATAGAATAGAAACCAGTCATCGAGTAACTAGAAATATAACAGCGCATGTTATAATTTCCATTTTATTATAATGAACGCCCATAATGTCTTTATTGCGTAGAAAATTTAAAAGCATCAGTCATTTCCTTTCTGAAGTCTCGTAATTAACTTGATATTAATGTGGGAATCGTTTGTTTGTGAACTTATTTGTCTTTGCACTTGCTTTATTGGCCTTAAACAAATAACGATATTTTATTGATTCTCACAATTAATTTTAATAACCCTTTCTGTTTTATTGATCGATCATTTCATAAAATATATTTATAATAAAGATACTATTTTCTAGTGTAAGCGCATTTCAAAAATCTACTTTTTCTTTGAATAAAAAATCTTATAAAAACTTGTTTGTTAAGAACATCAAGTAATATACAACTCAGGAAGAAAAAATAACTTTTGTAGCCCAAAGGCCAAAGACAAATATTGTACTTTTATACGTTTTATTGCGGAGGTTAAGCAACTTTCGCAAGGGTCGGTCATGGAATGGGTGACCACAAATTTATTATCTCGAGCTCCTCCGTGCTTCGGAAGGCACGTTAAGCCGTTGGCTCCGGCTGCATTTGCAGTCGTTAACACCCACCAATCCGCATTGGGCTCGCTTGGTAGGTTATGGCTCATCCTCCATATCCACCCATAAGAAAGGCCTGCGCCCCAGCAGTGGGGACATTAAAAATGGCTGATGCGTTTCATATATAAGTACAATCTACACAGATGAGATGTTGTATAATTAATGCTCTAGAATGTGAGTTTTCTCAAGCAATAAGTCATCGTAACATCGAGTCGTGAATAAGTAATACAGAACATTAGTGTGGGCAATAAAGTTTAAACGCATAGTCTGATGTTTATTGAATATTAAAAATTGCGTCCATGTCGGTATTTTTTATTAGTCAACCTACATAAGTGATGTGGCGCCACGATAGGAAGCTCGACGAATTAGGGTGCGACGAAAAAACTGGTGATGAATAGCTCATGATAGATTCATTCAATGTTATCTATTAATGGTACGGGGAATGTTGATTAGTAGTTGATTGATTTGATGAGCATGTTATGCGTTTTATATCACGTCCGCTGGATAGATACGGATGTTTTTTTTTTATTTTTGCCTTAAAAAGGTATCGATTATAAGGATAAATTTAACCGTATGTTTAATTGGAAATAATACGAAAATTTTAATAGCGTAGTTCGGAAGTTAATAGTTACAAAGTAAGCAGCTACCTTTTCGCCTTTTTTATGCTTTGTGTTTGTCAAATTTAAGATAACACTTTTATTTTATTATGCATATAAATTTAAGCGTTTGTCAAAGACTATTTCAGTTGCTTGGTTATCTATGTTTTTTTTTATTTTTGTTGATTGTCATTTATTAGAAAAAATGTGCGTGAGAAATTAAAACATCTTAAAAGGTTATGAATTGTTTTATTTTCGTCACAACGGTGATAAAATAACACACTTTTACAAACTAAGCAATAATAGTCATATTTTGTAGAATATCTTTAAAATCTTATTTCAAAAGTCTTATTTTTTGAGCAACCTCAAAATTGCACAGTGGTTGACCACGCCGACTTTAACTAAACAGTAGTTAGTCAGTTGCACGAACTGTAATAAAAGGAATTGCCTTTAATTTCACGCGGCGGCTAATAATGTATGTTGTGCTATTAACTATATTACAGTTTGTGGTTATATCAGCTCTAACGACCTGCTTCCGCTCGGATTAGCCACCTGTCGCAACGCCCATGGATCCCACGACGCTAATCATTTGATATTTAAATTAATTTAAATTATTCAATCATGACTGTGTAGGCTCTGAAAAATTGCTTCATTAGGAGTTAGTGTCTAGACACACTATGTCGAAGTTACGCGACCGAGGTTCGGTGGCAACGTTTTTAATAAGAAAAATACGCTTCGTTATTTTCGGCAGATGTGTTGTTAGCCATTAACAAAGGATTGCAGGCGTAACTTGGCCGAACTTCGGTCGCGTAACTTCGGCATAGTGTGTCTAGACACTTACGGCCTTACTACAAAAGATTTTAAAACACTGTTTAATTTAGACATAGACACTGTTTAAATATGACGCTGTCTCTTTCAAATAATATTGTCAAAAAGTGACAGCATCACATTTAAACAGTGTCTAAGTTAAACACTTGTTGAACAGTGTTTTGTGGTAAGGCTGTTAGGTCTTTGCAATGTAGTAGGAGCTCGATGGTGAAGTTGTTTAACGCATTCGGCCTGTGATTACGATGGTTAAGCGTAAAACGCTGGAAGAAATTTTCACAGTAAAAAATATCGAAACCATTGACAAAATCCCCGTTTTTAGTAAATAAACTAATTTATTATTTTGGAAAACAGACAATTACAAAACTAGAGAGCTAGCTAAGGTTTTTTTATTATAGTTTCTTACAGCATTGAAATACTACAAAATTGGAGGACCCACACATGCATCTCTTAGTAACCATTAAAATGATGGTATCCTTACTAGTATTACAAATGCGAAAGTTCGTTTGTTTGTTTGTTACGCCTTCACGTCTGAACTACTGAACCGGTCATCATTAAATTCTGCATACACGTTGTCAGGGGTACAGAGAAGGACAAAGGGTACCTTTCGTTACGAAAAAACTAATTGTTCTCGAGGGATAGCAATTAAACTTTCCACTCAGACGAAATCGAGGGCTGTCGCTAGCTCTGTTATATTTTCAGTATGATGGTTTTGAAATGTATCTATTTAATATATATTTTAATATATCTTAGTTATTCAATGCTTTTGACATTGAACATTGATATCAGCAGAGCATTAAGCAAAACATCCTTGCCATTTTATTTAATAAAGCTAAAAAACACAAAAAAACTTTTAAATAAATTAATGAAATGAAGCTCACATAGACATTAATCTTAAATGCTCAACTACTTGACTTTTAATAACGGATAGTAAATGCATTATAATATGAAGTAACACTTGACATTTTAATATCATTATCGTTGAACGTTTCATCATCGCGTTTTATTATTTAAGCACGTAATTTACGACTTCAAAGTAAGGTTGTAAAGACTTTCGAGACTAGAGTCTTTTTTACCTAACAAATAATTGACTATTAAGTGCTTCTTTTTGCAATTTTTCATTTTACACTGGGATACAGCGGAGTCAGAGGATCAACCCTGAGTTCTTTTAAACAAGATTCGAGTCCTCCTATAAAATGTTAAAATTGCAAAGAACTTAACTCAACATTTTTTTACCAACTGAGTCTTTGATAAAAAACACAAATCTTTTTATTGTAATTTAAGAGCTATAATACTCGAGTTTTTTACAACACTTCTTTAAAGAGTATTAGCGAGCAACGCCAGGGGCTATAATAGTAAGTGTTATAAATATAAGCAATACCAGAGATATGTGGTCCTGTCAGCTGTCAGAACGTGAGGTGTGTCCCAAGTGCGATATATGAGCGTGTCCGATGTTTGGGTATAAATCACTTTGGGTGTGTGGTCGCAGTGATAGCAAGTTCCGATATTAAATGTATTATTTTATTCCCCAAAATTTCTCAGATCCATGAAAAAAGATGGCCGTTGAGTTTTATTTTGACATTAATTCCTACTTTTTGCGATTTAAGAGAAATAACATGTAGGTAAGATGTCCCTTAATTTTCTCATTTATCATAAACCGTTGGAAGCCGTGCGTGTTTTAATAGAAATCCTTCTTTCTTTCGCCTGATTTTATAATGAGCAACTTCCACATAGGAAAAACCTTACTATAAAACTCATGGCTCATGGTGATGTGAGCAAAACGTTAATAATACTTTTGTGGAAAAGGCACACAAAATAACACTGATGTAGGTTCAAAAAATATGGTTGGTCTAGCTTTTGCCCACTGCTTTGTTCGCGTGAAATTTCGTTTCCCGAGAGAATTTCGGGTAAAAGAAATAATTGCATTGTAATACAATTCAAACTAGAAATAGAAATTATTTATTTGCCACAAACATGGTGAGTACTGATTTGTGATCAAAGGTAAAACAAGATTGAAAACTTAAATGGAACTTTGTTAAATCCAACTCGCTCTCAAGCGCAACCCAGCTTTGCAGGAAATGTAGTCTGTGTATCAACGACATCGATAAATGTTTTTATTCGTGTCAGCAATAATTTAATAATAAACCAGCCCACTTACGGATTATATCAATAATTATTATTTTAATCGCCGCCATTAACATTTGTCATGCTGGGAAAGAGTTTTTGTATAATTACTAGAGGCTCAGTGAGCTGAAGACCTCGCTCAAATTGTGTTGTTAAAAAATTAATCTAAGTAATAGATGTCGCCACGAGATTGACACTGCTTTTGAAAAGCAGTACTATGTGCTGTTTGGTAGGTTAAGTATTATTTTACTACATCTATTCGAAGCTAGATGGTGCTTCTAATTTTGAAAATTTTTCGAATAAGTAATTTTTATTTTCGTCGAAAAACTGGCTCGACTAATACCTGCTCACAAAATTTCAGTTAAATTGCCATAAACTTACAGTAGTTTAATTTAAACTGCGTTCCATTTTTATTAAATCAGATGTTAGTATTATCTAACTTGTAATTGGGCCTGTATTAATGTAGATTGTTTTAATGCGGTGAATATTGTCTTATTTAATTTCTGTGGCACAATAATTTTAATTGGTTTTGAGATTTCATTGCAAAATCCTAATACACTGCAAAATAGATAATTTATTGCAGGATTTATGACAGGCTATAAGTCTTTGCCCGCAGAATCCTAAATATTTACAACTTAAATGAAGTGATTGATTTATACATGGACAAATTGCTTAATAAAATCCTGCATTTAGTTAGTAATTTCTTCAAGAACATGTTTCACACACATAACCAGTAATTTATTAACCAATCTATTATGAAACAACATTATAACTAGTGGCTCTGTGAGATGTAGACGTCGCGATTGTGATATTTTTGAAAAAAAGATTAAATGGCTGAATTATCATTATTTTTTCGTAAAACTGAACAAAATAATAACATATAATAATCGAATCTACTCACAAAATTTCACGAGAATCGGTTGAGAAATGCAAAATGTAGAGGAGAACAGCCGGACAGCCACCGGACAGACAGACTGACGTACGATAGCATTTTATCCCAAGCTGAAACGGAGACGCTTCGCTTGCGCTTCGCGCTCGCTCGGTCTGTAATAAATCCATTAACAACAAAAGAAACGAACATATAATTAACAACAGTTACAAAGCCAATAAAAAGTTACAACAAGCAGGTTTCATAATCAATTATACATTGATCTATTCAAGCGTCGATAGAGCTGATCAATGCGATCATAAAATTTATGATACACGCTTGGGGCCCGTCGTTGCTTGTTATTTATAGGCATGTTCCGATTGTCGATATGCCAGTGCAGTCGTGCGGCAGATGATAATTATCCGCTCAGTCATCATCACATGATCAGATACTGAGATCATGACTAACAACTTGTAAATAAATGTTGACTACCATTTACTTCAATCTGATGTCGAGATTAGTGGCTAAAGCATTAATTGTAGGTGTACTTTTATGATTTTATCTTCGTTCATATATTACGGTTTCTAATGGCTTACTGCCGTTGTACCACTTGTACCCCACTTTCGTCCCCCACAGGAGGATATCCACAAAAGAAAAAAAATTAACATACATTTTTTTTTACCTTTTTTCCCGATATCCCCTAGTGGGGGACAAAAGAAGGGGACAACGGGAATAGGCCTTTCTAATGTGTCCTTTCACCAAAAACATCAAATGCCAGAAGCCCTCCGTAAAGACGAGATGGTCGTCCGCTGCCTGCACGCGGTGGGGTCGATCGAAGGATTTTGACTTCAGAGCAGTGGCTCTAATTTAGATAATCGGGGATTTGATTTGTATTTTTATAAATAATAATAAAATTCATAAATAAAAAAAAAAAACAAAATTAGTTTAAGTACCTGTAGCAGATAAGGTCTACATAAATCATAATTTGAATCATCATAAAATTAAAATCAAAGAATTAAAATCAACCCCTCTACTCAAATGGTATACGTTTGAACGCTACGATTACTTTTAGAGCTTGAGCAATAGACGATTAAATCACATGTCGCAAACTTATGTAAACCACAGACTTTTCGCGATTGTTTTTATGTAATAGGCCTGCGGCTTAATAAAACCCTGCGGGATAAATGCAATCACAAAATATATTATGTAGGTATGTTAAAAAGATACTGAATATTTTGTTTTGGTACGCCAAACAAGGTATTACCATTCCTCATTCTTGTTACCAAATGTTTAAAAATCAGATCAGTTGTCCGTTTCTGATGCAAATCTCCTGTCTGCAATTTACATTCAAACGGAAGATTTAAATGAACTTGCAACAGAATCGATGCAAGATTTTTTTATGTTCTAAGGCTGATCGCATATTAATACCAGCACCTGTCATGACTTTGATAATTGTGATGGAAAAACTTTGTGGTTTTCTGACAAACAGCTGCGTATCGATGGTCAAAATATCATCGCTGTCTAATTTACTAAATTCATTCATTTGTACTTATTCATTATAGTTGCTGTTTTATTTTTAACGAAAAGTTTCGCCTTTAACCATTTTAAGATGAAAATAAAATATTTACTGGATGGCATTGTCTTATTTTGCATCAAAAACATCGTTTAAATAAAAAATATTTTTTAAGGAAACCTCTGATTATGAATCCCCACTGTTTGTGCAAGTTTTGGCCACTTATTTCACGTGTACTCTACCGGCCCTCACCGCCCCTCTGATATAATCGACAGCGCGAGACGCGACGAGCGACATTGTTGTGGCAATAAACGTCATCGTGTGTGACAGCTCAATGTGTCAAGTGACAGGTGACAATTGTGGCCAACGCGCGCTGTCATCTATTTATGATGAATTCATTTGGGCGTCAAGTGCCATTCAATTGTTTTTGTAGTGGTTGTCTGATGTTTTTTTTTATTAAATAAAAATACGGCCGTATCTACACCATAATAAGTACGTGTACTTGCTAGAGACGGATAGAGTTCATTCATCAAACATGGGACTCACTGAGTTTTTTAAATACATAAAAAATCCTGGTATCTGAAAACCGCTCTTTGAGCCTTAATACGTCATAAAAACTACTAGATATAAGGCAAGAACTCGAATACAACGAAAATACTAACTTTTTATTTTAAATTTGGCCAATTGTACCAACACTTTAATATAACTCAATCAAGAACAATATCAGCCATAACATGGGATTTTCACAGGTGACAAAAGCCACACGACTTCTGCCGCACGGCAAAAACTATTGTGTAAATGGCAATTTTGCCTAGGCCGCAGGTGACTCCTGATGGGGAGCAGAGCTTGCAACCCGCCGCAGACGAAGGGCAAAGGCCCCGAACGAAAGGGCGCAGCAGCGCCAACGAGAGGGCACCCCGACAGTGGGAGGAGCGAGGGAATGTCAGAGTGACCGACATCCCCAACGGTGAGGGGGTTACGCCCCGAGTTGCTCCCCACGCCTCTCAGTGAGGAGAAGTGTACGGGAGCAGTTGGTGGGGAGGGGGGGGGGGGGACAAACCATCTGTCCCCCCAGTCAGGACCAAGCTGGCAGTGGGAGGTGAACCACTGCCGACCTTGCACGGCCCTGGCAGAACGGGGGGAATGGCCAAACTTACCCGGCCATTCCCCAGCGGAGGAGGCCCGGAAGCGGGCAGGCCGCGTTGCCGTTGGGGAGAATGCCATCCCGGCCCCCCACACAGCGTCATGGCTGGCGGCACTAGCGGCGAGAGGGTAAGTGCCGGAGTTTTTTAGTGGGTATTCCCTCCTCCCGAGATCTACGGGAGGTAGTCGTGGAGGGAGCCGCAACGTTGAATGTTGCGGTCCCCTCCTGGCGAGTCCCACATACCCCCCTCTTACTCACCTGCGGGAGGGGAAGCGCGTAAATGCGTTTTTATTCGGCATAAAAAAAAAAAAAAAAAAAAGGCCGCAGGTGACTGAACAAACTTATCTGATCCGGTGGCCAAAACTGGAACTAAGTGTTATCACATATTGCTACTTAGGTTACGCCATCGACAACATAGACGACAGCGACACCGTCACCGATGTGTCACCTGCGACTTAATTACAAGCGACTTGACTAAAGTTGACCGTCACAGGTAACTAAAAGCGACCCATGTAAATTGGTAATTCACACCGCTAGCGACCGTCTTTACTCCATTGCTACGCAGTCAATTTTAAATAATGTTATTGAAATGCTAAAACTCATAAATATAATTAACGCACGCCCGACAAACCACTACCCCATATGCTACTGTGATTTTTTGTTCGTGTTTCTGCACCCGAGTATTGTTCCGTGATTTATGCACCGTCACGATATCAGGTATGGTCACGGCGATTTTAAAACGGGTATGGTTAGTGCAAAAGTAATATCTGATTGTGTTTGAAATGTACACACGACAGCAGATAAATATAAACAGTTGAACTGTGAAAACAGCTTAGGTCATAAAGACGGTCAACATGTATAGTCTGATGTCGTCATTACCTTGGTACTTTATCTATGGTTGAAAAATCCACATGAATATAATATCTCTGCATTTGTTTAAACATTTTGTCATTTTATGACTAAACATTATGTTAACGTTATAATCTAGCGTCGGCTAAACTGATCAATCATTATTGCTTTATCATTGTCTTTATGATTTCATAATAATAGAATATTTTACTGCCAACTGCACAACTCGTGAATATGTGGTTTCCTAAAATACTCCGTCGTCTTAATCTTTAATTATGTCACCTTTAATTCAATATTGGTTTTGTAAGTTTTGAGGACAAGCCAAGCATTCTACATATTTTAAATAAATGTTGGGAAATCTTGTCAGTAGCAACACTTATAAATCAACGAAAAAAATGTAATAAGTGTTTTCACTCCTCGGCATCCGCGACGGAAGCTTAAATTACTTTATCATGTTTTTTCGTAATTTATGACCTCGATAAAAAAGAAACATGGAAGCATTCGATGACGTAAAACTTATGTGTCAATTAGCGACACATTTACATTATTGTTGAAAAACACCGATAAATTAAAACTCAGATAAAGTAGCTACCTACTGAAGGTTCCGGCCAAAAGTTGGGGCAATAAATAACTCTTAATCAGCGCCCCTCAGATATAACTCATACTAACAAAAACATTTTTTATAGTTCCCCAAAAAATAATACATCAAATGAATATTTATGTTAAACAGAAAACGCTTTATCATCACATCCGCCTTTTAACGCTCCAACTAAAATTGAAATAGTAAATCTTACTCCATTTTAATAAAAGTTACATGCTGTGTATATCGCTCCCCCACACGAGGTTTCGGATAGTTAATTCCATGAACTATAAAAAATGCCATTATTGCTGTATTATAATTTTACGCGTTGAATTTATATAATTGGGTAGACAATTATAATTAGTCAAAAAAGCGTCGACGACTTTCCCGCCTATCGTGGCCATCTTGAAATTTAGATAGCTCATTGTTACACTGACATTATACTTTTTAATTAGAGTTGCCATGTTCCTTTATTGTTTATAGCTTAATTTTTTATATGATAACGTTTTTTAAGTGTTAAACGGTGTCGGCTACTGTAGTTTTAAAGGCATGAACTTCGTTGATTTTATATCGATAGCGGGTAATTTATTTTAATAAAGTATTACTTGCTTGATAAAACACAGCTGCATTTCGGATCATTATAACGATAAAAAAACTCCAGGTTCATTAAGAACATGAATTTTAATGGTTATTTTGCTTAAAATAACAAAAAAAAATTTAGAACGAAGTGTAGTTAATTTTATTGCCAAATAGAATTTTACTGTGAAAATCAAATATTTCATAAGTGGAAGAAAAATACATCATCATATATTTTTTTTCGACATTGTGCTCTTCTCATGAAAGCCTGACTAGCATAATTATTAGAAATTACTAAATATAATTATTTGTATAAATTAAAAATAAATGTTATTTTGACGTGCCATAGAAAAGGTTTGCTTTTGTAAAATAATAGTTTGCTGATAAAAAAACTATCTGCTATTTATAAATAATTCATCGCTAATGGACCTTCACTTAAGCATTTCCTACATTTCCCGTATCAATACATATAACGATACCATAAAAATCACATGTGTAACCAACACAAAACAACATATTAATCAAAACAGTGATACAAATTGATAACATTCAGTAAAAACAAACGCTACACGAATAAGCCAAATAAGATGTTAATCAATTTTTATTACACCCACAATTACCTGCAATAAACCACATTATGAATTATTAAATAGTTAACTCGTAAATAACATTCTATACACACCAGCACAAATACTAATTATCTCGGTGCGTAATTACCGCACTATAAGATATTTTCCTTGACTCTTTTAGTAGAAGCTGTAAAATTAAGTCGTAAAGTTAGATTGAAGGCTTTGAGTTAATAAGGCTATATTTTCACAACTCTTTATGAATCGATTATTTTCTACAATAAAGTTTTAAATAAAACCTTCAGAGATAAAAAATAATACTTATGTATGTACACACGACAGCACGTCAGGTTATACAGTTAAACTGCAAAAACAGCTTTTATTACGTAAAGCATAAAGGCGGTCTCAAGGTCAACATGTATAGTCTGAGGTGCCGTCGTGTGTACTTTCATAAATGACCAACAAAACACAGAACGGCCGCAATGGAAACGGCAACTTTTCTTTTATGAAACTACGAATTAAACAGTCGATGCGCATTAAAATAAGGGATAGTTTTCAATTACGAATATTGTTTGCATAAACTCGTACTAGGGGTTGGTCATAACGAAGCTCTCTTATGAGGTTGCTCTTAAAAGTCTTATGGAATGTGAAAACATCACCTGCATTCTCAAACATGATGAGGTCTCCCAGTGGCCGCGGACGCATAGCGTCCCAATTATCAATCACACGTAAAACTTACGTAAAACAAACGAGCCAATCACGGCGCTCTATGTCAACGCGGTGCGTTCGCATAGGCAAGGGTCGTTTGAGTATTGTTCTCGAATACGGATGTTGACTGTGAATAGATGTTTCACAGCAAACAAAATAAAGTAAGCATTGAGTAAAATGAGTGCATGTATGTACACAAACGACTAATTTAGTCGAACATATGCCTCGGCGGCTCATTAGCGACACTGACACATCAAAGGCACGTTGACGCAACGGGCTGCTCTCATCCTACTCCTAGGGATGGGCAACTATTCACAATACAACAATAGTGGTCATTTGGGGCAGTTTGTTTGGGATCCGTTACGTCAAGTGTATAGAAAAGTTCAAAAATATAACAAGACATTATTATGAAGTTCTTCGTATAATGATCGAGTCTAGAAGAAGTCTAGCTTGTCATAGAAAATTTTATGAAAATTAAATCAGCTTTTATTTTGGTTTGCAATATTGGCCCTGTAAACTTTATGAAGTATGTAGTAAAATAGTCATCAATCTTTCTGAAAATAGAAAAGTCCGCAGAAAAATTCAGTACACCTTTGTGATTGATATTTTTACACTTTTTATAAGTATTGAAAAAAATTTCATCGTAAAAGACAAATTAAAATTAGGTACCGTTTTAAAATTATTGTGGATACAGCAAATTCGAACTCCAGCCCCTGGCCTAGCTTGTCAACTGTCAAGCGGCGGTGACAGCGGCCGGGTTATGATAAATACGCGTGCTGATTATTCGGTCTCCTTTGTGTTGTCTTTTTTCTACCACAAAAGCTGTCAAACAACACTTGTGCGATGTGATGAATGAAATGTCGATGGATGTGCTGCTTTTGAAGTTTGTAGAGTGTGTTTTCTTTTGTTATGCCGTATCCTTTTTTGTGTGTAAGGTGATATTTTACGTCGTGCACTGTCTTTACAAATATATTTTATTGTGTTAATTTTATTGATATATATATTGGATTTTAAAAGGAAATGCATTGCTTAGTTATTTTACCATTCTTAGTAAGCAAAAGTAAAGTAGTGGTTTGTTCTGATCTGACTGTTTGAGAGCATTGTGTCTTATTTTAAATCAAAATTTTCTTAACTATTCGGTTGGCCTGAAATAAAAAAATAATAAACAAACAAAATATGAAAAACAGCTGTGCCATAGCAGTCTACAAAACATCGTTTCAACAAGCACAGCCCTAGTTCGTTCGAACATAAATTACTTCAAAAGTGATTTACTCGCGCCATACAAATCGCCGTCGACTAGTCGCTGCGCCCCGTCTCCGCTTGTCCGACCTCAAAGGGGCTGACTGACAGGTGTGAATGATGACCCGTTACACGTCCGCCGACTGACAATCACGCTCACCGAAAAGGTTTTGCATGTTCTTTGAAGCTAATCGTTTTGTTTTTGTTTTACTAAAACCTGTTTATTTTTCTATTGTTGAAAAACATTAGCGGTCGCCTCACGACAAAAGATAAAAACTTTTCGTCGCTCAGCTTCGAAGCTTAAAAGTGAACATAGAATTTCGTGGCGCGGCATCTTTTTTGCGGCAACCTCTTGACGAGCCCGTCACGTACAGAATTCGTAAAATAAAACACGTGCGGATTGGCAGCCACAAATCACATTTTTTAATCGAACTCGCGTCTCGGGGCTTGTACAAACGTCGATTGCAGTTTGCATCAACCTTCACCGGTTAACATAAAGGTGGTTTTCTAGGTTTTAGATTGCGATATAAGTTTGTTGTATTTCAATGTACAGTCACGTCGTGCCGTGCGGAATGTTATCGACATCCGCTAAACTATCGACGCTGGCGCAACACTAATTGTTCTTTTTGTGGGTCCGCTTATTCCCACAATGATTTACGCAACCTCCTTTGAACGTAATCGTGTCATTAATGGTTAAAGTGACTTTAACGGACCGTTTAGATGATTTAGATTGATTACCTATGTAAATGTCGTGAGGTAAATAATAAATTATATAGTAGCTGAACTATTGAAGAAACTTAGTTGATGTTCTGCTATTATCTTTTAATTTAACACTACACTACGATCTGGCTTAATCTTAAAATGTGAAATGCCTCAAGTCATATCTTTTCCTGCCTCTAGTAATTATCTTTTAAATCTTTTTAGCTTAAGAAATAAAAGTGGGTACTTGTGCGTACATATATCCTAAGAAATATTTTCTCCCGTTAAATATTAAATCCTTACTAAAGTGAGTACAGTCCCACTTCATTGACATGTACCGTTAGATAACTATGTTATTTCTATAATCTTAATTATGGAGGGACCGGGAGCATTTGTCAAAGCAATCAGCAGGATAAGGGATACGGGCCGCGATAAAATTTTATTTCTTACTTGTCTTACCAATTAAGATATCAGGCAGGTATGATGTGACCACTAATTGGGACTTTCATAGAAATCTCGTTGGGATGTTTGTGATTTTAAAGCCAAATATATTGCGTATCCTAATTACTTGATTTTCTTGCCAAAAACTCATACTTTAAAAAAATATAGCTAACAAAATGGTAGCGTGGAATTGATATTATTGTAATGTATTTATGATTTCTTATTACATTATTACAAAACTAACGTTTTTACGTACCTATGTATGGAAAAAACAAAGATAAATTAACAATAACTTGTCCTTTATATCGAGCAAAGGGTCCTTTATTTAGCTTTTAACATAATTTAGATGTAAGATTATAATTATCTAGTCTAGATATTTATGTTATTCATAAAATATTTGACGAACTTCGTGACGTCCCGATTCAAAACATCCGAAAGTTGTTCCATAATAGTTAGATCACTTTTTTTTGTATAATCGTATGGTAACCCTACAGTAGCTTATATTTTATCCAGGTTACGACTCAAACTTATCAGGTGCGGTGGCGGGAAGCGATTTTCATTTGTAATTAGCGGCTCTTTGGCGATAAGTGGCTTGTCCGTCGGTGTGTCTGTATATATATGTTGAGGGCCTAATCTTAACGGCCAAAGCAGGCTGTAAAGTTTTATAGTTAAATGAACTTGATAACGTTTGACAGCTGATAAAATTTGTAGTTTTGAACTTGATAAAAGGATAAAAGAAGAAAAAAATAGATTATTTTGACTTTATAAAAATTTCAATGTAATCAAACTCGGAGATTAAATAACACTTTACCATAATGTAATGATATACTGAGACACTTTACTAATTATGTAATGCAATGAGTTTCAAAATAAGTTAAGAAGTAAAATGGTTGGAAATTACTTACGATACGTTACGATAATTTATGAACTTACAATGATAAATTGAGTTATAAACACCGACAGTGCAGAAAATATATTATTGATTTACGTTTACTAAAGATCGCTGCAAACCAGACAGACACCATTATGCAAATGCGATTAAACTTTATATTTTAAGAAAGGTGATTAGAAACTTATTTTATGCAAATTTGCCTACTTATAAACATAATTAAAAAGCCACCGTACTGGTCGCGGTTATTTAACCGTTACATATTGATCTGTATGTGCAACTTCTATGATTGAATTGTTTCCGCTAATACATATTTAAAATGTGCCCATTGTGTGTTAAAGGGCTCTTTGATATACAGACTTTTTGAAGGAAATTTAAAATAAATCTGTGAGTTAAATTAACTTTTATGTTCCTAGATTTAGACGGTAATTCCACATTCAACCGGCGATTTTTCTACCGGTGAATATATTTTCCAATTTCAACCGGTTTGAGTTTCACATTCTACCGGCAAATAAAATTAATTAAATTACTTCCAGTTTCGACCGGCAGTTTATTCCTTTTTCAACCAGCTATAAAATAGGTACATAAGTACAATACAATAAGGTGATCTCTTATGTATTACAGGTATTAGACAGTTTTAAGTCGAAAAAAAATCTAATAAATCCTACAAAATACATCTCGTTAAGGTTAACGGCCGAAGCAGTTATTTTTTTTGTTATGGAGCAGGTGCTCTATTCATTCCATTCGCTTTATTCCCCAATTTTATTTTTTACAATTGAACATTTTCCTAAATTATTTTTCCCTATAATCAAGAATTTCTAATAGTTTTAAATACCGATAGGAATATGAAGGTACTTTCATACTTAAAACGATACAACTTTTACAACAACAACTGTTCGACCGAAATATATGCACACACGCCACGCCACGCGGCTGTCGGCAACCGCCCGAGAAATGGTCCGCTAGCGGACCAGCGGCCGGCAGTTAGGTGATTAGCTCACGCAAGTACACGGATAGATAAAGGCCTGCCGTTATACTATGTAACCTTTCCTACCTCCTTAAAAATATAGTTTTAAGAATTGCTGAGAACAGTTTCTTCGCAAGCACACTACAAGTGTAGCGACGCCTTTAGCTATAATTACAGCAGTAGCCGTGTCGGCGGAAGGCATTAGTAATTATCTTGTCACCGAGTTGGCAGCTCAACTGTTTGTTGAAGTGACTAATTAAAAACGCAACGTAATGAGGTACTGGGCTGGAAATAAGAAAATTAAAATGGTTTAGAAGTTTATTATTATTGTTGTCATTAATAACATTATAGCATATTTACGATAGGACGCAGGGTTGAACAGAATATTGCAGTATAGTATACTTAATATAACAGCATTATTATTTTTGTGTTTATAGTTGTATTGAAATAGAGATAATCAGGGAAATATTATATATTTGTTTCTTGAGGGAACTATACACTATCATTTATTGCTACAAGAATTTTAATGGCGAATAGGTAATAATGTTCTTTTGATTTTAGGTATCTGAAAATTCTATTCTATTCTTTGTTAATTTATTTTTGTTGTTATTTTCACAAATAAAAAATTCCATACATATATAGAGAGATTTCACATATTCTGTGATACTAATTAAGATTCTTTAATATTATTTGCAATAAATTGTTTAAATTAAGAACAACACGCAACCAATGCGTGTTGTTCGTATAGTAAAATATAATATAAATATTATTTAATCTAAACATTTAGAATTCTAAACTGATTGACTGATTAATTGTTGGGATAGGCGTAGAGCCCTAACGGCTGAAGATATGGAGACACCATTTTTGGATGGTAGATACCTTTCATGGTGTAAAACTCTTCCTCTAAGGGGATGAAATAGGGGATGAAAGTTTGTATGGGAATTTGTATATGAAAATTGAAATGTGTCATAGAGCCCTACCGGCTAAAGGCAAAGACACCATTTTTGGAGGGTAGATATCATTCATTGTGTAGATGAGCATTAAGAAAGGGTTTTGGAAAGTTCCCGTTATATAGGGTGCTACAGGCTGTTCCAGTTTCTATGGGAAACTGTATAGGAAAATTGAAATGTGTGATAGAGCCCTTACGGCTGAAGGTAGAGACACCATTTTTGAAGGGTAGACCTTTCATGGTGTAGTAGCGCACTAAAAAAGGGTTTTTCAAAATTCCCGTTTTACAGCGTGCTACAGGGTGTTTCTGTTTGTATATTATTTTTTATGGGAAAATTGAAAATTGTGTGAAATAAGGTCTACTGATAAATACCTAGGTACTTATATTGGTAATCCGTGATTTTCTAAATAAATGCACAACTATTTCAATCACGCGAACGAAGTCACGGGCAAAAGCTAGTCTCATATATTCTATAGAACATGTTTCACATTCCAGCTCTAGTTTATCGATAAACACTTAAAGTCATCGACTAATGCACATTCAAATCGTTCATTGTGTGCGATCCGCGAGCTCACTGAATCATTCCAAATGAATCGATTTATATGCCACTGTGTGCATTCAATTCATACTGCTATTTCCGTCATACCACAATACTGGGTACCACCAACTGTTGAACAGGTTTTATTGATCTGATAACTTATGTTGTAGTGATAATAAATTGGTATTTAATAAGGTAGATACCTACGTTAAGTGAAAAACCTCACTTAGTTCACGATAAAAAATATAATTGAAATTATTTTAAAAAGGGTTATAAGAAATACTTTTAAATCGAATACAATGTTAAAAAAACGTTAAGAAACAATTTAAATTGAATGGGTACTTACATGTTGATAGATGAAAAAAGCTGTCGTGTATAATTGTTTTGCAAGAAAAAATCACACGTGCAATAACAATTTGGATGTCGCTTAGATGTAATAAGCTTGATAACAGAGCTATAATGAGGTCTGAAAAGGTAACGCGGAACTAATTTCTTTGTAACGCGTTTATCGAGTGGAGCCATCACTATGACACATTTCGGTCAGTGTTGCCGCAGTAGCTGTCAGAGTGGTTTGGACTGGCAACATTAAAGTTGGCGGCAAAAAACGCCGGTAGCGGGTTATCGTGCGATCGCGACACGTCGCCGTCAAGGCACGCCCGCTGTAATGGCGACAATACGCAATTGCAACGACAGAAGGTTATAATTATAATATATAGTTATAATGTGCACTATCCAAACTTTCAGCTTATTCAAGCTTGTTAAGTAGTGCCCAAAATCAGAAATTTTGATCTTTTTTCTTCTTTCTAAAAGACAAAATACTCTGTATAAACCATTATTTCTTAAATTATTAAATTTAGATTTTTCGCATTCACAATGCTATTTTTATATTAACATAAATACCTCAGACGGGATGCTACGGGTGAGTCATTTTTTATAGTATTTTTTCTAATATTATTTATGTTAACCGATATTTTGTTTGTTAACGAAACTATTCAATTCACGATGCCATCAATGTGCGATATTGTGTTTAGAAACAGTAGCTACGTTGAAATTAGTTCTTTATGAAACTTAAATTTTTTGGTTATTTCAATATTTGGCGGATGCTTTGATTCAACAGCTATTAAATAACATTAATGTTAATCTTTAAACGTAAAGTATTATTGAAGTTTTACAGTAGTGACTATGTTTACTTAAATTGTTTTATGAAATACAACCTTCTGTGTCGTTGTATACTTGAATTTACCGCTGCCATTGGAAGTTCAAGAGTAATGCTCTCACTTAATATTATCGTGTGATATTTATTGTCCAACATTCAGCTACTTATAAAATACTTTATTTCTTCATAAAATTAAATGGCTTTTGATAAGACATTTTGACATTTCACGAAGTTTCGGAAACAGTCGCTGAAAAATTATGTTGTGAGAAAGTCTCGGCGGTTACGAAATACGGAAATGAGTAAGGACTCTAAAGAGGTTTATACTAATTTGAAGGTATATTTAAAATTAAATCACTTATTAAGTTTCTTGGTGCAAAGAATGCAAAACGTTTTAGGAAATTAATGATTGATTTATATTTTTTTAATTATTTTGACTTTTTTACTTTTTGTTTTGAGGCTTAAACTTTTTAAGAAAAAAGTCACTGTAGAAGTAATGTCGTTATATAAGATGAGTGTATTTTTTTATACTTACTGAAACATCAATCAAGATCATAATCGACTAGCCGCGCTTTTAAATTATATTTTTTTTGTTACATTTCTATCTACTTAAAGTCAAAACCTACGACGTTTTTGCCGCGAGAAAGTCGTATTTTTCACATTCATGATCCGCGTAAAAACCAGCAACACCCACTCGCTACATAAATCAAGATGGCCGCGATAACGAGAGCGCTCATAAACGCGCCGAGAACGCTTTTACGATTCATAATTGCACTTTATTAAATGACTGCCCCTCGCATTTTAATGGTAAGAATCCGGTGCTGTTAAACTTAACGCATAGAGTGTATACCGTACAGCAGGGATGTTAAGTAGCTCCGTAACCGTAACTGAAACAATCGGATATCCGAAATTAAAAGCTATCCGTAACCGTAACCGAACCCAATATAAAAGTTTAGAATAATTTCTAAAACGTTATGACAGTATTTTCTGCCCAGCAAAGCCGAAGCACTAGACAATTTAAAAAAACATAATATCACAATTTACAATTTAAAAAAACATAATATCCGTAAACTTGCCGAAACTAACAGATAATCCGAAATATTTAATATCCGTAACGGTATCCAAAACCGGAATAATATTGTTTTTATATCCGTATCTGCATCCAGATCCGGAATTTCATATCCATAACACCCCTGCCATGCCGTGCAGACAGTGAATGCAGATGAACTGGTTATTGAAATACGTGTTAATAGAGACCACTGTGGGACTGAAGTTTTGAGGATTTAAATGCCAACCCTAATCAACAAATGACATTAAGTGATCTTCATCCATGAAAGCTTTAAATTTTTTTTTGGTTTCAAATAAACACACCTCTAAACATAGCACCTTACTGTAACCACAGTCTAATAACCTAAGTTTTTTTATGCTGTGCTGTAACTATATACACTTTTATTAATATTATTTTATTTAGTATCGTTTATTTTGTTAAAGTACTCCAATAATTATATAGGCATAAAACTAAAAACAACACCGTATTACTAAACATTCGAATAAGTTTGCACGAAATAAAACTTAGGATTTTTTATTTAATAACAAAAGCCTGTTGATTTCGGCCAGGTACTTGGCCGATACGCTCTGGCTTTTGTAGTGGATTTTTTTAATATAAAAGCCAGAGCATTTCGGCCAAGTAGTTGGCCGAAATCAACAGGTTATTAGAGTAAAGTGTTTGAAAAGGCGAAACTACAAAAGCCTGGTAAACTCGGCCAGGTACCTGGACGAAATCAACAGGCTTTTTAAGTAGGAATAAACAACTTTAAAGCCCAGAGTGATTCGGCCGAGTCGCGAGTTGAACCCGCTCTCCTCGCTTCGCTTCGATGTAGAGTCTACATTACACTACACCTAGTTTTGTACTTAGCATATTGGCCCAAATCAACAGGCTATTGTAATCTCGCATGCAAAAACATTTCAGTCTTTCTCTTCTATACTTTGCTCTTTCTACCGACTTAAGTTTATTTACGGAGCTGAATTTGTTTTACTATTTCAGTCAGCTAATTGAATAATAAATCTTTCATGCGACTTTCACTGATCCGAGAACAAACGCGCCGGCGCCGGTCCCCGTTATAATAACTGTTGTTATATCGCTCTTGTTTGATTCATGGCTTGATAATGAGGAGCTTTTGCATTTATTGTTTTATAATAGTTACTAGCTTTTGCCCGCGACTTCGTTCGCGTGATTCAGATAGTTGTACGTTATTTTGGAAGGCACGGATTACCAATATACCTGGGTGTTTATCAGTAGTCCTTATTTTTTTGTTCCACGCTTCCTCTGACATGATGGGTCAGAGTCCCGCTTGGTTTTTTATTACCGATCGATATACAATATGAAAACAATCTACCCTCCAAAAATGGTGTCTCTACGTTCAGCCCTATATACAAATTCCCATAAAAACTGGAACACCCTGTAGCACCCTGTATAACAGGAATTTTCCAAAATACTTTCTTAGTGCTCACCTACACCATGAAAGGTATTTACCCTCCAAATATGGTGTCTCTAACTTCAGCCGTTAGGGCTCTACGCCTCTCCCAACAATGAATGAATGAATCAATCAATCAATTTAGAGTTTTATTTACTCACTTCAAAAAAAGGAGGAGGTTATCAAGTAGACGGTATGTTTTTATTTTTTTATTTTATGTACAGATTTCCTTAAAATGTTTGCTTAACGAATAATAAAGAAGTGGAACAGCAAAACGGATTTACATATAATTATTTATAAGATGGATGAAGCTTTAGTTTATCCTATGTTACAAAAGTTTTTCGTATTTTGAAACATTATTTCGCTTGCTTATTCTAAAATCAAAATTAGTCCTGGTTTAAAACTAACTATATCTTCCTTTCTAAATCTAGAACTTGGTTACGTTGTTTATTATAAAAGGCGAATAGGTAAACAATCGTCTTGACTAAAACAAACTAAGGAAATTTAGTTTTCAGACCTTAGTCGAAATGTGAGTCTAATGAAAATAGTAGCAAACTTTTTCATTAATAAAGCATCGCATAGATAAATTTCATGATGATTGGTTTAGTAGTTAAGACGTGAAGGCGTAACAAACAAACTAACAAACGGACTTTCGCATTTATAATATTAGTAAGGATACACATAACATTTCACAATTTTTGTAAAACATAATAAAAATGCAAAATTCACGATGCTAAACCTCATAAAATTTAGTAATGTACGTAATTGCTGGCCAACAGTCGGCCTTAACACAGTATTTGTATATGATAAGGCAATAAAAATAAATATTCGTGATTTATGTTAAGTACAATCAATGGAGGTATACTACCGTTGGGCATATTCCGCTTGTTTTGATTGTTAAAAAAAGGTTTTCGTGGCCTTCACATAACATTTACCGAAACATTCAATTATTATAAAGACGTAGCGTATAATTTTTATATAAGGTACTTACTTATTTTTATATCCACAGATTGTGCACTAGGTTTGTCTGTTTGAATATACGTAGGTAAGTGATTTAGCCATTTATGTAAATTAATTAGGTATTACAATAATCATTAAGCCTAACTTATTTGGTAAGTACGTGTTTTGTTTCATGTATGTGTTAATAAATTTAAGACGTCAAATCATTACTACTTAGAAAATGATATTTATTTATTAAATTTTCAGTTTTGTGCACAATCAAAAAATTTTGTGCACAATCAAAAATACATTTGTACAATTTTATTTGCCATTAAGAATAAAGTTTTGCAGTTCTATTACTATTAAGCGTAGTTCTAAAAAAAATTGAGAAATAGTTTAGAAAAAAAACAATAGTTATCAACTTATATGTCTGTTAGGAATAGACCTGACAGTCACAAACCACTCATTCTCTAAACCCACACAAGAAATCTGTTATTAAATCTGCTTTATGGGCATGAAAGGCAAAATAAATATGGAAACACTATTATGCATTGATTAAATCTGGCAATATCAATTATATACCAGTTTTTAATGAAATTAATTCCACCTTATGTAATTACCTTAACAGCGAACGAGTATTATGCGCTATAAAATGCTAATCGAAAACATTACGTATGTTGTTAATTGGCTTGCAAATTTGGCACTCGCAAAATTTTATTAAGGCGAGGCCAGTTCACGATCTGATGAAAAGATTAATATATAATACTAAATAATATACTAGAAAAAATACGACTCGCACCAGATCATGTTCTCGGACAGGAATACTAGTGACTCGGTAGCTCAGCGGTCAAATCATTGGACCGGATATCCAAAGGTCGCGGGTTCGATTCCCGTCCGAGAACATGATCTGGTGCGAGTCGTATTTTTTCTAGTATATTATTATAGTATATTATTATATTAGTATTATATAAAAATAGCATTGTGAATGCTAAAATCTCAAAGTTTATAAAATATTGATTTTTGAGCTTCGAATGTGAAGAACTGTGTAAAATTCTACTTCACAAAAACTACTTTAGACTGAAAAAGAAACACAATAACCGAACAGAATATTGAAAAATAGCTTGGTAACTCTGTAAAAAAATCCTAAACAACACCATAAAAACTCATAAAGTTAAAATTCCAATCATCAGATTTTGTAGTTTTCAACAACAATAATATGATTTTTTATGCAAAAAGGATAGCTTTTTTATTGATCTTACATAATAGCCGAGTAGATTTTTGATAAATGATCCAGTATTCCAGAAATCAAATTAAATGTAGTAAATTTTGACAAACTGGCGAAGCGACAATTTAAACTATGGCATAATCAACCATATTCTAAAGAAATAGTAAAAGAGTAGATTTTGTGAACTGCCTTGCCTTAAAGAAAATGTTATTCGCACATGCTAACAATGAACACTAAGTGCTAGTTCAGACTACGGGGGAGCCGCGCGGTTTGTTACGCGATTTGTTATACATAGTTCGCTCAGGATCAGCTGTGTCAGGCACTTGTGCAATATTGACAGCAGTGTAACCAAACCCGCGAGTCAAACCGTGTGGTTCCCGCCGTTGTCTGAACTAGCACTAAGTATATAAAACAAATAGAAAGGCCAGTACGAGTATATCTCACCCTGATTAAATACAACAGTCATATGTTGTTTCTTGCGAAATAATAGTGTGTTATATTAGCTATGATTTCGTTTTATCTTGTAAGATGGTCTTAGCATTGACGCTGGCATTCAATACAATATTTTTAAAAAAATGATGAGATCTTCAATTTATGAAAGTTACATTACGTTGTTATTCGTTTCAGTATAAATTAATTAGCTATGTTAAACAAAACGAGAATAGGTATGTATGAAAATAATGATCATAAGAACTATTAAAAGTTTCGTAATAGAATACAATGTAAAAAAAAAGATTAACGATACACAGAGCAGCAATCAACGCCACTATAAATCATAATTATCTTAATCTCATTACTTACCTAGTTTGCAGAATTGCGGTTACTCAAAGTAACATTTAGATCAGTAATCAAATAATTTATTCAAGATTTAATTAGCACTGTTTCTGTTTGGATTTTATTAGTTTTTTTATTGCTATCCTGTAATTTTATAGCGGTGGCAAATTTAATTACTTATAAAAATATAGAATTTGTTATGTCAATCATTGGGTATATTCTATAACTCTCTGTTTTTGAAATATACCTTGATTAAAATTTCATCTAATTATACTTAGAAATTTTATCTTCTTGAACCTGATTATTCTCTGGCTGTCAGATGTATGTTACTTCATGTGTATATCACAACATAATAACTGGTATTGACTGAAATTTCAAGAGCCCCCGAGACGGTTTTAAAGGATTTGATCAAACTCGTATATTTTTGTTTGACTCAAGCCATTTTAATAGTGTACGCAACGGTTTGATAGGCCTGTCAATTTTTCAATTACATTTACGTGTTTAAAGCTCGTTTGATGGGAGTTTATATTTTTGTTTGCATTTCAAAGTTGAATTTAGTGGTGTGGGTTGTTTGCGGTGGTCTGAAATGTCAGATGAAGTTTTTATTTAACAAAAATATATTTGTAAATAGTAAATGCAAAAAATCTTATTCGTAGCCATACTACGTCACATCACAGCAGCGTACCGTACCAAGTTTGATACGGTTTGACGAAGCCATCAAACGTTTTCGCCGTCTCGGTGGACCTTCAGTTTTATAACATTTTCTGCGACTTCTTTAAATTGCAGCAGTAATTTTAAATTGAACCCAGATTTCATTTTTTTCTGATCATCCCTCGACAGACGTCTGATTCGCAACAAGCATGCCACATGCTAACAATTTATGCAGACAATTACGGGCGGACTGCTCAATACGTTACATAGTCTTCATAACGACACGTAGCAGACTTGCGAACAAATTGCCACTGCCTTCAATTAACGAGTGCACGCCTGGAATGGGAAAGACGCAGAATAAATAAGTATAGTAGACTAGAAAAAGCATTTTGATGCAAAAAGGAATTTGTAAGCAAATTTTAGAATTTTTTGAATGCACATTTAGAATACAAATAAGATTAAAATCTATTATTATCATGAGTGTGTTTTATGATTTAGTTAAGACTTTAAGAGATAATTACAAAGTTGTAATCATGATTTTTATTTAGTGTACCTAATATTTGTTATTAGTAACGAAAGTAATAGTGATTAACGACTTTTTTAAATATTGTTAAGTTGCTCGCCATATCAAATTCAGATTTTCTGGAACCTTACTTACATCATAGGATTCATGATAGTGCTTATAACAAGAAGCTAATGATACCACATTTTACGATTGGACTATTAGACTTGTACTATTATGTATTTTGTGCTACTAGATATTATAGTATTCTGCACTCTTGGACCTCCACCATAGCTACCTAGCAGCTACTAATGGCACGAATATACTGGTATTCCCCTGCTCTACACCACTTCGTGATAACAGCCCGTTCGTCGCAGTATTAGCATATCGGAATTATTCCATTACACCGTTAATAATTTAAAAATAATACGCCGCTGGCGCACGCGACTTAAATTATGAGTCTCTGGAGATGTGTTCGCGATCTACCTAACAATGCAAGTAAAATAATACTCTATTAGCAAGCGAAACATTTTAAAATTGCAAATAGCTAAAGGTCACTAAAAATTTTATGACGTATCTGGTATTAGGCATAACGATTATCGTTTTCCACGTCATATAAATTGAAAACTCATACTTATTGCTAGATCAAAGAAATCATTTGGTGTGCGAATGCTCAAACCAAAATACGCTAAGCAATAAATATCTTTAAACCGTTCAAAATGAGGTCGTTTATGTGCAAATCAAAGAGCATTCCCCTTTGAAGCTGGTTTCAGAAGCGTCACAAATCATTTGAAGGCAGGAACCGTCAGGCGCGGGCGGGGAGGGTGGGGGGTGACAGCACAGACAAACGGTGTCATAAATCAGCCGCGGACGCCGCCTGCAGGTGTTGCACTACCGAACCCGTTGAAATATTACACCATAGATTAAAACATTTATAACGCAGACGTGTCACTTTTGAAATTGGAATCTTGCCACGTTTATTTCTTTTTTTTTTTTGTTGTTTTTATATTTTAGGCTTAACACAGCTCTGTACTTTATAGAATAGGCAAGGTTAGCTAAAAAATTAAAATGATGGGTGACCGGCGCGTATAAAGTGTAGTAAAGGTATCATAAGAAGCTCTTCCAAATACTAATTTGATTTGGTCTGACTGCTCTTGTAACAGTAAAAATCAATTTTATCACAATACTTTTTCGTAAATATCTATTCTTATAATGTCCATAAATTTTAAATTAAGAAGGTAAGTTATCTCATTTTAAAACAATGAGAAACGCATTAACTTATTTTGAAAGCATTAGCTTTACCAATTATTTTATAGAGATGACGGAATATAAAAGTAATTAAATATGACCACCGACACGCGATATAGTATAGTAATTTATCATGTTTAACTGTCAAAAGACAATGGATTTTGACAGTTCTGTGTCGATAAAACACTGTATCACGCGATATATATCGTGTGTCAATATCGGTCATTCTAGGGGGCTTGGAATTTAACTCATAGATTTTTCAATATCTTGTACATTCTATGCATAATGTTCACATAATCTTTGTTAATGAAGAACCGCTTTCTTGTCACGGATTAATAATTAACAAGCTTGTCTTTATGGTTGTTAGATTTTAAAACTTAACTATTTGTGAGATTTAACAGTTGCCGCTTTTCTAATTGAGATCGTTATATTCGTAGCTTTTACTAATTGGACAAAATAATAGGTGTCATTAATGAAAAAGGTTGAAGTAGTATTTTTTTTTAACTTGCGTGACTATTTGATGTTTTTCATGGTAACATTAGCAACTGTAGCTTGTCTTGTGCAGCCTATTGCCATAAATTTACACATAAATAATGTGTAATGTAATTACTGTACCTACTTCAATAATAATAATATTCAATATAAAGTCTCAAGTCATAGAATTGCGTATTCACAATTTCAATTTTGCC
The DNA here is from genome assembly GCA_963556745.1 of Catoptria pinella. NCBI lineage: Eukaryota > Metazoa > Arthropoda > Insecta > Lepidoptera > Crambidae > Catoptria > Catoptria pinella. The sequence goes on along the minus strand of OY750768.1, from coordinate 13,210,193 downwards.
AAAAATTTATAAATTATTAATTTTATTTGATTTGGAAATTATACTATATTTGGATAATAATATCATTAAATCTTCTGATTATTATATTAACAGTTATTATGTTAATACTTTGAATTCCTAGAAACTTAAATTATCAATCTACATAATTACTACACATATTATAATTCTAAATGACTACTTAACTGTATAAGAAATCTACTCAAAACTAATGAATTAAAATTGCCGTCTTATAATTTTATGCACATATTAAGTCTGTCATTAAGTGACAGTGTTTTTAATTTATGTAGTGGTAGCTTAATTAACTATGGTTAGACAGAAATTACAGTCAGGCGGGTTTTAATTTAAGTAATTTGCTATGCAACTTTAGTTTAACAAAAGCGACTTGTTTGTTTTAACTCGGTATTTATTTTTGTGTTATGGAAATGAGGATTGCTTGTTATTTGAAATAAGTAGAGGTAATATCATTTAATAGAAAAAATGTTTAATATTTTATTTATGCCACAATATAAAAAATTACATTTTCCATTACCCATGAAAACACATTTTTTTTATCTTAGAAGTTAATTATCGAAATATATGGAAAATAAACCTTTAAATATTTCGGTAGAGCTTGTTGTACTTAGAAGTGTCTTGTCAAGAGCTGGATTACATGCCGTAATACCGGGTTCACACGAGGCGATTTAAGTCGATCAGTTAATATCGGTCAAATCGCAACCAATTTAGCAGTTAACTAAAATCAACTAAAATCGCCTAGTGTGAACCCGCTATAAGAGTTGTAGTATCAATTAATTCCGCTTCGGCAATTACGCACGTCACAAGATACACGATTTTAATCAACACTACAGTATTACTTCATTCGCAATTATCGCCTAGTGCGTACACGCCCACTATTATGATTATTGGAAAGAGTGATTCGTTTTGGACGTAAAAAACTAGTATAGTGTTATGTTATCCTTGTGGTAAAAGATTTATTGTTGTTTTCCTATACTTTGTTCTCTTTGGTAAGTCAAACGTTCGCTGATTATGGTCTTTGAAGCTTTGCGACAAACGAATCCAGTTCGATACTGAATTCGCTAAACTTAACATTTTGATTATAGTTTACAATTATTAGTGTTTTATTATCATCAGTGATTATCATATCCCTAAGTATAAACTATAGACTGAAGCAAGTTTATACATCATACTGGAACTAAATAAACCTTGAATAGATGTTTCTTCAATTTAATCAGCTAACATAATCTGTCGAACCTAACTTTTTGTGCTATCGTGAATTAAAAGATAAATCTCTTTTTATTTGAGACAATAAACAATTTAAAAGATTGAATCATCGAAACTCACGGATCCCTATTCACAGCAATAATCTAGAACATAAAACAAGTTTATGAATTCAGAAATACGTGCCTTAGCTTTATAACAATAAATGTTATTTCTCGAATTTTTACTGCGCACTTAAACTGTGTTCTTGCATAAACCGTCTCATGACAGCTATTCATCACTCATACTCGTATAACATCAGAATAGAACGTTAATATCAGATTTAAAAGGTTTGTTCCGCTTACCTAATTAGCTTTGGTCCTATTTGCATGTACAATGTTATAACTTTAAAAACTGACACTTTAAAAGTCCACTCTATCAGGTATTGTTTATCCTTTTTATAATTATTTTGATGTCAAATAATCAATCAAGTTAATATTTAAGAAACTATATCAAATCCATTTATTATCTATAAATAGCGTTTAATTTAAATGAAAAATATTTAATTAGTAAATATTTTGTAAATAAGAAAATAGCCCTTATTGAGTAAAAAAAAGGTCAAGAGCGGTCAGACTCGCGCACCGAGGGTTCCGTCCTTTCCATCATCATTCTGAAAAAGTTTACTATTTAGAATAAAATAATTTCAGATTTTTCTCTATGCAAACTTCGGAAATAAGGGGGGGAAGGGTATTTTTTTACATTTTTCATCAAAAGTCGAAAACTATGCGGCCTAAAAAAATAATAAAATAAATTTTTGAGAACGTGCAAGCAGCGCTCTTTCATATGATACCCCATATGTCTTAGTAGCCTCACTTCGAATGTTTAAGACCCCCTTTCAGTCCCTGTTGCAAAAATATATAAATATTTTTATTTCTCTTATTTGTAAAATAATTGGGCAAACACCATCTAAAGTTATTTCAAGTTGATAGCATAAATAATTCTTATATTAACTATTTCTCTCTTATTTGCAAAATAGTTAGGCAAACGTTATCTTAAGCTATTCCAAATTTCAAGTTGATAGCATTAGTAGTTCTGGAGATATCCAGCTGTGACAGACAGACAGACAAGCTGAGTCGCACGATAAGAGTTCCTTTTTACCATTTTGGTACGGAACCCTAATAACGACATCTTCTAAATAAAAGATAAACATTATTCTATTAATCTGAGGATCAAGGGCTGAGGAGCTTCATTGTTTTTAGCCGAAAAGCCCACTGATATACAATCTTTAGCTCATAGTGGAACACACCTTTTAATACCCATTCACTACAGACAGATCACGATAACAAGGCTGTATTATAGCCATTAGGCAGTATTTTACAAGCGCTTTTATTACGCCGTAATGAAACACGAACAAATGTTTATTACATCCGTGCCGAAGGTTGCCCACCGCTGGGTTAGATGATGCTCAAAGATGATCTTATATATTGATTGTCCCACCATTTACGGCCAAGAACTTTTTCTGATGAATCTATGTTATATAATTTAAAAATCCGTACAAGTTTTTTTCCATAATACTAAATAATATACTAGAAAAAATACGACTCACACCAGATCATGTTCTCGGACGGGAATCGAACCCGCGACCTTTGGATATCCGGTCCAATGCTCTGAGCGCTGAGCTACCGAGTCACTAGTGAGAACGTCGAATTTCTTCTTCCGTTGTTCAGGTCGCGGGTTCGATTCCCGTCCGAGAACATGATCTATCTAAAAATAGCATAGTGAATGCTAAAATCTCAAAATATGTATAAAAAGTTTTTTTTCGTTTCGAAGGTACCAAGTTCGTTTTTGGCAATCGAACTTCATTCCGAATTTAAACCATAAAAAAAGAAAAGTCTTAAGGTACTGTATTTTTCTAAACTTCATCATGAGCCATATTTGTATGTACTGCTGGAGTCACAGACAATATAACAAATACTGGGGCTGGGGTACAGGCTTTCCTTAAGAATGCATGAGGAGTATAAGTCTTAATTAATTAAGCCAACTAAATGCGCGCATTTATAATAACACAACGTTTACAATATAAAGCTAGCCCGAAGATTTTTTGTTTTACTCTGTGGATAAGTTTCTTGCGACCATCCTTCTTGTCAGCTGAAAAGACTTGAATGGGTGTGTAGGACAATGTTGACGAATCAAGGAGCTTAAATTTTAATTTTTATATAATAAATATAATGACTTTTGACTGGACTTCGTATAGAAGCTGTCAATTATTGACGATCTCCTTGGTCGAGTGGCTTTGTACACCGGTTTTCAGGTGTCGCCATCTCTGAGGTCCCGGGTTCGATCCCCGGTTGGGTCAATTTAGAAAACGAACTTTTCTATATTGGCTCAGGTCTGGGTGTTTGTGATACCACCGTTGTCTCCGATTTCCATAGCACAAGTGCTTTAGCTACTTACTTTGGAATCGGAGCAATGTATTTGATGTTGTCAAATATTTCTATTTATTATTTATTTATTTACATTCTTTGTGCGACAATATGGGTCGAGGTTTGAGATGTAAATTATTTATCGAATAATGTTTAACGATCTTTTCTAGTATTGAGTTTGCAATTTCTGGTATAAGTACATACTCACTGAAAGAGGAACTGAAATGTGACCCGTTACGTAAAAGTGTTAATTTCAACAAGAGTTTCAGTGGCTTGACTAACTTAATAATGCTACGCAACTGTTAGAAATTAAGTTACACTTTTATGGTTTCTTTGGTCCTTTTCCTGCAATTTTTATCGTAATTAAAAAGCTACTTTCCAAGTTTATTTCGTACTCTATTTTATATTTCTGTAATTTCGAAATTGGCTATGGTATGAAATTATTTGTAATATTTGGAAACCGCCGTGACTTCTGAAACATTTCACTTTCTATTTATAAAATAGTTCTGTTGTGGTTTTTCTACGATACTATTTTTTTTATTTACAGATCATTGTGGAGGCTGGCGGTGGCAGACTTATATTCAAGAAACCCGAAAAGGTATCTATAATTTACTGAGCGAGCGTGAAGCGAAAGCGAAGCGTCTCTGTTTCTTGGGCAAAAATGTTTTCGTTGTCTACCTGTCCGACTGTCCAGCTATCCGGCTGTTTTCCTCTGCAAGGATGCAATTCTCAACCGATTCTCGTGTTTTGTGTTAAGGTTCGATAAATATATATTTTTGTCGATTCACTTTCCCGAAATTTTTCGAAAAAAGAAACATATTTCAGCCATTTCTAAAAATGTTTAAAAATGTCACAAACGCGAGGTCTACAGCCCACAGAGCCGCTACGCTAGTTATGTTTTATTAACTCGTCTGTACTGTACTTTTTTTAAACAGATTCAATTTTTTTTTTTTCAATATTGAGTATCAGTACGCCGGGTTCTGCATCTCTAGTAAAATACAATCCTAAAATTATTATTCTTTGATACTTGCTGGAAATAAATGCATTGTTAACTGACTTCTTTATTTATTTATTATAAACAGCTGATTACATACCTACCAAACATAATTATGCTCAAATTACACTTGTATTATTCATAAAAATTTCAAAACAAATCAGCAAATTAAAATTGCATTTAAACGATTTATCTTCTATATTACCAGCAATATTGATTAATGAATAAAGATCTGTTCATTCAATACACAACACATTATTGGTACTTTAAATATTCTTTTTAAACGAATGTTGAAGGGCGACTTATTTAAGGTCCTGTCTTATTTTTCACTTGATTTGATGCTAAACTATGTTATTTATTAATTACTTCGAATTAATTGAAAATTTTAAAGTTATTATTATTTGAGTGTTAAGGGCTCTGCAGCTGCTCTGATAGAGCTGTAGTCACTGCGACCTAATAAAGGATCTATTGTGACTCGTCAACTAATTATAGTAAGCTATCTTTAAGCCCTCGCGGCGTCCAGGAAATCCAGTATCTTCCTGGTTTTAAGAGTTTTTATTTCCTCCGGGTTGATTACGTGTCGCCCCAGATGGATACTACGCTTGTGGATTAGGGGTCCACAATCACATAAGAGGTGCTTCAGCGTTTCCTGCTCCTCATTGTTATATCTGCAAACGTCAGTATCTCTCAATTTCATATGAAATAGGTCTGTTTAGTTTGCAGTGTCCAGTTAAGGCTCTAAAACTGTATGAGCTCATTCGTCCGTTTTTACGAGTAGCCTTCCACCAAGGATTTTGACGACCTCCGTGGTCGAGTGGTTTGTACGCCGGTTTTCAAGGTGTCGCCATCTCTGAGGTCGCGATCGATCCCCGGCTAGGTCAGTTTAGAAAACTATTTTTTTCTATATTGGCTCTGGTCTGGATGTTTGTAGTTCCACCGTTGTCCCTGATTTCCATAACACAAGTGCTTTAGCTACTTACTTGGGAACCAGAGCAATGTTTGTGATGTTGTCTAATATTTATTTATTATTTTGCGTACATATCTCAATCCTGGCTGTTTTATCCAGAATTTTCTCGACATCCAAGAGATTATCTTTAAGGAATTGCATAGCCTGGTTTTTCGGGATACCGCAGAAAGGTTCTGGGCCGATCTGTTAGCCCCGAGCCCCAGTTCTAGCAAGCTCGTCGGCTTTTTCATTACCGATGTTACCTGAAGGTCCTGGTACCCATTTCAGAATAACTTTATTCTTATGTCCCAGTGCATAATCTTAATTAATACAATAGATTGACTCATAATAATTTATCACACAAATCAATAAAGCTACCTTAAACCGGAGGAAGTAAGTGGCTACGTAATGGCCAGTTACCGCCAATATATTTAACCTCGATAACACGCGATAAACAATTTTAATTCCTGCATTAAATGTCGCCGTAAATAATGTCAGCGTCGACGATCTGCCCACGCGCAGCACATAGATAGTAAACGATGCAGAAGGACAATTTAATTCTACATCAGCCATTTTTAATGTCCCCACTGTTGAGGCACAGGCCTTCTTTATGGGTGGATAAGGAGGATGGGCCATAACCCACCACGCAGGACTAATACGGATTAAGGGATATAACTTAACAATATAAATGCAAATGCAGTCGGGACCAACGGGTTAATAAAACGATGTCTTTAAATAGCACACTTATTTATTTTATTTATTTATACTATCGGTCAAGAGATGGCGCTGACCAAAAACTGCAATACTCTACACCGCCCGACTCGCTCTTGACCGGTTTTTTTTTGTAAGTTTACTGACAAACTACTTGAAAAATATTTACACTTCGTGGTTGAATGTCAATGGTATAACTTTAATATTTTACAATAGTCACAATCACAACACAACTGACTGTTAATACAAAATGATTTACAATACTAGTAATAAGTAGTAACGCTATCTATTTTAAATCAAAATGTAGCTAGACTGAAAAACTAGGTGTAATCCAACCTTCTGGCTACACTATTGACTATGTATTATATTACAAACCCGCGTCGTAAACGATTATCGAAATCGGATTTAATGCGAAAAAAATACAAGTTAAAGCGTGAGTCGTTCTTGCAAAATAAATATCATAATTCATTATCAAACCTACGAAACTGTTTTTGCATTAATGCTTTGTTATATTTTGCAATATCCGTTTTAAAATGTGAAAACAAACATTAAAATAGTTGTGCAGTGACTATAAGACTTTAATTACTTTTCCACTTCGTTTTCAACTTCAGATGACTACAATGCATGTGTTGACCTTCAAACTTCTTCTAAGTAAAGTAATTTAGTGTTTTTAATAAAAAAAAACTGCAGGCCTATTACATAAAAAGAATCACGACAATTGGACGCAATTCTTCGTAAGATTTACTTATTCGCGAGTTAATAGTGTCACGGAGTGGGACGAACATCGTCCACTTATCGTGATTGTTTTACGTAATAGGCCTGCTGAAACTAAATACACATTATAGCTCCTTACTCCCAGAGGCCTACTCCAAAAAACAATAACGTGTTTCTTATAGCTCAAGAAGAAGGAAGCGCTCATGGCGGAGCTTGACAGACTGATTGTACTCGATCACGTTTGTTAAGCAACACTCGGTCCGGTCAGGTGTCGGATGGGTGACCGTTAAGTGGCATTACAACTGAGCGCTTCCGTGCTTCGGAGGGCACGTTACGCCGTCGGTCTTGGCTGTTGTCATCTGATAACAGTCGTTAAGCTAAGACAGAGGCCTTACAGGCGGCTCGATCAACTCTAACACCAGAGGTGGCCACTAATCCTCATACGATAAGAAGAAGAAGAAGATAGCACAAGAAAAAGGTTCAAAATTAAGTAAATCGAAAAATTAAGAACATTTTTGTGATTCCTTAATAGTAGGTAGGTAGTAGGCCCTCGTCTTTAATGTTTCAATGTTATATATACTTTTTTTTCAAACCTGAGAATACTACAGCTACTCTACATTCTTATGAACAAAAAAATTATACCTATGTTTTAATACATTACGTCATTTTACCAGCAACTAAGGTGGGTCGGTAGTGTACCCGTAAATAATGTTTATTACTGTCATTATATTAACAACAATGCCGCAATTAACTCCGATACGAATATCTCATGGTATAATTTAAGTGAATAAGTGTGTGCGTTTGTAAATTATTTTTATTACGATATAAATAAAATAAATGTTCAGAAAGCCATTGTTATGGAAGCTTCAACAAGTTAGACCTTATCAAGTAAAATAGATTAAAATTTGTCATGGTCAACCCAAACTACATATTGTTCTGTTTTGGTAGGCTCTTTAATTCTTTACTTTTACACAAAACCTAAACTTATACGTAGAGTTGCAACATTATGATTTTTTTGTATAGATAAGTGATCAAACTTTTATTATGATAAGTTGTTCTGACTGACTCACAGATTCCGCGCTCTTGTCAGTGAAGAATCTCTACTCATCCCTCCAAATTCCCAATGCCTTGATCTCTGATACAACGCGACATTTTATTTCTTCCATACAGGGTTAATGGTAAAACGCCAATAGCCTCGCAGGAGTGGATTATTATTTATAATAATACTACACTATAATTGTGTGTGTGTGTGTGTGTGTGTGTGTGTGTGTGTGTGTGTGTGTGTGTGTGTGTGTGTGTGTGTGTGTATGTGTGTATGTGTGTGTGTGTGTGTGTGAGTGAGTTAGTGCTACAATAAGTAATCTGTGATGAGTAGGTAGGTATACCAAACACATGACATACGATGCAGTAAAGATTCGGTTTCTTCGTATGTTTTGAGCTGAACCCATTTTGATAAAAGTTTCCTACATTCATGATTGTCTAGATGCAAAAGCCGTCCTATTAGCGGTTGACTTAATTATGATGTCTTTTCGCCGTTTTTTCAAGATACCGGGATCAAAGAGCAACAGTTATAAACATTATAAACAACAACATTAATTGTTCTACGACTTTTCGAAAAAAGGCGACTTTTGGAAACTTGATCAGCTGTTCGAACAAATGTTTGTTTGGAAAATCGAACTGTTTTGTCAATTTTCGGAAAAGTCTTAGAACAAACGTTGTTGTTTATGATGTTAGTAAACTACTTGCGAAGTTGTTGGTGTTTTACAAATGACCCTGTATAGGCACAGATTACTAAATAGGTAGTTACTACGTGTATAAGTTTTGACGACTTCCTTGGTCTAGTGGCTTTGTACAGCGGTTTTCAAGGTGTCGCCATCTCTGAGGTCTCGGGTGCGATCCCCGGTTGGGTCAATTTTGAAAAACGATTTTTTCTATATTGGCTCAGGTCTGGGTGTTTGTGATACCACCGTTGTCTCCGATTTCCATAACACAAGTGCTTTAGCTACTTACTTTGGAATCGGAGCAATATGTGTGATGTTGTCAAATTTTATTTATATTATTATTTATAAGTTACTCCCTCTTTTCATCTTGACTTTCACTTTTTACGTTTCACTGATGAACTTGATCAAAGCCGAGTTGAAAATTAAAATCTTAGTTAATAACAATTTAAGGTAGGTTACATGAAAATATGTCGTGCATGATGATAGTGCGCATTTAACATACCACAGATATTGTCACTTGCATTGCAAATACAAATTTTATCAGCCGTTGAGTGCCGATTTATGTAACATTTTATTGCATTTAAACTTACTGGTTGACATTCTCAAGCGCTTGCGCCGATTACTGCACTATGATTAGCCTTCGATTCGAAACGGCCTTTTTCGGGTTTGATGCGAATTTTATGTGCAATGCAATTTTTTGTCGCGTACATTTGTCGCGGTATTGCAACAGAATTTTTTAAGGGTGATTTTCTTGCAACGATGTGTTATTGCTTACTATGATTAATATGGGAATTAACTAATTTACTTACAAATAACTTTTGTACTGATGAATATGGGAATGTTTAATTATAAATTACTTTTTATATTTATAGAGTCGTCTATATTTCCTTGTGTTTTCATTATGATTAAAAAGTTGTAAAATATAACCAACAACCACTTATAACGAGACAACCAGGTAAAAATTTATTGAAAAATTCCCCTGTTTTTTAATCAATTTGTACTGAAACGAAATACCTAATAAATTATTTTTCTCTGTTATTGTAAAAGGCGATAAGAAATAATCGACACTGTTCGCGTTTTACTATGGCCGTTATTCTAATCAAATAGCGCCATAAAAATAAATTGATCCAGTTTATTTGATTATTGTTATTTATGCAAATTGTTATGTTATCTACGAGACGTGTTTTACTTTTAGAGCTGTTGTGTTCTACTTTTTGTAATTTATGGTGCCTATTAATAATTTGCACTAAAACTTTTATCGCTATAAAATTTTTACTCCTATATAGATGTTCTGATAAGAAAATGTGTTATCTTTTCAAAACAATAGTTGTTTGTTTAAACGAGAAAAAACCCTTACTTTAATATTAAATTAAACAATGGTAGAATAACATATTCATTAGATATGTCATCAATAGTTTAAATCATTCCTTTTACTAAAGTTACTTAATGTACGACAAACTTCCTTGATAATAAACGCCAAGAACAAATGATTTATTTTACGTGTTCAAACATTAACGGCTCGCTCTATAACGAATCGAGCATAAATCGCTCGGCACAATAAATAAATACATACATCAGTTGTGCTAATTGACATTTACAATCCGATTGAACCGGGTATCGATAAATATTGGCCACGGGTGTTTCAACATTGACAGATCGAGGTGAGCTCGATGACTGCCGCGCGGATTAAGCGATGAGCTGATAGCGTTTAGAGATCGCTTGAAGTATCCCAGTTAAAGGGGCAGTGGACGAGCCACATAGCGAGAACATCTGTTGGTTCGTCTTCTAGACTGGTGACCACCAGAAGATGCTCTGTGAGTAGGCCCCAAAAAAAGGTAGACGGAGATAAGTTAAGGTTGCGGGAAGCCGTTGGATGCGGGCAGCGAGGTCCGCGATCGTAACAGAGATCCTTGTGGGAAGCGGGAGGCTTTTATACCACCCTTTAGTCAACAGAGATTGAATGAAGATTAACTTTTCGAATTGCCATTATTTGATATAAGTATTTTGAATTTTCCAAAAAAAGTTGTACGGTATTTGCTTATTTATTTGTACTATATGGGGTTTTCAGAAGTGAATGGTAGAACTATACATATACCTATATTTTCTGTCCGTTTATTTCTACTAGTAGAACAAAATGGAATTATTTATCCATTTATTCATACCAGTAGAAAAAGACGGATATTTTTCTACGTTTAGTCCTACTAGTAGAACTAAACAGTAGAACTATTTGGACTACTTCTTTTTTTCAGGTATGTTTATTTTGCGAACTTCCGGTAAGCTTTTGAAACTGTATTTTATGTTTTTTCATAAATTTTATTCTATTTTATACAAATGAATTGAATGGAATTAAATAATATTACGTGAAATAAATAGGAAAACGGTACAAAATAATATAAAATACTGATTTCGCGCTTCTCGCAACTATCGGAGGACATTGAAAATGAACATCAAAAATAAAAAGTACTGTTAATCTACTTTCTGTGTCTATTTGTGTGTTTGTATGAATTTCGTAGAAAGACAATAGTTCATTATAAACATTGCTATTTTATTGTAAAGTACTATAACCTAAAACTTAAAAAAAAATCTAATATTTGTTTTGAGGCCCGAGGCGAATAACTTCAGCTCAAAATTTGTTTATTCGTATTAACCTCCACCAAAAACCATTGCAAACCTATCATTAATTGTACAATTTTAATATTTAATAAGCATTCATTTATTAACTAAATTCAATTAAATGGCTGATGCCGAAATTCAAGTCCGCTCCCTCTTTCACTTTACACCCACAGCTCTTTTGACATCGAAATGACACCGGTAAATATTCATAATTCATTTGCAATTAAACGGGGGGCGGGCGGGAAATACGAATGTCCACTAAAACCGCGCGCAAATTAACTTGTATAATTATCGCCGACGGAATGCCAATGCACCGTGCGGTGGCGCGCTAACTATATTAGTGGTTTGACGGGGCGGTGTAGACATATTAGTTGCATTTTGAAGCAATGTTTTGGAAAGAAAACTTAACAGAGTTGTGTATTGTGATCCTATTGCTAATTAATGGTATTTTTTGATTAAAAAGATTCAGTTGAACACTTTATTCAAGAAATTCCTTAGACAACATATAATTTTATTTTATCGTGAATTTAAACAATTATAAAGTGTATTAACCTTTTCAATCATTAGAAATAAAACACTTTTTAGCTCATTTCTTTTTCCTATAATCGTATGTGCATGCATCTGCATAATTGCATTGCTGTAAGAGACGACGACTTGAATAAAAATATTCCCATCTCACTAGAATGGTCGAGTACCAGTAATATTCCAATTTAGTTCAGTGAAATACCAATTACCGGCACGTGATATGAATTCGCTATGTGTAGTGAACTAATAAACAGCCATAGGCACAACTTACTAGCCATCATGACGCTCGTCTGAGCTAATAAAATTATTTCATATTATGGAATGATGCGTTAAGCACAATTAGTGAGAATACTGACTCACTGGTTGAGTAATGTTAACTTTAATGACGAGCCGAATGCGGTGCGGTTGTTTGAATTAACTACTTAACTAGTACAGAAGTTTTCGTTATAGTATGCTTATTGATATACACCGTAATTTTTTGTCGTCGTTTGGGAGTGTGCTAGCAATGAAACTAATATTTTTTGCCAAAGAAACAACGGTCGAAAAACGACAAAAAATATTTTTAATTTTGAGATTTTAGAATTCACAATGCTATTTTTATATAATACTAAGTGAGATGGCGCTGGCTTGCAGTTTAAGAGTTGATATACTAGAAGAAATTCGACGTTCCCACTAGTGACTCAGCGGTAGCTCAGCGGTCAGAGCATTGGACCGGTTATCCAAAGGTCGCGGGTTCGATTCCCGTCCGAGAACATGATCTGGTGCGAGTCGTATTTTGTTTAGTATATTATTTAGTATTAGACAAAACGATACTTTCCCACACTATTACAATGTTTTAGCGGTCTAGTTAGTATGGGTGGACCAACATTTTTTGCCGTTCTTCGACCCATGTTGCTATGGCAAAAATGATTAGTTTCATTGGTAGAACAGTCGACTAAAAAAATTAAAAAGAAAAACCTCCTTCAAAAAACCTTAAAAAAATTGCTATTTAAAAACAGCTTCAAAAAACAGCAGCTCTAAAAAGCAAGAAATAATATTCAAATCTTCATAATTACTATTCAAGTACCTACGCATATCTGATATTAAAAAAACGTCTTTTGAAGTCGGGTGGGGCTAAAGATATTTTTCTTTTTTAATCATAATAACATTTATCGTGGTTTCTCTTTCTCAATTTGATTTTTTAATTCTTAAAGCCCCACCCGACTTCATAAGACGTTTTTTTAATATCAGATATGCGTAGGTACTTGAATAGTAATTATGAAGATTTGAATATTATTTCTTGCTTTTTAGAGCTGCTGTTTTTTGAAGCTGTTTTTTTATAGCAATTTTTTTAAGGTTTTTTGAAGGAGGTTTTTCTTTTTAATTTTTAAAAGTTTTTTTATTTTTAACTTTTTTGTGGTAGGTAACTACGTAAGTATAAGTAAATGTAAGCGATGATATAAATATATTTTATTCACATTTCACACATTTCAATGGTATAATACGCCTAGTAGCTCAATATCCACTTTTCGCACTGTTAATTTTAGCAAGGGTCAGACATGGGGTAGGTGACCAAAGTGTATTATCTCCTCCGTGCTCCAGAAGACATGTTAAGCCGTTAGTTCCAGCTACATTTGCACATGAACACCCACCAATCCGCATTGGGCCCGCGCGGTGGGTTATGGTCCATCCTATTCATCAGCCCATAAGTAAGGCTTGTATCCCAGCCCCAGTAGTGACAATAAAAATGGCTGATGCGAAACCTTTCAATACCGTAGAGTAATAACTAATACACTATCATATTTGATTTTGAAGAGTTCTCTTGTGTATCTTCGAAGTCCAAGGTCCAATGTGAAGGAAATTTGAATGAAAACATCCTTAAAGTATCCCCTTTCTAACGAAACAAGAATCATCTAAATCGGTTTATAAACAAAGAAGTTATGTCTGAAGATCCGTTAAAACTCGTGCAAAAGTTACCTTAAAAATTACAGTATTTTCAGGATTACTCAAAAACTACTGAACCGATTTAAAATTTTCAAAAAATGGGACCAACTGGGGAGCAAACCTGATAAAGTGGCGTTTGAATCATGTCAATCGGTTCAGCCGTTTTCGAGTTATCGGTGGACATACATAAAAAAAAAAAAAAAAAACAAATAAACAGTCGAACATAGAACCTCCTCCTTTTTTTGAAGTCGGTTAAAAATGATGGTGTATATTTACTAAGGTACTACGCTATGGTTTAGCCAAAATCCGAAACAACTTTATCGAAAGTTGGTCTTTTGATGATATTGTTATTGACAACGGGAAAGATTTCTTGTTACCTTAAGCTTTAAGTTATTTGGTGTTGGAAATTGATAAAAAAGCTACTATGTCACAGACAGACAAACAAACACACACGTCAATAATACCCCTTTTTGCGTCAGGGGTTGAAAACAGTCATACAAACTACTACGCTCTTCATTCAAATAATAGTAGATTATGCAATAAGGGCTTAAAGTAGTGTATTGTGTCCCGGGCGCTATTATTGAACCCCGAGTACGAGGTGTTCAAGATCGCCCATGACAAATACACATTTAAGCCCGCGATGCATACTCTACTTTTTATACTTTCTGCGAGGCAATTGAAACCAATGACTGTTATAAAGAAAGTACTTAAGTAATTATTTAAAGTTAGAATAATAAAATATGAAAAATTAAGAATATTTATTGAAAATTAAAAGTTATGTTAGAAACATTACACCAATTGTGCAACGACAAAGTTACATTCTTTGGTACATTTGTAGTTGGGTTAGAGTTTATGTTTTTGTCGTCTATTCTGTAGTGGTCAGTTCGACATTCAAATAAATCCTTCTTGGTGCGCGGGTGAAAATGAATTTCGTAAAAAGTTTTCATGATAACATACAGCCTAACTCAGAATAAGATCTCATTGCACCTAAACTTTTTTGAAACCAACATCGATCAAGCACGACTACAAGGATTGCATTCCAAATTCAAATCACATTATTCCCCATGGGAAAAATGACTTACTTTAGGAAAGGTTTGCATGACACATAATATGCCATTGACGAGCAGGTAGTATAAAAACTATAAAATAAAACTGTAACTTCCGTTGAATCGTGGGCCACACTTCTTTATTCATATTAGTCACCGGCGCGAATCAGCCGCTAATCCTATAAGATAATGTGACGGGCGCTGCGCGGGCGCATGTTTTGACATCTTAATACCCGGGCTAAGGCGGCCACAGAGTAGACCACCGATTTGAGCATTCTGGTATTAAGTTTGAAATTATTATTAAACGTCGGTATTTATTCTATTTCTAAAAAAACTGACAAAAAAAATCAGAAGTACAAAGAGTATTGAATATACCTACTCATTTAATACAATACTATTCTAGGTTTTTTTTAATTTCTGAAATTGATAATGAAGACTTTTTAGTAAAATGTTACAGAAATGTAATTCATAAAACGTATGTACGCTTCTAAATCGAACATAATCATATAATATGCTCCTAATTATATTTTGCTATGATCACGTAAAACTACAATGGGCCAGCTAAAACTTAAAAATGACCCAACACAAAATCTTCCTATCAATACATTTTATGTAGATAATCGCGATCTAACGTCAAGTTCGTATTAAATTCAAAAGTAGGTAAGCCCGGCTGGTCAGTTGTTGTATCTGTTTTAGAAACTAAATGGATAGTAACATCTGAAGTGCCACTTTGATCGGTCGTAAAAAAAAGTCTTTTGATTTTTTAGACACCAAACCTATAAATTTAAACGTTAGAAATCTTCAAAATTAACATTTTTATCACGTGAAGAAGATAATCTCAGTGATGGCAGGGCAGTCCCACATTTGCATACAATATACTCTATGACCGAGTCATAATGCCACAGGAAGTGAAGTGATTATATCTAACGAATGAAGACGTGGTGGAAACCAGATAGTTAATCTGCAGATGTGTCTATTTGTCGTCGGGTGTGGATCTGACTTTACTTCGAATGTGTTTTTTAATACAGAATGATAGACGAAAGGAAATAGCTTTATGTAAAAAAGTTTGTTCTCCAAAATAAGTCGGTCTAAAAAGAAATGGTTATTTGTGTAGACAAAAATAATGAGGTATATTATTTAGACGTACGTCTATTACTAACCGACAAACTACTCTCTCCACCTGATGGGATGGTTAGTAATTTTTTTTTCTTAACCTTTTGAGCGCCATGATCTTCTATAAAAAACAAACGTTTTCGTGCCCTCCACGCCACGACTTTATTGGAACTAATAAAGTCGTCACGGAAATGTTTGGACAAACGTTTCCGTGCCCTTCACGCCACGACTTTATTAGTTTTAATAAAGTCGTGTTTGTCTTTTATAGAAGACCGTGGCGCTCAATAGGTTAACCAACCACCAGCCTCTATTCGTCTAACATAACGGAACTCATATTGTCAAACAATTTTCTATTAACTTATACTATACAGAGACATTTTTTATTTACCATACAAAGTTTAAGGAAGTTTTCAGTCCAGTCCACAGATTTGTCCAAGAAGCATTGTCATGAAACACGCCTCAGAATTTTGGTCACCCTTACTAAACGAATCACGCCATCTCTTTGATTTGATATTAATTTTTTACATAATATTTGGCCACATGCTTTTTGAGAATGTTGTTCAGTTTTATGGACTGAACACTTCTTTTTGCATGGTGAACAAATAATTTCTATCTATTCGATTGGAAAAATAATTTTCTATGAAAATTCTATACCATATTTTACAACAGTGCATTACCAAAATAAGAATTATTACGGAAGAAATTATATAACTTCATTCTACAATAATAATATCTGAAAATATAGTCAAGTTATCAATATGTATATCATTGACAAAATAAAGTTACAAATTGTAAATTCTTAGCCAATAAAACCGAACATAAATAAGAAAGCCACAAATATTAAAATACAACACTAAAAGTTGGACTGCCATAAATTAATTTCATAAATTTTATTAATGGTGTTGATAAAAATGTGTTTGAATTATAATTAGTTGGCTATCGATTTCGCCAATTAATTTATGTAAACAATATGCGTAAACGAAATACGAATGAATTATTTAATGGTCTTGGCGATAGATAGAGTGGTTTTGAAATACGCCGTCGTCGTGGTGAATAAATTTGTGTAGCTTATATCATATTCATTTTGTGTCATTAATTTTTAATGTTTACGATTTATGTCTTTACGATTCATGCGATTTATTTAAATTTAAATATAAATTATGAACCTCTAATATTAGTTTGAATCGATGTTTTGCTAATGCTACTAATGTTGGTCGCCTACATATTCCAGTCTATAATTTATGGCACTCATAAATTGGTCAGCATGGACTATGGTAACTAATTAAGCGACTGTGGCTTTACTTGACTGTGACTACATGCTTACATAAATTAACTTTAAACCTCCATTAATGTGCTTAAAAAATTACAACGTGAGTTTTAATTTATTACTTGGCAGTTTGTCCGATAAGTACATCAATTTCACAAGTATTGTCGAATTTCACTAGAAATGAGTACCTATAATTGTTAAACGTACTAAAACTGAATGTAAATTCCAAGCATATTAAAGCCATTATTTCAAGTATCGTGTAAAGTTCGTTTAGTAAAAAATAGGTATATAGAAAATAGTGATAATTATTGTATACCTATATAGAAAACAATAGGAGCACCATTGCATAATGTGTCTGGCGCAGATTTGATCTGATCATCTAAAAAGTTATTAAATTTTATGTTTTTAATATTCTATCTAACATACTATGGCTGTATGTTAGATAGAATATTAAATAGGTTATTTGATTAAAAAATAATAGCTATACCCTACGTTTAGCGCGCTAGCATCGAATCCTAAATAAAACAGTACATATCCAATACTACAATAAATAAATATTTAATATTGAAAAATTTCACTTTAAAAAACACTGCTAATATCACATTTTTCATGAATACTAGCCACTTCGTCTGCATTGTCAGTTAGAGAAATCTCTATCTATCCCTCAGGAAAAGTCCTTTTTTACCTATGTCCTTCTCTGTACCCCTGACAACGTGTATGCAAAATATCATGATAATCGGTTGAGTAGTTAAGAAGTGAAGGCGTGACAAACAAACAAACAGACTTTTGCATTTATAGTCTCATTTTCCGGGCCTTGGGTTAAAATACACTGTAAACATCACAATTTTAATTTTTATATGAATATAGTACAGTTGTCATCAAATTGCGTAGATCCTTCGATCATATTATTATAAACCATAAAGTATTTGTATAGGTACAGAGGCGTGCATCGGACGCGTGTAAACATGTTGCGATGCTCAGTTAATTGCCAGGCCTGCACGCACGCTCAATCATGGAATGATTTATTTGTTAAGCGCTGTATCAATATTGTTGGCCAAACGTGTAAATCACTAGCATGGTACAAGTGGACGCAAAAATGTATATGCGAAACTTTTTTTTAAAACCCTACTATCTACTTAATAATTTATTAAAGTGCAAGAAATTATGTTTGGATATTAGTTAAAATCAATGATTGCTTGAAATGTCCACTCCGCTTTTATAAATCGATCCACTACTTGATTTCAGCTACGTGATAAAATAACAATGTAATTCAGTTACGACCTGTCACATTGATTTTCAGAATATTTGTCCTAAGTTAACTTTCAAAGTAACAAAAAAATAGTTTTGTGGTTAGTTACGTATTTGAGATAGAGTATTACTAATCAAAAATCTTGATGAGCTATAGTAAAATTATAACTTTTTTATTGTCTATTTCAGTATTAACAACCCTTAACGATGTGAAATTACTATGTTGAAATCCAAAGGAGATCCAAAGAAATGCAAAGGAAAAAAAATATTCGTAGATCCACCGGTGGGCCCTTGTCGTTGGATCGTAGTGGAATGAGGGTAAATAACACAATACTCAGTCATTAGCTATGTTGCATGTTATTTTTTAATGCTCTTATGGCCTATCCTTACTAATATTATAAATGCGAAAGTATCTTTCTTTGTTTCTTACGCTTTCACGTCTTGACTACTGAACCGATCATCATAAAATTGTACATACACGTTGTCTGGGGTATAGAAAAGAAAAAATTAAAATAATAAGACTTTATTTGCTAAAAACATGGTAATATGGTGGTGGAAAAAAGTACCATTCCTGAGGGATGGAAAAATAACTATCCACGAAGACGAAGTCGCGGGCGGTCGCTAGTAATACAATAATTACATCGTAATGACCGTTCTTCATGCAACAAGTAAGACAATTAGTCGAGAAGTTACTGTCGCGTCCCCACACTAAACAAAGACTCTAATTGCAATATAATTGATTAACGAATACATCAGTTTACTTGAAATGGAAAAAAAATGTGGTAAATATGCGCATTTAATTAATGCTTGCATTGTCTAAATAGGGTTCCGTGGTTCCGTTGTTTGTGTTTAATATCTTTTTAATCTTTGTATCCTTATTTGTGTAGCTTTTATAAAAAACCAGTTATATTTCCTTAAAAAAATATTGTATTACATTTTTTCATCCACCTTAGGTTTGAAAAGAGTAATGTAATTTTACAATTGGAATGAAGAACTAAACTTGAAAAACTGACTCGTACTTGACTGTACTCGCAGCTGTCATTTGTCGCAAGGATGATAACAATAAAAACATTTATTACGTCCATGTCTCATCACGATAATACATCTATATTGCCTTTAATTATATGACTTCAGCCCACGACTGTATTTAAGTGACGTACGTCAAGAGAATCTGTATGCGAATTAATGACTTTAGCTTTAGAAGATAAAACAAAAAATAGCATGGCAAATGTAAACGTCATGAAAGTTGAATTATAACTTTGATCTTTATTGCTCTTTGACATGCAACGCTGTGGTAACAAAGACGATAATTAGCTGAAATATGACTTTACGATTGTTGTTTCAAATGCTTTTTTTTGTGAGAGGCTAACAATTTGTATCTCATTCACTTAGTATGTTTTATGTTAGACTTTTAATGATTTTTATGTTCATTTTTATGAATTAGAAAGGGCATACAGACAATGAGATTTTTTTATTAGGAATTCTTGTTCAAATAACTTCAAGTTACTGCTTTAGTTAAAAAACTTCATTAATAAAAATAGAGTAAGGGAATAGATTTTACATTTTACAATGTTAATGCTCTAAGATTAATTCATTTTACAAAAAAAAACACAGCAACATTTTGCTTCATAAATGCAATATGAAAAGCTACGCTAATTAAAATATATAAGTAAGCAGTTAATACCCAGTTAAGATTCTAATATGCAGATAAGCATTCTGTTTACGCAAACAGTGACCGAGACTGTGTCGGTGAATTATTCAATCGCATATTCAATAAAATACGTCCCACACCCCGTAATATGATATTGCTGGGCCATAGTCAGTGACATAGCAGTATCTTAATTTTCACAATTATGAAATTAATAGTTGAATAATTTACTTGATAGGAGCTATATGCAAAGTAGTAACATCAAATAATGGAAAAGTCTGGAAGACTTAATGGACAGTGAAAATGAAAAGTTTGTAAAAAGTGGGATTCTTTTTTCGCATTTATTTTTTTGTTTAATTTAATTCATTTATTATATTATTATTTATTCGACATCAGCCAACGACTGCAAATGCAGCCGGGACCAACAGTTTAACCATCTTTCCGAAGCACGGAGGAACTCGAGATAATACATTTTTGGTCACCCATCCCATGCTTACTTAACCTCCGCAATCGCAAGGCCATGCGCTAAACCACTGCGCCATCGAGATCCTCTATTTATGTTTATTTAAATAAAACCGTTTTATGAATTGCACATAACACGTATTTTATTATTACTATAATACACCGAAACTATTTAACCTTTTGAACATAGACATGTAAACAAATGCCTAGAAAACTAAAGTATTCAGTCTACTATTTGTAATTTATTGGCATCAAACAGTCATAATATCTATTGCAATGTGGATGTTAATAACAAATAGACCTAACAGTGCCAAAAACCTAAAAAAAAATATTAATAATACTAAATAATATACTAGAACAATACGACTCGCACCAGATCATGTTCTCGGACGGGACTGCTAAAATTAGCATTGTGAATGCTAAAATCTCAAAATTTATAAATCATCAATACTTAACTAAAATATTATTGATTATATTTATGCACAAGTATTTAATGTGAATGATACATACAGTCTCAGATTGAAGCTACTGTGCAATATCATTTATCACGGCGATAGCGATATAAAATGGATTTAAAAGCCCGACCCTGTATCACGATTTATTGATATGTAAATCATTTTAATTGGTGCCTATGGACATTTTTTAGTGTAATTGGCAGGTCGGCCATTTTTCATTTGTCCGACGTGATTTTTCTGTTGGTGTGCGTACAGATGTGAACACTGTATTTTTTATATCAAAACTAAAAAATAATGGTTAGTTTGAAACACTAGATTGATTTATCATTTGAAGGATATAACAGTTTCACAGTTAACATGTGTTTAGAAGACAATATTTTAAATGATGCTTGGGAGACTACACAGTTATCACAAGAACTAATTCACTTAAATCATTAATGATCCATGTTTTCTAAGCAAAATGATGCCCATTCATAGATCATTATAGTTTATCATATTACCCTGTCTTGCTGATCTATTCCTTTCTATTCGTGTTAATAATTAGAGTCACAGATGAGCATTGTTAGTTTTGTACTGTGAAGCAAATAAACACCCGCAACGCAAAATAACTGTTAACATTTTTGCTGGTTTTAACTGTCAAATCACAAATACATTTAAACAATTAATTATGACAAAATATTAGCACCAACTAAATTTTATTAATATTTAATTTATTAATGAATAATAAGTAAAGTTTTATGATATTAAAGATAGAACTGTTCAGAAAGGAGACCAACAAATTGAATTCAGATGGTCCCTATCTGTAAAAGCACCGCAATATTTTCATTTCCAACCCATATTTTCGACGCAAAAGAAAAATTTATGTCCATATCGGTATTTACAATAACATCGCGCCATTCTTTCATTGTTGATTGTTTTTACAACGATAGCGTTTAATTCATCAACGCCCGAGCGGACGCATGTGGCCGGATAACAATGGAATATATATTGTGACGTATCATACATACTATCTCGGAATGAGTATGATGAGTACAAACGAATGCTTTACATCTTTGCTTTGAAAAATGTAATTGTAATATACGATTGCAAAAGCTTAAATAAGACGAGTTTCAAAAATAAATAAAATCTAAAGACAACTGGTGCAAATGTGATGCTAAAAGCTTTCTCTACGAAGTCAACCTTCGGAAATTTGTGAATACAGAATGTCAGTGTTAATCATAGTCGGATGGATAAACATTGTGATTTTTTGTGCAAGAAGTTTGTTTTTTGAGGTTTTTCCATTACCCGATTACATTTTTTATAATCAGAATTACTATCTCTACTCTTAAAGGATTTAACCAATAGCAATTGTATCATTTTCAACATTCATAATAGGTATAAAGCTATTTAGTTGGAAATTCGAACATTATTTTGACAACTTTCTACGTGCTAAATCGGAGAAGCTGGACAGCTCTAAACCACTCCAGCAATTTTGTATGAGAATCCATTACTACCTCTTTTCAACATTCATAATAAGTATAACTAAATGCTATATTTGTTAAGTAGAGTGTTAATTGTACGTATGTAATGCCACTTTGTTAGTAACTATAGTGCTATTGCTTTAAATAGCTAAATGACTACACGAGTTTGTAGTGCATCCATGTCTATTTATCTCAAACATAAAGTTAGGCAAAGCAAGAAACTGACGTCAATTTGATACACTTTAAAGCAAAATGTTCTCTATTTCCGCTTTTTTTTCTTTTTTATATTATAAGTTTTCTTAATTAGTCTTTCCTCCTACAATGACTGAAAAACTTGTATTTTTTTAACTTGTTTTTTTTTACAAATAAAAACAATATCCAAGAATAAACAGAATTGTTTTCGACGCACTTTAATTGATTTCCACAATTTGTCGAACTATCGGTGAACCACCTACGCTTCTCAAATGTTGGAAACAAAAAACTTGAAGATTGCTTCATCACGTTTCGTCCAAATTATCTTTATCTGACAACCATTATTAATGGCGTGTGCACGCGGCTTATGAACAAAGCATAAGCCAAGTGTAAGCCTTCACTCTGTATAAAGGGTTTTGGAACATTATTTATAATTATACACATTATATCCTTTATCTATTCTCAGCTATGGGTATCGTTGTGCGTATGACATGAAGTGAAGATATCTGGTAGCGATGCGATCATACCGCTACATAAGCAATCAACGAATGACGAAAAAATGCAAGATCAGCGAAAAGTACAATATGTAAACATTACGCAGACGTGACGTTGCACTACGTTAAGCTAATGGAGGCAAAAATGTATGGAGACCTGACTTACGACATCGTAGTTTTTTTACGCGCTTCGCATAAATACAAATTCCAACATCCGATAGTTGGACCGCGGTCTCCGAGCACTAACACTTAGCTCGGCGGAAGTACTTCCCACTTCGCTGAATATGTAGTGAACAGTTTCTGCCTATAAACTGCCTCAACATTGGTAACCCTGACGTGACGCGGCTGTCTTCTTCAAAAATCTTTAGTAATAATATTGGTAACTACAATTACATAATTTTTACCTGTGACTTTTGTTTGAATGAACCATCACTAAGAAGTTTTTCCACAATTCCATGGATTTTCAAGCATCGATATCACCTCACCTACTCTTTCATTTGGAATATTCAGACGGGTTCTTTATGAAAAAGAATGTGATGCAATGATAAATATTTATCGTACCTTTAAAATTGAAAGTTGCTTTATGTAGACACGGTCAATGCTCTTTGTGTACCGAACCCTAAAAAAACAAACCGATTGATCAATTAAAGCAACACAACTTATCATTCCGCCGAAAAACGCACGAATCCATTATACAAGCGCATTTACAAACAAAATGTTCACACTTAACCTTTTCTTTCAAACTCAAGATATACATCTTTCGACGAAGGGTCATTATTACTACCGCGCCAGCTTACATTTGCGGTTACACCCACTATTGTTACTAAGGGAATAAAGTTCAAGATGGTTTAAATTACTGTTTTGTTAAAAAGGTTGTGGTTTTAAGTCAGGGAGGTATCACAGGTGTGGTGGAAAACTTAATTTATGTTAAACTCGTCCTCGCGGCGATTATTTACCCGGCGGCCAGCGATGGGCCGGATAAGGAAGATTAATTGAGTACGGCTCTGGTTAAAAAATGTGTGGACAAGCGACCCGTGTGGTTATGTCCGAAATGGAACAAAGGGAGGGCTTCTATGTAAACGTTGAGTGTGTTTTAATGTACTGATGCGATTAAATAGCATTTGGTTATTGTTGTTTTAATTTTAGTTATGATATTAGGGTTCCGTACCCAAAGGGTAAAACGGGAACCCTATTACTAAGACTTCGCTGTCCGTCTGTCTGTCTGTCCGTCTGTCACCAGGCTGTATATGAAACGTGATAGTTAGGCAGTTGAAATTTTCACAGATGATGTATTTCCGTTGCCGCTATAACAACAAATACTAAAAAACAGAATAAAATAAATATGCTCCCATACAACAAACGTGATTTTTTTGCTCATTTTTGCTCGACATTGATAGGTAGACGCTTGAAATATTCACAGAATATTTGGTAATATATTCACTTTAAAAATAAATAATTAAATAAAAATAAAACATATATTCAAGGGGGGCTCCCATACAACAAACGTGATTTTTACGGAACCCTTAGTGCGCGAGTCCGACTCGCACTTGGTTGGGTTTTTTTCTTAGGATCTTTTTTTAATCAGGATTTTCCAAGGATCTGCTGGACATTTTAGATATTTATTTTGGTTTTCTTTACTATACTTACATAATTAATAATAAATCCAATTTCACTATCACCATAAAGTCACACAAAAAGAAAAGGCTTAATAAAAGTTACACAAAGGGTTAACACAAAAATGAGAGATGTTATAAATGAACTTCGTAACCAAAATCTATTAAAAACTTTTCAAGACTTCAAGGAAAGATTTCCAACTCTTTAAATTATCTTTATTGGGTTATCTCTAGATAAAGTCGCTTTTAAAAAGTTTCCAACAATGCTGATGCCAGGTTTCTTGTAATCTGCAGGTCGCTCCTTTGAGCTCGATGTCGAATCAACTGATGAACTAAAAGTGGAGTAATCCTGATAACATCATCTTCACTTTAGGATGCATTTTAAAATCCAAATGACATAAAAATAAATTCAGTAGTGAATTATTATACAGAAATAATATCTAATGCAAATTATAACTTTAAATGAATTAAAATATTTAGAGAAACAATCGCAGTTTTAAGCCAGGTTACGAGCCGTATAACGATAATTTTTATCCCAGTTCGTATGGATGAACTCGCAGGCGGAAGTTAGTAATTATATAATTAATTTAGACAAAATTATTCTAGTAGTGGCAAAATAAGAACAAGAAATAAACCTTCTGAACAGTTCTACATTTGAAAGTATAGTATTAAATGTATAGTATAAAGTAAAGCGACTCGGTAGCATAATTGGTCAGTGCATTGGGCCGGAATCCCAAGGGTGCGGGTTCGAGTTCCGTCTGAGGTGCTACGGGTGAGTCGATTTTTTCTAATATTGTTTATCTTAGTATAGTATTGGCACAGGTATTGGCGTAAGTAATGACAAATTATATTTCGCAGCTTCATTCGACGCGATTTCTTTTTATTTACATATTGTAGCTATGTCTCCACGTAATAGCCTTTACACGAATATTTAAAGTAAAAGGAACAAATAAAAAGTCCCTCATTTGACAGTTCCTGCCTTCGCCCGACTCGTGCGCCATTTTCTTTTCATTCTGTGTTTTCGTGTGATAGCCTTTTACACGTTCCGCTCGAATAAAATTTAGTTTTGCCATTTTTATTTTCGTTGTAACTATTTAATATCAATAATGGGTAAAAGAAAAAGTGAAGAAATGTGTGACAATAGAAAAAAGTGCCGTCGTCGACGTTTTATATCAAGTTCTTCGTCCGAGGATGAAACCAACGGTAAGGTTTCAATTGAATAATAATAAATTGTGAAGTGTGAGAATGTTCTTGTAACAAATCATTATAAAACTACTTATGTTTTCTTTCTAAATCTACCCGTAAAACGGGGTTTTATCGTTAATATCTGTTCTACTTCCTTGAGGATTGCATAGTGTAGAACCTACCCACACTAGTGATGCGGATTAACCATCGGGGTTACTCCTGTCACGTTAATAGTGTGTACTACGACGAGTTCATAAACAGTTAATGCGGGCTAGCCACCAGGGCTTTCCCTGTTATATTTAATGTGCTGTTTAATGGCGAGTACCTACACTAGTGATGCGGATTAGCCACCAGGGCTATTCCTGTTACGTAAATAGTGTGTATGACCCGTGCTCTGTAAAAGCAATACGGGTTAACTTAAAGGGCTAATCCCTGACACATTTACTGTTGCGTTTTAATGGCGGGTACCTGTCGTGATGCGGGTTAGCCACCAGGGCTAACCCTTTCACTTTTGTATTATTTGTAACGAGTATACTTACACAAGTGATGCGGGCTAATCATCAGGGTTATTCCTGTCACGTTGAATGTGAATGATTATTTTTACGTATTTTCATAATGTGATGTGGTACAGTCACTAATTATTCTAAGGTTAATTGGAATTAACCTGATAAGTATTTAACATGATTTCGGTTGTATCTATCCGCAGATCCTGCGATAAACGATGGACATAGCTCTTTGACACCACCAGACGTCAGCGCAAAAAGAGCTCAGCCATCATCTACGGTGTCAGTACCAGTACCTGACGAGCCGGTCGCCTCCACTTCTGCGACCGTAGCTGACCTGTCAGAATTACAATTAAATGACGAGATTTTACAATTATTGGGAGACGCTCCAAAAACTGATGTCGATTTAGGACCAGCTATTCACAAGGATATCGCTGATCGCTGGCGAGAAATACTGTCCAAAGGTCTAACAAAAGAGATTAAAGAGAAGCTTTTTAAGGAACATCTTATACCCGTGAACTGTGATCTTCTGATACCACCTCTCTTAAACCCTGAAGTGAAAGCGGCGCTTCCTGATGCACTGATTAAGAGAGATAACATCTTGGCCGACAGACAAAAACAAATTAGTATTGCGATTGCAGCTCTTGCAGAAGCCATGCAGTTACTTATAACTAAAGGAGAAGATAGTAAAGTTCTTAAAGCAGTAATTGATGCTTGCCGCATATTGTGCGACACACATTTCAACGACACAAAAACTAGAAGGAGCTTTGCCATATCCGCTACCAATGCAAACCTGAAAGATACTTTGATCGAAGCCAAAAGAGATAAATATCTTTTTGGCGACAACATGTCCGACAAATTAAAGTCTGCTAAGAATATTCAAAAATCTGGCGCCGACCTTAAACAAAATCAAAAAAATACGAAGTTTAATAAATCTAACTTTTATAAAAACAAATCTTTAAACATAAGGGCCCTGCAACGAAAAACAAGCGGCAAACCGGATGCAGGGAGGAGACGCAACGTGCCGACAGGAATACAGACGCGTGCTGCAACCGCCAGGACGATGACATCATCAACTCGATCGCGCTCACCACCTCCTCCACCATCGCGCCGTCCGCATCGGCGAACCTAGACTCCAAGGTAACCGCAGGTCGTCTTTCTCTTTTTTACGACGCCTGGTCAGATATGACCGACAATAATACAATATTGTCTTGGATACGTGGATACAAAATTCCTTTTATATGTAGACCTACTCGAGTCGGCTGTCCAAATACTTTACCTAAATCTCCTACTGAAATGTTACATTTTGACAAAGCCATTAAAAATTTACTTCAAATTGGTGCTATTTCAAAATGTGACCATGAAGAAGATGAGTTTGTATCCCACGTCTTCCTGGTGCAAAAGCCTAATGGCGATTATAGGTTTATTTTAAACTTGAAGTGTTTAAATAAGTTTGTAAATACGTCCCATTTTAAAATGGAAGATTATCGAACGGCAGCAAAGTTAATAACTAAAAATTGCCATATGGCTACCGTAGATATGAAGGATGCTTACTTCTCTATACCAGTTCATAAAGACTATAGAAAATATTTAAAATTTAAATTCAACCATACACTATACGAATTTAACTGTTTACCATTTGGCCTTTCGTCAGCTCCTTTTGTATTCACAAAAATACTCAAACCAGTAATGGAATTTTTGCGGTCAAAAAATCATATGATTTCAGTAATTTATTTAGATGACATCCTTTGCCTAGGAAGAAATTATGTAGAATGCCAAAACAATGTTTTACTCACTATTAAGTTACTGGAACAATTAGGGTTTATAATAAATTACGAGAAAAGCCAAATTAAACCTAGTATGGAGTGTAAATTTTTAGGGTTTATATTTAACTCCGAACGTTTGGTTCTGGAATTACCAGAAGACAAAAAAGTAAAAATTAAAGAATTATTATATCATTATTTAAAAGTAAAAAATTGCAAGTTGAGAGACTTTGCTAAATTTATTGGTCTTCTATCGTCGGCTTGTCCTGCTTTGGAATATTCTAGACTGTATACAAAACAATTTGAACGACATAAATACTTATGTTTATTAGAAAATGATTCTTACAATCAAATTATTCATCTACCATCTTCTTTAAGAGAAGATAGTAAATGGTGGATTAATCACATAGATGAAGGTTGTCATCCATTAAGATTTAATGATTTTAAAATAGAAATTTTCTCTGACGCATCCTCAACTGGTTGGGGAGCTTTTAGTGATGGTCAAAAAGCTTATGGTCATTGGCAAGAAAATGAAAAACATTTGCATATCAATATTTTAGAACTAAAGGCCGCCTTCTTTGCTCTTAAGATATTCACTAAAAATCTGTATGAATGTGAAGTTTTACTACGAATCGATAATGTCACTGCAATATCTTGTATTAATAAAATGGGAAGTATTCAGTATCCACATTTGAATGAGATCACACAATCAATTTGGCAGTGGTGTGAATCCCGCAAAATTATGATATTTGCCTCTTACATAAACACAAAAGAAAATACAGAGGCAGATAGATTATCTCGCATTACAAATGTCGATACTGAATGGGAAATAAATGAAGATTCTTTTCGGGAGATTGTAAATGTTTTTGGACAGCCAAATATTGATCTATTTGCAACGAGACAAAATGCAAAATGCAGAGACTATGTTTCTTGGAAACAAGACCCTGATTCAGTGGCTGTCGATGCATTTACAATTTCTTGGTCGAAATTATGGTTTTATGCGTTTCCACCCTTTTCTATTGTCTTAAAAATGTTGCAAAAAATTATTTACGACAAGGCTGAAGGTATAGTTGTAGTACCGTACTGGCCAATGCAGCCATGGTATCCCATATTTAAAAAATTGTTAACTGAAGAACCAATTTATTTTAAACCTTCTACAAACCTTCTTATCTCACCTTTCAGGTTGTATCACAGTCTACACAAGGAACTTACATTGGTTGTCGGGAAATTATCCGGCAAACTCTATTAAAAAGATCTCTCTCAACCGGTGCTATTGAGATAATGCTGTCATCGCTGTCCCCTAACACAGTGAGACAATATGACAGCTCATTTAAACATTGGTTTTTGTTTTGCAAAAAATACAATCATAATTACTTAGAACCTACGATTCCTTTAGTTATAGATTTTTTAACATATGTGTTCAATAGTGGTGCGAAATACGGTACAATTAACTCACACAAGTCGGCCATTATGTTGATTATGAGTCCAAAAGCCTCAGATAATGATTTGATTAAACGTTTTATGAAAGGGATATTTCGATTGAAGCCTCCATTACCAAAATATAATCTCACATGGGACCCAAATATTGTACTCAATTACTTGTCTAGCTTGTGGCCCAACGAAGAGATTAACTTAGAAATGCTTTCTAAGAAAACACTTACTCTGCTGGCACTAGTGACCGCGCACCGCGTGCAAACTTTTTCCTTGATAAAATTAGACAATGTTAGTATACAACATGGCTTCGAAATTACAATAATGATACCGGATTTAATAAAAACTTCAAGAATTAATTCAAATCAACCAATACTAAGACTACCATTTTATA
The DNA here is from genome assembly GCA_963556745.1 of Catoptria pinella. Lineage (NCBI taxonomy): Eukaryota > Metazoa > Arthropoda > Insecta > Lepidoptera > Crambidae > Catoptria > Catoptria pinella. Next base: position 13,180,155 of record OY750768.1, on the reverse strand, counting down.
ATACACATCCGAAAATCTGTCCTGCACGCGCTATTAATGCTTATATAGAAAAATCTAGAATAATTCGAGGCAATAATTCTAATTTATTCATCAGTTTCAAAAGACCTTACAATAAGGTGACATCGCAAACTCTTAGCCGCTGGATAAAAGACATTCTTCAAGCCAGTGGCATAGACGTATCATTTTTTACCGCTCACAGCACGCGCCACGCCGCTACCTCTACTGCCAGCAGAAAAGGTGTTAGTTTAGATTTAATTAGAAAAACAGCCGGATGGGCTAACGCGTCCAAAGTGTTCGCAAAATTTTATCAAAGAGAAATTATTGAGGATCCTAATGTATTCGCAAATGCAATTCTAAATTAGGAATAATCATTCTTCATTGTTATATGAATAAATGATGATTGGAAATCTCATATTTTTATTTTCTAACTCTGAACATCCTACAATATGTAAATAAAAAGAAATCGCGTCGAATGAAGCTGCGAAATATAATTGATGATCAAACGAACTTACCTGTACGTGAAGTTCGATCACAATTATATGAGCAGCTTCATTCGACGCGATTAACAATCACCCACCCACATAAAAATAATAGGCAATAATATGTTCTTTAATACTCATTAATATTGACTTACCCAACCCAAAAAAAAAAAAAAAAAAAATATATGATTACAGTAGGCGAGTACACTTTAAACATAATGAAAAGAAAATGGCGCACGAGTCGGGCGAAGGCAGGAACTGTCAAATGAGGGACTTTTTATTTGTTCCTTTTACTTTAAATATTCGTGTAAAGGCTATTACGTGGAGACATAGCTACAATATGTAAATAAAAAGAAATCGCGTCGAATGAAGCTGCTCATATAATTGTGATCGAACTTCACGTACAGGTAAGTTCGTTTGATCATCAATTGTACAATAGTTCCGTTAAAACCTACTTCTTGCCACCTAGAACGATGCTAACAGACACACAAACAGACCATCAAACACGATAAATAAAGTTTAAACTGTTCGACAGGTGCTAATCACACAACTGCTGGTTAGAGGTTTGATTAACATTTGGGTATAAACATTCTCGGTATTTTAAAGTCATATTTTGGTTAGCTACGTATTAGAAAATGGAAAGATCGTGATCACGTAAAAAACGAATGATTGGTTTCTAATCTCATTAGATACTTACGAATAATCGTTGTATTGATTCTTTTTAATGACAAATTCAATTAGATAGTAAGAAAGATGTCACCTGTGTTAGAATAATTAGGGGCGTTATAATTATGGGCGAAGAAAGAATATTTTTTTATCTTTATGAACTAGTTTTGAACCTATTAAAAACATTTTTTTAAGTCAAGATCATTATCATAACATCTCTGCCCCCCACCTAAATGTAACATGATAAAGCGATTTATCACGTTTAACTGTCAAAAGATAATAGATTTTGACAGTTGATCACCCAATATGTATATCGTGTTTCGGTGGTCATGCTAGAGGGGCTGGGGAAGTCACTGTAAATTAGACACTAAATTCCACTAAGTGGTCTAGTCTAATTAATACTTTCAACATCTCTAGTTTCCATCATGCATCGACTTAATTCGAACATTTAAAACAATTTGCATAACCAATTACAAACATTTACGATTACAAACTCGTGCGTTTACTATTTGAAGTGTTCATAATACTTGTTATTTCAATTAGACTGTATTAACGATCTCTTGCTATGTGAGATGTTTCGAAATTTTGATTTCATTGCTGTTACTAACAGCTATCTATGTATGTTATTACGAATAACGCAATAACTTCTGAACTGAAGAAAAGTTTTTTTTTTAATAAATGCAATAATGTTAACGGTATATAATACTCAGTTTGAGTTATTCCGTATTCATCCCATGACGTCACATCCCTCTCATTATTTTTTCTTTGTGTAACATAATGTGTCGAAGGCAGTAATCTGAAAAATCCCAAGTTTGTGTCACTGCCAAAAAAGGGTTGTAATGGGCTATTTAAAAGGGTCTATTTTAAGTCACCTGTGACCTTTATTCACCTTTTTTTTTTTAGCAAGTCGCTTGCAAAATTAAATGGCAGGTGTCACTTCGGTGACGGCGTCGCTGTCGTCTATGGAGTCGATGGCGTAACCTAGGTAACAGTTAGTTCCAGTTTTGGCCACCGGATCAGATAAGTTTGTTCAGTCATCTGCTAGGCTGCATTGCCATTTACTCAGTTGATTTTCGCCGCACGGCTTTAGTCACCCGTGTAAACACCACATAACCATACATTTTGAAATACGCTTGATTGTATTGACTGGTCCCGATAAATGTAAAAGGATGTAGGTATTTGCTAACTTAACAACTCTCTATTTGGTTAACGTCGTTACATGACTTGTGTAGCTAGACAACCTGCGAAGGGTCATAATGGTTTATGACATCGGTGACATAATGTATGGTATAGCATCAAAATTGAATAATAAATACTATTAATAATTACTTATTTTATCTAAATTCTAAATCAATAAAGTCAGTATATTTACGTTGGTACGCACGACAGTATGGTAAGTTAAACAGTTAAAGTATGAGAGCAGCTCTTATTACGTGTCTTTATATAGTCTGACGTGCCGTTGACTGTACAAGTAACAATATTTTGCTTTTGAAAATGTAAACTTTTCAGCAAGTACAAATTGTTTTGTTAAACATATGAATGTTAAATATTTACACATTTATTTGGACGCGGTTTCGTTTAGCGTGCTGAGTTACCAATATTGATAAATACCCTTCTGAGAAGGTGACAAGGGTATTTTGACGCATCGCCGCTAAAGCGTCGGCACGCCACAAAAGAAAACACATGTTTGCCCCCAAACACTCTAATAACATTTGTAATTCTAAAGAAAATCTTCGGCTACCATTTTTGTTTCATTTTTCAAGTCAATATAGAAATTCCGTCGGCCTTTTTCGAGAATGAGCGTTGTGTACTAAAGTTTGGTGATACATACTAGCCAAATAAAGAAGAACAGACAAAAATTAAATCGATAAAATAGAGCAAAAGTTGAGTCGTTTTTTAAGAATCTTAAATTATTCCTAGAGTCACACCACGTACACTCCGTACACTCGTGTTCAGGGCTACATACCTTTTTTAAACATTCGCTGAAAAGCTGATTGCTATGAAAACTTTTACGTTATTATCATATTGTCTGTATCAACTGTCATATTACAAAAGTACTCTTTGCAACTGTCAAACCGAGCGACGGTTTTCGGACGGCGATGGCCCTCAATAATGATACAGTTAACTCGGCAACCTTGTGCGGGGCGGGGTGCGGTTCCGACGATCGGCGGGAGGGTGGGAGTTGCCATTCTGTACGTCAGTACTATTATTATTATTCGTGTTAGAGTGTTAAAGTCAGTATGGAATGGAATCTTATAATGCATTGCTATGATTGGCTATGGCTAGCATAATATTTTTGAGAAAAAAATACTGTGTAATAGCTTTCTATAATGTTTGCTTGTCTCAGTGGCAGATAAGGGTATTTGTATTAAATAATCTATAAAATCTTTTTATTATTACGATAACCATAAATTAGAAGAAAACCTTTACAAAAACGTTTTTTACAAATTTTACTTTAAAACGGTATACATATTCGTTTACGTAAAGAATATCTCCAAGTATGCTTTTAGGTCAAACAAATTACTCGTTTTAAACACAACACCTAAGTTTGCGCACACCTTAAAAGCAAGTTTCTTCTCTAGTTAGCGGACACACGCTAAAACGCGCTAAAGTACGTGAGCACACGAAGCGACGCGGTAATTTATTAATATGCTTAACGTGATGTTTGGACGTGAGTTCACACTCGGAGCAACCGACAACATTGAAATTCATACAAAATGTTTGTGTCAACAATCTGGTTAGCAGAAACCTTCGAAAGGTATTTGTCAAGCTCTTAATCTCATAGTTAACGAAATAATGTTAAAGAGTACAATATTTTTTAAAGTGATCCTGCTAATATAAATGTGAAAGTTTTTATGTTTGTTACTCAATCACAAATGTTCAAAGGACCCGATCAAAAGTTTCCTAGGGATTATTAAATTTAGATTTTTCGCATTCACAATGCTATTTTTATATTAAGATAAATAATATTAGAAAAAATACTAGAAAAAATCGACTCACCCGTAGCACCTCAGACGGGACTCGAACCCGCACCCTTGGGAATCCGGCCCAATGCACTGACCAATTATGCTACCGAGTCGCTAGTGGGAGCGGCGAAATTTTCTAGTACTTTTTACTTCTTCGCTGCAAGCCAGCGCAATTTCATCAATGTGAGGAAATACCCCCACATTCGAAAGAAACATCTTTCCAGATGTTTTGACAATCGATAAAGATGAAACAGCTATATAATTATTAAATTTAGATTTTTCGCATTCACAATGCTATTTTTATATTAAGATAAATAATATTAGAAAAAATACTAGAAAAAATCGACTCACCCGTAGCACCTCAGACGGGACTCGAACCCGCACCCTTGGGAATCCGGCCCAATGCACTGACCAATTATGCTACCGAGTCGCTAGTGGGAGCGGCGAAATTTTCTAGTACTTTTTACTTCTTCGCTGCAAGCCAGCGCAATTTCATCAATGTGAGGAAATACCCCCACATTCGAAAGAAACATCTTTCCAGATGTTTTGACAATCGATAAAGATGAAACAGCTATATAATTATTAAATTTAGATTTTTCGCATTCACAATGCTATTTTTATATTAAGATAAATAATATTAGAAAAAATACTAGAAAAAATCGACTCACCCGTAGCACCTCAGACGGGACTCGAACCCGCACCCTTGGGAATCCGGCCCAATGCACTGACCAATTATGCTACCGAGTCGCTAGTGGGAGCGGCGAAATTTTCTAGTACTTTTTACTTCTTCGCTGCAAGCCAGCGCAATTTCATCAATGTGAGGAAATACCCCCACATTCGAAAGAAACATCTTTCCAGATGTTTTGACAATCGATAAAGATGAAACAGCTATATAATTATTAAATTTAGATTTTTCGCATTCACAATGCTATTTTTATATTAAGATAAATAATATTAGAAAAAATACTAGAAAAAATCGACTCACCCGTAGCACCTCAGACGGGACTCGAACCCGCACCCTTGGGAATCCGGCCCAATGCACTGACCAATTATGCTACCGAGTCGCTAGTGGGAGCGGCGAAATTTTCTAGTACTTTTTACTTCTTCGCTGCAAGCCAGCGCAATTTCATCAATGTGAGGAAATACCCCCACATTCGAAAGAAACATCTTTCCAGATGTTTTGACAATCGATAAAGATGAAACAGCTATATAATTATTAAATTTAGATTTTTCGCATTCACAATGCTATTTTTATATTAAGATAAATAATATTAGAAAAAATACTAGAAAAAATCGACTCACCCGTAGCACCTCAGACGGGACTCGAACCCGCACCCTTGGGAATCCGGCCCAATGCACTGACCAATTATGCTACCGAGTCGCTAGTGGGAGCGGCGAAATTTTCTAGTACTTTTTACTTCTTCGCTGCAAGCCAGCGCAATTTCATCAATGTGAGGAAATACCCCCACATTCGAAAGAAACATCTTTCCAGATGTTTTGACAATCGATAAAGATGAAACAGCTATATAATTATTAAATTTAGATTTTTCGCATTCACAATGCTATTTTTATATTAAGATAAATAATATTAGAAAAAATACTAGAAAAAATCGACTCACCCGTAGCACCTCAGACGGGACTCGAACCCGCACCCTTGGGAATCCGGCCCAATGCACTGACCAATTATGCTACCGAGTCGCTAGTGGGAGCGGCGAAATTTTCTAGTACTTTTTACTTCTTCGCTGCAAGCCAGCGCAATTTCATCAATGTGAGGAAATACCCCCACATTCGAAAGAAACATCTTTCCAGATGTTTTGACAATCGATAAAGATGAAACAGCTATATAATTATTAAATTTAGATTTTTCGCATTCACAATGCTATTTTTATATTAAGATAAATAATATTAGAAAAAATACTAGAAAAAATCGACTCACCCGTAGCACCTCAGACGGGACTCGAACCCGCACCCTTGGGAATCCGGCCCAATGCACTGACCAATTATGCTACCGAGTCGCTAGTGGGAGCGGCGAAATTTTCTAGTACTTTTTACTTCTTCGCTGCAAGCCAGCGCAATTTCATCAATGTGAGGAAATACCCCCACATTCGAAAGAAACATCTTTCCAGATGTTTTGACAATCGATAAAGATGAAACAGCTATATAATTATTAAATTTAGATTTTTCGCATTCACAATGCTATTTTTATATTAAGATAAATAATATTAGAAAAAATACTAGAAAAAATCGACTCACCCGTAGCACCTCAGACGGGACTCGAACCCGCACCCTTGGGAATCCGGCCCAATGCACTGACCAATTATGCTACCGAGTCGCTAGTGGGAGCGGCGAAATTTTCTAGTACTTTTTACTTCTTCGCTGCAAGCCAGCGCAATTTCATCAATGTGAGGAAATACCCCCACATTCGAAAGAAACATCTTTCCAGATGTTTTGACAATCGATAAAGATGAAACAGCTATATAATTATTAAATTTAGATTTTTCGCATTCACAATGCTATTTTTATATTAAGATAAATAATATTAGAAAAAATACTAGAAAAAATCGACTCACCCGTAGCACCTCAGACGGGACTCGAACCCGCACCCTTGGGAATCCGGCCCAATGCACTGACCAATTATGCTACCGAGTCGCTAGTGGGAGCGGCGAAATTTTCTAGTACTTTTTACTTCTTCGCTGCAAGCCAGCGCAATTTCATCAATGTGAGGAAATACCCCCACATTCGAAAGAAACATCTTTCCAGATGTTTTGACAATCGATAAAGATGAAACAGCTATATAATTATTAAATTTAGATTTTTCGCATTCACAATGCTATTTTTATATTAAGATAAATAATATTAGAAAAAATACTAGAAAAAATCGACTCACCCGTAGCACCTCAGACGGGACTCGAACCCGCACCCTTGGGAATCCGGCCCAATGCACTGACCAATTATGCTACCGAGTCGCTAGTGGGAGCGGCGAAATTTTCTAGTACTTTTTACTTCTTCGCTGCAAGCCAGCGCAATTTCATCAATGTGAGGAAATACCCCCACATTCGAAAGAAACATCTTTCCAGATGTTTTGACAATCGATAAAGATGAAACAGCTATATAATTATTAAATTTAGATTTTTCGCATTCACAATGCTATTTTTATATTAAGATAAATAATATTAGAAAAAATACTAGAAAAAATCGACTCACCCGTAGCACCTCAGACGGGACTCGAACCCGCACCCTTGGGAATCCGGCCCAATGCACTGACCAATTATGCTACCGAGTCGCTAGTGGGAGCGGCGAAATTTTCTAGTACTTTTTACTTCTTCGCTGCAAGCCAGCGCAATTTCATCAATGTGAGGAAATACCCCCACATTCGAAAGAAACATCTTTCCAGATGTTTTGACAATCGATAAAGATGAAACAGCTATATAATTATTAAATTTAGATTTTTCGCATTCACAATGCTATTTTTATATTAAGATAAATAATATTAGAAAAAATACTAGAAAAAATCGACTCACCCGTAGCACCTCAGACGGGACTCGAACCCGCACCCTTGGGAATCCGGCCCAATGCACTGACCAATTATGCTACCGAGTCGCTAGTGGGAGCGGCGAAATTTTCTAGTACTTTTTACTTCTTCGCTGCAAGCCAGCGCAATTTCATCAATGTGAGGAAATACCCCCACATTCGAAAGAAACATCTTTCCAGATGTTTTGACAATCGATAAAGATGAAACAGCTATATAATTATTAAATTTAGATTTTTCGCATTCACAATGCTATTTTTATATTAAGATAAATAATATTAGAAAAAATACTAGAAAAAATCGACTCACCCGTAGCACCTCAGACGGGACTCGAACCCGCACCCTTGGGAATCCGGCCCAATGCACTGACCAATTATGCTACCGAGTCGCTAGTGGGAGCGGCGAAATTTTCTAGTACTTTTTACTTCTTCGCTGCAAGCCAGCGCAATTTCATCAATGTGAGGAAATACCCCCACATTCGAAAGAAACATCTTTCCAGATGTTTTGACAATCGATAAAGATGAAACAGCTATATAATTATTAAATTTAGATTTTTCGCATTCACAATGCTATTTTTATATTAAGATAAATAATATTAGAAAAAATACTAGAAAAAATCGACTCACCCGTAGCACCTCAGACGGGACTCGAACCCGCACCCTTGGGAATCCGGCCCAATGCACTGACCAATTATGCTACCGAGTCGCTAGTGGGAGCGGCGAAATTTTCTAGTACTTTTTACTTCTTCGCTGCAAGCCAGCGCAATTTCATCAATGTGAGGAAATACCCCCACATTCGAAAGAAACATCTTTCCAGATGTTTTGACAATCGATAAAGATGAAACAGCTATATAATTATTAAATTTAGATTTTTCGCATTCACAATGTTATTTTTATATTAAGATAAATAATATTAGAAAAAATACTAGAAAAAATCGACTCACCCGTAGCACCTCAGACGGGACTCGAACCCGCACCCTTGGGAATCCGGCCCAATGCACTGACCAATTATGCTACCGAGTCGCTAGTGGGAGCGGCGAAATTTTCTAGTACTTTTTACTTCTTCGCTGCAAGCCAGCGCAATTTCATCAATGTGAGGAAATACCCCCACATTCGAAAGAAACATCTTTCCAGATGTTTTGACAATCGATAAAGATGAAACAGCTATATAATTATTAAATTTAGATTTTTCGCATTCACAATGCTATTTTTATATTAAGATAAATAATATTAGAAAAAATACTAGAAAAAATCGACTCACCCGTAGCACCTCAGACGGGACTCGAACCCGCACCCTTGGGAATCCGGCCCAATGCACTGACCAATTATGCTACCGAGTCGCTAGTGGGAGCGGCGAAATTTTCTAGTACTTTTTACTTCTTCGCTGCAAGCCAGCGCAATTTCATCAATGTGAGGAAATACCCCCACATTCGAAAGAAACATCTTTCCAGATGTTTTGACAATCGATAAAGATGAAACAGCTATATAATTATTAAATTTAGATTTTTCGCATTCACAATGCTATTTTTATATTAAGATAAATAATATTAGAAAAAATACTAGAAAAAATCGACTCACCCGTAGCACCTCAGACGGGACTCGAACCCGCACCCTTGGGAATCCGGCCCAATGCACTGACCAATTATGCTACCGAGTCGCTAGTGGGAGCGGCGAAATTTTCTAGTACTTTTTACTTCTTCGCTGCAAGCCAGCGCAATTTCATCAATGTGAGGAAATACCCCCACATTCGAAAGAAACATCTTTCCAGATGTTTTGACAATCGATAAAGATGAAACAGCTATATAATTATTAAATTTAGATTTTTCGCATTCACAATGCTATTTTTATATTAAGATAAATAATATTAGAAAAAATACTAGAAAAAATCGACTCACCCGTAGCACCTCAGACGGGACTCGAACCCGCACCCTTGGGAATCCGGCCCAATGCACTGACCAATTATGCTACCGAGTCGCTAGTGGGAGCGGCGAAATTTTCTAGTACTTTTTACTTCTTCGCTGCAAGCCAGCGCAATTTCATCAATGTGAGGAAATACCCCCACATTCGAAAGAAACATCTTTCCAGATGTTTTGACAATCGATAAAGATGAAACAGCTATATAATTATTAAATTTAGATTTTTCGCATTCACAATGCTATTTTTATATTAAGATAAATAATATTAGAAAAAATACTAGAAAAAATCGACTCACCCGTAGCACCTCAGACGGGACTCGAACCCGCACCCTTGGGAATCCGGCCCAATGCACTGACCAATTATGCTACCGAGTCGCTAGTGGGAGCGGCGAAATTTTCTAGTACTTTTTACTTCTTCGCTGCAAGCCAGCGCAATTTCATCAATGTGAGGAAATACCCCCACATTCGAAAGAAACATCTTTCCAGATGTTTTGACAATCGATAAAGATGAAACAGCTATATAATTATTAAATTTAGATTTTTCGCATTCACAATGCTATTTTTATATTAAGATAAATAATATTAGAAAAAATACTAGAAAAAATCGACTCACCCGTAGCACCTCAGACGGGACTCGAACCCGCACCCTTGGGAATCCGGCCCAATGCACTGACCAATTATGCTACCGAGTCGCTAGTGGGAGCGGCGAAATTTTCTAGTACTTTTTACTTCTTCGCTGCAAGCCAGCGCAATTTCATCAATGTGAGGAAATACCCCCACATTCGAAAGAAACATCTTTCCAGATGTTTTGACAATCGATAAAGATGAAACAGCTATATAATTATTAAATTTAGATTTTTCGCATTCACAATGCTATTTTTATATTAAGATAAATAATATTAGAAAAAATACTAGAAAAAATCGACTCACCCGTAGCACCTCAGACGGGACTCGAACCCGCACCCTTGGGAATCCGGCCCAATGCACTGACCAATTATGCTACCGAGTCGCTAGTGGGAGCGGCGAAATTTTCTAGTACTTTTTACTTCTTCGCTGCAAGCCAGCGCAATTTCATCAATGTGAGGAAATACCCCCACATTCGAAAGAAACATCTTTCCAGATGTTTTGACAATCGATAAAGATGAAACAGCTATATAATTATTAAATTTAGATTTTTCGCATTCACAATGCTATTTTTATATTAAGATAAATAATATTAGAAAAAATACTAGAAAAAATCGACTCACCCGTAGCACCTCAGACGGGACTCGAACCCGCACCCTTGGGAATCCGGCCCAATGCACTGACCAATTATGCTACCGAGTCGCTAGTGGGAGCGGCGAAATTTTCTAGTACTTTTTACTTCTTCGCTGCAAGCCAGCGCAATTTCATCAATGTGAGGAAATACCCCCACATTCGAAAGAAACATCTTTCCAGATGTTTTGACAATCGATAAAGATGAAACAGCTATATAATTATTAAATTTAGATTTTTCGCATTCACAATGCTATTTTTATATTAAGATAAATAATATTAGAAAAAATACTAGAAAAAATCGACTCACCCGTAGCACCTCAGACGGGACTCGAACCCGCACCCTTGGGAATCCGGCCCAATGCACTGACCAATTATGCTACCGAGTCGCTAGTGGGAGCGGCGAAATTTTCTAGTACTTTTTACTTCTTCGCTGCAAGCCAGCGCAATTTCATCAATGTGAGGAAATACCCCCACATTCGAAAGAAACATCTTTCCAGATGTTTTGACAATCGATAAAGATGAAACAGCTATATAATTATTAAATTTAGATTTTTCGCATTCACAATGCTATTTTTATATTAAGATAAATAATATTAGAAAAAATACTAGAAAAAATCGACTCACCCGTAGCACCTCAGACGGGACTCGAACCCGCACCCTTGGGAATCCGGCCCAATGCACTGACCAATTATGCTACCGAGTCGCTAGTGGGAGCGGCGAAATTTTCTAGTACTTTTTACTTCTTCGCTGCAAGCCAGCGCAATTTCATCAATGTGAGGAAATACCCCCACATTCGAAAGAAACATCTTTCCAGATGTTTTGACAATCGATAAAGATGAAACAGCTATATAATTATTAAATTTAGATTTTTCGCATTCACAATGCTATTTTTATATTAAGATAAATAATATTAGAAAAAATACTAGAAAAAATCGACTCACCCGTAGCACCTCAGACGGGACTCGAACCCGCACCCTTGGGAATCCGGCCCAATGCACTGACCAATTATGCTACCGAGTCGCTAGTGGGAGCGGCGAAATTTTCTAGTACTTTTTACTTCTTCGCTGCAAGCCAGCGCAATTTCATCAATGTGAGGAAATACCCCCACATTCGAAAGAAACATCTTTCCAGATGTTTTGACAATCGATAAAGATGAAACAGCTATATAATTATTAAATTTAGATTTTTCGCATTCACAATGCTATTTTTATATTAAGATAAATAATATTAGAAAAAATACTAGAAAAAATCGACTCACCCGTAGCACCTCAGACGGGACTCGAACCCGCACCCTTGGGAATCCGGCCCAATGCACTGACCAATTATGCTACCGAGTCGCTAGTGGGAGCGGCGAAATTTTCTAGTACTTTTTACTTCTTCGCTGCAAGCCAGCGCAATTTCATCAATGTGAGGAAATACCCCCACATTCGAAAGAAACATCTTTCCAGATGTTTTGACAATCGATAAAGATGAAACAGCTATATAATTATTAAATTTAGATTTTTCGCATTCACAATGCTATTTTTATATTAAGATAAATAATATTAGAAAAAATACTAGAAAAAATCGACTCACCCGTAGCACCTCAGACGGGACTCGAACCCGCACCCTTGGGAATCCGGCCCAATGCACTGACCAATTATGCTACCGAGTCGCTAGTGGGAGCGGCGAAATTTTCTAGTACTTTTTACTTCTTCGCTGCAAGCCAGCGCAATTTCATCAATGTGAGGAAATACCCCCACATTCGAAAGAAACATCTTTCCAGATGTTTTGACAATCGATAAAGATGAAACAGCTATATAATTATTAAATTTAGATTTTTCGCATTCACAATGCTATTTTTATATTAAGATAAATAATATTAGAAAAAATACTAGAAAAAATCGACTCACCCGTAGCACCTCAGACGGGACTCGAACCCGCACCCTTGGGAATCCGGCCCAATGCACTGACCAATTATGCTACCGAGTCGCTAGTGGGAGCGGCGAAATTTTCTAGTACTTTTTACTTCTTCGCTGCAAGCCAGCGCAATTTCATCAATGTGAGGAAATACCCCCACATTCGAAAGAAACATCTTTCCAGATGTTTTGACAATCGATAAAGATGAAACAGCTATATAATTATTAAATTTAGATTTTTCGCATTCACAATGCTATTTTTATATTAAGATAAATAATATTAGAAAAAATACTAGAAAAAATCGACTCACCCGTAGCACCTCAGACGGGACTCGAACCCGCACCCTTGGGAATCCGGCCCAATGCACTGACCAATTATGCTACCGAGTCGCTAGTGGGAGCGGCGAAATTTTCTAGTACTTTTTACTTCTTCGCTGCAAGCCAGCGCAATTTCATCAATGTGAGGAAATACCCCCACATTCGAAAGAAACATCTTTCCAGATGTTTTGACAATCGATAAAGATGAAACAGCTATATAATTATTAAATTTAGATTTTTCGCATTCACAATGCTATTTTTATATTAAGATAAATAATATTAGAAAAAATACTAGAAAAAATCGACTCACCCGTAGCACCTCAGACGGGACTCGAACCCGCACCCTTGGGAATCCGGCCCAATGCACTGACCAATTATGCTACCGAGTCGCTAGTGGGAGCGGCGAAATTTTCTAGTACTTTTTACTTCTTCGCTGCAAGCCAGCGCAATTTCATCAATGTGAGGAAATACCCCCACATTCGAAAGAAACATCTTTCCAGATGTTTTGACAATCGATAAAGATGAAACAGCTATATAATTATTAAATTTAGATTTTTCGCATTCACAATGCTATTTTTATATTAAGATAAATAATATTAGAAAAAATACTAGAAAAAATCGACTCACCCGTAGCACCTCAGACGGGACTCGAACCCGCACCCTTGGGAATCCGGCCCAATGCACTGACCAATTATGCTACCGAGTCGCTAGTGGGAGCGGCGAAATTTTCTAGTACTTTTTACTTCTTCGCTGCAAGCCAGCGCAATTTCATCAATGTGAGGAAATACCCCCACATTCGAAAGAAACATCTTTCCAGATGTTTTGACAATCGATAAAGATGAAACAGCTATATAATTATTAAATTTAGATTTTTCGCATTCACAATGCTATTTTTATATTAAGATAAATAATATTAGAAAAAATACTAGAAAAAATCGACTCACCCGTAGCACCTCAGACGGGACTCGAACCCGCACCCTTGGGAATCCGGCCCAATGCACTGAACAATTATGCTACCGAGTCGCTAGTGGGAGCGGCGAAATTTTCTAGTACTTTTTACTTCTTCGCTGCAAGCCAGCGCAATTTCATCAATGTGAGGAAATACCCCCACATTCGAAAGAAACATCTTTCCAGATGTTTTGACAATCGATAAAGATGAAACAGCTATATAATTATTAAATTTAGATTTTTCGCATTCACAATGCTATTTTTATATTAAGATAAATAATATTAGAAAAAATACTAGAAAAAATCGACTCACCCGTAGCACCTCAGACGGGACTCGAACCCGCACCCTTGGGAATCCGGCCCAATGCACTGACCAATTATGCTACCGAGTCGCTAGTGGGAGCGGCGAAATTTTCTAGTACTTTTTACTTCTTCGCTGCAAGCCAGCGCAATTTCATCAATGTGAGGAAATACCCCCACATTCGAAAGAAACATCTTTCCAGATGTTTTGACAATCGATAAAGATGAAACAGCTATATAATTATTAAATTTAGATTTTTCGCATTCACAATGCTATTTTTATATTAAGATAAATAATATTAGAAAAAATACTAGAAAAAATCGACTCACCCGTAGCACCTCAGACGGGACTCGAACCCGCACCCTTGGGAATCCGGCCCAATGCACTGACCAATTATGCTACCGAGTCGCTAGTGGGAGCGGCGAAATTTTCTAGTACTTTTTACTTCTTCGCTGCAAGCCAGCGCAATTTCATCAATGTGAGGAAATACCCCCACATTCGAAAGAAACATCTTTCCAGATGTTTTGACAATCGATAAAGATGAAACAGCTATATAATTATTAAATTTAGATTTTTCGCATTCACAATGCTATTTTTATATTAAGATAAATAATATTAGAAAAAATACTAGAAAAAATCGACTCACCCGTAGCACCTCAGACGGGACTCGAACCCGCACCCTTGGGAATCCGGCCCAATGCACTGACCAATTATGCTACCGAGTCGCTAGTGGGAGCGGCGAAATTTTCTAGTACTTTTTACTTCTTCGCTGCAAGCCAGCGCAATTTCATCAATGTGAGGAAATACCCCCACATTCGAAAGAAACATCTTTCCAGATGTTTTGACAATCGATAAAGATGAAACAGCTATATAATTATTAAATTTAGATTTTTCGCATTCACAATGCTATTTTTATATTAAGATAAATAATATTAGAAAAAATACTAGAAAAAATCGACTCACCCGTAGCACCTCAGACGGGACTCGAACCCGCACCCTTGGGAATCCGGCCCAATGCACTGACCAATTATGCTACCGAGTCGCTAGTGGGAGCGGCGAAATTTTCTAGTACTTTTTACTTCTTCGCTGCAAGCCAGCGCAATTTCATCAATGTGAGGAAATACCCCCACATTCGAAAGAAACATCTTTCCAGATGTTTTGACAATCGATAAAGATGAAACAGCTATATAATTATTAAATTTAGATTTTTCGCATTCACAATGCTATTTTTATATTAAGATAAATAATATTAGAAAAAATACTAGAAAAAATCGACTCACCCGTAGCACCTCAGACGGGACTCGAACCCGCACCCTTGGGAATCCGGCCCAATGCACTGACCAATTATGCTACCGAGTCGCTAGTGGGAGCGGCGAAATTTTCTAGTACTTTTTACTTCTTCGCTGCAAGCCAGCGCAATTTCATCAATGTGAGGAAATACCCCCACATTCGAAAGAAACATCTTTCCAGATGTTTTGACAATCGATAAAGATGAAACAGCTATATAATTATTAAATTTAGATTTTTCGCATTCACAATGCTATTTTTATATTAAGATAAATAATATTAGAAAAAATACTAGAAAAAATCGACTCACCCGTAGCACCTCAGACGGGACTCGAACCCGCACCCTTGGGAATCCGGCCCAATGCACTGACCAATTATGCTACCGAGTCGCTAGTGGGAGCGGCGAAATTTTCTAGTACTTTTTACTTCTTCGCTGCAAGCCAGCGCAATTTCATCAATGTGAGGAAATACCCCCACATTCGAAAGAAACATCTTTCCAGATGTTTTGACAATCGATAAAGATGAAACAGCTATATAATTATTAAATTTAGATTTTTCGCATTCACAATGCTATTTTTATATTAAGATAAATAATATTAGAAAAAATACTAGAAAAAATCGACTCACCCGTAGCACCTCAGACGGGACTCGAACCCGCACCCTTGGGAATCCGGCCCAATGCACTGACCAATTATGCTACCGAGTCGCTAGTGGGAGCGGCGAAATTTTCTAGTACTTTTTACTTCTTCGCTGCAAGCCAGCGCAATTTCATCAATGTGAGGAAATACCCCCACATTCGAAAGAAACATCTTTCCAGATGTTTTGACAATCGATAAAGATGAAACAGCTATATAATTATTAAATTTAGATTTTTCGCATTCACAATGCTATTTTTATATTAAGATAAATAATATTAGAAAAAATACTAGAAAAAATCGACTCACCCGTAGCACCTCAGACGGGACTCGAACCCGCACCCTTGGGAATCCGGCCCAATGCACTGACCAATTATGCTACCGAGTCGCTAGTGGGAGCGGCGAAATTTTCTAGTACTTTTTACTTCTTCGCTGCAAGCCAGCGCAATTTCATCAATGTGAGGAAATACCCCCACATTCGAAAGAAACATCTTTCCAGATGTTTTGACAATCGATAAAGATGAAACAGCTATATAATTATTAAATTTAGATTTTTCGCATTCACAATGCTATTTTTATATTAAGATAAATAATATTAGAAAAAATACTAGAAAAAATCGACTCACCCGTAGCACCTCAGACGGGACTCGAACCCGCACCCTTGGGAATCCGGCCCAATGCACTGACCAATTATGCTACCGAGTCGCTAGTGGGAGCGGCGAAATTTTCTAGTACTTTTTACTTCTTCGCTGCAAGCCAGCGCAATTTCATCAATGTGAGGAAATACCCCCACATTCGAAAGAAACATCTTTCCAGATGTTTTGACAATCGATAAAGATGAAACAGCTATATAATTATTAAATTTAGATTTTTCGCATTCACAATGCTATTTTTATATTAAGATAAATAATATTAGAAAAAATACTAGAAAAAATCGACTCACCCGTAGCACCTCAGACGGGACTCGAACCCGCACCCTTGGGAATCCGGCCCAATGCACTGACCAATTATGCTACCGAGTCGCTAGTGGGAGCGGCGAAATTTTCTAGTACTTTTTACTTCTTCGCTGCAAGCCAGCGCAATTTCATCAATGTGAGGAAATACCCCCACATTCGAAAGAAACATCTTTCCAGATGTTTTGACAATCGATAAAGATGAAACAGCTATATAATTATTAAATTTAGATTTTTCGCATTCACAATGCTATTTTTATATTAAGATAAATAATATTAGAAAAAATACTAGAAAAAATCGACTCACCCGTAGCACCTCAGACGGGACTCGAACCCGCACCCTTGGGAATCCGGCCCAATGCACTGACCAATTATGCTACCGAGTCGCTAGTGGGAGCGGCGAAATTTTCTAGTACTTTTTACTTCTTCGCTGCAAGCCAGCGCAATTTCATCAATGTGAGGAAATACCCCCACATTCGAAAGAAACATCTTTCCAGATGTTTTGACAATCGATAAAGATGAAACAGCTATATAATTATTAAATTTAGATTTTTCGCATTCACAATGCTATTTTTATATTAAGATAAATAATATTAGAAAAAATACTAGAAAAAATCGACTCACCCGTAGCACCTCAGACGGGACTCGAACCCGCACCCTTGGGAATCCGGCCCAATGCACTGACCAATTATGCTACCGAGTCGCTAGTGGGAGCGGCGAAATTTTCTAGTACTTTTTACTTCTTCGCTGCAAGCCAGCGCAATTTCATCAATGTGAGGAAATACCCCCACATTCGAAAGAAACATCTTTCCAGATGTTTTGACAATCGATAAAGATGAAACAGCTATATAATTATTAAATTTAGATTTTTCGCATTCACAATGCTATTTTTATATTAAGATAAATAATATTAGAAAAAATACTAGAAAAAATCGACTCACCCGTAGCACCTCAGACGGGACTCGAACCCGCACCCTTGGGAATCCGGCCCAATGCCATATATAATATATAGCTGTTTCATCTTTATCGATTGTCAAAACATCTGGAAAGATGTTTCTTTCGAATGTGGGGGTATTTCCTCACATTGATGAAATTGCGCTGGCTTGCAGCGAAGAAGTAAAAAGTACTAGAAAATTTCGCCGCTCCCACTAGCGACTCGGTAGCATAATTGGTCAGTGCATTGGGCCGGATTCCCAAGGGTGCGGGTTCGAGTCCCGTCTGAGGTGCTACGGGTGAGTCGATTTTTTCTAGTATTTTTTCTAATATTATTTATCTTAATATAAAAATAGCATTGTGAATGCGAAAAATCTAAATTTAATAATTATATAGCTGTTTCATCTTTATCGATTGTCAAAACATCTGGAAAGATGTTTCTTTCGAATGTGGGGGTATTTCCTCACATTGATGAAATTGCGCTGGCTTGCAGCGAAGAAGTAAAAAGTACTAGAAAATTTCGCCGCTCCCACTAGCGACTCGGTAGCATAATTGGTCAGTGCATTGGGCCGGATTCCCAAGGGTGCGGGTTCGAGTCCCGTCTGAGGTGCTACGGGTGAGTCGATTTTTTCTAGTATTTTTTCTAATATTATTTATCTTAATATAAAAATAGCATTGTGAATGCGAAAAATCTAAATTTAATAATTATATAGCTGTTTCATCTTTATCGATTGTCAAAACATCTGGAAAGATGTTTCTTTCGAATGTGGGGGTATTTCCTCACATTGATGAAATTGCGCTGGCTTGCAGCGAAGAAGTAAAAAGTACTAGAAAATTTCGCCACTCCCACTAGCGACTCGGTAGCATAATTGGTCAGTGCATTGGGCCGGATTCCCAAGGGTGCGGGTTCGAGTCCCGTCTGAGGTGCTACGGGTGAGTCGATTTTTTCTAGTATTTTTTCTAATATTATTTATCTTAATATAAAAATAGCATTGTGAATGCGAAAAATCTAAATTTAATAATTATATAGCTGTTTCATCTTTATCGATTGTCAAAACATCTGGAAAGATGTTTCTTTCGAATGTGGGGGTATTTCCTCACATTGATGAAATTGCGCTGGCTTGCAGCGAAGAAGTAAAAAGTACTAGAAAATTTCGCCGCTCCCACTAGCGACTCGGTAGCATAATTGGTCAGTGCATTGGGCCGGATTCCCAAGGGTGCGGGTTCGAGTCCCGTCTGAGGTGCTACGGGTGAGTCGATTTTTTCTAGTATTTTTTCTAATATTATTTATCTTAATATAAAAATAGCATTGTGAATGCGAAAAATCTAAATTTAATAATTATATAGCTGTTTCATCTTTATCGATTGTCAAAACATCTGGAAAGATGTTTCTTTCGAATGTGGGGGTATTTCCTCACATTGATGAAATTGCGCTGGCTTGCAGCGAAGAAGTAAAAAGTACTAGAAAATTTCGCCGCTCCCACTAGCGACTCGGTAGCATAATTGGTCAGTGCATTGGGCCGGATTCCCAAGGGTGCGGGTTCGAGTCCCGTCTGAGGTGCTACGGGTGAGTCGATTTTTTCTAGTATTTTTTCTAATATTATTTATCTTAATATAAAAATAGCATTGTGAATGCGAAAAATCTAAATTTAATAATTATATAGCTGTTTCATCTTTATCGATTGTCAAAACATCTGGAAAGATGTTTCTTTCGAATGTGGGGGTATTTCCTCACATTGATGAAATTGCGCTGGCTTGCAGCGAAGAAGTAAAAAGTACTAGAAAATTTCGCCGCTCCCACTAGCGACTCGGTAGCATAATTGGTCAGTGCATTGGGCCGGATTCCCAAGGGTGCGGGTTCGAGTCCCGTCTGAGGTGCTACGGGTGAGTCGATTTTTTCTAGTATTTTTTCTAATATTATTTATCTTAATATAAAAATAGCATTGTGAATGCGAAAAATCTAAATTTAATAATTATATAGCTGTTTCATCTTTATCGATTGTCAAAACATCTGGAAAGATGTTTCTTTCGAATGTGGGGGTATTTCCTCACATTGATGAAATTGCGCTGGCTTGCAGCGAAGAAGTAAAAAGTACTAGAAAATTTCGCCGCTCCCACTAGCGACTCGGTAGCATAATTGGTCAGTGCATTGGGCCGGATTCCCAAGGGTGCGGGTTCGAGTCCCGTCTGAGGTGCTACGGGTGAGTCGATTTTTTCTAGTATTTTTTCTAATATTATTTATCTTAATATAAAAATAGCATTGTGAATGCGAAAAATCTAAATTTAATAATTATATAGCTGTTTCATCTTTATCGATTGTCAAAACATCTGGAAAGATGTTTCTTTCGAATGTGGGGGTATTTCCTCACATTGATGAAATTGCGCTGGCTTGCAGCGAAGAAGTAAAAAGTACTAGAAAATTTCGCCGCTCCCACTAGCGACTCGGTAGCATAATTGGTCAGTGCATTGGGCCGGATTCCCAAGGGTGCGGGTTCGAGTCCCGTCTGAGGTGCTACGGGTGAGTCGATTTTTTCTAGTATTTTTTCTAATATTATTTATCTTAATATAAAAATAGCATTGTGAATGCGAAAAATCTAAATTTAATAATTATATAGCTGTTTCATCTTTATCGATTGTCAAAACATCTGGAAAGATGTTTCTTTCGAATGTGGGGGTATTTCCTCACATTGATGAAATTGCGCTGGCTTGCAGCGAAGAAGTAAAAAGTACTAGAAAATTTCGCCGCTCCCACTAGCGACTCGGTAGCATAATTGGTCAGTGCATTGGGCCGGATTCCCAAGGGTGCGGGTTCGAGTCCCGTCTGAGGTGCTACGGGTGAGTCGATTTTTTCTAGTATTTTTTCTAATATTATTTATCTTAATATAAAAATAGCATTGTGAATGCGAAAAATCTAAATTTAATAATTATATAGCTGTTTCATCTTTATCGATTGTCAAAACATCTGGAAAGATGTTTCTTTCGAATGTGGGGGTATTTCCTCACATTGATGAAATTGCGCTGGCTTGCAGCGAAGAAGTAAAAAGTACTAGAAAATTTCGCCGCTCCCACTAGCGACTCGGTAGCATAATTGGTCAGTGCATTGGGCCGGATTCCCAAGGGTGCGGGTTCGAGTCCCGTCTGAGGTGCTACGGGTGAGTCGATTTTTTCTAGTATTTTTTCTAATATTATTTATCTTAATATAAAAATAGCATTGTGAATGCGAAAAATCTAAATTTAATAATTATATAGCTGTTTCATCTTTATCGATTGTCAAAACATCTGGAAAGATGTTTCTTTCGAATGTGGGGGTATTTCCTCACATTGATGAAATTGCGCTGGCTTGCAGCGAAGAAGTAAAAAGTACTAGAAAATTTCGCCGCTCCCACTAGCGACTCGGTAGCATAATTGGTCAGTGCATTGGGCCGGATTCCCAAGGGTGCGGGTTCGAGTCCCGTCTGAGGTGCTACGGGTGAGTCGATTTTTTCTAGTATTTTTTCTAATATTATTTATCTTAATATAAAAATAGCATTGTGAATGCGAAAAATCTAAATTTAATAATTATATAGCTGTTTCATCTTTATCGATTGTCAAAACATCTGGAAAGATGTTTCTTTCGAATGTGGGGGTATTTCCTCACATTGATGAAATTGCGCTGGCTTGCAGCGAAGAAGTAAAAAGTACTAGAAAATTTCGCCGCTCCCACTAGCGACTCGGTAGCATAATTGGTCAGTGCATTGGGCCGGATTCCCAAGGGTGCGGGTTCGAGTCCCGTCTGAGGTGCTACGGGTGAGTCGATTTTTTCTAGTATTTTTTCTAATATTATTTATCTTAATATAAAAATAGCATTGTGAATGCGAAAAATCTAAATTTAATAATTATATAGCTGTTTCATCTTTATCGATTGTCAAAACATCTGGAAAGATGTTTCTTTCGAATGTGGGGGTATTTCCTCACATTGATGAAATTGCGCTGGCTTGCAGCGAAGAAGTAAAAAGTACTAGAAAATTTCGCCGCTCCCACTAGCGACTCGGTAGCATAATTGGTCAGTGCATTGGGCCGGATTCCCAAGGGTGCGGGTTCGAGTCCCGTCTGAGGTGCTACGGGTGAGTCGATTTTTTCTAGTATTTTTTCTAATATTATTTATCTTAATATAAAAATAGCATTGTGAATGCGAAAAATCTAAATTTAATAATTATATAGCTGTTTCATCTTTATCGATTGTCAAAACATCTGGAAAGATGTTTCTTTCGAATGTGGGGGTATTTCCTCACATTGATGAAATTGCGCTGGCTTGCAGCGAAGAAGTAAAAAGTACTAGAAAATTTCGCCGCTCCCACTAGCGACTCGGTAGCATAATTGGTCAGTGCATTGGGCCGGATTCCCAAGGGTGCGGGTTCGAGTCCCGTCTGAGGTGCTACGGGTGAGTCGATTTTTTCTAGTATTTTTTCTAATATTATTTATCTTAATATAAAAATAGCATTGTGAATGCGAAAAATCTAAATTTAATAATTATATAGCTGTTTCATCTTTATCGATTGTCAAAACATCTGGAAAGATGTTTCTTTCGAATGTGGGGGTATTTCCTCACATTGATGAAATTGCGCTGGCTTGCAGCGAAGAAGTAAAAAGTACTAGAAAATTTCGCCGCTCCCACTAGCGACTCGGTAGCATAATTGGTCAGTGCATTGGGCCGGATTCCCAAGGGTGCGGGTTCGAGTCCCGTCTGAGGTGCTACGGGTGAGTCGATTTTTTCTAGTATTTTTTCTAATATTATTTATCTTAATATAAAAATAGCATTGTGAATGCGAAAAATCTAAATTTAATAATTATATAGCTGTTTCATCTTTATCGATTGTCAAAACATCTGGAAAGATGTTTCTTTCGAATGTGGGGGTATTTCCTCACATTGATGAAATTGCGCTGGCTTGCAGCGAAGAAGTAAAAAGTACTAGAAAATTTCGCCGCTCCCACTAGCGACTCGGTAGCATAATTGGTCAGTGCATTGGGCCGGATTCCCAAGGGTGCGGGTTCGAGTCCCGTCTGAGGTGCTACGGGTGAGTCGATTTTTTCTAGTATTTTTTCTAATATTATTTATCTTAATATAAAAATAGCATTGTGAATGCGAAAAATCTAAATTTAATAATTATATAGCTGTTTCATCTTTATCGATTGTCAAAACATCTGGAAAGATGTTTCTTTCGAATGTGGGGGTATTTCCTCACATTGATGAAATTGCGCTGGCTTGCAGCGAAGAAGTAAAAAGTACTAGAAAATTTCGCCGCTCCCACTAGCGACTCGGTAGCATAATTGGTCAGTGCATTGGGCCGGATTCCCAAGGGTGCGGGTTCGAGTCCCGTCTGAGGTGCTACGGGTGAGTCGATTTTTTCTAGTATTTTTTCTAATATTATTTATCTTTCCTAGGGATTTTCCGAATGTCCACGCGAAGTTAGTCTGTAATACATACATGTTACTTTTTCGAACGCAAAAAGACTATTATTATTTGGGATTTTGATAGCTCTTATGTTTTACTTGGAAAAAATCAAAGCAACAATTATGATCCTGACATTTTGTTGTAGGATTTCATTGCTCTTTGTATTTCAAAGCGCAAATATTTTACGTTGAAAACGAAGTTTCTTTTTTACAGTGAAGAAAAATACCAGACTAACATAAGATTCCTAAAGCAAACAAACAAAGCTTTTACTTTTTACAAGGTCTTAAGTTTTTCTTCATGTTATGATTGTAAAGTGATCGAATCGTACCCACGCACTATTTTCAGAGTTACAAATCGATTTAACTTGTCCGCTATTCGAGATTGTCATAAAGTGTCGATGATCGCTATTCGATGTTCACAGTTGGGCACTATTCATTAGTATTTTATTTTTCATAGTATTAATGTTTCCTTTAATTGATGTATTTTTGAACGATACTACTTAATCGGCTTAATATTACTTGGGTTGGTATTTCTTCTTTAGACCGCTGTTAATCATTTTGATATTAATTTGACTAGTACCATTTGGCTTTTATTCGTTCGTTTAGCTTTGTATAGAACGGTGAAAAACTAACGAAAAAAATAATATTATTTAGCCATATTTTTAATTGAATTGGCTTAGAAAATATTATAAATAAAATATTGTTTTACTGACTTGCTCATCATTACCAATTATTTAATATTTTTGAAGTCAAAACATTCTATTGTTACGCTAAACCCAAATATTATAACTGAAATTAAAAATTCTTTATTCAAATAAGCTCACATAATAAGCATTTTTTAATCGTCAATTCTTTTACCCTACCACCCGTTATGACGTCTTTTAGCTGACAAGAAAAATGGGCGCAAAAAACTTATCAGCTTTATCAGAAGGAACGATATTTACAAATATGTATATCGTTTCCAGACAAACATTCAAACATAGATTCATAAATAAATAACATTATTTAATTAGCTCATTTCTACTGAATCAATTTACAGGGCTCAAGCTTAATTCAAAATTTAAGGTTCATTATTCAGTCTAGGCTGTTACAAAAAAAAAACAAAAAACAAATAAAAAATTTGGTACATCAATATGAACCGACCCTCCAAACTGCTCCTGCGGGAGCGACGACGTTGACCGCGTGATAAAACACGCGTTTACGATACAAGAAAACTAATATAGTTACCGATACGTTGCGATTCGTCGGGAAAGTTGTCCGTTCAATTGTTGTTATCTGGACGAAGTTTTCTTTAAATTTTACCCCAAGGGCGAATATTCGAGGAATCTTTTGACAGCTTTAAAGATCAACAAAATTATTGTTTTTGTTTCGTTTAGATGATGTTTGATATAACTTTAAGGTAATCATACGATTCATATAAAATTAAAAATAAAACAATAGAAAGTATGAATACTATACAACATGTTACAAAAATACCCCTAATGTCGAATATGGTATATAGTGACCATCAAATTGAACAACTTTTACTATGGGACCAACTCTGAAAAAAAATGCTCTTTCATACAAAAATTAAAATCAAAAATATCAAAATGCAAAACGCATATACTAACATGTTACAAAAATACCCCTAATGCCGAATATGGTATATAGGGACCATCAAACTGATCAACTTTTACTATGGGACCAACTCTGAAATCGCGAAAAAAAATCTGCTGTTTCATACAAAAATTAAAAAAACGAAATAATCAAAATGTATCAAACAGCTGTTTTTTTTTCGCGATTTCAGAGTTGATCCCATAGTAAAAGTTATTCAGTTTGATGGTCCCTATCTACCATATTCGGCATTAGGGGTATTTTTCTAACACCTTGTATAATATATTAAACAAGGTAATCAAAAAATAATTCATACATTCATATTTCATACCGTATTCCATTACGGAAATTTTGTAGGAAACTCTAGACATTCCATTTACGGATAAGCTATCGATTGATCAAAATATAAAATTATCAAAAAACAAACATGTAACATAATTTTATGTTATGAAACCGAAAAATTAACTTTTACCTAATAAAATATCGCAATAAATAATTAAAACCTACATTTGCTTTGCTTTGAACCGCACTTTGTTTTGAGGGTTGAAATATTAATTATCTCATCACAAACAAACACGCTTTCACTGGCACCAAATTTTCACCAACGTTAAGAAAGAATAAAGTATCAAAGTATAAAGCCATACAAATTAAAACACCAGGCAGGCTTTGAAGCAAAACAACAGTTAACCTTTTTCAGTGGCTGTGGCTACGCTAAAACAAACCTACCGCCTGGCGCTCGCCCGGGGCCGCTCGAACCTCATCAAAGGCGACAAACTGCAAACTAGAGACTGGAAAACATTAACCCTTCTTAGGGTTGGCAGGGAAAGGTGAAAGGAAATACATATCTTGAATATAATAATGACTAATAATCCAATCTCGTTCAACTATTTAACGGAATCAGGCGTTGCCTGGCGGACATTTAATGGATAAAAAAAACACAATATTTAGTTATAAGTTTCACACAAATTGCTGTATAGTATTAAGTGAAAGTGTTTGGATTATGTGGTAAATCTAACGCAATGCAAAATGTTTAAAATGGTATTACTTAATTGCATTTTTAATTACGTCAAACTAGACCAATATCTTGCGAGTACTTTAAAACGTGTAGTTTAAATAAAAGTAACATTCTCATTCCATACAACATTTGTCAGTTTCAAGCGACATTGCAATAAAGCACAACCCTATTCCCGAAACGATTTAATACGTCCCCTTTATTGCTCCCAGAAAAACGAATAGCAAAGTTCATTTGCAGACTTTCTTGCGCCCGAGGCAACAGACTCGTTTCCTGCGGGATCCGCTAGATGGCGTTGACAAACACGAGCTCCATTTCCGGCACGGAAGAGCGGCATGGCGCCGCATCCGGCGGCCGACTGATTGGGCCTTTATTAAAAACTGACACCTGCGGCGACGGGTTTGTTTTGCTGGCAGCCCTGTCAGATTTGGTAGTCTAGGTTTTGAATTTGGAGTGGATTAATGAGGGGAAAGACTGAGGTAGACCAAAGACAGCATTGTAAAATGTACGTTAAATTTTGTAGAATCTAAGCAACAATCAACATGGGTAATTAAGCGCTTACAATCGCTATTTATAGAAATAAGAGATGTTCAAGACGTAAATCTTTTATAAGCTTAAAAAGATTATTTATTGTAATCTCATACCTTTCAGCTATTATAATTAAAAAGAACTAGACAAGTGCGAGTCGGTCTCGCCCATCGAGGGTTCCGTACAAATTTGTAGGTACTTAAGTAAAGACTATATTCTTTATGATTTAATGGCAATTGTATAGTTTTCAGACTTTTCTCTGTACTTTTAGTATAAGACTATATTACTTGCCAAATTTCATAGTCCTAGGTAAAAAAAAAGAAAGTACTCTATAAATTTTGATTCCTTTGGGAGTGTCAAAAAATAGAAATATGCATTTTTTGCGGCATAAACGGCCGTATCCTAAACTTAGAAGTTTGATTTTTTCACTGTTTCAATGGACTGTAGACCTGAGTATACGAATTAATTTCAACTCGATACCTCCACGTGTTTTCGAGATAAAGGGTCTTGACAGACAGACAGACAGACAGACAGACAGATGGACAACAAAGTGATCTTACAAGGGTTCCGTTTTATCCTTTCGAGGTATGAAACCCTAAAAATCGAAAAGAACGCCCTTTCATATTTTTACACTAATCTATACAAAATACCATCAAGGCTTTCAGCTCGAACATATTGTAAAACAATGAAATTCATTTCAAAACCAGAACAAAGTTTGACATTTATTTACTTGCCCAACGCTCAACGATGCCTTCCTCTAGGATGGTAGAGTTAAGGTAATATTTTTTCTAGTTGGCAGCACTGACTTGAAAAATACGCTCGTCGCTCCCTCTCGCGGACTCATCCCTCACTTCACGAGAGACGAATGCCTGCGAATTTGTCACGGTGCCGCGAACAATGACGTAATAGAGCACGAACATGAAGGTCTGCTATTTATCTGTAAGCTTTTACTTCGGGGCATGTATATCCTACTAATATTATAAATGCAAAAGTTTGCGTGTGTTTGGGTGTTTGTTGTCTCTTGACGCCTAAATGGATTTGTTTTAAAACTTCTATCCTGGTCAAAGGTTCCCTAGGGTCCACGTGGAGGAAGTCGCGGGAGGCTGCTATATTTAATATGCCAAATTTGATCTACTTAATTTGTCATATTTTTGGGGACCATCTTCAGTTCTATTTCAATTGATCTCATACGATACTTTGCTAGATATCGGCTAATTAATCATATAACACACATAATACACTTGTAATTTTCAAATTATTGTGATCTGACTTTATATTCAACTAATTGTGTATTATGTGCAGCGATTATTTTGTTTCATTTGCATAAATACAAATCGTCATTTCCAATGCAAAATAATGCGCAGTGTTCAATTGGAATAATGGAAATTTTTTGTAGGTGTCGCTTTGTAATGTTTATTTAAAAACATTTCGTATTAGCTATTGACCTGGTTAATCCAAAACGGTGGCAATAACAATAAACCAAAAACAAAATTAACAGCAATATTTGTAAATACGAGTCGCGGGCCGTAAACGTCAACCCGTCGTGTTTAGTGCCCTCCGTCCACAGGCATCGATAAAATATCAATTTGAGAACCGATTCCACCATCGCATGACAAGATCGTAAAACTTTATCACCAATAAAATGCAAATAGACGATGCGCCTGCGATAATGACACTATGATAATCGACAATCGTAACCCATTAATTAGCATTCGATGTGAAACGTGTTTCATGACCCGCCATCACGACTTTTTAATTATGTTTATTCATATGTTTTTGTCGAAGCTTGCCGTCATGTTATTAATAATTCATTGGCTAGTGAAAGTCTTTTTGATATATCATCTTTAAGAGCCAATTATACTTTTTGTGGTACATACATTGATCATGTTGCAAGAACGTCTTATTTCAATGACACAATACCCATTCATACGCTAGAATCTATAAAAAATATGCCGTCATCACGAGTCAAATCTACAAGGTAAATTACACTTCGCCTACAAATGAATGGATTATCAAATTTTATGTCTATATTATTATAATTATTAATATTTATCAGCAAAACATATCATAATGTTCGTGTCAAAACTTTAAATTAAAATTTGTTTTTTTATGACCTCACAGGCAATAAATAATAATTAACGTCCATACTTTTAAAGTTTAAACTTTTACATAAAAAATATTATATTATAGTCTCTGCATTTTTTAAAATAAACGATAATATTTGATCAGGAAAACTGACAGGAAAATAAATGTGTGATATACGGTTTGATTGATTTTAGTTTCAAAAAACAGGCGGCCATCAATTTATTTAATGACATTTGTAAATAAAACTTGGTTCGACACAGCCATAAATATTAACATGTGTAATGAGCGCTGTTAGTGGACAAACGGTTTAAATTTGTAGTTTTGAAACCTCGCCCGACCACCGAATTACTCGACACACTTATGCACAAGAACAAGAATAGAGAACTGAATGGAGAAGTCTAGCTTTTTAAATAATGTTAAATTAATAGATCAATAGACATAGATTTTTAGTAAAATTGAAGTTTAAAAGACAATCATTTAGCTAATGAAAAGTGTTACTCTGTCGGAATGGAAAACGGCTTCATATTCTTTTAAAATAAGTTATAATATCATCATTACCTCTAATATAAAGTTTGTTCAAAATTCTTATTCAAAAGGTTTATTTTAATTTCACTCAACACAATGATAAACCCTTAAGGCCCCTATATACCTCAAGTGGCGCCCTCATTTTAATTAAATTTATTGCTCGCTAAGCACATAATGTATCGATAATTCACATGTACAGATTGAAGCTAAGGTTCTATAGTTTATTTACAAACAATAACTTCATTAAGATACAGTTCGTTGATGTAGTAGTTCGCAAAAGTGCTAAAAGTGGCCACTTTTAGCACTTTTGCGAACTACTACTACAACGAACAAAATTTTACTGAGGTTATTGTTTGTAAATAAACTATAGAACCTTAGTTTCAATCTGTACATGTGAATTTTCGATACATTATGTACTAAGCGAGCAATAAATTTAATTAAAATGAGGGCGCCACTTGAGGTATATAGGAGCCTTAAGAAAAACTATCTCTTAAGATTTTTTCTGCGCAAAACGGGATTCGTTCAAACTTAATTTAATTTTTTTTGCTAAGTGACGTGCTTCCTACGTCTAGTTACGAGAATAACTATTTTTAGTTTACAGAAAATCCGAAAGGGATATCTTAATTTTTCCGTCATTGGTTGACCCAACACCTCCCATCGTCAGAGTACAGTCACGTCTAAAAATATGTGTACAGTTTAGAACTTTGTCACTTTGTTGTACTTGTCGATTGTCATTGATTTCTGTTCAAAAAAGTAATAGCTTTTAGAGTGACAAAGTTCTAAACTTTACACATATTTATAGACGTGACTGTACATATAATACAATATTTAATCCTATAACCGGTTGTCCCATTAAAACCCTATTAAAAGATTTGCATATTTTTAAAAATAAACGTCCAACATCATAGTGGTACTAATTCTTGGAAATATTTTACCGATTTCACACCTACTCGTATATAATTAAATAAATTGCAGCTGTTATTATTCAAGTGTGCTTTTATGCTTTTTGTATGAGAAGTAATATTGAATCCCAATTATTTGGCTTTTTCATTTTTTGTACAGGTTTTGCATGGACTTGGATATTTTTTAATTTGCCATAAATAAATTATTTAAAATCGATTTTCATACAGTAACACCGTACCTGCCTATGCAAACTTTAATTGGTGACATACTTTGAAACTAATAATTATTGAATATATTTTCAAATGAAATTAAATATAAGACCTTCAATCTCAGTTAGTAAGATACTAGAATCAAAAATTCCCTCCTGACGCATTCGAGTAAAAGTAAACTTTCATTTAAGTGATATAAAACAATAGATAATAATTGTTTGTTGATTATCATCTTTACGTTGCCGTTTGGGTTTTAGTCTGAGAGAAAAAAGCAATAGACTTCGA
This sequence comes from Catoptria pinella, assembly GCA_963556745.1. Classification (NCBI taxonomy): domain Eukaryota; kingdom Metazoa; phylum Arthropoda; class Insecta; order Lepidoptera; family Crambidae; genus Catoptria; species Catoptria pinella. The sequence continues at coordinate 13,149,500 of OY750768.1, read as the reverse complement.
AATAATAAAAATCGTTATAGAAAGTGTTTATACAACATGTTACAAAAATACCCCTAATGCCGAATATGGTATATAGGGACCATCAAACTGAATAAGTTTTACTATGGGACCAACTCTCAAATCGCGGAAAAAAATCAGCTGTTTCATACATTTTGATTATTTCGTTTTTTTCGCGATTTCAGAGTTGGTCCCATAGTAAAAGTTGATCAGTTTGATGGTCCCTATATACCATATTCGGCATTAGGGGTATTTTTGTAACATGTTAGTATATGCGTGTGCAACTAAAACAAATATTAGTTAAAAGCTTTGAAAATTCTGATAATGATGTATTTAGATTTAAAGCATACGAATATTCATGGGGTTATTAAAAAAAAGAGAATTAATTTCCATTTGGTAAAAGAACCCCAAAAGCAACACTAAAAAGCTCAACTCTTATAAAAAGCCAGTCGCAAAATGACAATAAAACTCGAAAATTAAGCCCCAATAATCTTTAGAGATGGCAGTAACAGTAAATTATGAAGTTACGATCCACCGAATCGTTAAAGAGAAGCGAACGATCATATTACCTAGCTACTAAAGGGGCATTATCGTAAACCTTCCCAGTACTGATAAAAGTTCACTTGCGCCGCGCAGCCGCGCTGACTCTGTCTGACTCTAAGAAGGCGATTTTGAATAACTTTTGCCTTTATCTGGTATTTTCTGTAACTGTGGATATACCAAAGAAAAAGCCTGACAAGAGAGATGGATCATAGACAAGAACTATGTAAAACAAGCAATCAGAAACTTGTGGTGTTAAAAGAAGCAATTGAAAAAGTGTCATATTATGATGCTGATACTGTATATCCTATTAAACATCTGTTTGCTAAATCAATACTTAAGACAAAAGTAGCAAGACTACCTTTTCTTTGGTGACATGGATTATCAGACGAAATCGCCTTAGTAACTGCTACTTAAGGCGAATACCGTCGTTCAAGATAAAGAATGCCATCGACGAGCGTTTACACGCGTAATGGAGTCACAAACTCAACCCTTTACTTAACATCAACATTTATTACATTTTTTGTTAATACTCGTTACGTGAGACAATTTGTGATGAACTTTAATCGGCATTAACCAAAAAAATATGGAGAACCATTTTACATAAATGGAAAGCGAATGATTCCTAAAGATACCTACTAAAATAAATTGTCTACCGATTTCCTTAAAATCCTGTGAAATGTTAATGATAGCTGCCAACCAATTCAAGTCAAGTTACATAGATAGTAATAAAGTGATACATTAAATTAATATCGTTGATAATTAATTACTCACTCATATTTTCACCATTCCAAACATCACATGAAAGGCAAGTAAAGAACAATTTAAAAAAAACTGTGGAAGAAAACGACACCGCAAGATAAAAAGTTATAATGAAACAAAATTATGTTTGTACGTATGACTTCACAGCTAGCATTCAATTATGATTACCAGTCTTACAAAAAATAAGTATCAGTTTTACATCGCAGACAAAGCAATGAATTCATGTATGCCCCTCAGTAATATAAAGCCGAAACATGAAATTTTAATGTGTCGTTGACAAATGATCCAGACACTGCACTTCTTAGTGTCACTGCGCAGCATAATCTAGACACCAGACCAGACGCACTTATGAGATCTGCAACTCAATAAATGCCGATCGCTATGTTGATTTTATTACGAGCTGAAAAAAATTTGACGAAAAAGTTGAAAAGTTTAGCAGATTTATTGACTTCGGTTCTCATGCAAGATTCAGTAGCTGAATACAATGCAGTCGAGGACTGGGGTATTTCGGTCATAGCAACAGAGTTGGTAATAATAATGATGATCTCATTTAGATTATTTTTTTATTTTATAAGTCGACTGTTGAGATTTGCAATGATCATTGGTTTTAGTTTGATGTGGAAAGTGTTAGGAATTATGAAAGTGGTCATATTCAATAAATGTAGTATGTATGTAGTAACAACATTCATGTAAGTATTTTATTTTATTATAGAACATTCTTGACTTGACTAGTCTTTTGAAATAAATTTTAAATTATAGTTCATTATCATTGCGACCTACGACAAAATAATTAAATCCAATGGCCAAAACCCAAATAAAAAGTATCGTCCTCTAAAACACCTCAAAATTGTACACAAGAAATAACAATCTTAGTCAAAATGTGACAGGCAACAAATATGGTGCATAAATTCAATTCGAATTGAAGTACTTATACAATGGGCCCCTGTTAACACTGGACCTTGGTCTTATTGATGATAATATTATACCATGAGCGGTCCCAGAAGCACCTAACTAAGAGTCTGTTGCATCATTCATGCACGACACCGAAATCGACGTCTCGACAGTTGCTTGATAAATAGCCGCCGAGTTATCATATGCAGTTGTTTGCAGCTTCAGTCACGTATAATTTGGACATTTGGACGTCCAGGTCATAGTTGCATATAAATGTGCTGTACATGGAATAAATTTTTATGACCTTGCTTCGCTTCCATCAAACGTGGCCACGTCATGTTCGACCGCTAATGGAATACGAAATTTAAGAGTCGCATTTTTATGAGTTATAAAAAGTGTAGACATGCATGATATCATGAGGTGAGGACCGTGTATAATATAGCGTGTAATTTATCCAGTCTTTTTAGACACAGTCTTATCAAAAAAGATGCACTTATATTATTTTGTATTCATGAAGTGCGTATTTATTATTACTAACAAAGGAACTCGAAATCTCGAGAGAGAGAGAGAGAGATGAGAGAGTTACCACTCTAAAAAAGAAACAAATTAACGAATTTAGTGACAAAAATATTACTTTGTAAACCATTTTCTTACTATTGTTCTCTAAATCCTTTAGTTAATTACCAGGGCCCTATTTAATAAACGTGACAATTTGTCGCCTGTCATGACAATTTTATATCCATTGTGTCAAACAATTTGAAAATAGAACAAACTACTCATAGTTACACCGCAATGTAAACCAAATTGTCATGGCAATAATTGACAAATTGTCACGTTATTAAATAGGGCCCAGAAGTTAGAATATTACCTAACAGATATTAACTTAACAATTTTCAAAAAATCCAAATTATTTCCTTCATCCAGATTAGAGCTTTTGCAGCTTCAAACCGTCTAAGTTGAATTCTTAGATTTATAATTTCATGCACGACTTCTTATTAGGATTCCTAATAATTGAACAATGTAATTAGGGCTTTTCCTCTAATTAGATTGTTTCTAGTGACATTACACACACTCCACAGAGCAGAGGACAGAGTCATATAAAAGCAAAGGCAGCAACGTCCTATAGATAAAAATAAATCGCTATTTCCCTTTTTCACGGTATCACGTGTGAACGGCTGGAAAAAAGGTAAGAAAATTGCGCGTGAAATTAGAAAATTTAAAAATATTCAACCACCATTTTAAATTCTTTCTAATGAAATTTAGCGCTTTTGACAATTTAAACTTTTTTAATTTAACCTTTTTAGACAATTTTAACTTTTTTGAATGGCGTTTTACATAACATTGACAAAATGCGTGCTGCAAATATCGTCAAAGGGGATGTAAAAAAGTTGTTTTTTTTTTTATTTATTTATTTATTATACCTATTCGAAATCAATATTCATAGTTAAGACAGGACAACGTCTGTCGGGTCCGCTAGTTTATCAATAAATGCAACTTTAAATACAGTCTGCTAATTTGAAATCAACAGTCAAACGATGACATACTTTTGCAGTAAAACAGCAATATCCCATAGTATTGTGAAAAGAGAAATATATGTAGCTTACTCCCGCAAAAAATATATGCAGGATGCACCGCCCGCCCATTGGATCGGTGTTGGTTCAAGCACGATCTAGCCCCTGAGGATGCTCCGGGTTGGGGCGAAACACGTGTAGCGTAGTCTAATTGGTGAAGGTGCAAGGTGTGTCGCTGTCATGCTAAATGCAAGTATTGTGCACTGATATTTTTGTGGTGTGCATGTGCATTTTTTTTTTGCATCCTGCATTTTTTTTTTGCGGGAGTAAGCTACATATATTTCTCTTTTCACAATGGTTTGGGACTTCCGCCAAGTAATGCCTGATTCAATCAAATATTCCATAGTAACTGCACTGCTTCGAAACCGAAAACATTGATTTCCGCCATTTTGGAAAACTGGATGACCTTAGCTTTTATTCTATATGACTCCTCTTGCCGCTTTAGTGTCTATGTAACATTGATAAATCGTTCCACCAGTTTTCTGCATCTTTCAATACATTTAAATGAAATTTCATAGTCTGGGTCACTGCTGCATAATGCACAGTTGTCTACCGGCAAATGATTTGTAAGAAAAATTACACTTATTTCAATATTATAATCTAACTTCACAGACATGTAGACGCTATATAAAAATGTCTAACAAGTATAATAGAAACACTTTTTTATAAATAAATTATAAGTTATATTGAAAAATAACTACGGTTAGACTACGGAAATTTATTCAAGAGTTTTATAGTAGGGCTGCTTCGATACGCCTTTTTGCCGATACGATACCGATACCGATGCTTTTATAAAACATCGGCGATACCGATACCGATACGCTTGTTGAATTCAAAAAAGAAGGTAAAATCAATAAAATACAAGACAGGTTATTTTTTTTATTAATATAAAAAGAACAAATAACTGGGCAAGCTAAATTAAACCGTTTAAAACTATAGCTATTATAGACAGGTTGACAATTAGTTAATAGTTTTAGAAATGGACGAGACAACACGCGCGTTTACATTACATTTTTAAAGCGTGAAATTTGAAAAATTTATTTGATACGTCCATAAAAATATCGCCGATGCCGATATATCGGCAAAAGTATCCCGAAGTATCATCGATATATCGGTATTGGTATCGGATGCTTCCTAGTTTATAGACACTTGAGACACGATGATCCTGATTTCTAAGATCTGAAACTAGTCAGTCACTATGAATTGGTTACATCAGTCATACAAAAACTTTACCAGTCATAACAGTTTCACCTTTACCGTCACAACTCGTTACGAGTCAATTAAGTGCTGCCCAAAATGACTTCAAGCAATATTCTCGTTGCATAACCCATTTCTTCAGAGCCGCAAGTGTCCATTTGTCACGGTCCGGACAGCTTATCCATTCATCACTTTCCATACCGTCACTTGACTTGTCAAACTCGCCTCTTTGTATAGCTGTAAAAACTCTACATTAACGCCTTTTTCGTTGAAATCGTTAGTGAAGTCAACCTTTGCTGTATTTGCGAACAGTAGCGCAGTGCAAAACGAGCAATGGAGGGCTTGCAATGCGAAATTCTTCTGTTTGCTGAGCCAAATCGTTTCGCCTTAATGACCGAGGGCAAGTTCACCGTCATTTCTTTTGGCCCCAGTTTTTTACACTTCGCCAGCTGTTTGATTGATGGCCGAAAGGTGTTCGTTAATTAGTTGGCCAATTAGCGACGTTGGTGCTATTGTTTTATTTTATTCTGGCGCTAAAAATTAATTATCGCCTTCTTTAGCATCCTGGTTTCATTTATGGATGACGAGTTTTTTCGCTGATATTAAGTGTCCTCGATTGTAAATGTCGTTGCAATAGTTTTATGTAAGAGTTGCTATTTTAACAACAAAATGTAATTACACCAAGACTTTAGTTACTCAATAATTACTTAGCCCAGTAACCGCGAAGTAACCTTTATCGTATCTTCACACTGAAATATTTCCGATGTCGCTTCTATATGTGCACTAATGTATCAAGCAGTTAGTAATAAAATACTCTTCAAATCTAACGGTCGTTTAACTGAGACATCTCCCGATACTATGTACAAAAGTTAGAACATTTATCGAAGTCACATTCGATCAATCTCTATCTGTAACTGAGTGTGATTGGTAAAATGTCATAGATGTAATTCAATAGTGTTATGTGACATAGTCCAATCACAGTGTAAATAAAAATTAGTGTAGGTACGTATTGTACTTTTCTCTGATTATATTATAACTGCATTTTCTTTCCTCAGAATGAATGTTGCACTCGTAAAGTGAGGACGACATCAATCCATCCGCACACTCGATAACAAACACGAACCAGTGTTAACTACGCCGAGCTATTTGCATTTTCCTTCGAGTGATAAGGGAATAAGCTTGCTTACTTAACGATATAATAAGAACAAAGAAATTAATATTTTAACAGTGGCAGGCCAATACATCTATGATAATTTAGTTAATGTAAGGAAACATTATTGCTCACTTGCTAAAAATAGTGATGTACACCGTTTTAATACAAGAAATAAAGACAAACTTGCCGTTCCAAGTTTTAGACTAGCAAAAACTAGGGGCTCATTTATGGGGAAAGGAATTGCCCTTTTGAATAAAGTTCCACAAAATGTAATTGAACTGCCTTTGCATGAATTCAAAATACATGTTAAAAAGACGCTCATGAGCAAAGGTTATTACAAAGTAGAAGATTATTTAAAAGACAGCAATGCATGGATGTAACATTATAAGTAACTATCTGATTTTCAGTTTTTAATAACTTTATTGTTTTTTAATTATGTTGTTTTAAATGAAGGTATTTGGTAACGATATAATTTCTTGTAAATATCGTTACTCTGATTTCTGACAAAGCTGATAAGTTTCTTGCGCCCATTCTTCTTGTCAGCTAAAAAAGTCTCGAATGGGTGGTAGGAAAATATAGACCATTCAAAAGCACTTAATATCTAAGTTTATTTGAATAAAGAATATTTCATTTCATTTCATTTCATTTCATTTCATTTCATTTCATTTCAAAAAAGATTCAGGGTGTGAAAATAATTCTTTTACTTATTATAAATAATCGCATTTCTAAAAATGATAAAGAGATAATGTTTGGAGATTTGGATGTAGCAAGAGATCTCCGAAACTATTTAATAAGTATGAAGTGTCGGATATTATCTGACTTAAAAAAATATTATTCGTGCATGAATTTTTGGTGCATCCCATACCGAAAATGGCGCCCTCAGAGATTTTATTTAATAAGCTTGTCAATACAAAAGCATTTTATTAATCTTTACATGAAATTTTATGGACCCATAGTCTTGAATTTTTAGAAGGTATCGTCAAATTTCCTCTTAGTCATTCATGAAAGTAGTTAGCAATGTGTCAAAAACCTTTAGCAGTTTTGATATTCCGTCGTCGTAAGTCTATTTCTAGGAATGACTACGAGGTAATAACTTAATGATACCTTCTAAAAATACTAGATTATAGGTCTTATTTCGGTCTAAATACCGTCTTAACGTTTGACATTGAGTTTTAATATAGAAATAGGCCAAAAATACGCCCGTAAATTGTTACAAGCAACATTTTGTATTTTAAATAATTTGCTTAAAGTCTATGTGCTAACTTTAAACTTTAAAAAAGGTTCTGTCTAGTATAAACAAACATAATAAGCACATATCAAGTTAATCGTATGAATTAACGTTTCATTTCAAGCATTATTTTTTACATATTTAATAATTAAGACAGTCATCGCAGTTGAACGGCTGTCTGGTGTCAGCGCTGTCGACATAAAGACGGACATATTAATTGGTTAGTGTGTACAATGTGATTCAAAGGGTATGTATATTGAGGAATACTGGATAAGATAATAACAACCCTTTTTAATTTATTCTTATTTAGAGGCTTTTACTTAGCTTATAGGTATGTCAGGCTCATCATACCCTTATCTAATAACTAAGGGCTGGTTTACATTATCTTAGATGTTAGTAGAGTGTTTTAGTAGAGTGCGCGTCGTACTCAAATGTTCATTAGTAGTTTAGGTGCCTCTCCAGTGAGCGTAAACATTCTTCCGTTAGAGTATAATATCGTCGCCAGGATGGGAATACGTGCAATTTTACATAAAATTATCGCATCCACCAGCACTAAACCAATTTGCTACTAAAATGTCGATTTACATGCTTCCAGTGACGAGGAGAGTGTCGCGCGGGGGATGAGTGGGCGCGCAGGGGGTGCTACTCGAAACAAAAATTATTTTGATTCATGCTGAAAGGCAGCTAGAACGTTTTTTGCTCTAGGCACTAATACGACCGTTTACACGTTTCTACTAATGCACTCTCCTAACGCACTCTACTAACAACTAAGATAATGGAAACCGGCCATTACTGATAACATGAACAAAATAATTTCGGTCACTGTCTAAAATGACACTTTTTATTTCTTTTTCAGTGGCGATTCGGACACTTATAGTTAAAGCGGTTTTTTTGTCTGACTGTACAAAAACGCTTTCCGACTAAGTGTCCAAAATTATTTTGTCCGAGATGTCAGTAACTCTCTTAGACTTATCTTTTGTAAACATTTACACGAGACATTAAAAAAACTTTACCCAGTCGAGGTGACAAATCAAGTGGATACATACATCGTAAACTTATGATTTCGCAAGCGTCGTGCGAACTGCAAGCTCGTTGATGCGGCAACAATGCGCAGTAAATCGCAGCGAGCCGCAACGCAACGGCTCGGATGAATAATGCAAGTGCGCCGACGCCGTAAATTACGATTATAATTTTATCACGGCGCGATAAATTACGCGATCGAGTGTCGCCAGCGCCTTAAGCTGCTCCGTTTATGTTTCTTACATAAGTGCGCTTGGGATGGTCAATTTGTTTCCAAATAGAATAGATAGTCCAAATGAGTGGACTAAATTCTCAATCATTTTAATAATTAAGTCTTATGAGTGGTGTAATCACAAAATAAGCTTCTGTGTATCGTTTTATAAGACTCATAGAAATTGCTTTAATAGTAAAAATAAAAATAGTTATTATTGATTTTATAGCTTAATTTATTCGAAGCAACGCTGTCATTGTTGCTTAAAATATTCCAATATACCGTCGGATAAAAAGTGTCTATAGTATTGATGCTAAAGTGCAAAACTTTTTTTTTTAAAATTCGATATTACATTGTTATAATGCTAACACTCTTACTTCTTATTGATCGTGCGAGCAAAGCGTCTCAGCTTTAGCTAGGGCAAAAATGCTTAAATGTCCTTTGTTCTCCTCTACAGGTCGCATTTCTCAACTGATTCTCGTAAAATTTTGTGAAGGTTCGATAATTATAAAGCATTTTTTATCGAGCCAGTTTTTCGAATTTTTGCGAAATAAAACACCCATTTCGAAATGATGTTCAAAATTACCAAATAGCACTCTAAGTACTTCTTTTGAAAACCTCATGGCGACATATTCTATTAAGTTAATTTTTAAAGAACATACAATTTGATCTACTTTTTAATGCACAAACGCGAGGTCTTAGTTGTAATTGTTCCACTAGTTGTAATTGTTACAGCTTTCTTGCTACTGATTCTTAATAGCCGTGTGTCCACAGGGACGAGGTAGGTTTTTGCTCGATTGCTGCGATATTTATCACAGTATGAATTGCGTAATTTATCGCTGACGGAACAAAACGCGTTGCGAGCTAATCGGACGTTGTACCATAATACCCGACAGTTATGTCCCACATTATTTAAAGGAATAGACAGCCTTTGATAGACTAACCGAGGAAAGGGTATTATGTATTACGAGATCTTATCTGTCTAGCTTTCAAAGGAAGTGAATAAACTGTTGAAAGATTTGACTACCTACTTGATTTTATTATAATTTAAACCTTCATGCATCTGTGTACAGTTTTATAGCACGATGAAAAGGAACCAGCCTAAATATGGATTATGATCAATTATTATAAACCGAAAGTAGCGCGGCACTGAATTTTATTTGAATTATAATACTATAATTATAATATTGTAATTATAATACATAATTTTAATAAAACATTAGGTGGAATTTTTAAGATCCATAGTCTAGTATTTTTAGAAGGTATCATTACATTCTGTCGTAGTCATTTCTAGAAAAAGATAGCAAATGTGTCAAAAACGGACACTTAACAGTTTTACTAAAAGTAACTGGCCGTAAAGTAGTATGATCAATTACAAACTACATTTTAACCGACTTCAAAAAAAGGGGAGGTTCTATGTTCGTCTGTTTTTCGGTATGGCGTTACAATAAATCCGTTAATTTAGACTTGTATTCTTAAAGCACGAATAAAAACAAAAACTTATTATTTCCATCAGAAAATGATATTCTAAATTAATGCAGCATTCATGCCACGTACGATTTAAAGTAAAAATATGTCACAGTCTCGTCTCCAAACGGACTAGTTGCTCTAAAAACGGCAGCCGGTGACATACCTGCGCACGCGCAAAAAGTCTGAAACGTGAATAAATTCATTATCGACACCCGTTTAAGTATCTTGAGGAAATACCGCTGGTCCGTCATCTTAATAGCCCATTTAAACATACCGCTATACACAATACATAGCTGGTAGGAATTTCATGGAAACTCTTATAAATAAAGGAAATCTAACTAGGGTATCGTATTCAGAGAACTTAGGAACCTTTACAAGGTTTACAAGGTTCCTAACCTTTACAAGGTTCCTAAGTACTCGTAAAATGTTATTGTGGTTTTGTCTTACAATAGGTAAATGAAAAGTCATAATTTACTGTGACACACTAAAAAGTTGTGTCAAATTGCAATCCGTAGCAGAATTATTAATTAATAAGTATTGATTTGCGTCATAAATAAATATTTGACAACATCACATACATTGTTCCGATTCCAAAGTAAGTAGCTAAAGCACTTGTGTTATGGAAATCAGAGACAACGGTGGTAACACACTTACCCAGACCGGAACCAATATAGAAAAGTTCGTTTTCTAAATTGACCCAACCGGGGATCGAACCCGGGACCTCAGAAATGGCGACGCCTTGAAAACCGGCGTACAAACCACTCGACCACGGAGTGCACTACAGAGAGATAATTCGTAATTAAGTCTTTATCTAAGCGCTATGTTTTTTTTTTCGATGGCGGCGCTAGTGTGCAGACTACGCAGCCTTAACTCGATTCCAATAGATATTTTTTGTCGATAATTTTAATTATCCTGAACAATACATAATTTTCAAATCTCAAATTGCAATCCGTAGCAGAAATTAATGTATTGATTTAGGAGAGATACTGTTTAGTGGTGTTCAGCACCCTAGCACGAACAGTTATCGAGAAAAACAGACGAACATAGAACCTCCTCCTTTTTGAAGGTCGGTTAAAAATAACGCGCGTACTCGTAAAAACATTCGATACAGTAATTTTGTATGGGAAATTTATACAGCGCCATCTACCGCCGAAAAGCGAAATGAGATTTTCCATAGATAATTTTATTACTCTATCGAGTACTTTTACGTGCGTTTTTTTTCCCGATAGCTTTTCGTGCTAAGAGTACTGAATATTAATTTAGTTACGCGGAATTGTTTAAAAATTTTCGTTTTTCTTGCTTTAATGTGTAAAAAAAAATTATAAGTATTCAAATATTAATTAAAGAAAACACGTCTTTGTTGACAGTTCTGTTAGACTCATTAGCCTCGTGGGCTCTCCAGAAATACCAATCACAGCTTGGTATATAAGGCTGCGCCTCATGGGTTCGTTTCACAGCAGGGTGTGTTTCACCTAATGAGTTCTTGGAGGAGATTGCTATAAAAATCTGTTAACCACGCTTTCAGTGTTGCTACGTTTAAGAAGATTCGAGAAAAAATTTTAGGAATGATGTTCGCTTGCGAAAGCATCATTAAAGCTGTTAACTCTTTTTTATGAAAGCAAATTAACAGCCTTTATACAGTTACCGGCAGTATGGCTATTGATTAAAGGTTAGCATTTTTTTATAATTTTAAGGTAGTTAAGTCAGTGTCATTATCCAACATTAAGGCCCCTATATACCTCAAGTGGCGCCGTCATTTTAATAAAATTGATTGCTCGCTAAATACATAATGTATCGAAAATTCACATGTACAGATTGAAGCTAAGGTTTTATAGTTTATTTACAAACAATAACCTCGGTAAAATTTTGTTAATTGTAGTAGTAGTTGGCAAAAGTGCTAAAAGTGGCCACTTTACATTATGTACTTATCGAGCAAAAAATTTAATTAAAATGAGGGTGCCACTTTAGGTATATCGGAGCCTTAAGCGTCAGCGCCCACGAGCGACGTTTTGTAGCTGCGATTATCGCGGCGTTAATCGCGGCGTTTTACTGTCGCTGGCTGAGTAAACGCTTTATCACTCTTGTCAGCGTCATTTCGCGGGAGATTAGTCGCTAAGCTACTTTTTTTAGCTCGTGGGCGTTTACGTATTGAACTCTGTATGTTCTATTCTCAGCGACAAAAAATCGCTCTGCGATTAATCGCTCGTGGGCGGGAAGCCTTATTATGAAATTCTAAATTTTGTTCAGATGTGCAAAATTACATACACAAACTTTGAAGTTTGGTAATAAAACTATTTTTTTAACTGAACAGTACGTACTTGAGCACGATGGGTGTAAGTGGTCCTATTTAAAAAACAAAATTTCTAAATTGTTTAGGTGAAAGTACTATGTAAATTAACGTTAACGTATTTTTTCAAAAGTACTATGTAGTTTGTACAATTGACTGGGAACCAAAATAATCACTGCTTTATCATTTTGCAATAGTGTAAAGATATTTCAAGCTCCGTTTATGGCCACGCCGTTATTTAAGCAAACATTTCAATTAAGCTTATCATTGGAGATCTTACCATTTTGCATTGCAAATCATACAACCATCAATTTGTGATAGAAAATATAAACATTAGTATGCGAGTCCTCCCGTAAACGGCTTTACGCTCGGTGTTGCCATATAATACAGTTTTAATTAATACTGTTGCCATTTGTTAATAAATTATGCTACTGGTAATAAAAACTGGAACCGGTGCGGTGTTGAGGATTATAGCACCTTTGCTATCTTTATTAAGCTAAAGGTTATAAAATAATTAGGTTAAATAATAAAGGTTATAAATTACTGTGGACTTATTTTAAACCATGATCTGTTATTATACTTACATCGATTTTGATTATTTTTGATTGTTCCATTAAGTACACACGACGGCATTTCAGTTGACCTTGAGACCGACTTTATGCCTTACGTGATAAACGCTGTTTTTGTAGTTTAACTGTATAACCTGACGTGCTGTCGTGTGTACCTACCAGTGCGATTCATGTATTTTATTATATCAGTTTTAATTTCAAAAATATGAATTTTTACCTTAGAATGATAATAAGAACTAAGTACCCTGATCGTTATTATCTACGTAAAAAAAGTAACGATAAATATTAATCGTTACATTATACTCGTAGCTTAAGTCAGTTAATGTTAAACTTACAGAACACAAGAAAAAGCTTCAATAAAACCTAAAAAAACGGAAGCATTCGCATTAGCGGAAGCATTCGCAATAGCAGTCATTTAGAAACCAAAAAAAGACAAAACGCCATAATTACGGGAAAAAACGTAATGCTCATATAATGACCGACATTACCACATATCGAGCCAAATATGGACTGAATAATTCACAGCTCAAAGCTACAGCAGAGAAATGACAATGAAAAATGCCCGTTCAATTGGAAACGGACTTAAAGAGCTATAAAATTAATAATTAAACGCAAACATGGAGTTATAGCTCAACATTCAGGCCGAATAATTTCTTGCCTGTTTGGAGTGTTTTCTGTCACGAACGATATCAACTTGCCAATTGCATGGACGCCAATTCATTACCAGTCCTTTTCAACGATTACGAGTATTCGAAAAGCTCTTATTGTTAACGCAATAAGTTTGCATTTACGCTGTTCATTGAAATAGTTTTATCAAAGTCATCAATGTTGCGAGAAGTTAATTTTGCAACGAATTTTTCACAGTAAGTATGGACAATTTAAAAATACTTCGAATAATTAACGATTACAGATCGCCTACCTGTTGATGTATTCTCGGAATAAGGATTTAAGTGGAAGGTTCAATATTTGCTATTTACAATTTTTCTTGAGTTGTTTAAACCGCTCTCAATTTTGGAGCATTGTTTCAAAGAATTGCCTCTTCTTTTATTTTGCAAATGCTGAATAAAATTTGGTTGTACACTTAAATGACATGGCGTTACAATTAATAATTATAAATGTATCATGGATATAACGGAAAAGTATTACTAACAATATTTTTTATTTTATTTAGTTTCATAATTATAATAACTGCCACATATTATTATTTTATCATTCACTTATCACCTGGCGTGATATTAACGCTTAAAAATAAAGTGGATTGTAGTGTATTTAGGATTAATTTTACAAAATTATTTTACATAGTCTTAATTTTTAGAGCTTAACTTTGCTTTACTATGTATAAATAGTATAATTATGCAATTAGTAAATAAAGGACGGATTTAAAGCGAGGGCCATAGATGAGCGACGCGAGTGATTCATAGCCCTCGATATAAATCCGTTTTATTCAAAAGTTGCATGCTATATTTTATGCCATAAAAACAAAAGAAAATATTTTTTGCACAAAGAGTTTGTATGCCAAGTATTTTTTACACAAGGAGTTTGTATTGAGTATTTTTTGCGCAAGGAGGTTGTATATCATTGAGATGGAGATCGAATTGTGTTTGAAATTTAAACACCAAAATAGTGATTAAAAGTGCTTTCAATTCACTGTTTCAGTGAAAAAAGTTTGGAACGGATGGAAGAAAAATATAGACGATTCAAAAGCGCTTAGTTACTAAGTTTATTTGAAAAAAGCAATTTTTTACTTTGCAATAAAATAAGCTTTTTAGAAGGGGAATGGTATTAATATATTTACACAACTTACTTGTGCTACTCACATACAAAGTTGTGTGTATTTTTGCATAGTTGTAGACATATTCGTAATTCAATTAATTAAGGATAAATGACAAAGCACATGATTCTGCTTACCCTTAACCGTTAATGACATTTGGTCACGTCAAAATTGTCTTCCGAGATATTTTTATGGGACATTTAGCATTTTTCAACCCTCCAAGTACCTACGTTTGTACATTTTTGTCCATGCTGCGTTCTTTTGGAATACGGCATCGTAAATATGTTGGACATTATTAATCACGATGAATGACGCCGAGGCATTTGAAGAATGGGTAATTATGCTACTGGATATTTTTAATGTTTGAATATAATTTTATAGCACGAGATTCTTTAAAATATTATGATTGTTGCTTCGATGTAGGTAGACTTGCTGGTATTCAATGCAAGTTGCAATTTCAACATAAACATAATTTTTATGGCCACGTTATAAAAAATAACGAAATTATTTTTCTCAAAATTCAATAAAAGCTTGAGAATTCATAAGAGTTTTACGTTGCGAAAGTACTTTGTCGTCTATAAGAGTAACTTTCCGCTAGATGATATTTTCCTAAGGTATTAAAATAGATGTTGCTAAAAAGTCAAAAATTTCAAATTAAATATAGAACAAGAAGTTGCTGACAATATTACTGTGCAATACAATTTGCAGATCAATATTATTGTCAGTAAAAAACCAATGCAGGATAATTTCAAAATCAAAATAATATTTTACCTCGTCAGTCGTATTCAATTGTTTTTTCTATTAGCTCTGTTAATTAAATTTTTTGATCGCAACGTATTTATTTACAACAAAAAGTTATGTTATTATACCTGTCATTTTACATGGTAGCTCCCGTATCCAGTAGCGATTATGTTGTACAACAGCAAAAAAATGTTGCCAACATTATGTTGGAGTGTGTTTAAGACGAGGTAATAACGCGTTCCGACCGGCAAGCACATGTAGATCAATAAAAATATTTATGTAAGTAGTGGAGTTTAAATGTCATTACATTCTCATTTTTTTATTTAGATTCTATTTGAAAAATAAACTAGCGGGTCCGGTTTGTGGGACCGAAAACGATACGATGTTATAATGTTATAATGACATTGTAGAAAGAGTGTAAAAGAACGAATCGATAAATATAAAAATAAATAAATGTCTTATTATCTAGTATGTACCTACACAATATACACTTCTAAGACTTCCGCGCGAACAGTTCATTAGAAATATGTATGTACACAATGTTTTGTGATTTATGCATTAAACGAAACATGTGAAAAATTCAGATTCGACATTATTGATACGGCATGTCAAAATATGTAATAACTTCTTTCTATACACGGGTGACCTGAAAAACATTGTTTACTAATTCCTATTTTAGTGCTACTATCGAAAATGGTTCGCGGTTTAACCGATAGGCAATCAATGTTGCTGAGACTTTTTTATATCAAGGGCATGGAGTATAATTTTACATCTTGTCACTTAAGACAACCCAAATACGAATAAACACATTAGTTACTGCTATTCCTTTATTTTTC
This sequence comes from Catoptria pinella, assembly GCA_963556745.1. Classification (NCBI taxonomy): domain Eukaryota; kingdom Metazoa; phylum Arthropoda; class Insecta; order Lepidoptera; family Crambidae; genus Catoptria; species Catoptria pinella. Next base: position 13,133,256 of record OY750768.1, on the reverse strand, counting down.
TAACACTTCAAGAAAACCATCGTTTCTTCTATCAAATGTCTATTTTTGTGTGAAACCAACATAAAAGCTGTTTATTATCTCAACAACTGACAATCAACCCTAAAACGCGGGTGGTGATCGGCTCACCAAAGTCTCTTTGATGCCGTATCTCTTGCCTAATTGCGCCACAGCACTTTGAAGTGTGTTCCATGTTTTTATTTGCGTTCGAAGGCTGATGCGTGACAGCTGGGTGTCAATGCGACCCGGCCTGGGTGTTTACGGGTTTTTCAACTGTAATTCTGTAGTGTGGTGTTTCGCGTTGAGTTATGTTGATTGTTGTAACGATATTGAATTGTAGTAAGAATGATTATTGTAGTTGTTGATAAAACAAAAGCTACTTCTACGTTCTTTTAAAAAAAATTAACGTTTTTGTAAGTAGTGGACGCACGTGGATATAACGTTGTGTAATGTACTAAAATGGACGCAAGCATAAGCTGGTGATTCTGTAAAAAATATTTTTTTACATTTTACAGGTCTTACGACTGATAACTTTAGCTGATGATGATATTGTAGGTCACTGTAACTTTGATTTTATACTTCGTTTTAGCTATCATGTTTACTCTCTTGTTTCAGGTAAGTATGTGCATAATGAGTTCCATTGCCCCGTTCATTTAAATGGAATGATGGATCGTCAAAGGTTTGTTGCTTAATCAATTTATTATGAGAAAACCACAAAAATATTATTTTCCATTAACTCACCTCTCTTATATTGACACATAACATTGCTTGTTAAAAACAACACGCTTCGTCAAACGTTTTTAATATAATGACCGACTTATCCACGTCGAGTAATCTCGTTGAGAACGTGTTAATAAAGGTAATCGTTATCCGTGGCATCGTTAATCACAGTTATCGTTATAGTTGCCGCACGGAAGGGTTAATCACGAACACACGCACCTTAAGGTAAGGCTGAATGTACACGCAACAGTTGCTTCACGTTTGGTTCACGGCTGAGTTTATTATATACTATTAAAATGACGATGGATAATAAAATTACGATATCAAACGTTTTGACAGTGAATATTTTAGTCCAACGTCTTTAAATAATAACAAGTTGGGAGTGAACTTAGAAAATGTGTTACTTTTACCATCTTAATTTATACATCCCTTTTTTCTTAGACAATATTATTTTCAAAATTGTCTTCAACTTAAAGATGAATTTAAAGAAAAGCTATTGTTGAGGATAGGGCACGAACCACTTAAACCACGTTTTTCCCGTTTAGGAGTTTATTGACAACTACTATTTACAATTGTTTATAAAAAGATGTCACTGAGATTTAGAATTTGGAAGGTAGACCAAAGAGAAACTCAAAAAGGCTGTAACGTTGCTGGTCGGTAACAGCTATATAGGTAATGTAAATAAATAAATATTAAATATTTGACAACATCACATACATTGCTCCAATTCCAAAGTAAGTAGCTAAAGCACTTGTTATGGAACATCAGAGACAACGGTGGTATCACAAACACCCAGACCTGAGCCAATATCGAAAAGTTAGTTTTCAAATTCGTCGTCAGTATTGACCCAACCGGGGATCGAACCCGGGACCTCAGAGATGGCGACACGGTGAAAACCGGTGTACAAAGCCACTCGACCACGGAGGTTGTCATGCAATGTATGCATTGCAAACATAATTTTGTCATTTAACATTGTTTGTCAGAATAAGTAAAACCATTATTTTACAAAGCTTATAATAGCTTATCAAACATTTTTTTAATAATTTCTTCTAACTAAATGAACTAAATACTGAAGTTTAAGTCGTGATTGATTGATAGTCAAAGCAAAGTTATTACCCATTTAAACTATTATACCATCTGATTTCTAAAGATCAAAGAATCCGATCAATTGTAATACATGATTTATTATAGAAAATTGTTACAAATGAGGCAAAATCATAGCAAATATTAGGCTTCGTATAATCTTTGGCCATTAATCGGAACTCCGACACACGACTGACGTAAATTGGCCATTAAAAAAACCCCGGAAACGGTCATTTTCGCCGCAAACCCTCAAACCTACTACCCTGTTTATGTGATTATAAACCGTTTTGCTTTTAGCTCATTTTGTTGCTCTTTCCTGAGTTGAAAAAGATTAGCCGTGACTCAATTTTGTTATCGACTGTTCGAACACGAAAATCTGTTTTTGTTTTATTTTTTATCACATTTGACGTTATTTTTGGTATGTTTAGATTAATGTTATGTGGATAAAGGATGTCTTTTGCGGTTTTGCAACGATGCGGTATACAAAAATAGATACCTAACACCTCAAATATGAAAAATATGCTCAGGGTGTCTAGTTAAGACGCCGGCGAACAGTGAGCTTCCCATACAAACGTAATACCAAAATGATTTGCAATATGAGCATAATTAACTAATCTTGTGTTGTTATTTGGATTAAAACAGTATATGTCTTGGTTTCTATTCAATAAACATTCCAAAATACTAACCCAAATCAAAATAAATGCCAATTATTTTTTTTCATACGAAACTGTAAATCGCATTAATTTTTTATTTGGTTTAGTAATTTGGATATTTTCTTTAATAGAAAACTAGACGAATACTGTTTTAATCCGAATAACATCTATATGACGACCTCCGTGGTCGAGTGGCTTTGTACACTGGTTTTCAAGCTTTCGCCATCTCTGAGACCCGGGTTCGATCCCCGGTTGGGTCAATTTAGAAAACGAACTTTTCTATATTGGCTCAGGTCTGGGTGTTTGTGATACCACCGTTGTCTCTGATTTCCATAACATAGGTGCTTTAGCTACTTACTTTGGGATCGGAGCAATGTATGTGATGTTGTCAATTTTTTTTATTTATTTATTTAACATCACAAGTAGAGTTAATTATGCTCAAATTGCAAAATCATTTTGGTATTACGTTTGTATGGGAAGCTCACTGTTCGCCGGACTCTTAAGTTTTAACGATCGTCAATAATCAAAAAGCTATGTGTTGCTGATAGGTAATAAAATAAAAAAATAAATGTCAGCTTGACATACGAGTCACATGGGGGACACATGATTAATCTATGTTGTCACATTTTTATCAGTTAATATATAACTATTTACTGAAAAGAAAATAGGGGCCGCTATATGGTTTTCCATAGAAACGAGATAATTTCTGAAAGGTTTTTTTAATATTAATTCAATCTGATTTTATTTGAATTTGAAAATATTGTTTGAAAGCTGTAATAGTCAAGTTGCGGACTATAATTACTTCTATTCACCGTGTGTCAGTTGGAATAGAAAGAAATTGGTAATTTGTCGTCAGTAAAGTCAGCAGGTTGACTTATACAGCTTTCGAACAATATCATATCTAAAAAAATCACATTGAATTTATATAAATAAAAAGGAATCGGCGAAATGTATGTAACCATGCGGTTACATACATTTCTTCAGAACGGCTGCACCAATTTAGATAATTCTTTTTTGTTGTGTTTGTTTATTATCCAGACAAGATATGTATAACAGATGATCTTCAGAAAATTGAACGGAAAAACGTAAAAAAACATTTATTCTCTTTTCCGTCATTTTAAATCCGCAATATAACTAATAGATGGCGCCACCTGTGCGAAACCGGGAAGGACAGCTAGTTTGTAATAAAAATACCTTTCAGAAGTTAGCTTTTTCGTATGGAAATGCATATAATAACCCCTATTTTCTTCTGAACAGATATAATAAAATCTTATCAGATAAAAATAAGGAATGATTGTTGATAATTAGTTATGATTTGCTTTATATACATCTGAAAAATTATTTTTGTGCGTCAAATACATCATTATTTTTTAGTACAATGAAAGGTTGACTCACGTATTTTACTCAAATTATGCTGTTTTCAAAATTTCCGTATTTTAATTATAGTGACTTATATCTTCAGATGAACTTCAAAAGATCTATCGATCACAGCATTAGAGATCGGTTCAGGCGCCATTTAATTGATGGTTGGTACTCATAATAGGCCCCCCAGCCTCAGGTAAATATTATATTACTGACAAATTAACGGAAGACCGTAAAAAATGTTTGGAGTTGCCGACTGTGACTTGTAAGACAGGAAGAATAGGGGTGGCAGACTATAAATTTGTTAATGAGCACTTGTTATTTTTTTTAATGTTTTAGAATGGGTTTTTAACCATTTCAATAATGGATTCAATATAAAATTACAGGTTTACTAACATCAGAAATTATGGCAAAGGTAAGCCGTTCTACAAAAGTGTTATGATCTGCCTATGCAGACACAAAACCCTATTGTTTTGGTGGGATGCGATTTCTAAAAGGTAAGCCGATGAGAATCAGCTTGTATAGACCCTTCGTCTCTGCTAAATATCATTACCAGAATTGACATTGGTGCCTGCATTGAACTATGTTACTTATTCTTCAAGATTGCTTCAGTTGATATTTTCAAAAATGTAAATTATTTATATAGGTATTCCTTGAATGTTGGCCTTGATAGGCTTATTTTAAGGCTATGTTCACTAAGTAATTAAAAATGGATTTGTCGTTTTACTAAAGTTTTATTTGCAAATAACAAACAGGTGAAAATTATTGTTTACATTATGTATTTTTTACAAGATTCAAGACTATACAACTATTTCTTTAACTACAAGACCGTCACCAATTTTTATCATAAGCGCCAACCCTAGCCAGGTCCTTTGATGTTGCGTCCTGTTTACACTAAGCAAACTGAGAAACAAGTCGTTTCAGCGGCGTCTGTGAGCCACGCCACCGGCTTTGATCTCGCCGCCCGCCGGTTTTTTGCCGCGTCTGGTCCGCCGCCGCCGCGCCGCTGAGTTACGCCGAAAACTGATGATAGATTCGCGTGCGATGACTGCTCTAGTTTGAAAATTGATTGTTTGATTGTTTTTGATCTCTGTGGCGTGCCTGTGTTTCGGTTAAGTGCAAAATGTAAAAAAGACATGTTTTTCTTCAGAATTGTTAAGAAAATCCTAGTTAGTTAATTTAATATTATTTAGTCTTAGCGTAGAAAGTTTTACATTGGTTATATATTTAATAAACGTCCTCTTACAACACTGCTCATTCTGTCTCAAACTAGCTCCATGATTTTGTAAGATAAGGGTCAATATTCTAGGAGAGACATAGATAACATAAAAAACTTTAATAAAATTCAAGATATTTCTATCCTATTAGCCTTTTTGGTTCGATAATTTTGTTATTTCTAGTGCTGACTAAAAATTCAGTAAAATCATTTATTTATTGAGTCATTATTTTTACAGTAGGTAACTTAATTTGCCTTCCAGTTTTTATTATATTGTAAGAATTATAAGAACATTGCTCAGATATGCTGTTGCCCATCAAACAAAACTATAAACTGTATATATTTTGTTTAAACTTTATTTTAACTTAAATCTTACTCACTTACCCACAATGGCAACTACAGTGACAATACTAAATCTATAACTTATACGATTACAATTCCCATCACAATCGACAGACCATAATAATTTGCAGGCACCATCGTAAACGCAGCACGGGGCGGGCGGCGTGCAGGGCGGGGCGCCGCAGGCACCGCCCACTGACGTCACAGCAAGATGGCCGCTTGCAGATGCAAACTGCACGGTGCGTGCAAGTCAATGTTGCCTTTCTAAAATTGTGTCGCCGAACTGGAAGTTGAGATATTCTTTACGTTTTTTTTTTTGTTATTTTATGATTAGGAGCTTTTAACATATTTTTGGAAAATTTTATAGACAGCGAAAAGAGTTTTAAGAAAATCTTAATTCAAAATTTTAAAATGAAAGAGAAAATTTGTCTTTTTTGTGAAATTTTATACGATATAATAAAAGGTGGGCTTCATTTAAACCAATTCGAGCAATAATAAATCATATAACAAAACATAATTAAACGCACCATATAATCTGAAAGTTTTCATTGGTTCTTGGGTTTAGCATATTTTAGCTATCAAACATATTTCAAAGTTCTTGCTCCTTAGCGCTGACAAATCATATAGCTCTTAAGGCATATTTTAACCATTTATTATTATCGTCCCAGAAAATTGGTATCCCAATGATTGACACAAGAGCCGCACTAATTTCAGTAATAGACGTAGTACTACCCTGGGCCCAAGTTATACTTAACCAGGCTATACTTAACCGCAATTTTGGTTAAGTATCGGTCATTAAGTTTTCTGAAGCAAGGCATAGTGAAGTTTTGAACAGTATGTAAATTCAGAAGAGAATGTTGCGAACTCTTTAGTAGTTTATGCAAAACTTTTAAAATGTTAGTTGCTTTATTAAAATATGTTCACGCACTCAATATTTAAAATGTTTACTATTTCTATTAATTGTGATATTAGCTCCTGAACTTAAAAAAAATATAAATTGACTGATCATTTACTTTTGATCGTAGCTAGATAAAATTTTCAAGGAATCTTATTTATCCACTTTTTATTCAATCTTGTGACAAAATTCTAGAAATTCTTGATACCAACTGCTTAGAGTTTTATTTATAAAATTTATGTTTATAATAAGTGATCATACTGTTCCCATTCACTGTGGGTGATGGGATCTTAAGTAAAAATACTTAACTGCATACAGGCCATAATCGCGAGGATAAGCCATAATATTATGGAATACTGATTGAAAACAGGTCCGCACTCAGGCAAGGTTTAAGGGTTAAATTGAATTTAATTACTATAGGTCTCGTCTACACGTCCCGTTGACCCCACAGGCTGACCTTAGTTTCTTTTTGTTGGTAACTATAATTAAAAAGGGAACAGAATTTTTATGAAATCATCAGTCAAAAAAGTTATATGTAATTTATTCGGAATCTATGAAAGTAGAACTAATTCTAAGAATTTTATTTCTTTGATCTTTAGTAAAAAATATATACCTACCTAACTAGGTGTTGAAAAATAGTAATTGTACAAAGTTTACCTTTATACTTACGTTATACGTTTAAAGTCACTAACAGCACATCATGACATTTAACAAAAATAAATAATTCACACAAATGTTAATATTACCACTGTCTAATGCCAGTGTTTATCTTTTTATACGCTAAATTGTAAATAGTAGGAGCGTAATAATAGGTATAAATCACGGACTCTACTTAACTTAGTCTTTCACTAAACAGAACTGTTGCTGTAGATAACGGATATCTTAAAAATATTTTAATATAATAATCCTCCGAACCGAAAGTTAATGAACCTATTATTAACAATTACGTCGAAATAAGGCAAATGCAAAAATAAATCACGTCTGACTCCGCCCCTGCGCGCCGGTCATGATTCGGCAAACTTCGGTAATGACCGAACGAGGCGCCAACGTTCGGGTTCGGCCAAATAATATGTAATTTAGTATAACCACAGACAAAATTACGCGCTGCCCGAATCGGAATTACAGCACTAGGACCATTTAATCAATTGGTCTAGGCCAGGGGTCGGCAACATGTAGCTGGAATGCTTATTTTTCTGAAAATTTCAAGATTTGAACAACATCATAACTATGTTGATTTCAATAAAATAATTAACTATTTATTCTAAAATTAATATGAGGCTCTTTTAAATAGACGTTATTATTAAAAGTTGAGGCAACTTAAAACTTTATTTGACTAAGTGTTGTACACCTTCCTAATCGTTATTTTGTAAGTAGGTAAGTAAGAGAAGGAGAAGCTCGGTAGCGCAGTGGTATAGCGCCTGGCCAAGCGTTTGCGGAGGTTAAGCAACTTTCACAAGAGTCAGTCATGGGATGGGTGACCAAAAATTTATCATCTCGAGCTCCTCCGTGCTTCGGAAGGCACGTTAAGCCATTGGTCCCGGCTGCATTTGCCGTCGTTAGCACCCATCAACCTGCATTGGGCCCGCGTGGTAGGTTATGGCCCATTCTCCTTATCCACCCATAAGGAAGCCCTGTGCCCCAGCAGAGAGGACATTAAAAATGGCTGATGGTCAAGTAAAAGAAGATGACTTTTCTGTCACCAAATTTGTTAGCAATAATATTTATTGCTTAATTATTTTATTATTAAATTCAATGCTAATCCTTACTAATATTATAAATTCGAAAGTCCGTTTGTTGGTTTGTTTATTACGCCTTCACGTCTTAACTACTGAACCGATCATCATGAAATTTTGCATACACGTTGGCAGGGATACAGAGAAGGAGATATGGTACCTTTCATCTCGATAAAAATAATTGTTCCCGAGGGATAGCAAAAAATCTTTCCACGCAGACGAAGTCGCGGACGGTCGCTAGTAATAATATAAAATAAACAGTCGAAAATAAAAATGAAAGACACCTAAAAATATTCGGAGTTGTTAACCTCTGCGCAATCGTGACGTTCAAAACCCACTAATTAGGCGAAAATTTGCCAAATCTGTGTGTCAAATGTTTGATGAATGGCCCAGGAAGCAATTAGTTGGCGCCAAACCTTTGTCGGAACTTGGCGCCAACCAGAACCATATAATAAATACAGGGACCAATAATAACACTACCTGTTCCACCCTTTATATGAAAAAAGTGTTTAAACGCCCAGGGTGGGCAGAAACTATGAATGGACCATTCTTTGAGTTTCTTTTTCATAACAATTAACTTATTATAACTTTTTATTGTACCCTTATCTCCAAAGCTTGATTATACAAGGTGTAAGCTTTGTACAACTTGTAGTAAAAGATTTAAAAAAATGTATTCGAAATTACCTCTTTAGATGTGTTTTGCGATAATTCAAAACCGTGACTCATAGATATTTTTTAAAAGTATAGTATTTAGACGACTTTGAGGCTTCGATGCCCCTTTCTTAAGTTTTATGTCACATGGCTTCTTTACTGGCCATGAATGTCCAGTCCAGATAAATGAATATAAAAATGCAATCGATTTAATAATAAAGGAACATAAGTATCAAAATCAGCCATTTTTATCTCCCCACTGCTGAGACACAGGCCTTCCATATGGGTGGATAATGAGGATGGGCTATAACCCACCACGCAAGCCCAAGGTGGGTGTTTAGGACTGCAAATACAGCTGGGACCAACGGCTTAACGCGCCTTCTAAAGCACGGAAGAACTCGAGATATAACATTTTTTGGTCACCCATCCCATTACCGACCCTTGCGAAGTTGTTTAACCTCAGCAATCGTAGGCGCTTTACCGCTATTTTTATAAGTAAGTATACGTAATGATAAGATCTCTAGGCTTCTCCTGGACCAACTGAAACGAATTACTTTTTTCTAGTTTATAGTTTAATTAACACTACAATTTCTTACTTGCCATCCTACCTATATCAGATCATTTATGTTATTTATGTTCTGTAACTTTACAATATTTAATCAATAAATTCCAAAATAAAACGTAGAAATGGATGTCTTCAAGGAATTATGAATAACGCCTTAGCATGAAATTGAAGCATTTCTCCGGCGAAGTCAACAATAAATTTAATTAAGCCTCAATGGAAGGACAAGAGTCTTTGTCATCGCATAGAGCCTTCAAAGGCAGCCCATTGTCAGAGTTATCCACGGCTGACAATTGTCGATAAACGAACAGCTAAGATATTGGTTTATCGACAACCATTCTAAGCAAAATCAAAATATGCTTACATAGAGAAAATTCAAAAGAATCACGTTCGAAGATAGGTAATTAGCTAATTTAAATGAAACTTAGTAAAAAAAATCGCTAGTGTTTTTTACCTAACTTTTATTGATAAGTATCTCGACGTCAGCCATTTTTAATGTTAATAAATATTTGGTCACCCATTTCATGACCGACCCTTAGGAAAGTTGTTTAACCACCGCAATTGCAGGGCCAGGCTCTAAGCCACTGCGCCACCAAACTCCTCAAATAACTATTCAAAATTAACGATAAAAAAACAATCATTCAAAATTAACGATAAGAAAATGGATTGTTGTCATGCATGAGTTGATAATGGTATTTTTAACTGCCGACGCAAAAAAGAGGGGTGTTATAAGTTTAACGTGTCTGTGCCTGTGGTATCGTAGCTTCCAAACGGATGAAAAGATTATGGTTTAGTTTTTTTTGTGTAAAAAATAATTTTATCCCAAGTGTTATTACTCATGTTTCATGAAAATTTGTTTAGCCGTTTGAAGATCATCAGCTCTTTTCTAGTTGATGAGGAGATTTGACTAACTTCCATATGCCCGATTGATTCGGAATTTGGTACCGTTTAACTTCAATGACATTGAAAGAACATGGTAAGGTAACCATGGCCTTGAAGCTTAAGCATCAACTGGAATCTGCAGAATACTCAGCTTCTCACCAACATGCAGCAGAGGTATCGTGTTTGGGATCACTAGAATGGTCTTAAATGAGTAGATTGCGAACAAAATATAATAGGTGGTGATGATGAGGCATCATCTGGAATCTGACGGATATTTTTTTTAAATCTGCATTTATATTGGAGCTTTTGTCTTCAGACAGGGCAGCTCCATCGAGCCAAATCACCAGCTTATACTTAACGATAATTCTTAAAAACTAAGTTTTGTAGCTTGCAGGATACCCAACTCTTCGACAACACACAGCAAAGATATCATGTTTGGGCTCATTGGAATGGTCTCGATGAATAGGTTATACTCCTAGATAGACGGTTATCAGGACATTATCTGATCAGCTTTTTGAAATTGAATTCGAAATTTGGTACCGTGTGATTCGAAATGATAATGGCCGCAAAAAATTAAGTCTAAAAAGCTTCAAATAAAACTTAAATTAAAAAACCACCGACACAAAAAAGTTAACTCTTAATAAAAAAAACCCATACAAAAAAACTAACTCTTAAAAAGTTATAAATAATATCATCATATGATCAAGTCATAAATAGGTTTATGGAAAAACGTGGACGTCAGGGGACCGCTAAGTTAATGGATTTATATCTAAGCTCGTCACATGTCTAGCTATACCTAACAGTATATCTATCAGTGCAGAGTAGTCCAGACATGTGACGAGCTTATTTTATTTTATTTATTTATTAAGAAAGCTTAGATGTAAATCAACGGATTGTGTCCTATTTTTTAAGTATGTTTCAATCCACAATGATCTAGTTTTTGTAAAGGCTGATTATGGGACACAAAATCAAAAGCCTTTGACATATCAAAAAATAGACCCGTAGTAAAATTATCACTTAGAGATATCGATGTTTTATTAACCAAATTGAAGATTTATTATTTTCTGCTCACGCATACTCGCCGGTATAAAGTAGCACTTGTTTGAATTCAAAGCTCGTAGTCGTAAAAGAATAATCGAATGGTGAATCAAAGCAAGGAGAAGCCGTTTTTGCTATCTAAACTATCTTAAATATTTGATTTATCGACGTCGCAGCTTCACTACCAGACGTCAAACCATTTGAATTTCAAACAGTGGAAGCGAAATTCAAACGCACCGACTCGCGGTCACCAATCAGATTCATCGCTTTTTATGGTGACAAGTGTCCAATTATCTTCGGATGAAATAATAATAAAGGCTCGGAGATGTGGGCGCTCATAGCATTCGCAATTAGGTCCAAGCGAGGGCTGCAACGGACTTAGAGCTCGGAGAAAGTCATTTCAAAAATAAAATGGAAGTTTAGAATATTGAAATAGATTTTACAGGGTTGAAAAATGTTAACCGCATCGTGTAACAACTGTTAAAAATAAAAAATAACTAGTTAGAAGAGAAGGCTTTAGATAACGAGCAACACAAACAATGATGATGATTATAACATTTGCAAAACCTTAATGGCTGAAGAGAATAAATTCCATAAAAACACAAGCTAAACTGATATTATGGAAATGTCTGGGGTTGAGCTATTCTGTAGTGGATTGTATATGGAGGTTAATGATTCCTAATTAAGAAAACTTAAAACGAGTGTCATTAATGAGCTGCGTGATTGTTTTAAACTCTTTTAATATGTATCCAAAAAATACACAGTCTACTTTGAAAGTTCATCTGAGTGTTAAAGGGCTGGTGATGTGATTGCACTGTACATTGTATATTAAACTGTTTAAAAGTTTTTAAAATCTGATCACAGACAGCCCTGTTTTCGACCTGGCAGTTTTTACTAAGTCCCACCCGTGAGACGTCCGAAACGGACAATCCCGGCATATCCAAACGCGTCTCCGTCGGAATTCGCGAATGTTTCCGACGTGTTTTGCCGTATTATTTATTCCGATGGCACTTTCGCGGGATCGATTCACAAGAATTAAAGGTACGGCCGAAATTTGAAGCGGCGGATGTTTTCAATGTTAATCATTTGTTGTCAGCCGTTAAAGATTTATGTCGGTCGGTTTACTTTTGATTCAGCTTTTTTATTATTTTGAACCTATAATTATTTAACATACGCGAAGTTTACGTTTCAAATAGTTTGGTTTTAAATGGTATAAATTTCAAACAATCAAGAAAACTGTGGCTTATACCACTTTCTTCATAGATCTTCTTTTCTATGATATTTTGGTTAGATTTATGAAGATTGGTATTCCAGTCTTTATAAACTTAATCATTATCTGTATCTTTTCAATTCTTACAACTGTTAACAGACGATATTTCGTCCTTTTATTCTGAAAAAAATTGTAGAAGCTATGACTATTTACGCAATAACAAGCATGCACCCAGAGCCCGCAGACGGGTAAGTGCTAAAGGGACATTAGACTACACAATTTCAAGCATGCGATATCTAGTCTGTCTTGAAATCGAGTAAGTCTGCACGTTATTTACACAACACAATTTATGGCACGTTCGAACGCACTAACTTCTTAAGTCTTTTTCATCGTAGTATTGTAGTTATACAATGAAGTTTTTTTGCTTTAGTAACCTACGATCCTTGTTTGTTAATAAGAGGTAAGTAATAAATATTTTATAATTAAATTATTAAATACTTACCTAAGGTACTTACTTGCATAAAAGTGTTGAGACAAGATTGTTTGCCAAATAGGAAAAGTAAATAAAAAGACAAATTATTGTACGTATAGCCACATTAGCCACAGAATACACTTATTTCCGAAACGGAACGAAAATGAAAATAAAAACAAAAAAGGTACCGAAAACGAAAAAAAACGAAAACGGAAATAAAATGAAAGCGGAAACGGAAACAGAAACGGAAAAGGGAACTAAAGCGGAAACAGAAACAGAAACGTAAGTAGAAGCGAAAACGGTAAAAAACAAAAATGTAAACTATACCGGAAGCGGAAACTAAAACGGAAACGAAAACAGAAGCTGAAACGGACACGGAAGCAGGAACTGACTGAAACGAACACGAACACGGAAACGGGAACAAAATGAAATCGGAAACGGAAGCGGAGACAAAAACGGACAAAAATGAAAGCGGAAACGTAAATGGAAGCGGAAGCGAAAGAGGAAATTGAAACAAAAACGAAAAAGGAAGCGGAAACGGAAACGGTAACGGAAGTGGAAGCAAATTGGGAAATTAAAACAAAAACGGAAACGGAAGCAGAAATTAAAATGGCAACGAAAGTGGAAGCGGAATGGGAAACGTTAGTGGAAGCGAAAACGAAAACAAAAACGGAAATGCAAGTGGAAACGAAATCGAAATAAAAAAGGCCAAAAAGAGCGTGATTAACGTGAACGGCAATGAAAGTAAAAGCAAAAGCGGAAATGAAAACAATAACGGAAACGGAAGCAGAAGTGGAAGTGGAAACGGAAGTGAAAATGCAAACGTCAGTGTAAACGAAAACGAAAACAAAAACGGATATGCAAGTGGAAGCGGAAACGAAAACGAAAATGAAAACGAAAACAAAAACGGAAGCGGAAGCGGAAATGGAGGCTGAAACAAAAACGGAACCGGATGAGGAAATGGAAACGGAAGCAGAAACTGACTGACACGAACACGAACACGAACACGAATACACACACGAACACAAACACGAACACGATCACGATCACGATCACGATCACGATCACGATCACGATCACGATCACGATCACGATCACGATCACGGTCACGGTCACGATCACGATCACGATCACGATCACGATCACGATCACGATCACGATCACGATCACGACAACGATCACGATCACGATCACGATCACGATCACGATCACGATCACGATCACGATCACGATCACGATCACGATCACGATCACGATCACGATCACGATCACGATCACGATCACGATCACGATCACGATCACGATCACGATCACGATCACGATCACGATCACGATCACGATCACGATCACGATCACGATCACGAACACTAACACTAACACGAACACGAACACGAACACGAACACGAACACGAACACGTACACGAACACGTACACGAACTCGTACACAAACACGTTCATGAACACGTACATGAACACGAACACGATCATGATCACGAACACGATCGCGATCACGAACACGAATATGATCACGTACACGAACACGTACAAGAACACGTACACAAACTGTAAATGAACACGTACACGTACCCGAACACGAACACGCACACGAACACGTACACGAACATGAACACGTACAGAGAACTCATACACGAACACGAACACGCACACGAACACGTACACGAACACGAATACGTACACGAACACGTACACAAACACGTACACGATCACGAACATGATCACAAACACGTACACGTACACAAAACGTACACGTACACGAATACGTACACGAACACGAACACGTAACAAACACGTACACGATCACGAACATGATCACAAACACGTACACGTACACGAACATGTACACGAACACGAACACGCACACGAACACGTATACGAACACGAATACGTACACGAACACGTACACAAACACGTACACGAACACGAACACGATCACGAACATGATCACAAACACGTACACGTACACGAACATGTACACGAATACGAACACGAACACGCACACGCACACGAACACGTACACGAACACGAATACGTACACGAACACGTACACAAACACGTACACGATCACGAACATGATCACAAACACGTACACGTACACAAAACGTACACGTACACGAATACGTACACGAACACGAACACGTACACAAACACGTACACGATAACGAACATGATCACAAACACGTACACGTACACGAACATGTACACGAACACGAACACGCACACGAACACGTATACGAACACGAACACGAATACGTACACGAACACGTACACAAACACGTACACGATCACGTACATGATCACAAACACGTACATGTACACGAAAACGTACACGAACACGTACACGAACACGTACACGAACACGAACACGATCACGAACATGATCACAAACACGTACACGTACACGAAAATGTACACGAACACGTACACGAACACGTACATTAACACGCACACGAACACGTATACGAACACGAACACGAATACGTACACGAACACGTACACAAACACGTACACGATCACGAACATGATCACAAACACGTACATGTACACGAACACGTACACGAACACGAACACGAACACGAACACGAACACGAACACGAACACGAACACGAACACGTACACGAACACGTACACGAACACGAACACGAACACGTTTACGTACACATACACGATTACGTACACGAACACGTACACGAACTCGTACACGCACACGAACACGTACACGAACACGAATACGTACATGAACACGAACACGTACACGAACACGTACACGAACACGAACACGAACACGTTTACGTATACATACACGATTACGTACACGAACACGTACACGAACTCGTACACGCACACGAACACGTACACGAACACGAATACGTACATGAACACGTACACAAACACGTACACCATAACGAACATGATCACAAACACGTACACGTACACGAACATGTACACGAACACGTACACGAACACGTACATTAACACGTACACGAACATGTACACGAACACGAACACGCACACGCACACGAACACGTACACGAACACGAATACGTACACGAACACGTACACAAACACGTACACGATCACGAACATGATCACAAACACGTACACGTACACGAACAAGAACACATACACGAACAAGTATACGAACACGAACACGTACACGAACACGTACACGAACATGTACACGTACACGAACACGTACACTAATACGAGGGATTTTAGGACTCGAACAGGCTAACTCTGTTTACACTACACTAAGACTTAATATCGCACGCTAAAATCGCCCTTAAGAGACATTTGAAAAATAGAATTAAAAAAAACATAAAAGTTTTTCGTTTAGTTGTGCGAGCGCGAAGCGCGAGCGAAACGTCTCTGCTTCAGCCTGGGCAAAAATGCTTTCGTATGTTTGTCCGGCTGCCAGTTTGTTCTCCTTTTTGTGAGCTTATTGGTCAAGCCAGCTTATCGAAATTTTTTGAAAAATAAACTCATTTTTTGATTAATTTTTAATCAACATATAATTCGAGCCACTTTTTAACGCACAAACGCGAGGTCTACAGCTCACTGAGCTACTAATTATTATTTTTTAACCTTGAAAATCTTAACTCTGTTGTTGATGCAGGATCGAGATAAAACTTTACCTTATCTATGCCGCCAACAATCGATTGTTTTAGTATTCCGCGCGGCGTATGCAAATGCTATTTGCATGCATATTTCATTCTTTGCATCTGACGGGGTTCACTAATTAGTTAAGACCGCCCACCGAGCCCTGATTGTAACGATTTATCTGGTACAGAAATAACGACGAATGCTTCAAACAAACATGTTGATTTTAATCGCCTTCCACCATTCGTCAGTGAAATGAGCCTTGCGACAGATGAAAGGAACGCTTTTATTTGAATGTGAAATAAGATATAAGATACATTGTCAGTGCGCCGTCGGTCGTGGAAAATTCCTTTTTAGAATTTCTTACAATGTTGAACTTGGTTGGAGTACAGATTTATAGATTGGAAGCCTTTAGTTTAAAACGCAAACAAGTTCAGTTGGCTTTTTTATATATTTTTTACTTGTTTCTTTTACAAAAACGATGTTGCACAGAAGATACGAACTGCTATGATGGGAAACTACACTCACATCAAATATTACTACTTATAAGAACTTTAAATAAGTAATCCTCATAAGTCATAACACATATTATGATTATACCAAGCTTAATAAACAAAATTCTTGTAGTAAATCTAAATTCTAAAGAAAAAATGTTCGCATCATTTGCTTGATTATTTTTATCGAATTATTTTTTTGTATGCTTACTTTTGAACATTAGGGAACTGCTATCTGTTTGTTATCTCCAATTTTCTACTAAAAGGCGGATTCGTTACTAGATAGAGATGATAAACAGAACAGTTAATCACTCAGAAACTACGACAGTTCGTCCGTTACAAGATCCCAATTACACTGTTCCGCCGCTTCGGGCTTGGATCGCCATCAATATGGAATTAACACCGCCGGTGTATCCATCACTGCTGCAGCAAAAACTTCTCTTCATTGTGTGCAAACCAGTGCCTTCCATCAATGTGGCAAACGACTCCTTAATAACACTTGGAACGCAAAACAAACCCTCAGTCTGTGAAACAGAATCGCATTTAGCTTGCAGACAAACACGAATACAGTTCGAATGTCATCGAGGCAGGATGTGAACACAAAGCCAAACGAAACTTCACTCCTTGCTATAAAGCAACTTTTTGCGTATACCTTCCTTGACTTCCAATCCGACTAAAAAACATTTGACTTCAAACCTTTAACAAATGAGTTTTAGGTTTAAAATTCCTTGTAGATGGCGTTGTTTGTTAAGGCAAGTGCTCAATCCACATATCCGAGCTACCGTGAAAAACTGATATCAATCATCCCAGACGATGATAGATACGCTTGTAAGGGCAGGTTCAGACGCGGCTACTGCGTGACCCTAAAGTCTATTAAAACTTATAAGGCTGTTTTATAAACTGTCCTCCGGCCGCTGGTATTATAATGTTGAGAGAGTTTATGAAAAAGCGGCTTTTGTCGTTAAAGCCTTTTGAGGACCACTTTTTGAGCTTTTTTATAGGGTTTCGTAGCCAAAGGGGTAAAACGGGAACCCTATTACTAAGACTCCGTTGTCCGTCCGTCTGTCTGTCTGTCTGTCCGTCTGTCACCAAGCTGTATCTCATGAACCGTGATAGTTAGACAATTGAAATGTTAACTAAAAAACAGAATCAAATAAATATTTGAGGGGGCTCCCATGCAACAAACGTGATTTTTACGGAACCCTTCGTGCGCGAGGCCGACTCCCACTTGGTTTTTGGAAATTATTATAATCCGTGGAATGAGTACTCTTGGTCTCTTATAATATTGACTAAGGAACTTGTTTTTTTTTTTTTTTCGCTTTTTTAGTCAATTAATCAGCTTTAAATATTAACCCATCAAGGCCCGGATTTGAGACAAAATATTCTATTGTTGTCCGACCAAGCGACCAATGGAAAATGATCCAAATTTATTCGTCTAAATTTTTATAAAATGTTATTCCATGCAATTCAATTACCTACATAATGTTCGTGAAACATGTAGTTTAGTTAAAGCTTTATTATGTCAGAACTCTACAATACCTACATTATCTACCTATGTATGTTAGGGAGCAAAAATATAAAATATATTTCTTTTTCAAGGTAAGTATAGTGATTACTTTTTCAATCACTCAAAAATACTTTTCAAAAAAGTTAAGGGCATTTTTGCGAGAAGATTTGAGCCCTATTTGAGGTAAGATTATTAGGCATTCTCAGCAGCCGAATCTCATTTTTTGACTTATTAAGTATTGTTATCGATTAAGGAGCGCCGCCTTTTTGTGACTTTGTGAGTCGATAAAATTGGCGACAAACCCGCCATGCGTCGACGTGTCGATAAGTTTCACCCACGGGGCGTGAAGATAAGTCGAATAGTGTGGGAGAGGCTAGTATGTTAAGTTAGTAATAGGAAAAAACATATAAGAGAAAGTGGCATTTTTGAAGTTAATGTTCTTTCATAGCAAACTGAAAATTGAGTTATTTATCTAACAAGCAGCTATCAAGCTTTTACTCCTATCCTTCCAAAAAGAGTGGTTGTTTTTGTACTCTTGCAGATTATTGTTTGGAAAATCATTGAAATGCAAATACCTTAGTTTAATTGATCTACTAAAACCAAATAGAAATTTATATTGACTAGGTAAGGATCACACTGATTTAGTTCTTAAAGAGCCTGTTTCACAAGACCACCGAAACATGGTGTACATAAATATCGCGTGACATAGCGTTTTATCGACACTCAACTGTCAAAATCCATTGTCTTTTGACAGCTAAACGTGATAAATCGCTTTATCATATCGCGTTTTGGTGGTCATGCTATAGGAGGGCTGAATTTATTTTTTGATTGTGAAGGTAAGCAAGCATCCAAAGTTATGTCCGTCTTCAAAACACTCCGTGGTTCAGTAGTTCGTTCATTAGTGTAGAGGCAGGGGCCCGGGCTTGTTATAAATGCCCACCTGGCTGGCTGCCACTTACCTAGATGGTGGTAGGAAGCCAGTAACTAAACCAATAATTTCTACATTGTTGTGTTTCGGCAGTTAACCTAAGATTTTTCAGTGGTTCAGGATCCCAGGTGAGTGCCTTGGGCCTTTTCGTCACTTAACATCAGGGGATATAAAAGCCAAGTACATGGTACCCGTTGTAGATAAAAAAACACTGCCATAGCCAAGTTTGCCTATTGGCCTGCATTTGACTATGCCCATTATGGCGGCAGTTTAAAAGCTTCTTTATCTCAGTGGTAATTGTGAGAACTTAATCAACTGCATCCGAGAACCACTGTTGGTTATCTCGACGGCTCGAGATTTTGAACGATCTTGAAAACATGTGGGTTTTTAATTGCAGCCCCAGGGACACAGACACAGAGCATATGAATTCAGATTTTGATTATGGTAACAGTTTAATTGTCTGAAGTAAAGAATGGAATGTTGAGGTATTTTCATGATAAAAATAGTTTTACTAACTAGTGGCTCTGTGAGCTGTACAGTAGACCGCGTTTTTGTGTCATTTTTGATCATTTTACAAAATGGCTGAAATAAGTATTATGTTCTGACAAAAAAATATCATTTTAACGAACCGCTCACATAATTTCACGGAAGTCGGTTGAGAAATACGACCTGTACCCTTCAACGCCCGGAAAATGAGACTCGATAGATATTCCATTATTATTCGGCCGCATGCGACCGCTCGGGCGTTGATGAATTAAAGCGTATAAATCTAATTAAATGAAACAATACAACCTTTGAGAACTTTTTTAATTCTGGAGTATGGTTATTCAATTCAAGCAATAATGGTCTTCATATTACGACTCACTTTCAAATACTTGACTAAAAATCTAAAAATAGCGTTTGAAATATAAGTGTTATTTGTATTCTAAAGGTGCGTTCAAATCATAGGTAGAATGCAAACAGTAGCTGGCCACCCGCACTTTTTAAAAAAAATATTCGTTTCTAGTGTTGTCTCTGTCAACACTATTAGATTCGACGTGGGGTGCACTACGATCATTGATCATACACAATGTAGGTACTTGTTATCGAGTGTTTGTATTAATAAGAGAATAGTGATGGGACACTCACTTTTGACTAGGTAATTAAAATGATGTCTTTTGAAGAACGATATCAAAAAAAAATAAAAAAAAATAGTGTTTTATTAAAAAGTCAAAACTACTGTAAGCGGAGTAGCTGTTGTAATTAAATAAAATGTATTAAAAAACCTAAAACATTAACTAATTACTAACTTAAACTAACTTTTACTAACACAAAAGCTTGTAAGACCTGTCTTAGATATTCCTGAAATCATTTCGATAGATCCTCGAGAAACCGAATAAATAATGGAAATATAGTTTGAATTTTATATTCATGAATATTATGAATATAAAATAATTCTTGACACTATAAAATGACAACTAAATCATAATCAAACAGTGACTTCACTACTCCGTAGAACAACAATGGCGGACAATTATGACGTCTAGTATGTTGACACAGCCTCAACTTGCCACAGATAATACAAATAAAAACCCTCGCTAGCAAAGCTGCCAACTTAACTGTGAAGAGGGAGCCACCGTTGACAAGCCTCGAACCGAGAACATTAAAGCAATAATAATACTGAGTAAATGTTGTCTGTTATTTTGATGTGAAATGTGAAGTGAAAATTTAAATGTCTACTCATTTAAAAAAAATAGGGGACATAAATATTTGACTTTGCCATATTAAATATATGCCTCATTAGTATTGCCATTACTCGCCGGTTTTTTGGGCAAATTATGTACCTACTTACTTTATTTTTTTATTTAATATTAATATCAAATAATAAATATTTGTAATATTCATGATTATTACTTAGTATATTTTTCTATTTTTTGCAAGCGATGGAATCTCATGTTTTGTAAATAATTTGTACACAAGCGTTATAATCCAAAAAATAATACGTTGCTACAAATTGTATTTAATTCATTATATACCTACCTAGTTAGAAGAAGTTGAATGTCGGCTATAATGATATAAAAAATGTTAAATTTTTAAGATTTTACTCTACAAAATAAATTATCTTTGAATAAATTTATACCAATTTCACACTTAATTATTACCTGTTGTCAGAAGGAGCTTCCAAATATGCATTTCAGCTAAGTACTATAAAAACCGTACAAACTCTGTTTCCATAAAGTATTTTTATCCTTAGGTACTTGTCTATTTTAGTAAACAATTTTTGACAGTTGTCATACGTCTCATAACTTTTAATCGGTATTAAAGTATATGTTATCTTATTCAATCAAATTGTCATTATTAATTTACAATTTCTCTCGTAATCTTTGTGTGGAAAACCATTTGTTGTATTTTATAAATGAATATATGAATATGTGTTATAATATATTATTCTGCTTCTTATTATTTATTTATTGCAAACTAAGTGTATATATGTGGTATACATAAAAAGAACTTAAATACGTTGTCGCACTTTTCGGACAGCCTATACATATTAATATTCCAACAGTACTTATATCAACAGTGTTGCGTGTGTATAACTAAACTGATGACTCAGCCCGTCATTACGCCGACAAGATGATAGGTGATCAATCATTATGGATGATTGAGACAAATTACATTCATCCCGCTGAAACGGGCAAAAACGGGTAAAAAGTCGATGTAAGTGATATAAAGTTACGGCCATAATGTTATTGTTTTAATCACAATTTAATGCTTAAACATTTTTAGTGGATGAGACGACCTCCGTGGTCGATTGGCTTTGCACACCGGTTTTCAAGGTGTCGCCATCTCTGAGGTCCCGGGTTCGATCCCCGGTTGGGTCAATTTAGAAAATTAATTTTCTATATTGGCTCAGGTCTGGGTGTTTGTGATACCACCGTTGTATCTGATTTCCATAACACAAATGCTTTAGCTACTTACTTTGGGATCGGAGCAATGTATGTGATGTTGTCAAATATTTTTTTTTTTTTTTAGTTATTTTATTAATGTTTGATGAGGAGCTCGGTGGCGCAGTGGTTAAGCGCCTAGCACTGCGATTGCTGAGGTTAAGCAACTTTCGCAAGGGTCGGTCATGGAATTGGTGACCAAAAATTCATTATCTCGAGTTACACCAATCCGCATTGAGCCTGCGTGGTGGGTTAGGGCCCATCCTTGTTATCCACCCATAAGGAAGGCCTGTGGCCCAGCAGTGGGGACATTAAAAATGGCTGATGTGGATGAATGTTTGATAGGGGAATATTTTCATGAAATTAAACAAAAATGTAACGAATATACAATATACCTTTGTTTTTATTACAAGAAAGAAGCAGCCCTTGACGAGTTTCTTGCCGGTTTTTCTCGTTACAAGGTCTCCCGCTTAGGGTTTGCGAACCGATGGCGTAGCTTCTTTGACATTCACAAGTGCTTGTAACAGTCTAGACTGAATAAATGAGTTTTGAATTTTGAATTATTGAAACCTTATTGCTACGGAGTGGATCATAGGTGTTTATGGTTTTGTAATTATCTAGTAATGACTATATTAAATGGCAAACTAAAGTCTATTATAATGTTGTTTTATAAGAATGTCTTTGTCAAATTTTGATGAGCCGAAATAATTTTGAACATCTTGGGATTTGTTCTCGCAGGTAATAGAAACCATATAATGTTAAAGTTCCCAGTGTTAAATATGCTGACAAAGCCATGCAAATAAAGCAATAATTATTGTCTATCGAAATATTTAAGAATATAGCAATTACACAAAAAGGAATCAACCCACTCGCAGTCCACTACGAAGATGATTTGCAAAACTTCAATGTGAAAGCGGCCCTACAAGTAAATTACAAAAAATAACTCAAACAAAGAACACCCGAAGTATTGGCGGTTTTGATTAACCATTAACTGAACAAAGGCCGTAATCACTGGCTAACCCATTAAATTGGTGCTTGCATTATCCTTAATAAATACTCACGTACTATTATTCAAAAGATCGACCACATCGCTATTTATAGCATCTTAATGTTTAACAGGTAGATAATACATAGAATTAGAGGTTTTATCTGATTGTCTACTTGTGTGCTTCTTTAGTGCCTACTTGAATTTAGAAACCCATATTTTTAACGTAGTAGGCACGGACAGCAACGAAAGTCACTTAACACTTTCGTACTTTGTAAAAGCAACTTTTTTGACAGATTCTAACAGTTTAAAACATTCATCAAAAAGTTGCTGTGACAAAATACCAAAGCGTGAAGTAACTTTCATTGCTGACTGTACCACATTTATGCAAACAGTGCTTATACTTCATTGCAGCTGATTATTGTAATATATGAAAGGTTTAAAATATTTAACGGTTTTGTTGGTTTGCGGTAGTGAAATCCAAAATGATTTAATCGGTTCTTTTTGAAACAAAAAGCTTTATGAAATCATAAAACAAATAAACTTTATTCAAATGTACTTCAACAGTAACGACAGTAACAAAATTTGTACATAATCTATTAACATTTATGTTATGTGACTCAAGTAGTTTAAAGTCCTACTTGAACAATATGAAATCAGCACAAACATCTCAGTAGTTAAGATCTTTAAATTTTAAGACTTTAGCATTCACAATGCTATTTTTATATAATACCAAATAATATACTAGAAAAATACGACTGGCACCAGACCAGATCGATTCCCGTCCGAGATCAAGATCCGGTGCCAGTCATATTTTTTCTAGTATATTAAATAATTTCATTGCACTTTGCATAGAATGGGAAATCGAAGAAATCGAATGGAATCGAAGTAAAAATTCGCAATAAAATCAATAAGCCAAACAAAGTCGATAGTGTTAACCAGGATTGATCCTGCTGCTATTATTGAATCACCAAGAGACAGTAATTTTTCTGATAATAATGTCAGTATAATGATAAAGCGCGCACCATAATTGGTAGCCATACCCTGCGGTTTCACGAGAAATTACACGTTGCCGCCGCCGCGGGCCTCGTCCGTCTGTCTGTACGTCCCCTTTTATTAGTATCTACTTAGTCGGTTTTTTTATAAAGCTGTAATAACAAACTCTTATAAGTGCAGGGCACCTTGACAGCCTGGCTTCAGACAACAAACGAGTCGTCTTTAGGGTTCAGTAAAGGCGCTAAGATATTTAACTTTATTTACTTGCTGAGGTGCTACTTAGCCACAGCTTCATCTAGGAAACTTTTTTCAATAGCTTTGTACATTATATTATATATACTTTTTACATATTAAAATATTATGAATCATTATATTCTAGAAATTCCTTATAACAAGTTAATAGGCCTTCTATATTATTTTATAAGACAATGGCAAAAACTTATAAGAGGGTATATTATAAAAAAGAATCACGATAGCCGGACGATGTTCGTTGATCGATTTACTTGATTTTGAAACTTATACATGAGTTAATAATGTCACGGAGTGGGACGAACATCGTTCGCTTATCCCGATGCTTTTTTGTAATAAGCCCTAAATGCAATCGGAATTTGGCAAATGCGAAAAAAATTAATCTAGTCCAACAACGAATTACAACTTGCTACCAGTAAAAATTAATGTCATAAGGTACAGAGAAATAAAATAAAAAAAATTGACTTAATCAATAAAACTATCTTATTTTTGATGTTGCTTAATATCATATTGATAACCTTCTGCTTTTTCTCTCTTCAAATCCATTTTGATAGTGTAGAAAATGCTGTTAATAAAAAAACAGTTTTAACTAACCTTTGAAGCTGTAGAATACTATCGAATAAAACAATGACACTAAAATCGCATGGTCCCATGGTAAATATGGGACCGGATTGCAACTCCATACATCGTATAGATCGCAGCGATCTGCGTATCGGATCGGATGACCGGAACGCATTCTGTGTATTTCAGCTCTAAGATGTTTAAAGAACTGGATACTGTACTGGTATACCAGCAACAAAACCTTTAACAGACTATAAAGCTAGCCACCGAAAAGACGTCCATTTGGCATACTTCTAAATAGAATATTTATAAATGGAATAACTCAGGATAGGCATCATTGACTATACGGATGCCCCAACGCCGTCACTTCCATGCTACTTCATTTATCATTTATGCCAAATGGATGTTTCATCAGTGGCTTGCTTAGCATTTGCCATCAATGAGGTATTTTTGTAAGAAGTAAAAAATATCAATATAAAGAAATAATCAATCTTACCGGAAGGTAATAAAGTAGAAGATTTCGATGAGACTGAGGAAAGAAAACCCGAGGAATAACCCGAGAAGTCCACCGCATTGGCCGAGGAAGTCCGTTAGGCCGAATAGCTCCGACCGGTGGATGGACATGAACATCGGGTCTTTGAAGAAGATGTCCACCTTGGCCAACTGTCGCAAACTAGTTGAATAGACAAAAAAACAAAAACTGATTTGCAAGCACACCACGTCTGGATGTGCATTGGAACACTTAGGTAATTTAAAAAGACATTTATGACGTGTCTATTTCAAGCAAAAATTTTGGAGGATTAGACAACTAGGTCTAATAGTTTTGATATCACGGTCTCACGACGGCAACGATAGAGTCATATCACCAAAAAATGCAGTTGAAAATTTATTATTAAGAAAAGCTGCGTTCGACGTTCTATTGGAATAAGTTTAAAGACTCACGGTTGATCTTTTGTCCTCTTTCTATTGATTTTGAGGAGCTTCGCAATTGGATAGTCATCTTTATGTATCTCCGCGTCATAGTTGATGTAGTTGCAGGAGGGTAGGCAGTTGCATTTCTTCCATTTCCATTTTAACCGGTCTACAGATAATAAATATCAGAATTTTAGATTCTAACAACCGCTTTCATTGTAGATCTGTAGCGTATTGTTACAGTATAGGCTGCGTCCTTCCAAGTCATGGCAAAGAAATTAAAATGCAAGCTACTTCCTATTTTTTAGTAGTAGAGGACATGTGAAATCAATTGTTTTTGAAGATCATTTATTATTAAATTTTACAATGACTGTACAATTATTTTACAATGAGTTCATTGTAATTTTAAATAATGATTTACTTTAGGGCTTTACCTTTTGCAAAATTTAGACAAATTTCTGTTCCAGGACCACAAATTTCATTGCTGTTGTTGTCTGAAATTTTAAAACCTCAATAAACATTAAGTTAAAGGTACGTCGTTTAGGTGTATCAAATAAAGAAATACTTGGGTTTCATCAGTGGAATTAATTAATAGAAATAAAAAGTCCAGTACTCCAGGAATTGTAATAAGTATTGAATGTTTTATCATTGTAAGTACGCGTTTCTTTTGCCTTCCATACAATTGAGTGTCAAATACTTCACTTAGCATATATCGTAGAATGTTAATTTTGCATGAACAAAATATTACATAACTATCGGTTTCCGTTATACTTTGAAAAAAAAACGATTTAATACTATTTTCGGTGTTAAAGTCTAATTTTATATACCTTAATAAAAACTCGCCCTCACATACTTCAAATGTATCTGTAGCCTGCAAGCTGTGGCAAAGCAGAAAACCTTTTTCCTGCTTCATCACAGCTATGGCACTTTTTCTGATTGTGAGAACAGTTATCAGTTATCTGCCGCGAATAAGAATTGTTGTTTAATTTTGTCTGCTTTAATTTCGTTGTATAATGATTTTGCTTGTAAATATAATAATCTTCATCGATTTTTTGTGTGACTTAAAGACCTGCTTCTTCCCGCATCTACGACGATATTTCTATTGAAAAACAAACTGGCAAAATTCTTACGTGGCATATAGTACGCAACGCATCCACACAAATTGTAAGTAAAATTACTCAAACATTCCAGTTTGCAATTGTTGTAAGTGTATATTTGAAAGTATTTCAACCACTTGTCTTCAGGGAAGTAACACTGACGCCTGAAACAAAAAAAAGCCATTGTATTATTTATGAACTTTTGGGTGGAGGCATAGGCCTTGGAATAGATAGACCAAGCAATGAACGTCGTGCGTCTGACAATTATGATGATACTCTACTCTAATACTAAATAACATACTAGAAAAAAATAGACTCGTCACCTGAATTATTGTCTCAGGCATGATGCCATTAGTGACTTGGTGGCTCAGTTGGTAAGAGTATTGGACCGGACTTCCAAAGGTCGCGGCTTCGATTCCCCGCCTGAGACAATTCTGGTGACGAGTCGAATTGTTTCTAGTATATTATTTAGTATTATATAAAAAAAGCATTTACGTTTCTAATGGATAACTTCGAAGTCTGTTACTGGTTGTCACCACAGAAAACTTTAAAGCCATCGAAGACAACTGATCAGGAAGAGCAGCAAAGTAATATGCTGATGTCTGAGGCAGATCAGCTGGGTGGTGTAAGTAAATCTGAAATATAGATAAAGTAGATAATTTCGCTGAACATTGAAACATTCGAGATATTCGATGAACCAGATGTAAGTTACCTTGTAACCACTGTAGACCTGGTTGCATAAATCAATCTTAATGTCATCCCTGATTTTTAACTTTAACACCATATTGCGAGTTTCTCCAGAATTCTGTGGATTTCAAAGCAGATATTTACAGCGTGAAATTTTAGCCAGATTTAACCAGTAGTAATTTCCTTAGTGGTATATCTATTCTGGAACGTCAATATTATCACAATCTTGAAAAAAAACGAATACTAAATACTATCAGCATTATCTCGATTTAATTTGCAAAACCCTGTACGGTCCAGAGCCAGGTAGTGTCTGTACCCCACAGACATTTCTAATATCGCGACCCGTATAGTCTGTTACTACCATACAAGTTTCATGAAAATCTGTCAAGTTGTTTTCGCGAGATGCGGTAACAGACAGACAAAGTTTTAAAAAAATGTGGATTTGGCCTTTGTATCTATAATAATGACTATTAGAATTAAGATTTCCAAAAAAAATTGAATGTACAGAGTCGGCTTAGTAACAGATTTATTAATAGTATTGATACTGACGATTTAAAGTTTAAATACGTTAGTGAAGATTTAACCTATAATTAAAGATTAATTGCATAAAACAGACTCAACTAATCCTCTCATGGGGTAAGTGTCGATATCCTTGGTGAGGTAGCCATCCTTCATGGTCCAGTTATATGACTTTATGTCAGCTAGTGTATATTTGTAATCTTGTTGTATGCTATAAAATTAAAATTCAAAATCATTACACATTTGTAGGAACAGGGGGCTGATTACGTTACTTTGTTGCTAACAATTCTCGATTGAAATAGCATTTACATTGCTGCTTTAAGTAAGGTAGTTGCCAAATTGGTTCTTACTAAAGTAGCAATGTAACTGCGATTTCTGTCAGAGTTAATTGCAACAAAGTTACATAGTCAGCCTCCTGGGATCTTATGGTCCCATATGTTTCTACAGTATTTAATATTTCATAAACAAGTATCAAACGTACTTCCAGCTGGTGCAGCTGATACAAATCATTCATATCATAATAAAGTAGAAAACCATTCATAACTATAAAATACGAGTACATACTTTTCCGATCGGAAAATTTCATCGGCTGCGAGACCGTTGAAATTGAAACAAACACCATCTTTTGTAAGAACTTTTTTTATCCAATGGGAGCAACGTCGTGGTCTGCCCATGTACTGGTGACAATTATATAAGGCATCTTGTGGGTCTAAAGAAAGCTGCAAGACGAAATTAGATTTTAGCTTAGCTATTACCATCCAGCATATTATTATAAGTAGTTGTTCTATCTCACGAAGACCGTTCTGCTATGAATGTTGTTAAGCGTGCACATGCACATTATTTTAGTGTGCGTAATACGAGAGCGTGCAGACGCACACTAAAACAATGTACATATATGCACGCCGAACACATTCATAGCAAAACGGTCTTCGTGAGGTAGAAGAACAATAGAAATATTTTTTGTTGCTTTACTAAATATAATGTGTACCCTACTATTTAATAGTGTATCGGCATTAACCATCACTGAAACATGCTACCGCCTGCAATTGCTATTGCAATCTGCTTTCATTTGACAGATGGTTTTTTTGTTTAATTTTTCAGTAAATAATTATTTTTGGCTTTTTAGTGTTATCTGTGTTAACTTTTTCCTTTAGTTTTTTTCTGGCTTCATCATCAGACCCTGGATACCATCTCCCATCAGAGTACTCATTAAGACGAATCAAACTTGCCCAAACTCGGTAGGTTTGCATTATTTCAATACAGTGTTCCTGTGGCTTTCTTCCCACTCCATCATCAGGCCTTTGACCTCATCTCCCATCAGAGTACTTATCAAGACAAACCCAACTCGATGAGATTGCATGGTTTTATTAAAGAGTTTCTGTGGCCTTCTTCCGGCTCCATTATCAGACCCTGGACATTATCTCTCAACAGATTACTTGTCAAGACAGATCAAACGAGCCCAAACTCGACGGGGTTGCATGGTTTTAGTACAAAGTCCCTGTGGCCTTCTTCCGGCTCCATCATCAGATGAGCTGAGTGACACTATAATTATTGCTTTGCCGTCCAGTTCTGACCTATGTTTAAAGTTTCAAGTCTTTAGCTCATCGGGAAGTTAGATTAAAATCGCATTGCAAAATTAGTAAACAAACAAATAAATAAACGAGAAAGCGACCTAATAAAAACGTGTTAAAAGCATACTACAACAAAACGAAAGGAGCACAAAATTACAATGGTGATGATGAAAAAAGAGTCCCCTGATTGATATTGACAATGAAAGAAATATGCACTCACATCGTATAACGCATTTACAACGGAAGCGTTCACTTGGTACTGAAATAAATATCTTACTGGATCATTCTTACACAAAAGGGCCAAAGTTTCAGTATGATTAAAAATCTCGGTGTAATTATGACTGAAAGTTAAAAAAGGAATATAAATCTATTAATATTACAAACATAGCTCTGTGAGCTGTAGACATCGCTTTAACATAATATTATTATTATTTTTTTTACTATAAAAGCTATCAAGTTCAGAACATTTTACTACTAGTGAGTGGCTCTGTGAGAAGACCTCGCATATGTGACATTTTTGAAATTTCTGAAATGTTTTTTTTTTTTTGAAAAATTGAATCGACAATAAAATTAAAAAATTAGTATAATTAGCACAGTCTATATAACCTCTTTATCGGTTGAGAATTGCTGTTGAGTAAAACAGACGGAGATACGAAATAATTTTTGCCCAAGCTGATACGGAAACACTTCTTTTGCGCTTCGCTCTCTCTCGGTCAAATATAATAATTATTTAAATGAATTATGAAATATCGGTATAAAAATTTAGTAAAGAAAGCGTGTTTTGATTCTTACTATAATTCGTCTTTATCCGTTTTAATGGTCTCATTTAGTTGATTGCGTTTCTTTAGGGATAAACTGGATTTAACTTGAGGGCATATTGTCACTGCAGGAAACGGCACCTGAAAATTAAATATAAAATTATCTCAAAAAAAACTATAAAAAAACTTTTTAAAAATTAACTCGTTTAATTTGAGTGTATTAACTTGTACCGAGAAGAATCAATGGAAACTTAGATCAAATTCTATATTATTTTAAAACAAAAAAATAAGGATTGCCAACTTAGGAATCTTATAAAACCATCCATCCATCTAGCTGCCGGTCTTGGCTAATATTTGCCTTACAAAAACCAAAATCATAAGAAACACAGGGTTCTATCCTTAGCGAAATTTTTTCTAAGTCTATGGTTCTATCACTTACTATTTCAACTGAGAGGTGTTTTTCACTAAAACTAACTATCACAGGGCTCGTCCTCCATTTGTGCCAAACATTGTAGATGAAGTAAAAGGACAAGACGATACTCATAACAAATGTCACCACCCAAAAGATTCTGTAAAAATTATAAAAAAAGTAAAACGCATTTTTCTAAAATATGATTTTCTCACACATAGTTTTTATATAAAAAGGAGCGAGGTATTATATTCCTTCAAGGTTACTAAGAATTAATGGCAATAACCTACAGTAGAACAAAATTAGCATTACTTAATATACACCCCACATTGAGTGTCGCGCGGCTTATATGATGATGATGATGATGAAAATTTTAGAAGTAAAAAAAACTCTACTGTATGAACCCCATCATTGGTGTGAAGGACTCACATCATCAACTTTAAATGTCAATTTTAAGAAAGTTCCACCTTTAAATGGGTAATTACTTACTTTTCCACTATTTCAAGCCCACTTTGCGTCACATATCTCAACCCATGAAGTGTGGTATTCTTAGAGAAGTCCATGAAGAGTTCCGTGAGTAGCATCCGTTGGCGTCTCCTTCTGATCTTCCGGATGCACACTTCCCCGTATACGGGGACTTCATTTTCTTGTCTGTAAACAACACGAAGAAAAACTAAATAACTTTATTTAAAAAAGAAATAACATTTATACTCAAATGGCAGATTTAATTTAGAAAAACTATTTAACAAAAAGTAGTGATCTTATTAGTATCTTCTTTTTACGCATCACCACAGCTCAAATCAACGTCCCATAGATTTATGACAAGGTATATCAAGTTCACTTTGATTTATAAATCATTACACCACAATTTCAATATCGACGGTAGAAAGCAATCTTGTCGTATCTCGAAAAATGCGGTTTTTTTTTATTACCCTTTTGGAGTAAGAAAAAAATACTGCATCGAACAGTCTGGGTCTCGTTTTCCTACGATGATTTTTTTTCGTGTTACGACGTTGAATTTTTGTAGGAAAAAAACCAAAAACATATGTGAAATTGTGGTAAATAGGGATAAATCTGTAACTTTTTACTAAGAAAGAGATACATCAAAATTATTTTTAAAGTTTGTTAACTACAAGAGATACATCGACCGTTTTTTAATGGCTCAAAAAAGATACAACGTTTTGTTCTAATCACAAAATAAGTATAATGGTACATACAGCAATTTTGCAGCCCGTGTTAAAACAAATTTGCTTAACTGTTATAGATACAACAAAATTGCCGCCCAAGACTATTACAAGATGTAGAGTTACAACGTTTGTTCCCAATACATATTTTAAAGTAAAATCATACTTACAGCATAATGCATAGAGTTCAGAATGACACTTATTTATTTACGTAAAATTTTAACACCCCCTCTCCTCCTGTCGCACTGGGATACGCATCATCCGATCGTATAGCCAGTCGAAGCGCGAGCGCCGAAGAGAGAAAGCGAAATCGGTGTAGTGTGTTTTAAGCATGTTTTAAGTGAACAAAGTAAATAAATAGGTAAGTAAAATTGTAATTAGCTGTACAGTGAAATGTAACTAACGTTATAATTTGTTTAATTATTTAGTACCCACTCACTTATTAATAGTTACGTTGAATTAGAAATAATAACATTCAAAATCTACCATTTCATGTATTTCATTCGTACCATAAAAACTCGACACCACCGGTGGGAATCGACGACTTTGGCGCCGTAGCGCAGTAGTTAGAGCAGTCGCCCGGAAAACGAAAAGTCGTAGGTTCGATTCCTATCAGTGGTGTTGCGAGGTGGTGTTTTCCTTTACTTTACAGTCTGGCAGATCTAAGAAATACAGTTTGACGTTTAGTTATTTCTTTGTCGTAAAGCTCAAATTTGAATGACGCTGTCTATTTTCTATGAGTTTGACAAACTGTACCTACTTCTTAGATTTGCCCGACTAGTATTTTTATTATAGTACTAATATTGCATTGTGAATGAAATGTAAAACTAATCTAACCAATACTTACTTATTAATGACAACTGCCATTCTGCTAGGTTTTTAACTTGTAAACTACCTAAATAATCCAATAGTTTTAATTTTGTGTTTTATTTACTTTTCAGCTTATTGAGGCCTAACTACCTATTTACCAATTTGTCATTGAGCAAATTTACGGGACAGGAACCAATTATTTAGGAAAGGTAACTTATAAATACAATATTAACTATACTACTAATGAATCTACTAAATCTACTCTACTCGTCGTTGTCGTAGTGTTGTCCGAGCCTTAGGGCCCTGACAGAATAACAGCGCTTCTGGGTCATTCTGACCATCTACGGATGACTCAGGAGTTTTATTTTGCTGAGTCAGGGCCCTTTACTTTAGCCTCACACCATACAGCTTTTTGTTCTTTTTTCTCTCTTCTAATATTCATTATTTTTTATGTTATTTTTATTTGTTTTATTGTATTATGTTTTCTCTCCGCTAATGCTGTATTTATGTTTTCTTCCATTGTTATTTTTGTGTAAGTTTTGCTTTGTGGTGTCTATGTCTAATAAATCTTTTACTTACTTACTTACGTACTCTAAATTCTATCTACTTTGTTTGTTTGAGCGGGCTAATCTCGAAAACTACTAGGCCGATTTGAATAATTTTTTCACCGTTTGAAGACTATATTGTATCTCGATAATAACGCAGGCAAAGTCACGGGCAACAGCTAGTAATAAATAAATATTGGACAACATCACATACCAATGTTCCAATACCAATTTTAGTTACTTGAAACCCGAGAAAATATTAAAAAAAAGTTGGTTTTTCAATATTTACCCGACCGGGGATTGAACCCAGAACCTCTAGAGATAGCGGCACCTCGAAAACCGGCGCAAACACCACTCCACCGTGGAGGCCGTCAAAGTACAAATTGTTACTAACATATTTTAATTAATGGGGATTAAGTCTGAAATTAAAAATAAATACTTACCTACAGTTTAAAACGTCTTGCGTTTCGTTGTATATTTAATAAAATAAAATAAGAAGGTCTCCATTGTTTTCTTTTAGATGACGAAACGTCGGCAATGGATGGATGACCTAAAACTACAGCAAGATGAAGTAAACCTAAATAAAGAAAATAAGAAAGCTAAGGTGGAAGTATTAAGTGAAATTATCTTCAAGGATGGGAAAAAGGTTCGATCTTTCAGACGCAGTAGTGAAGGTACAAGTTCCAATTATTACTTGCCAGAACACACTTCATTTTCACCGCCCATTTCCCGACGTCAAGAGGTTGCTGTAATAGGAGATGTACGGAAACTCACACCTACCTTCCGGAATCCAAAAAAATACCTGTCCGAGACAAAAAAACTGGTTGACAACATCTCTTCACCTCCAGAAAACTCACAATCTGCTGGCATGGCGGCTGATGATGTCGACGGTATTAACCTAGAGAGAATTGCCCAGATTATACAGCCTATTTCACCTACAAGTGATTTAGTCGAAACCCTCCCTGATATAAGCTCAACAGATGCAATCAAAAACGTCTCTACTGAAAAATATTACGATGTTGAAGTAACTGTTGAATCTAATCATAGTAATATTACGGAGAGTCCTGGAGTACCTGAAATAAATAATTACAATGTCATCGATTCTTTTGAAACTGCTGTAGATGCTGTTAATGAAAACAATAATATACTAGACACTAAAGATAATCCAATTTTAGAAATACATGCATGTTCAGGTGCAACCAAAACAGATTCTGAAATAAACAATATCGCGTCCAAAGACCAAATCTGTGCTGTTGAGGTTGTAGCAAACTGTAAAACAAATGTTAAACTAAATCCTAATGACCCTGCAATAAATATTGCTGTGGAACTAGTTGAAAACCCATCAGATGATTACGTATCACCAAATTTTCCTGAAGAACTTGTCGAAGGAAATAGCGGCATCTTCTATACTGAAAAGAAAAACTCTACAGCCCAGGTCGAAAATGATCCTATTGTAAATAAAAAGCCTGAAACGTCCAATGAATCTCAAATCCGTGACCGAAAATGCAAAAAAAAAATTAACTTTGACAAAATATACCTAGATTTTATTGATCAAGAAGACGCTGATACGCTGTTGCTGAATGAAGCTTTTCCTTCTGAAGATTCAAGTTGGAGCGGCGATGTTTCTTCTGATGAATCATCATCTAAAGGGAAAAAGAAACAATGTAAACTAACCCAAAAGAAAAAGAAGAAGCAGAAAAAAAGTAAAACGCTGAAAATAGCTACAGAAGAACAAAACAAAACCGAAGGCGTTCTGACTCAAAAACCTAAAAATAAGAAGAAAATTAGTAGAGACAACCAAAGAAAACGTAATTCGGGACAGTCCTATACCAACAAGAAAGGTGAACAGGTTGTGGCTAAGACCATGAAACCTAACCCATGTATTAACATCGATTGTAAACGGAAGTGTGGAGAAATAACAGAAGAAAGGCGGAAAGGCCTTTTTAATTACTTTTGGAATCTTAGTAGCGCTCAACGCCAAAAAGATTGGATCTCACAATGTGCCATAAAAAAACAAATAAAAACTCATACTACTGACAAAGGTGAATCATCTAGAAGAAATGTCACTTACGCTTATTATATAAATGAAGGGGATGGTAGAAGGCAAGTCTGTCAGAAATTCCTGATAAATACAATAGACATAACGCAACGGTTTCTATTATATACATTAGATAATGCAGTTGAGGGATTTGCTAAATCTGACGGAAGAAAACTTAACGGTGGTACCAACAAAACTACAGAAGATGTCTTAAGTCACGCTAAAACATTTTTGGCATCTTTACCACTCGTACCATCGCATTATTGCAGGAAAGATTCATCTCGCCTTTACTTACCTGAAGAATTTAAAAACATTTCAAATTTATATCGCATTTATGCATCAAATTGTGACACTAATAACATAAAGAGTATGTCATTTAAAGTATTTTCAAATTGGTTTAAAGCTAATTATAATATTGGATTTCATATCCCTAAAAAAGATAAGTGCATGACATGCATGGCGAGATCGTTTGACGTGAGAAATGAACAAGAAATTATAAAAATGGAGCAACATCTACAAGAAAAGGAAGAATCTTACAAAAGATTTAAATGCCACCAGGACCTTAATGGCATAGATCCCAGTGTGATATGCGCAAGTTTTGACATGCAAAAGGTGTTAAATACACCGTATGGTGATAATATGGCATTGTATTATTCCAGAAAAATTGCAGTTTATAATCTAACAATTTACGAAAGTAAAACACAAGCAGGGTTTTGTAATTTATGGACCGAATCTGATGCTCATCGTGGAGCAAACGAAATTGCAACGTGTTTATATAATTTTATTCAAGAAGTAGACGCCCGGGAAAGTATTCAAAAAGTTTTGCTTTACTCTGACTCATGCTTCGGGCAAAACAAAAATAAAACAATTCTGGCCATGTTAAGGTATATTTTGTCGAAGTGCCAAAACGTAAATACAATACAAATGAATTACTTGATACCAGGGCATACTTATATGCCGGTAGACAGTATGCACGCGACGATTGAGCGTGCTGTTAAGAAGACGACGATATGGGCGCCATCAGCATGGCCGACGGTAATCCAGATGGCTCGTAAAAATCCGGGCCCGTATAAAGTTACTGTTTTGGAGGGTCATGACTTTTTGGGCTTTGAAGACATTTTAAACAAAACCTTCAAAAAAAACCAAAAAAATTTTCAAATATCTAAATTATGTATTGCTACATTTAGAAAGTCACACCCCAACATAATGTTTATAAAAAATTCTATGTTGCCGAATGCCGAAACTGTAGAAATCAATTTGTGTAGCTTAAATGACGCTCAACCCAAGGTTTGTCTTTATCCTGAAAAACTTCCTGTTTCGATACAAAAATACAATGATTTAAAAAAACTGGTAGACAAATTAATTATACCTAGAGTACATGCGCATGAATATCTAGGTCTAAAACGAGATAAAAAAACTCAAGATATATTAATAGACACTGACGAAGAAGAATAAAAGGCTTCTTTTATAATAAAATTATTATAAGTATAATTTTCTTCTATTATCTCCATAATAGGTACAGATTGTCATAAAACAATTTTTTTTATTAATAAATAAAATTTAATAAAATACCTATTTTTTATTTCATTATAATATTTGATTTATACCTTGCTTTGTACCTACATAAGAAAATTAATGTAATGTTTACTAACCTTCTTTATTCATTGCTGTTTGTTACATTTTTACTCCTTATCCTCCTGTTAATGGTATTTTCTAATAAATCTGTTGAGTATTTCAATTGCAACACAAAAGCTGCTTAAGTTTTAAACTTTTTTATCATTGATGTTGGGGTTAATGGTTACTAAAAACAACATTTAGTTTTCTTTATTTACATACAGCATTTCCTTATAAGTTTCATTTTATTTGTTTCAAAGATACATTGAAATTCAACACTTCAACTTAAAATTATAATGAATTACATCAAATTTTAAATGGTCTTCTTTTTAAATTCATTACATACATCACAATAGCTGCCTTTTTATTTATTGACATTTTGCCGAGTCCTATGTTTTCACTCTATAGATACAGCAAAATTGCGGTGTATGTTTGAAAATTCAATTGCTGTAACTAGTGAAAAACATAGGTTATAGTAACCTCAGATAGTAAACTCTAATCGCATATAATAAGTTATCATTTAAAACAATATTTAGCCACACAAAGACATTTCTCTGCATGTTCATTTAAGAGGTATGAATTTTTTAAATATGATTTAGCCTCCCACGTAAACCTCGTTTTTCGTTATACTACAAGATTGCTTTCCAGCGTCGATATGTTGTAACAAAAAACATACCCCATCGTGAGAGCTGTACCATCTGCTTTTCCTTTGCGAATAAAATTAATTTCCCTATACTCAGCCATTTATAGTTTCTCTAGTAATTAGGTTAACACCATCCATTTTGTTGATTAGAATACTAAGCTACTTATGTAGGCCTTTGGGAGACATTGAAATTAACAAAGCTCTGTTAATAACGACTCCTAATACGATATCAGTAAGGTCCACAGTTAACGTTCAGTGTATTGTCACTAATTGATGTGTTCGTGCTATGTATGTCACCCTTTTGTGAAGTATACTTATTTGTATGGTCATTGTAGTCAATTATAATAAATTACGACATAAATTACACATTTTCCTAATCGTTTCTCTTTTAATTAACTCCTGTATGGTTTATGTCCCATATCTAAACATTTATACGTTTACCATTAACTATGACCTTCCAAAATATTAAGTATAGCATAAGATAACGAATTTATGACACAGAATATTACTATTAATCATTTAATGAGATCTAAAAAAGTATGAAACTCAGCAGCGTATCAAATCAACTAAAACTATCACTATATCCAATTGATTTCAAACCTCAACATGTTTTATGGGTGTTAGGTAAAAAATCGTATAAGAATATTGTTATTACTTGTGTACTTTTAATTTTTTTATTGTCATTGGAAGTCATCACCATTGATGATTAATCAATCATCATATTTGCAGACGTAGCAATCAGTGATGAATAATCAAATTACTTAAAATTTCAGATGGTCTGTTTCACACACAACTTTGTACGGTTGAAAGTGGCGGCTCTTTTATAGAGGCACTTGTGAACATCAAAGCGCAGGAAACACGCATCACTCAAAGTCATTGCAAACATCCTTCACAGTGAAAGTGAAAGCCGAATACAAAATCGCGTAATCCTGTTAAATAATCTGATACCCAACTTATATAAGAAATGCACTTACATTTATTACACCAACCACTTTTGTGTTGGATCAGGTTCAGCTGCATCATATTGTCAATTATTTCAATTTAATTGGTAATTATTGCTTATCTACGTGTTTTGAGTATTTATTATATCTGTTTTAGTGAGTTTTGTACATATTTTTTTTAATTACAAAGTATTTTACTTACACAAAATATCTCAAAATGTCTCTCACTTTGCTCCCGCAACCTGAGTATTGCGGGTCCAACTTTAACTATGTTTAGCATCCATTTAGCACTTGAGATATCGCAACTCAACTGCGATATTGGTTCTTATGCGAATCAGGCAGCCATCACAGCAATATGATCGAGCAAATTAGTTTCATAATCATCGTCTGCCTGGGCAGCAGTCAGATTCCTGAGTTCTGGTATTTTTAAGCCGTTTGATTTCATACTTCCCTATTAGAAAATACACGAAAAGAATAGGAACTATCGTAAATTAAATATCGGCTTAAAATTTTTGCATTTACCAACATTAATCAATAATAAATACATTTCATTGATTGTAACGTCTTACGTATTTTTATGATAATTAAAATTACCACTTAGCCACTAGTAATATTATGTACTATTATATATTTTGATGATTACTCGATGTCATCAAAAAATATAATAGTACATAATATTACTAGTGGCTCTGTAGAGCTGTAGACCTAGCGTTTGTGCCATTTTTAATCATTTTTCGAAATGGCTTACATATGATTTTCCCCATATCTTCGTCATTTAATAAATTTCAATAAATTTCTAAAAACTGAATTGACGAGAAAATTCTATATAATTATAGAACCTGCTTACAAAACAACACGAGAATCGGTTGAGAAATGTGACCTGTAGAGGAGAACAAATGGACAGCCGGACAGACATACGAAAGCATTATTGCCCAAGCTAAAAGGCAGACGCTTCGCGCTCGCTCGGTCAATAATTAAATATTCTACGTTCTTATTACCGGTTATCACATATATGAAAGATTTATCGGTATATTTGTTCTCAATGACAGCGACATCACACAGAAGCCAATATAAAGACATGAAATATGACGCACTCTCCGAGGAGAACGGTAATTTATAACTCTAAACTAGACTTAAGAATCGTATCATAAAACTATTTCTCAAGACACAAATCAACTTCTGAATCGGCTACTGCATTAAATGCGCTATCTACCGAATCTCGAGCCGTCCAAATAAGTGCTACTTTCATTAACGTTATATTATCGTTCTTATCTCTGCCCGTATTCTCGGCTTAGATCACGCCGGCGTAACCAACATTATCTCCGTTGAAATATCTGTTGCTGTCAAAAGTATATCATTTAGTAACTACTAGCGATTGGCCGATCATCTGATACACTAAATACCGTCAGCATACAACCTATAGTTCTATATATGAATTGAATAGGATTAACTGGTCTAAGCTTGTTTGTTATTAGTTATTCATTACATTAATATCCAGATTTATTAAAATTAAGTAAATTTATTTCTTTACTGATTCCTTTCATGTATACATCGAGAAAATGTAACAACAATGTGAAGAGCGCGACTTCGCATGAGAAAAAATATCCCACGATCTATTTAGTCAGATAATTAGCTACTAAATAAAACAAAGTAAATAATAAAAAATAATTAAAGAATTCACCTAAACTAATAGCATTTGTTTGACACCTATTTTTTACTCTGTCGTTTTTTTCCTGGCGGTACTTAATGTTACATTCTCAAGTTTGGCTACTTAATAAAAACAAAATGAAGTGTCATTAATTTTATTTTTTGTTCCAAATTACTATCATAAATATGTAATTATTATTAATCATAGTGGGATGTAAATGAACATAAATGTTAGTAAATAATTAATTTCTTGAAATTGATGTAACGTTCAATACTTGATGATAAAACTGAATTAAACTTAAAAATATCAACTTTGTTTTACCAAATTCGACCTATCACCACTATCTCCAATTTCATCAGTAACATAATAAAACCAGACCATTCTGAACAACTTTGGCAGCGAGCATTCCGGTGGACCGCGTCCTTTTCCATACATGTTATAATTTAACCCTATCTCGCAGTAGCCGATTGGGCCACAAAGAATCCATTATCTTGATCTACCGTCAATCAATCTCTTCGCCCGTCATTGCTTGCCTGCCGCTCAACTAATACATTTGCTGAAGCTTTAAAATCTTCAATTTTAGCTTCTATTTCTTTACCATCAAGATCTACAGTACTGTTGCCAGCTGTTTTATCAACAGCATCAGCACAATGCTTCGACTGAGTCAGGATCGAGACAATCGTCTGTTTGAGTGACAGGTAAAAGAAGTCAGTGCGTCGTTCTTTGTTGGTAGATCGATTATTGGATCGGTGGGTAATTGGATAGCGGCTCGATAATGCGACTGATACGTTTGCGGAGTGCCGTCAAGTAATTTGATTTGACCAATCAGAATCTGAGGCTGGCTTTTGTAACGTTATCAAAAAGTGTGGTTTATTTCTTACGTAATAGGCTTGGAAGCAATTTTTTGGTTTCGCAAATTTTCTTTTTTTAATTCACTTGCCTCAGAGCTCTTTTCAGTGCTCAATAACTCATTGAGATCATCATAGATACTGAGCTAACAAACTTTTGTAGTTGAATTGCAATCAATCTTAAACTTTCGTCTTTATTTTTTAAATATTTTTCAGCAAACTAACCGCTGTAAAATATAATAAGAAGTAAAATAGTCTTTACTGGGTTTGCAATCTTTAAAATTTACCATTTTATGTTTGTTGTATCAACCAAGACACCTATACAGCTATCAAATTAATAACATACGTGTCTAAATTGCTTGTCATATCTCAACATTGAATATTGAATATAACTAATAATTATCATGTACAGTTTGCATTTATCTGGAAAGGTGGAGTTCTTGACATTTACAAAGTCAGTCACTTTTCAATGCAACAGTTTCACATCAAAAGTGAATGCTGTTGTTGGCCCACAATTGTACATGTCATTGAATTGGCAACTTCCTGTATATTTGATTTGATTGATTAATCCTACCATATCAACTCGCCATACATTAACAAATGCCAAGTTGTTCATTTCATATCTTATAGGACTGTATCTTTCAAAACCATCTTTATCATTCAGATATTAAGGTATAATGTTAATTGTAATTTCTTTGTTGGCTTTGCAATGTTGTTGTATCGATATATCTAGGACACAGCTGTATAATTTGACAGCGTTTCAATGATAGTTAGTAGTAAATTATGTGCTAGTCCACATTAAAGAGTTGACAGATCAATAAATTTAAATGCATGTTTTGCACCTTCATAATCATACTTTTAATTACTGCTTAAATGAGATTTCCTGTTTAAGATTGCTTCCTTTACAAGTGTATTACAATTTTTATTACTTTTATTATTATATTGCACATTATGAAAAATTTGAGTAAGAAGGAAATATGCCATCATTTACGTTAGAGTACGATAATAAATTATATTAATTTGCATATTTTTAATTAATTTATTGCGATGCATTAGATTTTATGATAATCTATGTTAATTGTAACATGTATGAATGTAATGTCTGGAAACGTTATACATATTTGTAAATATCGTTCCTTCAAATAAAGCTGATAAGTTTTTTGCGCCCATTTTTCTTGTCAGCTAAAAGACGTCATAATGGGTGGTAGGATAAAATAATTGACGATTTAAAAATGCTTATTTTGTGAGCTTATTTGAATAAAGAATTTTTCAATTTCAATTTCAATTTAAAGATTTCGAGTAACGACAATGACGCAGGAAGTAAGAAACAATGTAGATTCGCCCACTTATGCACTATTACTGTTTGAATTTATTAACTTATTTATTATATTTATACGTACTTACTTATTTTATTAACTTTATTAAAATTACATGAACGCATAACCATGTGCTCATATAACTTTTGTTTTGTAGTATGTATTGTTCGAA
The DNA here is from genome assembly GCA_963556745.1 of Catoptria pinella. Classification (NCBI taxonomy): domain Eukaryota; kingdom Metazoa; phylum Arthropoda; class Insecta; order Lepidoptera; family Crambidae; genus Catoptria; species Catoptria pinella. The sequence continues at coordinate 13,090,466 of OY750768.1, read as the reverse complement.
AAAGAACAGTAGTTTTTTAAATTATTTGTATTCGTATTCGCCGATTAGTAGGTTTGATATTCGCGTTCGTATTCGTTGATGTAGTATTCGTTGCATCAAATTATTTATCATTGATGTGTATGTGAGCAGCAATGTTTAAATACCCGTGAATTAACTTTTAAAGTGATATGAAAGAGAACTGTTCCTAAATTCGTTACTCGGTTCCAAACAAAGCTGCATAATAGATATCGTAGTTGATTTTAATCTAAGATTTTCAGCAGCAAGAACATCGGAGACTACTCAGAGTAACTACCAACTGCAGCCATCAATAAGTCCTTAAAAAGTGACAAGATTTATTTCTTATTCAATTTAAAATTCGCCTCAAGACAAAGCCAGCTTGACCGGCGGAGAGGTGGAACTGACGGGAAAGGATGAAGCAAAAATAGTCGGATCATAAATCGATCCAGATGACCTGGACAGGGACATGTGCACACTCTGCGGCTGAACACTTCAAATCAAGATGGGGATTTATGTCTTGTAGCTTGTAGGTATGTTTTTGAAAGTGCAATTTACAAGATTTATAAAAATAATTTGAAACATTTGACTTTTTTATTTACTTTTTATTTTAAAAATAACATATTACGTATGTAACGTTATCTTAATCTTTTATATTATTTATAGGTCGTACTATCTGCTAATTAGTTTTAAGTTTTTTCCTTGTTATTATTGGTTTTCAATTTTATTTAAATTGTAGTTAAATGAACAGTTCCATTTCGTACCAACAGACACACCTAAAGTTAAATTGTAACTCCAGCACTTTTTCCTATTTTAAAATATCTTCTAGCATTTCAAAAGCTGTAAATTCCCCAAGAAACCGCGTCTCGCTACTGTCGGCTTCTCGTCAGGACAAAGTATCCTAGGAAGCTAATGTAACACCTGTCAGCGCGACTACCACGCTTTTTGCTGCCTCCAGACAGGCTTGATCTATGCTCCTCGCCCACATTTTTATCTTACAAAGTGCTCAAATAGACACGGGGAGAACTTTGTGGAAAATTCATCTCCTCGCGAAACTTGGAACGTTGTAACTCCCCTCAGTGGTGCAAGGTAATTCAAAATGTATGCTCGGCCGATAGGGAATACTTTTGAATGATATAAAGAAGATGTAAAAGTGACGTTAGACGAACAGACCGCTTGTTCAACACGAGAGGCGGGTATAAATGTATGAAGGTACATTAATCCAAGCAGACGTGCGTTTGCGGAGAGCAGAGTTGAAATGGCGTGAAAATATGACTCGTTATTTATGTCTCGTATCAGTCTGAGATGAAATTTTGGCGCAGCCCCTTTGTTTTATAAATATTGCTGGGTCTTTGAGGATCCGTATGATTGATGTTGTTCTACCGTTTAGTTGATGCACGCTCTTTCAAACCATTCTCATATATCATTGAATGTTAAATCGAACTTAAGTTACAAATATCTATGTGTCGAATCAATTTCTTGTCGTCTTATGCGTTATTTTTTTTCAGTTTACTTTCTCTAAATTTAGTAATCGATAGAGTACAACATAGAGTAAATAATGTCTCATAAAATCTGTTTAAAATTTTCATTGTGTTACAAAGTAAGATTGTTTTATTATATTTTCAGTAAAAGAAACAGAATTTGAAAGAACTATTTATTGTATCATATTATTTTCTCAGTGGTAAGATATTCTTGCAAATTAATAATGTAGATTTTGAAAGCATGAACTGGAACTTAAATTCAGATAAATAACTAAAACTGTAACCATAAATATTTTTGCAAACTGCTGGTCTTGAAAAAATAACAATAACCTCACTACATCTACCACACACCTGGCTTGGGTGTTCCTAAGCCAGGGTTGTCAGTAATTCCTCTCCCATCTCCGTAACCTCAGCCCAAAATAAAAGTCTCCTTCAACGTCGATCCGCCTTGTTTATGACGTCGTTACGTTGCAGAAGCTGCAGCTTTTTCCAGGCACGGCTTTACCCCTAAATTTATTTGACAATTATTAAGGTGTCCGCATTAAGCGAGCATTACGCGCGCGTCGGGTGGAAATTCATGTTTTTCTTGGGATGTTTTCCCTCGTAACTCAGACGAACGGCCGACACGTGCGAACTATTAGCTTCCCGACGCCGGATTAGAAAATAATTCAGCTCTGAATGTTATTATGGAGCCGCGTTGGATTTATTTTATTGCCGCGCGAGATATATGCCAGTCTTTCGGCTTTAGCCGTTCGCCTCTCGGTTTGTTTATTGAGAAAGGGGCTGGAGATAAACGCGTAGCAAATTTTATAGTCTAAGGGACGTTCGAAGCTCACTGTTTCTGCGTAAATCTCGTTTACGTCTCGTTCAACGTAATTACTGCTTTATTCGCTTCAGTTACTCGCGTCGTGTTATTGAATGCTCCTATAAAATATTATTGATAGTCACGATAAAATTTCTTTATGTTAGTTGCCTCTTTTATTTCTCGTTTTTATCGGAGCTCGTAATTCAGTATTATTTGTGTGTCAATAATTTTTATTTAACGTTCACTGTTTTTGGCGCGACTCAATTGCTGTTTTTCTGGACAATTATCAATTTTTGTAAACTATCTGGCCATCTTTAATACTTCGTCAAAGTTTATTTGATTATGATATTTTTTGCTATATTTTAAGTTGGTTCATTCACATCATCATTAAGAATTCAAGAAATGAATGAATGAGTGAATTGAATCTTTTTTTTTTACATTTCACTATCTTTAGTGAAATTTCATAGTCTTATTGGTTTATCCGCAACCACATTTTGAGCCAACTAGCTACCCCAGTCGGTGCAATGTATCACATTAGGTACTAATTGCTGCGGCTGCCTCATAAATAATACTAAATAAGCCCACCACCAGCCACCGTATGGACCACTGTAATGTACCACTTGCGGATTTGAGATAATGCAAGCACTTTAATATACTGCATTTCATATCATCATCATTGGCATTACAATGAGCAATAAAAAATATTTGATAAATCTGCACACAAAAGATTTAAGTTAAGGCGATTTATATTAGATGTTTCTATGTTTAATGACGTTTCTAAGGCAAGAAGTAACAGCAATTAATAAGCGTTTGGATTGGAACGATCCTCCGAAGCGATAGGCGTGCTAAGTGGCGTACAGGGCAAATATTTCGCGTCGGCGGCGGCGTCTTCCTTGCGTTACTTAGCGCTTACTTACACGAGCGAGCGCTGTTTCGCGTGACGTACTGGTTGGGGTGAGCGGGCTAAGGCATGAGCGGAAGAATTTGCACCGCATTTGAGTAAAAGCGAATGGAATGGAATGGAATTTTATGACACATAGTACTTACATTGAGTCTATGTCCTGTAAAGTAAGTCGGTCAATTCGCACGACTTCCGCTGAATTCGCGCGCATTCTCGAACTTTCGATTATAGACGAACAAAAAATAAACTGCATAATAATCAAAATATGCAGTCTATTTTTTTGCATCTTGTTTAGGTATGTATTTCATTTTTGGCAAATTACCTAAACTACGGAAAATGGCCTGTGCATTCGTAAATATGAGTAACTTTGGTGGTTTTCGTCAATTTGGGTGTATATTTTTCCAATATTGTTTAGATTCTGCATAATGCTTTGCTTGATTGCCTTCTTCTAAATATTTTCAATGCTACTATGCTATGAAAATATGATAGTTTGTACGTTTGGATGGTTGTACCTAAAGTCCATTCCATGAAACGAGCTCCTAAAGAAAATCGGTTCATGTGCGCCCATTGGTTAATGCGCGTGACCTTCAATAACCAAGCCTATCGCCTCACTCTAGCCGCACGGATTGACCAATGAGCTGCGAGTATTTTGTTCCCTAGGAGTTCGATTCGTGGAACGGAGTATATATTTGGACGAAAGCTAGTTTAAATTTAAATTAAATCGCTCAAAGCTTAGCTCTCAGCCCCTCCACTGCCCATGTCAGCGTTAACTAGGTTGTTTACAATTTACGCGGCGCATTATTTGACTACCGTACAAGCTACATCTATTTCAGCCCTTACACTACCTCTACGCTTGTAGTTAAATTGGTTGGTTATATTCACCCGGAGCATTTCCCCGGCTAAACAAGCGCGTTTATCTCTGGCCTTTATTAAATTGTCCACGGCCTTATACAACATGTTACAAAAATACCCCTAATGCCGAATAAGAATTATACACGCCACTTACATTAATACAACGAAATAACCGATACCAAAATAAACTCAAACTACCTTTCTCAAGTTTAAAACTAATATCAGACTCTCCGCACTCTATGTTAATTAAAATACACAATCATATTCCAAACAACATTAAAACATTAGAAAAAAATATTAATTTTGAAAAGAAGCTGAAAGAATATCTCATAAATAAATGTTACTACAGTATGTCCGAATTTTTTGAAGATAAAAATATGTAAATTATGATCATATTTTAACTTGCAACAGTTACCGCGAAGTCAAGGTGAAAGTTTCATATTGACATTATTTTGTAATCCCTGTATTTTTAGTGTTCCTATATTTTTTTAATGTTATAAATTTTACTGAAGTGTTACATATAGTTTTAAAATGTGAATTTTAAATTATAGGTATTGTTAAAGTAAAATATTTAAATTTAACAATAATAATTTTAGTTTAATATGTTTCTAAATGAAAAACTTAAAGAAAAAAAAATTGCTACGCCCTTACAGGGTGTCACTTACGTTGTGTACCTACAATATAATAATATGTCATATTGTTAAACATCTCTACTATCTCCACTATCGGTCAAGAGATGGCGCTGACCTAAAGCAGCAATATTCTACACCGCAGTGTATTTATATTGATGGTACGGAACCCTAGGTGCGCGAGTCCGACTCGCTCTTAACCGTTTTTTTGATAAATTTTATTAGATATTGGCAAAACTTTGCTTTGGAAAGTGTAAATAGGTATTTATTTGTTGTTTAGCATTATTTTACCTATTATTGATAGACGTCACATGTATTCGTAAGGCTGTTACGCAGGTTTAAGCTCTAAGTAGGTACACTTACAAAACTAAATATAGCCACATCCGTTTTAATTTAAGTTTCATAAACTCCAACTCTTCTTTCCTAATTTATTTATTTTTTACATAAAATCTGCACAGGACAAAGTTTAAAGGATAAGAGATAATCGAGAATGTTTATAGTGGACAAGCGTAAAGGAACAACTTAATAATAACACTTTATTCCCTCTAATACCCACCTTAGGACAAGCTTATCAGTATCGATACAAAGAAAAGTGGCAACACTATCACAACCGCTTTTTAAAAGTCCCAACTCTGACTACAACGTTAGAGAAATTGAATCTCCAATACAAGATCTTAAAGATGATTTTAGAATGATACAATCATATGACATTGCACTCCCAGAGATAAGGTTCCAACAATCTCGGATGCCACGGATGCGGTTTCAAATGGAACTTTGCCGTAACAAGTTTGACTAAATCCACTTCATATTCAACCGGTGTTGCTATCAACATGGCCATTCTGAATCAGATATCGGATAGGCTTTCGTATCTAGATGAAATTGAAATCGTTTAGATTTTAATAAACGTATCGATTGTCGGTACGATATTCCTTACATGGATTTTTAAATTGCGAGCGTATGAATTGTTCGAAGCAAGTAACTTTAAATCGATATAATCAAATGCAAATTGATGGTTTTATAACTATTTTTGTCAGTGCTTTGAATTGTTTATTACAATTATATATCATTATGAGTTTTTAATGCGAATTGACCGCATTAAAATGTGGCAAATGTTACAACTTTCGATGCCTACTGGCGTCTTTAATACCAATTAAGTTTTCCATAAATGCCAGTTTCAGAGCAAAGGCAATAACAATAAAATTGAGACTTAATCTATTTAAATGTTCATAATAAAGATCGAGAATGAAGGAAATATTGCCTCATTGAAGCTTTTATTGAATGCTCAGCAAATCAAGACTCATTATTTACTGGTTTAATTTATAACGATGAAAGTATTTGTGTAGACTCTCATTATTATGAGACTTTAAGTTAGTAACTTTGGTAACTTTAACTAGAAACGTTCGAAACTTTCATAGTTCAGTAATGAACGTTCTTGCATGGGTCGTAAAGAAAATACGTTGATTCCAATTGCAATACCAAGAATGTGAAAATAAAATATGAAATAAATACTACTTGCCTACCATGATGACATTATAAGATTTATGTATACCACCAATTAATATATTTCGGCAAACTTCAAACCCTTTGAGGAAACTAGATTGAAATGAAACATAAGTCTTCATTGAAATAAGCCAAAAAGTTGCGAAGAATCCCTAATCTCTAACCTGACCGTACCTAAACTGGCCAAAATTGTTGGAACATCCCTAGTGGTAGAACAGTAAAAAATGTACTACATATACTAAAACGGGTTCAGTAAAAATGTGTCTGTGAGAAGTACCATTACTATGTAAATGTTATAGGGCGTTCGTTTAATCCTTCGCTTTTCCGCTTGGATCTGGTGTGAACCACTTCCAACCGGATGAGGGCTGCCACTGTTTTGGATTTCAACAGTTCATTTGGGAATGGTAAATTAACAGACATCAATTCCATTCATATAATTCGTAAATATAATAATACAACACAAATAGTGCCTCGCTTCATAGAATTATTATCCTTTAAATAATATTGTTACCAATTCACTCAACTTTATTCAGATTGGTGTTTTCAGTTAATTTTAAAATGATGCAAGCATCGTACAAACATTCTTCCAAAATGAAAACAGTACTTCATTTACACATATAAGTACGATGTTTTTGTTCGTTACCATTCCCAACCGCCATAAATCCCTGTAAAATATTATTAGGGAGCCCAAACAAAGTAGTTAATCCCTAGATCCAAGTTTGCCATAAAATGCTCATAAAGCTCTTGGAACTTCGAAAAAGCTTCCTATTTGTATGGTAATGACAATAGATAGTGCTTAGCAAGCTTTTAAAGCTCATGTGCTCGTTATGCAGTTTAGATATTTAGTGAATGTTTCTGTGTCGCCAAACTGTTTTGATATTGCTGGAGATTAGGAGATTATCTACCGGCAGTAGATTTGAGTTAACCGGGTTTAAATTATAATGATTATGTTTTTGCTGAAATGCTGTTAAAGGGTTTACATTTAATTTTGCCATTTAAAAATATATGGTTGCTAAATTTTTACAATGTGCTTGAAAAACTTACACTTACACTAATGCGATACCCTATTTACTAACTGTTCATAAAATTTACGTATGTTTGCATAAAATGTACCTACTAAAAGGCCAATTCCATAGAAACTGTTGAGTAGTCATCTCTGTGGTCTAGTGGTTCGCCCACCCGTGTAAGACGCAGGGGTCCCGGGTTCGATTCCCAGGAGGGAGGTACATTTGTACTCGGTTTGGTTGGTGGTAGGGCATATTTCAAGTCCTGGCTAGCTACCACCATCTTACCTAAGTCTGACGCCATAATAACAATTTCAAAATTGTTGTGTTGCAGTTAGAGGTAAGATAGCCAGTTACTTGTGGTGAGGATTCCGGGTGTAGTGTGCTTCCACCTTCGGCCTTATCGTCACTTAACATCAGGTGAGATGAAGGCCAAGCACTAACCCGTAGTGGATAAAAAAGGGTTACTTAATTTTTATTTTATTTATTTGAAAACTTAACAGCTTATTTCAACCACAATATTCTTAAACCAATCACAGAGATCCATCAATAAAAGATAGTAAAAGTCCCAACAGCAAATAATGTATGTAGTACAGCTATTTAGGTAACAATGTCCACCAACAACATGAAGAGAAAAGTAAATTGTATTTAACACTAAAAATATATTAAAGCCAATGGGCAAAGAACAATGTAGGTATGATACCTACATCAATTCCTAGTTAAGAATCCGTTGATAGCCCACTTCGATAACACGAACAGGGCAAAGACGCCCATAGGCCACAACTCACCATCCCGAATCCCGACAATCCCGCGATCCCGGCTAATGCCACCTTGTAATTCGGCCCTGTGATTCCGCAATCCGGGATTCGCAGTAAATTGCCGACCGCAATAATTTCGGGGTTGTATTAACGTGCTCTCTATTTCGCCATGTTTTGGAGCTACGATCAAAGGACGTGGCATTTGAGTTTTAAATCTTATGGAAAAACAGTGCCGATATCTATTCACGACTTTGATAAAGCAGTTTCACTTCATGTATCCTTTTTTCAAATAACTTTCTGTTTATTTGATACTTGTTATTTAGTGGGTGACTTCACTTTACTTCTTATGGTAGATCAATAAAAATATCATCGTTCAAAATCATCTAAACCATCTTTCCAAAAATGTCACACCTTTCTGAGTTTAGTTTATTTATGGAGGTCAAATTGACTTTACATGAGTTATGGTAATGTATAATCTTTTACTTTAGTTAGATCTAGCTAAATATAAAACTTAAAATGTACTACTTACACACATATTTTCAGGTACAACAAGTACAACTTAAACGAATATTTTCCGTCATCTTATAAGTTGTTTATTTCGCATGTTATATTTATTTTATGCTTCATTTTATCATTATTGATAATTAATTTGCTTGGATAACAGCCTTTTTAACCCAAAAAGGCTGTTATATCTTAGCAAAAAGAGGGGTTTATAAGTTTTATAAACTACATTGACTACACTCCGTTTTTATTATCACGTTTTTATTTCAACATAATAATTTATTATAGTAATCATATACAACGTGTTACAAAAAACCCCTAAAGCCGAATATGGTAGATAAGCACCATCAAACTAAACAGCTTTTACAATGGGACCAACTCTGAAATCGCGAAAATAAATCAGCTGTTTCAAACAAAAAATTAATAACGTCCCATAGTAAAAGTTGTTCAGTTTTATGGTCCCTATCTATCATATTTGGCTTTAGGGGATTTTTGTAACACGTTGTATAATTCAAACAATATATTCGCACATCCGTGCCGCGTCTAACACTGGTCAAATATAAAAGCATTTAAAGACGCAGTGTGATCCCTTTAATTTGGTCTGCCTGATAAATAGTGCGGCCACAACGCCTATTAAAACGATAAATCTTGGGGGCAGTCTATTGAGCTTGTAGGGAAATTAAGAGCTAGTTTGGATAATGTACCAGTCGTTCTGTAAGATGGGGTGGTTGGAACACGATTTATCTGGTTCAGGATTTGGTCTTTATTAAAACAAGTGGAACGGACTATTGTGGGGTTCCAAAATATGAAATATCTTTTATTAAACTGTAAAGTTAAACCAATTCACCAATTAAATACGAGATTTAGAAGGCACAAGGTGCATTTTTAAATATATTGCCCGATTTATAAAAATATAGATTGATATGGGATGGTGATTAATACTTTCAGAAAAGAGACCGCTTTGAAGATGTTTTTCATTTATCGTAGTGTCTGATTCGACTTCATGTTAATTAAATTACCTTATAAATAAGAAACAATCTCAACAGTTATCCCGCTATCTCCCCTCATCACTTCTTTATCAAAAATTAATTAAGAAACTACCTAACACAAGACAAGCGTTACGACCATTACGACCGCTATTAACCCGTCGCCTGCCAAGCCGTTTAATTCAATTAATATCGTTGTTCCATTTCTGTCACACTTGTGTTGTTTTCATGTGTTTGTCTCGTTCGCTCGGAGTAATCTGCTACACGCCTTGCGGCGACCCAGCCAGTTAGCATGTTGGCCATTGTTTCGGGATTTCAGTGGCCCACAAGGATAAACTTGTCGGCTTAGTACATTTGTCGCTGGTGTTGTGTGCGTTCACCACGGATCGTACTCGTAGTTTATAGGATTATCTTATAGTTTCTGTTATGGAAATAGAGGTTTGGAAAAATTAATTGAATTTAAGTGGTTTTCCGAATGTTTTTTTGAACTAGTCCTTAATTATATCACATGCTAGTTTACAGAATGTGCACTTCCAAGATACTAGCAAGTCACACAGTTTAGCGAAATATTAATAAATAGGTAATAATAAATATTTGCAGTTCCTTGTTATTTACAAATAATCTTTATTATTCTCTAATATTTTACAGTTTATTAACAAATACACCGAAAAAGAAATCTTGAGCGTAATTCAGGGGGCCTTAATCTCTGTGAAATATTCGATCGACTCACCCCATGGAATATGAATTAATCATCCTCCCGTCAACAAAGTGAAGTGTCATCGAGCTGACAGCGGGGGCTCGATGGCTCTGTCCATATTTGTGCACCTTAGTTTATTTAGTGACATGTAAGAATAACCAAGAAAATATTACTCACTTATGTTGAGGACGGAATTTTAATAAATATGCAGAGCGTACCTTTTATAGTACGAAAAGACATAAATGGTCTGTTTTTAATCATAAAACTATTAAGTTGATATATATGATAATAACCTGATTGCTTCTCCAAAATTTTAATGTTTAATTTTTAAACCAATTGTTTTTATTGATGCTTAAATTGTTTCGTTGAAATCCGTAACAAAATAAATAAAAACAAAAATTTACTAAAGTGCCTAAAACGCCGCCTAATCACCAAATGGGCACATCGTCCCATAGTCGTGTCCCACAATCTGAACGGATCCCTGGAAGGGAACGCCTGAGGGGTAATTACCACCGCGCCATACATAATGTATGCGATGACTACAATTTTAAGCCAATAAATAACACCCTTCGTAATGCAGACGAAAATATGGTAACGCATTTATTATAAATTCTTGAACGTAATAGTCGCCGGTGACAGGACTGGTACAGAGCTGTTTGTTTCGCAAATGTTTGTCGAGCAAATGCGTTAACGTGCTTGAAAAATGGGTTGTGTACTGTTGTAAATTATTTTATAGAACAATCTATCACTTGAGTAAAAGTTAAATGATAGTCAGATCATTAATGGACTATTTTATTAAAGTATATTTTTTTTAATACTCAAGAAAATATAAAAAGGCTTAAGAAAATCGGGACCACGATCTTTTCTTTTATTGAAATTTTTAATAATTGAAGCTTTAAGCTATCCAAAGATAATAGAAGAAAATTAAAAACACGGTATTTTTTTATCTTTAACCGCGTCTTGTGTTAAAGTTTAAGTTTTATTGTAAAACTGCCTAACTGAAATTTTTCGCTTAATAAAACGCTGTTACGTCATAATTTTTACTTTATTAAGCACAATGCCCTTTAATTTAAAAAGATTTATGTCTAGTTTTCGCAGCTCATAACAATTCCGGTGAACGTAGACCGCCCATTTCCTAAAATATTATCGTCCCCAGTCCCGAGGCTTGTTTGTGAAATAATGGATTCATTCCATATTCATTTACATCCCTAATAAGATTGGCTTGACACTGCCAGTGTCGCCGAATTACCCTGTCAAATATAATAATCTCATTGCCCTGCGATGTTCAAAGTCCGCTTAATTCGGTTACAATCGAGAGTGAAAGAGATAACAGGTCTGTCTCGCTGCGTCTTTTACTAAGTGACGTGATCTAATTTGAAATTTTGTTCTGTCACAATTCTTTGCTCGAATTAGCTTTTTCGTCGAGCCGTTTGATGCTTGACAAATGTGGGGTGTGGTTCCTAATAATATTAAGCTGACAAGTAATGCCTAGTAAAATAACAAATCTTGACAGTGGGGTTTTTTGTCAGATCCTTTTATAGGCCATGAAAGTAGACTATTTTTTAACTAATACAAAACTTATAGAAAAACAGTCACAAATAAGGATTCAATCTAAGAAAACAAGTTACACCTAAGTATTTACTTTAAACCCTTGCTAATGCCTGCTAGTACCTAGTGTTACTAAGTGTCTGACATAATATATTATGAAAGGTTTTATTTGGTGTCGATCTGGTTAAAATGTGTTACTTAACAATATTGTTCAAGTGCTCTTCTAAAATGATATAATATTTATGGTATTGCTCCAAAAATATACAATAAGTTGCCGAAAGACATATGACAAATTGATAATATAATGACATATAAATTTGCACTAAAAGATTTTTTGATAAATAAAACCTATTATAAGTTGGCCGAATACCTATATGACCCTGATATTTTGATTGATTGTGATTATGATTATTATTAATATGTGACATTTCTTTTAATCTATTTTTAACGACGTTAATTGTTTGACTTTTTCTATGTAATAATTAATTTTGTTTGTAATCAAAATTATTTCCATATTTATAAAACTTATTCTTACCCAATGGTTAAATTACCCGTAAATTACGTAGTGGTAAGAATACAGCGTTCAAATTTTGTAATACAACACCAATAATAATTATAGTAAACAAACATTATATTCTGCAAATAAAACAATTTAATTTGAAAAAAAAAGATTTATCGATTCAAAATGTTGTCATATCTGTGTGGCAACATTCCAGCATCAATTAAGGTATCTCTAATTAAATCTATTTCTATAAGATAGCCGGGGCTACTCGACCGATACTCATTATAGGTGGAGCATGATCGATCTCCAGCTGACCATCGATCAATAAGTGTCAGCGCTGGTGCAAGTGTGCCTAAGATGGCCTAAGGCTCCATCACCCTGTCAGTACCCCGCCAACTTGTCATACAAACGACTTCATAATAAGGGTTAAAGCAACTCATTAGAATTTGCAATTTTATCACTTATAAGGAATCAAAATGGTTGCTTTAAATAGGTGTCATCTGCTCATGGAAAAAATATATTTCTTTGTAAAAAATAACTGGTATTAATTGAAGTCCATTTTTAGTAGACAGATGAAAACTATTAATTGCAAAAATATACACAACCATGTCTGACTGGTCCATTTGAAACAAAAGTTTAGAGTTATCAAATATTATTAAATATAAAGGCACAGCTAGTGAATGGTTGGATTGATATTTTGCTAGTGATATTAATTAACCCTTTAACGCCCGGAAAATATTGGACACAATAGATATTCCATTGTTATCCGGCTGCATGCGTCCGCTCGGGCGTTGATGAATTAAGTATTCTACAAAAAGTCTAGAGACAGATTACCAGCGAATGACCTTTTTATCTAAACCATAAGACCCGAACTTTTATGATAGGCAGCTGAAGCTGATCTGACCATGGTCAGTTTCAGTTACAATCGTGAAAAGGAACTCGATATATCTTCTTTCTGCCACAAATAATCGAATCAAGAGATAACAATTACTTAAGAATGTTCATTCCCCTGAAAAAGACAACAGAACTGTTAACCAGATTTAAAAAAATAAAGTTATTTCTTACCAGAAAACTTTAAACCAAACATTTCATTCCAGAAAGCAATAACCCCCATATACAGTTGATAGCGAAACATCAGCATAAGTTACGAGCGGAAAACGTAAAAAAAACCAGCGATATTTCAATACGGTCATAAAGAAAATGTCGAGCAATTAATTTCATAGTAATAAATAGCATTCCCATACAATTCCCTTCGACGTCAATAATTCAGCAATAAGCATTATGTCCGTTCCCCTCTACACTTGATAATAACATCGACGATATAATCGACAGATGGGCTTTTATATCCATCGACCGATTAAAATAGTAACGATTAAATTAATCGAGCATCGTTAAATCGAATGAGCCGATTCGCGCCGACGACGTATAAATTAGAATTTATTCTCTTGCAGTCGAAAGAGCACAGAAGAATTATGTGGCAGAAAACTTTTATTGAAATTAATGTTTCACTTCTCTATTATGCATAACTATAATAATATTAAATCATGAGTTTTATGTTGTATTATTGCCATTAGATGGGATGCAACCTTGACAAAATTGGCGAAATGGTAAAATATTGAGACCATAAAAAGCTGCATTTAATGAAATTATTTTGACTAAGAAAATAAAGTCTTTTACTGAAATTGGGAAAGCACTGAAAAATTGAATAATTTGGCGTTAGTTGAGTGCGATGGTCTTATGAAAATCTGTAAGTTTTTCCGGTAAAGTTATTAACTCGCAGATACTTTTTTTCCCACAAACATACGTTCTACACACAAATGTTTTGCACGACGTGCACCGCAGAAACAAGTTTTCGGACAAATGTAAATTAATCTTTGATACTTAGTTCTCCCTTCAGTAGCACACTCAGTGGAGTTTTTAATTAGCAACAGTCTCATGTCTTGCATACCATACTATACATGAGACATGCCTTAAACACTTGCAGCCTTACCACAAAGTATTTTAAATCACTGTTTAATTTAGACACTCTTTAAATGTGATGCCGTCTCTTTCAAACAATATTGCCAATAAAGTGACAGCATCACATTTAAACAGTGTCTAAGCTAAACACTTGTTGAACAGTGTTTTGAAATCTTTTGTGGTAGGGCCGTTCAAGTTTTTCTAGCTGAGCAATGGCAAGATAACATAAAGTTTATTCCACTTGGTGGCGCTGCTGTAGATGGAGGCCGTTAGTACGTGTGCATATGTTTTATTTTCTAGGTTATTTTTCAATGGTTGGTAATAATTATTATTATAATGGAAGTTAGAAAGTAAACGAATTAAAGATCAAATTCAAAAAAAGGAAAAAATGTGTTGGAAGAATAATTGATATTTACGAAAATTAGCTGCCAACATCCAAAAATTGATAGCAAACAACAAAATGACAGGTCTACATCTACATTAGCGCCAAGTTAGCGGTAGTACGCCAACTGATGGACGAATTGTGAATCAGCCAAATTATCCTGCCATTGTTGCACAATACCCTGGAGGACCAAACACCGTAACCCATATAACAATAAATATTTCGTGTCCAAACCCTACCCTCGATCTGACCGTTCGGCCATTAATCAAACACGTTGAACCCAGACACTCGACATGAAATCTGTCATACAAACAAACAATACGCTTGCCATTTGAGTAACTAGAGTGACTATGCTGTTCTAATCAAAAGTGACAGGTCGATTAATAAGCAATGGTCATAATTTTGTAACTATAATAAATTGTAATGTGATTTTCTAATATTAGGTTTGATAAAATGTGCATCTAAAATTAATCATTAATAATAAAGGCTGTCATTTTTATACGATAGTGAGCCAAAACAAAAAGGTCTCTTTTCTTATAATCAAATAATATCTGCACCAAACCTGAACAGGTTAAAAGAATGTCTATTGTCGAAAATTCGTCAGGTAAAGAGAGACAGCAAGTCTATAATATAGTGTACATCAGAAATTGCATATAGGTAGTTGTTCTATCTTAAGGCTCCTATATACCTAACTTCATTAAAATACAGTTCGTTGTAGTAGTAGTTCGCAAAAGTGCTAAAAGTGGCCACTTCTAGCACTTTTGCGAACTACTACTGCAACGAACAAAATTTTACGAAGGTTATTGTTTGTAAATAAACTATAGAACCTTAGCTTCAATCTGTACATGTAAATTTTTCGATACATTATGTACTTAGCGAGCAATAAATTTAATTAAAATGAGGGCGCCACTTGAGGTATATAGGAGCCTTAAGAAGTTCATTCGGCTATGAATGTTATTAGGCGTACACGTGCACATTGTGTTAGTGTGTGTCTGCGCTCTCGTATTGCGCACACTAAAACAATGTGCATGTGCACGCCTAACATCATTCATAGCCCAACAGGCTTCGTGAGATAGAATACTATAATAATATTTATCTTAACATCACGAACAAAATGTCCGCCATTTGTCCGCGATCTAGTGTGACCATACATTACCCGCCGCCGCCACCCGGACGTTTCTGAAACGGTTGCACAATCATTTTTCATTACCCGCGATTCATTAACATGTGGGGGACAGCCAATTATGTCCGCTCCATCAATCATGTCACCCTACCTTTTAATGTTTTACGTTGTGGCTATGTTAGAATATGGGCTTTTGATTGGTTGTCTTAACTTAAAGCATTAATTTTTAATTCAAATTCGTTTTTAATCTCAATGGCCAAATGAATGTTATCAAGTTATGATGAAACGAGAACATTTTTTTCTTCTAAACTGAAAAGTTTTATCTTCTCTGATAATTCAGCAGCTATACAAACTATGATCCAAAAATATAAAGAAAAAACCTACTTGAATTTAAATTATGTTTATTAGGCAGAATTTAAAACACCCGCTTTCAAAGTTCCCCCGTGCGCTACCACTCGACAGCGGTTTTCGTTTCGCATTACGAATGCTTGTTATTTTTATTTGCGCTATTATCATTATTTATAACCGGGATTGCGAGACTTTAATAAATCTCTACGATTTATTACATTGCACATGTCCCTATCGTTAAAAAAGATTACTGTCTACTCCGATTTTATTTATTTTTAAGTTAAAATAGTGGTTGTTTGATGACAAGCGCTTATTTTATGTTCTTAGTCAAATTAGTCATATTGAAGTGTAAACAGTTTTCATGTTGATCTGGAAGCGAAAGAAAAACGTATCAAATTTTTATTTTAGTAAACTCTCTGCCCGTATTATGAGTTTGCACAGTTACTTAAGTTTACTATACTCGATAGCGATTATGTATGCAATTTGGCACAGCGCCTCTGGCGGCAACTACGCTAAACTAAAAGTTGTCATACAAATGTCAACTACAGTCGATAGCTAGTATAGTAAGCGTAAACTCATATCATAATACGCCTACTCATCCCACACAAGTCATTAAAGTTGTCAGGTTCACAATCGCAACTTGTTGCTATTTGACCCATATACATTGCAAAAAACCACATATTTTGTCCTTTTTATTATACTGCACTGAACCTATTTACAATATTAAAAGCATCATCTATCGTTTGTGTAACTTTGATCCTCTGTTAAATGAAAACAATGATATTGTGTAAATTATTTTTTGAAATAGGTATTAGTGATCAATTTGTTGAAAAGACTACCGTCATTGTATATTAGCTTGGTAGTTTAGTTTTTTTTACTTATTTTTTTTTTGGAAAATAAGTAAAAGACTCTTCATAAATGTTCAAAAAACATTATTATTTATTTCACCGTGTGAAACAAAGCACACCATCAGTTAGGCATAACTCTTGCGCCACGCCGGCAGGGCACTGAGGCACTGAGCATGATTTGTGTGGCGTGCCACGGTAATGACGGCCATACATAACCCAGCCCCTGGATGAGCGCCGATTTTTCACGGTGACGCGCCACTAGTGCTGAATAAACTTGGCACTTTCAAAGGAATGGCTGTGACGGGAAAGCTGAAGTGTGGATCGTAATAACTCTGGGCTTATGTTTGATGTCTGTGGTATAAATAGCCTTTTGTTCTTTCTCGTAAAGGACAGACGACTATTTAGGTATAGTTCTATAGATATTAAGTTAAAATAGAGTTAAAGTCAATTTTAGTTAACAGCATTTTAACTATAACTTTCATTATTTGTAAACGTATTTAATTAAAATGTTCGCACTGGGCTACTTTAGCGTTATTATGTTGTCGTTCTGACGAATCCATAGACTAAACAGGCAAATCCACATGAATAAGGCGGGTAGTCTATAGCCATTATTGAATTATGTAAACATCAAGGTATTGATGGTCTATATAATTTGAAGTTTATTGAAATATTAAAAATAACTGAAGCGTAAATTTTTAATTACAGAAAAAATTAGAGAACTAACTAAACAGTTATAAAATGATATGTTTCCTCGTGTATGTAGGTACTACTCAAGAATTTCAGTACAAGACTATATCGTACATATTATAATTATCTAAAATGTTAGTAAATAATTTTTAAATAGAACGTATTTCTAGAATAAGTCAAACTTTATTGTTTTTGACCTAACTCAAAGTAGTTAAGCAAAAATATGATATGCAAAAATATAAGTAACGTCAGGATGACGAATAGGATCCATTAAGCCACGTCATTAATATCCTTCACTCCGAAGAATTGTGCCACCAAATATAGTAGAAGTTGCAAAAACACGAGGATATTTCACGAAAATAACCGATCCGCATTTCTACAACTCATTGCCTGAATAAAGTCGGGCAAATAAAAAAATCCAAATAAATAATAAAAGTGCGTTACGGAGCATTACATGAGAATTGAGAGTGGGTACATTAGTTATTGTAACACGACAAAATATCTGTAATAAAACGTAATTTATTGCGCAAATAAAATATAACGGCGGTTAGGGGCGGCAGATGGGGCGAGAGATCTCGCCGGTGGCCCAATGCAGATGCTTATGGTGATTTAATCAACGCTTACGTTCTCCGCTTTACTCTTATGCCTTTACTTTTTTTTTAATTTCATGCATTTCAATTTATTAAAAATAAAATATCATTATTATTACGTTTATTTGTACAGTAACGTGACGTAAAATGTTAATATTTTTGTTAATAGCTGTAGAGACGTTGGACGATACGGAAAACTTATTATTTCGACTTGTTATTAAGAAGGCATTAAAAAATAACTTGCACTTCATTCTTGCAGCACAATACTAAATATATAGACGATTACATTATATGTAGGTACATATGTAGAGTACTCAGTTGAATCTGTATGTGATTTGAAAACTTTGTAGTCACAAATTAAACAACATGTAAAATTTTAACAATCAACTCTTTACACATAATTATATGCACTGTCTGCCTACTCCTTTTTTCAATTGCAACATTTGCAACCGCTCACGCCCGACCCTCGCACCATATCCACCCGGATATATTGACAGAGTCCTCCGCCGCGGATGCCGAAGAAAAATGGCGGTCATTTGTTGGCGTCACCGTTTTGTTCTGTTGCCTTCGAGAGGCGAGATAATGGCTGATTTATTTGGCCGATTACCCTCGACGAGTGCTTCGGTGGCCGGACTCATTATTAGGGCTGGTGTGAACGGTAGCGCTCTGATTATGGTGGACAGCCCTGAATTGTATAGTCTAGGGACTACACTACTGATTGAAAACTTACAAGTGTCTGATTGTGAACTTGTAAATCTTTGCAGATGGCACAACTTTTTTAAATGAGGTCATTTTTTTGTGGATCCCTGCCAACGAAATTGTCCTGCGACTCAAATGGATCTATGAATAAGGAACGAGGGCTATAAACATGGATAAGACTTTAATTACCATCTGTCCTATCTTCGGACAAAATAAAACAAAAACTATTGAGTGACTTTTTTATTTTTGCATTTACAATGACTGATACAACTTCTCTCTAATCAGATAGCGCTCGATTTTTTTCTAATAATATGTACATATTAACAAATTCTTAATAAATAATATAAGAAACTAATAAAAGAAACCCAAAACTGTCTTATCTCGATAATCATCGCGATTTTGATTTAATAATTATAAGTAAACTGTATGTACTGTTGCTCTGGAATAATTTGAATACCCTTATTTTAAAACTTTTGCGTTTTATTTTTCCTTTTGCGTTCACAGTAAAGATTTATGTTTTTCACGCGTGGTGAGACCAATACTGTCGTCCTGTCAGTGGGAGGTATTATTAATTAGCTACTGCAGACTGTTAATTTATCGATAATCATTTATTTCTTTGCAACATTTGCTAAGACAGACATTAGGCGATGTTTATTTGTAGTACATAATTTCACGATTTATTATTTAACGAAATATTCCAACGTTCTTTGTCTTTAATACGACTCTGACATTTTATTAATATCGTCTCTACAAATAATTCATTTTTAACCGCCTAATTCTAAACTTCAAATAAAATAAATCACAAATCATCAACAATTCACAATGTCCCATAAATCTAATTAAGATCATAATAACACCGTACAAACAGCGTCTACAGATAAAAATATAGCTGCCATTAAAATCCTAATTTAGAGCTCTGAGAAAATATCAACCCGAAAATTGTATGGCAACACACAAAAGCTGGAACATCACTCACGCCACCTCGACAGCACTTTGTGCAACAAAGCCAACCTTTCTACTGTACAAAATGGCTTAGAGCACATCCATACTACGCTACCCAAACCTTACAAGCAACCACAGCCTAAAAATAATCCACACATCACGTTTACAAAGTCCCCAGATTCCAAATGCTTTGTTTGGGACTTTCTTAGTCTATGGCTTGTTGGAGTTGAAATGTTATATGTGTGTTAGCATAGCGGGCCCCACAGCTGTGATAATGAGTATTAATGGGCATGCCACATAAATAACGCATAACAAAGAGGAGGGCAGAGATGCAACATAATGCCAATACTTCAAAACCATTAGCGCGCTCCCCGCGCTGATGGGCCGGGACGACTGATGTTTGTACGTTTGTCACTACTATAGAAGGATTTACTTGACAGATTTACGATTAGTTTGTCTTATAAGAAACGGTGTTGAATTTGTTCAACCAAGTAGAAATAGTTAAAATATTTTATTTGTGTTTTCGGTGCAGTCGTTGTCTGAGATTTCTGTAACAAAAGTGCTTTAATTACTTTTACTATGGGTTCAGGGCGTATTATATTGTTTTATATTTATTTGTTTTGGCTCTGCTTTTGCATAATTAAAGAGTACATTTAAAACTCATATAAATTATCACGATCGATTTATTTGACTTCATTATAATTAAACATCTATCTTATTTAATCCCTAGGTCGTCGCTACCTTTCGCCTTTGACGACTTCCTTGGTCGAGTGGCTTTGAAGACCAGTTTTCAAGGTGTCGCCATCTCTGAGGTCCCAGGTTCGATCCCCAGTTGGGTCAATTTAGAAATCGAACTTTTCTATGTTGGCTCAGGTCTGGGTGTTTGTGATACCACCGTTGTCTCTGATTTCCATAACACAAGTGCTTTAGCTACTTACTTTGGAATCGGAGCAATGTATGTGATGTTGTCAAATATTTATTTATTTAAGGCAACTATATCCCTCAAGTAGCACCCTCATCTTAATTAAATTTATAGCTCGCTAAGTACATAATTTATCGAAAATTCACATGTAGGTGTAAAATTCACAGCATGAAGCCAAGGTTCTACAGTTTATTTAGAAACAACATCTTCAGTTAATGGCACTTTTGCCTGCTACTACTATAACGAACTATATTTTACTGAGGTTATTATTTTTTTAAATAAACTGTAGAAACGTAGCTTCAATCTGTACATGTGAATTTTCGATACATTATATACTTAGCGAGAAATAATTTAATTAAGATGTCGCCACTTGAGGGCTATAATAGGAGCCTAAAACACTGTGTTACGATATAAACTGTGCGCCTAATTACACCCGTTAGTTAAACACTAAGTAGCTTCAGGCTAAAGCAATTAAGCTGTACCACAGAATAGTTAATAGTTTGTTTCTATATGGCGTTTGTAGTTTTGTAGCATTGTGCATTCAGAAGCAACCGCGAAACCCTTTTACGAGAAAGAAAATGTAAAAATGGTGAACGAATACTTACAAACCCGTTAAAGTACATAAAAATGTTATGATACGAAATAGATTGGATCTATTCCTTTCTAATTCCAAAAACTAATACCAATGGTATTTGTTTATTGCCGTTATAAAATTTCTATTCCCAACGAATACAAAATTTATTAAAAAATATATTAAAATTTCTAAAATTTGGTATCCGTTGGGAATAGAAATTTTATAACGGTAATAAACAAATACCATTTGGTATTAGTTTTTGGTATTAGAAAGGAATAGATCATAGATTGCGACTATGAACTAATTTGTAGAGTTTGAGGTTTTAGTTTATAATCGTGCATTTTGCAAATTATCATTGTAAATAAAATATCGTAAATAGAGCGACATAGTTATTCTTATTCCATAAAATAAATAGAATAGATGAAATAGTTACCTAAGTTCAATGTATTACAATAATAATGTAGGTACATTTTTAATTATCAGCAGTTCTTTTTCAATGTCTGGTTGCAAATAACTTTGGACCGGTTATCCAAAGGTCGCGGGTTCGATTCCCGTCCGAGAACATGATCTGGTGCGAGTCCTATTTTTTCTAGTATATTATTTAGTATTATATGCAAATAACTTATTGGTTTTACTGACACACATTAATAGTTTCTTAAAATAATACGATGTAGATAATAACCATATTTAGTTGATGCCTTCACTTTATTACAAGAATAACAAAATTCCAAGCCGACATTTTGCAATTACTTTGGCTAATTGACCCACACTACACAGTTGCAGTTTGCAATTTAAATGCTCAAACGGAACACAACTCGATAATAAAAATGCTAAATGAATAATGAAAAAATGCATAAACATGACCGGAATAAAGTTGCATCAAGTACCTTGGTCAAGAGTGAGACGGAATTAATTCTTTGGATGAGTGCATTTTATCTAGACAGGTATGAACTTATAGAATACCAAATAATATACTAGAAAAAATAGGATTCGCAACAGATCCTTTCCGCACCACCGCGTGACTCGGTAGCTCAGCGGTCAGAGCATTGGACCGGATATCCAAAGGTCGCGGGTTCGATTCCCGTCCGATAACATGATCTGGTGCGAGTCCTATTTTTTCTAGTATATTATTTGGTATTATATAAAAATAGCATTGTGAATGCTAAAATCTCAAAATTTTAAAAAGGTATGAACTTACTTGATTCAAATTAACAAAAGTAATTGATCTCGGGGTGAGATCTTGTAATAGTTTTATAGATAGGTAGTAACGAACTTTGATTGAACCAACTCATTCTCGTCTCTGGGACCCTATTTTTAAAATCATTAGCTTAGTGTCGAGCGCTCTTTGATGAAAATGAACTGTAAAGAGCGCTAAATGCCAGCCGAATGAAATTATTACAAAAACAGGGACTCTGGACTTTTTTCGTTTTGAATTAAGATTTACAGAGTATTTTAGTAGTCAAAGTTTTAGCACATATCTTATCGAACTGACAGAAAACTAGACTTTAGTTTTCTGTCAGTCTGTCTATTTACCTAATAAACATTTGTAGACATAATAACGCAACCATAGGTGCAGTCAGATCGTTAGATCCGATTGTAGTTACTATAATATTTTTCTTCTGGGATCGCACTCAACCTGCTTTGAAGACTGGCAGTAATTGTCAAATAAACGTTACACTCATCATCATCACTCACTCGTTTTAAATGTCAACCGTGTGTTGCTTTCATTGTGCAATAAATTAAAATTAGCTTCCGTCTATTTAACCTCAATGACACAAGTAGCTTTGTCCGACCAACTGTACAAACATACACCTATTCACATGCAACGGATCACACAAATGACAATGATGTACAAAATTAAGCCTTAAAGCTCGCTCATAAAGTCTACCGATTTCAAAAGTCGACAGGAAATTTCAAAATTAACAAAAGCTAAAAGAAAACAAATTCATAGAATTGCAAACACTCCTGCTAATCTGCAGATATTTTGTTCCAAACATACAAAGTAATATTAATCTTACGTCTAATAAAATAGGGTTCGATGTGCTCGCAACTTATTTTTGTTGAGTCTTTTCAATGGGCTACTGGGTGGAGAGGGGCAAAAAGCAATAATAGATTCTATAATAAACATCTGAAATTCTATAGACCATTGTGAACCAACCAATACTGGAATTAGAGGACAAAAAATCTAACAATGCCTTTAAACTGGCGATTTATAAGCGTGAAATCTAATTTACGACAAGAATCCCTTTCAAATGTACTAAAGTATAATATTTTATTCGATAATCAAATATAAATAGTATAAACAACCTATTAAAAGTCATAACATATTCTATACTACGGAAAACATATTTAAATCTGTGTTTCTGTATCATAATAATAATAAAGAAAATAATTTTCCTCCACAATGTCGATAAATTACAAAAATTTGATCATTTCGCTGTCCAAATGTGACATTCGAAAGTAATAATGGCTTAACAGCCAGTGTTGACAATCTACAAACGACCTTGGAGAAAGAAAATTTATTATACCTCGTGCCAAAAGAAAACAGTTATCATCTCGACGCGCTTTATCGTTTCTGAAAATAAAGACAATTTGAATTTTCTAAATAAACACTTTAAATGACGGCGCGTGGGAAGCGGGCTATATTTCTATGTCATTAAGAAAACTGTCTTTTGCATATCTATTGTGCTACACCAATTTTTCGTTTCTACGATAGCAATAAAAAACTGTCGTTGGAACAAATTAATCCGATGAAAATAGTGTCTAAATTATGTCGTGAACATTAATTTTGAGTTTTCTGGCAACCCAGTAAATGATAAAATGGGTGACTTTATTGCTTTCAATTTTGAGATCATCTCCGAAATATCTTTAGCGCTTATTTTTTTTCTTAGATTCGAGGAAAAGCAATTGTGACGAGAAACTACAGCAATTTAAATGAATTTAACATATTATATGGGAAATTCTGCTGACGCATTTTTGGTTTGAATTTTTAGTTCTTTTTGTAGGATATTAAATAGCATAATGACGTTGCAGTCTGTAGGTGTCTTAATATTTATGCAACTTTAGTATAATAAGGGGTATTAAAACACGAATGAGGATAATAGTATCACATGAGTGTTTTAATACCTAATTATATACAGGTGCATACAAGACTTTATCTACACCCATGATATGAAAACTCTATAAAAGGTTTCGAAACAGTAGGTTATTGCCAACATCAAAACAACCAGTGTCATAATAACCATAATATCGGAACGAGTGGCTGGGCGCAGGCGCGGAGCCGCCACCATCCCGCGCGCGCCTACGCGCCGTCATAATATCATTCAAACGAGTGTTATTATGTTGTACTGAATTTCATAATGTAGTAACCATAATATCATCGTTCGGGTGATATTATGGTTACTATGACACTGGTTGTTATAATGTTGGCAGTAAGGATTTAAAGGATGGGTCTTAAAAATCTAAGACATGGATGTAGATAACACTATTTAGTCAATGATTGGACGCTGCTTTTTTGGCTTTCTTATTTAATATTAAATACATTTGCATTGAATATTCACTACAGAAAGGTATACAATTTATTAGTCTGCTGGTTAATCTAGTGCAAAAATCAACACGAAATTAGCTGCCAATGAACTGTCGTAGTTTTAGACCTCTATTTCATACTTGACCAATTAAAAAAAACCGGCCAAATGCAAGTCGGACTCGCGCACGAAGGGTTCCGTAAAAATCACGTTATTTGTATGGGAGCACTGCTTAAATATTTTTTTTATTTTAATTTAATTATTTACTTTTAAAGTGAATATATAATTAAATATTTTGTAAATATTTCAAGTGTCTACCTGTTGCCGTTATCAAAAACGAGCAAAAAAAATCACGTTTGTTGTATGGGAGCCTGAAATATTTGTTTTATTTTAATGTAATTATTTATTTTTAAAGTTAATATTTTGTGAATATTTCAAACGTCGAGCAAAAACGAGCAAAAAAACGTTTGTTGAACGGGAGCCCCCTTAAATATGTATTTTATTCTGTTTCTTAGTAATAGTTTTCCCGTTTTACCCGTTTAACCCTAAAAACGAAAGCTCTGAATGCAACAACTATTTTTTAACATCATTTTTCTCTCAGCGAAACCAATTTATACATTGACACGCCATAATAAACATCACAAAATCTAAATAACAAACATAAAGCTACCAGTGTATTCCACAAATCGTATGTTTACGAAACATCCCAGTATTAAAGCGACACAAACGGCTGTCGTAATAATCCGCCGACGGACAAATCCGACTCAATTAATGTCACTATAAAATTAATACATTCGGGGAATGCGTCGAGTTATAGCGGTCCTAGATTAAGGTTAAACACACGAAACTTTATTGGAGACATTCCGCTATCATCCGTGTTAAGTGGTTCAAACGCAGCTGTTTACTGTGGAACTAATTTGAGATGTGTTACGAACCATTTCAGCTTTGGACAAGAGTTTCGGATAATATGTCACGTTTCTGTCATTGTACCAACTGAGAGTATCTACAACGTAATATTTCGTTCTATTTTGACTATCAAATTAGATCCAAAATTCATGCAATGCGTATCACTATGCGTAATAATGTAACTCATGAAGGCCCGGAAAATGAGATACAATAGATATTCCATTGTTCTCAGGCCGGTTTCTAAATTAATAAACCAAAAAATACAAACATTTGCAGTTGTAGTAAGAATTATTGACAGCCTGTCAAAAAAGTTTATTTTTACTAGCAACACGTGGTTGTGGCATAAAAAACTAGTCACGTTTTGCCATACAATAACACTAATGACAAAGAAAGTGACTCCTCCATTAATTTCAAAGTTTCTTTACAGACTGTACGTATTATTTACCAACGGCAATATTCTGTGCCAACGGTACGTGCAACTGAGATTACAGGGCTATAGAGAAACGGTGTTTTTCAATTCCACAGGAATCATGTTTGTTATTCCATTTCATTTACAAGAAAACTGAAAAACCATCGCATAAATTGAACATTAACAATAATTTTTCTACGAACGATGAGTGAATATAAAAAAACGCTAAGAACTCTCAAAGTTTGGAGTGATGATTCCGTACCTTTATTACTTAATTCTAAACAAATGAAGAGGACATATCTCATCATAGTACTAAATAGTTACTTGTGATTAAAATCAGGAGTAGGTAGGAACGCCAGCTTAGTAATAACATGTTTCATGTAGCTGATGGGGAATAGTTCCAATAGCTCCTGACTGATCAATGTAAACAAGTAAATTAACTTGTTTACATTGATGAGTTATATATGTCGTGGACCAATTGTTGAACTGGGCCGATCGAGATCTGCCTGGTCAGATCACGATGTGCCGGCATTTCATGATCTGGCCAATAATTTCATGATGTGCCCAATCAAAAATTAGGCAGATCGATAAAAGCAAC
Source organism: Catoptria pinella (assembly GCA_963556745.1). Lineage (NCBI taxonomy): Eukaryota > Metazoa > Arthropoda > Insecta > Lepidoptera > Crambidae > Catoptria > Catoptria pinella. Next base: position 13,063,797 of record OY750768.1, on the reverse strand, counting down.
ATATTCGTCGAACGAAACGACAGACTAGAAAATATTGTTTAAGTGATGAAAAGAACCACGAAGCTTCTACGGAGTGCACTACAGAGAGATAATTCACAATTTCGTCTTTACTTAAGCACTATGATTTTTTTATCCAGTGGCGGCGCTAGTGTGCAGACTATGCAGTCTTAAGGCACGGATCCCTAACCGCGCCCTAGTCGGACTAACGCCTTCCGAAGCGACCGTACCTAATGACGTGTGCAAGATTGATGGGCGCGCCTCGTCGCAATTATTCTCTTTTAATGTATTTTAACCAGACGTCTTGCTCGCGATTTATCGGGCTACTATTCTAGTGATTAATAAACTGGCAAAAATAGGGTTTGTACTATTGCGTAATAAGGAGGTTTGTATCGACTCAGCCTTTCTATTGTCTAATTTCAAAATCTATCGCAATTGCTTTCAGGATGAAACACATTGATGCTTCTTTTTGGCACAAATAAAAACTTACCAAAGAAATGCAGCAATGTGTCGGATCCAACTGTCAAATGAAAGCGATTGCGGTAGATTTTTTAATTAGACAAATAGCCCCCAGGTTTAGCTGAAGTTGATGTTAAAATTATTGACATGTCACTTTTAATGTAAATTGAAGCACGACTTAAATTTTAGTCACCAGCCTAACAATCGGTCAGTGTGAAATTGGTTATAAGATTCGTAAATATTTTTATGAACCAAATTTTGAGAGGTAATGGTTCGATACCTTACTGAGGTAATATTAGGTGAAGAGATAGAGAGTTCAAATATAGAAATATAAGTAAAGTAAGGTAATCAATATTCGGTTTTGCTTTTATCAAACAAAAACTTCAGCCCTTCATTCACTTTATCGTCCATTTAAGGCACTTAGATAACCACGAAAGTACCCCACAAATTGATTACGCAAAATTACCGCTCGTTATTCCAGCAAACCATACTTTCATTCTTAACAACACTCCCAGGACCATATTTAATACCAGGTTCGCCAAAAATGCAGCAAGAATCATAAATTAGAAACATTCCCTCTTACGACCACTTTTCATGACCTCCTACCCTTCGTTGTTATTAACAAAGGCTGTATTAAACAGAGGTCGAGTAAAACTGGTCAGCCACTTTGTTTAGAGAAAAGTAGAAAAAAGCCACTTTGTAACACTTCACCGAGAGTCCAGTACGGAGTTTACTCTAAAACATGTGCGCAGTGGAAAAACGGTACACGGTATGCGGTTATTTGTTTGAAGGTTGCTGCGGTAAATACAAGATTATTTTTTGTGAACACTAAGACGGTTGCAAATGTTGAAATCATTAATCAAAACACAGATAAAATCGCATGAAAGTTTTAAGTCACATAATTTGGCACTTGGGCCAAATTCAATCTCAATTCAACACATCACAACAAGTCCAAAGTCAAATTGTTTATTGCACTTACAGTTAGTAACAATCAATGACAGATGCTACATACATAAAAGTTTATTTGATTTTCATGTAGCCTATTTTTTTTTTATTTTTTTTTTATTTGACAACATCACATCCGTTGTTCCGATTCCAAAGAAAGTAGTTTATTTCACTTGTGTTATGGAAATCAGAGACAACGGTGGTATCACAAACACCCAGACCTGAGTCAATATAGAAAAGTTCGTTTTTCTAAATTGACCCAACCGGGGATCGAACCCGGGACCTCAGAGATGGCGACACCTTGAAAACCGGTGTACAAAGCCACTCGACCACGGAGGTCGTCAATTAAGTTGGCAATTTTCTTGTTCTTTGCAGAATAAAAAAATAAGTGTTCTAGTGTTCTATGGTAGGGACGTTTAAATTCTTACAAAAATCTGACTTATTATGACATTTGCAATAAAAAATACAATGTTCAATAGTTACCGACCGACAAAGTGACGCCAGTACAATGGTGCACAAAAGCTTCAATATGTACGGCGATTGTCGTAAACTGACGACTCAACAGCCAATTACAGCCGAGATAAAGCTTTCTAACCCCCACTTTTCGGGCACCACCCCCTCTCACAAGTCTAAATGAGAGTCTTTAAGTTAAGCTAACTGCAGCCATACATCTTAGTTAAGAAAATCTTTAGCTGTTTTTAAGTAACAAAGTGAAATACTCATGTTGTTACAGTCAGTTTAACAAGAAGCTTGTTTAGAAAAATATCTTTATACACTGCTGTATGAAGTAGACTTTTCAACAAAATACAATCAAAGTACACATATTGTCTGAAATATTCAACCTCTTCGGTCGTAAAACGACACTACTTCAAGTTCCCTCCGATGGCCCGTCAATTCCAAGACCCAATGCATAAATCAGTTGAATAACGCACAGTTGTACTCCAACTGGCAACTACTGAACCCGAAAAACGTATCACTGTGCCATCCGAGTGCACTCCGCCGTCTCTCGAGTCGTAACGTTACAATTTTACGACCGCTTTTATTACTAGACGCTTTCGTGCACGATTACCCTCCAGAGTGAGTTTTGCTGTTACGTGCCCCTTACCACGCCCTTTCACCCGACGAAATGTGACAGTCAAACAATATGCTACCCTTCCACTGCTGTTCGAGTTAGACTAAAGGAGTTTTCACATAGGAAGTATAGTGCAATGGACCGCGTTTGAAAGGAATCGAACAGTACGTTGGGTTAGTTGTCAGCAATTACAATTTAATGCGTGTTTTATTATCGCAGGCGTCTAATGTACTAGTGCATTAATTTATCACCTCCCCCTGTTTACGAGTTACGGTTCGACAATTGAAATGATGGCATATTCTAGATCCGAAGAGGCTGACAGATTTCCATTAAGTGTAGAGCTGCGGAGTCGTTTTATGCGCTTTGGTTTTTAGGTGTATCGGGGTGAGGGGTGATAGTTGGAGAGGTCTGGGTGGATCGGTCGTGTCTCACAATCGTTTGGACAGACAAGCGATGGACGTATCAAAGGCTGGCAACTGGAAATGCAGTTGCAGTTTCGATTGAATCAGAGACGTTTGCGGCCGGCTGCCTGTGAAGTAAAGGTTGATTGGAACGTGTCTGCGAGCCGACGTGCGCTGTTTGCTTTGCAAATGGAAGGATCTATTCATGGATGTGTATTTAATATCCTCTCAAGCGTCTGACTTATTCAATATTAATTCGAAATGTCATAAGCTTATCAGCTAGCGTTCAATAATGTTTCCGCTCCAAGTGTGAATATAATTACGTAAGTCACTTGCATTGCAATCAAAAACATTGTACCTTTGACAAAATGATGATGGCACTATGATAATTATTAGAACTAATTTATAAATTTTTAATGCGTTTGATTACACAGATCACTACATACAGACAGGACATTCCAAAAATATATATCTAATATGTATCAGACGCACTGATGGTAGATACTCCAAGTCTCGATCTCGTTCAATTTTCTAAATAAATTATATAAACACAAAAACATATTTTACTAACTATTTAAATAAGAATTGTCTACTGAAAGTTTTCTTTTCTTGTTTCAACACGTTAACTTCGTGAGTTAGCAAATTTTAAATCCTTTTAGAACTTAGAGCTTAGCATTTTGTGTTACAACTCTTCAATCAATTCGGAAGTGTCTTAATAACGAAGTCAAAACAAGGTATTGCCCATTTTTTGCATCAGACTCCAGTAATTTTCTTACACAGTCAACTACTGTTTGCACTATTCCTTAGCTGACATCACCACATATCATTACCATGGCCGGTTTGTCAGGCGACGTGACACGGTAATGATTGTGCGGCGACAGGGGAATGACGCGGTGACACGCGACGCCGGAACAACGCACTAAATAGATAAATACAGAGGGATGACAGTGTATAAAGTGAAAGTTTGTATTGCCCCCAACTGAGAGAAGTTGTTTTACCAAAGTAATTTTTTAAAGGCAAGGCCAGTTCACGAAATCTACTCTTTCACTATGTCTTTAGAATATGGTTGTATAGTTTTAATTGTCGCTTCGTCAGAAAGACGGAATTTAGTAAGTTTTTTGTTTGTTGTTTTGATTTCTGGAATACTGGATAATTTATTTAAAATCTACTCGGCTTTTGTGTTAGATTGATGAAAAAAGCTATCCTTTTTGCACAAAAAGTCATATCACTGTCGATGAAAATTACGAAATCTGACGATTGGAAGTCTATATTTATGAGTTTTTATGGTGTTATTCAGGATTTTATACAGAGTTACCAAGCCATTTTTTAATATTCTGTTCGGTTATTGTTTATTTCTTAGTCTAAAGTAATTTTTGTGAAGTAGAATTGTAGATCAGTTCTTCACATTGGAAGCTCAAAAAACAATATTTTCATCAGATTAATATTTTTATATGTATATTCAAATAAATTATTTGAATATTTTAGAATATTACCGATCGAAAAAAGAAATTATTACCATTTATTTTGGCCTTAGAAACATACTATAAGGATGACTATAAAACTAAAGTGAATCACAAAGTGTTAAATAGATCCATAAGTAAAAGAAAACTGAAACAGATTAGAGTCAATAATTATTATGGAGAAAGAACCAGAAAATATACTATACTTAAATTGTTTAATAAATATTCGACATTATTATTGGAAGAAACAAAAATTAAATGTAAATATACATTAAAAAGAAAATTAAAAGAATGCATGTTATAATATCATATAAGTAAGCAAAGGTAATATAAAAAAAACAAGCGATGTTTATAGCATTTAAGTACAATTATTAATATACATATAGAAATAAGCGCTACGCCTACAAACTGTCATTGCAGTTTGGCGACGGAAAATGTTGTACTATTAAATGTAAAAAATTTGGAAAATAAATTTAAAAAAGAAAAACATCTTGAATTGGCCTCGCCTTAAAACATTATACAAGGTGTTACAAAAGTACCCTTAATGCCGAATATGGTAGATAGGGACCATCAAACTGAACAACTTTTACTATGGGACCAACTCTGAAATCGCAAAAAAAAAATCAGCTGTTTCATACATTTTGATATTTTCGTAATAAATTTTGTATGAAACAGCTGATTCTTTTTCGCTATTTCAAAGCTTGTCCCACAGTAAAAGTTGTTCAGTTTGATGGTCCCTATCTGGCATATTCGGCATTAGGGGTACTTTTGTAACACCTTGTATATTCCCAACTGATTTTGTTTACTTTTGAAGTCACAGGTAAAAAGTAACAATAACTATCATTAATAGGTAGATACGAGTGTGTTCAATTCTGGATTGCATTCTTAGATTGACACCGTATACCTCACTGTCAAAAGTTTTGAAGTGGTTCTGCGACATATTTTGAAGGTTTTAAAAATGACACAAATGACATCCAAAAACTGTAAGGTTAAAATTAAGAGCCTTGTACGTCAACGATAGTGATGTATGCATGCGTGTGTATCGATAATAAATCACGGGCCATTCTAATGGATAGCCGGTATAAATCTATTTATGCCGAGTTTTCAATGCACATTTCGCATGTCTTAGCGCCATTTGCCATAATCTCCAATGAATCATTCCTTTATAATTCTGATGTAGGTATGATTAAATTAATGATTTTGTTATTGAAATAAATTGATTGGAACTTCTTGCTCGTAAGTGATTCGGTCGGATTTTACGATTGAATGCATAATAAGATAAAAAAACGGTCAAGAGCGAGTCGGACTCGTGCACCGAGGATTCCGTACTATCATTCTGAAAAAGTTTACTATTTAGAGACATCGTTTTATATTTCCTGTAATTTTTACATAAACTTTTATCACGTCAAAAATAATTCTGATTTTTCTCGAAGTTGGAAAGTTCTGAAGGACGGAACGGTATTTTTATTACATTTTTTATCAAAAGTCGAAAACTATGCAGCCTAAAAATATTTGAGAATGTGCAAGCAGCGCTCTTTCATATTATAATACCCCATATGCCCTAGTAGCCTCACTTCAAATTTTTAAGACCCCCTTTCAGTCCCTGTTGCAAACATATACAATTTATTTCTCTCTTATTTGCAAAATAGTTGGGCAAACGTCATCTAAAACTATGCCAAAGTTGATAGCATTAGTAGTTCTCCACATATCCAGCTGTGACAGACATACAGACCGACAGACTGAGTCTCACCATAAGGGTTCCTTTTTACTATTTTGGTACGGAACCCTAAAAATATTTGTATTGTAACTAAACGATAAACATTCAGATTTTTTCAGTTCTTTTCAGGTAATTTTGCTAGAATAATGTCTTCCGGACCATCTGACCACTAAATCCCACCACCAGTGGTTGGTACTCTAATTTCTCAACTGAGACAATGTTACTCCAATTTCACCCACCAGTGGTGTGTATTGTCCCATTTCACCACAGGTGACCAATTAGGTATATGGTGATCACATGGTTCACCAGATTTCACCACTGGTGGTCAGTAGTTTCTCAACCTGCCTTTATTATTAAAACTATTCATTTCTGTCTGTTGACAGTTAATATCAAGAATAAGACATATTTGTTTTGTATTTCAGATGAACTCTTTACGATCGGCAGGTGTTTACATAATGCACTATAATAATAATATAATATTTTAGTGATGTACCGACATCTTACCAGTTTAACGTCGATAAATAAAAAAGGTTGATTGCTCAAATTAAAATGCATCATTATCTATAATGTGTTTTACAAACAAAACTATGATTGAAACTTGTTAAACTGGTTTATTAAAATGTAGATTTTGTTTAAAAAAAAAACAGTATTGAGTCAACTGACTAATAAGGCAGACCTTATACTTTAAAATCTATTTCATGCTGTACATAAAAAACATGTTATGGGACGTCCATTAATTACGTGAGGCATTTAGGGGGAAGAAGGCGGGGGTCGAGCAAAATCTCACCTTTACTATTATTGACCACTTAGATTCATACAAATAGTGTGCCAAAGAAGAATTAAAATCGATTAAAACACAGGATACCTTTTTAGGAACCTATCTACCTCTTTCAAAGGTTCTTTAGGGTTATTTCTGAATTACCACGCAGACGAAGTCGCGAACGGAAGCTAGAATGAAATATTGCCTTCCTGCACATCACTAGTCGTGGGCCGTATATTTTCACGCATCATAACTCACGCAGCGGATCTTATTAATGCTCCCTAATCAAAGAACGATGACACATTTACTACGATTGCTCATCGCCGTGCAGCGAGTTTATCTTCAGCTGAAGTTTATATCAAAATAGCATATGCGAGCGAAAACTGAAGATGAATATGAAGCGGTATGAACGGATTAGGGAAGTTCGTTAGTTTTGACATGAGGATGTTGAAGAATTTTAACTTAACTAAGTTTATAGATTTTGACTTAAGAGCGCTTAGTCTGCACACATGCGCCGCCATTGGAAAACTATCATAGTGCTTAAAAAAAGAAGAAATTATTAATTATCTCTCTGGAGTGCACTCCGAAGAAGCTTTGTGGTACTTTTTATAGCTTACGCAATATTCTCTAGCCGGTCGTTTAGTTTAATGGAGTTTTATTGTTAAAAGTGGCCATTTAACTAAGAAAAGCCACATTACATTAATTTAAGCAATTTGATCTGGGCCCTATTTAATAACGTGACAATTTGTCAGTTGTCCTGACAATTTGGTTTACATTGCGGTGTAGTTGAGTAGTTTGTTCTTTTTTCAAATTGGTTGACGCAATGGATATAAAATTATCAAGACAGGTGATAAATTGTCACGTTTATTAAATAGGACCCTTGTATCATTTACTAGTTCAAATATAATAAAGACCATAGCCAAATCATGACCATACTCTTTGCCCCATTGCCATTTCCTTGTGTTTTTGGTCCTAATATTTTTATTTTTTAAATTTGATTTCTTTGTGTATAAGTAGGTTTTTTTCAGTGCAATATTTCTTGTTTCAGGTATGGTATGATAGAGGCGAATCGAAACCATCTCCACAAGGTAAGTACCTAATCTTATTTGACTCCTATTGGAGTAAAAAGAGTCGGTCACATTTATAAATGATTTTGTCTTGAACAGCTACAACACAGTTATTTCTTATTAGCTATGATTATATGAACCCATGAATTTTATCATAGCATATAAATTTTCATCAAAACACCGATCCTAATAGGATCAAACATAAATAACATTGTGATGTCAGCCCGTCTCTTTCAGCGTTGTCTATGCAGTTCAGAATTAACTCACGTCTAGCAACGATTTATATTCGAGCGATCGCGTCTACAAAGCTTTGATCAAAGTACCCTCTAATTAAACAGTCGCACTCGAGCAAAACTCACTCGTACCCGTAATTAATTACTAATGGTAATGAGCCATTATGAAAAGCTAAGCCGCTCGGAAATAACCACTGAACAGTAAACATTACCCGAAATCTCTTTCAAAGAAAATACTCACTCGACTGGCTTGAAAGTCAGATGCAATCATTTAAATGCAGTCCGTATTTTAAATTCTAAAATAAATTGACCGAGAAGCTCATTGAACGATCGTATTAACACTAAAATATCATTTTTTAAATCCAGGCTCATAATCCGCTCGGGGTCTCGGGGACCACCTTGTCAGCTAGCGCGTAAATTAACATGAAAACGTCATACAAAGAGCTAACCCTTCGCCGCCGCATAATAAACAACCGTGGCTCCTCTCCCGCGGCGCGCTTACGGAGCCGCCTATTCAAACGGACGGACATTATCGTAAATATTATGGTATTTATTCAGATTTCGGGCACAAACAATTCAATTCACGCAACGGCTGCTAATTGGGCATAAATTGTGGTAAAAATATTCAATAAGCTTCTCACATCGATTAATATTTAAAACAGTGAATGCCTTCATTTGAATTCAAGTTAACCGGTGCGTAGATAATTTGGTATGTCGATTTGTCGTTGATCGTGTTATTGAGAAGGGCTTTATTCGATGGCGTTTTGTTTAAACGAACTTTCTTTGTTGTGCAAGCAACGAACGCTTTGGTGCGTGATGCGAATAAAGCGTGCCGATTAATTTGTTTTGAACGTCTTAATGACCCACGAATGTCATTAAGTATGAACGGGAATCAATCGTGTGTAACTTTTCTTCTAAATTATATGCAAAACGTGAGCCATTATTCACGTGGATAAATCTAGTTTAATAAGGGGCCGTTAGCACATAACCGTCGGAGGCATTACAGGGAAAAAGTAACTCGCCAGACGGCAACACGAAAAACGACGAGTTGAACACTTCATAATAGAAATAATAACGCAACAGCCGCCATGAATTATTGCCCACATTTCATGTTAAATTGTATGTAAATGCGAGGCCGCAGCGACACGGCTCCCACAATAACATAATAATGGTGGATTTGTGACTCACGTGAGTTGTTAGTGTGTACTTAACCCTTTATCGGGACACGCACGCGGTACGTGAGATCATTAGAGGGGTCGGACGCACGATGAGAATGGACGCTTAGACCCGCTGGCTGGCGGAGGGTTGACATGTATTTTGAATATCGTGATCGGCCACATTATACGTGTGACATGTTTCGTGTTGTGCTTTACATGTTGTAAACTTAGTGCCTTTTTCAATAACCGGCCTAGGACGCTCATTTGGATTTGAATGGGTTTATTTGAATAAGACATTGAGAAATCACTGGAGCATCTAAATTACTGTCAGTATTGTTGAAATAATAATTTATTGAACGACTAATATTAAGATCAAAGGAATTCTGTGGGAAATATTAACAAAAGACTGGATTACAAATAAAGGTACCGTTTAAGTAATACTTTCAGGGGTTTTAAGACAATTTTATAATCTTTACCCGCTTAAATTATGTAAAGAAAAACTTGACTTTTAATAAAAAAAAGTGTTAGTATTTATCCAAAGTAGTTAGGTACTCTCCTCTTAACGACTTTAAATTGTAATTCACGGTCACAAATGTATATTTTTTTAATATAGCAGAATTTTACTTTTCTTCAGTTTATACGCGGAGCTTTTGTATTGAACACACTGACAATAAGAACGAACGAATATTTACAAACTTAACAAATTATGTAACAAACTAATTTCATATAGATGAAAAGAAAAAATAACAACGGTTTTCATTCCAAGAAATAAAATTTTAACGGCTTAATTAGATCGTAAATAATACAAACACAAGCTCTTAAGCGACATTCATGTATTTCCACAGTCACGAAATCTGAATTCTCAAGACGTAAAAATTACATTTCATTGCGGTGTATACTGTTTGCCGTAATAAATTTAATAAATTATGTGTAATTATGGACTGGCCTGTAGTTAGCTCGCTATTGTTTCGACAAATTTAATTGGAGTTTTATGACTTAGCAAATTATTACTTCTTTTGAGGTTATTGCGATGATTAAGTAAATAAAGCTGAAATACTGTTCTTACAGTCGGGTGATTTGATATAAAGATTGCTTACAATCAAACGGTGCTTAGTTCAATTCCCTTAAGGAATAGATGTTTGTATGATTCATGATAGGTACTTAATTTTTGAAACACAAAATCGTGTCGTCGTCATTGAATCATGATTCAATTATTTTTATAACATTTAGAATATTAATTCCATTTTTTTCCTATTATGTTTCTTGATAGCACCTTACTCTATAGTCCCAAAGCTTTCAAAGTAGTTAAAACTATAACCTATGAAAATCTCCTGAACCTTTTTCCAACATTTAGGTCTATTTCACAAGTTTCGGATAGCCCTATCTTCTGGTTTAATGAAAATTATGAATTTGTATCAATTAAGTTGATTTTAACTTAACCCTAAGCTTAAAATATACAAAACGATATCTCTCTTTGACAAAGTACAATTTCTCACATGAGTGCGTAGACGCAACGCCTAGTCATCACACAAATTGTACGTAACCAAATCAGTGGGAGGCTGGGAGGTTTCAAAGCGCCCTCTGGCGGGAAACAATCGCCTCGGGCTCGGAAATTGCTTTCCAAACCAAAATCTAGCTTATAAGCTGCGATACGATTTCACGTCAACTACTTTCAGTAGAATCGTCGATTTAGTTTAGCAATTTTGTCGAATAAAACGGACGCTATAAAGTTTTTAGATAAATATCAAATTGCGAATTGCTATCCAGAAAAATCTCACAAGATTTAGCATTAATGAAAATCAATTATTCCTCTAATATTCTTGTTTATTGCTTAGTTCCTTTTTTATTTCTCATGATTTATCTAAGGAAGCGACATGAAGATTAAAAAAATACAAGTATTACAAAAACAATTTAAAGAACCTCTTGTTTCAAAAACAAAAATAATGAAAAATATTGAATTGATTGAAAATGTAATAATGTGAAGTAAAGGAATAGTACACGGCCCTTGATCGCATTTGGTAACAGCCAATGAAGTATTAATATAAATTTAAATCACAACTAAGCCAAAAATAAACAAGAACCTAGTGATATATGCATAGCTTCCAAATGTGAAACTCAAACGACAGGGTCCCCTGGGATTCAGGGCTGGCACACGATTTTTCAATGACGCCTGGGGCTAACAGCTGATCCAATTTGAAATCTGTTATAGATTGTACAACAGCCGCTCCTACGTGCTGTGATCTTAGAGGGTATATTTGAATTAGTTTTACTTTACTCTCTGGGGTTAGTCCACAGGGATGGTTATAGAAAAGGTGTAAACAGTTTTCTTAAGATCATGCGTATTAATGTCGAAATAGCTAAGTATTCGACCAATGCAAAAAGACTTTTCCTAGCAATCCAAAAATAGACACGAATCTCTTTTATTATATTAAATAGTTCTAAGTATAGAGGAAAAATTAATTAAAAAAACTAAAAAACCCGCCTGCATCAAAAGACAAGTCAACAAAAAATTTAAAAAAACGTTCCTTCTTCAAAAGACAAGTCAAGTAAAAAGATGGAAACAAGATCAAGTATTAAAGGCAACATAATATCATGCAGTCGGAGACATGCATAAAGTGACATGAATGATTTTACTTATCATTAAATTCTACGCCTCCGACTGCATGATATTATTATGTTGCCTTTAATACTTGACCTTGTTTCCATCTTTTCAGTTGACTTGTCTTTTGATGAAGGCAATTTTTTGTGTTTTTAATCTCTTTATAGTTGTCATATTACGGTCATGATATACATTTTTGACATCCTTATGTGAAGCCTTTTAATAATGATACCCATATTGCAGAACTCTAAAAAAAAATTTTTTTACTTTAAATAATAGTACCGCTCAGCTGATAATGTTGGTTTTTTTAATGTCACTTACACAACACACAACACTTGGGCTGGTAAGACAAATCTAACGATATCTTAAGACGCCGGCGAACAGTGAGCTTCCCATACAAACGTAATACCTTTTTTTTATTAGAGTGAGGGCAAATACAATCTTTAGGTATACCAAACGGCATGTCGACCAAAATGATTTGCAATTTGAGCATAATTAATAGCTAATCTTGTAATGTTAAAATTCCAAAATACTAAACCTAACCTAACATCACAAGAAGAGTTAATTATGCTCAAATTGCAAATCATTTTGATATTACGTTTATATGGGAAGTTCACTGTTCACCGGCGTCTTAATTATAGAAATCCGTCCAGCCGTTTCAAACATATGAGGTAATAAAGAATATTTCATTATTTTAGAGCACACACTTTTTAAATAGGGTTTGGATAGGCATACGTGTCTATGTTTCAAAACTTTATAACTAAACCAATGTCTCTTGTTTGTCAAACCTCTCCTAAACATTACCCAGTCGAACGTCCACAAGCACTCTTATTGCTCTCCCCTGGCAGTAATTACTTGCACTCAGGGCTTTTTCCGGCGCGGTCACGAGCCAAGCTCACGTGCCACCTAGATGGGACATTGGGACCCGATAGGGGTAATTAAAAGATATTGCCCGTGCTTACGTGGGTTTTCATTGGAGGTGTATTTTTAAAGAAAACCTTATGTAAAAGGAATCTGAACAAATCTAATCTACAGTGGTATAAGCACTGATAAACGTCCAAAATACGCCATTGATGTTAAGTAACTGTAACTACAAGACGAATTAACCGATTAATCAAGACTAAAAATAAATATTTGTGTGAATCTGATTCGAAATATCATAGATGGTGACCCCTTAAATTCAGGGTTTATGCGACAATCTATGGGAGGTTTGGTTAATAAAATTTAAGCGCTTGTCATTTTTTTCACTTGACGATTTTTCTTGAAAACTCTTACTGTCGTACTCAGCGACGTCGATTAAGTTTAATGCTTCATTAAAATTGGTGCTTTCTCTTTCTTTTCCATAGTGATAGTATAAGATGGCACGATACTTAATGAAGCATTTAACTTAATTGACATCTCAGTTAACTCGAGAACAGTTTTTCTTAGGCACTTCAATTTTTTATGATGACCAAGAAATTATTAAACATAGTAAAACTATTGTTGGAAAATTGTTGTTATATTTTTAAGGAAATTTTCCTTAAATTTTTGATATAGTTTGTGAAGCAATTTTTGAAAAATTTTCAATTATGGAACATTGCATGTAAGTATTTTCTTTTCATCACCAAAACCACGACATTTGATTTCCCTGCACTTAAAAAACCCTGGTTCCAAGAATAGTTCCGCCTCCCCTACTCCGTGCTCCGGCGCCGATCCCCCGGATTACTTTTATCATTACGCCTTCTCACTGAGCAAACAACGCCAATTTATGCCTGTTTTATGGCTTAATGTCTATTTAGGTACATCGGCCGTAACTCATGTCAAGTTTATATCTAGTGTTAAACCCGTGTAGATTTAATTTCAGGTTTGTAAGCGCGAGTTTTGTGATTGTAGGTTTAAAAACCCGGTCAAGAGCGATCGGACTCGCACACCGAAAGTTCCGTACCATCATAATTATAAATACACTGCGGTGTAGAATAATGCAATTTTAGGTCAGCGCCATCTCTTGACCGATAGTGAAACTAATGCCATTTTTGTTGATGAATTCTGAAAAAGTGTGCTATTTAGAGACATCGTTTTATTTCCTGATATTTTTAAATAAACTCCTAACACAGAATATTTTCAGATTTTTCTCTATGCAAACTTCGGAGATAAAGGGGAACGATATTTTTTTTTACATTTTTCATTAACAGTAGAAAATTATGCGCCTAAAAAAAGAAAAAAATGTTTGAAAATGTGCCAACAGCGTTTTTTCATATGACTTCACATCTTCTTTCTCCACATGCCCTTCTTTTTCCACATGCCCTAGTAGCCCCACTTCGAATTTTAACACCTCGTTTCAGTCGCAGTTGGAAAAAAATCTTTCTTATTTGCAAAATAGTTGGACAAACGTCATCTAAAACTGTTCCAATTTCAAGTTGATTAGTCCTTGAGATATCCTGCTGTGACAGACAAACTGAGTCGCACCTTAGGTTCCTTTTTAACATTTTGGTACGTACAACCCTAAGAATCATAGTGTTTGATTGAATCAGGCGTCACTTGGCGGAAGTCCCAAACCATTGTGAAAAAAGAAATATAATATGCTTCCGCAAAAAATATGTGCAAGATGCACCGCCCGCATAAAAATGCACATGCACACCGAAATTCGGTGTTAAACCAACACGCACGATCTCACTGGTGAGAATGCTCTGGGTTGCGTGTAGAGTAGGTAGTCTAATTGGTGAAGGTGCAAGGTGTGTTGCTGTCTTGCTAAATGCAGGTATTTTTGCACTGATATTTTGTGGTGAGCATATGCATTTTTTTGCGGGCGGACGGGCCGTGCATCTTGCATATATTTTTTGCGGAAGTAAGCTACATATTATTATATTTCTTTCACAACCTTAAAATCATGTCTATTTGGTTAATAACAATTACCTCATTTTTATTTTATTAAATAATGATAGAAAACAATCAAAATTTTATGTTTCCCAAAGATAAAATCTTAATTAATATATTAATATTTTAGTTGCGTCATCCTAAATATTATTATATTAGCACCATGTTTTATTTCATATCAAAAGGTTCAAAATAATAAAACCCAAACTCCGTAACACAAAAACAGATTTCATTGTTGTGCTACACGCAACCGAATCAATCACACGCTATTTGAATGTCAAAAAGCGCTTTAAAGCGCTTAATCGGTTTACGCGCACTGAATCTGATGAATCATGCCCATTCTTAGGCAAATTAAGAAATGCATCGGTGATTTTTTGTTTTTTTGGAAAAATGATCTTTATTTGTTAGAGTTAGAGTAGATAATCGTTGTAAATATTAAGGTGTTTATTAAAAAACTGGATCGTTTCGCTGCGACAATTGATGTGTTGAGGGCATCCATCCATCTATGTCTCATGCTGCTTTGAAGGGTACAGTCGTGGGAGAAAGTGTAAGCATTTAGCTTTTATTTAATGTTAGAAAGCTTTTCTCTTTATATTTGTTATACTGGCGTAAAAGAGTTGAAACGACTATTTTGCACTTTTCCACGGTGAAAATAGTGTCACTTCATTTTTTTAATGTTTTTTAATGCCCATTTTGTTGTATTCTTTTATTTTTAAGTAAAGTTTGGAAATTATATTATTTGAATTCTAAAAGTCCCCTGTCGTGCAAAATAATTCGTTGCTTAATTTTTTCAATATTTATTTTCTATAACTGTGAAAAATGCGCACAAGAAACAAAATCCGCATTCCGAACAACAATTCCTATTACATTAAGTATCTTAACTGCACTCGTTTTAAGCTCAACAATAACAAAAGCAACATTTCATGCGTCAACTGTACTTATTACCGTCCCCCACAGAACAAGACATTATATTATTAAAATACACCAAGCCGACCGTAAAATGATATGTTTCATCAAACAAATTACGCGCATTGAACACTCAAGATGGATTGTACTCATTATAATTTCACTGGCTTACTTCGAGGGGTTATTTCATACGTCTACCGAAGGTATTAATTTGCCATATTCTATGCTGTCAAACGTGTTTTAGACGTCTAACGGTCTTCTTTGTTAACTACTGTTGGACGGCAATAGTGTCTTTACGACTATTATTTACTGCGGCTTTTCCGTTGGTTAGTAATATTTGTTATTTTTGCCTTCGTGTTGAAAGTGGTTGTTATCCAATTTTGTTGTTTGTAATTTTAATATTAGGTTTCGGACGTCGCTGTTGTTTGAAAACTTTCGTGTCCAATTGGGACCTGTTATCGATTCTTTCTAAAAGTCTTATGTTGTCAGTAAAATATAAAGTGATAAGTCACTTTGACTTTACCATTCATATTAAAGTTTATTTTTATCGGTTTACATCCATGTCCATATCAAAATTTTATTTTCCAGCTAAAACGATGAATTAACTAAATCTAATTTTGATCATTTTTTGCATCTGGTTCTGTTATAAAAATTATAAAAAGCTATCATCTCGTGAATTTATCTCATATTAGTGACCCGGCCTCGCTTCGCTTCGATATAAACTATAAATGTTTAAAGTATTTTTTTATAAAATCCAGCCCATGTAACTCGCTAATAATGTAGCTTTCTATAGGTGCAAGAATGTTTAAAATCGGATCAGTAGTTTTTGCGTTTATTTATTACAAAGAAACAAATCTTTCCTCTTTATAATATTAGTATAGATTTTTTGTTTCGAGCCAGTGAAATACAAATAACCTTGTAAGCGGTCGTGAGCGAGCGAAGCGAAATATGCTGGTGTTTTCTATTTAATTTTCTCACTCATATCTCGGATGTCGGCGTTCCGTTAATGCGGACATTTGGTCCACTCGTTCACTTTTATCCCCTATTATGTATGGTGTTGGTTACTTGTTGCCATCACAATTGACGTCTCGAAAAAAATATCATTTTTTTTCTATTCTGTCTTTCGAGAATTTACTTAAATCATAAAGGCATGGGGGCATTGTATATGGTATTATTTTAGATAATAATCTCCACGCTTAGCTTACGAGTTATAGATTGCAACGCTGCTGCTCATTTTCTTTTCCACGATGATGTTATGTTACATACTCTATCTCTGAATCATTAGTTGCCATGACGATACCTATGTATGTTGGGGGCGTAGTATTTGTATATGGTCTGTGATGGTTGCCAACCTACTTCACCGGACACCATACGGTAAATACTATAATATCTTATACTACCGCAATCTCCTGCAAGTCCGCAATTTGACGTCAACAAGCATTAATACTTCCTCAGTCCTCAATTTGACGTCGCGCGCCGTTTCATTACGCGCGGTATTAGTAAAAATCAAAATATTTATTATACTATTGGATAGCATTAGTTGTCAACAAGAGCATACTAACATTTCCTCAGTCCGCAATTTGACGTCGCCTCACGCCGTTTCATTACGTGCGGAATTGCTAAAAATAAAAATATATTTGATAGCAATAGTTGTCAACAAGAGCATACGTAATGCTTCCCCAGTCCGCAATTTGACACACGCGCCGTGTGACAGAGCCGCAATGTGACGTCGCGCGCCGTTTCATTACGCGCGGAATTGCTCGTCTAGTGCGGCCGCCGCGGTTGCGCCCGCTCTAATTGCTTATTAGGGAGACGTCTCTGTTTATCTTCTGATATATTCTGATATCTTCTTCTTCCCTGATGTATTAATATATTTGGGTGTGACCTTTTACCAGGGTGAGTTTTCTCACCTCTGAATTACCAACTTAGTTTCTTTCATCAAAAATATTAGTTTCGTTCAGTGTTTATTTTCACAAGCTACAATCCTAACAAGTCACAAAAGCTCCATATTCTAGCTTTGGATCGGTACACATTAGATGTGAGTTCAAAAGAAGCCATGGAGCTAGTCTGGGGCGCGGGCGGCGTTAATTCTTTATGATTGATTATCTTTTCGGCTAATGAGCTTCGAGCCTGTCTCGCCAGTGTGGTCCAAGCCATGGACTATTGAAGAATAGTGCCTTTATCAAGACATAAGCAAGCTCGCTCCATCTTCGGCCTATTCTTAGCCTTAGGGTTTTCGAATGTGGCTAAGAGTAAGCCAATACAATATTTAAAATAATATCTAGATAGTATTGTGTGGATGACAAATCTGGATGACTGACGACACGTCACGTTATCACAGGAAAACAAACAAGTCACTGATATATTTTGTTCATGTTAGTTGGAGGGATGTAGCTTTTTATTTTATTTTTTTATATTATTAGTCAAGAGTTCGTTTCATATCAGCTGTGTTTTTTTCATCATAAAATGCGGCTGCCTGGCTGCTGTCCATTTTCTATCCACGGATGTGTTTTAGTCGCCTTACGACGCCGCCTCTGAGTATGAAACGTTTACGCCATTCCACTCTGAAACCACCCAGTAATCTTATTACTTGCACCACCAGTATTATGAATTATGATCGCTTTTCCTCCACAATAAGTGCATAAATAGGGGCCGGTTGATGGCTCGTATAAATCACCGGAGCCATCCATCATCGGCAGGAAGCCGCGCCAACATAAACACACTAACTGCAATGCTGCCAACTGAATACGACCAACTAATTGGTTTGTGCCTCACCTGATTTACGGGAGTGAAAGGGGATTTAGACTTAACTAAGCCTTTTTAGTCTCTAATTCTCATTTCCTATCAAAGGAGAACAAGCACTCGCCATTTAAAAAATGCTTAACTTGCATACGATTGAAATTGGTCTTAAAATATAGCCAATAATATTTACCACATGGATCAAGCTCGTGACTGTCTTATTTTTAACGCATGTAGAAAAAAAGTAATTATTTAATAATGAATATTATTTGAAATTGAAACACTACGATATGTAACTATCAGCAAGCCATTGAAAAATGTTCCATTATCCACATTTAATTTTCAAGGGCAAAAAAGTAATTATGAAAACGAAATGTCATCTAGATTTCCTACTTGACATTGACCTGTCATTCGGTTGACAGATACCACAGACTAAATAAGTGAAACAGTACAACAGATTATGAATCGCAGATTAAATTGAAAAATTATACAGTTTCTGAATAAAATGATGGGTCTCCTTTTATGTTTATTGAATTAAAACAACCACAGATGATACGACCAACTAATTGATGTGTGCCTCAAGAGAGTTACGGAAGAGAAAGGGGCTAAGCCTTTTAGGGTAAATTAAAAAAATATGTTTCATAAATAAATAAAACATAAACAATGAAGAACGCGCTGGTATCAGTAAAGTAAATTCAGAAGTTGAGAGCTGTTTTTAAGATAATACTTGAGATGCTCTTCATATACGTAGGAACAGCATCTCAGGTATGATCTCAAGATAGCTCTCAACGAATACGGGCCGAAATCTAAGAAATACTATTTTAGTGTTTTCTTGTAATTATTTAATTTCAGTCAAAACAAATTGACTAGGTGATACATAGTTTACTAAATCGCGGTATTGAAATAAGCTGTGGGCAGCTAATGCGGTCGGTAACTAGACAATTTGTCGACTATGTCAGGGCCTAATTGAACTTAATTATTTACCAACTAGGGTATCTAACTATCGTTTTTGTACTATGCATTAAATATTTTGTTTCATGAAAAATTGACTGTACTTATTTAAAAAAATAATCAGTACTAATAGGAAGTAGTATTCCAAATTCAAAATGATAGAACTCAACAGCTAGCATTATTTTTTAATAGCTTTATGGTTGCATGACAGGTCGTTTCACATGGCCACATGAACCAATTTAAAAATTAATTTTTACTAAGAACATTTTATTTCTTCGCATTTCTTGAGAAAAGCACTATACCTACAAGCCTTTACTGGAAGCTATTTACATTGCTTTAAAGCTCTCGCCTACGGTTCGGGCTTCAAACCATCCTCGACAATGTAAATGCTAACTTCCCGTCCTCGGCGACTATAACTTTACAGATTCATTGAAACTGGTTACCTTATATCTTGACAACGGCTCGAGACGATCAGTGTATTCCCAGTCCACTGAGCTAATACATCGCTTAAAGCGCTCTTCAGCCACTTAGCGGTCGGGCCAATGCGCTTGTATTGCGGTTATAGAGCTAAGAAGGGGCTTGTCTGGTTTGGTGAACGTGCTTTGAATGTGTAATTAAATCTCTCTATCCATATATACCATGATAATATCCAAAGAGATTTAATTACATTTTACATACACTGCAATATAGCACTGCACTTTATTAAACATTTTACATACACTGCAATATAGTCAATATGGTATATACATATATGACATGATAATATCCTAAGAGATTTAATTACATTTTACATACACTGCACTGCAATATAGCACTGCACTTTATGTGAATGGTCACATCATTGTAAATTGTAATCACTTATAATTATAACGATCGTCAGTTTTTGACTATATTGCAGTGTATTTAAAATGTATTTCTCTTAGAAATCTTTAAACCCCTTATCACTGTTAATTCCGTGTAGCCACCTTGCGAGGGTACTGGTGATCTGAGATACAGGCTCCGGCTTAGTTTGGGCGCCAGTCTCTCTCAATCTTCATAATATGTTAATAATATTGTTTATTAGTCTTAAGTTGTAAATGTAACATGTAAGATTGTTATGAGAGAGAAATAAACATTTTTATTATTATTATTATTATTATTTGTGTTTCAAGGTATACTGACAATGTGTCTTTAAGATACCTATATAGTTGCCTGACTCAAAACTGAAGTCCAAGATCCACGAAAAATGTTTTTTTTAGTAAATGTAGTATTATGTTTTTTGTACTTTAAATCTTAGCTTAGAACTTTCATCCCCTATTTCGATATTTATTTTCGTAACAAAAAGTAGCGTAGTATGTCCTTCTCTATAATCCCATCCATCTATCTATCGGTACTAAAATTTGTAATGATTTGTAAAATAGTCCAGATGTAAAAATGTAAGAGGTACAATAACAGACAGAAAGAGTAACTCGACACGTGCAAGGAAAAACATCGTAACTCAGTTTTTGGCAATATTGAGTTAAGATGATATTCTTACTCAGCAAAAAAAGCGGATTTTTTTACTCTTATCGTCGTATCTAAATTCGTTATAATTTAAAATATACACAGAATAATAACATCGTAAGTGGAGGTTAACTGCCGTTACTAAAATTGTATATTTAGTTACATGTGTTTTTTTTTTGCTTACTATTATTAGTTTACATTAATAAAATTGTAACACAAGTTACGATCTTGTTCTTAGAAAATTTTGCGCTTTTTCGTGTTTTCGATTCCACCGAGACACACGTAAAAGCACCAGTTATAGAAACAGGAAGTAGATAGACAGCCAGTATTTTTTCATATTATGTAAAGGGAGTGACGGATAAGGCCTCAAATACGCAATTAATTCAAATTTAAAAAGTATTCAATAAAATTATCTTCACTCCTTTGAAAAAGAAAAAAAAGGTATCACAATGTCTACGGTACCCGAAAGGCCGTAGTTTTCCTTTGGGAAACCTGGTGTTTACAAGATCGACTGCACAGCAGTTGTGGTAGTTCATATATCGGCCAAACTAAACGCACAATAGCATGCCGTATAAAGGAACACATAAAAGCGGTCAAAAACAACGATACGCAAAAATCGGCCATCACTGAACATTTAATTAATTCGGATACAAATCACTGGATCAAGTTGCATAACCTTCAGATTATATCAACAGAACGCCACTATATACCAAAAATGGTCAGGGAAGCGATTGAAATTACCAAATACAAAAATTTCAATCGTGAAGATGGGTTTAAATTGTCAAGTATCTGGAATCCAGTAGTCCGGTTGTGTAAAAACAACAAAAATCATAAAAGTGCCGTTTCGCGTACAGATACAGTGAGTGTCGTGTGTCGAAAAAAGGGCCTAGTACGAGTTGGTGTTTTCACTTCTCGCATAGTTAACTATCGGATATATCTACTGCTCATAGTCAATGTGAGTGAGTGAAGGAGAGAAAACGATAGTTAACTAACTACGAAAAGTGAAAACACTAACTCGCTACTAGGCCCACATATTCGAGTGTGAGTTTGCAGACAGTGGTACCGGTATCGCGCGTAATAAAATAAAAGACTTAGACGGAGGGTAGACCGATTCGTCTGCCAATAACATCTACCCGCACGCAACAATCGACAGTTCTTCCGTGACCATGGCGCATGCAACTGCGCCGAAATATCGGAGTCTCAAAAATAAACAGGTGCATGGTGTAAATTCCGACATAGTTTATTCTAATAACGTCGATAACCATGGAAAACAATATAAAAAAACTACATTTTTATTTCTAATTGTAACCCTAAAACACATAACTTAAACTATTTAAAAATTGTATCTCAGACATACAGTTATTTTATTCAATGAATATAACAATTTCATACAATTTATGATTGTATGTCTGAGTTACAATGTCATTTATAAAGTGTATGTGGACGAATTTGATTGTAACTCTCAAAAACTAACAATAAATCATTCAATATATACATTTATGGCAACATAATAATACAATTGGGTAGGGTTTACCACGTGTACTTAAATGTTCAAGATCGATTGGCATTACGACTTAACCGAAATTGGTAAGATTTTTTTGAATCTTTGTTGCGCTCTCCTGAGAAATGCCTTAAACTGAATTACGATGTTTTTCCTTGCACGTGTCGAACTTTTCACTTTTTGTGTAAGTATGGGAGATTCAAATTATTCTGTTATTTTCGAACCCATATAAGTGGAAAATCTTCGGTTCGATCAGTAGAGAACTCTCTTAAAATCGTGGCCATTTATGTGATTTCAATTTATGTTTGTACTACCATGTCTATTATATTATCAACTCTACGTAGCATGGAGCGAATCGCGCGATTTCCGCAGCGCGTCGCGACGACGCATCCCAGCCTGCTGGTGATGGCTGCTTTCACGACTGTTTGCCGTAGCGATGCCGCCGCATTGTTTGGCATTGCACCTAGGTATACCTACATGTACGTACATATATTCACCTCTTCCTAAATTCTATTACTGAATCTAAGAATGACAAAAAACTTTTTGATTTATTTTAGCATTTCCCGATTTTCATCGTCATTTAATGGCGTGCGAATAAAAGTTTAAAAGTTTAAAAACTTCCATTAGTTTTGCGAAAAAAAATTACGAGATAAAGATGAAATTGTATTTAGTTACTGTACTGTACTCATAGCAACTTTATTTGTTTGCCTTTCAGGAGAATTCAAAAATATAAAATCTATTGAGCTTATAACTAGTGGCTCTGTGATATTTTAGTTAGAACATTTTTTTTGAAATATCTGAAATGTTTCTTTATATTTTGAAAAATTTCGAAAAACTGAATTTTTTGTACCTGTTCACAAAAAGTTTATCGGTTGAGAAATGCGACATGTAGAGGAGAACAGCCGACCATCTGGACATACGAAAGTATTTTTGCCCAAGCTTAAACGGAGAAGCTTCGCTTGCGCTTTGCGCTCACTCAGTCAATTAAACCTAATCGCCATACATACAAAATGTTATTTTTGCCAAAATGTGACGCGTCACAGTGACACATTGTTCTGATCTGTCAAAGCCGCCGCCGTCTACATAAATCAGCGGCCCGACGTCACTAATTAACACTGGTTTAAATCTGCCCTGTTTTAGGGCGGGCGGGATTTATTAATCGTACTTAGGGCTGTCGATCGAGACATTAAACTGTTATTAACTATACGAATGTTTCGGTCATATAATTAGATTTAAATCGAACTAAATCTTTCAAAAATAGAATAGACAGCAGGAAAGAAGAAAATCATCATCGGGCAGAAATGGTTTTTGTTTATGTGTAATTAATGCATGTTCCTTTAATGCATAACAAAGACTTAGACATATTATTTATTTACTGAATTTAAGCGTGGCTTATGTACTTGGCGCTAGCTTATTAAATTAAACTTTTCTACAGTTAAAAATATGTTATATTTCCTGATAATTCCTTACGTGATCTATTACTCCGAGATAATGCTGTATAATATAAGATTTCTATCATATTGATTCAAATTAGAATATCCTATAATTTTCATCGTCAGTGACTATTATGAACGTGAATGAAAGTTTAACAGCATTCAAAATCTTTTCGGGATACTTGACACTTTTATTAGAAAGTGTTATATGTGACACTATAAATAAGGATTGCGTTGTGACTAATTAACATTAGTTTAAAAGAGCGTTGTTTTAGTGGGGCGGACGGAGATTATTAATAGACGTTAGGGTTGGCACCTGTAAACAAAATAAAAAAGTAAAGCAATATACAGAAATAAGTATGTTCACATCAGCTTTCCGAAAGGTTGCTTTGCTTATCACTTAACAGGATAAAAACGATGTATGAAACTGAACCATTTTTATGTAACTATTAGATGAACGCCAAGGCCTTATTAAAACGTGAAAATATTGTCAAACCATGACAGTTTTGTATCAGCCAATTTAAAAATAAAAAATGACTACTCATAGAAACCGCAACGTAAACCAAATTGTCACTGTAGTTAACAATTGTCACGTTTACTAAATAGGGCCCAGCTATCCATTAGTATTTTATATTTACTTTTGAGATTTCTGGATAGATAATTCCACGTTAGATAAAGTCGAAAATTAATATTGCAATGTTATAGAAAACAATGTTGTAATTAATAGGCGTGAAATATTGCTAAAAAAGTGTGCTAGAGCTGCTGAATATTTTATAAGTACCTGATAATTATTATCAGGTAATTATGATAATTATTATCAGGTACTTATAAAATATTCAGCAGCTCTAGCACACTTTTTTAGCAATATTTCACGCCTATTAATTACAACATTGTTTTCTATAACCCTCATAATGATTATTACATCGTATAAGTTACTTTTGATTCACCTCCATTACCTAAATAAACATGAAATAAAACGATCCATATTGGCGCAGCCCTACACTCTGGCGTGACACTTTGAAAGCTCGCTGAAAACAGAATGGTCCTACCAATTTATAGTGTCCTGTTAACAAATTTATTGGCATGTTCGCCTTTCTATTTTGATCGACTATTTCAGTATCGACTAAACATTTGTAGCCGTAATTTTATGTTACTTAGTTCAGGCCCTATAGCCAATTGGCTTTCTACAATTTGAATAGAATATAAATTTGGATGTAATTGACGTAAGACGTCGCTAATCATAGACAATCACGACGTTTTGAAATATCAGTTTCATACACATAATGTCACTTCTATTCTATTCGAATAATCGATAAACCTGTATCTGGCATACGAAAGCATTTTTGCCCAAGCTGAAACGGAGTCGCTTCGCTCGGTCAATAAAAATGATGAAGTAAATATACGATAAATGTGTTAATATTGCTTGAAAAAGAAAGTAAATTAATATTTTTAGTATAACGCGTGACATTGGTTAGCGTGCGTATAAACGTAATAGATTTTTTCTCATTCTCCTAGTTCACATTTTCCTATTAAAACTGTGATTGTAGTTTAACACTTAAAACTAAACACTCGCATTACTCGAGCTTTTGCAAAGCTCTCGCATTTCCAACAAAGAACTGCATTGTTTACATTTTTAAAACCGTTTCTAATCTGTGTTCTGTGCACAACTTAGCAAGCTCGACAGCTCATTAGCCGACTCGGAAAAGGGCTTACCATATCGCCATTGAAAATTCCGGACAATAGGAATGACTCTAAAAGTATGCTGACACTAGAGCGCAATAAAGTTATATTTTCAATTTCTTCTATCTAAATGAGTATTCCAATTTTTATTGTTTATTATTTTCATAATAATATAAATAAATAAATATATTTTGCCTCAAATTTACTATAAAGCCTGGAACAGACATACAAGATAGTACATAAAGGTGGCCGCACCTTTAGTAGACTTCCTCGAATGTTTTCTAAGTTATGCCTCTTCGTTTAGGAATATTATTATTATAATAAAAAATGAAACAAATTCTGGATACACGCCTAATAAAGGCCCAGACTTTTCGTTTCATTTGTCTCTACGAGCGCAATGTACGGACATAATATTAAGAATATGCGAATATGTCCACACAAATCCGTACGTATGGTAATCCTACTAGGAATGCTAATCACAACGCGAGCTATCTCGTGTAGGGATTACGCCAGTGGAAGCTGGTTGTTGCTAAGCTGTCGTTGCCAAAAGCAAATCTCAGATTCTCGTGACACAAAGATGCTGAGAAAAGTTGCCAGGATTAGGAAGCCACAGTCAGATTACGTTAAAAGTGGTGTCTTACCTTTTTGAATAAAAACTCGCCAAGATAATTTTTTTCCGTTAATAGTTTTTAACCCGATTAACCCTACCCAGGGTGGTCGTTGTTTTTGTTATTATTCATCTAAAGGATTTAGCTGTTTTTAATTTACAATGATGAAAATTGATGCCGTTACGATAATATTATAAGACACTGATATAAGTATTTGATATTACATAAAAATGTTTATTTTTCTTGATCAAAAATTCTTCTTTACAGATTTGAAGTAAAAAATAATCTTTTTAAGCCTTCTCTCATGAAACTATGCAGTTCTTTCATTACTTTGACGAGCCGGTTGCGTCTACCCTTCCTCTTCAAAAGGCCGAAGAATTTGTCCGTTAAAAAGAACAAAAGGCGAACGCGATAATCTTGATTCGTCATTCCTACATCACTTGGAAAGTCATCAAACTATCAAATTGGTATCACGGCGAGCGCCCCTCGCGGTAGCCGGCGGCGGCGTGACAAAGGGCGGCGTGCCTTTGATCCTGTTAGGGTTGTCGAAAACAAAGTACGATACAATTTTACGACTGAAGCTTTACGTTTTGTTTGTTTATGTTTGCAAATTGCAGTTTGTGTTGTGTATGCCGTTTGATTTACATTGACATATTTTGAAGACTGTATGTGTTATCTTTCTATTTCTTTGGTTACTGAAGATGAAGAACCTAATGTTTTATTCTGTGTACTGGTTGTTAATTTAATTAATTACGATTAGTTACCACTACTTTGAGTTTATATATTTTCTGTCTGTCTTAAGTCTGAATTGCACGAATATCTAGAAATGAACTCTGTCAAGGAAGAACTTGTCCTCAAAACGATACAAGAAACGACTTTTGATCCACAATTAACACACTGGCACTCGCACTCACCGACACAACACTGAAGCATTATGCTATTGATGAAAGGAACAGAGGGATTAAAACCTAGTAACTTAAATATAGGAAGACTATTCCAACGGAGTACCGCCTTACAAAACATGTCTGTCCACCTTGTTTTGGCCTATACGTTGTCGACAGCCCTGCGGGGCGTCACACCCGCCCGCGGCGCGGCGCGGCCGCAATTGACACACATTGTCCACACGATAATTTGTCAAGTCATTGTTTGGCTGTTTTCGTGGTGTTTATCACAACGACCATGCTTCTGACGTGCCAACGGAAAAGGTTTTGTTCATACATCAGGGGCTCAATCGCGAAAATTTTCAACGATAGAACCAAAACTCAATCGTTACCGTTTCAGTTTCGTTAGAAGCAAAATAGTCGCTTTAGTTTTGTAAAATTGTTAAAAGCTAAGCCTAGCATTCCACTAGGACAATGTGAGTGAGAACTCAAAAGCTAAACCAAATATTTGTAAAACGCGATCAGATAGAACTTATGTTAACATTTTATTTATTAAAAATGTTACTTATGTAACATGTTAACTTATGTAACATGTTACTTATGTAACATTTTAAGAATTATTTAAAATTATTTTCTATAAAAATTTTAAGTTATTTTGTTAGAGCTTATCCGGCAACCTGTGAAATTAGAAATTGACGATTTCACCTATTTAGAATTTCAAATAAGTATTTTATCAGTGATAGTTAACCTCTCCTTTTTGTTAATTTCTTACAAATTACTATTATTAATAAAAACACTTACTTACTTATTAATTCTAATGCCTATAGCCGAGGTTGATACCAAAATAACTAATGTATGTATGAACATTCTGAAAATCAAGTTAAAGCAACAAAAGGCTTATCTTATTTTTTTTATATTTATTACACTGCCGCACCTCCTCTTGCAATTCTAATATCTGGTAGCTATTAAAAAATTACAAAAAAAATGTGCAGTCAATTTCTTTTCACTCGACATGAAATAAATATTATGGTTTCCGACCAAATAAACCCATGTCTTACCACTTATATCGTCGCTTATAACCGGAGTTACGCAGTTGTTGGCTGTTCTTCAAAATGCAATGTCACTCTCCATTAGACCTGACCACCCTATAAGTAACCTTGCTAAGGAGATTTAAACCTTAACTTGAAGGTATAAAGACCATAATCATTTTACCCCCGTATTAGCTCTGCCCTCAAGGGTTATAGGAATTGCATAGTCATTACTGGAGTGGTTATCAATCTTTTAGTAGTTAATTTTCAAGAAAACTTAAAGCTTTCTAAATCTCTACGACGTTAAGTGTATTGAGAGAAAATCTGAGTCATAAACTAAATTGTTTGTGATGTTTTTGATTGAAGTAAGTTTCCTAATATTTAATAAAGCGATGGAAAAGACAGTAAGACTCATAAAAAGCTTTAAGCGGGAGTAATTTAAATATTTTTCCTGAGAAAAACGAAGTATTCCATTTAGAGCCACATTCAATATATTTTTTCAATTGGTAAATAAAAAACAAAATGTGGCAGTTTATTTGTAACCTACTTAAAATACAAAAATATTTATTTTCAAAAATTACAAGGTTGGTTATTTTACACCTCTGCCAGAACATCTACACCTGCGTAGTATATGAATATGATACAAATTACATGCAAAAGTTACATAAAAAAATATATAAAATAAAAATAAATATACCTGTAATTTTCACTGTAATTATGTCAATGTAAATTTTACTAATAATTGATTACCCATCGTTACAATGTTAAATACAAATCTTACTAATACTACTAACTTATGTTTTTCAAATCACATGCAAATAACTTCAAAGGTTTCAGTGGTACCTATCGAGATTTTTTTTAAATTCAGGCAAAGTTTAGGTGACTGGGTTAAGTTAGGAAACACGATCGTCTTGATGGTACTTAGAGAGCAAAAAGCGGCTCTAAGTGTAATACTTTAGAAAAACGACAAAATTAATAAATG
This sequence comes from Catoptria pinella, assembly GCA_963556745.1. Taxonomy (NCBI): domain Eukaryota; kingdom Metazoa; phylum Arthropoda; class Insecta; order Lepidoptera; family Crambidae; genus Catoptria; species Catoptria pinella. The sequence continues at coordinate 13,034,886 of OY750768.1, read as the reverse complement.
TTTGTTCAGTAACATCCCTAGTTATATCCGGTTGAGCGATAAGAATATTGAAAAAAAATACGATTTGAAAAGTTAAAGAATCAAAATGTGCAAATATCCACAGTTGATTGTTAAAATTGTTTTATTTACTTACAAAAAATGTTACCGTGATAACTCAGACATTGTTAAAACTAGATAAAAAGAACGAAACTTATACTTTTCAATCTTCCTGTTATTTAAACCAACAAAAAAGTCATTAGGTTTAGTTCATAAAAGATGAATAATCATTTTGTAATTACTTAACAATACAGATTCTAAAGCTCAAAAATAACAAAAAGGATTCATGGTTCATAAACAAAGGGATTTCAACAGATTATGGAAATTGCGATGACTCTCCTTTTAGTTGGTAAATAATGAAAGTGCTTTCGGGGTACTCTAGTCGTAAACTCGCCCGGTGGTCTTCGAAAGTGATAAAAAGAACCCCCCTAACTTTAACAAGTAAATAAAAATGTCTACCTGGGAATATTACGCAAGGTAAATAAGATTAGAACGTATTGTTAAAACATTTTAAGATTACGACACAAAAATTAACATATTATGACATGTCTGTGACTGCACTGTAACTCTACAAAAATGATATGCTTCAAACTCTTTAGACATCGTATAATCCAAACATCTATGATATAAACCCAGTAAAGATAGTAAAAAACGACACCTGAACATCAATAAATAAAACCCTACAAGAACTGATTGTACACAAAATGAGACATAAAACTCGTAAGACGGAAATCTAAACAAGACTTACACAATGACGTGCACATAAAAAGTCACAACGCCCACGATGGTGGTGACGTTAAAACTAAATTATTACTTGCTCCTTCACTCCGCTATTCAATTTCCAGGCCTATGCATCTCTGTCGCATCGGCTCTTGGCTGCATTTTATATAAACCTTTCATCAGAGCGCGGTAAGCGGAGCGGTAATTTTTCGCGCGAGCGAGACGGAAGCGACAGGGTGTCAAGCGGTGGGGATAAGACGGCAAAGCTCCCGCAAAGTACACAGAATGCAAAAATGGCGTGGCGACGAGTGACAAGGTGCCGCCGGGGTGGGGGACGCGACAGGCTCAGTCCAACGCCATCCGCTGTCGGTCACGCACGTGCGCAGCGCCCGCGAGTGTTGTGTATGGAATGCTCGATTATTGTGAAGTGTTTACACTGAGTGCGTGCTGAATTGTTTAAGCTGGAAAAGGATCACGGATTGTGGAGCAACATGCTCACTTCAAGCAACCAGTATTTGCGCCCGGATTACCTGTCGCCGCTGCCGACCACGGTAATTGATAACAAATTGACACAATCAATTGACGTCTGTTTACCACCTTTCTCCTGTTCGGCTGAATCGATTAGTCTACTGAAAGCGCTCACAAGTTTTTGTTAGATAAAAGATAGTTGATACAGGTGTGTGGAAAATTATTACAATAAAAACTAAACTCGGCACTTATAATAAATATGGCATTTCCATATAAAATATAAATTAAAACCACAAACGGATTTCTTATTTTGTAGATATTGTAAAAAAATGCTTATTCTCCATTACATGTACTTCAATGTTATTCTCTGAGTTTATAGGCCTAATATTGTATTATGACTTTTCTTTGAAAAATCTATCTAAGGAGTCTGAAGTTTGAAGTACAAAAACAGTTGAAAAGTATTATAACTTATAATATGCATTGTTTTAAGCACATAACAAAGAAAAAATCTGTTTCTTTGTTGTGTGGTTTCAAGTAAAGGTAAAATATATAAACATTGTTGTGATGTAAACTTTCGTTGACAGTTTTACCAAAACGTGACTATTAAAATATTTGAGTTCTAATAATACCCAGAAAGAACTCCATGACTCTAACTAAGCGAAAGTGAACTTACTGAACCCAAAATCTACGAAAAAATAATGAATTTACAGTGATGGCATAAAGCTAACAACCATAAATATTTCTACTTATCGATTTATTTTTTCAGTCATATTATTATCAACCTATTTTTACTCTGACCATAGAAATTTAATATGATTTGAAAAGATGTTAATTCTCTAAAGCATTATAAATCAAACACGATAAAAACCAAACCATTAAAATGAGGCTCATTTTTCATTTCATTCTTAGTGTATACATAAAAATGATAATAAATTCAAGATTGACAGTAGTTCTTGAAACTTCGTCAATATTTAATGTTAATAACTATGAAAATGTATTCTTTGAAAAATGAATATTAAAGAAAAAGTAAAAACACTCACGAGTTCACAACTCAGGATAATTAATTATCTTTTAACAACCATATATATTTTACTAAATAATGAGTAGGATTCACAAAAAAAACAGTTGATAATAACTTGTCGCTTTTCTTTTTTCCTTTAAATGTATCCAAATTTAATAAAAAAATATAATTTATTTATCATTTACCTGTTAAAGCTAAGAAATTATTTTTCAGTGTAAAGCTTCTCTTGTCACAAAGTTATTAATAATAGAGAATAATTGAAAATAGCCAAACAAGACACTCAGCGTAAATTTTAGTTTAGTTTGAACCGATACCTAGATAGTCAACTACAACTAAATAAAACCTAACCAAGAAAACACCGTATTCATTTCCAAGTGCCGATCGATTATTACAAAAAATACGAGTCTAAATTAACGGTTCATCATTAAACAACACGACTCCTACTTAGCAATAATGTTTCAACAACATAGCAATTATAAATGCTGAGTTATTGATTGTTAAATGAATAATAGTTTAACCGCCACCTGTAATCAACATGAACATACATAATTAACGTTTGCAAATTACAAAAAGGTTAGATCTAATTAACATATTTTTTCTTGGAAAACTAATAATAAGCTTAAAGAATATACGCAGACATTCTAATTTGAATTCCAATTGGATTCCATGCAATACGACAAATAGATTGCTCGCAAAATGGCAACTGCGGTGCTGTGAATATCCCCCATTACTCGTCCGGATAGTGAGCTAGCTCCGCCATAATAGACGTAACGTGACAACGCGCCGCAAGTTCAGGCATGCCGCAAATTCAGCGGCACAAATTGCCCTTTTCACTGCGAGATTACATCATGCGGGAGCCGAGTGAAATGTCAAGCGGAGCCGACGGGTGCCAGACGCGCGGATAATGGCGCGTCGGCCGCGTGATTGGACTCCCCGCTCCCGCAACCCCGCGGTCCCTTTGTACGCCCGTCACTCGCAACCCCGGCTCGACGTTTCATTTCATAGACCGCTTCTCTTTGTTGCAGCTCGACGCGAAAAAGAGCCCACTTGCGCTACTGGCGCAGACCTGCAGTGCCATCGGCGCCGACTCGCCGAACCCTAAACTTATCTCCGCTGCTGAAAAAGCAAGCAAGAAATATGAAGACAAATCTCCGGTGATTCACGTGCCGGATAACAAACCCAGCTTCAAGCCTTACGAATCGTGCCTAACTGCGAGAGAAAAGACTAGGACGCCCGAGGACAGAGCCTCGGTCAACGCCCACTCGAAGACTCCTCTGTCTTCGAAAGGAAGTGCCTCAACGACGCCGGTGCAAGCGCGCTGTGGGAGCAACCAGAGTTCTTCGTCTCAAAGAACTCCGCCTCCAGCTCATCGCAAAACACCATCAGAGAAATCAGACGAGAGATCTAGCCCCCTCCACGGCTCCCCAATACCGGCTAAATCAAATTCGGATTCTACTAGCAACTCGTCCTCATCAAAGTTACCGTATACACCAACCTCCTTGTCATCCAGTACAGACTCCAAAGAGTCGAGCTTCAAACCCAGTGTACCTGTCACGTCATCCGCCTTCTTAGGTGGCTTACCACCATCTGGATTTCCACTATCAATGGATCTGATGACTAGTAGTCTAATGGCGGCACAGCACCATGCTTTGAAAAATGGACTAAACCCATATCTAGCGTACGCAAGAATGAAAGCACCCAGTGACCTGGGAATATGCAGAGACCCGTATTGTACTGGATGCTCTCTGAGCTCTCATCTGCTCAAATCAGCCGTCTGCCCTGCAGGGTGTGCGCAGTGTGACCATGCCAAGTCACCTTTCCCGCTGCCAACGAACCATCCAGCTGCAGCTGCGTACGCTCACGCTCAACTGGCAGCTTTAGCAGCCGCATCCCAGCTGCCATTTGTCTGCAGTTGGATGGCTGGTGATTCTGCGTATTGCGGAAAGCGATTTGGCTCATCAGAAGAATTGCTCCAACATTTGCGATCACACACTGCTAGCGGTGATTCGAGCCCGAGTCTCTCAATGTTGAGTGCGACGCATCCTCTGCTTCAGAGAACATATCCGACGCCTCCTCTGTCTCCTCTGACGCCAAGGTTCCATCCCTACAGCAAGCCGTCGCACCTGATGTCCTCCCCACCGCTACCATTCCCACTTCCGCCACACCCTTCGCTGGCAGCGTATTTTCCGTCATATCCTCTATTTGGACCTCGGCCCCTCCACCCTTGAGGACCGTCGGCGCTCCACGCACAAAAGAAGGGGGGCGCCGACCGCTAACGCCCATGCCAAAAGGACTATCGGAACCGGAGAAAGTGTAAATATTATTATTAGTGGTCTTCGGGTCTAGTCGGATCATATCAACGACGTAAGAATGAATGAACCCGTCGGGGTGACGACAGCTGTGATCTCTAACTCAATATAATGTTAAACGCACTGATACTGTGAGAGTTCTCTCTAAGCTTGGTCGGTCCGCAAGAGCGGATTTTTACTTTCTAGTTAGACTACCGAAATTTTTATGTACCAAATCTATAGATTGTAATTTAAATAATTTCTAATTTAAGTTGTTGCAAATAATTAGTGAGGATTGTTAAATTGTGTTTGTATTTTTTAATACGCGAGATATTTTGGAATATTGAGATGATGGCCGATCGCATATCTATAAAGTAGTGTTACTATGTCTAAGTATCTTCGAGCAATGTTTCGATACTTGAATGTTACCGCATCATAGGAAATTATCGTTCTTATTTAGACATTGCATCTTTTCATTGATCTTAGATGAGTCTCAAGCACAATCAAAGTTTATATTAATAAAAAGCTCACATACACCTTGTTTTATGTGGAAAATTTAAATAATAAATGTACACATTTTAAGCATAATAATGTTAATTTAAAGACGAAAGATACAAGTGGAAAACATATTGATGAACATGAATATAAAGCTACTGTATTAAATCGATGTCTGTTGATTCAAATATTTGTTGTTATAAAGAGCATAAAAGGAAGAAAATATACGTAAATATTTAATTTCAGTCTTGCCTTTGATTTATGACCTTTTACTGAAGTTTGATAGGAGTGATGGAAGTAGAATAAAGTTTATTTATCTTAAAACTATAAAACATGAACTTAATAATGATTATCAACTTTACGGATATTAAATCTTATGATGATGATCTTACTAATGTTAGAGGTTTTCTTGATGTTTCGAGGTACGGGGTACCTACTATAACCGGTGTCCACGAACTACAAAGGTGTCAAAGCGTCAGCAAATGCAAAAATGTAATAAAAAATCAAAGGACATATTAAAAAACTTTTAGTATGATCGCCTTAGTATGCGGAAGTGTTTTATTTCAGTGTCATGAACTAGAATTCATGAATTACATTACCATTATCCTCACCAATTTCGAGTAAAATGTGCTTTAGTCTCAAGGCATAGCTATGGTCTTGAGTTTTACGCCAGAATCCACGCATGAGTCACAGTTTAATTAGGAGCATTGTTGGTTCACAATAAATTATGAGCAATTTATCTGTCCGTCTGTCACCATCCATCACGTGCTGCGATTACTGTTGAAATATTATGATCAACGAGAGCTTCTAATGCCAACAGTTTTGACTTAATTTATTTGACAATCTTATTTTCTCAGTGTTTTCTTTAGCTAACTGCGTTCAGACACAAATTATTAGTTAGTAGAAAATTTAAACTTTTAATCTCAATAATGCGTTAAGTATTTTAAAAAAAATTGGATCTTATTTTTCCTTTAAATATTTTTCTATCAATAAAAAAGTAATTAAATATCATTTTATAACCGTAACTAATGGATTTGCATATCCGATTAAGTATAATAATATCCATTACATTAATCCATTAATAAAGCCGATTATCGGTAATTAATAAAAAGCGATTAAGTGAAACAACTTCTTGACTCCTTAATTTACATAAATATTTATGTATTACGACTAAAGCTACCAAAATGTAATAGCTTTGTAATAAAACCGGTCAAAAACGAGTCGGACTCGCGCACCGAGGGTTCCGTACCATCATAATATAAATGCACTGGTAGAATAATTGCAGATTTAGGTCAGCGCCGTCTCTTGACCAATAGTGGAACTAACATAATTTTTCTGCGATGTTGAATATTGCAGTTCAACGGCAGCGCCATCTCTTGACTGAGAGTGGAACTAATGTAATTTTTGGTGATGATTTCGGAAAAAGTGTGCTATGTTTTTTTGTTCCTGTAATCTTTACAAATTATACTTCTATCACATATAATAATTTCAGATTGTTTTCTCTAGGCCAACAGCGCTCTCTCTAATGATACCCCACACGTCTAATAGCCCCACTTAGAATTTTTAAGACCCCCTTTCAGTCCCTGTTGCAAAATATATAAATATATTTTTATTTCTTTCTTATTTTCATAATAGTCGGTCAAACGTCATCTAAAACTATTCCAAATTTCAAGTTGATTTGAGTAGTACCTACTTGAGATATCGAGCTGTGACGGACAGATAGACAGACTGAGTCACACCATAAAGGGTTCCTTTTTACCACTTTGGTACGGAGCTCTAAAAATACATTGAGGAGAGGCATTCAAGCTAATTATTAAGTAGACGCAATTATAATTTTTACGTCTTTTTAATATTTATTAAGAAAACAATACCCAGTACTCTCATTTAAACTATCTGTTTTTCATAACTGTGATAAAAATAATTCGCTAAGAAAGTGAAAAATTCAAATTTCATTGTAATTATTGCAATAATTTTATTGTAAGTTTTCGTAGTTCAAAATTAAGCTTAATTTACTCAAACACTTTGATACTGAGTAACCGGTTGAAAACTTGAGAAGTGCTAGTCACAGTCATTCACTACGCATCGTTTGCGCCAGTTGTGGTGGAAACACGACACTTCAAAGACGCCGCTCGCTTTGATCTCGCCGCGCACCGCCATGACACTACGGACAGATGAGAAGAAAAATGCCACCAGTAAAGTACGGACTAATTTTATGACGGCTTTAGTAAGTATTTTGAAATGAATTGCATAGTTATAGAAAATTAAACGTTATTATGTTAAAAAAAAGCAGTAACTTGAATGCACATTTGACTAAATATTTGCTGCTATCATTGAAGTATGAATTGCAATTTCTTTTTTTTATACATAAAAACATTGTCTTTTTTCTTTTTCATATACATTTTTTGAATCCATTGTAATTAGCACCCAACAATCATTGTAAATTATAAGTCGTCTCTGAATTTTAATAAACGTGCTTAATCTTATCACCATAATACTTAAAAATTAATCGTATATATCTATAGTTAATGCATTGTTCAAAATTATGCTGAATTGCCGTAAAAAAAGCTCCTAAAATTTTACAACTTCCCGATTTTAACAGAATGAAATCAAGGAAATCCGTGCTAGTACTGACTTTTAACTTTGTCCATTTACAGTGTGATAGTTAGCACTCATTTAGCTTTTTTTGTTAATTTTTCGAACTCGTTTAAAATATTTTGAACGTAGCAAAACTATAGCTTTGTATTAAATTACGCCACCTGCACCATTAGTTTTAATTCAGCTGCCATCCTGGCCCCCTGTCAACTCACGCGCATCCCGGGGCGCGGGCGCAGGCGCCCCGATTGATCTGACCTCAGCGACGTTATTATTGACCAACTGGACGCAATCACAATTATTGACGTACGCATCAATTCAATCTGAAAGATCATGGCAGATCAAAAGGATTGAGAGCTTTGGTAGGACTTGTAACAATTATTGAGTTTTTTCACTACCATAATTATATTGTTTTGGAATCAGTTAATTATCAAACTTATTTTTTTTGTATTTGACCTAACTTGAGTAAGAATGGCACTTTTGTTCTCAATGAAAAAGGTTTACAATATCTTGTCATCTTGACGGACGTGCATTCCATATGAAACTATACATTATTTATCTTTAAAGTCATATAAACATGATGCACAGTTTTCTCCTTGATATGAGAGTAGCAATAAGCAGACAGTCCACCATTTTATAAGTGATACTACTCCCGAAATGCTTGCAGCATTTGCAGAGATACTGTCAAACGTCATTTTAACATTACGCAAAATTGATTACACTGGTGGCCAGATAATTAAGAACACCAGTCAATTTTCATATAAACTAAGTAACTTTGAATCCTTGTTTTGTCGCTAAGGATTGACCTAGCTGTGATCTGATGATGGCCATCCAGGGAGTGAATGGAGGAAATTCAGATCGCTACACACCTAACTGATCTGATCAGAATTCCAAGAGATATAAGGATCAGAGTTTTCCGTTTCAGGATTTCCATAATTTTTTATGCTAATTTCGCAATTTTTTTAAACATATCCTGATATCTCTTAGAATAACGATTAGATTTGTTGGGTGTGTATAGCGATTTGAATCTTCTCCATTCACTCTCTGGATGGCCATCATCAGATCATAGGTAGATTAATCCTTAGCAGCGAAACAAGGCTTCAAAGTTACCTCGTTTGTATGAAAATCGACTGGTGTCCTTAATTATCTGGCCACCACTATATATTCTTTTAAATAAAAAACGCAGTAGCATTCATTTACAAAAGTGTTAATTCACCCGTCAAATCTTCAACCAAATCTGACAGCAGTGATGGAGGTAGGTACTACATCGGACACGAAACTTCAATTTATTTAAATAAGACGAACGGCATCAAGCACCCGAGCACGAAATCCGCGAGTGAGGCTGATCTCATTTGTCAGGCGAACGGTCATCAGGCTGCCAAGCAGGCAGCGGCGGCGGTCAGCCGCTGTCAATGCGGTTTCATGTGACTCGGTTAGACAGAGCTTAAGCGGAACTGTAAGCTCACTTGAAGACACAGACACGGTAAAGATATCTTTACCGTGACAAAGACTAATTTCGTTATCTCAAGCACGTTATAACGCTTTTTGGCCAGTCTGCTCATAATCTATAACTATAATAACAATGAAATGCTATACGTTGTTAATGGTTTGCTTTATCCATGATTGATGAAAGCTTAACAAAAATACGGATGAATTGAAAATGTCAATAAAAATATTTTCACAAATTGATAACAAGCAATTTACAGGACATCTGTCGGGTTAGCTATGTCGTTCAAAATACTTATCCAAGTTTAAGGGCTTATTATAAGTGTAGCAGGTAAGGCGAACTAAATGGCGCTTCTTTTATTTGTTAAAAAAACTAGGCACTACAAAATTCAATATCGTATTCCCACCTCCAGGCAACCCCGCCAAGTTATGTTTGTCAGTCTGTCTGTCCGTATCAAAGCGCACGTCTTCATCTAATGGATTTTAACTCTCGAAATGTTTACACAATATCGCTCTCACATTTTTCCAGTGATAAATTAAAACTGTTTTTCGGTTTGTTTGTACGTTAATAAGCTAACATGTTTGTTTTGGAGAGGAATCAAAGTGGTCTGTGAAGGGTTACAGATTTTTATATCTGACTATAATTAAAAGTCCGTACTAATTGATGATAGCGTATCTTATAGCATACATATTCAATTATGATTGGATTTTGTCGTGTTACCCTTACTACATATTTTGTTTTATTTTTCTAGACGTAAATGAGAACAATGAACTTGATATTGTGTTTATACTGAATTTGCACTCTAAGAAGTGTAATTATTTCGATTTGAAAATTAAAAAAGGACTCCAGTCGGCTTTAAAAAATATAGAGTTCGATAGTGATCGCATTGAAATTTTCCGTGCAAAAAATATTTTATATTACCCAGTTTTCATTATCATACCGATAAATAAATAAATGATAAATATTTTGACAACATCACATACATTGCTCCGACTCCATAGTAAGTAGCTAAAGCACTTGTGTTATGGAAATCAGAGACAACGGTGGTATCACAAACACCCAGACCTTAGCCAATATAGAAAAGTTCGTTTTCTAAATTGACCCAATCGGGGATTGAACCCGGGACCTCAAGAAATGGCGACACCTTGAAAACCAGTGTACAAAGCCACTCGACCACGGAGGTCGTCTTAAATAGACTTATAGTACTTTAAAAGTTAATACAAGTATGAAGTAAGTAATATTCAATCTTCATTAAGTATCTATGCTCAATATCTATGCTCTTTAGGGGAACGAAAGAACATAGGCAGTAGGGCAATACCGGAAGCCGGAAGTGACGTAAACACGCCGGTTTATGACTCTGATAACGCTACAGGCGACAGATAGTGGAGGAACGACAAATGTGACGTGTTTCCGGCCCATGACAGTAAAGTAGAAGCTTCAGTTAGTGTATCACTTGTTCAGTAAGAGATCTTCCCCTTTGTCTAGCAAAGACACTTTGGAAAAACGATAACGAACTTTGCATTCGAATGATGTATATGTTACAGCTAATACCCGAAGTGCTGCTACACCTAGTTAAGCCGGCTAAAACCTGGTGTGGCCGGTAGCTGTTGGTTAAACCTAGGTGTAAACGACCGGTGATTAGTTCACGGCTAATACTAGGTGTAGCCGGTTGCATTCGTTTAAAACTAGGTTTAGCCTTCTTTGTGCTGGCTATACTGGCAGGCTGATGTGCTCGATTATGGAGACGCGAAACGTTGCGCGTCGCGTGCGGTGGCGCGGCAAGCAAATTCAAACATATGGCGTTGTATAAGAGCGTTTACGAAAAAGCTATATTACACGCGTTTGCTTGAACTTACGGCGATGCACGCGGCGTGCTTTCATCCAGTTATGGCGTGCTGTCATCGCTTCAGACCGTATACTAGTTGACAGCATGCCACGTGCCCCGCCGCCGGGACCGCTACTCTTCACGCCCCGCGTCTCCATAAACAACATCTTACATTGCCATAGGTTTGTGTTCAGGCGTGCACGCTGCACGCGCCGCTGCACTCGCCGCTGCACTCCCCGCCTCTCTGTAAACGGAAAAAAGTCCGACGCCACGCCGCACGCGATGCACGACGCCCTGCATCTCCGTAAACAGGCACTAAGAAAACCTAAGGTCTTAAGTTATCCTCAAGTTAACTTGGAGTCTAAAAATACCTAGTCAAAGATGTTATCAAAATAAATATGGGCAGTAAGAAGAGCCGTTATTTGCGGCATAAATTCATTCGCCCGCCAGTTAATAAGCGCGGCTTCTAATTGGCGCCGTAAATATTGTATGTAAAACAAACAACTGTCAGACAACCGGCAAAGATTAGGTGATGTGCATGCGCAAATGTGCACGAACGTTCTGCCTCCGAGCATGATCATCGTAACGCAATATGATAATGCAAAATAGATTTTGACAGTTAAGCGTCGATAACGCGTGATATTCAGCGTGGGGAAAAAAATACTGTTGGAGGAAAAGTACCCTAAATTTTTATGATGGCAAATTTTGCTAAAATGAAACATTCCTTTATTTTTAAAAATAAGTAAAACTGCATTTAAAACATTTATCAATAGCTAGTCTTGCCTGGGAATCAAACTGACGAAAATCCGGAAAAATAACATTCCGTACTTTTATAATTCCAATCGATAGGATCAATGACAAGGGTCGATTTCTTTTAAATAACATAGTATTTTAAATTGAGAACGAGATTTTTTTATCAAATCTATTCTTTTCCCTTTCTGTTGGCTCTTTAATCTTTGGCTTGATCCCAGAGAAGGCATCCGACGAAATATGCCCTCTTTCCAGCGATAATCGTAAACATACGGTGCGATGACGGTTTTGTACCGACACAACATCAACAGGGTTGTCACCTCGATGTTTTCTGAACTGATTTCACATAAATCTCATTCAGTTTAAGCTCAATTAGGAAGGTAAACTTATAACTACTAAAAAAATAAGATATAACTAGATATAACTAAAAAACTTATTTGTGGACAAAGTTATATGTTTATTTTACAATTTCGGTACTATTACAATAATAAATCTTAGCTCATTTAGACCTGACCTGAAGTAAATCTAGTTACTCTAAGGTTCAATCCATATTTAATTTGAATATGAAAATTTTCCTTTTGCCTGTGTTAACTATTATATTTAGAGATTTTTAAAAGCTCCTGAATTATGAAGGCACCAACCCTAAATATTATAGAGATTTTGTGGTTTGCTTATGTTTGTTTTCAGTTTTAGATCTTTTTGATGTTCTCACCGGACTTTAATCGAATCCCGTAACTTACGCCATCCGCTCGGGAGATGCATTTAAATGCTTCAACTTCTCTTCAGTGGAACGATAGAAAAATAACAGGAGGAATGTTTAAACTCTTCAGTTTTAAATAAATTAAAACTTGAAGTACTTTTAACACGATAAAAAACTTTTCTTTTCTATTTTTGCGTTACTGTAATTTCATAAAGTTTAAAAAACATTTGAATATACATCAACTCTCTTATTTTATTAACTATATAGGATTCTTGCATTAATTAATTAATAAATGAAAAGGATTACTGTATTCGTGCAAAGGTAAGTAAAAACAATAACAAGGGTCCTATTTTTTAATTCTCCTTACTACTCATTTTCATTAGAAAATCCAAATTTTTAATCACTCGTTTGTCAGCCAGTTGTCAGTCAGTGTCTTTGGTTGCGATTTTGGAAAGACATTTATTGTCAATTATGACAATACGCCGCATGCGACGTCACACGCATGATTTTTTTATTTTTGACAACATCATATATTGGTCCGATTCCAAAGTAAGTAGCTAAAGCACTTGTGCGATGTAAATCAGAGACAACGGTGGTATCACAAACACCCAGACCTGAGCCAACATAGAAAAATTCGTTTTCTACATTGACCTAACCGGGGACCGAACCGGGGACTTCAGAGATGGCGACACCTTGAAAGCCGATGTACAAAGTCACTCGACCACGGAGGTCATCTGACGACCAAACGATCAAAAATAAGGCCCCGGGAGAAAATCTAAACATTCAATACTAAAAAAGTCAAAACTAAATGAAACCTAAACGACTAAGTTTTTTTAATATAATAACTAAGTATAAAATCAAATTCAGTAAAGAAAGTCATGGACCCACAGGTATTATTGAAAAACAAAGAACATCCTTGGATTTCTTTTCTTTCAAGGTAATATTTTAATAAATTACCACCACAAAATTAAAATGCCACGTTAAACTTCACCATTTCCATCATTAAACGTACCCTTTCATCATCCCATTAAACCTCATACAACGGAAACTCAAAACAAATTAGTACTCTTCAACACAAACACACTTAGGTCCAGTTTGATTGGCAGGTGGCGCCACTGAGCCCCGTGACAGACAGACAAACAGAAACGTTTAACATTTTAATGTAATGGAGTTTTGATAGGACGCTCTTTCATCTGATGTCTGATTGAACTATGACAGAATGAGAAAAAGAATTTGAAAATTATATTTTAGGAAATGTCGGCAGGGCTGTCGAGTAACTTAAGAGCGCATAGTCTGCACACTAGCGCCACCATTGGGAAAAAATCATAGTGCTTAATTAAAGACTAAATTGTGAATAATCTCTCTGTAGTGCACTCCGAAGAAGCTTTGTGGTATGTACTTTTTGTCGCTCAAACAATATTTTCTAGCCTGTCGTTTACTTTAATGGACTTTTTTATGCAATACGGAGAGATAATTCACAATTTAGTATTTTTTAAGCTCTTTAATTTTTTTTTCAATGGCGGCGCTAGACTGCCGACTATGTGCACTTAAGCTAGATATGATTACTGCATAATCAAAATGAAGATATAAAAAGTCTTAGTTCAAGAGATGTTTGTAATAACGAAATAACAAATCACCATGAATATCTTAAATCAGCTAAAATAAATTTTCAGTTTCATCTTAGTAGTTGTTAGTAGTTGTAATATTATTTCGTGATATATTCACTATGTTTGGTGTAAAAAGAGGATGTTTGTAATTGAAACTTTGAAAATAATTTTTAATGAATTTCTCAAATAGTTCCAGATCGTCGTATAAATAAAAATAACTATGTATCATTGTTATTTTTTATACATTTTTTAAAATCTAATTCTTTTAAGTCAAAAAGTTCTCAATCGACTTATAAATAATAAACCTAAACACTGTTACTAAGTAAGCTTGTATAAGTTGAATACTAAAATTCGATAACAGCCGGCCAATTAAAACTAACACTGGAGCAATGGCTTGCTTGAACACTTTGTCGACATGTTATGCCACCCGATATAAAAAACTAACGACCTTACTAATAAAGACTGTATAGCAGATGTATAGTTACATAGTGTTTTAAGATAAATAATATTAGAAAAAATAATAATAAAATTTCGCCGCTCCCACTAGCGACTCGGTAGCATAATTGGTCAGTGCATTGGGCCGGAATCCCAAGGATGCGGGTTCGAGTCCCGTCTGAGGTGCTACGGGTGAGTCGATTTTTTCTAGTATTTTTTCTAATATTATTTATCTTAATATAAAAATAGCATTGTGAATGCGAAAAATCAAAATTTAATAATTACATAGTGTTTTGTCCCTTTCTTTTGAATGTCAAACTTAAATAATTTGGCAGAGAGTAACCATTGTGTCACTCACTGTACATCTGCTATACAATCTAGGGTAAGAAGTTTGGACAACTAGTGTCATCTAGTGGAAAATAAAGATATTATTAAGTCGTAAACCTCCAGAAACCGATCATGTTGACACGACAAGAAAAACTATGCGGGTATCCGAATAAAAAGGAGACAAATAACATTTCCCTAGTTACTTACATACATACCTACGTCAACGTAAAGTAAAAGTGTTCTGTGAACTTGTTTATTATTCATCAATTTTTGAAGTTGGTTAAAATCAGTGTGACCATAAAAACATTTGTGTGTGCTTGAAAAAAGGATTTGAATGACGTCCTTACGTATTTATGTCAAGAAAAATTGCTTAATGAGAAACTTATACAAATGTGCCACAAGTTAAACTTAATGTTGACCTTGAGACCGCATTTATGCCCTACGTAGTAAAAGCTGTTTTCGCAGTTTAACTGTATAACCTGACGTGCTGTCGTGCTTACAGTCACGTCTACAAATGCTAAGCAAAGCAAAGCTATCACTTTTTTGAACAGAAATCAATTGAAAAATTACAACTACAACAAAGTGACAAGTTCTAAGCTGTATACATATTTTTAGACGTGACTGTATTAACCTAAATTCACAATATGTGCGTGTTATTTTGTATAAAAAAATTGTTAAAGTAAAAGTGATCGCTTCGAGATAACCTGATCTCAAGTTATCGCGTTCGCAAAGAAAGAAATCCAAATAAGTATACGAAAGTAAGTATAAGTATTTGACAACATCACATACATTGCTCGTATTCCAAAGTGATTAGCTAAAGCACTTGTGTTATGGAAATCAGAGACAACGGTGGTGTCACAAAAACCCAGACCTGAACCAATATAAAAAGTTCGTTTTTCAAATTGACCCAACCGGGGATCGAACCCGGGACCTCAGAGATGGCGACACCTTGAAAACCGGTGTACAAAGCCACTCGACCACGGAGGTCGTCAAACTTTTTAAGTATGCAAACTTCATAACAACGCGTAAGCGATAGGCATCATCTTATCACAATTTCTTAAACTCTAATAGGTTTCGCCCCTAAGCCGCCGTAAAACACTTCAGCAGCTCATCTCGCTGATCGTGCGCACATAAATATATTTTATTACTACCACTAAATTCTGTTTGATCGCGAACATAAACCACCGAGATAATCTGTTTAACCTAAATAGCAGAATTTACAATATGAAATCATTATTTTTAGGATTCGTCGATGAGAACTTGCTTGATTTCTCATCTGAAACGATAAGGTAAGTTTTCAAAGTAGTTAGCATATTTACGTTTTTAGAACTATTCAGATGTTATTAAGACCCAAATTAACTTTTCACATTTCGTTTTTTGAAGAAAAACAGTCGCCATTCTTATTGCCGGGAAATTAACTGTCTTATTAATTTTTAACAGTTTCTTTCAGATAAACAACAGATACGTAGTTTGTTTGTATCTGACACACAGGTGAACAGATATTTACTGAGCCAATTATCGTATGGTAAATTGGGGCCTAAAAACATATTTTGAATAACCTTTTGGTCTTATTGACTGTGAATTGTGTTTTTTATATTATTTGTTAAATATTAACCTAAATGTGTATTCTTACTAATATTATAAATGCGAAAGTCCGTTTGTTTGTTTTAACTACTGAACCGATCATCATGAGATTTTGCATACACGTTGTCAGGGGTACAGAGAAGGACATAGGGTACCTTTCATTCCGAAAAAAAATTGTTTTCGAGGGATAGCAAAAAAACTTTCCACGCAGATGAAGTCGCGGGCGGTCGCTAGTGTGCTCTAAAATCCATACATATTTACTGAAAATATCTAATAAGCCTCTATTTCAAAACGTTGAGGTTAACCCAGGTTAATCTACTAACCAATCTGAGATATTTTTAAATATTTTTTACGGAACCACCTCACTTACACATTTGTTTCACCACCTTGTGTTTTATAAATCCTTTCATTAGTCAATAAATTCCATGTAATACGCATAAAACTAAGATTTTACGACGTGTGATTTGTTGCCGGCAGATTCGGTTTTAACAACGTTTTCATTCAGTAACCGACTCGGTTATTCATAAATCTGGCTTAAGTCGTGTTTACGAACCTCGGCCCGCCGTATATCAACCGTCTATTTCCATTCCACCGACTCGACAGACAAATTTTTCTATTGAATTTCTACCAAAGATTATGGAGTCAACAGATGGAGTGTGTCTTCTTAATCACAAGGTAAAATTTTACATATTCGTTTCTACATATTTTACATTAACCTAGTAAAGTAATACAGACATCTATTATTTTTTATATTTATAGATCTTTATAACGCTATACCTACCTAATTAGGTATTCAGTTAGATTGTTTTGATGTTTTATTGTTGACAAAATATTTGTTCTGATTCGTTATTGCTATTTAATTACATTAATTAACACAACAAATAAAATACACCCTTCGACACAATATTTAAAAATAAGTTTAATATCTAGCAGCTACACGCTCAACAGATTATAATGAAGTATTTTAACTATCGAAGCTAAAGCCATATTATAATCAATGTTATATTCTATTTTCAAAGAATAATGTCTTTAATCCTCCTAATAACGTAAAGAGAGCGTAGTTATTTTAAAATTACGACATTACCCTAATCCTCAAAGTTGTTAAAAGGTCACCACCTTCTATCCGCGTCTAATCGTTGGGCAAAACATCTCAAGTAGCAGTATAATCTAGCGGTGGTGAGCGATAAATCGTGATATTATCGCGATCGCGGCGCGAACATAAAACACGAATAAACGTTAGTGGTAGCGGGCTATCGCGGCCATCGCGAGATATTTACGCGCTTAGCCGCCTGTCGATTACTATCGACACTCGTTCGCTGCTTGTCGACTCGGGTTTTAAGTTAGAGACACACGAGGTGAGCTAAATGAATAAAAATTTTGACAGTTTAACTATGTCTGTCAAAAGAAAGCAACAACCCTATTCAACTTCAATAACATTCAAGGTTGTGGATATCTATATTATATAAATAAAAATAAATCGACGAAATGTATGTAAGCGCATAACTTCAGAACGACTGCACCAAATTAGATCATTCTTTTTTTGTTCTGTTTGTTATTATCAGGACAAGGTTTTTATAAAAGAAAATTTTCAAAAAATGTACGGAATGAGTTAAAAAAAAATCTCTTTTTCGTCACTTCAGATCGCCGTATAACTAATAGATGGCGCCACCTGTACGAAGCCGGGGCGGGCAGTTTTAAATAAAATGTTTGTATTTTATTTTATAGTAGTAACTTTTAGAAATTGCTGTTGTTAATACAATTTTGTCCATATTTTTCAACACTTTTCTTGTTTTAAAAGAGATCTCACATCTCTTTTAAAAAATTGTGGATGTAAGGCGGTTAAAAGTGTCTTTTATTTATAGTCCGAAATGTTGGAAAAAAAAATTAGATCGTTTATGACATAAGAACTATAATTTTTTTTTATTAGTTTGACTGACAAGAACATTATCGGTGATAATAATGTAGTAATACATACATACATGTATGCAGCATGTCTATAATAAAGCAATAGAAATACCTGTCAATGACCTCTCGGTAGATCTCATGCCTTATGTCCCCGGTGTCGAATTACAGGCGTCTATTAGTTTAAGAGTTTCTGTGAGAATTAACACCGATACCATCACACATAATGCATCGACAGATAGCGGTCTAAGGTTCGAACGTCGTCGGTAGCATTAGTTTATGCTCGGGAATGAATTGCACATAAATTGTACGGACATTTCGTAGTCGTGTTAGAATAAGAACACGGTTTCATCTCCATTTTGGGTGGTCAAAGCGATTTTTATTCGAATTTTAAAATACTTTATAAGTAATTAATTTGTTTGAGGAAACTTTATGAGATAGGTAACTCAAGTTATAACTTATGCCATGTTTTGAATACAACTTTTTGGTACTGTTTTTTTTTAGAAAATTGCATTTTTAATAAGGTTAATATTGTTTTAGTGTATTTCTTGGTTTCTTTTTCACAAGCGTGCCGTTTATTATTTTTTTACGAAAGTCATTTATAAACACCAAATCTTACTCCAACTTTTTCAAAACAAGGTAATATACATAAGCTTTTGATAAAATGTGACGATGGAAATGTTCAATTTCATCGAAGAATACAATTGTGATAAATTAATAACAATTTATCAAAACATATAACTTTATGAAAGTTTATCACCGTCACTCACATACGGGGTGGAGACGACAATACGACAATAAAAGAAAACATTTGTGACACTAGTTCATAGGAATATTTTAAAACTATCAAATAATTCCTGGGAACGAAATAAACAAACTAAATAGCACGAAAATTAATTGTACTGAAAATCGTAACTGAAAAATATTTCCTGTGACATAACTATTGGATATTTTTAATTGTTTTTTTATGAGACTGCATGGGAGCGTTCTTAGCTATACGACATTTAATTTATTGTCGCATTGTCGTCTCCAGGTTGTATATTTACTGTATCTTATTAAGAAGGCAAGTCAAGTAACACTATACCGAACCAAACAGTTGTCACAAACAGATACCAATCGATTTCGAAATTGTATTTAGGAAACAACTACGACGTCCATAAGTATAATACAACCGTATGTATTCAGCACAAATGCTCCTCGAGATTGTCATCACCTGCTCGTGAGAATAAAAATACCGTCAACATAAGCAGACCATTCCGATGCAGTGTAAGCCGCCTTATTATGCCGAATCGATTAACGTGGCAACTGTCATAAATTAATCTAGGAAAAACCGAAGACGCCGTCAAACAGTTGATAAAAATAAAACACCATATTTTATTGCCGCCATCGGAAATACTTGACAAATCATAACTACAACTACATTATCTCCAACATATTAAAAAGACACTTTAATCTGTATTTTATTTCATTGCGATACTTTTTTATTTGTTTTGAAATGAACAACGAAACTTATTGGCCACCCTACAATCATTATTTGCGGCTCGCGATACCCATTTGCCTCTTAAAACCAGAACATTTAAATATGTTTTGATATATTAAAACAGCAAATATAAACTGGTCTAGAGACTAAAAGAGTAGGCATGATCCTATAAAAGACGCAGATATGAGGACATAAAAATGCTTGGTTGCTGACAGCGACAGTCGTTACGTTTATCAAGTGTCGCGCGACGACGCAGTGTCAATTTAAATGGTAATTATAATGCTCGCACTACCGATGGGTTGATATTTTGCTACTGGACACAGGATGAGAGTTTTTTATGAACTACACACTTAAAGTATTGCTTGGAGCTTGTGACACTAGACGTAACAGTTGAAAGACTGACTATGTCGAGAAAAAACATTTATTAAATGCGTAACCCACACAAGAACCTCAATAGCCCAATGGTTAAAGCACCTAACCCAATTTTCAAAAGAAGTAGATTTGAATCGCTGCGAAATTTTCCAACATTTTTCTTCCCTCATTAAAGATTATTGCAATTTTTTTTTTCCCTTAAACATATAATAATATGTGTTCGTTATCCGATATCCAGAAATTTTGGAAATAAATAAGAATTCTCAAATTTTTTAACTACCTTCAGGAATATCCAATAATTAAATGAATTTCTGTAACGAAGCATCGTATAATGAAACATGGTTACCAGTCCACTATTGAACAGACAGAAACGACAAACTTTTGTGATTCTATCACAAGAATGTAACTCCAAGAATTTCCTATCACAGTATCGATTGGACAAAACTTTCTAGAATTATCTGCGGCGACATCTTATAAAATAAATATTCTGCCTTATCTATGGCTATTCAAGTAACACTTATGGCGAAGTTATTTTGTTGGATTTTCTGAATAATTTAATAGTCGATGGTCTTATAGGAAAAAAATCAAATGATCTAGATTCTTGTTTCTCATAATCTGAAGAAAAATAATTCCAATCATTTTCTTTGACGTTTTTTTATGAAAAATCATTAAAAAGACACTATTTGTCGCAATTAAGACGACGACAATTTTATTATAGTTCCTTTGACGTCGTTTAGACGGATTGCGATACCCGAATGGCAAATCCGAATTCGGGTCTTCGTAGTAACGAGCACGAAGCCGGTTGAATTCTCATTTGAACTAGTCGCCAGCCCGCACCGGAATTAGATTGAATATTTTTTTACTTAAATATGTATTTTTCTTCTAATATAATTTTTGTGTTAAGTAAAAAAATATTTGTTACCTGAAACACCTAAACTGTCAATTTGGTTACCGTTGCTCTTAGCACATAGTTTTCTCTAATTTATTTTTCATGCTGGTCAGATTTATAAGCTTAGTAAAACAGTAAATAGTTACTAAGTAGTAGTTTATAATCTCTCCTTACTTAAGACCAGTCTGTAATTGGTATTGGCGACGCGAGACATATCAATTAAAATAGCGGGCGCTGGTACTGTCACACTACTCGGTAAAGGATTGCAACACTACGAAATGTAGATGCGGCATACTTATACACAAATTCAGCATACACTAATAATAATAATATTTCACAACATCACATACATTGCTCCGATTCCAAAGTAAGTAGCTAAAGCACTTGTGTTATGGAAATCGGAGACAACGGTGGCATCACAAACACCCAGACCTGAGCCAATATAGAAAAAAATCGTTTTCTAAATTGACCCAACCGGAGATCGAACCCGGGACCTCAGAGATGGCGACACCTTGAAAACCGGTGTACAAAGCCATTCGACCACAGCAGATTGATGTTTCACTTTCAGTAGGGAAAATTTAGGTACGTGGGAGACGCCAGTCTGCAATGCAGACTATCCATCGTTGCCCTGTCAACATGGCGGCCGAGTTACCTATTCGTATTTCAAAACATTTAAATCAGAATATGTCTGAAAGCGGAAAAGGTTCCGATGATGATGATGATGACAATAAAAATTATGTATCCATTGCTTTCATACATCCGACATTAGTACGTTTAATAAATGCCTAGTATTCGCCGTATACGAACCCTTTGCATTCATAAATATTCCAGCAATAAAGCCTTTAGCTCGTATTAGCTTGTATGTTTTGAATGATTATTTATCAGTTTTTATGCGAAACATGCTTAATTCGCCTTGTAAGGAGAAGGTATTAGAAACCACCTACCGTACTTTGAAGCTTATCACTTCGCGGATTTATCGCGCAAGTACGTTTCAAATGTTCGTAAAAGAACATATTCTCCCACTGTTTGTCCACCACTGGTGATATCGCCTCGGGAAATAAAGTATGGAAGGTTTATTCCCGTTGTCCACCACTGGGGAATATCGGGAAGAAATATATAGGATTTTTTTCCCGATATCCCCCAGTGGTGTAGACAAACTAGGTGGGTGACAACGGGAATAGGCCGTAAAAAGATGTCGTTTAGGTATTATGAAAGAGATCGATACTCCATAGATTTTCCTGAAAGTATGTGTTTTATGAGAATTAGATAGGAAAACGTAATGTTTATGAGAATTTTCCTAAAATACGTAATACTGTTTACCTAATGCAAGAACTTTATTGGTCTGAAATAAGTTTGAATTCATTCATTATTATCACTTAACTATTTGTTATGCACAAAAAGTTTGCTGAGTAAGCACTAAAGTTGTGAATACTTCTAATGGGATAGTAATACAGAAATAGATTTTCGAATATAAAAATCATTGTGTAGCATTTAATAATATGAATAATTTGAGAACATATAAACTACAATAACAAGGTAATAACAAATATTAACATTCCTATGAATGGTGAGACGTAACTAATTTCTATGTATAAATTATGAACGTCAACACAGCTGAATAAATTTTAATAGACAGGACCACAATATACTGCACACAGTGAAACTTGTTTATTAATAAATTTATTTATTAGCACATTCTTATGTTAACAAGATGGCAAATACCAACCAACTCATTAAGTAAAATAATTTATTACTGTTAATAAGGAGACATTGATTTACGATGGATGTCGTATTGTTGAGAAATACATTATTTATTGTAAAACACTGTGACGTAATACACACCTGTTTATAAGGTACTACATACGAACTAAATTAGTACATTTTTTTTCACACGAAATAAAAATAGAAAAAAAAAATATTTTTTCATGTTAACTACAGCTCATAGCAATTTACATTGTGGAACCAGTTGAAAGTTATTTTATAGGAGATCCTTTAACCCGTTGGTTTTTTTTAAGTACAAAAAAAAAATGGGGGCTTAAAATATTGAACAAAATATTGATTATTGATATAATTATTTATTTTTAGTCTTTTAATACTTATTTTTAATTCACACAAATTAATATTATGTCGTCGTCCTTGTCTGTGCACGGCGTGTGCTTTGTTCTTTTCTTTTTCAAAAAAACCTTAGTTTTTTAAAAGTAAACCATTCAAATTAACTTCATCCAACAACGGCGGCGATGGCCAGATCACAGTGCAGTAACATAGACTCCAACATTCTGATCCATACATGACTACTGGCTTTATTTGACGACCTCCGTGCTCGAGTGGCTTTGTACACAAGTTTTCAAGGTGTCGCCACTGAGGTCCCGGGTTCATATTGACATACATAATGTGAGCAATAAAACAGGCCAAAATACAACATTACACGCAACATTGCAAGGTCTCATACTAAAATGTTTCACTATTCAAAGCCTATTCTTATTCCAGTGACGTTCATCAAAACGGTCATAAACGCCGTATCACCCGCTCGGTTATAAATCACCGACAGTAAATTCAATTTTATTCGACAATTAAACCGGCGGGCTTTCTAGACGCCCGTAAATTCTCGTAAATACTCGTAAATGCGTATTATCGTTAAAACGTCAGCCCGACACTAAATCTAACGGAATGGCGCAAGTCTCTTACGTTACGGCAAAGAGTAACGTTGCAGACTGCTTGAGCTATGTTGATAAGTTGTTGTGATTAATTTTATATGCTCTCATCTGAATATCAAAATATGCTAATGTGGTTTCAAGGCCCCTTTACAGATTTTGTTTCAAAAATTCAATTTAATTACAGCGAGCAATTCTACGAACCGCGCCATTTTTTACTATACGAATTTAAGCACGTAAATTTTCCAGAAGTTTTAATTAAAACTAGTGTCGAGAAAAATATACATTTGAAGCTTATTATGTCAACACACCATGAAAAATATTTATTTTAATAGGAAAATGTTTATTGATTTCCCAGACGGGAAAAACGAAAAGACGGGAAATAAATATTATGACGAATTTATTAAAAGTTAGTTACTGTTTTTGATTACTTTTTTGTTAATTTGTAAACCAAACAGTAAAATTTTAATGATTAATGACATTACAAAAATAGTCTTGTTCAATTTCATATTCTTTTTAAATTTTGAGATTTAAGCATTGACAATGCTATTTTTATATAATACTAAATAATATACTAGAAAAAATAGGACTCGCACCAGATCATGTTCTCGGACGGGAATCGAACCCGCGACCTTTGGATATCCGGTCCAATGCTCTGACCGCTAAGCTACCGAGTCACTATATTCTTTCAAATTCTTTCTATAAACCATTTATGTAATATTATTCTGGTGCAGTTGTCGGGCCTGCGGGTCAGGGGTCAGACCTTAGTCTTCCCGTCCGTCCGTTCCCCGATAGTCATCTGTCTGTCTCAAAGGTACGTCATCTCTGTCAACGTCGTATGTCTGTCAGCCTGTCAGTCACTAGTGGAAGGAGGCTGGACGCCGCGACAAATATGACTCTAACAATTTAATGTAGTGTAGGTAGTCATTATCGTATACCCCAGATATCTTGATAAAGAGGCAGTATTCTCACTTCATAATCTTTGCACGTAATGTGTACTGTGTGTAGGTACAGACTCAACAAGCAGACTAACATGAAAGTCGTCGACGTCTGTCGATAACTATTTATTGTTGTACTATATCTAGCTCAAAGCATTTATTATAGACGGATTAACCAATAATGTAAAGTTTTAAACGAAAAACGTTATATCAATAAAATTATAGACAAAAGAAGATTTAAGCACACTGCTTATTTCAATTTTCAATTTCATTACCTTACATTTGACGACCTCCGTGGTCGAGTGGCTTTGTACACCGGTTTTCAAGGTCGCTATCTCTGTGGTCCTGGGTTTAGATTTTGAAAACGATCTTTTCTATATTGGCTCAGGTCTGGGTGTTTGTGATACCACCGTTGTCTCTGATTTTCCATAACACAAGTGCTTTAGCTACTTACTTTGGAATCGGAGCAATGTATGTGATGTTGTCAAATATTTATTTATTATTATTTATCATTACCACATTGAACAGTAACACAATCAACATTACTTACTTAATTTCAACTTGTATTGAATTACTATTTCTTGTTTTCCTCCATCATCAGTTAAAACAATTGAATTTAACTTTGTTGCTTTTTTATTGTTCATAATTTAACAGATTTTATAGAACAAGATCGCATCTACATGAAAGCATTCTGTTGAGAAGAACTTTATGTTCTGTCGACTTAGACTATTATGTTATAAAGTTGGATTATTTATTTTATGAAATTAATACCAGGTTCATAGAAATACCTAATTTATTTCAACACTACTGTCTGAAAATCTTTCCTTCGGAAAAATAAAAACTTTCGCGCAGTTTTAATTTGAGGAAAAGCACACATTTAACATTTAGTGAATGATGTTAACATACGTATTATGAATTAGTAAACTTTAAATTTGCTTAATATTTACGGTTTAAGAACTTTATTTCTCATAAAGAATTACAAAAAATTCACTTACTTAGAAAAACAATGGTTTATATAATATTTACAGGAAAATTTGCACGCAAATCTCTATTCACTGGTTAGGCAACAGGTTAGGTTACAACAGGTATTCATACATAACATTGCTTATAATTTTATGGAGGCCAACTGACAACCATAAATTAGTAATCGTTAATGATTAGGAGTGAATGTCTCAACTTGTAATTAGTTGTTTTACAAGTGCACTAATTCACTCGGTTAATTGTTGCGTCAACATTGTAGCGACGTTATTTCCACGTTCTCCAGACAACATTGTTGCTCATCAATGTCGTTGCTATAATTTAACACAATAATGAGATAGTCAACTATAGTATATTATTTGGTATTATATAAAATAGCATTGTGAATGCTTAAATCTCAAAATTTAAAAGTTATTTTATTGGTTGGTCAGTATTTTCTTTATATACGATATGATTTATTTTTAAGCCTGTTAATTTTTTTATGCTACTACTCTCCAAAAAGCAGGTTTTATGACTTGCGACTTGACTTGACTTGACTTGCTAAGACCAAATAAGACTCAGGTCTTATTTGGTCTTAGCGCCACACCAGACTCAATTTTTCTTGCGCATAGTTTCGGTGATGAGAATAATATTATTATCATCACCGCAGCTATGCAAATGCAATCTTCGAATCCGACAATTGACTAAACACTACCTCGGAGTTGACTTAAACCCGAAAAGTCGCAAGTCATAAAACCTGCTTTTTGGAGAGTAGTAGCATAAAAAAATTAACAGGCTTAAAAATAAATCAAATCGTAAATAAAGAAAATACTGACCAACCAATAAAATAACTTTTTAAATTTTGAGATTTAAGCATTCACAATTCTATTTTATATAATACCAAATAATATACTAGAAAAATACGACTAATACAATAAAATAACGTTGACTGGCCAACAAAAATCACAGACCCGCAGTAGCCACTGCGATATGCCCTTGTTTCCTCTATTTTTTTGCAAACAAACACGCTTTTTAAGTACTTACTTTTGTCGTGTAAAAACTATTATGACAGCTGTATTTCAGAGTGTAAGTAGACCAAATGTTTTCTGCCGAAAAACCAAACGCCTAATTAGACAAAAGAATCCGGATTTTTTCCTGTAGACTATAAAACTTTCTTATAATGATAATCAGCCGTTTTTACTCTAAACAAATATTGACCTGAACATACAATTTTAAAAGTTTCGTATTACGGGTGGCCACAAATAATTTCTAAATAAATCTGCATGTGTATGTATGTACTAAATTCCATTTCATTGACTAGAGCTAATTAAATGCAAATGAGCCTGCAGACCTACCCATCCCGCCGAATAATTTATGTTTTTTTAAATCAATAAGGTATACTGTAGCAGTATTTCTTTGGATAATTGGAAATTTCCTGCGATTTAAGTGAACATTTGTAGTGAACATATCGCGAGTAATTTGCTTGCTAAACCAATTCTTGTGAGGCAAATTAACTTATATCGAAACAACTTTTTTAAAGCTGTTGTTGATTGAATTGTATTTTTTTGTTAATTCAGCATCATTACTCATGATAAACATAAATTAATAATACCCATACATTCATAAAAAAATAATATCAACTTTTTCAACGCTAAAGTCGCTCCAGAGTTTTTCAATAAATCTTCAAATAATAGCTTATCGTTACGTACATGTTGCTGAACATATTACAGCCATGCTTGATCCATCTCGGGCCAATTTGTGTGAGCCACATGGTCCCAGTGTCCCACGTGTGGCCAAAGTAAACATTCACGTGGTAGTTTTGTGTAATGCTCCACAAATTGTCCAGGATTTAGTTTTAGGGTTAACACCTGGTATGACAGTAATGCTTCTGAAGCTGAGAAAAGTAAAACTTTAAGTTAAAGGAGATATTTATTAAAGTTAAGACATATCTATTAGTTACTTCTAGTAAGCTTGGTTAGTTAAACGAACGATTGTTTGTCTGGGTGTCTGGTGTAGGGGAAATAAGGAATCAAGTATCTTTTTTCTAGATGAAATTGACTGTTTTTTTTTCAGTCGCTCGACATTGAAAGTCATTTTCTTTGATGGTCCTGTCCTTTGATCGATTCTAAATGTTTTCATTCATCAATGCCCAAGCGGCCGAATGCGGCCGAACAACAATGGAATATCTATAGTAGCTCATTTTCTGGCCCTTGATGGTTAAGTTATTACAAAAAGCTAGTTTTCAAAATACGGTTTAAGTTCCAATTAAATTACTTGAAAAATAATGTCAAACAAATGCTGTGCCATTTGTACTGTAAACTGTGGAACTGGTCTGTAACAACTTATTACCAGCTTTTCATTATTAGCTTGTTGAGTTTCAAATCAATGTCTACCATTAGTATGATAAGAGCAACCTCCTTCTTTTCATAGATCCGTAGCAAACGTCATAATATTAGATGTGTGATAAGCGACCGGTGCCCGACTGTGACGGAAACACACGCCGTTTGCGATGCTCCTAAATCAATACTGTCAATCAATACTGACTAAACGATTGTCATATAGCTGGTTTGTCTATTGTCACATAAGCAACCTCCTTCTTTCGTAGACCTGTAGCAAAGCAAGCGTCCTATTAATGGTGTGCCGGTTTTATTTTGGCGCCATTTTGTCGAGTTCGGTTTGGTGTCTATTTTAATTATTTTCAAATTGATTCGTAGTGGATATTATTTCTTAAAATTGGTGCAGTTATATGGTACAAGTGTCTACGCAACTGAACAATATGTGGGATAATTGAAATAGGCGCAATCTTGGTTTTGTGAAGCTGAGACTTTTATTGAAGTGGTGGCTTCCTCGGCAGAACTAACCGAGTAAACTGTCTTGATGTACTTGGTGCTAAATGCTCCAAGCAGCATTGGAATGTGATGCACCCGCATTCTAATGAAAAATTAAACAATATCTACCACCAGGGCCGAATTTAGAGGTGTGGAGGCCCCGGGACAATAAGGGAGTGGAGGCCCCTAATTATTTTTCAAATAGGTTATATAATATTTTTCTTGCAAAGTATTTCAATCGTTTATTTATTTAGTCGTATGGCACTAAATAATATTAAAATCAAAATTACTAGGTATGTTTTCAAATCGTAAAATTAGATAGGTACTCTTTCGTTGTGTAAGATTCTTTTTTTAATAAATACAATTCATGTGAAGACCCCTTTCTTGTGGCGGCCCCTTTCTTGTGGAGGCCCCGGGCAGTTGCCCCGGTTGCCCTCCCTTAAATCCGGCCCTGTCTACCACTGAACTATTTAACACTTGACAATGGCAAAAATTTCTTCCAAGAGGAAAGTAGATTGCCATAACAAAAAAAGAAGAAGAAGAAGAAGAATGGTGTGCCGTGTGACAGTTGGCACCGTCGGCTGCGATGGACGTAGTGCGGCGACGGAGACTCACACCGTTTGCGACGCTCCTAAATCAATACTGCATTGAGGAAATTTGACATAAATATTATAAATATTAGACAACATCACAAACATTGTTCTGATCCCAAAGTAAGTAGCTAAAGCACTTGTATTATGGAAATCAGAGACAACGGTGGTAAACACATACACCCGGACCTGAGCCAATATAGAAAAGTTAGTTTTCAAAATTGACCCAGCCGGGGATCGAACCCGGGACCTCGGAGATGGTGACACCTTGAAAACCGGCGTACAAACCACTCGACCACGGAGGTCATTCATACAGGCAATGGCGTAAATGATTAACATGTAGCTGGTTACATAGGTGTACTCATATTGTACTTGTAATTGTAAGTACTGTTTATTACCTAGGTGTACAATAAACTACTATATAACCGCGTTTTATGTGTGACAACAAAACTATTAAGGTTAATGATTTTTAGATAAATCATTGTGACATCATTGGACGAACATCTGTTAAAAGGATTTCATCGCTATTGACCAGCAGTAAATTAATCAATAGTTACGTTGCCTTACAAGAAGAAATTTTAATAATATAATTATTATAAAATACTGTGTTTGAAAATAACAGAAAAATTAAGAAAATTGTTTTCTGTTACGCGAGTCAAATTTTGAGAAAATAAAGATAATAAAAACCACATTTTCATTTACATGTTAAATCAATTAATTAGTTTTATGAGAACAGTATATATAAATGTCCGGAAAACGCTGAAAAAACTTTCAGAACTTTGCTAATTAATATGCTATCATGTCCCATAAGATGAGGGATTATAACTCTAACCCTAAAAGCGACTTAGGAATAAGTTTAATTTTCAACATGCGAAAAGGTTTCATTCGCATTCGCACAAAAACCATCCAAACTAAGATACATCTATTTGCTGTACTAGAATAACGACAAAATAAAACAAAGAAACAGTGTATACAAAACCGACCCTTTGACTATACGAGCCAATAAATTATTAGGCCGGCACAACATAACTCAATCGGCGACGATGGTCCGCGGCGATATTTTTGTCATCGCGTCGTAAATACGCTGCGACAAGCGCTTGCGACAAAATGGGGCGTGCGACAAATGGCCGCGCTGCTTGTCTAGCGGACAGGTCGCCCGATGATGGTTTGATAGCCTGCGACTGTGAAAAGTAGCCTGCAGTAAAACGGATTTATATTAAAAAGTTGATAAGATAAATTTGTTTTGGTATATTTTTACCGCAGAAGATATTTTCACTTAATTTCGATGAATTCAGTTATTGTAGCGAAATGTTTATTCACGAATCCTGTTATGGAATTGCTGACTGATAAGACTTTATACCAAAAGTTCCTAAGTAGCGGATATAGTAGGCAATGAAGCTATTTTTTATATAATACTAAATAATATACTAGAAAAATAGGACTCGCACCAGATCATGTTCTCGGACGGGAATCGAACCCGCGACCTTTGGATATCCGGTGCAATGCTCTGACCGCTGAGCTACCGAGTCACAGCGATTTTTTGTATGAAGACCCCAACATTATATCCTCAGTCGATGAAACTTTGCTGGGGTATAATATAGTATGAGGCAAAACCTATTTACAAATATCCAAAAAATTACGAGGTGAGGTATTTATACGAAAAAAGTACAAATTAGTGAATATACTGAACCGAGTAATTCCTCAGTTCAAAATTATTTTACCAAATGAGGTTTTTATAACATTGTGTGATACTTGACTAAAATCCAAAACTTCATTAAAACAGAACTATTGTTTTTTTAAGATAATTTATTTTTTGTCCATTTTATTAAAATTATATAAATATTTTTATAGATATTTTTTTTTATATTTCTTATATTGTTCTCATACTTTACATGAGTACTTTTGGTGAAGAAAATTTAAGTAGAATATTTTTCCTAATGTTATTTTTTTTGATAATTTAAAACAAACGTTTCATTTATGATACTTTATCATACTGTGAAGTTTCGTAGAGGATTTACTACAATCGTTTCTTACACTAATAAATAACAATATTCACTAGTCACCGTGAACAAATCTATTTTACGATCAGCTAAAACTTGTTTTAACCTGACAACTGACGTGATAATATAAAGACTTCTGTCTCATCTATGAATCACTGTGAAAGTTGCACAAATGCGCCGCTGAATCTCAAAAACTTTGGTTTTCCTTGACATAATTTACTGCGGCATAATAATGGCAACTATTTTATTATAGAACTACATAACGTAATTAAACAGAGGATCATAAAAGTAATGTAAGTCTGAACTTACACTACCCCAATTGTATTAAGTAAATACAATACAATTTAAAATTAAAACTAAAACCCCCGCCACAAAATAATTCTCTGGATGTTAATGTCTCAATACATTATTTGTCAAATCGGGCGAGAATGGCTCACAAATCGTCTCGGAATCGTTACGCGACCTCGTGTCTTGTTCCCGGTAATCGTCGTGTGTAACGCGCCTCTTAATGACGCCAACAAATAACATTGATGTACGTTTATAGCTCACGATTTTGGGCATCGGTTGGTGGAAGTAGCGGATTAGTAAAGCTTTTTTTTATAATTATTATGATTTTTATTTTTACCTTAAATTGATTGTTTAAATAGACAACAAAATGATGTAATTGAATAACCAAAAAAAAACTTCAATAACCTACTAATAAAGTTGCGTGAGTATCGGTAAAACTGTTTTACTTCGATTATTTTTAACCGACTTCAAAAAAGGAGGAGGTTCTATGTTCGTCTGTTTATTTGTTTTTCTTCAATCGAAGTTATTGGACGACTAATACTATCATTACTGAACAAATATTTTTGGTTTACGTATTTTGTACAAAAAATATGGAAATAGAAATTGGCGATGTTCAATGCCAAAAATAAAAGACTCATATTGGATGAATACATATGCAAATACTTTAAAATCTTAAATCTCTTTTCACCGCTTACTCTTATCAATCAGGCCACAGCCTACGGGACAAACATTCGCGCCGACTTACAAAATAAACACTAATATATTTCCCTTGTAATTGTATTAAATGCATCTTTATTGTTCTGGGTAACATTTACTCGCTGTATTTTAGAAATTGTTGTCGTAAATTGCCCCACTACTGTGCACTGTTTACTCAGCGGAAAATTCTGAAGATCGTACCATTTTTATGTGGGAAATCGTGTGTGTTGTTGGTGGACAAATATAGACGTTGAAAACAAGTAATTTGGTACACTTGCGAGTTGTTGCAATGCTACTTAAATTCTAATGTAATTCGATGAATACAACTTTTAAGTTATTTACACCCTGTTAAATTAAGCTAAAAGGAGACTGTACAGCAGCCAATGAATCACTTTAAAAGATACCATTTACTATTATAAAAAATAAGACAAGTCGAGTTTCAAATTCTGCACGAGTTTCATGTACTCTTACAGTCAACAATGAAAGTCTCTTTTAACATTTTAGTACTTTGTCATAGCAAGTTTTTTGATTAATGTTTCAAACTGTAAGACATTCTGTGGAAAAGTTGCTACGACAACGTACTAAAAAGGTAAGCGACTTTTGCTGTAAAAATATGTCAAAATTCCTGTGCTCTAAAACAGCTTTAGAAAAAAAAACGGTCAAGAGCGAGTATGACTCGTGCACCGAAGGTTCCGTACCATCATTCTGAAAAAGTTTACTATTTAGAGGCATTGTTTTATTTTTCCTACAGAAACTTCTATAAAAAAAAAAAATATTTCAGATTTTTCTCTATGCAAACTTTGGAGATAAGGGGGAGGAAAGGTGCAGCCCAAAAAAATTGTTTGAGAATGTGCAAGCAGCCCATCTTTCATATTATATACCTCATATGCCCTAGTAGCCTCACTTCAAATTTTTAAAACGCCCTTTCAGTACCTGTTGCAAAAAAAAATATCTCTCTTATTTAATACCAAATAATATACTAGAAAAAATACTCTCTCTTATTTGCAAAAAAGTTGGGCAAATGTTATCTAAAACTATTCCAAATTTCAAGTTGATAGCATTAATAGTTCTTTAGATATCCAGCTGTGACAGACGGGTGTCCCTTGACTCGCCTAAAGTCATTGCTCCTAATTTCATTTAGCCGAATTTCTTTGGCCTAAACTCCTTAAGCACAGTTATTGTTTAGCCTAATAGATTTTTACGCATTTTTATCGTTTCGCCTAAACGTTAAGATCCCTAATTATCAAAACCACTAATGTTAAATGTCCTAAAATTTGTTAGCATTCAAATCTTTTGACACAACAATTACTACGCCGACGTATTGTTAACCCTGATATTGTCTTGCATACATAATTTTTAGCATAATAATGATTACGCCGAAGTATTGTTAACTTTATTATTGTCTTATAAATCGACCTGAGCCCCCCCCCGCTATAAAAAAACCTTTAATGCGAACACAATCAGGTTGGGTTAGGTTAGTATTTTGACCACTCCCATAATATTGCATGCGTGTTGCATGCATGCATTTTTGCTTGTATACATGCACGCTTGCTTGCCGAGGGGTGCAGGGGGCCCCTCGCTTTAAAGAAAAACTTTTGATACGAAGACCAATAGGTTAGGTTAGGTTAGTGTTTTGACCACTTGCAGCGGAGCGAGCGAAGCGAGCGAAGCTCTATAATGCTTGCATGCATGCATGCATGCTTTCTTGCATTGTACGAATCGTAATTTAGTAGGTAAGTACTTGTAAACAATACGGATTAAGAATGGTTATGCCTAATGATAATTAAGGGAAGCGAACATACGGCGAAAAAATGATAAGGCGATAAACAATTGTGCGAATCGTAATTTAGTACTTTAATACATTAGGGATTATGAATAGTTATGCTTAATGATGAATTTGGAAAGTGAAAAGGCGGCGAAAAAATTTTAGGCGAAATGAAAATAGGCTAAATACGTTTAGGTCATATGAAAATTGTGCGAAAAAATTTTAGGCCAATAATTTGTGTGCCCAAGACGGTTAGGGTAAAAAAAATTAAGCATTCCAATATATACCCGTGACAGACAGACAGACTGAGTCACACCATAGGGGTTCCTTTTCACCATTTTGGTACGGAACCCTAAAAGAAATAATGAAACTTTAGCTTAGATACCAAGTAATAATTTTACAAAACGGCTATACGACTAACCTCTTAAATTGCCCAGAAATGATAATGCCAAGGTAATAATGAGTCTCCTTTGCTACATTTTTTGCAGATTTTTCACTCGGTCGTAATTTTATGAAGGCTGAAGGCAAAAAGCGCTATTAACTTAGAGTAACTCTTTTATTTTATTCATGAGCATGAATATATTAAAATGAGGTTACATTGGCTTGAAAATAAAATGAAAGTGTTTTTGTATACTTTTCTAGCTTTTTTCATAAATGTTGTAGCTTAACACGGTTACTTTATTATTTGACGTTACTTATGGTTCATAAGAGCAATCCTAATACAGTGCGCGTAAAAAAAACAATGGAGCAGTTTTATATACCCTCTTTCAGTCTCTGCTGTAAAAAAAATGTTTCTTTCTAATTTGCAAAATATTTAGGCAAAAGTCATCTAAACAATTTTTTTCAAATTTCAAGTTGATAGCATTAGTAGTTCTTTAGATATCCAGCTGTGACAGACAGACAGACAGAATGAGACGCATCATAAGGGTTTCTTTTTACCATTTTGGAACGGAACCCTTAAAATGACTTTTGTTTATGACTTACAAGAAATACTATAAAAAATATGATAACTCGAAATAATGCTTCCATAATTCAAGCAAGTTTAATAAATCAAGTTAAATATAAATATAAATAAATATTTGACAACATCACATACATTGCTACGATTCCAAAGTAAGTAGCTAAAGCACTTTTGTTATGGAAATCAGAGACAACGGTGGTATCACAAACACCCAGACCTGAGCCAATATAGAAAAGTTCGTTTTCTAAATTGACCCAACCGGTGATCGAACCGGGGACCTCAGAGATGGCGACACCTTGAAAAGCGGTGTACAAAGCCACACGACCACGGAGGTCGTCAAAATTGCTTATCTCATACATCATTTTAAACTAAATTTAAAAAAAAATGCCGCTAATCGGTAGTAATTTGATTAACATATCAATAGTGCTAGACAGAAGCAGTTATACTAACTAACTCAATTAAGTTCGTTCTCGATATTTATGAAGGCAATTTTCTGTAGCAGTTAAAACTGTGTTTATGGATAATTGGATCGAATTTTATTACTTTTCTTATGTTATTTATGTGATCATCGCAGTATACATTTTGTGAGCAGGTTCGATAATTATATAGAATTTTTTTGTCGATTCAGTTTTTCGAATTTTCTCAAAATGGCGGAGATATGTAAATAAATCATATTTCAACCATTTTGAAAAATTATTAAAATAACACAAACCTTTTTGTTAGCGCAGTGCCATAGACTTATTTATACTACGAGAGTACAATAAGTTTATGGCGCAGTGCAAAGCAAATTTTGAGTTTTTTATTTTTAAAAGAGTTTGTAGTTCAAAATCAATCAAAACATTTTTGGCCAATATTCGAAGTTTGAAAATAATAAGGGGGTGACAGAATTTATGACTGCGTATTATTTATTTGTTTTTAAACAACATACAATTTGAGCTACTTTTTAACGCAAGGTCTATTGCTCACGGAGCCACTAGTTTATTCTTTGTAAATGACTATTTACTACCATGTAAATATTACAATTTCACGGTTTACAATACAAATAGTAACTTATCTCTTATAAACGAGATATCATAGAAAAGATTTACGATTAGTATGCATATTGATGCAGCTGAAAAATATAAAAATCCATTAAAATAATTCAAGACGTATATAGACGTATAATTGGGTATATTTAAAATTTTCAATATTTTAATCTTATTTCCACCTTTGGGCGCCATGTAAGCCTAGGTTACAGTGCGAGCGAATTTATTTTTACCTGCTGTTTCTATTGATGAAGGAGGCAATTACGCATACACACTTGCACACACAAAAACATGCACACACACACACACACACACACACGCAACTATCATGAAACAATATTAAAATTATTTCGTTGTTCTCCTAATTTTTCACAAATTCTTTATACTTAAGTAATATTTGTATATTTTTTTTTAAGCAACGATTTGTATATCTTGCTTACAAAGTGTTGTTTCCGTAATTGGCTTATGTACTGTATAAATTATACCTGCTTAAATGCTCTGTAAACGCTGTGGTAACAATTTTCACTAAAAAAAATAAAATAAAATTAGAAAACGGCGACGATAAAAGCTCTTAAAATAAATAAATTCAAAATTACCTAGCTGTTACATGCATTCATGAAAGTTAGAGAAGCTAAGCCATGTCTTGAAAGCTTCAGCGGGAGACCTCGCGGAAAAACTAGCAAGAAATTGTCAAAAGCTGTTTTTTTGTATTCACAACTACACATGTCGATTAAAACTACAATTCTGAAGTTCTCACGTACATTGATATAAACCATGTGCCGACCTTGTAAACACAGTTAATGATCCGGCAATAAAAACTGTTTGTTTGACTGTTAGTAACCCGATAGTATGGGTACAGGGAGTAATTAAATATTTATAGGTCGACGTGTGGGTTTCTGCGCCATAAATTAACGTAATCTATTATTTATTTCAACTTTTATTGTGAACTATAAACGGGTTATGTTTCAAAATGGCCGCCTTTGACGTTTATGATGCTAGTTTCGGTGTCAATGGTCAGTTAAACGGGTAAATAATAGAGTAGTTGCAGGCGCGAATAAATAAATCACCGCTGGTTTTAGTACTTTTTACAGCAAATAACATTAATTGAAGTTGTAGAAACTTTTCTATAACGTTTTATAAAACTCTAAGAATAATTGTGAGAAAAGAAATATATATAATTTTCACAATAGTTTGGGACTTCCGACAAGTGACGCCTTATTCAATCAAATGTGAGAATAAATTTTAAGGATTTTTTGTGACGTTTCAGAAATGAAATAAGTTAAATTCGTAGAGAGTTACATAATTGAAACTACCTAAAGGAAATGGGACCTTACAAAAAACTTTTTGCACAAAACTTACGTAAATATTTAAAACCGATGCGTGTTTTTCTCGACTACGCACTCAAAATTTATAAGCTATATTGAGATACTAAAAAGCTATTTGTTCAAAATCGTTTTACCATCGCTTAGGTAGCTTCTAAAATCTTAATCAAGTTAACAATGTTTGCTACCTTAATGCGCTTAGTACTATTATAAATTATGTGACCCTAGTATAATAAATACCGCGTATTTTTTAAAGATTTTAACTAAGCAGCTTATTTTTGAAACCATAAGCATTTTTTCCTCTTAAAATTCTGAAACTTTTTGAAGTCAATTTCTGGTAGGAGCGAGGAATGCGCCTTCATTGATCGTCGTACGTGCGCCTGCATCGGACGTGTTTTGATTGCATCTTTCATTTTCGTATCCACCTCTGTTGTTCACTGAAAAAGCACCTACGATATAGTAATCTACAGGCTATTAATAATACACAGGTTATTTTAAGGAAGTGAAGGAAAAATCTATGGGAAACAAAAAAGTTTATTCGCCGATTTGCAATTCCGCTGTGATTTTTTTCGTGCCACAGTTTTTCAGCGTTATGTTTTTGTATAGTAGATTTTCTATGATTTATTTGTTTGTTTAGTTGACCATAATATGAGTGAAAACTTTAATTTACTTAATAATACGACTACGGAAACAATGTGAAAATTGTAATCTTTTTGCTATTTAGATAGTTTTCCTTTATGTGATCCATGGTTTATTCTGGCCTTTTGGCTCTAAATATTTATAATGCCAGAATACTATCATTTTTATTTTATAAATGTGAAAAACCTCGACGAAGCTAGAGGTGATCCCTTAAATGATCGTGTGACTGAACTATTTAGGAAAAATTGGTACAAATATATTCTTTGTAAAAGGAAATAACTATTTTCTAATGTACTATTTTCTGTATAAGATAAGAAAAAGCAAGCTACGGAAATAAGGATTTGACATAAAACCTTGGTTTAGACTGAGTAGCCTCGAGATTATCGATAAAATTAATTAAGCGTAACGATATAAACTTGACAGACGACTCAACTCAGTACAAACTGGGTACAGCAGTACTACATCCAGATTTGAATTCAAGCACTGAACGAATAGCGGCTAAAATTGAAGGAGCTGCAATAAATATCATTAGCCCTTAATTCTTTCAAAAGTGCGGAGCGGCGGACTCTCCCATTCATCAAAGTCGCGCCTTTATGAATGTCCTGTCAAAACCTAATGAAAAAGTTAATAGAAAAAGTTTGACACTGTCATTGGACGGTGACAGTTCGAATTTTAATATTAGAACCGAATGATGGGTGGGGACTAATGGTGGAGATAATAATACAATGCACTTTATTTCCAGACTGGAGTCTCTCATTTCCAACGCTTTGTGCCTTCTTTCGAGCTAATGATTGACATGATACGGCTAGCTAGGCGATGGAACATAAGAATTAAGTATGTTTTATGCCTTTTTAGGGTTCCGTAGTCAACAAAGAACCCTTATAGTTTCGCCATGTTATATACGGGAGGCAATTATTTTATTTTCCTTTGATGTCTACTTCAAGCTAGGCGTTTTAATAGGAATTCACGATAAATATTCCAAGACAAATAGAAAACAGACTTTCAAAAAGATCTAAAGAAGCCACGAAGAAGCAGTAACACCGCTTTTTAATTGATATTATATGAATACTACTAAAACTAGCGACCGCCCGCGACTTCGTCTTCGTGGAAGGTTTTTTTGCTATCCCTCGGGAACAATTATTATTTTCGGATGAAAAGAACCCCATCTCCTTCTCTGTACCTCTGACAACGTGTATGCAAAATTTCATGATGATGATCGGTTCAGTAGTTAAGATGCGACATCATGTGATGTCAAAAAACATTTCAAGAGATACATCTTTTGAATTTTTTTAAAGTGTTGTTTAGTTTGATTTTACATGCGATATGCACGCACAGTAATAAAGTTCTAAAAAATGTGTTTATAGTGTGGAAATAATAATATAAGGATTTTCGTAGCATACCTATTTTGGGTAAATACTTGGCAAAAATGATTTAAAAAATTCTGAAATAATATAAAAAACTCTCATAAATAAATATAAACCAATAAAGTTTGTTAAATAAAGTCGCAATTAATGGCATCAGTAATATTACTTATTCATAATTAATCGTTTGGCTGACAGTAACCATTTAACAAAATAAAACAATGACAACATCGCGGTCACGACACGTAATTAAATAAAGAATATTATATTACACAAATTGATCACTCATCAACAGATTTACGATCTGTCGAGATTTATTGTGAAGTAATCACTCTCGAGGCATTTGCTATTATATAAATAACAATGAATTGTTTATGTACTGCTTGTACTACTATTTAAACAAGTATCTATGAAAATATTATTTTATTATTCGAAATTTTAATCATTTGGTTCTCGCAGTGGGATGGTTCCACCCATGGTTACAGGA
Organism: Catoptria pinella; assembly: GCA_963556745.1. Lineage (NCBI taxonomy): Eukaryota > Metazoa > Arthropoda > Insecta > Lepidoptera > Crambidae > Catoptria > Catoptria pinella. The sequence goes on along the minus strand of OY750768.1, from coordinate 12,995,440 downwards.
AACTTTTACTATGGGGCCAATTCTACTGTTGCTAAAAAAATCAGCTGTTCCATACTTAAGCGCAATACCTACTCGACCTGACAGCTGTTTTTTTCCGCGATATCAGAGTTGGCCCCATAGTGCCACCGAATTGATACAGAAAGTGTCAAATTGATTTTTACTAACCTAATATTTAGTTGTTTACTATCAATGTTGTTTATATTTTAAATTATGATTTGATGATCTGATTTTAAATAAAAAAAAATAAAAAAAAAATGCTAAAAGGTGCTTGTAATCATGAGTGAAACCACCCCACTGCGGAAACCAGATGATTAAAATTTCGCTGTAAATATCTTATTTTTCGATGACTTCGAAATTAAAATCAAAATAGTCACTAAAACCATTTTGTTCTATGTATAATATCTGCATGAACAGAACGGGCTACAAATTATCAATTATTCCCACTTGATCGGATTCGCTAAAAGGTCGGATTCTCATTTCGCTGGAAGACACTCAGAAAGAAAAGTTTTTCAAATAAACTTGGTTAGAACTTGGTCGGATACTTTATCGCCTTACTTTTACCCAAATATCGAGACATTTTATTTAGTATACTGTGATCATTTAATGATATAATGATACCAAAATCTCGTTTATAAAGCTTTGCAACTGTATTATTATTACTAAGCTTTTGTAATTTTACACAAGTCCAAAATAATTTTTAGTGAAGCTTTTGTTTATTACCCTATAGAAACTGAAGATTTTTTTAGTATTTATATTACTATTTTCATTGTAGGTGCAATTAAACGATCTACAAGTATACAAGGAACTGTCCTACTGACATTATGTCAGGAATCCCCATAAAATTGACACTCAAGCCTGAATGAGCCCAGACAATATCAATTAATATGGATCGCCTCTATCAATAACCAGTCAATCATGTGACCTTATCGAACACTATTAATGTTAGGTAGGAAGCTAAACTGCAACAACAATACTTTTGTTTGGCTTTAAATATTTAATTTTCTACAACTAATGGAATTTATAAATTAGTAAATGTTTTATTAAAACATTTAATTAACAAAATTTATGTAATAGTTAATTTAATACTCTATCAATTTGACGACCTCCGTGGTCGAGTGGCTTTGTGCACCGGTTTTCAAGGTGTCGCCATATCTGAGGTCCCGGGTTCGATCCCCGGTTGGGTCAATTTAGAAAACGAACTTTTCTATATTGGCTCAGGTCTGAGTGTTTGTGATACCACCGTTGTCTCTGATTTCCATAACACAAGTGCTTTAGCTACTTACTTTGAAATCGGAGCAATGTATGTGATGTTGTCATCATAATGCTAAAGAGAGCAGTATGTTTGTTTGAAATAACCCGAGTCGTGTTTGCAAACCTTACATATTTTTATTGACTATTATAATACATTTTTATTTCCAATATTTTTATTTATCATACGAGGAATTTTTATTACTATTAATTACCTCTACAATATAATTAAATTTCGCATCACTGAAATTCTTACATAGTTCAAATTACTATCAATAATTGGTATATTTACTAAGAATTTGTAAAATATCGCTATAGAACACCTTAATATAAACCCTTTTTAAGGTTCCGTAGTCAAGTCAACAAGGAACCTTTATTTGATTGAATCAGGCATCACTTGGCGGAAATCCCAAACCACTATGAAATGAGAAATAAAATCCGCAAAAATTTTTTTGCGGGAGTAAGCTCTTTTTACAAAGGAACCTTTAGTTTTGCCATGTCCGTCTTTCCGTATAGTGTCCGTCTTCTGCCCGTCTGTTTGTCCGTGGCTTAACTCAGAGGCCCTTAGTACTAGAAAGCTGTAGCTGTAGACCACTTTTCGATTCAGGAATCCGTTAGCGAACTATTAGGCTTCGAAGTGCATAATTTTGTTAGAGTCAAGTGTCAAGATATACTAGAAAATTTTAGGTTTTACCAAGTCCGGGTTTACAGTCTCGTATGGACTGACTATTGCTTTTTTAACCACTACGGGATAGTGCTTGACCTTCACCTGATGTTAAGTGACATTAAGGCCGAAAGTGTAAGCACAACACACCCGGAATCCTTACCACATTTTTTTAATAATAGGTTGCTCATTTTGCTCGCTACAGTAAATAAAAACGGCCAAGAGCGAGTCGGACTCGCGCACCGAGGGTTCCGTACCATCTTTCTGAAAAGTTTACTATTTAGGTATTTAGAGACATCGTTTTATTTTTCCTGTACTCTTCGGAGATAAGGGGGGGTATTTTTAACATTTTTATTTCTCTCTTATTTGAAAAATAGTTGGGCAAATGTCACCTAAAACTATTCCAAATTTCAAGTTGATAGCATTAGTAATTCTCGAGATATCCAGCTGTGACAGACGACTGAGTCGCACCATAAGGGTTCCTTTTTACCATTTTGATACGGAGCCCTAATACTGCTTCGCGATTCGAATTGTACAGCGGAACTGCAATCTTTTGATACAGATAAAATGCAAAGTACCCCGTCTAACCCAAATCTCGTCGTGCCACCGTCCAAATAGCTTATCTGCTACTATACTCCGGAAACTTTTGGTGCCATTCGGATGCATGCCAAAAGTTCACACATCAAATTGTAATATGCATATTTGAGTGTATATTTAACTGCATATCTAGGTAACCTAACCCTCAAATAACTGAATGTGCAACAATTCATTGCTAAATGTACACTAAAACGTTTTAAGTACAACTCCACATTTTTTGGTGAACAATACGGGGTAGCTTTAGTTGGTATTTCGACTTGTAACTCATGGCTACATAGATTAGTAGGGTTATTCACAATTATCGGAAGTCTACTCGAAAGCATTCGATTCGAGTCGGAAAGTGAATCGAATGTCAGTCGAATGTATTTGTGAATACGTTACACGTACGTATCCTCCGATAGATTCGAAATCTGCTATTCACAAATACATTCGACTGACATTCGATTCACTTTCCGACGGGAAAGCGCAATGCATTTACAAAGTTTGGTATCGTAAGGTAGAAAATAAGTTCAATATCGGAAGACTTTCCGATTCGATTTGGAAAGTTGATTTCCGACAATCGTGAATAACCCCCCTGACAAAGAATAAAATATAATAAATAATATTAAGTTCTGTCAGACGTCACTCAATCACCGTAGCTCATAGCTAAGGTTCAAGGCGACGAATCTACGAAACCTGTCATTTGTTCTGAAAAAAAAACTATCTTTAATCATAATAACTAGATAAATATTTTTTTACGATGCAGTGAGGGTACCTATAGTAAATTAGAATACAGACAGACGCGAACATAGCACAATATAGATTCAGAGAGGAAAATATTTTCATTATTAATACGAAATTGATATGTTTTCCACTTTGACACAAGTGGACGCTTGAACATTTTGTAACTAGCGCACCCTATTGACAGTTTATAATAAAACGCCATAAATCAATATGGCGGCAAACATGGCGGCCGCGCCTTTTGACAGTTATCGCATGTTGCGCGGGAACGTTAAACTCATTGATATTTATTACTCAATCGAGTTTCTAGCTCGGCGTGATTTATTGTTAATAGATTCCCCGTTTATTGTTTATGTTATTTGTTTTCGTTTGATGTTTGAAGCGCTACAGACGTGAGCGAGGAAATATAATTTTATTTTTAACACATTTAGGCTGCCGAAATATACGAAATACGATTATAGTGCTCTTGAAATGGTAAGCTTTTGATAGGATTATTTAAAAAAATGTGTTTGGTCTATAAACCAATGACACAACATCTTGACGACCTCCGTGGTCGAGTGGCTTTGTACACCGGTTTTCAAGGTGTCGCCATCTCTGAAGTTCCGGGTTCGATCCCCGGTTGGGTCAATTTAGAAAACGAACTTTTCTATATTGGTTCAGGTCTGGGTGTTTGTGATACCACCGTTGTCTCTGATTTCCATTACACAAGTGCTTTAGCTACTTACTTTGGAATCGGAGCAATGTATGTGATGTTGTCAAATATTTATATTTATTTATTTATCTTGATAATGCTGAAGAGAGCAGTATGTCTGCTTGCAATAACCCGAGTCGTGTTTATTTTATAACTCCAAATTCATATTTATAAGTAGATGCAAGACTTCTTTGTGTCATTAGAAAAGCTTACAAAAACCATGTCTAGTTAAAAAAAGTGGGTTCACCAAAACCGTGTCTTACTTGAAAAGATGCCGCGTAAAGTCAATACATAACAGCCGGGAGGGTTGAGTGGTCATAAGATTTTATGCGGCCGTTTGCCGTGGCTAAGTGATGCGTAAATTCTTATAACACGAGTAAATATTCAAAATATGAAAGAGTGGTCGGGCGATAGCTGGCGCCCTCTGCGTGTTCTTGGGAAGTTGTGAATTCTTGGGACAGTGTAAAATGGGAAGGAGTAACTCACATTTTAATGCTAGATAGATTTACATTAAATGAAAAAGGGGTCGACACATTGCTTGCTGAAGTGGCTCAGACTAATCAAAGTTATTGTCAAGGTCGCTTTTTTGCTATAAACGAGCTATTTGTTTTCAAAAATATCAGGTAAGAGTGATAGAAAGATCAGCAGAAAACTAAATGCATGAAATCGTGTAAAGTATACTATGTTACGTTTATTGATAGATGACTTCTTTATACTTTGTTTTAGAGCTTTTCGGTAGTACAATTTAATATTAGAACCTAATAGATTTAAAATTGTCCTTCTTCGTGACGATTTGTTGCGGCCGAATGTCTTTTGCCCTCTATGAACTGCGGAAGTATAAAAAGTCATGGAAGAAATGAAGGGTACAGCGTAACGCAGAGGTACGACTCTCGGAAGTGTAGTCGCTTTTGTCACACGGAACCTTCAATAATCAAGGCGGTTATGGTTGCGATTACTGCGAATAAAAAGCTTTGAACTCTGTTTTGAGGCTTTTTGCAAATTTTTGTTGATAAAAAACGGCAAAACGATTTTATACCTGTTCTTAGCTGAGTAAAAATCTCCGGATTTGTTTTGTCTAAAAGTCTTCTTTTGAAATTGAAGTTATAAAATGTATTTTCCAAGATATTTATGAAGAAAAGTGATATTTTCAAGTAAACCGAGATTGTTCCTTTATAGTATGGCGACTTCCGTGGACGAGTAGCTTTGTACACCGGTTTTCAAGGTATCGCCATCTCTGAGGTCCCGGGTTCGATCCCAGGTTGCGTCAATTTAGAAAACAAACTTTTCGATATTGGTTGAGGTCTGGGTGTTTGTGATACCACCGTTGTCTCTGTTTCCATAACACAAGTGTTTTAGCTACTTACTTTGGAATCGGAGCAATGTTTGTAAAATGTTTATTATTATTATTTATTATGTCAAATGTTAGTATTCCTTGCTTATTTTCTAAAATAGAATTAAACATATATAACTATTACCAATAACACTAGGAATAGGGCAGTTTAACCTTACGACTACACGTAAATAAATTATGCAAAACTCCAATTTCAATTGACACACTGTTCCAACTCGGAAACGACGGCCGGAGAAAAAGTATAAAAAAATAATATTTCTGGCGTTGCATTGCGCCCGGTCGCAAATTGCCCGGCGGCGAGCTGTCAGTTGTCGTCGTGTCACAACTGTCATTCTGTCAGCGTTCCGACATCCGGCGCCGTCACGAGCGATTTACATAAAAGTGGTCCGTAGGTGACAATTAAAAACGCCCGCTGAGTGCGGCCCTGTCCTTTTTTCCAATTGTTTCGTCGATTCTGATTCATCAATCAATTATTTTTACTTGCTTTTGTTTAATCCTCTTTATGATATTTTGGTTAGCGTAATTCTTTATGACAAATTCGGTGTTCCTACGATTCGAATCCCCAGTGTATGTGATTAAAAACTTTTAGCACTTTCCCTAATGGGGAATTAAAACGCATATTGCCTAAAGTTTGTCTTTTAAATTCAAAGCCAATTAAATTTGTCGCAACAGTCAACCAGGTTTTTATGTACGTAAATAATGTTATTTAAAGCATTTGAAGCTTCATTTAAAACAGGCGGCAAGTTTGATTTCGTGTAAATGAATTAAGTCCTAATTTATATTCCATCACATAAATGTTCGGTCCCGTGTAGTAACAAAGGCGATAAAACAAACTTTTTACTGCCTGCATATTACGAATGGAAAACTGACACTAAATATTTAAACAGTTAATTTTATAGTCAGTCATAAAGCAGTACATTGCCAACACCTGATTATTCACAACCGAACACAGCGTTCGCCATTACTTTGCCCAATAAACGTCATATCGCGCGTTAACCCTATTCTATTAAAGCTTGTTTGATTTTACCCAGCGCGGGGCCATTACGGAAAAAATGAATATAAAATATATCACTTACGAGTTCGCAGCTAAAGAGCGGGTCGTAAAAGCTAAACTGAATATTCGCCGGCAGAGGGCGGCTATCTCGATGATGCGCTATTAATACAGCTGATACGCGCGTTAATGCGACCATGTATTAACCTAACCCTTCGCTGTTCCAAGTATTAATACACCACTTACCGCTTTATGTTACGGCCCAAGTTGGCTGCGGCGTAATTGTTTAGGGCCGTTTTATATTATGATCGTTATAACTCCAGCCGATTTTATATCTCGCCGATTATGGAGGCATACAACTTTTCACGCGTGGGCTATTCGATTTTTGATATGTGTTACTGTGTTAGCCACTTAAAAATATTTATATTACTAACACAAAAAAATATTATCAAATTCCTTGGTTTATAAGAACATAATAGATAGGTATGCAATTAAAGATGCAAAGTAACAAATGGCTGTATTTCTTCTAACAAACTCGAATAAACCATCCTAACTCCTTTTACGAGGATAAATAAGCAAATTTACCCATTACGTAAACCAACTCATGCAATAAATTCTCATTACAAACGATCGGGCTACAAAATAAAAATGTACTCGCAAAGAGCGTAGCCTAATAATTCAGGGGCACGGCCCACTGTGCGGTGCTAAATTTTTATATTCACGAAAGGGAAACGGTTATGTCCAGAGTGAATTTGGCGGAAACGAGACGCCTCGGGGTCGGTCCGCCCCGGGTGGCTCGTAAATTTGTCATAAATTTGAAACGTCCCTCAAGGGGTTTAGTTTAAAACTAAGCTTTTGACCTGCGGAGCATTATCATCATCATTATTACCTAGTTATTTAAAGTAAGAATTTAATAGCTATAACAATGTCTGAGTTTTGTTTAGTAGAACGAGAATCAGGCCAATTCGCTCCTAGAATGTAGTAAAAGCTAGACTCCAAACAGGCTCATCTTTCCCACTGGGCACTCTGGGCACGTGCCCAGGGCCCGCGATCGATAGGGGCCCCCTAGTTCCTGCCAGATCGCTTAACGATAAAGGATGCTTATTACCAAAAAAATACATATAAAACATATTTAGGTAGGTATTTCGAAAACTTAAACATTAATTACTGACTAAAAATACTACATGCATTGGCATGCGCATAGCTATCATACTCTTGCCCGAATATCAGGCTTTCTGATCTGATTACGGCATGTTTAGATAAATTTAAGTCACGATCATAGGGGCCCCCTTATCTTAATGTGCCCAGGGCCTTAAATAGGTCAAAGATGGCCTTGACCCCAAAGAGAACTTGACAACTATTTAGACAAATAAACAGTTTCAAACAAAATAACTTTCATTCAGACTCAGCAGCAACACACAACATTGCAGTCTCCGCAAAACGCACATATCTTGATTCTTTGAACACGTCGCTGCCGCCGGGCGCAACTTTAACAAGCGGCCATTACGTATTCCACTCACGTCGCGGATGTTTTAAAAACAGCAATTTCATACGCAATCTCTGGCCGAGCATTAATCAGCGCGCAGTGGCCGCCGCTGTCGTCCGTCTGTCAGTCAGCGACACTGACAGCGCGTCAGTGGCAGGGCTGCTACTGCACAACTTATTGCGCTCATAAATTAACTGTCTGTAACAAAATTTTATAGAGAAATTGTATGAGGTGGAAGTTATCAATATATGAAGTTTTAGACAAGACTGTCTGTCAGTCAACGACACTGACAGCGCGTTAGTAGCAAGGAAGTTATTGCATGTTTCTTTTTATTTTTACCTGTATTTTAATTACCTATAGAACATTTTTTTACGTAATAGCATTAAAAAAAACGGTCAAGAGCGAGTCGGACTCGCGCACCGAGGGTTCCGTACCATCATTCTGAAAAAGTTTACTATTTAGAAACATCGTTTTATTTTCTTGTATTCTTTACAAGAATTTATATCACATACAATAATTTTTGATTTTTCTCTATGCCAACTTCGGAGATAAGGCGGGGACGGCATTTTTTTACATTTTTCATCAAAAATCGAAAACTATGCGGCCTAAAAAAAATTTTGAGAATGTGCAAACAGCGCTCTTTCATATGATACCCCATTTTCCCTAGTAGCTTCACTTCGAATTTTTAAGACCCCCTTTCAGTCCCTGTTGCAAAAAAAGTCGAAAATTATTATAGACTTACAAAATAAATGAACTCTGCCAACCCTGCGTCACGTCCATTTCGCGCGCGACGACACATTTCACTGCTAAACGTCAAATTTTTTATCTGAAAATTGACACCGCGCCGCTGTTAGAGCGACTCGTAATGAGTCTTTGTGGTTCTGTGTTTAGACAGCTATGTGTGTCTGTTTGGTAATAGCGCACTTGGCACTAATAGAATTTTCTTTTGTACTCATTTGTTGGAGTATAAACCGATGTTTATGCGAATGGCATTTTACCGACCTAGTTTTGCCTTAACACTTGAAAAAGTGTTACACTATTAGAAATAGTTTTATTGTTCACATACATTTAATTTGACGACCTGAGTGGTGCAGTGGTCAACATGCCGATCTTCCACGCAAATGGTCCCGGGTTCGATTTCCGGCCGGGCAGAAATTTAAATGACGAATTTTAATTTCTGTGACGGGTCTGGTGTTACTATGTATAATAAGAATACATTTTAAAAAGCATATAAGTACCTAGTATATCAGTTGTCTAGCACCTATATTACAAGCTTTGCTTAGTTCGGGGCTGGATGCCGCTGTGTGAAATTGCCCAAGCATTTATTTATTTAAGGGCGCGTAGTCTGCACACTAGTGCCGCCATTGGAATAAAAATCATAGTGCATAAATAAAAACGAATTTGTAAATTATCTCTCTGTAGTGCACTCCGAAGAAGCTTTGTGGTACTTTTTATCGCATAAACAATATTTTATTTTTTATTTTATTGCTAATTGCGAGTTTTATTGTTAAAAGTGGCCACTTTTCGCAAAAAAAACTCCATTAAACTAAACGACAGGCTAGAAAATATTGCTTAAGCGATGAAAAGTACCACAAAGCTTCTTCGGAGTTCACTACAGAGAGATAGTTTACAATTTCGTCTTTAGTTAAGCACTATGACTTTTTTCCAATGGCAGAGCTAAAGTGTAGACTACGCTCTCTTAAAAGGTTTAAAAAAAACTTATTCCTGTGGTTTTAGTTTACTCTTCCTGGTTCCAAAAAGGGTAATACAGAGATGTCTCCCAACTTGCCACTCGATTAGATCCTGTCGCGCGCACGAAAACTGTACAACAGAATGATTAACGACTTTCAATTGTTTTGTAAATCATCAGTTAGAGGATAGATTATTTATCACGGGTTATGTAGGAGGCGACGTTATATTTATATAACTAATAGGGAAACGGTATAGTTATTGGCCAGCTAAGCGACCTTAATCGAAAATTTCAATTTAAAATAAATATATCCGTTAGAAATGAATAAAAATTATGTCATATTAATGTATTTATTAATTAAGCTTCCTTACATACACTTTCATATAATAATTTAGTAATTAAATTGTCATAAATGTTAAAACATAAAATTACAGTAATTGGCCATTTTATTGCATTATGGCTATGAGATCCTATAGTTATAGGCCACATCAAAAAAATTAATTTAAACAAAAAGTCAACACTTTATAACATCTATAATGTGTATTCATTTTGATTTTCATCATCAGAAGGTACGTATAGTAATTGGCCTACTTTTTCTATGGGTTAGATTTACGATTACACAGTTCTTGGCCTAGGCTATAAGCTAGGCTAAGCTTAAAATGTCTAGTAATTGAATAGCAGACGTTTTATTCATCAACAACGCTATTTTTAGTTTTTTGTTAAATACAGTGATTAGCATAAAAGTGAATAACTATAAAGTTATTTAAATATTTGTCAGCAATTGGACACAACAACATTTTGAGATTATGATGAAACAGACAGGGGGACTGTGTATGTATGCGGCTTAAATGATAAGTCAAATCATTTATAATTTCACTTTATACATGCCTCCGACTGCATGTTATTATTTTGCATTTAATATTTCCATCAAAAGATTTAATATCTCTCAACTATTTTTAATTTGCGAGATTTGAAAATTTCAAAGAAATTTAAAAAACTAAAAAACCCGCTGAATCAGAAGACAAGTCAATTGAAACAGTTTAAATTTATTATTTAATGCTTTCTATTTCTCACTTAAACTCGCAAATTAAAAATAGTTAAGAGATAATTTCCTAGCTGCTGTCTATAAAAACATTCTAAAGATAACAAAAAAAAACTAAACTTAAAACTGACTACCATAAACCACTTCATTCCATTTCCAAAGTTACTTTATCAATGACATTTGAATTTTATCAAGTCTCTATGGACCCATTAAAGAGCTACCATCTTATTTATTGCTTCCTTCGATAGTTAGGAAGTTGCCACTTGTTCTGCGCCGGCGCAACCACTTGTATTGGTTTATAAGTAGTTTGTCCAGAACGCACATGTCATTTTATGACTTTTCAACGAAATGATATTAATTAATACTTGAAAAGACGTAGTTCTTGAGATCGATATTTAATTTTTTTTAAGAGCGCAAACTAATAATAAAATATTTCAAATTTAATTAAATCATGAAAAACCTGTTTACGTTTACATTTTGTAATGCATATAGTATATATGTATATATTTGAACCTAAGCTCGTTTAAAAGTGTATCATAGTTAACATAAGTACATAACAATCTATCAAACTCCAACTAGGCTACCGAAACAGTGCACATAAATAATATGATCGTGACTGCGCTAACTGTATCGATTTTAATTGGTTATCAATGGAGTCGAAATAAAACATTCTGTCTGTCGGTACGAGTCGAGTACTGGGGGGAGACTCTAATTGGCAGATATCAGCGACAGACAGACTGACAGAGAACAGGGAACGTCGGGTTTTCCTTGACATATATGTAATGTAAACTTTTATGATATGCACCTCGTGAATTTTGAGATCTACCAAAGCTAAGGTTTTCAAAAAAACCTTTTGAAATACGACTACCAAACTATTCGAACCAAACTCAATTTTAAAGTTCGAGAATGTAGATTAACTAAATGTTATTAAATTTAGATTTTTCGCATTCTATTTTTATATTAAGATAAATAATATTAGAAAAATACTAGAAAAAATCGACTCACCCGTAGCACCGTAGTCCCGTCTGAGGTGCTACGGGTGAGTCGATTTTTTCTTGTATTTTTTCTAATATTATCTACTTAACTAAATGTTAGTAAAAATTTACTAAAAAATTTTTTTTATAAAAAACACGTTTTTAAAAGGACTTAAAAGTATAAAATAATATAGATTTATAACCCTTTACAGAAGTTTTAAACCTAAAAACGTGGGGCGCATGCAAAAGACAATTGATAAATCTTATATTTACTTACTCGTAGGTTATAAATCTTTACGGGAGAAATTATTTTATACTTTTTAGTCCGTTTTAAAAACGTGTTTTTTATTAAAAAAAATGCTTTCAATAAATTATTATTTTCTGCTTTTTAGTCAACGAGCTATAACTCCAACTCCTATCGAAGTACTTGTCAAGGCGAATCAAACAAGCCCAAACTCGATGGGGTTGTGTGTGTAGTATTATTATAGAGTTTCTGTAGCCTTCTTTCGGCTTCATCATCAGACCCTGGACCTCGTCTCCCGTCAGAGTACTTGTCAAGACGATTCTAACGAGCCCAACACTATGGGGTTGTATGGTTTTATTAACAGAGTTCCTATGGCCTTCTACCGGCTCCATCATCAGATCAGCTCGATGACACCATAATATAGCATTGCCTTCCAGGTCTGACCTATGTTTAAAGTTTCAAGTTTTTCTAGTTCGAGCTCCAAGTTATTATAAAGTTTTCATAATTTGTGGACAAACAAAGAAACAAACAAATAAGAAAGCAACCTAACAGAAACGTGTTAGAAACCATTCTTTCGAGGAAAATTCAATTTCTTTCACTATCTTTTGATTCCAGTGATAGACTCACAGATAGGTACGTAGTTTACGTATTAAAGTTTTTTAAATGTTAAGTACCAGTTTGCAAACAATAGTATTATTTCTGAAACTTGTACACTAAGTCACCAGCAAATATGTATTTCTTAAAGACCAAATGTTTTCTTTTAGTCCCCTTAAACATACATTACAGAAGCTAGGATTTCTTCGTAAAGCCGGCTCGGCTTAAATCTCGACGTGCAAAACAATCCTCAGCTAACAAGTGAGCAAACAGCCTGAATCAACAGAGCCTGCTGAAATATCGCCATTACTCCGGTCTACCACTAACTGCCTCACAAATTAGGGACTTAGGCAAAACTAACACATCATCTCCGATGTATACAGATACAAAATCGACCTTACGAACTAATTGTTATGAGCTACAGTAACTTGTACACGTTAGCATTAAGTGAGATTTCCGTTCAAGTTTATTATTATAAGCTTAATCTCCGAGGAAGTTAAGATTTACTGCAAAATGTGTATTTGTGGTAGTTTGCGAGTCGTTTGTTTTTTTTTTGTAAATACTGGAATGATTAATACTGAGCCTCTTTTATAAACAAAATAGACTAAAACTGTTCTTAAACTTAGAAGCCGAGCAAGTGCTGTTATGAGATTTCAGTACTTTATGTAAGAGGTATCGTGATCTTCTAGTCAGCCATTTGGAAAGTTACTCGCCTTTTATCAAGTTAAATGAAAGATAGTTTAGTGTACTCGAGTAAGTACCTTATTATACCTTTAGCACAACTAGTTGTGCAGACTTTTTTTTTTATTTATTTATTTATTTGTGCAATCATTTGGTCCACTGGGACTACGAGGTCATGTGCTGTGCAAATTAATTTTAGTATAATCTGATAAAACAAGAAAATGCATATAATTGTTAAACGAAAGTGTTTAGTAATTAGTGTTTCAGCGACAATTTTTTTTTTAAAGTTTTGTTAGTGGACAAAATAATAAATTCAAAAATAGTGTCTTCAAAAAACGTTATTTATGGCGCCTACTACAGTATTACCATTATAGATTATAAAGTCATCTACATAGTCCCACATTGTTTAGGAGCTCCCAGCAGCCCGCAGCGGGACAGCAAAGGGCCGGTAATATAGTGGCGCCCGAACAGCGGAAATGAGCCGAATAAATCAGCCACACTCCGGGAGCGTGTACAGTTAGCAGAGCAAGGTGATCAAAATGTTAACGATAGTTGATTTATGTAGGTATATTGGTAACATACCAATGGACTCGCGATTGTTTTTGTTTAAAATAATTCGCCAGTATCCGCTTTTATGGTAGAGCAAAGGAAAAAAAAAATCTATTTTCAAGTTCAATATTCCAAAATCATTCAATGCAGATTTCCAATCAAGTCAAGATCATAATGAATTACCATATTTTTATAATCGTGAGTTTTAATTATACAACGTGTTACACAAACACGGTACCAATCGATTCCGCATCGATCGGACATATGGAAGTTAGTCAGATTCCCTCATCAAATAGAAAAGAGCTGATGATCTTCAAACCGCTAAACAATTTTTTATGAAACATGACTAAGAACACTCGGGATAAAATTATCTTTCACACAAAAAAACTAAACCAAAATCGGTTCATCCGTTTGGGAGCTACGATACCACAGTAAGATACACAGATACGTTGAACTTATAACACCCCTCTTTTTGCGTCGGGGGTTAAAAAATAAAATAAATGGATGTAATTATTATCACTATTGTGCTGTCGCTACAGCCGTGTCGACTGGCTTCATTCATTAGTCGCCGATAAATTATGCGACCCCGTGTTGTCACCACGTTTGACAGCCCTGTGACCACACCGTCGTCACTGCCGGCCGTCGTCGGTAGCTCCTTGTGTCACCACAATGTGGTGACAATCTTATCAACACAGCTTTGACCAGCAGTGGCAGACACGGTGAAAGCAATTGAAAATATCAGAAAATATTAGATATGTATTTTTATCAGACTTAAAAAAAAGGAGGAAGTTATCAAGTGGACGGTTTTTTTTTATGTATTTTTAACCATAACTTCACCAGTTGTTAACCGATTTTTGCGAATAAATTACGCCTATAATTTGAACATGCGGTCTCGTATGCATGTTTTTTATATTATAAAGATTTCGAATTTTATATCGGAAACTTTTTACTCGTTAATTATTTTGAAGATGCACTGTAATGTAAGTAATAAGATTATGAATGAAGTTATTATTAAATCAAGCCTCAGATGTCAATTCGATCGTCAGTATTAAAATTAGTAAATTTTTCGTCTAACTTAGTGATTATGGCGGGAGTTTTATCGCTCACCATGAATTAAGTTCCATTCAAGTTACAAAAACATTATACAACATGTTCCAAAAATACCCATAATGCCGAATATGGTATATAGGGACCATCAAACTGAACAACTTTTTCATACAAAAATTAAAGTCGAAAATATCAAAATGTATGAAACAGCTGATTTTTTTTCGCAATTTGAGAGTTGGTCCCATAGTAAAAGTTGTTCAATTTGATGGTCCCTATATACCATATTTGGCATTAGGGGTATTTTTGTAACATGTTGTATAGTCTGTTTATCCTTACTTGTCCTATTTAGTAAACAGCTTTTGACAGTTGTCATACATCTTTTAAACTTAAAGCGTTATTTAAAAATATGTTGCTTTTATTAAATCAAATTGTCACTAATTAGTAATTTATTTCTTTATCTATGTGTGGAAAACTATTTGTTGTATTTTATAAATGATAATTTCAATAAAGAGTTGGGTGAAGATTATTTACCAAAAGTAAGGATAAACAGACTATAGCAGTAACTTTTCATGCTATAAGATAGGTAATACCTATATCAAGATTTTGACTTATTCTTCTAGCTTCCTTCATGGGTTATTTTTTATTTCGTTATTGTACAAATTTTTCGTTACATAATCTATTTGTGCGTATTAATATAGAACCCAAAATAATTTGTCACTGACTCAAAACAAAACACTCATAGGTCATAAAAAACGTTTTCAATTACCGACATCCGCCTGCGTTCGACGGGCTATCATAAAACTTATTCACTTTCCGTGTAAAACGACATCTCCATATTAAAAGCATCATAAATGAAGATTCATTGTCTCCAATCAAATGAAGATTTTATATCCAACACCCCCTAAAACTTTTAACTTAAACGAAATAAAAGCTATTTTCCAATGGCCATAATCTCGAGTGTTGACAGCTGTTTCGGTTTCCTTCACAAAGCAATTTGAATTTTGGAATTTAAAAAAATGACGGTTTCACACTTGAGTGTTCACTGAAATCTCCGTCTAGGGAGACGTAGGACCCACATGTTTTCGGTAGATTGAATTTTAACAGCTGCCAATAAATCTTAAGTGACCTCTTGTTTTTCTTTCAATTAGTCTCCCGAAACCTGTCTAATCTTAAAAGGTCATAAATGGTGCTAAAGGACACGTGATGATTCCTGGCATGACCACGAAGGATTTAATTATTTTTTTTGTGGTACATATTCATAAAAATAAATGTACTTTAATGTACTTTTGAACAAAAAAAATTTACTTGTCTAGTTTGGACGTTCCGGCATACCTAAAGTGGTCGTGCCCGGGACGAGTTTTCTGGCACGACCACGCTAGATTTAAGGATATTTCGATCAATTTAAGGATATTAAAGAGGTACAAATTGTAGAAAATATGTGTACTCAACTTTAGAAATCCAATCACAAGTGAATTAAGCGGTTTTAGCAGTATTATTCCATTTCAGTACTTCTGATAGGTTTAATATAAGCGTCAAAAGGAAGGCCTTTTGACGCAGCTGAGATCAGCTGTTTTGATTTCAATATTATAATATGTTTCTTCTGTTTGTCAAAATTCAAAGGTTTTTTTGTATAGCTTGTATTTTTTTTCTATCTCATATAGAAAAAAAATACAAGCATCACAATACATAAACTTGTCTCAATAAATAACAAAAATGGAGAATTTTCAAAGAAGTAATCTATCGCAATCCCATACCAGTCTCCCATTATTTTTTTACAGCCTATTACAAACTATTACATACTACCACGACAAAATTAGCATTGTTCTACCAACTTAAATATGTGTTAAAAATTTAGCAGCAAAGTTCAAATTGTGTTTTGTGGCTAGGTGTGTGTAATCCAGTTCTTCAGTAGCTGAAGAATCCGAGTGAAATGCGTTTCTACCTTTAGTTTTATCGTCACTTAACATCATGTTAGAAATGTTAGATGAAGGCCAAGCTTGCTTCCATTTAAAAAAAAAGCAAGCTAACGCCCCTAAGTCACGTCACACGTGCGACAACTTAACGAATGGTTGAAATTAAACAGTCCTTTTACAATTTATTTGACGTCGAATAGATGTTTCACGGTGATAAACCGGAGCAAGGAATTTTCATTTATTGGCAATAGTTTCTTCACTAGCTACGCCCGTGGTTTTGCCCGCAACTAATTAATGTTATGTGGATTAATTTATACAAGAGCGAAATGAAATAAAAATGTATGATATATCGGCAACCTTTACCAAAAATTTCAGAATTAAATGTATCCTTATAAATAGTTCTTTAGTTCTTTTTTTAAGCCGTATGAAAAAATATAAAATCATAAATAGATACATTTACTTTCACATTCTGATTATTTGTTTATCTTGTTGAAAATCATAATAACAATTTCAACCTGTTAACACAATCATAAAGTTCAAACTTTTGCAGAATAACTTTTGTAATGTAATTTTGAAACAAATTAATTAAGTTTAATAATTCATAATTCATTTGCAAAATATAGTACATACATGCATATTTCGACGTGCAAATACTTAGATATTAGATAGATACTTAAACAGAAACAATCAAATAAAAATAATAATTTAGTTCTGACACAAAATTATTATGTAAAAAAACTATCAACGAAACGACATACTGTATCTCTTAACCCACAAATGCTGCCGCAATATTTTTACTCGGCCATTGAAAGTTTTTCAGCGTGTTCCGTTGACGTGAAAATATACGGCAATTAACCGCATAAAAAACCGCTGAAAACTGAAAGCTGTAACGAGCGGCGTCGACGCATGGGGGCTCGCGACCGAAATAACCGCTTTCGTGAACCACTGAGACTTGTATAGAGCTGTTGGATTAACTTTTATACACAACTACACGAAACAAAAAGAGTTTATTGTGTTCTAGGTTCATGTATGTACTCGTATGTATGTACTAGTGGCCCGCCCCGGCTTCGCACGGGTACAATGTAGTTACTAATGTGGTGAGTGTGAAGTTATTAGACTATACTACAGGTTAACTATATATAGTGGTGGCCACAATTAAGGACGCTGGTCGATTTTCTTACAAACGAAGTAACTTTTAAGCATTGCTTCTCCGCCAGGGATTGACCGAGCGGTGATCTGATGATGGCCATCCAAGGAGTGAATAGAGGAGATCCAGATTTCTACACACACCAAAGTGATCTGACCAGCATTTTAAGAGATGTAAGAATATGTTTAAAAAAACCGCGAATATAGTATAGAAATGTATGAAAACTTGCAACTGAAAATTCTTATGCTTACATCTCTTAGAATGCTGACCAGATCAGTTGGGTGAGTATTGCTATCATAATCTTCTCCATTCCCTCCCTGGATGGCCATCATCAGATCACAGCTAGTTCAATCCCTAGTGGAAAACCAAGACTTCAAAATTACCTCGTTTGTATGAAAATCGACTTGTGTCCTTAATTATGTTGCCACCACTATATGTATATACGACGTACACAACATACGCAAGGGGTGTTATAAGTTTGACTTGTGTGTGTCGTCTGTCTGTCTGAGACAACCTAGCTCCCAAACTTATGGACCAATTTGGTTGGGGTTTTTTATGCATAGTTTAAAAGATCAAAGTGTACAGACAACGGGACTCCTAAACCATTGATCCGATTATGATGAAACTTTGGTGAGTTGTTCTGCTTACGACCGGGAAAGTCCCTGGCTAAAAAAACGGAGCATTGCAATACGCATGCCGGGTGCAGCTAGTTCTAAATAAAATATGTTGTGCATTATCAGGATTATCAATCTCGATCATCCAACACTTCTCTATAATATACAACATGTAACAAAAATACCCTTAATGCCGAATACGGTATATACATTTTGATATTTTCGATTTGAATTTTTGTATCAAACAGCTGATTTTTATTTCGCGATTTCAGAGTTGGTCCCAAAGTAAAAGTTGTTCAGTTTGATGGTCCCTATATACCATATTCAGCATTAAGGGTATTTTGGTAACATGTTGTATACCTACCACATTTCTTATCATGTTATCCTGTTGCAAAATAAAAAGGCTATTCGGCGAGCTGACTTTCGAGCAGGCTAGAGCTGGCCATGGGAGAAACAATCACTGCGCAGATCTACACCAGCCGCTCTTAAACTTTGTCCCTGTGCTTTATGAATTGTCATAGCATAGGCGACTTGTATACGAATATTGTATTCTTTTAAAATTAAACTGATAATAAGAGGGAATAATTTTGCACGTTATTACAACGCAATAAGGAAAAAATGACAGCACTGTCAACATAACGCCATAGGTACTATTCAATGCCTATGGCGATAATGCATTCTACCTACTCTCAGGGGAAATGACCAAAGAGAATGTAATACTACGTTGATATGACAAATGATATTTATTTTTCTTATTTAATCAATCAAATGCACAAAAAAGTTTCAATTCCGACGTCGAAGTCAATCACAGCAAAAGTAGCTTTTTATCACTTTTTAACTCTGTTAGGTAATAAATATTTAAAAAATACGAAACACGTGTTCAATTAATTTTGTGAAAGAATGTCTATGCCAAATTCCAAGTCAATCGGGCCAAGGAATCGCGTTCTCCCATACAAACTTTACCACCCTGTTTCACCCCTTTAGGGGTTGAATTTCGCAAAATCCCGTCTTAGTGAGCACCTACGCCTTAAAAGGAGCCCCCATGCAAAATTTGAGACTCCTAGCACTTGCAGTTTCTGAGATTTCGTGATCAGTGAGTGAGTGATTTTCCCTTTTATATATATAGATATCTTTATTCCACCGTAACTTCTAAATGCCTGAACAGATTTGGATATGTAGGGTATCGTTATAATCCTTACATTATCCCGAGTGGCACTGGCTATAGTTTTTTTAAAGACGGCTGCATGACGCCTTTTTGTAAAGTGAAAAAAAGTGAAAAATAATCTTACAATATGGGTATCAAATTATTGATGAGCATATTCCAAAACTATATAATGTAATAAAAAATATATATTAAAAACACGACTTAAGTTTTTATTTTTTTCAGTAATAATGGACCCTGTGAACTTCGTATCACCTACAATTTATATGATTATTTTAAAACATTGAAAACCAGCGCCAACTCTTTAATTGGCTAGTTAGCTAATAACAAAGCAACTGAATACTAAAACGAAAGCAACACGACGTACCTATGATTTATTTCACCGAGTGATTTTTATCGTTATATTTTATACCGATTTTTCAGACTAAAACCTTTATTTAACAACCTCAATCAATTTTAAAATTTATCAAAAGTTAACAGTCAAAAGTAATCCGAAATGACGATTCCCATACAATATTGCCAATGTTGTTTTTTGGATTATTTAGCTGTTCTTCTGGGTTATTCACCGTACTATTATAGCGAACAAGACAAAAAAAAAATGTTCAATCTGTCAAGCCGTTTTTGAGTTTTAAGGAAGGCAGACTACTAAAGAACTTCACTAGCCTAGAGCTATAAAATAAAAAATATTTCAAAGTCAAAGTGTTTTTTTTATTTTTAATAAAAAAATGAACAGTAATGAATAACAAGCAGAATTTTAAGGCGATTTATCGAGTTAAAAAATATGTCACTTGTCTATAGACAAAAATATGTCACATGAACATAAAGCAGACTAAAATACAAATATAAAGCAAACTGAATCGTTTAATGAGTAGATACATCGTTTTATACATTAAATACAATCTCACAAACACAAACCACAATTATTACTTATGGAGTAATTAGGCAGGTAATCTGTGGTAGGTAATTGATACATAAAATATAAAAGAAATATCCAATAATCCATTTGTAAGGGACTTCCGCCAAGAAACGTCCGGGAGTGATACTTATACAAGTAGTCAAGTAGGTATTGATGGTTTCGGTATAAATAACACCACTATTTAATGAGGTATTATCAACTCCCACAGTGTGCGTAGTGCGGCGCGGTGACATATCGACAAACAGATGTGCGCCCGCCGCGTCACAACATCCACTAATTTATGCGCTCCTTAACGCCCGGCCCAACTATTAGTTGCACACGATATATTTCATGCGGCGCGCTAGTGTGCCCATGTCTTTATGTGACATAATTATTAGGAACTTAATTATAAACATTGGCTAAAGTTGCTGTATCCTTTGGGTCAATAAGCTTACCTTTCTATTTAGTATACTGTGCAACCGTCAAAAAATATTTAATTTCATATTTTCAGTCTTTTATATTGAATTGATTTGACAACTTTTTGTTTAAAACCATAGTATGCATGTCTATGAATGTCAACCTAAAATATATATTGAGTATAATTATTTAACAAAAAACCATTCGCCACCCCTAAAAAAAGTTAACACAAAAACTGTTAGTGACACTTATTTAAAAACACAATTCTAGAAACAAATTGTTTTTTTAAACGAGGAAAAAGAAATAAACTCAGTCTTTGTCATTCCAAACGAAAGATATACTATTTATGTTAACTTTTTGTAAGGGTGGCAAATGGGATATTTTGTTTTTGGGAAAATTCCCAGTCGCCATCGGTGGGAGCAATATTGGGGGTGGCCGGGAAAACCGTATGAAAGTGATACACGTAATTATATTCGATATTTTTAAAGGCACAATTTCAAATATTATTACTTTTGATGTTAGTACAGAATAATTCTGTTGCATTTCATTCTATCTAAATTCAGCATAAGTGACATTTAATAAATTACTCTACGTAACACATAATAATTTATTAAATTTAAACTAACGACTCATAAGATTTGATATAAACTGATTTAAATGAAAATTGCTTATAATCTCGACTTCCACGTTTCCACTTAACCGTTTCCAATATAATTTATTCCAGAACTTGTCACAATATCATATAAATTATTCTAAATTATATGCAACCTACACGCAAGTATCCCCAGCTGAGTTATCGGTTGAAACTTTTTTTATTATTTCTGGAACACGTCGCGACTCAGTTCAGCGGCTTTCATGTTGTAAACGTTATTAATCGACACTGCTCCCGGACACGGACCAACACTACTTGTGTCTACAACCGCTTTAGATGGACTACTTTATCGATATGTGAGATATACATTGGCGTCTTGGTACTCACATTTATCATGATATGTCCAACTGTAGCGGCGATGTATTGCAAACTGCGCGATAATAAAATTATTTTGTAATGTTTTGTGTGTTAATACCGCGACATGGTTATGTTCCCGGTCTTTGTTCGTTCAAAAACGCAATCAGTCATGTTCATACAAAACGAGAATGAAAGCCATTGTTGCGAATGTTCACCATATTGTTTATTTTATATACAATTCTGTTCGGCTTGTCTCTGATAGTGAATTATTCATGGAGATAAGTCAGTGTCATTTTAATAAGCCACGGTCGTGAGAAACTTTAATGGGAAGTGATGTTATTAAGCGTAATTTCATCGCCGCGCTAATTTCGTTCCTCGTTCCACTCGTTACTGGTGTTGAGTAAAATTAAATGTTCATTTATCTTTTTTTATGTGTCATTTATCTTCGTAATCTTCATAAATATTAAATTAAAAATAATGTGGAATCATACATGAAACAACATAAATTAAATATTACCTTAAGTTACCGTTAATTTTTAGGATGCAAAAGCTTTAGTTTACATACCCTATACCACATATCACCTAAAAGCACACTTAACGATTGACAATCGATTTCGTATCATATTCGAGAACTTAATTATTTTGCAAATGTATAACGATCTCTTTCAGACTTAATATCATCACATGGGTCATTCCCAAACAGTAACTGTCCCATATTTGACCATCAACATCCATCAAAATGCCTAATATTATTTAATGAAACCATGAACAGCACACCCCTTGATCGACGTTAGGCTCCAAGGGTCATCGCACGTATCACAGCACTAATAGAATCGAGTTAGCATCTGGCGGCGACGCCGAGTGGCGCCGCTAATTGACAGTAATCAATTCCGCGCCCCGCTTTCAATATTCCTTCATCTCGGATTTTTCTCGATGCCCGTTCGTTTTTACATCGCTCTCGTCTCGTCCCGTGAATTTATCGCTCAATTAGTCTTGTTTAATAGCCGCCTGCGGAGCTGATGTCTGCTTCTCGCGCCTCCTAGGGCTGTCACTCACTTTCAAATGGGAGGTCTTTCGGAAATTCTTCAATGTCACTTTTTATGTTTGCGCTGTTTGTTTCGATACTAATGTGACATACGGTTGGATTGTTGACGGCGTTTCAGATTTAATTGGAAACATTTGTTCATGGATATAAGAAATAACAAACTGACAGATCTGAAATTTAAACGCAAAAGTTATAATTTCGTTTTTCCCTATTTTTTATTTGTATTACGAAACAGATATTATTATAACAAATCAGAATTTGGTAAAGTGAAGGTTTTTCGCTCCATATTATAATATAATAAATAACAATAGGGAATACAGTGAAACACTATATTCCCTATAGTTATTTTTATGTGAAATTCTAATCTCGTTATTTACGGGACAAATATTTAATTCTTATTGGGAGTTTAGGATTTATTATGCAGGTAATTTTTAATTTTTTTAAACAGGTGTTATAATTAATAATATGTAAAGAGTGACTAACTAAGTCGAAGGAGCTAATTATATTTAACACTTGCTTTTAAAGCGAATGTTAATTTTAAATTTCCAGTTAGTAATAATAAATTAGTATCAAATTAAAATTTCCAAAAAAAATTACTGACAGCCCTGCAGATTCGAAAGACGCAGAGAAATGGGATTAAATTAATTGTCGCATCAGTCAGGAGGGCGTCGGGGTGTTTTTTATTAGTCGAGTGCACCGCCCGCCCCCGCCGCCCGCCGCCCGCGCCCCGCGCGCACCTAACGCGAGTAAATCACGCGCCAACCGATCGAACACGTGGACGTGATATGTACTAAACAGATGGAAAATTAGGTGTCACATCTCTCAATTATTTGTTTAGGTCTAAATTATTGATTCCACGCTTAATTCTGTTTCTTGGTTTGGATTGGATTGAAAAAAAAACTCATTGACTATTTGTTGCATTTTCACACTTCCCCATGTATTCACTTGACTGCCTTAAAAATTTTTACTTTAGCTTTTTAT
The DNA here is from genome assembly GCA_963556745.1 of Catoptria pinella. Classification (NCBI taxonomy): domain Eukaryota; kingdom Metazoa; phylum Arthropoda; class Insecta; order Lepidoptera; family Crambidae; genus Catoptria; species Catoptria pinella. Next base: position 12,971,748 of record OY750768.1, on the reverse strand, counting down.
GATCAAAAACTTTTTTGTTTGATTTAAAATTTGAAGTTTACTGTTCACAGTGTAGGTATTTTACAAATTCATATTTTGTAAAATACCTATATTTGACTTTTCTTCTATGTTAACCCACTAGAATCAATATTGCCACATCCAAAATGTGTCATTTCTTCACTCCGTGGTGACGTGCCCAACCGATTTGTTCGCGCTTTGATCTCCGACACGATTTATCGACATTATTTTTAACGGGAATGCCCCATCACTCGCGCCTGAGTGACAGACTCCGCGAGGCCAACGCCTATTTTTAAAAAGCTTAGATTTATTTAGCAAACTTAATTAAGTAAGATTTTTTATACATATTTAATTACGTTTACTCTCTTTATTTCTTTTGCTATCAGTGACATATTGCGGTATATTTGTGGATATAAAAACAGTGATAAAGGCTTTTGATTTACAAAGTGCAAGAAGCGGTTGAGTATTTTACAGCGGTAAATCTTGCGAAAGGTAATAAAAGTTTCCTTGGTATAAATCTTAAAAGCGATCAATCAAGTCGCAGTGCACACTGCATTGCCTTGTAGATCGTTGTATAACAACACTTCGCCCCCTGCCTGCCCGTGCACCGGCCGTGTACAAACATGTCACGGACTGATTTGCAGTTTGTCAAGCGAGACACACGGCCTGGAAGGACGGGGAACTCATTGGGAAAAACTAGGAAAATATTAATGTTTGTAACAACAGCTTTTCCTATCGCTTTAGAAAGAAAATTCAAAGACACTTCTTTGATTTTATCTGAATATACCCGAGTCATGTCATTGCATTGTTGCATTATGTTTGTGTGTTTATAATTTGCGATCAATTGAACACGTTAATTATTATTTTGCGGGAGTCGCGCTAGTGTTGTTTAAAACCCTTGTAAGGCGACATTATATGCAACACTAGTGGAGCTAAACCATACTTTTTAATTTTTAGATTTTAGGCATTCACAATGAGATTTTTATATTAAGATAATTAGTATACTATAAAAATCTAAACACAATTGACTCACCCATAGCACTCGTCCCGTCTGAAATGCTATGGGTGACTCGTTTTTTTAGTGTACTAATTATCTTAAACATTACTCGTCGCATTGTTAAGCTGTGTGTACCACGAAGGTTTTCATCAACAGTCTTGAATAAACTACAGCCACGGGTTTCGCATATAAAGGGCTGGATATGTCATTCTGCCGCCTAATGAACTATTTGAATGTAGGCCTTATTGGCCGTGAGCAAATAAAGAAATAAATGTGAGCTCCGAGCTATGCGCGCGCGCATTGTAATATGCTGTTTAGAAACGTATTCGTAGTCGGGGCTTAACCCATTGCTAGTTTTGTATTACCGTCCTTTATAAGAAGGTTACTGAATATTTGTGGATCTTAACAAAAAAATATATATAAATTAGTTATTTCTATAATTTTGATCCTGAATGTTTTAATTTTCGAAATAATTATACTATCTTAAAACGCTTGTTATGAAATAGTAATTAATATAACAGAGTTATAAAGTTGGTAATTACACTAAATAAATTAAAAAAATACATTTGAAAATATCAAAGCTATTTTTATTGTATACTGTGGTTCATTGCAATGAAATAATAATTAAAATTTTATAGTAATTTCATCTGAAACACTCCTCACTATGAATATGGGCTGGCATCGCGAAGTGGGCTCCACGATTGATTGAATGTGAAAATTATACGACGCGGACGCGTCGCGCCGGTGTGACGCGACCCTTACGGTTCCTTGAGAACAGCGTCAAGCGTGAACTATGAGATAAATTATAAGTAACATATACAATACCTATAAACGAGGTATACATCACTCACCACTTATCTTCCACAAACAGTTTTAGCGGAGTTTCGTCGTTGACAGAAATTTTAAATGTTTTCACTGTCCCTATGTGTCCTTATGTAATTGTAATCTTTTTGCAAATTCAACATAGTATATAAAAGATGTAACAAGTAATAATAATAAGCACTACATGCTTAGCCAAAATTAATTACCACACAAAATTTTATTACAAAATATTCACATTCATGATTGGTAGGTGCTAATGCCATTAGTCATAATTCAATAAATAGGTTCACAATTTATTCTCTAATATAAAAAAAATATATTTTAAGTCATACAGGGTAGGTATGTGAATCTAACCATGTACCCAAGTGTCCATTTTTGAGTGGTTAAGGTCCTAAATTCCTTGGGTATACTACTAAAGATTTTGATGCACATAGTCAAACAGTTTTTTTTTTGTAGTTTTCAAAGTTACCAGAAGTACCAACAAATCGGATCTCTACCTGTCTTGGATAGATGTCACATGCTCTGTTACAGTGTACATAAACCGAACAGTAGGTTTGTCTGCGAGTACTGATAATTATAATTTTTTACTTTTTTTACTTTTTTAAATAAGTCTGTAATGAGGCACCAATAGAAAGTTTTTTTTTTAAAAAGCTAGAAACATCGTTTTGGCTTTCAAGAGGAATGGTAGAAAATATTAAAATAATAATAAATCTCTTTGGGATGCACATGAGATGAGTGGTAGCCTTTAAGGGGCTGACATGAGCCAATTAGCGCCGCCATCCAGTCGATTTTATTTTAAATAAGCCCAATTTCTTAGAAAAGGAATCAGTCGAGATTTTGTTAATAACGTCTAATATTTATTGAATAACTTTACACAGTTGGAAAAGGCATTCAAACAGTTTAAAACGCAATTTTGTTAATAGTGGCCACTGTTGGTTCTGACCCGTTTTTAAACTATTGCACGCATTTTGTAATGTTGTAACGTTATTCAATAAACATAAGACGTCATTCACAAGACCTTGACTGATTCCTTTTTTAAGAAATTGGACTTATTTAGAATAAATAAAATAAAATCGACTGGCGGCGCTACTTGGCTCAAGTCAGCCCCTTAAGTGGCAAACGTCCAAATAGGCTACAGTTACTACTTGTATTAGGCTAGCTGTTAGTTTGTCTTCTCTTGAATAAAAATTAGCAAATAATTTCTAATCGCTGCTTTCTTTTAGGTTATTACAAAAAACACAATAAAATAATTGAAGGTATTTTTGTTATTTAAGAAGCAACGTAACCAATAAAAAAACTAAACCAAATTCGGTTTATCCGTTTGGGAGCTACGATACCACAGACAACAGATAAGTTTAACGTGTCTGTACAGTTATATCTGTCGGGGGTCAAAAAGCAATTTTTTTTTTAAACTTAATATAAGTATAAAAAATAACTCTCTGTTAGATATTAGATGATATTAAATAATATAGTAGAAAAATACCCTTAAATTATAATATATTATGTCAGGTATTTCGATTATAATGCTGTAAGCTAAGATATGAGGAGCTCGATTGCTTCGCAAGGGTCGCTCATGGGATGGGTGACCAAAAATGTATCATCTCGAGCTTCTCCGTGCTTCGAAAGGCACGTTAAGCCGTTGGTCCCGGCTGCATTTGTAGTCGTTAACAATCACCAATCCGCATTAGGCCCGCGTAGTAGTTTATGGCCCATCCTCCATATCGACCCGTAAAGAAGGCCTGTGCGCCAGCAGTAGGGATATTTAAAAAAAATTACTGATGGTCAAGCTAAGATATCGGAAACGAGATCATATGACATTTGATAATTTGTGATAACAAAACCGGTAAACAACACAAAAAACAAAATAAGGCGGGTGTAATTTTCACCAGTAGCATAAAAGTTAAGAGTGAATCATAAAATGCGCAATGAATCCGATATCGATGTAAAATACCGGTTTAATTCATATCTTTGGAACGGATCTCGATCATATTATACCCGGCTTAATAGTATCTCGCACATACGATATTTATCTTTATTGTCGCCTTCACTATTAATTAGCCGTCATAAAATATCAAGTGTATACTTTATGCACCATTTACGCTGAGCTGTAACAGTTAGCGATGTTTTTAAACCTAAGGCTCTGTTCTCAATGGATGATTATTTGTCTTATAAAAGTTCTATCCCGTTTTATGCTGGTAATAAACGCCTTCCGTGGACTTCAAGCGGCTAGAATAAATAAGGTTTTAAAACTCTAATGGGAACTATTTAGCTGGTAATTACATATTAATTTCAAGATGATAAACTATGGCTATGAAATAGTGACACTGTACAATTCAACTTCAAATAAATATTTCTAACAAACAGAAATAAAGTCGTCATAAAGAAACTTTTTTCGTAAAGAAAAAGACAAGAGCTTTTTACATGTATTATTATTGATTACATTCTTTTTACTTGAACTTTTCCTTATGTCACCTACAATTCAATCGCTTAATTGTTATTAATTCTTTGCAGAATCCGGCCAGCTTTAAACAATAAACATATTACTAAATAATATACTAGAAAAAATAGGACTCGCACCAGATCATGTTCTCGGACGGGAATCGAACCCGCGACCTTTGGATATCCGGTCCAATGCTCTGACCGCTGAGCTACCGAGTCACTTGTGACTCGGTAGCTCAGCGGTCTAGTATATTATTTAGTATTATATAAAAATAGCATTGTGGATGCTTAAACCTCAAAATTTCAAATAATAAACATATTTCTGATTTTCTTTCTTTTTTTTTATTATTATTATAAAGTGAGGGGGGAAAAGGAGAAAGGCTTAAGGTAAGGAAGTAAAGAAATTATATTAATAATAATAAAATGCAAACCATACAGCAAACAGAAAACCGAAGCGAAGACAGACAGATGACAGATCGAAAAAGAGCAAAAATCAAAACGCAAACTATAAACAATAAGATATTTACAAACCCGGCCTGGGGCCGTACCGGCTAACGCATCGAACTTCGGAAAGTCTGCCGGGCTTCAAACTAAAACAGATAAATCGAGCCCCATTTTTGGACTTTTTCGCCATTTACTATAATTTTGGCATGTAATAACCTTGAAAATACTATATTTGATGCAAAAAAAAGTTGGCAACCCTAAGTCAGTCTAATGTCACATATGTAGCTATACGTAAACAGGAGCAGCGTATGCGCATAACACTTAACTAGTCGATGGAACTTTATCGCCGACAATTTATAGGCAATTAACGATAATATCGTTAACCTGACGATTCCGATGCAAATGTACATACACGCATTTTAATCGGGAATTACTGTTGAACTACCGGTTCATAGAATTCAACTAGACCAATTTAAGGTTTTTAAAACATTTTCTGTAAGTACCTACCTCATTTTGTATGTGTTTTATAGCTTTTTATTTTATCTGGAGTTATCGTGTTTGTCATGAATAAACATAATTTTGAGGTTGTTTACATAACAACTAGAAGATCTAAATTATAAATGAAGCCAGTAGTAATATTTAACGAAAATACTTGTCATTCTATAGACTTTATTAGACAGAAAGACACTGATAATAGATTTATAGAACCTGGTAAATTTTTAGAAGAAGTTAACCTAGGTTTCATGAAAGTAATTTATTCATAACTTAATAAAAGAAGTTAATGAAAACATTAAGGCCACCTACGCACCGACCGCGACAGGTGGCTTGCTTAGCGCCTAGATATGTAGCGAAGTAAAAGAAACGTTCACCAGTGTTCGCAATCGGCCACACTGCGCGCTTGGCACCTAGCGTGTATCGTAGGCGCGAGGCATTTTAAACAACCAAACGACCAAGACTCCTAGCGATCCACCACGCAATCCAACTTACAGTGCGGCCACCGTGTGTCCTAGCAGGAAACTTGGTGTATGTAGACGTTAAGCAAGCCACCTGATGTCGAAGCGTACGTGGCCTAAGACTTATCTTTAGACAAACTTTTTCACCTTAGAAAGTTGTAAATGTATCATAAAAGTTTTCTTACAGAATGCTAAATCAACGTTAGGTAATACCATTAGGTATTCTGTGGTAATACACTAAATAATTTAAATTACTTGTTTTTACGGTTTAAAAGCGTCTATACATATATAGCCCAACATTCCTATTTTATTGGTATTGCCGACTTAAAGGAATGTCTTTAGCCTTCCATAAAATGTAAGTACTTGTATGTAAATGCGCTAAGCTTGGCCAATTACATGCCAATGCGCAACGATTTTTATTAGATAATTCTGCCTACTTTTAGTTTTATTGTGTATTCCAAGTTATGATCATTTTCCAGTGTGTTTTATGTGTATTGTCGGTTTGTATTTTTTGACATTGAAAATGTTTGTGAGCATCAATGTATGTGACCGATGTTCAGCCAAAAGTGCGACATGGCCATAGATCGGTTAAAATTGGAGAATTATCTCTATGGGAGAGATGTCAAAATGTGCAAGGCACGGAGATCTATCGTATGGCCTTGAATTTTCAGAATCGGTAGAGTAGTTTTTAAGAAATTTTGAAAAAAGCGAAAAAAATTGAAAAAAAAACTGACGTGCTGGACAAAAATTATAATAACTTATTTTTCGGGGATATTAATCAAAATTCGGAAAAAAATGGGTATTGAAGTGGGATACAAATAAGGCCACTGGGATCGGATGACAGATGTGGGCTGCGAAGGTTCCCAGAGGTGGGAGTGGTTTGTAGTTCGAACGCGTTGAGGCAGTCTATATAGCGCATACGCTGTCGTGAGGTTTCAATATTATAGAGTAGTGTATATGAATAGTTATATGTCATTCATGTATTATTTAACATAAAAAAAATTGTCTTTGAAAAATGAATGGTCTTGGTGAGATCTTCATATCAGATGACAGCTGTCAAAATTAAAACAGCTTTATCTCTAAAAGTACTCATCTTAGACTGATCATGTCTTTGAAGAAATGAAAGGTTTTGGTGAAATCTTCATTTCAGATGAGAGCTGTCAAATTTAAAACAACAATATCTCGGAAAGACTCATCCCAGACTGATGGTGTCTTTGAAGAAATGAAATGTCTTAGTGAGATCTTCTTTTCAGATAGCAGCTGTCAAACTTAAAACAACAATATCTCGGAAAGACTCATCCTAGTCTGATGGTGTCTTTGAAAAAATTAAAGGTCTTAGTGAAATCCTTTTTTCCGATGACAGCTGTCAAACTTAAAACAAATATTGACAAAAAATCTCATCCTAGTCTGATGGTGTCTTTGAAAAAATAAAAGATCATAGTGAGATTTTTATTTCAAATGACAGCTGTCAAACTTAAAACAGCAACAACTCGGAAATTACTCATCTGGGCAGGTCTGAAAAAAAAGTTGAAGAGGAGAGAAGGCGCAGTTTATTTTTTCTAAACAAATCTTAGAAAATTTTAAAAGTTCTAGGTTATATTATAGTGTTACCTTTCAATAAAGTTCATGTGTTTGCTATGATTTCAAAATATTGTACTAATTCAATTAAATAGGTAATTGTTTTTATTTTATTGAATTAGTACAATATTTTGAATCTTAGAATTTTCTCTAAAACAAATCTTAAAAACGGAACTCTTTCCGATTTCAATGGACAAGCTGGCTCGAACTAGATACCATTAATAGTGCTTTTTGTTTTTGATGTTCATTTTCAATGTACTCGTACATACTCTAATACTTGAGTGGAGCGTGAAACCGTGTTTTTTTTTTATTTTAGACAAAGCATGTCACATGGAGTGAAGCATCGAAAAATTTTAAAAAATGTTACATAGAACAATTGATATTATTTATTGACTGGTAATTATGTAAATAAAATAAAATTACACAGAGGAAAAATAGTTATGAAATCCTTATAGGTATCAAGAATTTTTATCTATAATCAATCATAGTCAAGAATTTATTAATACGAACAATTTATAACATACTTAATACTAAATAAATATCTATAATAATATAATTTCTGGTGCACATTAATAACTTTTTGATTTTTCAATGTCGTATATCACATTTTATACTACATTTTCCTTTTATCCATTGAATAAACAGATAAATTTATTACCCAAGTATATTAAAAGTGCTGTTTAAGCAATAAACTTTTAATAAATATGACGACAATTTACGATTATGGCTGGAGGCAATGATAGGGTTGTGTCAAATTTTTTACTGTTAAATTACCTCTGTATTTCTATAAACGTAAGATTAAAATAGAAAACAAAAATAAAATTGTTTGGCAACTTGTATACCCCGTAAGTATACAACATGTTACAAAAATACCTCTAATGCCGAATATGGTATATAGGGACCATAAAACTGAACAACTTTTACTATGGGACCAACTCTCAAATCGCAAAAAAAAAATCAGCTGTTTCATACATTTTGATATTTTCTATATTAATTTTTGTAAGAAAAAATACAACTCGTATTTTTCTAGTATATTATTTAGTGTTATATAAAAATAGCATTGTGAATGCCAAAATCTCAAAATTTTAAAAATTATGTTGTATATTGTAAAATTTCTTAAAAAAAAATGATTTCACATAACAGTATAATTTATGGAATCTAGTTGTTATGATTGTCTTCTTTTGTTTGATTGTAAGCAAAAGCTGTTTTCCAAAACTTTGCATAAGTTCGACCACAATAAAAAAAAAGTTAATCGAAATACAAAAAATTGTTAAACATGTTAATCATTTTGGAATGGATTGTCTTTCCTTTAAATAAGTTGTTGCCATAGTGTAGAAAAACAAAAACATTCACTTATCCTAAAAAAAATATTTCTAATATTATTTCTTTTTTTTTGCCTTAAGATCGTGACTTTGAATAGCGAATTATTATAAGTACAATCGGCAACTCACGTGCTTTACCACTTTGCATAAAAATTGAGCGCGCGCGCGTAACGCCCCTGCACGAATAAAACGTACAATCGCGGCGCGGCGTACAAGCGATTTTAACCTTAGGATTGGTAAAGCGGAAGTGTCGTCGATAGTACCTTCTTGCCAATAAAACATTATCGAAGTCACGGACATGGCTTGTTGACAATAAATATGAATGAATCAGACATTTAAACGTCCACATGTAATGTAAATTATAGCAATAAAATCCTTTTATTACCTGCTTAGAAGTACCAAGGAGAATAAACAAACGGGTGACTGTTATTAAGTAGGTAACCCTATATAACTATTTACTAACTAAAAACTGATTTATAATTAATTCAGAATTATGCAAGATCAGCGAGTTAGGATTATTTTATGTAAAGTTAGAATATTTTTATTACAAGCCCTCTTAATTAGGTAATTATTTAACAACTAAATTCTAAATTTAGATTTTTCGCATTCACAATGCTATTTTTATATTAAGATAAATAATATTAGAAAAAATGCTAGAAAAAATCGACTCACCCGTCCCGTCTGACGGTGCTACGGGTGAGTCGAATTTTTCTAGTATTTTTTCTAATATTTTTTTTAATGCTATTTATCTTAACTAAATTCTATTTTCTCAATTTTTATTGAAATTATGATAAATTTAAAAAAAAGGTTTAGTAGGTGTACAACTCTACACTATTATCATATAACTTATGTAGAGTAATAACTAATCGCTTTGTAATTTAGTTTCAAATTCTCGAATATTGAAATGAAAATCATTATTTTATTTGACGACCTAAGTGGTGCAGTGGTCAACATGCCGGTCTACCACGCAAGAGATCCCGGGTTACATTCCCGGCCGGGCAGAAACTGAAATGATGAATTTTAATTTCTGTCACGGGTGTGGGTGATACTACTCGTATGTATAATAAGTACATATTTAAAAAGTATATAAGTACTATATCAGTTGTCTAGCTTTACTTTGCTTAGTTTGGGGATAGATGACGCTGTGTGAAATTGTCCATTTATTATTACTATTTGTTTTATGAAGTAAAAATTTTTTCAGATTACATGATGTAATTGGGTTAGTTTCAAATCCATAAACAGTCAAAAAGAAAAAAATATACGCAGGATTAATGTTTCAATATTTGCGTTCTTTTTTCTCTGACTACCCTATTCGTGAGTCATACCAAAATTACCGTTTAATTTTATCAACGTCATGTCAACGTTATGATTTATTACCGCTAATGCACACTGTAATATTAGTTGTCCCATGGGACTAATGGGACATAAACATCCCAGCTGTCCAATCATAGGACTAAGTCAATACCACACTGAGACAGACTTTTAGAAAATGTTAAAAGTTTGTTTTCTCTCTGAACCTGTGCAACGTAAAAAAGCCAAGCACCCACGTTATGCCGGACTCAGCAAACTCAACAAATAAGTTTCTAATCGGCATTCGTGCAAACGACCTAATCCGACGTAACGAGCCAACCCGAGGTTCGTTTATTCAAAAAACACAATCACCTACAGATAACCCTCCAACAGTCACCGCCGGTCACGGCGACCGCTCGTAAAAATTCTCCGGACGTCAGCCGAACGACTTTCCTCACGATTATTGGGCCCGAAAGGCCACGTAGAATGGAAACGGTTGATTATAAGCGCAGGGTTGGGAAAGCAGTCGTGTAACGCCGATTCGAACTGCGCTTACGAGTAATCCTCTTTATTGTGGGACATGTGATGTTTCACTCGATTACAGAGGGTCCCATTTAAATCTTCCAATAGTATCGAATGGAAATCACGGTTAAAAAGTTTTTTCAAGCATTTATTTCCAGTTTCTCAACTTGAAAAATTTTTTTGAAAGCATAATACTACACCTACTTATTTATCCTAAAACTAAGGCTAAGCTAAAGTTGAACCTGGTTTAAATTTGCTACTGTCTCTGTCTTTTTTCAGCAAATAAGTAATAGTAACAGTTTTAAACTAATGCTTAATTTATGTCCGCGTTTTAGAATAAGGAAATAGCAGTTTGATGTTGCTAATCTAACTTTTGAAGTGTGAAATGAATATAAAATCTTTTGATTCATAAATATTTAACGATTATTTTTGACAACACATATCTATGAAATAGAATGCCATTAAATAATGATTTATGATTGTAACTCCTTAATATCAACTACCATTCCAACTAAATCGTCTACCTGTTAATTTATAATTGTCAATGTATCATGCGATGTCTTTAGAATAACAATAGATGAGACCACCGGCCTCGCCAGGCCCGCTGCATGCTAATGCCGTGGCCGGTTTCGCAACACCTACCGCGAAGAATGTCCGGTTTAATATGCCCGCCACATTTGGGGGTTAATACAATTAAGTGTCAACACGCGCGTCGGACGGAAACAGTGCAGCAATAGTACGGAATTTTCATAAATTATTGTATGTAAATGTCAAAATATTTGTGTTTCAGTTTATACCCCAATTATTTCTGCTGTCTACATTTTGAACAAAATAAAACTAAAGTAAACAAATAAAACCTCTACTGATATGCTATTTTAATAAATAGGTAGGTTTAAATAATTATCTAGTACTTACATACTTACATGAAACATACAGTATTACACTATCGTTTACAAGTTAATAAGACATGGTATCAAAGGAATACACCGGCTATAGAATGTCCTGTCCACTTTAAGGCTGGAACACACGTGTACTTGGTAATAGAAATATTATAAAGTTAAAGTTTTAACTGTATTTATATGGAGTTCATACTTTTTTTTGTATATTAATAACGCCGAAAAATTGGTAAAGTTAAATCTTGAAAAATATTTTATTGGTATGCCTCTCCTTCATGTAAAGTTTTTTTTTTGTGTACCTCCCATGTACGTTTACATACATGTACGTTTGGTATTGTACTTAGTTATAGTCATTAGTAGTGTAAAACAGGAAGTAAATATAAGTATATATAATGGTATGGTATAGTATGAGGATAGCATAAGGATACTACGGAACCCTATACTTTTTACTCTTTTGTTACTATAGCATGTTTAAATACCATACTATCAAGCAAGGATATTGGACAGCGCCATCTAGTAAATTTTTAAGGAACGTTGCCGGGAGACTCTCATTTGACTGAGGTCTACAGCTCACTTAGCCACTAGTATCATATATTTATCACGACGACCTCCGTGGTCGAGTGGCTTTGTACACTGGTTCTCAAGGTGTCTCCATCTCTGAGGTCCCGGGTTCGATCCCCGGTTGGGTCAATTTAGAAAACGAACTTTTCTATGTTGGCTCAGGTCTGGGTGTTTGTGATACCACCGTTGTCTCTGATTTCCTTAACACAAGTGCTTTAGCTACTTACTTTGGAATCGGAGCAGTGTATGTGATGTTGTCAAATATTTATTTATTTATCACATACCCCTCACCTTTATGGCCAATGTAGACGCCTCCTAACTTTCTGCAAAGGGTACTGCGTTCGCCCACACGGTATTCGGTTTATTGCATATCGATCGGAATTCCCGGTAAATCGATTTCTTCTAATTTTATAATCGCGAGAGATCCAGTCGATTCGATTCATGTCGCGAAGTGAACGTGCGATTGCAGGAGTTTATTCTGTTCGTGTAGACGCAACTCAGTTGCAGGGATTGACTCGTTATTCGACTCGAATACAAACTATACTGTTTCACTGTAGGTGATATTTTTGCTTTGTGTGCTATTTTCACTGTCTGCTTGGCCGTCAATTAATGTCCTGCGTACTTTTAAGTAATAATAACTTTAAAATAAAACGCCAGCTCCTTATTTACTTATCTTAAATTTTAATTTCGGTATTTTTCATGCGTTGATTTTATAGCCGCTTTTCAATCTAAACAATATCATTTTTACTTAGGTTCCTTTTTTGCCAACAATTATAAAAAGGTGATATGAAATTAACACTACCTGGGGGTCTAGCAAAAGTCACAATTTCAAATCTTCGTTATCGCTTCGCTTTTGAAACATATATGAGATTGACATAAGGTTTCGTTATCAATCGAAATTTAAACGTCAAATCCATAAATTTTTCGAAGCGAAGTGATAGCGAAAATTTGTAAATGTTACTTTGGCTAGACCCCCAGGTGACTTGACAGTATGATTATAAAGTTCTTGCAGACCACACACGCTGACAGATATGCATCGACGGAGCTCCCCGTCCGGACACGCAAATACGTGGTTCTTATTTTAATTACACACACTTTTTTATTTTCACCATTTACATAGTTTTTTCCGTAAAATAAACTTTTACTATGGGACTTTAAAAATGGTTAGCAACATTGGAATCTTAAAAAAACAGACTCTTCTGTATGAAGATTCTGCAGGCTTATTACATAAAAATTGCGTTAAGCGGACGATGTTCCTTCGACTCCGTGACAATATTATCACGATTATGGTTCAATATGAACGACGAATTGCGTCCGATTGTCGCGATTTTATGTAATAGGCCTGCTGATTTACATATAATCACATAATTAATAATAGTACATAATATAATCATCCTTTACATATTATTATCACTATCCTTAAAAAGATACATATTATCCTTTAATAATTTTCGATAACTTACGACATGTAAGTACAGACGACAGCACGTCAGGTTATACAGTTAAAACTGCGAAACCAGCTTTTGTTACGTAGGACATAAAGACGGTCTCAATGCCAACATGTATAGTCTGAGGTGCCGTTGTGTGTACTTTGGTGACGTCAAGAAATATGTTCTTAGGTAAGAATTAGAAAGTTATACGTTTGGTAACTACAGTTGAAAATATGCTTTAACCCGTTATTGCAATACCCTTCACAATGCAACAACTTAGGCCCCGCTGATGGCCCCCTCCTCCACCAATAACCACTGTCTGATATCGAACTTTACAAAGCCAACTTCAAACCACCACTTTGCCAAATAACATACTCCGGTAACCAAAGATTATGGGTTCACCTCACCAAAAACAGAAAGCAAAGGCTTTTCATAAAATCAACTTTATAGCCTTAAACCTTAAGTATTATTAGCGGTATAGGTTTCTTTGCAGACCCAAAAGTTACGGTCTAGAATAAAACCTTCATTGTGACGTTCCGTCATGAAAATAATAGCAATGATCGAGTTTCCACAGAAATAATATATAGCTAAGTGTTCATTATTTCGCAGTGACCAATTTGATGAGAAGATTTATGTTTGTGTGCAAGAGCCTGCTGTAAAACAATAGTTATCATTAACTTCAGTTCAAATTACTAGTTACATGATATGGGGAAAGGAGTTAAACAGCACAAGTATTGGTTAGACAGGCAGTCCAGTCTTATTTGCCGTTTATGGAACTTTAATATTTTGAAATGCTGAGTTAGATAACAGCTCCAAGATATTTCTCCATTACCGATCCTGAAGCCTCTAATATAACGCGTTTGCACTCAGCAATTGTACTGGTTTTCATACCCCTATACCTTAACACATCGCAAATTACCCGTTGTCGGTTGTTGGGATACAAAGATTTTACTCGACTGAATTGGTTGTAATGGCAGATCAGAAGATATCATAGCAAGGCAAGTTCACCAATACTAAAACAGGTGATTAAGTTTTAACCGTCTGTTTTTGACATTGTTATGTATGGAGAAAATGTCAAAAAATAATGGTTAAAAATTAATCCGCTGTTTAAGTAGGGTGAACTTAGGTCTAATTGTTCTTTTGTTTTTTTTTATTACTCCACTATCAGTCTATTTTATTAGTCGTAAGCAAACTCGAACCACTTCTCCAGCATCACGTCACTCTTAATCCATAAACTAAATAAGTTAAAGTCCGTGCACAGTTTTTTGCTCCCAGTAATGGGTAGTAATTTGAGGCAATTTATTTCAACACTCTTCGTATCAAAAACACCGCGCCACTTTTGCTGACAATCGGCTGATGGGACCGTATCAAAGGAGCCGACAAATCATGCACTCGATGACTCCCGCTTAAATCTGTCCCCATTTAAGGGGGCGTACAACGCTGGAAGAACTTTTCATAGTAACCATTATCGAAATGATTGACAACATTATCGTTTTAATTATTAATAACTAATAAACTATTTCTTATTTTGGAAAACTTACAATCACAAAACTAAGGAGCTAGCTAAAGTTTTTTTTTTTAATAGTTTCAAGATTATAAATTGGCACAGCATAGAAAACTAAAAATTTTGGAGGTCACTTTACAATTTTTTTCTATCGAGAAAAGATTAAGTTATAATGTTTCTGTCAATCACATAACCGAGTGCTAGAATCTCCTTTTTACAGTATTTTTTTTGGGACTGATAAATTAAGTAATACAGTGTGAAATCGTTGCTCAAAAATGTATATGTCACTTTGAACGGCCCCTTAAAGCTTTCACACACTAACGTATTGTGTAAAGGTTCTTAAGTTATTGATTAGAATGAAAAAAAAATTTTATTGAAGTACTTTTTAATTGTCTCCATTTTTTCCTACCACCCATTCAGGACGTCTTTTAACTGACAAGAAGTATGGGTGCAAGAAATTTGCCTAGTATCACTTTTTTTCCAATCATTTTATTAAAAATATTGCATCCAAAAACTTTATAATCCTATCAAAGTATTTGCCCTTTATCTACTCTCATGGATAGGAATTCGCAGTATTCTGCGAAATATATTTTCTCTGTTCAAACTGTTATTTGTTCAAATGCAGTTTTATAAATCTTATAATTTATAAAATTACACAAAATTTTCCTTATTACTATTTTCTATCTAAAAAAATACATAAATCAGTGAAGGCACTTATTTTTTACAAACGATATTATTATGTTATTAGAATAAACTGTATCGGGATTTACACCATGTACGAGTACCTTTTTATTTTTGAGACTCCGATATTCCGAGTCTCAAAAATAAACAGGTACATAGTGTAAATCCCGATATAGTTTATTCTAATAACGTCAAAAACCATGGAAATTTAAAACATGAAATTATTATGGTTCCATTGATTATAATTTTATTACAAAGTAATATTATTTGAGTACATCTTGCAAAGTCCTTCCTTTAGTTTCAGGTAATGGTAAACAAAACAGAATAGTTACAATTGGTATGAGCCCAAATATACCTGAAGCTAACCAATGTGGTTGCAAATTGGCAATGAAAGGGGCTATTATAGCGCCTAATTTTATTCCTCCGGAGCATAAAGCGAATCCCATGTTCCTAAGAGTTGTGGGGTATAATTCATTAACTTGTACGTAGATAATGCAGAACACGGAAGATGAGGCTGTGAAGGCGACGGCGACAACAGCAATGCAAGCCCAGTGGCCGTCGGGTATGAAGGTGAGGCCGATCATAGACAGACCGCAGGCAGTTAACGCAGAAAATATAGCAGTCTTACGGCGCATATGTCTGTTGAGGAATAGCGTGAAGATGCTGGCGAATAGCTGCAAAAATATTTCAGACGGTAAAAAATAAGTTATATTTGGTCGCAGATAACATTATACGTGTGGTGGTATATCCATAGATATTATTACTGTCAACTGCTCCTCTGCTACATTTAATGATATAACAATAGAGGTATAAAACAAAACACGTAATAATAAACTAAATAAGTAACAGTTTAAAAAATACATACCTCAAACAGCCCCATAAGAGCCACCACAACGTAAACTTCAGACCCAAGCAACGTAGAATATTGGTTGAGTCCATAATAAGACATCCCAATGAGGGTCCATGCGGCGATAGAGTTGACAGTTATGATGGCGAGCTCCTTGGTTCGGAACAAATCGAGGAACGTCATCTTTCTCTCTTCTTTCCGATCCCGTTTTAAGTTCTCCAGAGCTTTGTCGACGACGTCAGGGATATGAGCAAATTCGCGGTTGTTTCTGTAAATTGAATTAAATCAAATGGAGAAGTCATGTAAATTTAATAACTTTAAGTTATTTTTGATCTCCCTTAAGCGTATCAAACAATCAAAATAAACGTTACTCATTGGTCGTTTCATAAAAAATAAATGAAATTACTTACACTTTAGCAATTTTAGTCAACAATTCTATCGCTTCATCCCTTTTTTGGTTAGCTATCAACCATCGTGGTGTTTCTGGTATTACAAACATGGCGGTAAAAATACTAATGGATAGTAACCCGCATGACAAAGTTAATACGTAACATGACGTTGAGTAATAAGCGATGACTGTCAAAATTATCTGGGCAACACCATCTAAAACAATCATATTATAATATTTTTTTATAGTTACATGACATAGGAAACCAAACTGAAATATACTGAAAAATTGTCTAGTATAAACAACCGGTCTGTCTGTAATCTGTATCCAACAGCTCAAAATATATTTCTTGTGGTACATCCGTTCCTCGTGTGACATTCCAATGACACAAGTGATCAAGCTTAAGTTTTCAATCATTATTATAACTTTGTCGTACCCAGTACTGCATGCATTTCATTTTAAAATATTTAGCTCAGAGTTGTAATAGTTAAAACAGAAAATATTATATCCATAGATCAAACCTGCGCTAATAGAAGCAACTCCAGCCCAGTCTTTATACTTCATTCCGACAGATTCGACACAAATGATGACAGTGAGAGGTATCATGCCGCCGACTCCGAATCCAACGAAGAACCGGAGAATAGCAAAAGTCCAGTACGTGGGAGCAAACGCGGTGGCGGTCATGAAACCCACAGCGATGAAGGTGGTCAGACGAAACGCGAATGCTCGCCCGAACCTGAAATGGATATAATAGTTTAAAGTCAGTGATGCTTTTGCAGGTACTGTTTATCACACTGATAAGAATGATGTCTTATTGTAAACAAGTTTGCTTTAAAAATCTCCTTTCACTTGCATTGTTAATTATAGGTAAGTACAGTTTCTGCTTTCTTTCTTTACTATGAACTTATAATTTTGTTTATTATTGTACCTATGCTAAATGTGTAAATGGAGAAGTCTGAAAAAATATTTTTTTTAAATTTCATATCACCAAATATTAAAAGAAGTTAACTGACAATTGCACTTTGACATAAAATAAAAAACCGGCCAAGTGCGCGTCGGGCCATGCGTAGTATAGAGTTCCGTAGTAACCTCATACCATACCACATGGCTATAAACTTATATTTCCTCCCTGTTTTACACTACTTACGACTATAACTAAGTAAAATACCTAACTATTCAATAAAATTTGTACCTACGCAAGTTTTTCCGAGTAACAAATCGATTATTCGTCAACTAACAAAATTTTGCACTTCAAAGCTTAAAACATTTTAAAAGACCTATTTTTACACCCCACCCCACACTATGAGATTAAAAAGATATTTTTCAAGAGAAGAGATTACATAACATTATTCTATCACCTTTTGGCGTTATTAATATATTCTAATATATTAATTATATATTATTAATACTTCTTCATGCCAAATTACGGCTTTCTAGTACTAAAGGCCTCTGAGCAAAGCCGCGAACGGGCAAACGGACAGACGGACGTGGCGAAACTATAAGGGTAGTTGTTGGCTTGTCTACGGAACCCTAAAAATGGCTATGCAGAAAATATATCATTTGTCAGTTTTTAATATGTGGTGATTAGGGAATAGCAAGGGAATCATCTCTATTCTGCTGTTACTCCTGTAATTTTGCGAAAACGAAGTAACTTCTTATTAATTTCCACGCAACCCAAAATTCTGAATCCTTTTTATATTATTAAGGAGCTTATTCCTAACTATAAAAAAATATTCAGCCAATTGATTTTTGTCAGACATTTCCCCACTGAGATAAATTTATTCCAACTCAATTCAAATATTTTTTTATTAAAATCAAATTTAATTCGTAAAGCCATAAATTTACCTGTCAGAAATCCATCCAATCACAGGAACCCCGAAGAGCAACCCAAACATGAGTATCGACTGTGCAAAGCTGGCGAGCCACACGTCTCCACATATCAAGTCGAACCTCGCTATCAACGTGTCTTTGAACAAGTTGTCATCATGTTCATATTTCAAACAATTGTCATAGCAGGTGGAATTCTGAACTTCTTCATTAAAATCACCTTCAAACTTTACACATCTAAACTCTGTCTTTGGCGTTAAGAATACTATGATTATGGCGTTGGTGACGACTACGAACTTTGCTGCTATAGCTATAAGCCATATAATAGCTTGCCATAATCCGAAAGCTCCTATTGTTTGAGTTATATAGTCGAATCCTTCTTCTTCAGGTTCAGCAACTGCAACTGAGCTCTCGGTATTCACTACATATTTGTTTAACGGTTTTAACTTCATGGCTGCGACTTATTTTTTACCTGAAACATAAATGTTTTTACATAAATGGTGAGATTGCCTATTAGTTTAGAATGAATTACAGCTAAGTACACATTTTGACTTTCATCCCCTCTCCCAAGGGAACCGGGTTGAGTTTCGGGATATAAAATATCCGTTGTCCTTCCTCGTAATATGAACTCAAATCATGCCAAGTTTCATTTGAATTCATTCAGTAGTTTCGGAGTGATGCGCAGCCGTGATACAGACTGGCAAAAAATCATAAAAAACCGTTTTGGCTTCAGTATCGATTATAGAGGGCCATCTAAAATTTTTTTCAAAATATCTTCAATGTATAGATTTGACCCTGTTACAGATTATAAGTATAAATTAAATACAACATATTTTTTCTAAAAACCACAGAACCTACATGGCTTGATTTCTGTTATTGATTGGTTTCTTTCAAATTGATCAATTTATTATTTTTGATGAATTGTAAAAACAATCTTTGGATGAAAACGAAATATGTACTCAATATTTCTCTGCTTTTGATAAAATACCTATTTTATTTCTAAACTGACTTACGGAACTTTGATTGTAAGTATGATAGTGACTCAAGATTTTCATCATAAATCGGCAAGGAGTAAAGACGTATGGGGTTAATCATGGTATACCTTGGATTTATGGGTGCCTGGAGCCAGCGTCCCATTACGATAATATTGTGCATTGGAGGTGGGCACCTCTCTCGACGAAATTATGGAGCTCGAACGCTTAGCACAATTGTGCGTTTCAACCGGCAGATTACATGTATGGAAGTTAAGTTATTCGATGTTAAAAAGTTCAACGTAAATCACCAACTTAGGTGGATTAGCAGACTTAACGTGAGATTATTTTTTAAGCATAAAAGTCCAATAACTCTTGGGTATCTTTTTTGGTTTCAACAAAAAGGTGGTCTTACAAGACTTTAGTACTTTTCTGAGAATTTGAAAACTTACTCCTGACGTGAGCTAACTGATGAGCAGTTAGCCATATTCCTAGCCTAGTACTTTAGTAATTAATTACTGAAAGTCGTAAAATGTAAGCCGTATGTGAAACACGCGAGGACATCTGATTGGTGAATCACAAAGGAGTCGTCAGCAACACACAAAGTGTCGGTTTCCATAACCCGCTGACACGTCACGTCCGCGCCGCTAATCCCTTTGCGGTAGGGTTGTCTCTCTAGGAATTTTTATATTAAATGCTTGTAGCTTTCCTCAGACTGAAAACTGGAAGTGAGTATTCCTATTCGGTGTTTTTTTTAGAGTGTCGATCATTTCTCGGTTATTTGTTAACCTTTAAATAAGTATGTTGCAACTTTAGTTTTAAATTGCGTTGACTTGTACGTTCTATTGATAAACATTTTAACAGGTGATACTACTTAGGTATTAAAAGAAACGCTTATATTTTTAGTTAATTTGACTTTTAACTGCACTCCGAAATATTTTATCTATTGAGCGTTACATTTTTTGCTTGAAATTTTAAATGATGGCCCTGTATGACTTACAACTTTTTATCTTTTGCTTCATGAAATGTTTATGTTCCAATTAAAAACCAGTTTTATATTTTTGCAGACTCGGCAGCCCTAGCGTTGAAGGCTACGCGTTCTTATGACAGGCGCGTCGAGCCGCCATTTATAAAACTCAATTACGCGCCTCCGCTCCTAATAATGATAATTGATGACGAAATTTGCGAGCTTTTTGCGGAGAGATCCTTGCCAGCCATAATTCTTGTTTGGCGCGTTTTCATTGTTCGTGACGGTACGTTAAATGTTATAAATGAAGAAACTTAAACGCATTGATTAGATTTTATTATGAGGCTAGTTTGCGTAACCGTCAAGTGTTGATGAGATTTAAAGTAAACATCTAAAGCAGGGATTCCCAAAGTGGTCGATCCGTTGGGGTCGAAATCGGTTTCCCAGGGGTCGACATAAACGAATAACCATAGTAATAATTATTAATTACCCTTGATATTTGATAGGATTTTTAAAGTAATTTGGCTATGGGGTCTGAGGTATCAGTGCATTTTGGAAAAGGATTCTCTTTCAAAAACTGTTTGGGAATTTCTGATCTAAAGTTATTGCTACGTATTTTTTTTATGTTTAATACAATTAAGAATTATACCCAATTAAGTCATAGTTTATATTTTGCAAAAACTTAAAACGTTTTAGACAACTGAACTGAATTGAATTGAATAATTCTTCAACAGTGTACGTACAAAGGTGAAGACTTGAGGTTCTAAAGATATTCAAATGTATTTAGCTTCGCTTAACGATCGCACAATACGGTTGAGGCATTACTGCCACCGCATTGTACCTATTTACGTGAGTTCAATATGTTATTTAGATCAAACTCTTACCTATTTTATTTCATATTTTTAATTTGATAAATACTATCGAAGCTGCGACAATGGAAACAGCAGTTGTTGCGTCGCGATATTTCTTCATAACGCGCCCCTGTTTAATTTGTAAATCGCTTGACGACTGATTAAAAACTCTTTTGAAAAATTTACGAGGGCGAGCCGAGAAAGGGAACGTCTCTTGCACTCGCTTTTTTAACGGCAGCGAATTTTAAAATAATGAGGGTAAAAAATATGAATATTTGAACTTTTGCTTGGTTGAAAATTAACGGGAATTGAAGTCTGAATTTTAGGTCTTATTTTGCAAGAAGTTTGATTTAACCTTAGACATTGAATTTTTGTGTTAGAAATATACGGATTTATTTTATTAAATTTAAAATTAGTCAATCTTTTAACTTGTTATTTCCAAATATTTCTCAAAATTCGCTAATTTGAAAAGTCTTTTGAAGAGATAAGTGCCTAAAAAAATTTCTGAACACAACACTACGTTGTTTTATTAAAAATAGAGACAAATGTTATCTCGCATTCCACTTCAGCCAGACAGACAGACGACGATGTGCTGCATCATTCATTCGGGAGGCAAACAGAACTATTCATTCAGCAGCTATTAACGCCGACGCTGTCTTTGAAACCTTCCTACAATAACATGAATAAATCTCCTCAACTGTGATGACATAATGAAGAGTAAGACAGATATGGCAGTTTAACAAGACATTGAAAATCACACTTGACTCTATAGTTTAATCTTAAGGGGCTGACATGAGCCAATTAGCGCCGCCAGTCAATTTTATTTTATTTATTCTAAATAAGCCCAATTTCTTAAAAAAAATGGGTTTGTCTCAAAGCAAACCTTGTAGAATTATCAAGGCCCAGCTAAATTATATAAATATGTGAAAAATACGTATTTAAAGTTTAATTGTTTTCGTGAGAGTTATGGATCGTTCTCAGCTTGTTGTTCAAAATGTTACTTAAACGCTTTAAGAATGGCCTTCTCATCATTCAGTAGATGTAAACATCTAACTTTATAAAGTTAAATATAAAGTAAAATAATAAAACATCCAGTAAATATATCAAATAAAAAATGTTAGGTATTTGAAAACATGACAATAATATACGCTTCTAAGACTTCCGTGCGTACACTTCATTAGAAATAAAAAACATTTTACGGTATACAGCGCGTATATTATTCATTCAGGTCTTTTTTACATTTTTTTTTCATTTCCCGACGTTTCAACACCTTTTCAGGGGCTATGGTCCTATTGACACTTTTCTAGGGGCTGTGGTCCTTTTTACACTTTGCCAGGGGCTATGGTCCTTTGACACTTTTCCAGGGGTTGTGGTCCTTTTGACACTTTTCCAGGGGCTGTGGTCCTTTTGACACTTTTCCAGGGGCTGTGGTCCTTTTGACACTTTTCCAGGGGCTGTGGTCCTTTTGACACTTTTCCAGGGGCTGTGGTCCTTTTGACACTTTTCCAGGGGCTGTGGTCCTTTTGACACTTTTCCAGGGGCTGTGGTCCTTTTGACACTTTTCCAGGGGCTGTGGTCCTTTTGACACTTTTTCAGGGGCTGTGGTCCTTTCGACACCTTTCCAGGGGCTGTGATCCTTTCAACACCAATATTATTTTTTTTGGATGTAACGTTATCCTATGTCCTTTTCTGTACCCCTACAACGTGTATGCAAAAAAATCATTATGATCGGTTAAGTAATTAAGACCTGAAAGCGTAACAAATAAACAAACTTACTTTCGCATTTATCTCTTTTGCTAATAAAGATTGTAATAAGTAGTACAGTTACACAATGGTTTCTCTCCGTCGAACTATTTAAGTTTGACATTAAAAAGAAAGGGACAAAACACTGTGATAAATTTTATAATCTTGTACTGACCACATTTACAGCAATAAAGAATTATTTATTTATTTATTTATTTTTGTAACTAAACACTGTATAGCAAATATACAATCTCTATTAGTAAGGGCGTTATAATATTAGTAAGGGTTAATTTTTTAATTGGCAATAAAAAGGCAATAAAATAGCTTTCACAAAACACCACCTTGACATTAAAACTTTCTCAACAGTCGCAGCGTATCGTCGACATTCGTCGCTCGCTGACATTATCAGGTGTTATCAGGCGGTGTCGCGCAATAATCGTTAATTTTAACAGCTGGAACAGTAACAGTTAAATTTACAACGTTATAACAGTTAAGTGGAAGGACAAGGTGTCTTTGGACGTACTAAATTGTGACGATAACGGACAAACGACGCGATTGTCACACGAACACTTGAAGCCGATGTTAACTGCGGAGATGTTAAAATAACATGATTAATACGTTGTTCAGATAATATAATACTATCAGGCGACTATTTCATATGTTACAACTTTGTACTTTTCCATAACGGTATTTGTTTAATAAAATAAAAGTAGTAGGTACCGAATACATCACTGATATAATCTAAATAAATAAAAATTACTTACCACATGTATGACGGAGCATCGCTCGAGAACGGTTTGTATGATAGAAAATTGTTGGAGAATCCACAGAAAAAGTTCACACAGATGAAATCACGAGCGGCCGCTAGTATACTGAATACTTCTGAATGTGTATATGTAAGTAAAAAATCAAAATTACAATGTTGATACATTTGTAAAGTTTTTTACCTAATGTAATTATAGCACATAATTAAGTAATTTGTTATGTCTAAAATAATATTCGCATTTCTTTCTTAATTATACTAATTATTGTGTAACTTTTATGTACAAATAGCGAAGCTGAATTGGATAATGCAAATTAGAAAAGTTAAAATGTTTTCGAAGTGTTACCAAAATTATTCCCATCTGATTTTAAATTTAATCAACCAATCAAAAGATCTTTCAAATGTCATTCTCAGATTATATTAAAAACCAAATCAATAAGCAATAATGGGAAATCAAATTAACTTACGACACTTTGTATTGCTGATAATTTAGTCGAAACAAATCAAAAGAGAATAAATCAGAAGACGTCAGAAGTCCCGAACAAACAAAATGAATTAATAACAAACGAATATCAAATTAGACATCGAGGCCCAATTAAAAAAAAGCGTTAAGACGAAAAAAGCTTTATGACAATGAAAAACGAGCTTTTGGCGGGCGCTAAACGAAATTAATTCTTGAGGACGGTGATTTGTCTTGTGCGAGCCAAGATTAAGAGCACTTGTGAAAAAAGAAGCTAATTTTGAGGCGAACCTTGAATCCACTGTTCCGTCCTTTTTACTAGACGCAATTTTCAGTTTATCTTAGACACTTTTTTTTATTCACAACGGGTTAACGCTTGGCCTTCACCTCACCTGTTAAGTGACGACAAGCCGAAGGTGGAAGCGCACTACACCCTGAAGCACTTCACCACTGAGGAACTGGCTATTATACCTCTAACTGCCGGAACACAACAATTTTTAAATTGTTGTTATGGAGTCAGAATTAGGAAAGATGGTGGTAGCTAGCTAGACGGACTTGAAATAAGCCCTACCACCAACCACACTTTTTGATTTTAATGTTTGAAGATAATTTACTTTTAGTAACGAGTAATTTGCTTAAAATAATAGTATGTGCACAGGGTCTATGTTTGAAGACAAATAAAATAATAAAAAAAAAAACCCTATGAAGTAGCTCTTTCAAATCTTCCAATTACAATTATATTTAGATTACATAATAATAATAATAAATCATTACGTCCTTTTGCTTAATTAACATTTTTTAATAATATGCTTATAGTACAAGCAACAATAACTTATATTTCTATTCGCTTCGCGACACAAAGGACTCCATAACCAGTCCTTTGTATTTACAGTTGAACCCTAAAAAACGCGCAAAGGCATTCGTTTTAATAGGTTAACTTTTCATCGGGCTACAAATTAACAAGGTTGCCGCCTCTTAATGCGAATAAACAGAGATTAATCGCACGCATTAGTTTTTTACTGTTGTTCTCGGATCAGGGAATTGCTGAGGAAAATGGAATTAATTGACATTAAAGGTTCTATCACGTTTTAGCTGGAACAGTGGAAACACAGTGTATTTCCGTGGTTGAGTATTCTGTGTAGTGCGTCACCACATATTTAAAAAAGTCACTGACATAATAAATGGCTATACAGAAATGTCATTCATTGTCAGTTTACTTTTTTTAACAGTGGTGATTTAGGCAAGGGAATAATCTCCATTCTGCTCCTACTTCTATAAAACGAAAAGATTTTTTTAATTCCTCCCAACCAGTCTCTTTTTTTGTATTACTAAGAGAGCTTATTCCTACATTTTAAAAAAAATGTTTTTTGGATATTCTCCATTCTCATTCTCATAAAATTTTTGTTCAAATTCAATAGTTTTAAATGTCAAAATAAATTACATATTTTTATAGTAATTTTTATTTCAAAAACTTTTAGAAGCTAATATTTATTTATTTTTATTATTCAATGTGAGAAACTTTCATAAGCAAGTGGCAGAGCCCTATATATACAGAAGAAATCACTTTTAATTGTTTTAACAGAGCGTCGTAAATTAGTAGCCGATATGGACAGGGCTGCCACCGATAAGAAAGCCATTCAGATAAAATAGATTTATAAGTGTGAAAGTTATATGACAGATTCCTATTAAGCAATAGACAGATAACATCGTGTTACATGAATTATTACACTCTTATCAGGAAATGTTGGTTTGTCGATATTGTCCAAATCGGGGATGTAAAATGTTTGTTCTTACGCGACTGACCGGAAAAGGAGTGTAATATTTTCAGGGTACATGTATTTTAGTTTGGCCTCGAAAGGAAATTATTCCTCCTTTATCGTTAAAATTAATAGGTACATGTCAAATACATTTTGTAATCAGTTTTAAAGAAGTAAAAAAAGATGTAAAATATTGATTTAAAGTATGAAATTGGCGATTTTTTCTCACACACAGAGACTCTCATATCTTCTGTGATGTTAAAGATGCTTTGGTTGTGTATTTCGAACTATGATCATGACGGCCAACTACCTGTCAGCTATAAGAATATATCTGATTTTCATTCCCTAACTTTAAAAAACGGAAAAAGGAGTTACTAATAAAAATTACCTTATTATTAGCGATTCGTTTTTTTGTCAAAATATCAGCGTTCATGGTTGTTAAATAAATTTAGAAAATGTAAGTATGGAAAATTCAAATTATTTAAAATTTTCCATACAAAACGGCAATTTCATCTGAAACCCATATTATAAGCCAATTGAATGCACTCGTACATATTCCGTTGTAAAATAACCATAAAAACCTATCTATCCGTTTCCATCAGTTGTTCAAATACAAATAGATAGTGAAACGAAAGTACTCATGTTAAATCGTTCCGAAAAACTGTAACAACTTTCAGATCGTTAAACCAAAAGCAAGAAATATCATTAGCAATAAACCATTTTTACTCCCGTGGAGCCTCCGCCGTAACTCACGTTAAATGGGCCAGTCTTTGGTCGCGATACCCACGAATTATGAGCCGAACCAACGCCCAACTGTTATCAACGCAAAGATATATTTTTGGAAATCTTTTTTTCAGTTTTCTCGGACGTTTTCGGCTGGTCGAAGGAGTTGTGCATTTACATTGCAAAATTTTCTGACTTTGGTTAAAAACCTACAAATATTTGTTGATTTATCTTTACAGTTTACTGATTTATGTTCAAAAGTAAAATTAATTCAATATGATATTTTTTGTAAAAAATCACACTGAAACTGTCACTCTTTATTGAAACTACTTTGATCTAATAATAATACCACGCTCTAGCCATAATCTAGCAGTCAATTTAACCTTTCACTTTAACTATCGTTTATATTTTTAATACAATACCAGAACCTAATAAAAAAAATTAAAGTACTTACCACTTCCAATAATTATCCAAAATGATCACTCTAATACTGTTTACACCGATTTATTCATGATTCTGTTACGAATTATCCTTGCATACGGAATTTTCAACAACAAAATGACTAATTGTAACCAAAGATGTTATCCAAGTGAACATATTTTTCATCGATGAGTATTTTTCAATAATTAGTGTAGAGTAGAGCACGGAGTCTCTGC
Organism: Catoptria pinella; assembly: GCA_963556745.1. Lineage (NCBI taxonomy): Eukaryota > Metazoa > Arthropoda > Insecta > Lepidoptera > Crambidae > Catoptria > Catoptria pinella. The sequence goes on along the minus strand of OY750768.1, from coordinate 12,944,359 downwards.
ATTGTGTTAAACATATTGTCTGTCGTGTCGTCAGAATATATTGTGACCTTCGCGTAAAAGAATGTATCGATGTTTAACATTACAATAAGTATACTTATTGAACATATTTTCTTTACACAAAGGATGAATAATAAAATTTTACAATAAAATCTGACTATTATAAAAAAAACATCGAAATAAAGAAGTCAATAAAAACGTCAACAGCTCCAATTTTGGTACTTTAATCCGAAATAACAAATTACAGAATTGTACACACGACAGCACGTCAAGTTATACAGTTAAACTGCGAAAACTGCTTTTATTACGTAGGGCATAAAGGCGGTCTCAAGGTCAACATGTATAGTCTGAGGTGCCGTCGTGTGTACTTATCAGTATTTATAAAAATCTGTAAAAGACTAAAAATCAGCCCGCCTCGCTAACAGGACGACCGAAACGCGATATGATATAATCCGTCTCTCGGTATGTCTGTCTGTCTGTCTTTCACCAGGCTGTATCTCATGTGATAGTGATAGTTAGACAGCTGAAATTTTCACAGATGATGATTTCTGTTGCCGCTATATCAACAAATACTAAAAAACAGAATAAAATAAGTATTTAAGGGGGCTCCCATACAACAAACGTGTTTTTTTTGCTCATTTTTGCTCAATATTAATAACGGCAACAGGTAGATGCTTGAAAAATTCACAGAATATTTAGTTTTATATTCGCTTTAATAATGAATAATTGAATTAAAACAAAACAAATATTTAAGAGGGGTTCCCATACAATAGACATGAATTTTTTGTCGTTTTTATATATAATGGTACGGAACCCTTCGTGCGCGAGTCCGACTCGCACTTGGCCTGATTTTTAAAAGTGACACTTGCGCTATCATTTGAGTTTAAAAACTTTTTTTTTTTATGAAAATTTTATAAAACTATAAAAGTATTAAATTTAGTGTTTTCGCATACACAATGCTATTTTTATATTAAGATAAATAATATTAGAAAAAATACTAGAAAAAATCGACTCACCCGTAGCACCCTTGGGATTCCGGCCCAATGCACTGACCAATTATGCTACCGAGTCGCGACTCGGTAATATTGAAATAATGCAGTTTCTGCGATATTATGATATGAACTTCAATACAATGTTAGTGAATTCCCAAATACCTATAATTTGGGTAACCTTGAATTAAAATGACTAAAATTAACACATGTTTTCAATTAGCTTCAGTTAAAGAGTTATTTCACTTTTTACAAAGTTACAGATTAACCGCCATAGTTTAAACGTGGCTGCTACCGTTAAACTTATAACTGCCGATAATAAGTACATTTTTACGGGTACTAACGCGATTTTATTAAAGTTTTTAATCGTTTTCGTTTTTAGGGTTCCGTAGTCAAGCCAACAAGAAACCCTTAAACTTTCTTCATGTCCATCTGTCCGTTTGCGGCTTAGCTCTAGTATTAAAAAGCTGTAATTTGGCATGAATAGGTATATTGAAAAAGCAAAAAAAGTGATAGTATAAAATCATGAAAATAAAGGTTTTAGTGTATCTCCCCTCCCCAGGTTTGTCAAGACCACTTTTCGTTCAGAAAAATATGAATGATATAGAATTTCGTTGAAGAAATATGAAGCTTTGAAGTGCAACATTTTGTCAGAGTCAAGTGTCCCCCTACCAGGTAACCGGTTGCTTTTGGATACGTGAAAAATGCAATACAGTAGTACATATAATGAATTTAAAAGGAAAACTATCACTGCTAGGTAGGCTTTACAAGTTGACGAGTAATCGATTCGATACTCAGAAAAGCTTTCGTAGGTACAAATTTTATTAAATAGTTAGGTATTATACTTAGTTGTAGTCCTAATTAGTGTCAGGAAGTAAATATAAGTTTATAGCCATATGGTATGAGATTACTACGGAACCCTATGCTGCGCGTAACCCAACATGCACTTGGCTGGTTTTTTATTTATGTATTCTCTGACGTTTGAACACCGAGCTGTCATGGTCTTTCGAATATATTTTTTATTAAGGATTACGTTCGGATATCTATCATAATTCCAATTCATAATTATATTTATTGCACCATTATGTTTACAGGATATTATAATATGGCTCATTATGGACCCTGTCGAGCTCAGCAAAAAAGATTGTTTCTATTGAATAAGCTCGTATTACCGAACTCTTATTTACTTATTTATGTTATTAGTAAGTAGATTTTACAACTATACAAAATAGATGAGTATCAGAATGAACTATATCGGGATTTACTCCATGTACCTGTTTATTTTTGAGATTCCGATATTTCGGCGTAGTTGCATGCGCCATGGTCACGAAAGAAGTTCTTCCGTGACCATGGCGCATGCAACTGCGCCGAAATATCGAAGTCTCAAAAATAAACAGGTACATGGTGTAAATCCCGATATAGTTTATTCTAATAACGTCAATATCGGTCATCTTTTAAAAGTTACGTTACGATAGCCCTTACAGTCTTTTTACTTTGAGCACCTCTACTTGAGCTGAACAAGTCAACATAAAGAGACATTAGTGATAAGTTTACTTAACCAAATATAAGTTAGCTATTGCCTTTAGCAAGCAAAGAATTTGTAGTGTGATATAAAAAACTAGTTTCAATATTTTTATTTTCGACGACACAAATGACAGCCATTTTTGTAGAATATATATCGAATATATACACATATTCAACATATTACGAATATACAAACATATTTCGAATCGAAACATTAAAAGATAGGTATGGGGTATTCCCCGATGACCTAGTAACATGATATTTGGCATAGAGTAAAGTAAAGCAACGGAATTTTCATTTAATAGTTATGTCACATAAAACAATTTCACGGAACGCTCGGTGCGTGATTCAGAGTCGCATTTATTCATTTTTTTAGAAATAGAAATAAAAATATATTTATTTGCTTTTGATTGGGATACATTTATAGGTCTTAAATTAATAATATTTCCTCCCTCTCAGCCAACAATATTAGCATGCAAACATTAATAATAAAATGACTCTAAAATAATAATAATTACAAACAAACTAAGTATTTCAAATGATGTCATACAAGGAAGAAAAAAAACAAAAAAGGAATTACAACAATACACAATCATAGGCCCCACGATTTCATTCCCTTCGCCATCCAAAAGGGCTCACAAATGTCAAAAAAAAAAATGACAAAGTTGTCTATTGATAGATGTCAATAATATTCACCACTTTTCCACTTTCAACTTTAGTTGAATTAAAATTAAAAATTTCCAAAATGGACGCCGTTACAACTAACTTTTATTTCTTATAAACATTTTTATATTAAGATAAATATATTTAAAAATAATATTTTATCACGTAAGGCCACAGCCTTACAACAGCACCTCGAGTTAATGTAACCATACGAAATTCAAATACAATACAAGTGTCGAACACTTGTATGGAAATAGCTACTCATTTACAATTAAATGGTCACACGTCATCGCCTAAACAATATCAACAAATTCACAGCTTTTATAGAAAACCTATTGTCTATTGGTCTCTTGGCAACGGCAGGTAAAGGGTTAACATCAAAAGACTGCCTATCACTGCAATGATAGGTAGCTAACCTGTCTAGGGTTGGAATGAAATCCTCATGTTCGTGTGATAAGCAGCAAATTATTTTGTTCTCATGTTATGTATTTTTATTTTCTTATGAATGTATTTCTATCTGTTATTTTAGTCGTAGTAAGTACAAACTTTCCTAAGTTTTGAATGATTTCAACACTTTTTTCAAACAAAGTGTAGGTACGAATTTTATTTATGTTGGTGTATAAAGGATTTATCCCATTAAATCACTAAAAATACACACTTCTGTGTCTACCGTATTGATGGGAATACATCTTTAGTACAAAGTAAACCTTGCATTCACATATTAGTATTAGTACACCAATATCTGCCCTAAAAAAGTACCGTTAATTACCAGTCCTATCATAACAGTGTCAACACATTTAAACAATTTGCCATAAACGGTGACAAATGTAATTAAAACACATATTTGTTTTATAAAATCGCCACAAATCGACGCGAGCGACGCAGACCGCTGAGTCAGCAAACAATTTGCAACAAAAACAGACTTGTTATAGGAATACTTAATTAAAACGCAAATTTGGTACCGCTGACCCCGGATAGGGACGGACGGGCGAGAGAGAATAGATTTTGTCGATTCCCTCAGACATTGTTGCCGTAATGGCGGAAATTAGGCGGGATTCATTAGGGGACATTGAAATTAAGTGAGTGGTGTAATACGATAATGAGAAATAGGAATTTCCTTGCAACTTGAGGAAGATAAACATTTGAGTTTCTTTACATTGGTTGATAAAACAAACTGTGACGATTCCTATTGTTTGTTATGAATCATGTTTTAAGTAGGCTGTTAGATTTTCTATTTGATCACCATTTTCTATTTCTATATGTAGGTACAGTTAAGATAAAATGAAGCCGCGTGATTACGAGGTTTACATTGTCAAAATTAAGGCCATCATCATAATAATATCACACAGCATGTTTTAGGAATGTAAAAAAAATTCACTGAAGATTAGAAATCATAGAAGATCGTTGGTATTAGTAACAGTAGGTACTCAGAAATACAAAAAACATCACATAATTTGTAAAAACACAACACACACGGCTATTCGCAAATGCGGCACAACCAGGTGCTGAAGTGGCAAAACATTACGTAAATATAGTGATAAAACAGTAAACATTTTATTATAAAGGATACGGTCCGGGCCCGCGCTGATTCGGCGCCAACGGCACCTGATTCCCGTGATCAAGTTATATTATACAACTGTTTCATATAAATGTTTTTCTTTACAAAAAATATTTAATTAGGTTCCTAAGATATCATGCTTAGCTAAGTTGTTGTTGAACTTATACTTATAATACAGTTTTATAATAGAAACATAAACAAACATAAGTATACATTACACTGTCTTCAGCTATTAAAGTGCTTTTGAAACTATCCGAAGTGCTGGATAGATAACCGAGTTTCATTTGCTGCTTTAAGCTAGTTTCTATGCAAACTCTATAATCGATACTCATATCGATATCCCAACTGCACTACCGAGTCGCGATTTTGCATAATCAACGTAGGGTATTAGCATAAAATCACTCGGGAAACCTAACAGCTAACCTATTTGACTTGCAAAAAAAACGCCTGCAGTTATCCTGGTTGCACGATCTGATTGGGTGCCGGCGGCCATCGTGGTCGGATGCAGACTATGGAGTATTGACTTATTGAGCCGTTTATGTGAAGGTTCTAAGTTGCTATATACTATGGTGCTATATGCAGACTTAGGTAAGTGGGATACCACTTTTGTCAATTTTGATTTCATTTTCATTGTCAAACCAGAACTTTTCGTGCGAAATCGGCCACCATATCTTGACATATCGGCCAACATGTCTTGACACCCCACGCCATATCTTCTCTATTATGATTATTCTCTTTTTCAATTATATATTTTTAACTAATATGAAAAAAGTATAAATAAATTCTAAATATTTTATCAATAAATACTAGAACTCAATAAGAGTGGGTAAGTGTTTTTGACCAGCGAACAGTCAACCGCGCCCTTCACAGACCTATATTTACCGATTTTTTCACATCGCAGGCCAGTGTGTTATTATTTGTAAACGGTGTGCATTTAATGTAATTAAACTGGGCCCAAATAACATGTAGTAAGGGCCTAATGGCCCCTAACCCCTAATTTGTTACTCGAAATTGTTCGCGTGAGTTGCCATAACTGGATTCTCGTTAGATATACATTTTAGGGTTTTTTCTTTGTGGCAACACTGAATGACGAGCATCAATCGTTTCTGTGCACTCTATCATTTTGGAGTTGATGTAATCATTATGATCTTACGCCACAAACACGCAAAATGGAGGTTATAATCGAATGTTATTAGATGGAAGAGGTAATATTATAATGTTATAGCATTTGGTATAATATGCAAAGTATTATAAAATAGATGGTTATTTGTGATCATAAAAACATACATTTTTAATGTAAGTAGTAAACTTGTATAAGTAAGAAAATAAAGTGGGTTTTTCAATGAATATAGTAGGCACGCGTGGAAATCTCAGAAACGAATTTGCTGAAGAAACGAACCTATACGACTTTTCACCGCTCAGAGTTTTGCCAACGTCAATTTCAAAGATTAACATGCATCAAATGAAATACTTAAAGTGTATTAATGAACAGCATTACCAACGTTTCACATACATTAATCATTGTTCTCGAATTCGCTGTATTCTTTTCAATTGAAACTGGAAACTCTCACGGGATTAAACCACTAACTCGCTATAACGACGCCCCAAACTTTATTCTCGTATTACATGAATGGTGCGCTTTACACAACTATCGAAAATTAGTATTTTGGACAAAAGGCTGAGAGACAGCCATTGCGTACAGATGTTTCAATATCACCACAGAAAACGGAACTCTATTTTTATAAAAATAGAGATATTTAGACTATAGTTTGAGTATGGAATTGATGACTTTTACCCGTGTTTAACACTCTACTTTTCATTTCGTATATAAGGAAAGTAAAAAATTGTAGTTTTTCCAAAAATATTTATTAATAAAAACATGTAGTAACTACATAGGTAGACCATATTTATTTATTTCTTATTTCAAATTTGGAACAGCCCGCGTCGCCGCTCCTCCCAATGTTTTTAATTTTGCACTGGCTGTTATACCAACTCTATAGTCGACTATGTTACCAAATTCAGTTCTATTTTTATTTAAAATTATTTGACTTCCTAGGGTTGACCGCAGAGTTTTTAACCCGCTGCTCAGTTTAAATATACATCACTTTCCGAATATGAGAAATGAAAAAAGAATTACCTCCTGTTTGAATAGATAGTGTAAAAGAAATAAATTAAATAGCTCTTCATCCTCTATAAATTTATCAAGTCTTATCATGAGAGTTGAACTTAGATCGAAGGAGTTGAGTGATATTATGACAGAATTTTCCATAAACCTCTGTAATCATATTCATATTACCAGTTGTGTAAATGCGGACAGAGATCGAAAGCTTTATATTAATAGGACACTTACACTTGTGTACAAAAAGCAAATAAACGTATATTATATTTAGGTACTGCAGAAGGCATTTTTTTACAAATTGGATACATAATTAAGTATGTATGTAATTTTCATTTTATTTTTGATTACGTATTTATTAAGGAGAGACACCAACAGGTAACAAGTTCACATTACAATATGAAATTCTTAAATCACAGGTGAACACATCATTTGCAATTAAATTAAGTAAATTAAATTAAATTGAATTATTAATTCATATCCAAACAAGTCATGAAACCAAAGTCGTGACACCAACCACGATACAAATCCGTGACAACGAAAGCCGCCTCGTCGACGTCACGGGCTCGTCACGGTGTCGTTACGCGCCGTCACTGCCCGCCACTCGAGCGCGTAATAATAATTAGCATTTGTCAAACAACAATGTGTGGTTTCACCGACATCGACGGTTCGACCAAAAAATATTGTGGTTCGGCGAAGTGGAACGACCCCTAATAAAACACTTTAGTGATAAATGTATGTATGCACATTGTGTATGGTTATACACAAGGTGCATACATACTTATTTTTTTCAAATGTGTAACTTTCACAAGTCAAGATCACTTAAATGAAAAAGTTTTGAATTGGTAAATACTTACTTACTTATCCTTTTATTGAGAAAATCATCTATTAGGGAAGTTGTTTGAATAGAATAGAATTTTCATTTTTTGAGTAACATTACAACCCATTTTCTTAGTAACAATAGAGACATAGTTCTATGTTTTAAATGTAATGTTCTATGACCCTATTACACATGACGTGACGTTACTATAGGAAAAAGAAAAAATGTTTAATTGCTATTTTACAAATGGATTCATTAGATTTTATACTTATTAAATAACAGTGGCATATCATGTGGCATGGTGAAAAATACCTTTTTAATTCTAATATAGTTTTAAGTCTCTATTGTTACTAAGAAAATGGGTTGTAATGTTACTCAAAAAATGAAAATTCTATTCTATTCAAACAACTTCCCTAATAGATGATTTTCTCAATCTAAAACTTCGTAAATATTCAAGTATTGAGTTCTTTTTACATTTTTAATACACGTATCGTATTCTTTGACAGTGAATTCCGTGTATGATTCGAGTAGACACTTTGTATTTCTGGCCTATTCAATATAGGCTTATTGACTGGAGGCTGTGGGTAGCAATCTCATCGCCCTGTCAAATTAACAATGGGATAACAAGGTTTCGACTTACATCGTCCAAACATCACAATAGCAGGATTAAGCCGAAAATCACCAGGGCAAGCGCTCTGCTTAGAAAAAAAAAACAATTTTAGCGGCAAGTTTGACAGCTGTCAAATGTCTTTGTGCGGGAAACAGTGTTGTCGAGAGGTGTCAACTTTCGAAAAGATTAGGGGTGTGTCGCTTTTGATACGCAATGGCTTTGGATTTGAGTGGGTAGATAGGGAAAGTTTTTTCATTTGGAAATATTCCAGGTGTAAGCTATTATTTCACTGTAGGTCGACATCAACACACGTGTGTCGTACGGTACATGATTTTTTAATCCTGTGACATAGGTTGCGTAAGTGAATTTTCTCCGGTATACAAAAAAAATGGAGCAAGCTATAGATCACAAAAATGAACATAATTTCTATAGAAATAAAACTATTTTCAACTGACCCTTGCTTTACACATAGAAGTCTTTATTGCTTTCCTAAGGATTTGAACTTGTTTTACATTACTTTTATTTGATTGTGTTTTATGACCGTTATAAAATAAACCATAATTTCTTTTGTTTCAGATACCCATTTGAAACAAGGTATGATTTTTCAAATACTTTTGTTTACTAAATTCATTCTCTCGAATAAGGTGTGTTCACAATGTTAATATTGCACACAGGTATTGTTTAGCAGTCGATTGGCATTTTGGCTCATGGTTACCATCATAACAAAATTACTACACGTCCATATTCGGCAAAGCATGCAAATCGCACATTAGTCTACCGTTAAGTCAATTATCAACTCACTGAATTTAAATCACTAGCTAACGATATGCAAAAAACCTCCCGCGCATCGTATAAATACTGCGCAGACAGACGAACGGGCAAAACAAGCGTATTGGCGGTATATATTAACAATAAATCTATTTTATTGGACGTCCTGAACGGAGCCAGTAGTCCGCTTTGCATAACATCGCATGTACCAACACATCTACCTACAATTTGGTACCTTTATAAACCTATACTTACAATAATCAACAATTCAATACTAAGAAACAGACTGTTTTGAAAGTGCCATCTATAACAAAACTTTCAATCCAGTCTTTGTTACGAAAAGCTGTTATTAAAAATCAATTAGCCTTCAAACAATAACGGAGTTTATTATTAGTAAGACGTGAAGTGACACGTGGTGTTCCAAGCACTCCAACCTGTAATCATCACTTCAAGTCATTATTGGTACGAAGGTAGGTCGTAATAAAGTAAAATCAATACGGAATAATAATAGACAGTATGAACTAGCCCAGCTGTAATTTATAGTTTACGTGCAATTGTCAGTATTGTTGTATATGTCTCAATTATACAGCTTTGGTTGGAGACGGTAGTATAAAAAATTCAAGCGCCTATACAAAAATAAATAGCAAAGTCTAAGACACGAATTTTCTTAAGTGAAATTGCCGTTACAATTTTCTTAGGAGTAACGTCTAAATACATTGAATTCTTCCTTACACATACGTGTTGATTTGTATGGGATGGAGAGTTTCCTGGGCGATAAAACATTGGGCGGGTTACTGTAGGTGAGTTATGAGGGCAGGTCGGGAGGGCGGGCGCAGTCCATCACACCGGATCCTCCTGTAGTCGCCCGCTCCGATTTACCGAAAGGTTTAATAGTCACTTTGCTTACAGAAAATAAAGGGTCTCGTCAACATTGTTGTTAAGTCTGTTAATTATATTGAATGTCCTCAAAGTAATCCAATTAAGTTTAAAAATGTTGATAATTTTGTCTTTGCTTTTAGGTCAAGGTGATTGTTGAAAATTGTTTTAGGGATTTGTTAATAACACCACTTATTATTGATTGATCTATCAATTTAGAAATTTGTTAATAACACTATTGATCAATCAAATTAAGCTTATACTCCATATAGAAAGTGTAATTAATAAGACCGAATCTGTTGGTGTTTGTGATACCACCGTTGTCTCTGATTTCCATAACACAAGTGCTTTAGCAACTTAGTTAGATTAAATAAATATTTATATTTATTTAATCTAACTTACTTTTTACTTACTTTTTTATTGAACGTTACGTTACAATGTTGAACCACGTTAACTCAGGCACCGCATGGAATTTCTAGAAAAAGCTCGTCTCTCTACATGGTACGTAACTTAGACTGTCACCCCTCGGGAAGGCGAGGGGGGATAGTGCAAGGTGTCAAGTGGGGAATGAATTTGTCAGCTGGTGATTCTTCCCGGCCCGCTAGGCCATAGATCAACGAGACAAGTACTACTCGGTCCTCTGAAAGTGGAATAAAATCTTTATAGAAGAAGTTAAATAACATGAAGTAAGGAGAAATAATTTCTGTATCTTATTGATTAAAAAATGCAGGCAGTTTGGTGTCTACACTGAAATATTTATCGGTATATGTAAGTAGGTATGTGACCTTGTCATTGTCATCCGAGAATGCGGCCGGAAAACAATAGAATATTTATTGTGTCTCATTTTCCGGGCCTTGATGGGTAAAATGATGGTTTTTCTGAAGCTCTATACGGTTTTTTCACAAGTCTGAACAATCATAAACCAATAAACTTTTTTTACCTTTGTTGATCTGCATTTTTTTTTTTAAATAAGACTTCCAGACAACTTTTTTTGCAACTGCGTTGCCATTCGTCTTCAATTCTGGGCATTTTCAAAATTAATAAAAATCCATGCGGATGAACTCGTGGTCGGACGTTAGTCAGTCAACAGACTAAACCATAACTAGTAAAAAGTAGGACTGGTATCCTCGTGTATTGTACCGTGTCGCCGGAGGGAGTGTCCGAGAGATTTATCACGCGATGAGCAACTTCCTTCATAAAACAACCCGCCGACACCTCGACACAGCGCCGACTGTTTTTATATCCTGAAACCAACAATTTATGGAATATCTTGTACGTACATGGCTTATGTTTTTATTGTGTATTCTATGATTAAACTTTTTTCTTTTATAAAAATGTTTAAGGTATGTAAAACAATTTCATAAACGCCGTGTATTTTTTGACAAATAAAATCACACAAACATCGATAGCTGATGCGAACTAATCAAATTAATTTAAAGATAAGTGAATGATCCTAGTCTATTTTGTATCAACCATATTTACCTACTTCAGAAGGCACTCTATAAGCCATTAAAACAGGAACTAGTCATGTATAGAAAATGAAGTAAAACCCACATAAGAGCGCAGAATTTCAAAAGCTCAATGAAACATAGCCCTAGTCCCGAATTTAATATGTAAACTCGATCCAACCCTCTTTATCCGGAAGATAAATCTGGCAGTCATCGCACACTCCACCTCCGTCATTTCGTCCAAATAAAATATATCGCTTGAATAAAACCAGTGAGATTTCCTCCAAAGGAGTCCACATTTTTTGTCGGCGGGCGATAAATCCGGCGGCCGGCGTGAAATATGTGAGGCGGGCCGGTCCGTCACAGGAATCACCTCGCCGACAATTTCATTCCTAGCTCTGATTTTCTTTTAGTAGACGTGACCTCGAGAAAGCTCGCTTGAAACACTGCCGAGCTTATGGAGCTCTATCAAAGTTTTATAATACGAAAATTATTATTTTGAAAAGTTATTTATTTTTTTTAATTTTTGAGATTTTAGCATTCACAATGCTATTTTAAACAATTGATCACAATGCTATTTTTATATAATACCAAATTAAGGTATTCAGTTGATGTCGAGGTAATTCCTTGTACATTGGTGAGATGGCGCTGGCTTGCAGCGTAAGAGTTGATATACTAGGAGAAATTCGACGTTCCCACTAGTGACTCGGTAGCTCAACGGTCAGAGCATTGGACCGGATATCCAAAGGTCGCGGGTTCGATTCCCGTCCGAGAACATGATCTGGTGCGAGTCGTATTTTTTCTAGTATATTATTTGGTATAAGTTATTTAAAATTAAGTACTATCGTTGAAGTGGTTAGGTACTTTGTTATTTCCGCTGTCAATAAGAAGGAAGGAACCAACGTTTAGCAGAACAAAGTAAATAAACATCGAATAATACGACTCTTCTAATGGTGAGTCCTCCTCCTCCTAAGTTCTGAAGATAATGTGCCTCAGATCACGTTGCTCAATTTTGCCACACGGAGGGAAAATACCTTAAACATTGAAGATAGGAAATTTACTGAAAGAACATTTTTCAAAAAATAATGGGAATTACATTCTTTTTTTTTTAAATCGCATTCTATACTATTATCAAATTCATACAATACGTATGCATTAAATTATAAATGTTAAATTTCATGGTCTTTCTTTTATTTAAAATGCTGTGTTACTCAAAAAAAATCTAATGAGTAACCCTTTTGATCAGTATAATAAAAATATAAGATTGTTTTTTTTTAATATTTGGTGTGTTCGATTTCTTGTTAAGGCACCTGCCTTAACCAAGAGGGAAAGATTTTTAAAAATTAACCAGATTTTTTAAAAATGCAGTTCCAATTATTTCTAAAATCAAAATGAAGTCTTCTTTTAATAAAATTTCCTAACTTCAGTATTTAAGGTACTTTCCCTTCGTGTGGTAAAGTTTTGGGACATCCTGTATAAATAAATAAATAAATAAATATTAGACAACATCACAAACATTGCTCCGATTCCAATGTAAGTGCTAAAGCACTTGTGTGATAGAAATCAGACACAACGGTGGAACTACAAACACCCAGACCTGAGCCAATATAGAAAAATTCGTTTTCTAGATTGACCCAGCCGGTGATCGAACGCGAGACCTCAGAGATGGCGACACCTTGAAAACCGCCGTCTAAACTACTCGACCACGGAGGTCATCCCTTTTTCACCTTTTATTCTTCGCGGGACACCGTTATACTCTTGAGATCACTATTTTTTACCAGTGTTTTCTTTCAAACGAAACTGTTTCCCCGGGCCGTAACTCACTAGAATCAAATAAAAACCATTGGGTAGCACGCAAGGAGGAGAGCTGGCCACATAAATTGCAAGCGAGTGCACATTGTCTAACGGGACATCCAGGGCAATAAGTTGCAGGCCCGCTGGTCCCCGAGGGACACTATTTCACCATTTAAACGTCACAACACAAACCTGGCTAAGAATCGTTTGTGCTGTTGTTGGACATTTTTTTTCAGACAATTTACACTTACCACAATCGTCCTAGTTAGACTGAGCTGAGATAATAGCACGATTGATCTATTTAACAATTTTTTTAAAAATTGTAACTAAGTTACTTAAGTAAGAATAGGTATTTGCTTATAGGTTGACAATTATGAAGTGTTTATAAAACATGCAGACTGAGAATTCATACGCTTTCTACCATTAATGGTATTTTTTTAAATTTATTTTATAAGGTTAAAAACAGCTCATGTTGGAATAAACTTAGGTTAGTGAGTTCGTTTAGTGAAGCCAATAGCAGTTACCACAAGTTACCTTTTAGTACTTAGTGAAAACGGTGTTACAAATGTTTCAAAAACTTACTAAGCTTACGAGCCAAAAGATAATAATGTGAAATTGTTAAAGTTTTTTAATGTAATACCAATTAAAGTTTTTATGCGATATAGATGATATGAATTCTTTTTCTATGTAATAAAAGTACGTACTACATATATTGTATACAACGTGTTACAAAAGTACCCCTAATGCCGAATATGGTAGATAAGAACCATCAAACTGAACAACTTTTACTATGGGACCAACTCTGAAATCATCTGTTTCACACATTTTGATGTTTTCGTAATTAATTTTTGTATGAAACAGCTGATATTTTTTTCGCGATTTCAAAGTTGGTCCCATAGTAAAAGTAGTTCAGTTTGATGGTCCCTATCTATCATATTCGGCATTAGGGGTACTTTTGTAACACCTTGTATATACATGGATATTGATAACTTTCCATATGATACTTTGACCCCTAAATAAATAGAACACAGTCTGATTGAAATTAGAAACTAATGGTATCACCCCCAGAGCAAAGACAATACAGTTTACAGACAAACATTACATTATTGAGTCGAATCAATCATAATAAAGTTGTGTAATAGAACTGTAATGCCAAAAGCAACCGTATAATAACAATGAGCCACCCACTGAATCAAGTCCTTTATCATAATACAGATGACATTTCAACGCTTCGAAATAATACATTGCTGGCATAAACAACTCCGGGTCCACAACATATTTCATACAAAATCACCAAACGCTAGAACAAAGCGGAATCCATCTCCATGTATCACGGCGTGTATGCGATACAAACCGACTAATCTCCTGTCCCACTCGTTCGACATAAATCAGAGTGAGACGACGTTTTTACGATCTCTTAATCAAGAAATATAGGATTGCAGCAGTGCTATTAAGAGTTCGCGATTTAGCCACGCGCTAATGCAGTTGCACTAGTGATGTATGACCTTTGTTGCCGTTATCAAAGGGATTTATTTAACAAGCAACGTTTGAGTTAACAAAGCACAACCCAGATGAATAAAAAATAGGTAGATAGCTTGTGTACATAATGGACAGTCATCGTTTGCTTTGAATCAAGATAGGAAACGAAATAGGTAATACCTATCATTAGATTTTTTTTCCTTTATTTACCATTTTAAAAGAACATAATAAAAACAATGTTTATAATCACAATTTTAAACCACTAAGATTTGTTTGATGCGATTTTATTCACTAATAAAACTTACACATAAATTAAAAAATAGGAATGGGTAATACTTGTAAGTGTAATATGATTAGTAGACATCTACGAGACCTACCTGTCCTACAGACACGATTGAGTCTAATTTATTTATTTAAATCTTCGACATTCAAATCAAAGATCGAGCAAGACATCTTTAGATTTGATTTAAACTAGCCAATGGTTAATGAATTTAAAGAATCATTTCGTTTTTAGTCGACATTGGACAAAATTGGACCAAGATTATTTTTTTTATTTAAGACCATTGGACGAAAGGAACTCAATGTTGGGTTTTCTTTTCTACTTAATTCCATTAGCCTAGGCAACTCTAAATAATAATAAAGATTCGCACTTGGCAATGAAAATCTTGCGTATAATAATATTTCTCCGCTGAGTTTCTAGACAGTAGCCATTCTCAGCTAATAAAGGAGATAAGGAAGGACTATATTTCACGTTTCAAGCAGTAAAGTATCTCGCGGACCGACCCAAATGAGCCATCCAAACGTGGAAAGCGCCACAATTTATAGAGACTTCTACGTTACGGCTTGCCGCAAGTTGCGAGCTTTTGTTAAAAGCTAGCTAGCTAGGACAAAGGGTTTACTAAGTAAGGACGAGAATTCCTCAAAAACTGCTGCAGAGGCTACTGTAGGGTTTGGGATTTTAGTAAAAGATGCAGATATTTCGGTCCTGCAGCAGCTTTCGACAGCTAAAGTTATAAAAAGAAGTGTATGATTTTGGTATGATTATTGTGTGTCAAATCAACGAGAACGATCTTTGAACCTTAGATTTCCAACTTTGTGTGAAGAAGTGAGGCTGGGCGCAACGGAATTTCCAAGCCAAACAAAAGGTTTGTCGGATGTCGAGAAAACTTCTCCCCAAACTCTTCGTAGGGTCTTTTGGATTTTCTCATTTCACCATTTGTTGTTTAATTAATGACATGCATGATAGATTTACTCGCTCGCTCGTATATCTTGCACCACGACGCTAGTTACAATATTTTACAGTGAGCAGACATTTTTATAGGTATTTAGCGAAAACGTCTCTCCTACAGGCCAATTTGCAACTTGTTTGCGCGGCTAATAAATCGAGGCGGGCCGCTACCGAAATATGGGGCTCCATTCCCGTGACGTCAGCACTGCCATTTCAATTGCGAATTAGATGCTTAGCGGCCATGTTACGGTGTTATTATTGTATAAATTTATTCAAATTATTATTTTTGAAAAGTATGTTTTACTGGCTATCAGTATCTACTGGTTTTATTATGATTAAGTTACAAATCTTATAGGTACATAGTTCTCATCATATCACCTTATATTGGTTCTTTCAGTGTTTACTTACCGACAAACAAATAAGTAAGTACTGTTTTTATTTCTTTTTTATATTGACCAATATACAAGGTGTTACAAAAATACCCCTAATGCCGAATATGGTATATAGGGACCATCAAACTGAACAACTTTTACTATAGGACCAACTCTGAAATCGCGAAAAAAAAATCAGCTGTTCCATACAAAAATAATTAAAATCGAGAATATCAAAATGTATGAAACAGCTGTTTTTTTTCGCGATTTCAGAGTTGGCCCCATAGTAAAAGTTGTTCAGTTTGATGGTCCCTATATGCCATATTCGGCATTAGGGGTATTTTTGTAACACCTAGTATAACGTCACTTGATTCACATTTGCTTCGTTGAATAAAATAAAAGTATAGTATTTTTTGGCGGCAGGTTATTCCCGCGAGACCACTCAACGTAAGTCCTCATACCGTATTTTTTGCAATATCGTATTATTGGTTCCTAGGGACGCAACACGATACCCGCAGCTTTTAGCACGTCACCTTCACCGAGAAAAATCACACATTTCCCATAGATACTCTATTTTAGAAATACTTTTTTTACTACATTTATCCAACCGAAATGTATCTGTCAAAGTTTTAAACATTTCGTTTTGTAGTTACATTCATATTACACGAAAGCATTTTGATTGATATTACCAATGAATTATATTATTAAGTTTTCACAGCAAACTATTTAGTCTGTTTTAATGCTAGTTGATAGATCGACTGTGCCATAAATTGATCTATCTACGATCTATCAACTAGTAGCATTCAAACAGATATTGGAATTATTTCAATGTTTTTTTTATTCTATGGGTTTATGTTATTTCAATGGGTCTTATATTTTCCCTCTGAATTCCAATAAAAAGCAGTCATCTGAAACCCAGTATTATATCTCATGACACAATATCACAAGTGAACCGGAGAACAACGCGATGAGTTTAACCCGTTTAACTTGACACCGGCTGTCATGTGCCACTCCTTCAATATACAAGCTACGTTTTATACAATAGATTTAGTTCATTTTTGGGTACGACTATTAAAACCCATTTCATAAAACGTCTCATACAGTGTATTTTTGTTTCATCTTGTGGGTACCGACAGCTAGAAACCCATTTCGTAAAATATAATCTTAGCTTCTTGACATTCACTTTTTTACTTTTACTACAAACTTAATTTTTTCCTAAAATATTGCCACCATATTTTGTTGTTTTAGCATAATGAATTTAAAATAGGTAAAAGGAAGGAGTTGCTTTGTAACAAGCGTAATTTACGTCCATTTGCCACTTTACATTCTGAAATATGCACATCAAATTAAAAAACCTTAATAAATATTTAGAACCCCTTAACCATTTTCAAGTCACCCTTAGCCATTTTTTTCGTCTTCCCCAGCGATATATCGAATTTTCACAGACCTCTTATGAGAACTTTCAGCGGCTTCCATTACATTGCCTCTGGTAACCTTCAGGGACATTGTTGGCGTTTTAAAACATGTCGGAAATATTGTTTTACTAATACAATAACCTGCCATGTTGGTACATGTTAAGTTTTATAAAGAAACGTAATTATTATTGTGTACAGTCACGTCTATAAATATGTATAACTTTGTCACTCTAAAAGCGATTACTTTTTTTAACAGACAAATGACAACTACAACAAAGTGACAAAGTTCTAAACTGTATACATATTTTTAAACCTGACTCCGAAACTAGATAAAATGAAAAGTAAAATGTCTTTTCATAATTATATAGGTAGCATTATAAAACTTGTTCCATTTTATGAAAAATTGACTTTTTACTAATTTAACTTAATATGATCTTTATGCATAATATAAAAACACGAACGGAAATTCATTAAACCCACACTACAAGTATGTGTAGTTAACTTATTTTTTCTTTACATATTATCTAAAGTCTTTTATCTACCTATCTACGTCAGTAATATGTAGCAAGATAACAAAACCCCACCTTCATTTTACAAAGCTCTGACAATTCGTAATAACATTTGCAACAAAAAAGCTCTCGCGCTCGCGTAAATAAAGGGGGTGCAGTAACGAAACGGCGTCGACACATTTGGAGCACGCCGACAGACGCTGCGGAAGGCTTTACTACTTCCGGTGACAAGATGGCCGAGCATTCAGCGCACCCGGAAACTGCGGCAGCCAAACAAGATATTACCAACCCTATTTCTAAAACAAGAAATCAGAAATTTCAACTTTAAATCAAGATGCTAAAGTGTGTTTTAGCTTGGTGATATTTTCATTTCGTGTTCCAATGTACCGGCTCGTTCCCGTCAAGTGCGATCGGTTATTTCCCCCATCGGGGATGACGTAAAGTTTTCCGCTGTCAATGATAACGCGCAACAGCCACGTTCGCCTTTTCACGACCAAATGAAAGGTGATGAAACGGTAAAACACTTACTTTTTAGGGATTTAGTCAAAAACAATTTTTAATATTTGCCTATTTTGAGGTACCGGGGATACAATGGTTCATATAATATGGGTGTAGACTAAATTGAAACTAATCAACTTAATGGAATGTTGGGTCTAGGGAAAATACTCAACTGCCTGAGAATACACGCATGAATTTTATTTCAGTCGTGTACTTACCTTATACATTGGCGTCTGCTCACGCTATAAAAGTGCAAAATACGGTGTTTGGTAAACGAGTTATATCCTTTGACAGAGTGAACCTTCTGAACCCTTAGACCATTTCAAGAAGGGGAGCCATCTTGAATATTTGTAAGTTAACACTATCAGGTTTTTTGAATTGTTTTTTTTTAAAACCCATTTCATTTGATATGTCAAATGAAATGGGTATGGTAATGTATTTCACCCACACCCACATGTGGAATATCAAATGAAATGGCTTCTTGAGCTTATTCCAAATATACACAATATCATAACATTGAAGCTACTGTTTTTTTTAAACAGTACCTGCAATTCCGGACATACTTAGTTTAAATCCCAGTTCTATGAGTTGAGTAGTATTTTTCAAAACTTACTATAGTAATAAGAAGCTTAGCTTTAATAAATTATAACATAGGTATTAATCACGAGTCATGACCAAATTGATTTCTATGTCATCTCATAATTTAAGTCGGATTGATATTTGTTTAAAAAAAATATTTTGAAATGTCCAGTGAATTTTATTTTAAGAAATGGAAAAACACCTTAGTCAGCTTGGATGAATTAGCACAACTTGATGTAGAATATCAGGTAAAATCTTTAAAGTTAACAAACATTAAAATAATTATGCAAATGAAAATTTTGTGTCTGAGCGTTTGTCTTTAGTTGTTTCCGAAAGCTTTTATGGCTTTTCAATCATTTAAAATACATTTTTTTTTACCATCAACAGATTACAATTATTTAAATAAAACAATCTAAATAAGCATTACCTACTTGAAGCAAAGTAATTTGTACAACAGAATTTGATTGAAAAAATGATGTCGATGCTATGGTAAAAGATACTCTACCCAATTTCTTAGGAAAAGAAAACACATGACAAAAACCTATGTGGAGCTGTAGCACGCCTCACTGGCATGCTGGGCCGATACATCCAGCTGCACAACGATGCGCTGGAGTGCTTGCAACAGAACTTGCAAGTGCAGAAAACACAATACATCGCTGACGTTGTGAAATGTGTCACTAACAGGTAAAGGATTCAAGGACGATAGGTCATTCTCTAAAATTACAACATTGAGGTACTGAATACACCAGCTTGAATCTTACGGAGTTCCTTCAAGCTTCAAGTTTTTTCCAATCATTATTACCTTTTAGTTTGCAGGACACAACACTTAAAAAGTTACTTATGACAAAAAGTTATGTACTTATCATAATAAAAACTCTAGCATGTTTTTATTTTGAGATTTGAGCATTCACAATGCTATTTTTATACAATACTAAATAATATAGTAGAAAAAATTTGACTGGCACCAGATCAAATTCTGGAACGGAAATCCAATTCTCTTGGACCGTTCCGTCCTAGAATATGATCAGGTGCTAATATGTATGTTATTTTGTATTGTATAAACTCTAGCATATATTTTCATTTATTTTAAGCTCCATCACTTCGCAATTACGTTCTATCCATAATACTCCACAGGATCTTAGAATTAAAACACACTATCAGAAAACTAGAGTGCACTAACATTCAGTTCATGGGTCACGGCTTGACCGACCACAAATTGACGCCGAACGATGCAGAACTAGTGGATGTTCCACCTCACTCAGCAAGACCTGCACACATTGAAGTGATTATTGGAGAAGCTTTTAGGAAAGCGGAAGAAAAGAAACAGGAGCTTTTAGAATTAGGTTAAGACCATATCAATCTTTACGTATCTCAAAAAACCAAGACAACCTAATATTGAAATAAAGATTTTTTTCTGAAATCTTGGTAGCTCTGAAGCAAGAGAATGAAGAAGAAACTGAACCAGGTGCACAGTGGTGGGTAGAGGACGAAAACTCAGAAAGTGACGGGTACCAAAAATCGATCAAAGAGAAGGAATCCGAGGAAGCTTTGCTGAAAAAACAAATGGCAAGTTTGATCCAAGCTCATGAACGATCCAGGTATTTGTTTATCTTTGGTACTATATACAATGATATACAAAATCTTTGGTACTATACTCAAATTAAGGTTTAGCAGAAAACAGCTCTGCTAATACCAATTAGTTTTTAAGTGCTGTTTACCAAATAATTATAGGATTCAAAGGATAACACTAATGCTACAGCAGCTGATTTGGGTGACAAACAGAATTAGGTATTAGGTGTAATATAAAGTTGCAGAAATAATACTTGCTGTTTGGTCATCGAAAATTTAGGAACCCATATAACCTTAAAAAAAATTTTAGTACACTATCGAGTGTTGAGTACTATGGGGATGCTAACATCACCAGATCACCACCGAAACGCGATATCAAATAACGATTTATCACTTTTAACTGTCAAAAGACAATGGATCTTGACAGTTGAGTGTCGATTAAACGCTTTATCACGCGGTATTTGTATTGTGTTTCGGTGGTCATGCTAGGGGGCCAGTACATAATATTATCATTATAATTATATTTCTACCATTCAAAGAAAATTGATACAACAATTGACGCATGCGCGACAGAAAAGGCAGATGTGGGAAAAAGAGTTAAAAGGAACGTTGAAACCCCAAGCACCCCTTGAAATCAAAGAAAGAAGTTCCAAGCTTATTCAAAAAGTATTAAGGTGAGTCTAAGGTGAGGTCTAAAGTAGGTAACTATTTTTTGTAACTTCATTGATTGTTTCGTAATATTTGTATTATTACATCTGACTCTTTAATTAGATGCATACATATTATTTCGCAGAGCTTATTTTGAAATTAAAAGAAAAAGGGTTTTACAATTTCACGAAGATGAGATCCTAGGAATACGATTATGTGAGAAAATTAACAAACAAGAGTCAGAAAAGGCTGAACAGGTAGGAGTTCTGTGTTCTGTTTAATAGTTAAGGGTATTAATGTTAGGTACCTATAGTATTTTATGTAAAGTTTTCTACTGTACTGTGGCTGTAACGGTATGGCATAGAGTGTTCCTTCCAGTTTAGCCTTGATATAGGTACTGATAACAGTATGGTACCTTTATAATGTTAGCAGTATTTTCATTTATTTTAAGATAAAGTACAAGCGAATGGAACAAAGGAAAAAAATAGAGCAAGAGTGGATGGACTCTTGTGAAAAACTAAAAGAAGAATTTATGAAAAGAAAAATTGATGATTTTGCAGAAGACTACAGAGACTTCGTGAGGTCTTGGTTTCAAAAGTGGTGAGGCTCCTCTTTCACTAACCCAAAAAAAGACACGTTGCCAGATTTTAGGAGAAAACATTGTCTTCTACGTGTACTTATACTACTCTGCTTTACATTTTTTCCGGTATTGTGTGAAAAGTGATTATATTACCAATACTAGAAACAAAAGCATTATAATACATTATACTAAATAATTACAGGTTTGATGACATTAAATATTTTTATGACATACCAAAAGACAACGAGGGTGGTTCAGTTCTCATCATGAAAGGAGAAGTACCGGAGCCAGACGAATGGTGGGAAGAATATAAAACATTCTTGGAGGATAAAAAAGCTAACAAAAATCAATCAGCGATGCAGGTATTTTTGTGATTATATTTTTTTTATTATTACACAAATACAAAGATCCTCTGACTAGCCCAGACTGACATAATTAAAGCGATAAAATTTACAAAACAGCGGAAATTTGCTGAGATGCAAGCCAAAGAGGAAGCAATATTGAAGAAAAAAGAAGAAATAATGAAGAAGCAACTACAGGCTGTAATGATGAAAAAACTGATGAAGAATCCGACTCAGCACCCTGGCTTTAACTACCCACAATCTGAGAAAACAAAAAGCATACTAGAGGTAGTTATCATTTTACTTTTTTACAATGTAAAGATCGCCAATAAATGTGATAATATAAAGTCGGCTCCACATATTGACCCAAACCACGGCCAATCCATCGTATCTTGCCGGTTTTGTAACTAATGTGTCAATGAGGTTCTTTCAAAGGCATCAACAAACGATCGATTGGCTGAGGTTTGGGCGAATATGTGGAGCCCACTGCGTCACCGAGACAAAGGCCATCCTTCATGATAATGATTATTATTATTATAATCTCTATTTTCTGAACGTGTCCTACATGAACCTGTTAAGTATGACCATTCCTATTTGCAAATCATACTATTTCTACCTGTAGACGATATCAGCCAGTTAATAACTTGCTAAGTATGCAGCCAGATAGCAAAACAATTTAACTTTTCAGGTAATACATAAATATCGCAATGATTGGGACGATCTTGACTTCTTTGAAACATTGGATGTGAAAATTAAATTTGTGCACGATGT
This sequence comes from Catoptria pinella, assembly GCA_963556745.1. NCBI lineage: Eukaryota > Metazoa > Arthropoda > Insecta > Lepidoptera > Crambidae > Catoptria > Catoptria pinella. Next base: position 12,921,208 of record OY750768.1, on the reverse strand, counting down.
AGACGTCAACAACGTGTATGCAGAAGTTAAGAAAGAAATTTTGAATACAGTTAATGCTGACATGAGGTACATTTAACAAGGTTCTATCAATTTAATGCTAGCATGTAAGTTAATATTATGATAGTAATTAATTGTACATTTAAATATCACAATAATTTTGATTTTTAAAATGTAAAATGTCTTAATAGGAATGAGTTAAAACTACTAAAAAAAGCCTTGAAAAAAGATTACGCTTCTAACGAAATGACAATGCCGGAGCCAATGAAAAAGGGCAGAAAATCGAAAAAGAATAAAAAGAAGAAGAAATTAAAAGGCACCATGAGTGAAAACATCGCTGAAAAAATGGAGGTACATAACTAAACAAAAGATTCCTTCACTTGGTTTTGTATTTAAAGTTTCGATCGGGTTTATATGATCGAAGATTATAATATAATGTGTACATAAGTAGGTACTTTTTCCATTAATCAGATTTAAAAAAATATAGATAGAGAAGATAAATGATATTATTATACTAAAAAATAGCATTATAATAGCATAGCACAAAATAGCATTGTGAATGCGACAAATTAAAAAATATATGAGAAGATTCTCTTATTCGTCGCGTATATTTTTTGAAAGTAGGTACTTTCCATTTGCCTATCTTATTCTTATTTTGTTTAGTTTATCTTCGTTCTATCTACACTTATTGACCGAGTCTCCGTTTCTTGTTGGGCAAAATGTTTTCGTATGTCGTATGTATGCTGTAGGTACGTCTGTTCTCCTCTACAGGTCGCATTATTTCTCAACCGATTCTCGTGAAATTTTGTGAGCAGGTTTGATAATTATACAGTTTTTTTTCTGTATTTCTACTCCGACCAACTTTTTTTATAGATTCTGTTTTAAGAAATTTTTCGAAAAAAAAATATTTTTCAGCCATTTAGAAAAATGTTCACAAGCGTGAAGTCTACAGCTCACAGAGCCACTAGTTTTTATCAAATTGAAGGAAATGAATTAGTTACAGTAGCAGGAGTATTTCCTGATCCTAAAAAAGACTTTTTCGACATAATTTTTTGAACTATAGTCCAATTTGTAAAAGAACCTTTTCTCGTCTAGGATTTGGCATTTAAGGGTATTCTGAAACAGTACCCACGTACTAAACTTGAAGACTTCTTAGGAGATCACAACTACGCTGGTGATGATATCCGATGTAATTTTACGTAAGTCCTTCCTTATTGTTTATTTTCGTCTTCATCATTTTTCATATTTCTGCGACGATGGTCTTTGTTTGTAAAAAATGCTAACAATTATTCAAGTATGATAGGACACATGTCTATTTAAGATAAAAGTCCTTAAGTAAATTGAAAAAAGGAAAAAAATTCAAGCAGCAAATTTAATTCATAAGAGACATTTCATAAGACACTCGAATTCACAATCAAGCCTAGACAGATCCCACCTACATTACTCGTACATAGCAATTTATCAGATGACATCATTTGTTTTTCTTGAGATTAAAAATCTAATATACCATGCATATAACATAACACTAATGGTCGATATTTCTTCAGGCCAGCCCACCCATACAACGGAGAGCTGAGAAGCGTCTGGTGGGAGCAGTGTCGTCTGGTGACCCATGGCTCCCACTTTGTGAACATCGTGGGACCACGCCTGAGCGGAAAAACTTTACTGGTCCATGCTCTAGCTACTATTAACGGTACAAGATACACCGTTTTATTTATTTATTTATTTTTTTATGCCGAAGAAAAACGCATTTACGCGCTTCCCCTCCCGCAGGTGAGCGAGAAGGGGGTATGTGGGGCTCGCCAGGAGGGGACCGCAACATTCAGCGTTGCGGCTCCCTCCACGACTACCTCCCGTGATCCCACCCAACCAAGTGGTTCGGTGGGATCTCGGGAGGAGGGAATACCCACTAAAAAACTCCGGCACTTACCCTCTCGCCGCTAGTGCCGCCAGCCATGGGGCTGTGTGTGGGGGACCGGTGTGGCATTCACCCCAACGGCAACGCGGCCTGCCCGCAACCGGGCCTCCTCCGCCGGGGAATGGCCGGGTAAGTTTGGCCATTCCCCCCATTCTGCCAAGACCGTGCAAGGCCGACGGTGGTTCACCACCCACCGCCAGCTGGTACAAGATACACCTACATATTTATATCAGTTGGTCAGATGACGGAAGTAAGAAATCTGTCAAAGATAATCTTTCTTTTCTTTGCCAAAACTACAGTATGATACTTGCGCCCGTTCTTCTTGTCAGTTAAAAAAGTCTGAAACGGGTGGTAGGTAGGAAAATATAGACGAATCAAAAGTACTTAATTAATTTGAATAAATAAATTTTGACTCTTTGACTGTTGACTCTACTCGTAGGTTTACTATGATAGATTCCACTCCGCCTAAACATGCTTATTTACTATAGTTAGGCCCAAAAACAACACTTAATACGTCAACAACTACAACAAGGCCCCTGCGAGTTATCCACAGGCCACTACTAAGTAGTAGTGTTTCTTTCAACAGCATTACAAATAGAAACACGAAAATTGCTGAAAGACGCAGCATCTTCGTGTACCAAGTATGAAGAGTCTTTTTACTTTGCGTTTCCCTTATTTCGCTCAGATGCTGCTTTGTTTGTTTTGGATCCAACTGTACTACAAAAGTTACCCTCTGCTGACTTATTGAGTATCGCCACATCGGTGCTAGCCTGCGCAAGAGCAGTGCAACCGTCTGTCATCTTCATACGGCACATTCACAAGTTATACTTAAAGAAGAAGGTTTGATATAAATATTTTCGACAAAAAATCTATCCAAAATTAAGGCAATAGGAAAATAAAAAATAAGAGAATATAAGGTAAACAGACTGTGTGGATCTGTAAATAGGCTTAGAACACAGTCTTATTTCCGGAAATAAATCATTTGAAGGAAATATTCATCTTTATTTAGTATTAAATATTCATCAATTTTGTTTTTCTACAGGCTCCAAAAGAAGAAACTGTCAAAAATCCAAATGTCCTAAAACAAATGTTAATACGAAAATTATGCAAGAAAATACAAAAACCAGACAAAATAACAGTAATAGGTAGGTAAGATAAATACATTGTATTGTAGGACTACTATCCCACAATACATATATTTTTGTTGAAATTATTTTAAAAAATCAGAAAATAAAATCAGTCTTAATCTCAATCATAACGCAAGCTCTAAAGACCAAGTATGACGAAGTTAAAAATATGCACGTTACTCTTGTACGTACAGTCACGTCTATAAATATTTATACAATTAAGAACTATATCAATCTAAGAGCTATAACTTTTCTGAACTGAAATCAAGGACAAACTGACAACTACAACAAAGTGACAAAGTTCTAAACTGTATACATATTTTTGGACGTGACTGTACATACCTATTAATTTCTTGTAAATATCTTCCAAATATGCTGACATATTAAATGAAACAAGGCTTACAGTAATATTTTATGCCAAATGGCACTTTATCATTTAGGCAGTTGCGTCGACCCGTGGCAAACGAAAAGTCGACAACTGTTAAGGCAGTTCCACAACGTGGTCCTCATCCCCAACACGAGCTACTCCACGGTCGTCAGGCTGCTCAAGGAGTGGATCAATGAGTATACATTAATAATAATAAATATTAGAAAACATCACAAACATTGCTCAGATTCCAAAGTAAGTAGCTAAAGCACTTGTGTTATGGAGACCAGAGACAACGGTGGAACTACAAACAACCACAACGGAGCCAATATAGATAAGTTCGTTTTCGAAATTGACCCAGCAGCCGGTTGAAATCTGGCGTACAAAAACCCACTCGAGGTCGTCAAATACCAAATTAATATCTTACAAGAATCTATACGATAAAATAGGCAATCGACTTTACACATTACCTGTATAGCAGGATTCACAAAAACATAACCAAACAACATAGAAGTGTTTGAACCAAACCTAATATCGTTGAAGTTATTGAAAACAAGTGCATGTTGGGCCACGCCCAGTATAGGGTTCTGTAGTTAGTATAGTTTCCTTGTATATACCATACCATAAGGCTATAAACTTATATTTATTTACTCACTGTTTTACACAACTCTATTCAAACTCTATTAATAAAATTTGTACATACGAAAACTTTTCCAATATAAATAAATTCTATAAGTTGATCGACTATTACTCGTTCGTCAATCGTCAAAAATGCCTCATTATTTTAATCTACCACTTTTTCGGTGTGATTATTATACACATTACAATAGGATACTATAAGGGTTCCCTGTTGACTTGACTACGGAACCCTAAAAAGAAAAAAATAACATTTGGCTAGTCGTTGGCATCCTATAAAAATGTCGTAAAATAATTCAAATATAATTAACATACCTACGTGAATAGGCAAAAAATTTCAACGATTACTTCTTGCTACGGTGTCGCTTCGAATCAACTACGTCGCTACGGTGTCGGTAAGGTACTTACTTGATTACGTAAATACTACTACTGTCGGTAATGATAAAGTATAGCCAGTAATAAGAACAGTCGATCGAAAACTTTACTACTCTAAAGCGGAGATATGAAAGTTAAATTCTGCTCCACGAGACAGCGGGCCGACCCTTCTGCAATATCAAAGTCTATAAGCATATTGTTACCGGCCACTTTTTATGTCTAGTCTATTCCATTATAGATATTCTAAGAAATTCCTGTTAGCAAACCTTCAAACATTAATAAAACCCACTTAATTTCCAGCAACCACTCGGTGCCACGTGATTTGGACGTAAGCGCGTTAGCGCGTCTCCTTCAAGGGTACAGCTATGGATATCTGAAGGAAAACCTCGAAAAGTTCTTATCGCCTGAAACTATCATCAAGTTAGTGTGCGAATAACCATATCTTAGAATACCAGAAACAATATATTTTATATTTTATTGTACGGCATTTTATCTAGATAAAGATATTAATTTTAAATAATCCTTTATTTCAGAATAGCAGCGAAAGGTTTATTTCCACGAGAAATAAACGACTATTTCATAGATAAAGCAGGAGATAAAGTCGTGAGTACCTATGTCTTGACACAAAATAATTTGTGGAATTATGCTGAAGAGATACTCTGAATTTAGGTACTATCTTTATGTTCGCGGAGCTCAATATGGACGCTATTGCGAACTTCTACGCTCCCCCTTTTGTGTTCGTTCGGAACTAAGGTTCGGAAGCGTGCACACGTACACACTATGGCGCACTGTTGCAGGTTCGCAAAGCGCGAAGGTTCGCGAACCTAAGTGGGTGCCCACCCTTTGAGTGATCGCTTTCCCCAGTTTCTGTTACTATTGTACAAACAAAGTATCATTATTGTCTTCTAATTAGGATGTTTTAACATTAACATCTCCAGTAGAGGAAGAATGGAAGGGACCTGCACATGGTGTTTAATGTATTTTTTGTCAAAATCTTATAATGGTGAAAATATTAACAATTCAATCCGTTCCCTCAGGAATACGAAAAGTATTTGAAATGGTATTTCGACCAGACGCAATGGGGCAAGAGGGAAAAGAAGCATATAGCCGAACAGAAAGAGTTCAAGCAAGCCTTAAAAATGTATGAGCTGAGAATGAATAAGGACAAAACGAAAACCGTCTCTGCTGTGAGCAGCGCCGCGAATGTACACAGCCAAGTGAGCCAAGGCGGCGAATAAACTAAATAATCATCTCAATAAAGTAATTAGTCGTCTTGTAATAATTTGAATTTACCATACGCAGCTGAAAAGTCATTTTCATTATGTACCAAATCATTTTAATAAAAGTCATTTGCCTTAAATCCAAAAGTTTTTAAGTAACTTAAACCAAGTCACTGCAAAACTGAACAGGCTAAAAATATTAACTGTTTTTGTTTAAACTCATAATAATGTTGACTAATAACATACATAATACATAGTATTTAACACCGTCTTTTTGGCAGTCGTTTTAATCCCCACTAAACATTTTGGCAGAAGAAACATGTGTTGAAAAACAAAAAAATGTTGGTATACTAATTAGAAATTTGTATTAGTATGGGAAAGTATAAAAAATAGTTTTGAATCCATTTTTCTTTGGCAAAAATGATGAGTTTCATTGTTAGAACACTTTAAGGGGATTAAAACAGCTACAAAATGACGGTGTACAAAGGATCAGCATCAAAATTTTTTTTAAATCCCCAATGTGAAGAAAGTAGCAAATGGTAAGAAGGCAATAACTTTAAAAATACTTTGTAGGGTAACCTTCTACGGGTTAACTTATTAAATCCAGCTTATTCTAAACACAGAGCCAAACATGACTTTTATGCTGCGAACGACAGATAAGCCTGCAAAATGGCGGCGAGCAAATAAAACGGAGTGGAGTGTCGATTTTATCGAGGGGGACGCTATTTTTGAGATTTTTATCATCGGCTCTGAATGCTAACGTGTGTTTACCGGACCGCTGATCTGGCAACTTTTATTTCTTTATTGCGCAAAAATGCTAACTTTCACGGGACTTGTAGGGTTAGTATAATTTAACCAAGAATGGATGGGACTTCTTAATAACTTTTGCTCTATAATCCATGTAAGTAGTGTTAGTTAAATAAAATATTCGATACAATTGACGACTATGAAATAAGAAATTAATTTATTTGCCTTTGAATAGGGTACACTGAAGGTTCATCCAGTTGGCCCACTCAGCAATTAACAAATTATTTTTAACAAATTCAATTTTCACTTAATTTTAACATTGTTATTTGAAATAAATGCATTAATATTATTGATTGAACGACTGATTAAGCTAGTTGGCCACGACTATATATATTTATTTAGCACATACATAAAAAATACAATAAATTAAACTAAAACTACTCTTCAAACAAGCATGTACCAAAAGGCTTCCATTCCACATTGTCGTGCGGTACATTGTGACTGCACCACGACCCTGATTTTCAGTGGTCGCCTGAGAGTGGACAGCGAGGGAGCAGCACAATTATACTTAAAACTTTAGAGAGATATAAGCTAAATAATATATTAAATAGCACACAATAACAATAAAACACTTACTTAATTGAAAATATACGCAACTGTAACAGCCAGTACACGCAAATACCAAAGGCCCAGTAAAACACCACTAGTATTTATTTAAGGCGACTATATCCCTCAAGCAAGTGGCGCCCTCCTCACCTTAATTAAATTTATTGCTCGTTGTAGTAGTGCCAAAAGTGGTCACTTTTTCCTCTTTTGCTAACTACTACTGCAACGAACTATATTTTACTGAGGTTATTGTTTGTAAATAAACTATAAATAGAACCTTAGCTTCAATCTGTACATGTGAATTTTCGATACATTATGTAGGCATCTACTTAGCGTGCAATAAATATAATTAAGATGAGAGCGCCACTTTGATGTACGTACCTATATATTTTTTATTTTTATTTATATAGGAGCCTTAAGGTCCAAAAATCCACAAAAGAACTACTATCTTTTTTGTAAGTCCTTAAGGTATGCTTTAAATCTGGTTTTGAAAGTATGCCTTGACACGGAGTTCCAGATTGGCAAGGGTAAATTATTCCAACATCGTGTGGCTGCGTCACAAAAATTGCCACGACATGCAACCGTGGTATTTGGTATGGGTACCTATGTTTGTTTGCTGCTCGAGTTGGCCTTTGTGAAAACCTTTTCAAAAAGATAAGGAGAACTTTTCTTTGTAATTATTCCGAAAAGAAGACCGGCAAGATGGTATTTGTAACGCGAATCCACATTCAAGAGGCCAATTCAGAAAGGGTGTAACATGTACCCTGCGGGGGATCTAAAAGCAGTAGCGGGCACATGCGTTCTGTACTCGCTGAAGAAACTTCTTTGTACATCCTCCAATAACTGTGTCCGCGTAGTTGAGTTTGAACAGTATTAAGGACTTACAGAAATAAACACGAAGCTCAGTAGTTAAATTCTGTCTGACCCTGTAGAGAACTTTTAACCGGTAGTAACAGTTTTTATGGTTTCCTACACATGTTTCTCAAACTTCAGCCCTCCATCCATCAACACTCCAAGGTTTCGTGCCACGTTGTTTCGAAAACACCTACTTTATGGCTTAGATGTGCAGTAAGTCTGGAAACGTGATCAAAGCACTCCAGTAAATTAAATTACGCAACGAAGAAAAATTACGCAAATTCTTTGCGTAAAAATCACAACCGTCTGCTTATCCTAGCAACGTGAGACGAAGCCATGGCGACACCAAAAATCCACCCTTTTAATATTCCAGTGGAGTATTTGGAATTAATTTCAGTCGTTTAAATATTTCTGCGGCTCGCGACCGCTGCGTAATTATTGTTTGACTTTCACTCCGCCCCGAACCACACTGTTTGTAAAACTCAACTTTATTAAATCTGAGGGTTTGTTAACCTGGCTTTGTTATTAAAATGTGAAGTCAAGCTTTGGGGACAGGTCACTTTTTTAAATGTTGGTTGGTACTTGCCTACTTATATAAAAACAATTAAGTTTTCGTGGTTTTCTTTACATTTAGAGGTAAGTAGGGACTTCATGTAACATGCTTAGTTAGGATCAAAAATTAAAAAAAAAAACGAAGGCAAAACTGTCCTTCACTGAGATGAAAAAAAATACTATTCTACCTAGATTAATTTCAAAATTATGTTTTCCAGATTTGTACAAATTAATTATTATAGAAATTGTGTTTTAGGTTCAATCCACGAAGCAATAACTTGCTTATCCGAAACTTTCATTCTGCAATAATTGATTTAGTTAGAGCATTGACTTGTAGGATTTAAAGATCCGTGTTGTCTGATGAGATGACGCTGTTGTAACCTGACTGTGGCTCTTGATTTTTTTCATACAAAACTTTAAATCGCTTTAATTTTATTTGATTTGGTATTTTTGGATTTTTTTTCCTCCTGACCCGTCCACCCACTGGACTTTGCCACTGGTGGGTGGACGGGTAATTCACGATTACCCCTCTACCCACTACGCTAGTGTGAACCGAATTAAGTACGTCTAGTAATCGACTAATTTATAAATTCGATTAATTATTATAATTATTCGATTCAAATTTAATAGAACCCACAAATATCAGGGCTGCCAGATGTGCGATTTAAATCGTTTTTGTACGATTATTTATAATACGATCACAAATTTTCAGAAAATTTCAGATTTTTATTTATTTTGCCACGCACGATCGTTTTTCCATGTATTTCCCGACTTTGTATGGTTTTTGTGCAGGTACCTACATGTTTTTTTTAATTTAATGTTCTATTCTCGATTTTTAGCACATGGCAGCCCCGACTTTTATAGTTGAAAAGCTCGGTGGCGCAGTGGCTTAGCGCCTGGCCCAACTTTCGCAAGGTTTGGTAATGGGATGCACGTTAAGCCGTCAGTCCCAGCTGCATTTGCAGCTGATAATGAAATCAATCAAGAACTTTATGATCATCTCTGTACAGTCTTAAACTGTACATATTCTTTTTAGCTTACGCTGCGACCCACATTTGGAGGCCGCGCGGATTGTTTACTTTATTATTTAATTATAATTTCATAAGAGTGTACAACTAACTACCATAGAGAAAGGTACAGCCACAATAACTATTTGTTTTATATTTATACGTGAATATAAACTTAACTGTGGACCGTGGTTTCTCTGCTGCACTCCTGCAACATCAACTTATCTTATCAACTTATCTAATATTTAAATGTATAGTGGAAACATTATACATTTTATGGTCCTTCGAGAATAAGGACTCAGTGTTTTAGTGTTTCTTACTACAGTAGCGAATCGGTGCGGCTGGCCTCCCACAAGCGGGTCTCACCAGTCGTATTGAGACAGGACGTACATACTGTATACAGAGTACTAGAGCACCGAGTTGCTGAACAACGACCATTTCAATGCGGAGGGAACAAGATCTGTTCGGATCCTGAAGATTTGGATACGTGAAGACTACAACCAGATAAGTGGTTTTCGCTACACTTGCTAAACTACTTCACACCTGTCACCGTCAACTACGTGCTGGACTGTGAGTTTTTTTAGTCAACAACTATCAACTATATTAACTAACTAACTATTTATCAACATGAGCAAACTAGAACTTCAACAAGCCTGTTTCAACAACATTAAGTACCTGTGCAGTAACTACAGCAAGGATTCAGCGTCGAGAAAGAACGAGGAATACCTGAACAAACGTTTGGAGTCGCTTGAAAATCAGTGGTGTGATTTCGACGAAAGACACGCTCAACTTATTTTGGAAGTGGAAGATAAAAACATCAACTATTTCACGGATGACATCTATAACAAAACGAAAGAAATTTACATGAAAACTAAAGCTGACATTATGAAGAGGCTGGAACAATTAAATGAACAAAAACGGGAGGTGAGATTCGATCTTGCGGATGTACCTACAGAAGAGAACTCAGGTGATTGCCAGTACCTACTTAACAAGCAGGAATGCAACTTTAACGCAATCGAACGTGTCATGTCAAAAATCAACATGCAACTTATTTCTGAGAAATGGGAGCTGGAAGAAAATTTAGCGCTTTTGAAGTCCAAGTGGGAGCCCATCGACAAACTGCACTGGGTGATCGATTTTCAACTGAAGGGGTGTCATGAACAATACTATAATATGTTTACTAACATCGAACAAAAATACGATGAATTGCGTAAGAAGATCAATAGTAAAATTTACTCGACCATCCACTATCAACAGTCGGCACCGAGGTTGGAAATACCAGAATTCTCAGGAAGCTACCAGCAATGGATTTCATTCAAGAATCTTTTCCTAGAAACTATCAACAACAACCCTACAATAAACCCAACTCAGAAAATGCAATATCTAAAAACCAAACTAAAAGGGGAGGCGGGGCGACTTGTGCAACATTTAAACATAAGCGCCGAAAACTACACTTCTTGTTGGGATATATTATCTCAGCGCTATGATAACCGTCGTCTCCAATTCACATCTTTCATGAACGCGATATTAAATCTTCCCAGCATCCAGCATCCAGATGCTTTTAACTTAAAGAGGATGCATGACGTAATCACCGAGAGCTTAAACGGGATCTCTAACATTGGAATTGACACCACAACATGGGATCCTATTATTGTGCATCTGATGTCACAAAAGCTTGACCAAGCAACCTACAATGAGTACATGAAAGATCTTCAAGACCATCGAGAGCTGCAAAACTTAAGTGATTTTATGTATTTCTTGGAAAGCAAGTTTATGGCTTACGAAACAATGAAAACTTCAAAAAGAGAGACCGGCACTTCACAAAAACCGACTTACTCAAGAGCATTCAACCAAAATACTTTCGCTAAGAAAAATAACTACGAATTTTCGAAGCCTGCAACTAAAAGTTATCATACGAGCTACGGTCAATGCCCGTGCTGCGATGGAAGTCACGTGCTTATGCAATGCACTAAGTTTATTGACATGGACACAACGCAGCGCAATGACACAGTGACGAAACTGCGACTCTGCAAAAATTGTCTGTTCAGTCACGGAATCAACGAATGCAACTCAACAAAAACATGCAAAGAATGTAGCATGAAACATCATACTTTATTGCACAATTTCCACAAGAAGCAAATGACAATAACTGGAAAACACAACACTATGAGTCGTCAACAACAATCTTCATCTGCAACTCATCAACCAAGCTCCAATCATCTCTCAAACAACAACACTGAAATCTTATTAACTACGGTACAACTCAAGGTCAAAGCTATGGATGGAAGTTACTTAACACTCCGAGCGCTTTTGGATCAAGGCTCCCAAGTCAATTTGATAACAGAAAATGCTGCACAGAGGCTGCGCTTACCAAGAAAAAAGCTCAACGCTACGGTCTCAGGAATTGGCTCAGTTTTGGGAGATTGCAAAGGACTGCTTTATCTCAACTGTAAAGCCATCCATTCAGACTATAATTTTGAAACTCAAGCTCTTATTATGAAGAAACTCACAAACAACCTACCAAACTCAACTTTTGAAAACACAAACTGGCCACATTTGCAGAACTTAAAATTGGCAGACCCGGAATACAACATCTCACGTGGCGTCGACCTCTTATTAGGCGCTGACATATATTCCGAAATCATCCTGGAGGGCGTTCTTAAAGGCAGTAACCAGTCTCCTGTGGCTCAACAAACACAGCTAGGATGGATTTTATGCGGAAAGATGAAAACTTTAAATTGTTACGTGTCCTTGATAAACATGGAACAGCTCACAAAATTCTGGGAAAACGAAGATATTCAAAATTCAAACAAAGTATCCAAAGATGAACAATGCGAAACATTTTACAAGGAAACTGTACGGCGGGCCTCAGATGGGAAATACGTCGTTAAAATGCCTATTTGCCCAGACTACAAGGAGAAAATAGGCAATTCAAGATCTATTGCAGCATCCCAATTTTTCCAACTGGAAAAAAGGCTACAAAAACAACACAAACTAGCAGCTATGTACAAGGACTTCATCAAAGAATATCAAGATTTAGGTCACATGATACCTTCATCTCAAGATTCCAGATCAAGTACCGAATGTTATCTTCCCCATCACGGCGTCCTACGAGAAAATTCTGAAACAACTAAGCTCAGGGTGGTGTTCAACGCGTCTCAGAGAAATTCATCTGGATACAGTCTAAACAGCCTCCTAGAAAAGGGTCCCAATCTACAAAAGGACATACAAGCTTTAATCATCAAGTGGAGAACGTACGAATTTGTCATCACCGCAGACATTGAGAAAATGTATAGATGTTTGTGGCTTGATGAAGAACAGCAACATCTGCAAAAAATCACATGGCGATACTCACCACAAGACCGTTTGCAAGAGTTCCAACTATGCACAGTGACATACGGCACCAAGTGTGCGCCCTGGTTAGCTATGCGCACCTTGAAGCAGCTGGCTGAAGATGATGGTGATAAATACCCTACCGCTGCGAAAGCTCTAGCAAATGAGTTTTATGTCGATGACGTACTCAGCGGCCACAGTACACTACAAGGAGCAGTAGACTTACGCGACGCACTTATCAAACTACTAAAAGGTGGCGGGATGAATCTTCGTAAATGGGCCAGCAATCATCCTAGTTTACTTCAAGGCCTATCAGAAGATCAAATTTCAACCAACATAAACTTTGATTTCAAAGATGAGACCTCTACTAAAACTTTGGGCTTGTCTTGGAACCACAGCTCTGACTCATTCTGCTTCAACTGGCCTGTGAAAGAAACCTCAACACGAACACTTACCAAGAGATTTCTTCTCTCCGAGATTTCGAAAATTTTCGACCCACTAGGCTGGCTCTCTCCTATAACGATTACAACAAAACTTATATTCCAAAAGATATGGGTAAGCAAACTTGGCTGGGACGAAGAAGTACCTGAAAACATAAAAAAGGAATGGATTAAAGTAAAATCCGAACTACACCACATCAAGAATATTTCATTGAAAAGATGGGTCGGCAACACAAACAAGAACATTGAACTAATCGGCTTTTGCGACGCCAGCGAAAAAGCCTTCGCCGCCGTTATATATAGCCGTGTGATAAACAGTCAAGGTCAACCTGTTATCACATTACTTACGTCACGAACAAGAGTAGCGCCGCTGTCACAAAAAACCACCCTACCCAGATTAGAACTTTGTGGCGCCAAACTGCTAACTGATTTGATGAAAAAAACGAAACAAGCCCTTAGCGACTACAACGTAACAACAAGCGCATGGTGTGACTCACAAGTTGTGTTAGCATGGATTCAAGGAGAACCAACAAGATGGGATGTTTACATCGCTAACAGAGTAAGAAGCATCAACCGCATCATCCCCGCCGCGCAGTGGCGTTATGTAAGATCAGAACAGAATCCCGCTGACTGCGCTTCGAGAGGACTACCACCGATCAAACTATCTACTTTTAACTTATGGTGGAATGGACCTGATTTTTTAAAGGATATAAAGCAAGAGGCGAACCCAGAAAACATTACAAAAACTTTCGAGACCGAGATTGGCGGCATACATCACATTCAAGCTGAAAGCGATTCAAAAAATAATCAAGAAACTTTTATAATTACTTTAGTAAACAAACATAGTTCAATGACTTTAGTTACAAAGGTCGTTGCATGGATGTTACGTTTTATTACCTACACTCGTAATAAAATGAAACCCGAAACGCATTACCTAACTGCAAGTGAAATGAGCGCCGCAAATGAAATAATTGTGAAACTTATTCAACAAACTTATTTTTATGAAGAATACAAACAACTTACGAGTAACAAATCAGTATCCAAGCAGAGCCCTATACACAAACTGGACCCCTATCTGGACGACAACAAAGTTATTCGTGTGGGAGGACGATTACGAAACTCAAACTTGCCGCTTCAAATGAAAAATCCTGTAATCGTACCTCATAAGGGCCGCTTCACACAACTACTTATTGAACAGAGCCATCTTACAACTTTACACGGTGGAGCCCGACTTACACTGAATCACCTGAGACAGCGCTATTGGATCGTTGGCGGCAATAGAGCGGTAAAAACTCAACTTCGACGCTGCATTCGCTGCCACCGTTTCAAAACAATGGACAACAATCAAGTGATGGGAAACTTACCAAAACAAAGAATAACCCCGTGTCGACCATTCACGCACACGGGGGTTGATTATTCCGGACACGTTGAGGTCAAGCATAACAAGGGCCGCGGAGTCAAAACATCCAAAGGGTACATTGCTGTATTTATCTGCATGACCACCAAGGCCGTCCACATCGAACTAGTCTCGGATCTCAGCACGGAAACATTCATCGCAGCTCTGCAAAGGTTCTGCGCCAGACGCGGCACGCCGAAACATATGTACTCAGACTGCGGTACAAACTTCATTGGAGCAGCCAAAATACTACGTTTAGAGTTTGAAGAGTTCAAGAAGATTTTAACACCTCAATTCTACAACGAGCTCGCAAAACTGGAGATCGAGTGGCACTTCAACGCTCCAGCATGGCCAAGCGCGGGTGGCCTATGGGAAGCCGCCGTGAAGTCGATGAAGCACCATCTCAAACGAGTCATGGGGGAGCAAAAACTTACTTACGAAGAGTTCAGCACTCTGCTAGCAAAAATCGAAGCGTGCCTAAACTCAAGACCCCTGTGCCCTCTAACTGAAGACCCCGAAGAATACTTCAATTGCTTAACACCCGGACACTTTCTAACTGGCAGTCCAATTTTATCGCTACCGCTATCAGACTACAGTGACAAGAACAATATAGATATTCGCAAACGTTGGCAACTTATAGAACACATGCTACAACAGTATTGGAAAAACTGGTCCAATGATTATCTGACTCAACTACAAAAGCGAAGTAAATGGAACAACCCAACTAAAAACATCAAGAAAGATGAAATGGTTCTTGTCAAGGACAACAATCAGCCCCCTGGGAAGTGGGCTCTTGGACGTGTTTTGGAGACTCATCCGGGGTCCGACGGCTATGTTCGCGTCGCAACCATCAAAACGCAAAATGGAGTGATAAAACGTCCAATAGTCAAACTATCACCACTACCATTAGAAACTGAAACAATCAACCCAATAAATCAAGACGATAATAACAAGACAAACAATAACAAACGTCATAATCCAAAGAAAAATAAATCTTCATTTTTAATTACAATATTATCTTTATTTACATTCATGACTGGATCATATTGCACCGATAGCACGCGCCTGACAAGCGCCACCGCGCCGGCTCAGATTACAAGTTTAGAACCCGAGCGCCCCGTGTATTATGACACAATCGGAAACCTACAGATGATTCACGACGAGTGGCTTTTAATTATGTACTATAACTTGAGTACTTATTGGGACAATACACGCAGAGTCGAAGACTACTATAACAAAGTGAGGAAATTATGCCATCAAACTAAAATAAAAACCTGCATCACCACTATAGAGCAACTAGATCACGAGATGGATATATTTATGCATTATAACTCCATTCTAATGAATCCTCATAAACATCTAAGCAACAGAAGAAAGCGTGGTCTAATAAATGGAGTTGGATCCATCGCTAATAGTTTGTTTGGGATTCTGGACCAACAGTTTGCTGATAAGTATGAAGATGATATAAAGTCAATACAAAACAACGAAAAGTTTTTACTACAACTCATAAAAAACCAAACTTCGATTGTAGAGCTGGAAAATAAAGTTTTAAAGAAAAGCGAACACAACATTTTGAAACAGTTTAAACAAATCAGCAACTTTATCGATCAAACAAAACTGAACTTGGCCACCATTGAGACAGAAATGGAAGTGCTAACTGCAACTACCTACCTTAACTCAGAGTCACTGACGGCTTTCCTGCTAATCAACAACATGAAGAAGCTTCAAGATATGCTGTTCAACACTCTCACCAACGTCTACCAAGGACACATCGACGTGAATCTCATCACACCAACTCATTTGGTTCAACAGCTGAAAGAAATATCAGGAAAGCTCCCCAGAACTTTATGCTTACCTGTGGAAAATTTGGAAAAAGATATAAAAGAAGTCTACAAACTAATCTACGTGAGAGCAAGAGTAACAGAAAATTTCTTTATTTTTGAAATGCACATACCGCTGATGTCAACTGAAGATTTCACTCTCTATCGTGTGCTGCCACTACCACTTAAAGCAAGAAACGGAACGTCGTACCCAGAGATGTCAGCTCCATACATAGGAGTCGATTTTAGAAAAAATACTTACGCCTCACTAAAAGAAGAAGATTTCATGCAGTGCACGCAGCAGAAGAGAAACAACTTTTTATGTCACAAAAACCTACCAGTTTTTTAACTTGCACAACAACAACGCGCCGTGTGAAGCGAAATTGCTGGCGCATCAGAATAGCTTGCCTTGTGACGTACGACGCATGACGTGCAATGACGCTTGGCATGAATTACACTCACCAAACAGCTGGTTAGCGATCTGTTGTGACGTATGCACGTTACGTATTATATGCAAAGATGACGTCACAACTCACACTTTGACATCTTCTGCAATCGTCACCTTATCGCAAGGATGTGTGTTGCAGTCCAAAGACATGACGATCGTCGCTCACAGCCAATACAACAGCCAGATAAGAGTGGACTACGAGTTACCAGCAACAACTTTAAACACTTCAATCAACAAAATAGTGCACATGACGAACTACAACGTTTCTGAGTTCCACCCAGCAACAACTCAGGAACTAGATCAGATAGACCAGGAACTCACCATACAGAAGGAACATGAGACTCAACTACCGTCTTCAATTTCATCACATGACCTTCACCAATACGTCATTAGTTATTTCTTACTAGCTATCGCAATAACAACCTTTTTTGTGGTAGTTGGGAGGAAATATTGTCATCGCAACAAGAAAAACGGAAAGAACCCAACTACGAACAAGCAGCAAAATGAAGACATAGAGCTGCAAACGATGAGTCGGCGTCCCCGTCAAGATGGAACAACAGAAGAGCCTTCAAACCTCTACGCGCAGGTTAAGCCTCGCCCAGAGAGAGGACGCTCTGGAGAAGAAACAAACATCGCATTCAGTTTTGACTAATTTTATTTAGAGGATTGTTTGTAATGGATGTACCTTTCCTTATAACTATTTTTATTACTCTTAGTTAATTTTTAAACGTTTTTCTTTTGGGGTTGCCAAGATGTACAGTCTTAAACTGTACATATTCTTTTTAGCTTACGCTGCGACCCACATTTGGAGGCCGCGCGGATTGTTTACTTTATTATTTAATTATAATTTCATAATAGTGTACAACTAACTACCATAGAGAAAGGTACAGCCACAATAACTATTTGTTTTATATTTATACGTGAATATAAACTTAACTGTGGACCGTGGTTTCTCTGCTGCACTCCTGCAACATCAACTTATCTTATCAACTTATCTAATATTTAAATGTATAGTGGAAACATTATACAATCTCTAAAATTCTTGATATCAATAAGGAATGAATTAGCACTAACAAATTCAAACAACTTCTAATAAAATACAATTTTATTTAATACAACAAACTTTAAAGGTAAAACAGAAGTATTGTAACTAACATTAAAAGTACATTACAAATTTATAATATTTATTAGATAACATTAATCAGTCTTTTTAGTTTTAGGTGGATTAATTTTAAAATACATACAATTAATATAAAAGCATGCTTTGATTGTTAAAGTACATTACTTCAATTTTAATTTTTAGTCGATCTTTTAAAAATTAAGTCGAGATAAATGGGTAAGTATCTAGTTGACTCTTTTGACATATTCCGATCATCTTCATCGAAGTTAGTTAATATTCGCGCAAAATCCTGCACTGCGCATTACACTTGGGATGTCTCTTGGGTCTGTTAGTCCCAGTCAGTGAGTCTATATCGAGTCCCTTAAGTCTCTCATGCTGTCCCACTCCCTCCCGTAGCGCGGGCAGATCTTCCGTCTTTATCACTCCCGCCTGAAGGTAGCCTAGTAAGTGCGGTACGTGCTCTTCTACGATCTTCTTGCGTTCTTCTGATACTTCAGTGAGCCTGTTGACAATAAAAATAAACCATAAGTAGTGTTAATAGCCTTCGCTCGTCAGAGTAGAATAACATAGCACTAGGGGAATCATTCGTTTGAAATTGTTCGTGTAACTTAAGTCGCATGCGGCATAATGTCATAATTGACAACTAAGCCCCGTATTAAGAAATCACTCTCAACGATGAGCGCTATCTTGAGATCATATTTGTAGTGCTGTTCCATATAAGAACAACATCTCAAGTATGATCTCAAAGTTTATAAATAAGGGCCTTTGACTGACTGACAACTGGCTGACGAGATATTAAAAAATACGAATTTTGCTATGTCGAATGAAAATTTGTAATAAAGAGCGCGACGCCAGCCGAGGGATTCAAAAATAGGGCCCCAAGCTTTCACACTTATTGCATTGGTTTGGTGCCGTAAAATGCGACGAATGACATAGAAGGAGATTACATGATCAGTCTGACATCAGCCCAAATGGAGTTTGTTTATTGTTCTATGACTTTGAATTTTTTCCAGACTGATGATCTAAAATTTGTACCAGATTGATGGAATGGAATGATTGTTTAATTTGAGATTTAAGCACAATGCTATTTTTATACAATACTAAATAATGTACTAGAAAAAACTCGACTCGCACTAGATCATATCCTCAGGCGGGAATCGAACCCGCGACCTTTGGAAATCCGGTCCAATGCTCTCCCAACTGAGCTACCGAGTACAAGCTGTAGTAGTATCGTCGAAATTTTAGAAATTTTAGAAGTGGGCTATAGAGCTTTTATAACGAAGATGGTGATGAACGGGTTTTCGTCAGGGATGTTATGAAGCTTT
Source organism: Catoptria pinella (assembly GCA_963556745.1). Classification (NCBI taxonomy): domain Eukaryota; kingdom Metazoa; phylum Arthropoda; class Insecta; order Lepidoptera; family Crambidae; genus Catoptria; species Catoptria pinella. The sequence goes on along the minus strand of OY750768.1, from coordinate 12,901,919 downwards.
GTAATAAAAGTAGCATAATTTCGGATAGGGGCGAAGTCTAAATGAGACACGTTATGATAATATTCATAAAATCTAATAATATCCGAAACCGAAACAATACGAAATAACGGGTTATCCGAAATCATTTCATATCCGTAAAATTGATAAAAAAGTGCGTGCGGTGATAAGCGACGTCCATCATACAGATTGCTATAATCAAGCTACAGTCGCTATACCGAGATAATATAATAATAATTATTATTTAATTAATAATTTAATTAATTAATTATTATTATTATTATTATATTATCTGATGTTTTCATAATATTTATCAACTCTCGGCGATCAGGCTATATTAATCCTACTAATATTATAAATGCGAAACTTTGTGTGTGTTACCTCTTCACGCCTAAAGGGCTGGTCGGATTTGGAAAAAAATGGCACACAGATAGTTTATAACCTGGATTAAAACATAGGTTCCTTCTAACCTAGTCAAAGTAGACATGCGCAAAGTACTTCACTGAAGTGTAAAGAATGATATAGTTCAATTGGACTAGATGAAGTATATCACACATTTAGTTCATCTAGTTCTAGTACTAGTTCTAAAAATGGAGGGAAGTCAGGGTAGTCTTCATCCCTAAGCCCGGCAAAGGAGACTACACTCAACCTAAATCATTCAGACCAATTAGCCTCACATCATTCCTTTTAAAGGTTTTAGAGAGACTAATAGACAAGGAGATAAGGAGCACTGCATTAGTCAGGAACCCCCTAAATCCAAACCAACACGCCTACTCTGCAGGCAAATCAACAGAGTCTGCCCTACATAAGGTAGTTTCCTACATAGAAGGCAATCTCAAACACAAAATATCTACACTAGGCACCTTCATCGACATTGAAGGAGCCTTTGACAAAACCAATTTTACCAGCATAAGCCAGGCCCTGTCCAAACATGGTGTGGATACCACTATTGCCGGGTGGATTGACAGCATGCTGAGAGACAGAGCCATACAATTTACTGTGAATGGTACCACCAGAGGCGTAGTAGCTAAAGGTTGTCCCCAAGGAGGAGTCCTCTCACCGCTTCTATGGAACATAGTGGTCAACGAGCTGATTACGTGGCTCAACGACCGCAACTTCCTCACAGTAGGCTATGCAGACGACCTGACCATACTCATCAGCGGACGAGTTGAGAGTGTGATTTGTGACCAAATGAGGTCCGCACTGAAGGTCGTCGAACAGTGGTGCACTAAACACAATCTAACAGTGAACCCAGCAAAGACGGAGCTGATCATGTTCACAAACAAACGAAGTCTAGGAAATCTTAAACTCCCTAAACTTTTTAATACCAGCCTGTCCCTTAGCAAGGAAGTCAAGTATCTAGGTGTGATACTAGACAACAAACTTCTCTGGAATAGACATCTCGAAGGAAAACTAAACAAAGCCACCATCATCTTCTGCCAATGTAAAAGACTACTCGGCAAATGTTGGGGACTATCACCGAAAATAACGATGTGGCTGTATAAAACTGTTATACGTCCCATAATCACATACGGAGCCGTTGCCTGGTGGTCCAAAACAGAGCAAAGCACCGTCATCAACAAGCTACAGCAATTCCAAAGATTGGCATGCTCTGCTATAACCGGCTGCATGCGAACTACCCCCACAGCCGCCCTAGAAGTAGCTCTGGATCTAACACCCTTGGACCTGTTTATACAACAAGAAGCCTCCATGGCTGCTATAAGGCTTAAACACCTAGGTCTGTGGTACAACCGAGAGGGTCCTCACTCCATATTGTGGAATAACTTAGTGAAACATGAGTCACTAATCGCTGCCCCATGCGACAGGATCCCCAAGCAATATATTTTCCTAAAGAAGTACCAAATCCAGTTATTTGAAAGCGACCGAGATTACTCTGGCATATATGAAGTCCGAATCTATACGGACGGTTCCAAGATGGGGACTGGAACTGGAGCTGGAGTATTCTCTCAAGACCTAAATATCAAAATATCGCTAGCGCTAGGCCAACACAGCTCGATATTTCAATGCGAATGTGTTGCTATAATAAACGCCGCTACTACGGCCCTGTCTAGAGGTGTGAAGGGACTAAACATCCGCATACTGACTGATAGCATGGCCGTCCTAACAGCACTGGAAGCTAACACGATCAACTCCAGTATCGTCTTCGAATGCCACCAAGTTTTGGATCGTTTGGCATCCAACAACGGAGTAATCCTACAATGGATTAAAGGGCATAGTGGATCGCACGGGAACGATGCCGCCGATGAGCTGGCTAGAATAGGATCTTCCACAACAGTGGCAGGACCCATACCCATTCTGCCACTCCCGTTCAGCCAACTACGCTCATGGGTAGGACAACAAACTCGTGCTGCACACAATACTCGTTGAGTAGATCTAACAAGCTGTAGACAGTCTAAAATTGCGATGACTGCAGTTTCGCCGCGCGTGACCCGCAGGCTGCTCAGCCTCAATCGCCCAGACCTCCGGATAGTTGTAGGTACACTTACAGGTCACTTAGCTTTAAACCGACAACTATTCATCATGAATGCGACAGACAGTCCTCTATGCAGGGGATGCCTGGAAGCAGAGGAAACAGCCGTCCACGTGATCCTGGAGTGCGTGGGGCTGGCCACACAACGGGCAGAAATCCTCACAGAGGTGAGGTCGCTCCTAGAAGCCTGTGAACGCCCCAGGAGGCTTCTGCGCTTCTGGAAGGAGCTAGGATGGCTCGATTAGCCATACCGATGCTATGAGGTTTCACGCATAACGGACCAAATTGGTCTAAATGCGGAGAAAAGTGCCCACCACCAATACCAATACCAATAAGTACTAGTTCTAGCTCTAGTTCTAGGCTCAGTACTTGAGTAGTCCATTTGATTCACTTTGTCGTTTTGTAAAACTAAGCCTTAATGTTTGCGCAATAGGGGTTGTTGAGGTCAAATTGAGTGCGAGGGGAACTCCGACTCCGACCGACCGCTGGCCACCGAGCCGTGCAACTGTCTCGCTTCTGTCTGCCTTACTCTCCTTCAGTGAATTGTGAGCTAAATGAAGTACTGAAGTAATTGGGACCGAATGAACGAGTGAAGGATATATACTTGATAAGTGAACTAGTTCAATTGAAGGATTCATTCACGAACGACTCAACTCTAGGTCAAAGGTCCCCTAGGGTCCACGCGGACAAAGTCGCGGGCGGCCGCTAGTAGACAATAATAATGCTCACCAAGCCTTGTCGTAGCTCCTCACGTAGTTCGCTCGCGCGTCCTCCAACTCTTGTTCCTTCTTGCGTCGCGCGGCGTTGTCTTTAATTTGTTCGAGAAGCTCTAGAGAATATGCGCGCGCTTTCTCCTTCTTTTTTCGTTGTTTCTCTGCTTCTTTTTCATTCTCCGCGGCCATTTTCAATTCCGTCTGGTGAAAAAGATAAAAGTAATGACTTCTTTATTAAATAACTTATCCAATCCAACTCATGGCGGAGCTTGACAGACTGATCGTACTCGATCACGTTTGTTAAGCAACGCTCGGTCCGGCCGGGTGTCGGATGGGTGACCGTTAGGCATTACAACTGAGCACTTCCGTGCTTGGGAAGGCACGTTAAACCGTCGGTCCCGGCTGTTGGCATCTGATAACAGTCGTTAAGCCAATTCAGAGGCCTTACAGGTGGCTTGATAAACTCTAACACCAGAGGTGGCCACTAACCCTCATACGATAAGACCTGAAGAAGAAGACTTATCCAGTCGTGTAAAAGCTACCTACGTGAGTCGTTACGTTGGCGGAATTGTGCAAAGATCACAGAGCGAGTCAAGCCAAGAAGATGAAATAATGATTTATTTGAAAAAAAAAGCAACTTTAAAAACTAATCACAAATAGTCCTTGTATAACAGTTGGAACAAATGCTTTTACTTATTTCCTGAGAGCCTTCTCAAATAGTCATTTTAATCAATTTAACGCTATTATAAATAAATAATAAATAAATACATATTTGACAACATCACATACATTGCGCCGATTCCAAAGTAAGTAGCTAAAGCACTTGTGTTGTGAAAATCAGAGGCAACGGTGGTATCACAAACACCCAGACCTGCGACAATATAGAAAAGATCATTTTCTACATTGACCCAGCCGGGGATCGAACCTGGGACCTCAAGAGATGGTGACGCCTTGAAAACCAGCGTGAAAACCACTCGACCACGGAGGTAGTAGAAGTAGAAGAGTAGGCAATGATTGGCTTATGTCAATCCCATACATTGTCATATCTATCGTATCGACTGTTTATCCTTACTTGTCTTATTTACTAGCTTTTGTTTTTAGAGATGGCAACTCTACACAGGCTAATGATAAATGTACTAACTTCTTTCCTGAACTCCACCTCCCTCATGCTCTGCTCCTTCTGGAGTCGTTTCCTGGTGTCCATCTGAGCTGTGAGCGCGTCCTTAGTGTCGGTTCGGACGCGCTCGGCCTTCTGGCGCTCCGCGATGTCGTCTTGGCAGTTCTTCTCTAAGTACTCTTGTTCTTGGAGACACTTTATTATGTTCTCGCGATCTTGACGGGAAGCCTTTGGGTGTTAAGAGTTGGAAAAAATTTAGGTGCAGTCGAAAAAGACCTTCAGTTAAAAGATGAAATATTGATTTTTATAATTAATTGAACAAAATTGCAAAAACATATTTTTAATAACGTTATCGATGTTAGTATCGGATGCGTACCTCGTCAGCCAGTATTTTTGCAGTGATTTTCTCATTCAGTTCTTCTTTCTGTTTCATTTTTCTTTCTCTTTCTGCGATACTGTAAAACAAAATAAAATGTTGGGTATCTAATCAAATTGTCCATTGTTTTTATTTTTTCACTAAGTAAGTTTGTGAGGTTAGGTGCTAGGTTATATTGCAAAAAGACAGTGAAGCATGCGCGCAGCACGAGTGCAAAACCTCGTTTCGCGACGCATCTTCTCTGTGACCATCTCGCGACGCATCTTCTCTGTGACCATCTCGCGACGCATCTTCTCTGTGACCATCTCGCGACGCATCTTCTCTGTGACCATCTCGCGACGCATCTTCTCTGTCACCATCTCGCGACGCATCTTCTCTGTCACCATCTCGCGACGCATCTTCTCTGTGACCATCTCGCGACGCATCTTCTCTGTGACCATCTCGCGACGCATCTTCTCTGTGACCATCTCGCGACGCATCTTCTCTGTGACCATCTCGCGACGCATCTTCTCTGTCACCATCTCGCGACGCATCTTCTCTGTGACCATCTCGCGACGCATCTTCTCTGTGACCATCTCGCGACGCATCTTCTCTGTGACCATCTCGCGACGCATCTTCTCTGTGACCATCTCGCGACGCATCTTCTCTGTGAGCACCTGGCGCCGCATCGCACGTGCTAGCTATACTCACATGGCGGCGCTGCGGTCGCTGGCAGCGCGGCGCTGTTCCTCGATACTCTTCTCCTCGGCCACAGCCACCTCGCGCTGCTTGCGGCGCCACGCGTCGCGCGCCTGCTGGAACGTCATCATCTCGCGACGCATCTTCTCCATCTGCTCGCGTTTCTGCGCCAACTCCCTACCGACAAAGGAAGTGGGTTAAACTCTGGTTGCCTAAAGGTGCGTAAATTTCGCGGTTTTTTGTAACTCATTTTCTAGCCTACAATCTTAGAATTAACGATTTTGGAGTTTTTTTTAATCCAAGTTGATCAGGCTGATTTAATATAAATAAAACCGGCTAAGTGCGAGTCAGACTCGCGCACGAAGGGTTCCGTACCATTATCTATAAAAATGGCAAAAAATCACGTTTGTTGTATAGGAGCTCCATTAAATACTTATTTTATTGTTTTTTAGTATTTGATGTCATAGTGGCAACAGAAATACATCATCTATGAAAATTTCAACTGTATAACTATCACGATTCATAAGATACCGCCTGGTGACAGACAGACAGACGGACAGTGGAGTCTTAATAATAGGGTTCCCATTTTACCCTTTGGTACGGAACCCCACAAACGGAGAGTCAGTCTACCCACCAGAAACAATTCACCAAAAATATTTGTTGCAAAAGATAAAACTATGTTTTACTCATATTCTCAATAAAGTTTACATAAAGGTGCCGGCACAAATCATGACCGAAAAATGGCATTTGCTCACTAAATATCCCCTCTCGAGATCTGTGCTGAGGTCAATAAATGACAGAACATGGCAAAAATACTTATATTTCTAAACATACCTCTGATCTTCATCAGCGATGGTGCGCATTATATCGTCCAGCATTTTCTTCTCAATAAGGGTGTCTTCGTACTGACATTGTTTCTGAAGTTGCCGGTTCACCAGCTGCTGCTGCAACTCTTGGCAGTACTGGGTGTTGCGCTTCATCTTCTCTGACTCTTCGTGGTGTTTGGCTTCTTGGTCATTATACAGAGCATTCAGGAGAACTCTGTTAGCGTGTTGTTCCTCTGACTTTGAATAAGGAAAAAATATACATATACTTTGATCAAAATATTTAAAGACAAAAAAATACAACGAAAAAGAGGCCATCATTTTATAATATGTTCAATTGCAATTACTATTATTATCGTATAAGGATTAGTGGCCACCTCTGGTGTTAAAGTTAATAATTAAGAACAGGCATGTATTTTAAAAAGAAAGGGATCTGTAGACTTAATAGTTAAAACTCAATACAAAACATACCTGCACCTGTAGCCTCTTGTACTCATTATTGAGTATCTGCTGTCTTAAATCCCGGCAAACATAGCCCGCCTGGAGTTTCTTGGAGAGCTCTCTCAAACTCGGGTCCCTCTCCCGCAGATAATGCCTCCTCTGCAGATGATTAACTTCTTCACAACGCACTTTTGCTATTTCCACACCAAGGGCAATCTCTTTTTCAGCACGAGCATTGACAATTGCAGCATGATCAGTTCTCTGTAGTAAAAAAGTTAAATATATTTATTGACTGTATTTTTTTAAAACATTTGACTAAAAAGAAATGCTATTGAAATACCTATATTCATTTAAATAAAGTTTATTTCAATGAATAGTAATGTGCAGAAATCTATGACGTGAAATTTAATGAGTAAAGAAAGAGATGGCTTCAATGTAAAAACTCTTAGTTATAAAGTTAGAATATAATTAAAAGTTGTAGGGTCCTCTTCTAACTCACAATATTATAATTACTACCCTAATCTAAAGCGACACAAACCTCATGAAAATCCTTTTCCATTTCTGCCTCTTTTTGTATGAGGGCCAGACACCGGCCCATACGGCCGTCCTCCATACGGCTGTTCAGCCATTGGACGTCCAACGCCCGCTGGTAAGTCTCAAGCTCTTTCCTCCGAGCTTCAGTGATCGCATTTCTTTGCAGTTCAGTTTTACCCTCCTAGCGAAACAATAAAAAAAAGATTTTTACTCAACCTTTAGTGGGTGGTGTTGGTGTAAGAAGGTAATTTAGAAAATTAAATAGCTTACCATTACTGTGGCAATAAAAATAGATACTGTATTGTTCGTATATAGTCTTTATATATTGTAGAGATCAAAATATAAATATTTATAAAACAAAACAATCAAGAAACCAACAAACAACAAAAGAACAAAGATCACGATTGACAGAGTAGTAGTAGTAGTTATATTCGTCCTTTTCAGGACAGGCGAAGGTCTAAGCCATTCTGCCAGTTCTTGAGTTTAAATAGTTCAGTGGTAGATATTGTTTAATTTTTCATTAGAATGCGGGTGCATCGCATTCCAATGCTGCTTGGAGCATTTGGCACCAAGTATATCAAGACTGTTTACTCGGTTAGTTCTGCCGAGGAAGCCACCACTTCAATAAAAGTCTCAGCTTCACACAACCAAGATCGCGCCTATTTCAATTATCCCCTTAGAGCATTAAGAACGGGAGATGGCAAATACACGCTCCCCTTTCACCAAAGTACATGACCAATTTGATCGTGACAGTTTATAAAAACTAGTTGGTCTCGAACACCCGTCATTTTGTAAGAACACATGTCGCCGATAGCAGCTCCGCAAAAATTGTGAATTGTGCAGTGTTTTCGTGCAAAAGACGATCTGAAAATTCAAATTTTACTAAGAACGGGATTTTCTATCACACGTAAGTATAATTTTATTACCAAACTATAATATAATTACGAAGAAAACGCACTTTGTTTGTGTAAGATAATGACGACATTGCGATAGCAAAACGATACCAAACACATGTCGAATACCATAATAAAAGTCGTAGTGCTGCGACAAAGAGAACGAATGCTTATGCTCTAAGAACGAATGAATGATCAACTGAATGAGTTTCAACTATTATTTTGATGTGATCAAACCAGCACATAAATTGTCAAATATTATTTTTTATAATTAATATGTTATAGGTAGGTATTGACTTTTTGCAAAATCTATACATAGTATTAATTGGAGACACTGTTTTAAGGGTGTGATGTTCTCCTTTTTGAATCTTCTCTTTCTTTTAGGTCATCCCGGGATAGTAACTAGTCCTCGGCTGTCTGTCAGTTATGTAGAAGTGGAGAGAATCTTATGAATCAGTCCTGTCAAAGCCCGAGCATAGAACACAAAAATCATTACCCAAAATAAGGTAAACTGATGCCGAGATCCTCAAGTCAAATTGTTCCGATTGTGCAGCTTCTGCAGGTAAGAAATTTCAAAACTTTTGTTTACTTAAACTTTCCTTGCAAAAAAATTACTAACTACCAAAAAGGAGGTTTTCAATTCAACCAATACATTTTTATTTGTAGATAGGTATCAACATATTATCATACCAACTTTTTCATTTTAAGGTGGCTGCAAGCATTCACTACTGCTTATATTTTGGCTTGAAAAGCGGAGCTGTGAGCCTTCCAGCACATCTACACAAGGCTTCTGGATAAAGCCTACCTTGGCATCGGCACTTCGGAACGAACTAATCATGTTTTGGCAGAACATGTATACAAAAATTTAATAATTATAAAAATGAAACACAAATCACTTGTTTTCCAAGCATTTATTATTTTATTTCACTTTTTTGCACTATTATGTTTTATTAACAACTTATATTGTAGAGACCACGACGTTTCAATAGTAATGCACAATCACGATTGTATGCACAATAAAGTATCATCTTGCCAATGCAAACCAATAGAAACGGTGCAACAGCAAAAATATTTAGGCCTATCAATTGACAACCGCCACAACTGGGGTCCTTATATCGAAACTGTGTGCCAAAACTTCGTGCTCTGTTAGCTAAATTTGTCATAATCAAAAATAGAATACCGTTCCAAGTTCTATTAATCCTGTACAAATCCTTGGTAGATCCTATAATATCATATGGAATTTCAAGCTATGGACGCACATTTCAACCTACTTTTTTAGAGAAAATCTATAATCTACAATTACGAATATTAAAGCTTATAGTTAGTAAGAAAGTAAATCGTATCTATAAAGATAAGTATGACTAACTCTTTAGGTAATGCAAGGTCATGTCGGTTCATGACAAAGTGAGTTACGCAATTCTAACTGAACAACTTGATAACGTTGCTTCTTTGCCGAGGATTAATCATAGAATACAAAAAAGACAGATTACGCAGAAGAAACTTCTCAAGGGCCGCTCAAATAACTTTAACGGAAAGAGAAAATTTACATGTTTTCTTCCTGTCATAATTAACAATCTACCTAAAGAATTATAGGTTATTCTGGATGACCTCAAACACAAAAGTGTGAAGAAACACTCAAAATGTATTATTCTACCAAAAATTTGCCTTAGAATTTCTCGTATTTAAACAATAGTCAGCTTTTTCTTAACATCATCCTGTGCACACGCATTTACGATCAAATATTGTGTTTATTAAGTATTTTTTAAGACCTTAAAATAATATTTACAAGGTGTTACAAAAATACCCCTAATGCCGAATATGGTATATATAGGGACCATCAAACTGATCAACTTTTACTATGGGGACAACTCTGAAATCGTGAATTGAGAGTTGGTCCCATAGTAAAAGTTGTTCAGTTTGATGGTCCCTATACACCATATTCGGCATTAGGGGTATTTTTGTAACATGTTGTATCCATAATTTTTTTTATTTTTTTTAATTCATAAGAATGAAGCAATTTGTTTTTTCTTTTCAATACTGCTTGGTTGTATACCGACTATCTATTTTGACGAATACGTAGTGACTGGATAAACCTAATCGGGTTTTACGTTTTAGTCACTGGGTTTTTCTTATGTTGAACATTTAATTATAAGTGCATTTTAGTGATTGTTGGTGTAGTGTAGATCACAAAATCATAATATGAAAACCATATTAACATAATCTTGTTCGTAATCAATCACTCATCTTCTAATCATTCAATTTCATCGGTCTTTTGACGGCTCATCACTAGCTTTTTGTTGTTAAGATTGGCGCTGCCGTAGCGTGATCTGTCAGAATTTTGTTTTTGTGTGCGTGTGTAACAACAAGACGTTTTTCTACAAGAGTGTGCGTGAATATGAAGTTGTGTGCTGTGCGTGTATACCTCGTCCCCCTCCAAAATCGGTGAACAAAATCTAGTGTAGAAGAGTGCTGTTGGCATCTCCCGTTCTTAATGCTCTAAGATTATCCCACATATTGTTCAGTTGCGTAGACACTTGTACCACATAACTGAACCAATTTTAAGACACAATATCCAATATGAATCAATTTGAAAATAATTAAAATAGACACCAAACCAAACTTGACAAAATGGCGCCAAAAACTCCCAGATTGACAGATGAATATACTAGTCAAAGATCAATCAATTTTCTTTTCTGTCATTTTCATTTATGTCAATCTGTCAATGTCTGACTGTCATTATCATTTTCACTAGTGTTGAGAAACTGATAGATAAGTGGGACCTCAGAGTGGACTTTTATCAAATCAATCAATTATTCAAATGAATAAACCCCTAAAGTGATTTGAAGGGAGTTTTTGGCGCCATTTTGTCGAGTTTGGTTCGGTGTCTATTTTAATTATTTTCAAATTGATTCATAGTAGATATTGTGTCTTAAAATTGGTGTAGTTATATGGTACAAGTGTCTACGCAACTGAACAATATGTGGGATAATTGAAATAGGCGCGATCTTGGTTGTGTGAAGCTGAGACTTTTATTGAAGTGGTGGCTTCCTCGGCAGAACTAACCGAGTAAACTGTCTTGATATACTTGGTGCCAAATGCTCCAAGCAGCATTGGAATGCGATGCACCCGCATTCTAATGAAAAATTAAACAATATCTACCACTGAACTATTTAACACTTGACACTGGCAAAAATTACTTCCAAGAGGAAAGTAGATTGCCATAACAAAAAAGAAGAAGAAGAGAAGTGATTTGAAGTTGAAACTTTCATAATGAAGAATGTCACTTCTGTCCAGCTATCTTACGGAAAGAATATTTGTTGACAAAACATTGCGCATTTTTCATATTTATTCCACAAATACGTTAAGTTTCAGTGATTCAACACCATAAATACAACTTGGACAACATAGTAATATATCAATCATATTCACATATTTATAAAACATGCAATATAAAAGTACTTTTAAGGTTAAGTATGGACGGTTTGTTTGTAAATATTCTTTCCGTAAGTTGGCTGGAGTATAGGTCCATTAAATCACTTGAAACTTTAAAAGCGTGTACCCTGAATATCTAGAAACCTGTTTTTGTTTCATTTGAATGGAATTTCATTTAAATCGAGCGAGTAGTTTTGAAGTAACGATATTTTGTAGTTCCCACCATTTCAAAATATTTTGCGCGGGTACGTCATGCACGCGTGGCGTCACTTGACAACTCGCCGCTAACTTGTACATATGCTTGACAAGCCATATCAAGCATGGCTTGTCAAGCACGTACACGTAAAATGTTGCCACCACCACTACCATTTGGGGGCATGGCCAGCCGCGGTATCGGCTAAAAATTTCGATTTTAATAGTTTGCAATAATAATAATTAATGTATTAATTAACATTTGTAAAATAGTAATAAATATGTATAATTATGGTAATAAAACACTATCTCTCCATAAATTGTTATGCCCCACAGGGCCCATAAAGATCTGTATATGGTATGTAACATCTTTCTTACTTTATGGAATGCAATAAACTATTTGATTTGATTTGATTTGATTTGATAAAAACATTGAAGTTCATGTTAACTGTGTTTTGACAGATGTATGTGATACATTGCTACTTTTCCTTGGTAAGTTTTTATTTGTGCCAAAACGAAGTAGCAATGTATCACATACATCTGTCAAAACACAGTTAACATTAACTTCAATGTTTTAGCCGATAGAGCCCCTGCCTTTGATAGGTCATAGTAATCATCGTCTAGCTAGGGGCTACATTAGGAATTGAGAATGCGATAAAAACACGATAATTTCTAATTTCGCAGTCACTTTAGAATAATTCTAGCATTTATTTTTAAGAGCTACACGTTCTTAATGCTCTAAGAGCTACACATTATTAGCCTCCACTAGTCACAAGTCTCACAGCCCTCGCAACACTATCTACCTACCTATACACTAATGTCAAATATGTCAATAGGTGGGTAGGTATAATCTATTTCACCCAGTTAGGGGTTATTAAATACAAAACTTACATTATTTATTAGATAATCACAAAACACGGTCAATGCTTTAGAACTCTAAGCTTTAGAACCTCTTGGTCTGAGATCAGAACATTGTTTTATATTGTATTTCGTTCGTTAAATCTTCTTAATGCTCTAAGGTTAATCTCATATTACTGCCATCTGCCGTTGAATTAAAACAATACTATGTCCTATTTTCGCGTTTTCCATCCGCTATCGGAGCGCTAGTGTGTAGTTTTTTTGACATTCGCGCCGCGACGGCACGGCAGCAGCACGCTCACTACCATTTGGATTTTGACGTGTGTCAGAAAACAGCTGCGGCCAAATTCGGTTGCAGATTGATGGTGAATCGTAATTTAGACTCTCGCCCTCTCGGTAATGAAATAGTGATTGAAATGGCTGAAAGTAAAGGTGCGTTAATCGCGAAATCAGTGCAAAAACATGCAGGACGAGCCAAGGAAAAGGTAAGGAGCCAAGGATTATGTTACACCTATCTGTTATATGTATTCTGTCTAGCAAAAAGGTGATGATGTTTTGCGAGTAATATCGTGTGCAAGTTAGCTCGTAAAGGGCCTAGGAGCCGGGTTAAGTTTCTTAAATATCTTGCTTGGTAGCAGCCGGTTTCCGAAGGGAGAGAATTTCACCTGTTGCTTTTTGACCTGGTACTTATAGATTCACCTGCATTTGATGTGTGCTTATTGCATACTGACACTTATGCGCTGTTAGTCTTAGTATTTTAATCGCTCAGGCCCGCAACTTATGTTTCCAGGGCTGAGTAGTTACTATTTTTAGGCTTCAGCGGATAATTTTGGACCTGTCACAGTTAACCTTTTGCAAATGTTGATATGTAGTCAAAAGTCACCAAAAGATAATTTCAATTCCATTTATCATAATATATTTAGTTCCATTATCATTTGCTTATAAATATAGCTGGGAAGTGGACTCATTTAAAAATAACACTGTTAGAGACAGTTGCTAGCAGGGCAGGGACAGCCGAATGTCTGCTCTACTTTCGCAGAAATAATGTGGTTATTTCATCTCATCTATTTTTATGCTGACTTTGCCGGTTGGCAGTTGTTACATTTACTTATTTATTAACTGAGCAGATTCCTATTCTATTTTATTTAATATTAAACCATTATTATAATATAAGTAACAGAAATAATAATTTAATAAACTATTATCCAAACATAAAAGTGTTTAGGCAAATGAAATTAAAAGAAGAAAAAATATTTTGTCATTCTTATTTCAGTGAATTACGTATAAATATAATATTATTAGTACTTCAAAATAGAATAATATAAAAACTGTAACAGTTCCAATTTCAACAAGAGTATTGAGAACAAATCAAGAAAGCTTCTATTATGTACAACCTATAACATTCTCAAAGTAGATAGATTTTTTTTAAATAGGTATAATAGTTAACACAACATATTTTCCAACTTTTTTTTACTTAAATCTTAATATTAAATGAAACAAATAGGTATGCTAGGAATCCAATGAACTGGTTTGCAGAGATGCAATGGGCTAATGACCTAGGTTGGCACACAGCCACTTGCCTTTGGGCACGCTCATACATCCTATTGATTGTAACTACCATCGTTTCATATTATAGCACAGCACTTAGAAACTAGACTCATAAAGTGAGGACTAAAATGCATACTGGCACACATATATTTTTCCATAACATTTGAGTACTTACTTACAACACACTGAATGAATATGATAAAAAATTAAAATTTAAGTTTGGAGCATAAGTTTAGCAGTTGATCATAGAAAGAAAACATATCACATGATCATATTGTTATGAATAGAAATTCAAAATTCAAAACTCATTTGGTCAGTCTAGGCTGTTACAAGCACTTGTGAATGCCAAAGAAGCTACGCCATCGATTCTCAAACCCTAAGCGGGTGACCTTGTAACAAGAAGAATCGGCAAGAAACAATAAAAATAATAAAAACGACAACTGTCCTGAAATACCTACCAAGAAAACCACTGAAATCACATAAGTAACTAAGTATACTTCCTCATTAACCTATGACATAACTATCTGGTACATATTATGAAAACAGTAAATAACTGGAGTTTCAGGAAGGCCAATTATATTTAAACTTGCATGTTCACTTATTCACTGCATGCAGTTTCGTTAAAATATAGTGTATATTTTAGATGTTAAACTTGCATGTGCATCAGTTGGTTGAAAATGTTGTGTATTATATATACAATATACAAAAATTATTCAGAATGCAACAGTGGTGTAGAGTGTACAATGTTTCTCTGTTTGTTTTATTCCTAGCCATGACCTACTTATAAGAATGGAAGTATAATTTTTGTGACAAAATCTCACTTAATGGTTACCAAAATTTTTTAATTGAACTTTGTACCAGCTCTTAAGAAAAATAAACCAAAACAAAGAATTTGTATTAAACTAGCCGTACACTGAAAATAGTATTTAATAATTAATAATTATTATTATTTATTTGCCACGACATGGATAAATATTTTCTTCATCAAACTAAATAATGTAAATCATCAATTATTTTCGTACACCTCTCACCTAATTGAATAAAATTTCAGTCCCGCAAATTAATATCACAGCATCATAATAGCGCAATCTGCGCAATATGATTATTTAATCTAATAGTGTGCTGTTTACTCTAATGACCTATTAAAATTTTTAGTTATCATTGACGTTCGTTTAAATTGGTGTAAATTGCATGTATGAGTACTAAATCAGGATATATTTTAGTACCTACTTATCTAGTATTCTAGTGAGATGCATAAAAAAACAGAAACCTTTTAAAATTTCGAAAGATTTTCTTCATTTTCTGATTCTTTTAGTAAGTTTCTTTCTGCCAACCATCTAGTCATAGTTAACAAAATACTTATCTTATAGTAGATTATGCAATAAGGGCTCTATGTAGTGTATTATGTCCCGGGCGCCATTATTGAACCCCGAGTACGAGGTATTCTATGGTTCCTGAGTACCTAGTACCGAGAATCCTGAGTACGAGGTGTTCAAGATCACCCAAGACAAATACGCATTTAAGCCCGCGATGCATACTCTACTTTTTATACTTTCTGCGAGGCAATTGAAACCAATGACTGTTATAAAGAAAGTACTTAAGTAATTATTTAAAGTTAGAATAATAAAATATAAAAATTAAGAATATTTATTGAAAATTAAAAGTTATGTTAGAAACATTACACCAAATTGTGCAAAGACAAAGTTACATTCTTTGGTACATTTATAGTTGGGTTAGAGTTTATGTACAAACCTCAATACAAAAATAGGGTATAAAACCTCTTTTTGGCGTGGTGTTCGCAACCGTTTTTATTTTTCTTAAAACAAAAGAATATCGCTTAAGAAACAATTTTTGTCACTTACTTTAACTATATTCAAAAAGATTAAACATTTTTTTCTGGGATTATTAAACAATATTTCTATTAATTTGACGAGTTTTGATTTGTCGGAATCAAGGTTTAACATGGTCCATCTACCGCGGATAGCTTAAATACAAAAAAGCTATTTTTACCAGCGAAATTTTGCACCTATAAACAGAGAATTATTGTTCGTCGTAAAAAAGCGAAATAATACTGCAACGGCTGAAGGAGTCAAATTGGTCCAGAGTTTCTGTTGCCACCACATCCCGGAGCGAGCAGTACAAGCAGCGACACATGCAACGGTGGAAATTCGATCTTTTATGAGCAGATAAGTGAAGTGTTGTGACGTGAGTACTTTAAAATTTCATACAAATTTCAAGCCAATTGCACCTTAAATTGCAAAGGAAATCAATTTCGATTTATCCAGTTCTGAGGCTGCGACGGAAGATATATTTCAGCGGTTTTGAATGCAGTTTCGAAGATTTTCATTCTATTGTATTATGAACTTTTAAGTGTGCATTTTTGTAGTTAGTTTTTCTTATTATTTGTGTGCGTTTGCGAGTTTCAATATCTTTTTTATAATTTGTGTATAGTGTTCTCGTTAGTTTGATTTTTAATTGGTTGTTTTGTTTAGTTTTAATTAAAAAATGGATACTTTAAACGCATTGCAAGCAGATATATATTCAAAAATCAGTAAAGCTCATGTAAATTTTAAAAAATCTCCTAAGATAAGATTAACAAAGTCATATTTACAGACACGTTTAGAATCTTTGGAACAGTATTGGTCGTCATTTAAAGCTACGCATCAGAAAATCATATGCGATGTTGCGGCTGATATTTATACCAAATCTAGCTATTTTACCACCGATTTATTTGATGTCACTGAGGAGCTGTATACTGAATATAAGTCAAATTTAAAAGACCAATTAGAAAAGTTTGTAATTGCACCGAAGTGTCATAATGTTTCAGATAGCGAAAACGTCTCAAAAGTTGATCGTTCTTACGTAAACTTACCACAAATTGTCATACCGATGTACTCTGGTAAATACACGGAATGGACGACATTTCACGATCTTTTCGAGTCGCTCATTCATAGGAATGCAACTTTAGACGATGTTCAAAAACTCCACTATCTTAAGAGTCATTTAAGTGGCGAAGCTGATCAACTGTTGAGACATATTCCGATTACAAGCGATAATTATTTGTCATGTTGGGAACAATTAACCAACCGCTATAGTAACAAACGTTATATTTCAAATTGTATTTTGCAAAGGTTTATGAGCTTACGACCGATTCATTCAGAATCTTCTAGTGCACTAAAGGAGTTTTTAGACACAACTAATGAGACACTTAACGCTTTACAAAATTTAGGGATTAAAACAGACAATTGGGATATTCTTATCATTTACATTTTAAGCCAAAAACTAGACTGCGAGTCTCGCAAGCAGTGGGAGGCAAAAATTAGTGAATACACTAAAGACCTGCCTACTTTAAAACAATTTAAAGATTTTTTAGAATATCGCTTTAGAGCACTAGAGTTCTTAGATAATAAGTCTAGTAAAAATATTTATCGCAATAATCCAATTCAACCAATTAGTACTCATAGTAAGTCATCATTTCACGTCAACGTCACACCTTGTATTTACTGCACTGAAAGTCACAAGCTGGCAAATTGCAAAAACTTTGTCAAAGAGGATTGTCAAGCAAGGCGTAATTTTGTCGAATCCAAGAGCCTTTGTTTTAATTGTTTAGGGTCGAACCACTCGGTAATTCAATGTCGCCATCCAATGAGGTGCCGCATTTGCGATAAACAGCATCATTCTTTGTTGCATATAAAATACAGTCCACAATCAACCGACAATTCACAATCGTCATATGACAATGTTGTAGCAACAACATCAACGCAGAATCAACCAAGCAACTCAAGCACACTTGTGAACACTTGTTTCACTCAACATACATCACAAGTTTTATTACCAACAGCACTTGTAAAGGTGAAAACACGGTCAGGTTCCGATATTACTCTACGGTCATTATTAGACCAAGGTTCACAGGCTTCATTTATAACGGAGTCTGCAGTTCAACTTTTAGAACTGAAGAAATATTCAAGCAAGGGTACAATATCGGGACTAGGAAGTGACAAGTCTTTGACTTCAAAGCACATTGTTTATTTCAAAATCCAATCACTTCACGAACAAAGCTTTTTACTAAGTGTTAAAGCTCATGTCCTTAGTAAATTACCAACCTTTCTTCCTGGAGAACGGACAGAAATTCAGCTATTTACACAATTACAAGATACTAAATTAGCTGATCCCCAATACAACATTCCTAATAAAATTGATATTTTATTGGGGGCGGACGTCTATGGCCAAATATTATTAGATGGTCTAATCAAAGGTCCAGTCGGGTCACCTGTGGCTCAAAAAACAAAATTAGGCTGGATTTTATCTGGCAATGTTCAAGCAAATAATCCAAGCAACAGTCAAGCAAATCACCATAAAATCCTTAGCATGCACGTTCATGTTTCCGAAGATAACACCTGGAAAAATAGAAACACATTAGTTATTGCTGCTAAGCGATTTAATATGTTAGAAAAATGCTCTATTAAAGATTTAGATTTTAATAATAAACACAATAAAAAAGAGCATTTAAATATGGGCCACATGAAACAGGTGCGTCCCGTACATTTACCACTCCACGCTGTAATCAGGGACGACAATACCACTACAGATCTATGCGTTGTCTTCGATACTCCGTGCAGAGAAACAAACGAAGTTTCATTAAATAATAACCTTATGAGAGGTCCCTTATTACAAGTCGACCGATGTCTTATCATCATACGACGACATCTATGTACAGTGTATTTCGGAGGTATCTGCTACATTGTTATTATGTACAAGCAGGTAAAGGTTGCTCCAAAAGATGAAAATTTTCCGCATCTGCTCCGGCGCAATGTTCCAGCATCTGAAATCAAACATTTAAGATTATTAAAAATAACCTTTAGTACAGCTTCAGATCCTTACCTAATCCTTCGATTATTTCAGCAGCTTATACAGGATGAGCGTGAGCGCTGTCTAAAAGCATCTGAAAAGATAATAAACAAGTTTTTCACGTATGGTCCCCTGATTGGTTGTTGTGATACGATAGTAGAAGAGATTATATTTTGTAAATATAATAAAGGTGAGATTCTAGGTAAAAGTAAGGTATCACAAAGTTGGTCTACAAAGAAATCAGGACGATACAAAGATATCTTGGTGAATTACGACGTCACGTTGGCTCCACTCAGCATACCTGTAACAAAAATAAAGACTGTAAAAGATGTATTAAGGTTGTTTCGCAATATGAGATCATTAGCAAAGGTGAAATTCAAAGCAAAAATATTAATACAAGAACAAAAGTTCTTAAATGACATAAAATTCAAGCAACATGTCAATAAAACAAATAAGCTTACCCATTTGAATAAGTTTCCTGATGGTTGTGATCTAATTATTATGTTATTAAGACTCATTAGTCTTTGTAGTTTATCTAGAACTGATCTCAATGAAGATCGAAAGCATACAAATCATCATTCCCACTAAAACACATTTTACAAATTTGCTTATTGAGAATTATCTACACAGTGCTACACAGTGTATTAAACACACAGTGCTTTCTCAAATAATGGCTTGTCCTAACTTGAGGCCACTTCCTCACTTAAATAATTACCCTGTAGACTCCGTTCAAATTATGCCTGAAAAATATCAAATAGGTGTGCTGCCACGGCACGTACCCGATTTAAACTACCATAATTTTACATTAAAATTAATACAGCTGGTGATGAACGAATTCTGCATTGATGGTCACAAGAGTGTTTGAGTCAGCTTTTCAATAGCTTTAAATATTGGTAGATACGATGAAGATTGGCGGACTCAGGGTTCACTATGTTCAGAACAAAAGAGTTGTAGTTTAGTTCAGGAAGACGGTATTTTCTTTAATGATTATGATAATATAATATAGGTATAACACAAAGACATTCTGGACCAGACAAAATTACACATGGTTAGATTTAAGGTATAGGTGAGTTAAACAACCTGTGACTAAATTGTATAATTATTTCCAGTCACAGAGTAATTAAGTTTTTTTTGTATATTAAGTATGTACCTATGCTAAGTTCTATTGTTTTTGTGTTTATTGAATTGTTATTTTGTTGTCATGTTTTGATGGACATTCTATCACTCTGTCCATGGTGGGCGGAATGTACAAACCTCAATACAAAAATAGGGTATAAAACCTCTTTTTGGCGTGGTGTTCGCAACCGTTTTTATTTTTCTTAAAACAAAAGAATATCGCTTAAGAAACAATTTTTGTCACTTACTTTAACTATATTCAAAAAGATTAAACATTTTTTTCTGGGATTATTAAACAATATTTCTATTAATTTGACGAGTTTTGATTTGTCGGAATCAAGGTTTAACAGTTTATGTTTTGAGAAAAAGCTTCAGGATATTGCGTCTGAGGATCATTCTGGATCGTAAAAATTGGCGAAGATGGTGCTTGAGGCTGCAGGCAGTGTCTTGAAGTGGATGGTTGTGGTGACAAAGATGTTCCAGATTCAGCTGTAGTAGGCGGCTTTTTCAAATTAATGTTGTCACTAATACAGCAGCTTATTTTATTCTTGTTCTGGATAGAACTTTCGATGTAGCTCTCCGCTACTGCATCAGATTTCCAGCCTCCGAGTCTTTAATTTGGGCCATGCCTACTCCTGAATCCGCTAATAAAGTAGCGGATGTTCTTCTAAAACAATGCCCGGTGTAGAGGTCGGCGTTTTCCAAACTTAAGAATGATGCTATTTCTTTTGGCATGGCGCTGATTTTATTTTTGCCAATGACCTGCCTGGTGCATTTGCCATTCCTGTAGGCTATGAAATATCTGTTGGTGTTTATATCAGAGGGGCGTAAAACTTGGTACTTCTTGACAATTCTGGCGTACTCTCCACGGATTACGAATGACCGTTCCCTCTTTTCGTTTTTGTGTCTGGCAAGTTTATCAGTAGTAACTCATCTGAATGTCTTTCCATATCACTGATTTTTATATTAACTAGTTCGTTCCACGACAAGCGCCATTAATTCCAAAAATTTAGACCACCTGTAACAATAAAATAATAGACAGGTTAGCAAGGTACCTACGTAGGTTACCTATATAAAATAGGTACCATGCCTAGTCAACGTTTATATTAGTATGTATAGGAGGTAAGTACTTACTTTTACGGCAAGGAAGCTGTGGTCAGGTGCTTCATTGAGAAAGGTTTCTATATTCTGTGCTGTAAATACTTTTGATTTCTTTGCTCGATGACCTTCTGATTTCCTCTTTTAAAAGGTCACTAATTAGGTGGTGTAGTTTTTAATGTCAACGTTGTGTTTGATGCTTATAGTTGACTTTAGCATAGAATATGTGCACCATAGGCTACTTGGCTTTTTTGTGCATGTCAAATGCTAAAAATATACCAAAAGCACGGATTCAGAAACTGGCTTGGCGCCTTTTTAACCGACTTCAAAAAAATGAGGAGGTTATTTTCTTCCATTTGTTGAAATCATCATAGGCTTTCATATACGTTTCCTTTGATTTTTCTGGAAGTAAGTTTCCAACTATGCCAGAGGCTTCAGATTGTATGCATTCTGGAGTCGAATCAAAATCACTGTCGTCGTCACTTGACATTTTTAGGAGTTTATTCGAATCGAAACTGAATTTTGGTGCACAGCAATTTGAGCAGTTGGCGCCTTTTTTCTTTTTTGTCGTCTATTCTGTAGTGGTCAGTTCGACATTCGAATAAATACTTCTCGGTGCGCGGGTGAAAATGAATTTCGTAAAAAGTTTTCATGATAACATACAGCCTAATTCAGAATAAGATCTCATTGCACCTAAACTTTTGTGAAACCAACCTCGATCAAGCACGACTACATGGGTTGCATTCCAAATTCAAATCACATTATTCCCATGGGAAAAATTACTTACTTTAGGAAAAGTTTGCATGACACATAATATGCCATTGACGAAAAGGTAGTATAAAAAAATGTTTTCTTTTCCTACTGACTGTGGCTGAATCTAAGTTTGACAAACATTCCTAGAGATGCCTGTCTATACTATAGGGCCCTATAGCATCTCTGACGATCCTAAGTTTTCTTGTAAGGAAAGAATTGTAGTACCTAAATTGAATACTTAATATTTCTTTTTGTCTTTGAAATTAGTGAATAAATATGTGAAAAAAAAACATCTAGGCTAGTAAAACTAACGTGCATGATGACTGCAATGCCTGCATTAATAAAGTGGTTTACGTCAAACCGTGTCATTATCTACATTATTCTTATTGATACGTTTGCTATGCACCCAGTGTAACAACCGCGAAATTGCCCATCACGCTAACGTGGCCGACATATTTTTTTCTATAAGTATCACTACCTAGTGGTGTACTTTTTAGCGCTCCTTGACTTACTTTTCTGCTACAGCCCTTGGAGGCTATATTCATAACGTTCTTGTACTTCAAAAGGCTTTGATCTTTTGTCACTTATTCAAAACGTTACACGCCATAAATATTCAAAACGTTACACGCCATAAATATCGTTAGCTCATACACCAATTGCTCAGCCATGTTCAGACCATTATAGTTTAATACTGTTAGCCATCATCATCCCATTTAGCTTTCACAGCAATCTGTAACATGTTCGCAAAAACAAAAAAATTACGTCCTTTTCGAAGAAATGCGAAATCTCTAAAAGACTCATCGTGCACTCTTGTCAAGGCAGCAGGTGCAGAATTAGAAACGGCCACGTGACTGGGAGACCGCTAACGGATCACACACAACACAACAATCAAGTTTAGAAAAAGTGATCGGCGGCATGCCCCATGCGAACAGCGGACCTCCGCTATTCATCTTGGCGAGTCAATAACGTGAACCCTTCTTTGACCTCGAGACCGGTTTACGATTCCGCCTAATGCGTACATTCCTTGTAATAACTGGTTCCTCCTGTAGTTTGAAGTAGTTAGTGCCGTTATCGTTTCTCACTCCAATCCTGAAAGGATTATCGCTATGGCTAAATGCCCTATGTAGATGAAGGATATTCTTCCAAGAAGTAACAATTCACCATGATAAGCCTTTTTAATGACCCCTCGTACGGGCACAGCCGCACAGGCCTTCTTTATAGATGGATAAGTAGGACCCATATTTTATAAGAATTGGAACTTAATAAATAATTAATCAATATTAAGATTTCTAGTACTAGCAATCAGGAGGGTATGTAGTACTTTATGTACAGTTTTCAATAGTTGCGTATGTAATGCTTTCTATCAATCAATGTATATTACCATACTGTATAAATGCGGATCTGATTGTCTACTTTAAGCACACCCAATCAGCTATCTTATTACCATTGCTTTTTTGTGCAACTATTGTGTCAATTTTAATAGCATAATGCGTCTATGTCCATTCAGACACTAGAACCATGAGCATCATCGTCCGAGTAGTCGTATCAAAACGAGTTGCATCTTGCGTCAGCACATTCTGAACGTAGGATTGTAGTAAACCAAAATGCATTTCAAAACTGCAGTGAAAGGTAACGAGGACAGAATGTTTATCTATCCATCATGTTGCGTTTCGCTGCCGGAAAACATGTGCGTCTTTTCCAAAATAGATCTTGCTTACCCTTCTTCAACGTATTTTTAATGAGTCGGTGAGACTATGCACCCGTAGTTCTTTTTATCATGTGTAGGTAGTGTTATAAATCTTTCTTTCAAACTCAGCAAAACTCCATTCGCCTTTCGATATCTTGACTTTGCCATTTTCTTGATACGCCCTAAAGAATTCTAGTTCCTTTATAGTAAAGTTCAATTTAATACTTTTCATAGAGTTTGTAGTGATGGATACGTGACAATGCTAACTACAAACAGTTCTGCTAACTGTGCACTCGCCATGGGAACGCCTATATGAATGGCCCAACCCAGTGACTAGAGCTCTGTTTGCTTACATTTCATCCTGTGCGTGTCTAAGAAACAGGCCATGTTTTTTTTAAATAAAATTAATAACGGAATATGTTTTATGTTTGAGATTTTTGTAGGTGCTTGAAACTTAGTCCATTAGCAATATTAGTATTATAATACTTATTATTAACACTTTTAAACTATAAAGGTGTGATGTTTACGAACATTGTAGAATCGAAAGTGGTCAGCCTCTGCTTACACTATTTGTAATGCAAATCGGCACCTACACCGCCGCAGTATGGTCATTTTTAGCTTTGTCAAGATGAGTAACTTTCTACGCCCTCGATGCGACAACGAGACGCGAATGTCAATGGTCAAACAAATACTTCACATATGTTAATTTGACCACTGTTTAAGTTGCTTTACGTCCAAAGAACATTTCTAATCTATATCCTTTTGTTTGTTGGCTCAGTGACCTAGTGTTTGACATCGCTGTCGTAAACGTAACATTGTTCATTATCTTCCAAATGGTTGCTATAAATCAAGGTCGAACAATAGCCCGTCCCGTAAGTTGCAATACTTATGTGCGGTCGATTACGTGAACACTTCACAAAAAATGTCCACATTATAAAATGTTACCACTTAAGAGTTTGACTTATCATTGAAACTAACTATCTCATTATCCTCGTGGAACACCCATCATCACAATTTCCATTCATTGGATACATTGGAGGTTCTAACATTTCTAACATCTTGGACTGGTGAGATCACCAAGTCCAATTTTGAGAAATTTTATTATAACATATCGCTGTAGTTAAGTAGGTGTGTCGTCCTTGATGGCTAATGCACCCACACCGAGTCGCAATTCTGTCCCACGCTACGCCTACCTGTATTATGGAACCAGCCAGCACTTTCATTATAATCCGATTGCTTAATGGGCTCAGATTTATGAAGGGAAAACGATGGAACATTTCTATTGAACCAACAAGGAAAGACTTCATGGTTTTTTATTATTATTTTTAGTAGATTGGGTGTAGCTATTAGATTACGTTACCATGTTATCCAAAATCTTACGTTGCCGTCATCAGTCAAAATTATCTTGAAAACACAAGGTTATCTTAACCAGAAGCTTTAACATAGAGTTGTATTTTTTAACCGTGTTATGTATGTATTGCAACATTTTCTCTGAAATCTTGGCTTAATTGCAGAGTAGTTAAAAATCGATATCCATTCAAGTAATGTCACAATATAATGTATGTTTGGAAAAATTGTATGTGTTACAATAACTCGGCACACATTACATTTCACCACAACCATGTCGCCCACTTCCTACGACACCTGATTCTGAATAGATGCCTATAAATGAATGCCGTTTCGCTCTATTATCACAAATATGTATTATGTATCGATCACGCTTTGTCCTCAATTCTCGTTACCGTAGACCGCAACATACCTTTGGTTAAAGTCCTAAATACCCTAGAATAGAAACTTGTAACATTATCGTCAAATTTTAAACATGTCATGTCATGTCTAGTTACAGAAGAATGGTCAAAATCTGTTGCTATTCGCTAGATTAAAATATATCTGGGATATAATAGAACCTAGTCCGTGTACTCTTTTTTTTAGTAAATTGAGATAGCGGTGAAAAGTTTTGGGTATCTAATTATTTTCACGCAGAGCTGAACAGAAATAATTTCTAGGGGATATACCACCAAGGCAAATGCTAAAAACAGAAGTCAGCGTTCAAATTTATAAATACTGGATTGTAACCTCTTATCAATAACATTTCCGTCAGTACATCGTTATTAATGCATGCGGGGTGTAAACTCCAAGAAACAAAAAAGTCAAAATCTCAACCTGCTCCTTCATAGGTAGCATTTTGCGGTTCTCGCGCTAAATTCCGATCTGCAGAACGGGGCGTGTTTTTGCGTCCACGCACTTTCTTCTCTCTTACTTGTACTTTCTAGTGGCTGGTGTTTGGCCACGTTTACGTCGCCTTTCTTGTATCGAAAGAGATAATATGTTTTATGGCTTATGAACAATGTTTCATTATTACTTCGTCTCATAATAGTTGTTTCTTCTTTTGATTCAACTACTCTATTGGTTTTGTCATAAACGGCATACAATACTGTACAGGGCGCAGTAATCTCGTAATTACTGTATTCAGTAAGCCACATGAAACGAAGCATGGCGGAAAGTACTTCACTTCTGCCGCTACCGCTAACCGCTACGCCAAATACATAAATCTTAGCTAAGATTTTAAGCTACGAATTTGAAATATAAGAATGTTAAAGCCAGTCATTACTCTTTTTAACTCACTTCACTAATATATAGAAACATAGTCAGATCACCTGCTCCAAACATCGTTCAAATTATGCAAGTTTCCAACAAAAACAATTAATGCAAAATATAATCATGCCTTTCAACGTAATGTTTATCTCCAATGTCTTGGACATTTCACAGGATCAATATCCTTTTATCAAGATGACTATTTATTGTTTGCAGGTACGTGTCAATGAGAACAATCTGACCGGTTATTGAGCGTAAGTAATAGTCGTCGTATTTTTCATAGTGTCGTATTGTTTTCTATGTGATGATTGACACACGTGTATTTTTCCTCTCCGTTTTATCTGATTAGATATACTCGGTACTTACGAAGCACAAAAATCATCTCAGATTGTCTGTAGGCTACTTCTTAGTTTCAATTTGATTTGCATTGTATTTTACACGTAGTCCATGCTTTCTGCATTGACAGCATTAGTTAGAGGATGGCCAGCCATAATTGGTATAAAAAATCATATAGCGTAAACAACTAAAGACTCAGTTTTCACTTTTAAACCATGTCTCCAGTGTCACAAAAGGGGCCGTTTTGGAACATTATTGTCGACCGCCACGGGGGGTTACTTTACTACGTTCTACAGACAAGCGACAGAGAATACAATGTATTTTTACATGTTTAGGTAACTAATAGTAACGGATAGTTTAATACTTTAAAAAGTTTTTTTTATTATATAATTTAAGAAAGTTACATTTTGATAAATTATAGTGTCAATAAAGAACAAACTGGTAATGAAATCCGTTAAAAGCTCATCGACCTCGTCTCAAATTCTCAACACTCATCTTCAAATAGAAAGTGAAATTGAAATAGTTCAATCATATAGATTCGTAAACATACATTACGACTTCATATTATGCACATTGTCTGGCTTAAATTCGGCTTTAATTTTTCGTGCAGGTAATTCATTTTTTCAAACTTGCAATGGGCAAAAGTCAGGGGTGAACAAACATAAAAAAGGGTTGTTTAAATACTTCTTGTTACGTGGTTCATGGTAGTAAAGTCTCATGATTTACCATATATGTCAAACAAGGTCTTTGATAACGTAGTGGTAATAGTAAGATATCGAAATAGTCCTATGTAGTTTCTATAGGGATGTTCTCTGTCACCTCACCTCCGCTTCCAAAGACATTATGTATGTAACCCGCCAGATGATTGCTTTCCAATCGAGAAGATTCTGAGCCAGATTATTTGCGAATAATAACTATAATGTTATGTGTGCTGGCTCGTATATCTATTGTGGCCTTCATTCCATCATAAAATCATCAATTATTATCTCGGAATCGGAACGCATTCCATTTGGTCAAAAGAGACAATTGGCACAAAATATTCTGTTGTCATTACTGCAGATAACACTATCTGGTACTGCATCGTAATATTAGTTCTCTGGCTGTTTTTCATCAGTATTGACTGTCGTAGTTTTCTTTGTTCTTGTTTACTATCGATCGATACGGTAATCATTCACATTGTTTCTCTTCTTGTGTCTGCAAGAGATAAACAGGTCTATTGACTCGCTTTAGTTTGTAAGAAAGTTCCACAGGAACGAGTAGCAGGAAACAATTTAATGTCTTAAATGGAAGTAGACGGAGTTTATTTGTGTGATTATCTTATTTCATATAATCTGAGAGCTTAAGATGATTTCTAAACCTCTCATTTAGACATTCGTACACATTCACTAAAAGAAACTTAGCAATCATGTATTCTTCTTAGTATTTTTATGATTTACTTATTTTTTAAATTTTTGTACCTGCTTAATACATATTTATATATACTATACATAAATTTATATTATACATAAATTCAGCATCTGACATAGCATAGTGTTCAAGAAAATGCAATAATGCTCTCAGTAAATAAATTAATGATTTAAGAAATAACTTGTACCAATATCAGACCTGAGGCTATAGATAGAGGAAACTAAAGTTTTCCCGTTTTGGAAATGGTCCAAAAAGTGACTCTTCGGCTTCACAGGTGAACGGCCGTATTATAACCCACGCGGTTTTGCAAAACTGTTGTATAAAACTAAATATGGTTGCCCCATACCTTTCGTCATCCACCTCCACAGCAAATATGGTCATTACTGGTAAAACTTGCTCAAGATCAAGGTCCGCCATCTAAGTTCCTGGGTTTTTATTTAACATCAATAAGTAACATTCCTTTCGTATCAATTCATGTTTATTTCATGGGGCTGCATTGATTTTTACAGTATATTTTTTACGAGCATTAATTCTCTTCCTACGTCGTGGGATCACCATGATATCTCTTTTTTATTTCACAACAGCGTGAAACGTGTTTAGAAATGAAACACAAATGCCCACTTCCTAATAAAGAAATCACGATTGGATAGATGGCGAAAATGGATATATCAGGCTTCGTTTAACGGGTGCGTACTAATGTGCTTCGTTATGAAATTCAAGACCTTGGAAAATTGTGTAGAGTACAAAAAATTATGAAGTGTCGTGAGTTCAAGATTCGTGTAAAATGTGTCAATGATATGGTATACGTAATGTAACTTCTGGACAGGTTTCAACTAAAATAAAGTATGCCATCCGCTTTTCTCTTATTTATATTACAGTTTTATCGGTTATGCTTCCGTGCTATATTTAGAAGAAGATATATTTTGAATGGAAACAGATAAAGTTGACTCAGCAACCAAAGCTTAAGTTTAGACATGATCTCGCAATGATATCAATCAATTGCACCATAGAACTTTTTCCAAACTAAAGGTTACTGGTTTTTTTAATATAACATAGCTGACCCTGTATTTTACGACTGTTATCGATTTTTAGTAATAGCTTTATCATAAAAAATGTGTTGTATGTTGTATGTCGTATGTCATCCGGAAGCATTCGACGTTTCGAGTTCACCGATCACCTTACGTAAGGACCGGCGTAGACGCAACTTATATCTGTCCTGTGCTGCTACATTTGCCTGATGTTCCAAAAAATTACAAAGAAAAACCGTCCTAAAAACTGTTATATAGGACAGAAAGCCGTGCAAAACGCTCACCGAGTTGTTTCTTTTTAGATTTGTTCGATTTGATTCGAGCATGGACGTACGCCAGGCCGGGCTATGATGAGACTATTCCCGTCTGGTAGACTGAGTACTGTGTCCGATGCGCGAATTTCTTTTTGGCACTAATCAGCATCTGTCACTCAATTCTAGCGCCGTTTCATTGTCTTCTGTATTTCAAGTCAACTGATCGTAATATTTATCAATAAATTACTTACCTTATCTGAATACTTTAATAAATATCTAACATTATACAATAATTTTGAAGTAGCACAATGATTTCGATTTATCGCCTTTAATTTTGAAAGAGCATAAACATTCCAAATTGTTTATACATAAAAAGTATTAAAGTACCCAGCGAACTACAGTTCGCTGAAAGTACCCAATTAATATGTCCGTCGATGGATCCCATAAATTAAAGTCACAATCTTTTGATTGTTCCATTCCACTAATGTAGCTAACTCAAATCCAATATAAAGTGTTCGTTATGCGTCATTACTTGATTTAAATTTGGCGTTACTATGATCAGTAGATCGTAATTAATTTGCATTCAAGCTATATTTGGGTGTGCGTCTTTTAATGTTTGGCATCGTATTACATTGTTTTTGTTCTTGCGTCACTGTAATCAATAAGTGTCGCCGTAACAACGGTCATTTAACTTGCGTATACTAGATAAGTCGATGCATTACAACCCTTTCCAATAGCACTCGGTCCATTAAAAAGCGGGTTCTCTGTATCTTTCTCAGTATAAACAAGTTTATTGATATTGCTGTCACTTATCTCCAACAAAAAGTTCCAACCAACCTGCCTCTCTACAAAGTCAACATGGTCACAGAATAATGGCCCTTACCGGACCTAACCAGACTAGTTTTGTTGTCTACCATTCTACTATGCATATATGGTTCTTCTTGCATTTTCTTGTAAGTTCAAAGTCAATCGTTTTATCGAAGAATCGGGACGGACACTTCCATTAACTCCTTTCCATGATATATTGGATATCTTGCTTTCCAATCTACATGGTTCTAATAATGAATTCTAAGGTTCATATGATTACGCTACGCCTATTCGGTGTTAAAACTATATCTTTGATTGCACTTGCACTGTTTGCAGTTAATCCTCCCTCATCCATCCACTTTAATGTGAACATATTTTGTCTGCTTGAGATTTGCAGTGATAGTGAAACTAAGCTAAGCAGTTGTTTATTTTATATTTAGTAAAAAGGTGACAAATTGTTGTTTATTATGTCATTATTCGTCTTGAGCGTGGAATAGATTCACGACTAATCGACACTGTTGAACGAAAATGAAAACAAGGTCACCACGGCGAATGGTTATTTGGGCTATCGGTGTAGCATTGTTTACGTTGTTATTATAGTATATCTTGTAATCTCAAAATAAAAATACAACACTAAATGTTGCTATTTATATACACTGTCTTTATTCGCCTTAGTATACTAATTTGACGTTTTAGTAGAAACATTACTCACCATCCGAAAAAAGAATGAGGTCAAGAACGCGAAAGGCAAGCTGTTTTTAATTCTGGATGATCTATGAAAATGTGTTATTATGTATGTAATGCAGATGATTTAATGCAGAAGATTGAATGTCAGATCAGAATTATCTCAGTAACCTTGCATTAGACGTGATTAGATGCAGATAATTTCAATTAGAGTTCACTTTGTGACCCACACAATTACCGTTTCGTTCCTCGTAATGGCTCACAAACACAGTGTTTTTGCAACAGCGTTTGTGTTGTAGGAATGCGGCGAGCAACAAGTGAACGTCCAAAGCCTGGCTCGAGGCATCCCTGCTTGCTTTTAGCTAAATCAAATGTCACGGAGGCAAAAGCGTGATCTCGCGCCTACAGTACAGACCTATGGCGAAATTACAATGCTTCATTCTAATCATTCCTAAATTCTTTATGCCTTATAACTTCAATAATGATTACACACCTTGAATGAGTATTATCAGCTGATCAAACATGTTTCAAATAAGTAATTAAATGTTATTTTGAAATAGCTTGTTAAGGTACCTCACGTGTTTTTTCTTGAGTCGTATCTTTATTTGTTATTTCAACAAAATTTAACTTCAGCTATATCAAGTTACTAATTACTCCGTCCGTCAATATACTTCTCTAGATATGTAGTTGGAAAGTCAGACGTGTCTAGTTGTGGATGTTGGTAAACTGGGCGCTGTCCTGTCCCTTTTCTTTCCACGTTAACTTGATGTAGTATGTTTGTTATCTCTGTCTTTTACTGCCCTCCCCCCTGATTCACCTGCGCTCGCGACACACATCTCGCGTCTTCCGTCCAATGCTTTCTATTTTCGCTGGTCGCACTCAATTTGTTTTCACATATTTCCTTTTTATTTAACTGCCTCTTCTTGTTTTCTATTCTTTTAACCTATGATACACGGTTGTTTATATAAATGCTGCAAACTATTCACCGTGTCAAGTTTACGGTCACCCATTGTCTCGTAATGATACTTTCGTAGTTTTCTCATAATGTCTAAAACACCATTGTGTAAACTCTTACCAAGTTCACTGATGTTACTTGATTGATTTGATTACTGGTGCTAAAATTCCATTAATTATTGCTATTAAAAAGAAGATTTCACTTACAAATTGAAATATTTTGATCAAAATAGTATATTAATATTTTCTTGTCCGGTTCTTAATTCTTATACTTACATCTGTTTCGTCGATTCCAGTCGTAGATTATTTTGTTTCTTGACATACCAAACAGAAGGTTATGTTACAGTTGAGTCGTTATTCAGGCCATCTTTCCAATAAAGGGCACTTGCTTTCGAATCATAATTAGAGCAATGTATCACATAGTCGCCAGATCGTATCAAATTCATACAATCACTAATGTATACTTGTCATCAAAAATAATACTATATCGCATTGCGTTCCTTCTTTATAACTTCAGACTTATTACTATTACTAGATATTTAATACTTTTATCGAAGGCGTGTTTAATTTACTCTTAAAGTCACATAAAACTCATATTTAAGACTGCTTGCTTGATTCTTAAACAAAATAAGATCTTCTCTTACTTAAATAATTTCTTGTTCATTTCTCTTTTAACTATAGTCATATCTGTGCAATAGTAGGTACTGGTTTAAGTATAATGAAATCTTTGCGCAAGACTACATAAAAACTGGAATATAAAAAAATGTTGAAAAATCCTGCAATGGTCTGCACTACACATTCGTGCGTGTTTTGATGTTATGAAATGGCCGTTTACGGTTGTATCATGTTTTTTGTCCATATCGCTGCCCATTTGAAAGGCAATCTGATAATTATAAGTTGTTATTTAGTATTGGGTAGCCTGAAATGAAATGTTAAGAAATGGACTCACAACAAACGACTTTCCGGTATAAAACGTTACAATACTCCTATACATAATGTCTGTTAGCTCATGCAATTGAGCATCTATTCTTCAAGATTCAATTGGCTATTCAACTACTCTATTGTAGAAGACTTTATAATAATTCTGTACATTTTGCTATATCAATCTGCAGTTTGGCTTGTCTTTGATAGTTTAATCTCTAAGTATTTGCTCGTTCATTATATTATTTTTATTCCCAATAAAATTCAGCTTCTTTCTTTGATGATGTGTTATTAAAATTCTAATTTCTAAACTAGTAACGTGACCTAAATATATTATAATATGTTGTTGATTGCTTTATCCATTATTATATTCTATTGTTTATTTATTACAAAAAAATAATGAAATATAAAGACAAATAATATCTGTTATCCGTCCATCCAAAACAACTGATAGAATCATTCCATCAAATCCTTCAGCTGTTTTGCGATTTTATTGATGAATTGTTGTTGAAAAATGATAAACTGTTTTGAAATTTCACAAGGGATATTCATCCAGCAAATGTCTTACAACTGGTTAATATAATGTGTATGTGTCGCTTATTCTAAGAGTCTAGAGTGTAAAATCCTAAGTTTAACGGTAATCGATGTTTGTGTCGTACGAGGTATTGTGTTGCATGATAGTGCATTTGTAGGGATGCCAGTTCCCTCTTTGCTAAGGTTGTTTGTTTTTCTAGTGTATGATCTGCGAGATTATACTTGATGCATTAAGCAGGTTACCTACCTGCTTTCTGCCAACACGAAAGAAGTTTCTGTAACTTTATCTGTCTAAAGACAGTGCAAACACCTTCATATAAAATGGCATGTTTGTCTCTCCACTCCACATCTGTTTTAGCACATAATATGACCGCTGATTACAGAAATTCTTTCCTACTCATAAAATATTATTATTTATGTTTTAAATAAATTAGGTGCCCATTTTGACCTTCTAGAATAAAATAATGAAAGAGTTCTACATTTTCTAACAACGTGGCTATGGTATTTCCTAAAGAGGACGTAATTTCGTGCGACTTTAAGTGATTAAGGAGCCTCATACGACGTAAGTGAGCTGAAACGGCGAAACAATAGTAGCTACTATGTATGTCTGCCAAGCCAAGGCCGACCAGTTGCATCTAACGCACTCGTGCACCCATGATGTTAGTCACTTGTGTTGTGTCAACTTGTCTCATGTGTGCTTCTCATCAAACTCAAATCGCTATAAAATTTGATACATACAAAAATAATTTGTAAAGATTGACGTGACACTTCTATAATTCAACATAATTTATATCGTTTTAATTATTGGTTACATCAAAACATTAACTTAT
The DNA here is from genome assembly GCA_963556745.1 of Catoptria pinella. NCBI lineage: Eukaryota > Metazoa > Arthropoda > Insecta > Lepidoptera > Crambidae > Catoptria > Catoptria pinella. Next base: position 12,867,973 of record OY750768.1, on the reverse strand, counting down.
TTAGAATTTGTCCTTGTTCCAATAAATGTTTTGTTTCACGTAATATTCACAATCAATAGACCGTTTCATATGAGACGTTAACAATGATCGCTCTTGACAGTTCCTTGGACTCCTGTATTGGAATTTGCTCGACTGGGACCGTTGCCAAAATGCCGTCATTTTTAAACTCGCACAGTTTTATTGCAGCGCCGCCACAGCGATCGGGAATGTGAATAATGTATAGGTGAAAATTATCTTAAGTTATTAAGATTCTTCAATTTCAGAATTGAGGCTAGAATTAATTTTTCCATTCAACCATTCAACTTTATTGAAGTTAGCTGTAGGTTTTATCTTATTCTTAAATAATAATCTACTTACATTATTATTATTATATGCTGTCATGCGCAAGCGCGCTTCCGTGCAATGCAGAGTGCGGGCCAGCTCCAATTCCAGTCTACTGACTGAGTTTAGATTTTAGGTTAGCTTATAAGAAAATTTGTATATGGTGTCCGAAATAAAAATATTATTATTATTATAGGTTCCTAAGTTTACATTCACTATCCCAACTACCAATCCCAAGTCCCGACTAACTGACGTCAGTGTGGACAAATATTCATAAAATGTTAAAAAAACCTTGCTATATTTTCGTCACTTTCCAAACATTAGCGTTTTATCATATACATACTATTTCAAATACTGAGTCGTTACGTTTAACCTTGTTTAAGATAGCGAGATAGCTTAAATCAACAAGAGTGTTAAGAGAGGCTCTAGAGCACGCTACTTGAGATTGCCGTTCAGTGAGGTACCAATGCAAATTGCGCTTCGACAGTCATGTCTAAGACATCGTCTGTAGCAAATGACATCGCTACTTAAACAACTAAATCACCGTTAGTATAGGAGTCCTCTGGTTGATTGATGGCAGTGTTGTCGCCTGCACAATGGCCCACAGCCGGCAAGTCGACATTATCACCGAGCGCTGTTCACATCGGAATACACAAATAGCCTTTTAAGCCCCTTTTTTGTTTCGAAACTTTCGCTTTGGGATCTTTTCTAGAAATCGGTTTTTGAATAAAATCGTTTATAGAAAACCGATTTCTAGACAAGATTGTTGATTTGTATTATTTATGTAGGTATGTATATGCTTCTTAAAAGCAGTAAGTACGTACGTTGTTCGTTTAGAATATGTCAGTCTTTAAATTTCATAATGTTTCTTTATAGTCGTTCTCTTTTTATGGTCAAAGTCCAGATTCGTATCATATTTGATTGATATAGATTCTATTTTCTAGTTTAATAAATATGCGTTAGCGTACTATTCAATCCGTAGGATATTGAATAACGTAATATCGACATTATTCTTACAGTAGGCTGTTTATACAGTGTTTGCGGTTGCCTCTGCTACACCTGTATCCTGAGATCTAGAAATATTCTAGCCTTATTATGAAACCTAACCAACAGCCGGTCACGTTTACAATAGGTACATTATTTGTTTCGTACTTAGTTATGTAAGCCTTAACAACAGTGTTGCTTCAAAGATGAATTATTTTCACACAATCTTTCTCGATTTCTTCTCGTGTAAATTTTCAATAATAAGTTGTCTTTTCCTACAAAGCTAGACTCAGTCGACCTTACCACAAAAGATTTTAAAACACTGTTTAATTTAGACACTGTTTAAATGTGATGTCGTCTCTTTCAAATCATATTGTCAAAAAAGTGCCAGCATCACATTTAAACAGTGTCTAAGTTAAACTCTTGTTGAACAGTGTTTAAAAATCTTTTGTGGTAAGGCCGAGTATTTTTATTTACCTTTGTTATTATCAGAGTAATTCTTTAGACTTACGTCAGGAATAGCAAAATTACTTCACGTATTGTACAAACAGACAGTAAGAAGCGTGCAACAGCTATTACTAACTTAATTTTATGATTAGTTTGCAACTTAAGAGCTACCGCATAAACAAATCATATTCAAGCTTCACGCCTCTTGCATAAGCCAGATACAACGTACAAATTCATCAGAGAAATGTAAAACATTTACTTAAATATTAGATGTAAACTTGTCATTATTGCATATACATATGTAGCATTATATCTAGCACTTTCTATGCTATAGTTCCATAAACCTTAACTTTTATAGACTTTATTTAGCTTATTAGGTATTCCGATTACGATTTTAGATCCGGAATTAAGATGTCAAACAACATTATCGCCGTGAATTACTTTATCCTCAAACTCAATTCTCACCAGTTTCCTTATACTGGAACGTTAAAAACTTAAAACTTTATGTGGCATCAGCTCATGTTCTCCACTGCACGTACTGTGTGCTACCTATTTGAATTCGATCCATCCGTCAACTCCTGAGGTTCATTCATGTCTCGAGTTTTATTGCATGATTGTAGTGTTGTCAACTCGGTGTCACCAATTACATAGTTGCTTCAGCCGTGACAGGCAACGACTTGACCTTTAAACGAATTACCTAAGAAAAAAATGATATCACTACAGTGTTGTTAGATTCCTTGTTCTTGCTTTGTGGACGTGGTCAATTGATGACTTTATTCAAATTGGTGATGATGTTACTTTTTGTAGTACCTAATCTTTTAAAGGACTAAGTCTGAAAACGTAATGCTAGGTCCGTGTCGTAATACCTCCCCGGATCCTATCAAGCCACTAGGGCTGGATGGTGTTTAAAATTTAGTTTTTTTAAGTTTGAACTAAATCATCGTAGATTGATATAGGTAACATCTCGTTCCAAATCAAAACACTGAAGGTGGTGTCTGATTCACCTTTACGTCCAACACATTCTTGACGTGTCTCGTATGTTTTTGCATTAATTAAGATCTTGAGATGCGAATCGTGAGAATTCCTAATGTTAATTACGCGACTTTCGTGTGCTTCATACAAATGTGAGACTATAATAGAAAGTATTTACTGAATGACCCTGTCCTGAGGAAACGTAATTATTTCCGATTTCATAGGTACATAAGTGCCGTTTCACGCCTAATTTTCAATCATTAATTGGCTAACGGTAACGGTACTTTACATGTTCCTTCCTTTAAATTGTTTTTTGCTAAAATTATAGGAAACAGCATAATCACTGCGTTTTCTTTTAAATTAGTTATCAAAAAGGACGTTAGCACATCTTTGCGTACAGTAAAAACGTTCATGCAAATTTAACTGTTTCTTTAAATAAATGTTACTACATAATAACTATAAATATGCTTTTGACAAATTAACGCCTTTAGTTTAGTACTATACGATTTCATTGTGAAGCTTAGTTATCTTTAGACGTCGTCATCACAAAATTCCTTTGAAAATTCAGTTCTACTTATTCTAAAAGGTCACGATCTTCAAACTTTGTAAGGACAAATCATCCTATAGGTACTCTTATCTAAACTTAACATAATTGTATTTTTTGTTCTCTAAACACTTTGCACTTTTGTTAGTTTGTGTTGTAACTGTTAACGATAGTTTTAATGACGATAATGAAGTTAATAACGATCGCTTCATTCTATGATAATATCACGTTATAAAAAGAAGAGATCATTTTTGAAATGAATGAATAAACAAGTAGCTATGTGCTATAGCTGATGTAAAAAATAGGGTAAAAAGTAAAGCTACGAAACTAAAGTGCTTTGTAACGGTAATATTTTATTCTTAGTGACTAAAGCCAGTAATCTAATCGTAGATAAGATAAAAGATAAAAAACAAATCTACATAGTCTTAAAAAGGTAGCTCAAAAGGCAAGAGTTACCAATGTTGCGAAATTAAGAAAAAGACACAATTTTACTGTTGAACAGACAGTAGGTTTTAAAGAACTTGAAGCGGAAGAAACAACGGAGGTTAACCCGTGAAATGTTAATGTACTTGGGACCCTAAATAGCCTCGCTACAAAAGGATAATCAACTTGAACCAAAGCGTGGGTTCAATAAGTAATGTAACCGCGTTGAATACAAATTCGTGTTACTCGGTGAACGAATACATCAATACATATCTTAACGTTTGGCTCTATTTCACATTCCCCGTTGGTTATTAATACGCATGTGTAACAACAACAACTACAAGTGAACTCTGTGTTGAAACGTGGTTACCAAGTAATTAAAAAAATGAGACATTTCGTGCTAAGAATTAACATGGACTAAAACACCATTTCAGAAATTACGTAGTTTATAATAACATCGACTATGTTATTTTATAATTAATTCGAGTTGTACACTCTTTGCATTAGTTTTCAGCTTCATAATAAACCTTTTCCAAAAATCCATACTATTTCATTGACCTTAGGAACAAATACAGAAATGTTTTGGGTAACCGTTGATTAGACTTGATCAATGTAATAAATAGGTAAGCTAAGAAAGGCTGAAGCTAACCTACTTAAAAATGAAATTCTCATTCTTAAATGAATTCCCGTGCCAAATAAAACGCAATAAATCTCACTATTTGCATAAGCCGCAAACGGTTTTTAGCACGAACCGCCTAAGACGCCTCATAAATTAAGAAAAAACAGTGTTATGAATATTTATTCAATTCGCACAAACAATCATTATCTTTCAATAACGCTTGAAAGATGCCAAATATATCTATTGAGTTGCTGATTTAATCTAAATTGAGTATGCAAGAAAACCATTTACTTTTTCAGGCGACACGGAAAAAGAAACGATGATCTCATATTCGCGTTATTTTAGGGCATCACCATAAATAAAAGTTAACCTTGTCTATGCTATGCACCTAATCAAAGATATTTATTTTGAGTATTTATTCGAAGTTGTATGTAGCAAGACTACTTCTTTATTAAATGCTATGCTACCCTCCCACCACAATCTTCATCTAAATAAAGCCATTGTATGGAAATAGAAGAAAACAGTAATATTTCTTGCGCCTAAGAATTTTATAGGATAGTTATAAACGAGAAAAGTCGTAATCCCGCACAGTGTAATGTAAGCAAAACACAAAATATGTGAAACAACTGTGGATAGACAACAAAGCGGCTATCGCTGTTTATTTATAGGCTGCGGCCCGCATGGCCTGCGAGACGATACGTACGATGCTATCTCCTGCCAGTAACCCATCTCACATGAACTGCTTTTTATACTTGTCACAGGATACTGTCACTCATTGCAGACATTATAAACAGCATGTCATTTTTGCATAGGTACAACAGTGAGATTAAAAACTAAAACACACAAGTTATCTTTTGGAAATGTTTGGCTACTATTGATAGAATCCTTTGATTGTCAAACGTCAATCATCCAATCTTTGTCACAATATAGTTACAATGACATCGCCAATCAGTAAAAGTTCCGTAGAACTCCCGAATGTCCCGCTATTATAACAGCCCCCCTAGAAAATCAACTGTCAAATTCCATTGTCTTTTAACAGTTAAACATGATAAATCACTTTATCTTATCGCGTTTCGGTTGTCATGCTAGGGGGCAGTTGTTACCTATACCTACACCTACTACCAAGTTATCCAACAAAAATATTTTAATACTTCCGGAGACATGGTAGAAAATTCCAAATTTTGACCTTACTTACTGTCCAGTGATCCACGCTGTGGTTCGAAGTGCATCTACTGCATATTCATTGCACAGTGTGTCGTCTCGTATATCTATCTATCTATCTATAGCAGCCTTTCTTTCGTCCGTCTTCGGACATAGCCTTCCTCCAAAGCCTTCCACGATCTTCTATCTTGCGCCACCCGGAACCAGTTGTTACCAGCATGATTCTCTATCCTTAAATAATTGTGTTATAATCTATTAATCTGGCATTTCAAATTTGTGTCAATGGACGGGCTCAAGTCATCTCTATGTCATCCAAAGAACAACATCTTTCATAAATTCAGATTACATACTGTAATCAGATTCTATCTTATTTGCACACATTGTAAATTATCTGTATCTTTTGTTACTTACATATTTTTTCTATTCGAATTATTGTCTATTATATAGAGAGCCGAGAGGTAGGTTTAAAATAAATCATTTATCTCAAATCAATCAGCCACTGTACTGACGTAATTCTCGTGTTTAACTAATTTATTGTGTTTGCCCAAATCAGTCAAAACAATGTATGAAATGTTAAAACAATACCGAACGTCGTTAATTATAGACTAACCTCTATAATTTCAGTTTCCGTACCAGTGATTTCCCGTATGATCGTTGCCTTTTAATGTGTTTGCAAGCACGTATCAAAAAACGAGATATAATAGCACTCTGCCAATAATCGTTTGTCATTAGAGCAGTTTAGCTGTTTGTCGGCCACTATCCTCAGGCCTACACCTGTTTCAAAATAACCAAAACTCATTCCCAATACCAATAAATTGCATGTATTCAACTAAAGTATCATTAAATCGTGACAGTTTTTACCACCGGTCTTCGTGTTAGTGCAGGACGTCATAAAAATGAATCCCTTAATCGTCGTTTACGACTTGTGCAGAATGATTAGTAGGTAGGTAGTAGCTGGTGTTTGTTCACGTTCAAAATTGAAAGCATAAGAAAAGTTATAAAAATAATTAAGTAAACAAAGATTTGAACACTATCTAAAATGGGGAAGAGATTTTTTCGTGAGAATTTTAAAGTTCTTGACGCGTAAGGTGAAACAATAGAAGCAATTAGAGGCCTCGGTCAATCGAAATCGAAAGGATGCAACGGCGGACGTGACGTCTTTCAACACAATAATAAGCAGAAACAAAGTACAGATAATGATAATAACTTCCGAAAACCAATTAGTTACCTTAAACAATTAGATAGAAGCACCGGAAACAAAAGTTTATTTAAAGAGTACGATATTGTATGTAGTTTTACTAATAATATAATTTAAAAGAGCTTTGCAAAAATAAAATAAAAAGGAATTGATTTGTTACATTGAATGCTTGTGATCATCATCATGGCTTACAACTATTGAAAGGAACCACATTGTTTGAAAAACCATAATTTGTTTGATTACATTCCTACAGTGGGTATGCGATCCATTCATCGTTATGTAAAACTTGGTTTCTCAGTAAGTACGCCAGTCTGTTCTTCCGTTTCATGGTATCTATTGTAATATTCATGCATGCGTGTGCGCCGAACAATGGGATGCCGGCCGATGACACAAAGGCGAAACCCTATGTTTGAGTCCATCAGTTGGATTAGTGAATAGAATGTCCGCTTTTGATCCTACTTTATTATTGAATGATTCGATTTGCAATTCGATTTCGTGACGATGTTCTTTTTATGCAGAGTTACAAATAGGATCTTTATGCATATAGCAGCAATTATTTGAAATAAAAGCAATAGAATAATATTTTCTTTGGTAATTCGCAACTATGGCTAGTATAAATAATAATAAATAGTGTATATAAAATTAAAATAAAATAATAAGTAATCTCTTTTAAATTAGTATAAGAAATGAAGAAATTATCTCATTCATATTTCACAAACTCATAATTCCTACCATTTCAAGACGGCAAAGATTACACATTATGCCATTAAAGTGTTCCGTCCGTGTGAAGTCTATTAGGTACTAGAGTCTCCTCTGTAATATTCTTGGGCCTTAAAGAGAAAACTATTAAGGTTGTTTCATTATTCACTGCTGCACTATCCCATTTTATTGGCGATAAAAATATAGGCAACATTTTTATTGTTATTGATTGATTCCAGTTAATAATCTCTTGGCAACATTTAAGAGCAATGCCAGTTATCAAGTATTCAGTCAATCTGTCATCGATGACCTTGTGAGAGACAATCGCACCGTACCTATCCATTGTTTGCTAACTATGCGCTGCACCTGAGAGGTGGAATACGTAACTGTTAGGCAATATGAGGCATTTTGTACAACGTGCCACATCATTGCCATCTTATCTTCTAATAACCTTGGTGATTCTATCAGATCAGATTCTTCTTCTTGTGTAGAGCTGAAATTGAAATATCACACATTTGAGATAAGGTTTAGTTCAAGCCACTCATTCATGCCGTCCCTTTATGAAGCTATCTTGAAACCTCGGGATATAATATGACTTGAACTACAAATCATCAAAACGAGGATACTTTCCTACTAAAATTGTCAATTCAGTTCAAAGAATAATTTAAAGAATCTACTCTGACACTTACCTAGTTATCATAACTTAATGTTATTTTAACGAAGTAAGTAACATAAGATATTCGTACATTCCAACTTATAATGTCAAGAGAACAGTGCCAATTTAAAAAGGTTTCGTTTGAGGTTGTTTACATGTTACCACGTAGGTGGGACTGTTTCAGCAAGTTTGACTTTCGCTACTTCCCACATGTTACCTAATCAGTCATTATTATGCTAATGCATTTAGTTAGTTGACAGATCCCGACGGTAGTCAACTAGTCATACAATCGGTAATAATAGAAACCGACAAGTCAAGTAAACAATTTGTCACTTTCGTACTTTTGTTATCAGTCGAAGGTCAAGTGTTCTGTGTGTTGTTCTGCAGGTAGTTCTGTAATGCTTTAACAGCTAACTGTACATATTTCTATGTAAGTATACCTAGTTAGCTGTCAAAAGAAGGAAGGATTTTTATCTCAAAAGAAGGAAATGCTTATTACATATGATTTGGTTTAAAGCGTGGTGATTATTTCCCCTGTGATTTGGTTCTTAGGATCAGCAAATGAAACCTTGAACTAACTTTCTTTACGCAGACGACGGTTTTAACAAACAAAACAAAACAATTTTAAGTACTTTGCATATGTTTTGTATCCACCTCTTCTGAAATCGTTTCGTAACCTTACATAAAAAATAATATTTGAAACTGAATGAACTTTGATGTTGAAATACTATTCAAAATCAGAAAAGCGATAATGTTTCTTTAGAAGGAGAAAATGAAATTGATTTTGGATGTTATTGAAGATGTAGAAATTAAACTAGAACAATAGTAAATTATTAAATCAAGATATTTTCTTTTCTTTCATGGAAAATATGGAAGGCATTGGTAGAAAAAAACACTTTCTTACCGCAGTTTTGTGGCTCAATTCAGTACCTAAAGTGTTTGCGGAGGCGTCAACCGGTAATTAATGAGATACTAATGAGCGTGTCAAATGATAGTGAGATTGTCGACCTTGGTCTTACCTCACTTGTGATCTAGGCTCATTGTGCAATTATAATTAGTTAATAACTTATCTAAGTAGGATACGCAAAACTTTTTGATAAGAAATTGCACTATTTTGAACAAACGTGGTCTATCTTTTCTCTTTTCGGTAGTAAATCTTAGTTTAATATTATTTATTAATTCAACCAAAACTCTTAAAACGTACATCATCCTAAAGTCCTTCATAAGTTAAGATAAAGTTGACTTTTCAGCTGTTTTAGATTAACCAGGCTTTCTAACAACTTGAGCCTTTGAATTATTACAAGACTGCATAATTAAACCGCTTCCTTCCAGTTTTCAGTATTATCTCTCGATTCCTATGGGTCTTTTATGGACCAACTATGCATCTAGTCCTATAGCAACGATATAAAGTTACGTGCCGGATAACAGCAATAAAAGTTGATGGATTAAAATTATCAACTGCAAGGATGTAACGATCGCGAGCAAGTTCGTAAACGGGACAGGATTAGATAACGCATTTCTGACCTGAGGGGGTTTTCAGGCATGTAGATATTCCGATTGTGGTTTGTCACCTCTTTAATTTAGTAGCTATGCTGTCTGTTGCAACAAATGCCCCGGCGGCGCTGGCGGGTTCGAATTCTGATAGGGGCATATATGTATTAGTGAGGACCTCAAGCATATTTCTATTCTGATATAAGATTCTACTTACCTGTAGCTAAGAGATGGAAAACGAAATTCCATTGTAGAGTAGAAATCCTCTCACACCTACTGCAAAAAACCGCTAAAATTAACAAAACTGCGATCTCCAAGCCAAGCGTGGAGATGACATCCTCCCCCCGGAGAGGCCTGCAGTGGAATAGGTTGTAATGCAATAATAATGATATTTAACAATGCCTTTCTTTGATTCCAGCTTCTCCAGAACCTGGGCAAGGTAGACCGGACGCTGGACGACATCTTCGAGGAGCACCTGCAAAACTTCAACCGGCAGCACCAGCAGGCCACGCGCCTGCAGAAGGAGTTCAACAACTACATACGATGCATACGAGGTAAGGCTGGGTTGTAGTTAAAATTGATAAAGCTTTTAACGGAGTCCATGGGAAGATAGGCATGAGACATACTTTCTTACCCACTAAGCCCATTCGTACACGAGTCGTAGCACAAACGTATCGTGTGCGACACTCGCACGCTGTACGAGAATGTCTGTGGATATGTTTAGAAATGTATGCGCACGTAACGCTCTCATACAGCGTGCGGTATACTTACGTGTATAAAGTATCGATAAATCGCCCTATTATATCGAGTTGTGGTGGTGATACGACGGGGGCTGGACCTAGTCAATGATTGTATTTCTTAACAAAAGAACGAAAAATTCCTCAAGCACCTTCTTGTTTGAAATTGCCTGCTTGTTGAATTAAGTACCTAGTCCAAAACATATTTCTATTTAGGACTAGGTACTTTAAGTAAGAGATTCCTACTAATATGACTGTCTTCATCAACAGCGGTGCAAACAGCGTCCAAATCGCTAATGGAAGCGATCACTGAAGTGTACGAGAGCGGGTGGTCGGGCCACGACCTGCTGTACGTGCAGGCACAGAACATGGAGATGCTCTGGCAGGACTTCTCTCACAAGCTCGGTGACCAGGTGCTCATCCCGCTCAACACCTACACCAACCAGTTCCCGGAAGTCAGGGTAAGTGGCAATTTTTGACATTTATTAGTTAAGGATTAGTTGCAATCACATAATTCTCGTATGCTCCTCCTTAGCTTGTGTGGTCCATCAGGGGGACATTAAGGCTACATACGGATTAATAGGCGGCTTGCTTAGCGCTTAGAGTAGCGAAGTAAAAGAAACGTTAGCAAATGTTCGCAACCGGCCGCACTGCGCGTTTGGCGCCTTCGCTGGATAAGTCCTAATGCGATTAGTCCTAAAGCGTTTTAGTCCAATGGCGGTGTAGGCGAATGTGCGATTTAGACTTATTACGTTTACGTTTTAGGCATACAGAGAAAAAAAAGGTAACCAGATGTGTTAAAAAAAACTGTGGGAAGAGGTAGCACTCGAAGTATGACATCGGGCCGAAAAACGGTCCATTTTAAAGATGAATTTTCCGTAAGTAGCAGTTTTTGTTTTTTTTTAAAGCGTCATTTTGTCAACGTGCCAATCAAGTAAATGACCAAAGCTCCTAGCGACCCAACACGTAACCCACCTCCCAGTGCGGCCACCGTGTATCCTAGCGAGTAACTAGGTGTAAGCCACTAGGCTCTAGGCGCTAAGCAAGCCGCGTACGTAGTGCGTACGTAGTCTTAATGACTGATGATAGTGATATTCGTAATCGTAATGCCAGCCAATCATCAAACGCACCACGACAATTTTGTTTGTCTGCACTCGTCACTCTATCTCGAAACAAGTATATGCAAAATTTTGTCGTGATGCGCATATGCTAATCCAGCTGAAGTAGTCTACACAGTTTAGCTAAGGAGAGCTATCTGATCTATCTACGCTACCTTGAAAGGTACAAGAGGGATACCGCTATACTACAAGGTGGGAAATACAAGTAGGTAGGTACTTTAGACGCTCTATGCCTAAAGTAAAAGTAAAAAATTGCTTTATTCAAATAAACTTAGTAATTAAGCGCTTTTGAATCGTCTTTTTTTTCTACCACCCGTTTCAGACTTTTAACTGACAAGAAGAACAGGCGCAAGAAACTTATCAGCTTTAACAGAAATTATTATGAGTTAGGCCAGTTACGTTCACTAGACTCGTTTTCGACTGTAGTAAACAATTTTGAACACAGCGCCTCTGGCGGCAACTACACTAAACTAAAAGTTGTCATACAAATGCCAACTACAGTCGATAGCGAGTATAGTAATCGTAAACTCATAAATACGCCTATCTAACGCTGACTGGTGTTATTTATTGTAGGTTTGCGAGTGCGACAGTCTTTAAGCAATTTAATTATAGTTTGTTATCTCCTACTTGAGCTATTGAAACGAGTAAAACCAGAAGTAGTTACGTATATTTATTGTAGAGCATTGTCTTATCCAAAAGCCTGATTTTGTTCAGGATTATATGATCGTCGGAAAACAAAGAACATTCTTTACTGAATTATGTATGTAGAATGGTGAATAATAAATTGTATGTTTGTTATTTCAGAAAAAAGTAGAAAAGAGAGGTCGCAAATTAGTAGACTACGACAGCCAAAGACACAGCTTCCAGAACCTACAGGCGAACGCCGCCAAGAGAAGGGATGACGTTAAGGTATGTACTTCTGTCATTAATAACATAATATCTCCCAAGTTTATTTATTTTTTATTTATTTATTGTAAAGAAACAAACAGTCGTACAAATAATTTAAACTTAAATAACAGTTAAGTATAGACCTATAGTTTCCTAGCTTTATGAAACTAATACGACTACTTAAGAAAATATGCTAAACAATGGAAGTGGTAATATTAAAACTTAAACAAAAAAAAGATAATATTTTAAGTATAAAAATCAACACAAGTTTTAAAATTTTGATTTAAAGAACCCTAAGTAAATCAAAAAGAGGTTCTAAAAGAAGTCAACGAGCAGCCACTAAACAGATCAATATCGGACAAGTTTTCATCATAATACTTACAGGCTCTTCTGATAAAGCTATTTTGAACATAACAAGTCCTACTTCGAGGAACAGAGAATAAACGTTTTTTAGTGCATAAACGCTCACATCTACGAGGCACTCGAAATGGTATATTGTGCAGTAGTGCGGGTGCATCAACAAAGTTATTAACGATTTTGAATAACAACATAGTGTCAAAGTAATTGCGACGTTGCTCTAGGGTCATCAGATTGTGTCGTTCGGCAGCGGCGGCACTATCACTATGAGAAAAACCAGTTCTATAGTCTAAGGATTTGAGAAATTTATTTTGTATGTTTTCGATTCTATCAATATGACATTTAAAATAAGGATGCCAAACAGCACAAGCAAATTCTATATGACTGCGGACAAAGCTATTATATAAAACTTTATAGGTTGATGCTTGTCTAAAAGGTTTACCTATTCTCAGAATGAATCCTAATTGCTTATATGCCTTAATAGTAATACTATCTATGTGCGGGATAAATGTCAACTTTGAGTCCATTAAAACAACCAAATCTCGAATCTGCGAAACCCTAGACAGTGCCTTGCCATGCAGGTTATAATTATATTCATGAGTATTTAATTTTCTACTATAACTAATCACTTGACATTTGTTTAAGTTTAAATATAATTTATTTTCCATGCAGTACTTCTCAAAACTACTGAGATCCTTCTGTAAGAGTTCACAGTCGTGAATGCTGCGTATTACTCTAAAGATTTTGGTGTCATCTGCATAGAGCAAGAGACTCGATTCCTGAATGAAATTATGGATATCATTAATAAATAAATTAAATAACAACGGCCCCAGGTGTGAACCCTGGGGAACACCAGAACTTATTGTCCTATTTTGTGAACGATAACCACCTAGAACAACCGCTTGACTTCGATTATCAATGTATGATTTAATCCAGCCATAAAGATCACCATGAATACCTTATGGAATTATGTGATAATTATGTTTTGGAATTATTTAGTTTGTATTTATTGGTTTTTAGAATTCCCGACGTTTCGACACCTTTCCAGGGGCCGTGGTCACGGGAGGACTAAAGCAAAAAGGCTGCTCATATTTTTATGAAATTACCCGCTTGAAACTATAAAAATGTATTCAAGTTTATTAAATTATTTTATATTTTAATCATTATTATTGAATTAATTGAATAAAGTTAATTAGAAAACAAGATCTAGCTACTGAATCTACTACCAGTTCACAAATTGGGAGGCCTCTGAGAGAAAGAACTTGCGTAAGAAAACTCAGAGAGGTTGTGTCGACCTCCCGTGTGATCCCTATCTACAAAACGAACTAACTATGTCTTTAGATCCTGCAGTGTGTGATTTGGGATGGGATTTTAGTTGATGAATTATGGGGTCCAAGCTGGTGGTACTCTCCAACCATCATCTCTATTAAAATTTGGATGTTTGTTGATTTCAATAGCCTCGCGTAGCATTCTGGGAATGAATCTTTGTTTTTGGTACTTATTATTTATTGGAGTTTTTTGCGAAAAGTGGCCACTTTTAGCAACAATACTCCATTAAACTAAACGACAGGCTAGAAAATATTATGTTTGTGCCGCTGAGTGTATAAGCTTTGTGCTTAAATAAGACTTCTATTTTTTTTTAAGTTATCTTTACATAAATTCTTCTTGTGGTATTATGGTGTGTGTAAAAATAGCGAGTCAATTTACTAATAACTAGAGGACGTGTGTGCAGGTGACCAAAGGCCGCGAGCAACTAGAAGAAGCGAAGCGCACGTACGAAGTGCTGAACTCGGAACTACACGACGAGCTGCCCGCGCTGTTCGACTCGCGCGTGCTGTTCTACGTACACAACCTGCAGACGCTGTTCAGCGCCGAGCAGCTGTTCCACAACGAGAGCTCCAAGGTATGTTCAACGTCAAAATAGTTATGAAACTTATTATCTCAAGAAAGATTTTTTTTTTAAAAATTAAGTATTTTTAGACCCATTTTTTTTCATTAATAATAAAAGTGATCGTTTTCCAATTATAATAAAATACAATTCTTCAACATTCAAACAAATCAACCAGAATTTAATTTACAATTTGATACTACTTACAACCCATTATTGTAATTCTAAAAATAATAAAAAAAACAATACATATAATCTTTGGTCGACTAACACGACTCGCTTAACAATGCCGCTAACGTGACGCACCCATATCCTTCAGGCGCCACAACAACTACAAGGATGCCTAGGATTGAAAAATAATAATTGGTTTTTTTTGTGTCTTAACCATCGTCGACACGATGAAGAAGAACTTCCTTAACTGTGTGAGAAACTGTTATGTATTTGTGGACCCTGTTTGTTCCAAATAAATATTTTTGTATTATCCCAGGTGTTCGCGGAGCTAGAGGCCATAACAGATAAACTAGCGACGGATTGCCAGCGCGGCTCGTACAGCAAGCGCGCCAACAACGCGCTGCCCGCGCCCTCCCCGCCCGCGCTCGCGTCCGCCGCGCACCACAATGGGAACTCCGCGCCCTCGCCCACCAACACCGTGCAAAGTTAGTATACACACCCTATACAACACATTACTACACTTATGCATTACACTTCACAACGTCCAGTTAGTATACAACACAATACTACACTTATTCATCACACTTCACAACGTCCAGAGTTAGTATATACACAATATACACCACTACAACACAAAACTACACTTATTCATCACACTTCACAACGTCCAGAGTTAGTATACACACAATATACACCACTACAACACATTACTACACTTATTCATCATACTTCACAACGTCCAGAGTTAGTATACACACAATATACACCACTACAACACTTATTCATCACACATCACAACGTCCAGAGTTAGTATACACACACAATATCCACTACAACCCACCACGCTTCTACACTTGATCATACCATCACTCCGTTCAGAGTACCCGTATACTTAACTTACACTGTACATTTGCGGCACACTAACTAGTACACTCACACCACACATCGTCCAAAGTTAGGCACCTTTCTCATTTTTCGTTTCTAAACTTTTTGTATGGGCTCGGTAAAGAATTTGTACATACAGATTTTCTCCGCAGTTCGCACATTACAGCGACTCTACACTAAACTAAAGTCTACTCAACATTTCACTACCATTTACAAGATACAAATACTACTTAGGTTTTAGCGAACCTTTTTAAATACTTATACTAACCTTGTATTAATGATTTTGTATTATTGCGCTTTCAAGCTCGATTCACAAATGTGTTGATTTCTAACGCCGATATTGTTGGTATCCCATTTGATATATCGTAAAAGGACAAGGTAACGTAGCAAACTAATTTATTTCATTCGCTTCTTAAAGTAGTCTAAATTTTGATCTGCATAATAAAAAAAAATGTGATTTAAATGAATTAAATTACTTTTAAAGTAAATATATTATAATTATCCCCTTAAATTGATTCTTTAACGAAAAATTTCAGCACGTTCATTTTCCTTTTACTTTATGATTTGAGGTATTTCAAACAAATCACCAACTGTGTGAAATATTTTGAACATTAAATGGAATACCTCGAAATATGTATGAGTGAGTTGTGTCATTGTGTTTTTGCCAAATGTGATTTTAGTGTGTATTAATTTTGTGTGTTTAATACGATCGATCGCTGGGTTAAATGAAACAAATTATTATGGTACTGCTTATATTTTAAAACATTTCTTAATTTTAATAGTATTTATTTATTGCTTTGTAATTGATCGATCATGTTTTGATCGGTAAGTGCCCTAAAATTTTAAAGTTTTCTTGATCATACTTTTGATATTCTGAAAACTGTAACTAATTTTAGCTATAATCAAACAATCATAGTAATCAGTGTCGTTAATAGTAGTTTATGAAATAGGTGAGGTTTTCACACGTATAGTGTCACACGAGTGTTTTAATGTGTAGTTTCATACACTACAAGCTGAAGCAGAGACGCTTCGCGCTCGATCAGTCGATAATAATAAAAAAACAATTTCGATATTGCATGTGAACTCGTTTTGAAGTTTATAATTGGAACTTAACGATATTCATTCTTTCTTCATCGTTTCTTGAAAATAAATATAAAAGTAGATAAAGGCTATATTTACCCCAGCGATCGGTATCCGCATGTAGTTGTGTGTGCACGTACAGCGCCGCCCCCGGAGCGCTCGGCGCCGCCGTCCCCCGGGTGGGCGCCGCCCCCCACGCCCGACCCCGCCAGCCCGCCGCCGCCGCCGCCCGCCCGCGCGGGGACGCCGCCCCCCGCCCTCGACGGCCCGCCGCCCACCCCCGAGCCCGCGGCCCGCCCGTCCACGCCCCCCTCCCCCGTCACTAACGGCGCCCCCCCGCCCCCCGCGCGCCGCGAACAGGACAAAACTCTCGACAACGGAAAGGAGGAACTGTACGACGTACCAGTCGGTGAGTATTTAGAGCTTTCTGTAGGAATTTGTCTCTTATAAGGTTTTTGACAACAAAAGTAGTTTCATCGCTCGTGCAAGTAGAGGTAGGCGTAGTTCAGGCGAAGCACATTGGCATAGGGGCGACATGAATAATTTCAATTTATTTTAACAATATTTTTCAATTGTGTCTAAATATTACAGATTAAAAATAAAAAAATAGTACTATAAGAATTACAGAAAAATAAAATATCAATAACTTTATAAATGTATAAAACGTAAAAATATATAATAATGTATGAGACATGGATAAAACATCACCAACACCGAAGTTATGAACAAAATTACATAGAACATTCACATTCTTACCCTTCGTACAACTATCAGTAAAAGTATTTATGTAATAAATAAATAAATATACCTATTGTGGTAATTCTAAGTTGAAGACGACACAGGATTTAAAATACCTAAATCTATTTTTGTTTTTTTCATCACTGTACTGTAAGTATATTTGTAATTGACGGTACTTTTGATTGTTGTTATGAGTAGTTAGTAGCATGAAGGCTTTCGATATACGCCTTGATATCCTAATCGGAAAATAAACTATAACAATGCTAATAAAGTAATATTAAAACTAGAAGGATAAAGCCATAGTCACACACGTCAGGTCATATCAGACAATACGCACATTCTCTCAGGGTCACCGGAAACAGCCGAGATGTTGAATAATAATGCCGAAGAAAAACGAGTAGACGTAGAAAAGAAACAGACAGAGACAAACAACAAACCTAAAGAGAGTCCGAGCAAGACAGACGAAGTGTACGACATTCCTGTCGGTAAGTTTTAACGATATTTGGAGCCTGTTCAAATACATATTTTGTTTACGTAATATTATATTAATTTTCATTTAATATTTTTAATTAACCAAATTATTTTCATTACATTTATTTAAGTTTGAAGAGGCTGTAAATAAATTATTATTAAAATTCAATATTAAATCGGTGAAGGCATTATACTCTGTTGCTACTAAATTAATGGTAAGTATTTTATCTTATTTAAAAAAAAAATATTTTATTGATATAATAATATATTTGTATATGATAACCTTTTATTTGTGTATGTATTTATTGGCTTGGCTAATGTGTGAGCTTTGCTATTTTGGCAATATTAACCTTATTTCAAGATTCTTAGACGAATTTCTTCTAAAATTTTACGTTGAATTATTATTTAAGGGAAATTTATTTTTAGTTACGTTATTTTATTTACGTAGGTATAGCGACAAATTGTTTACGATTCTTATTTTAAGAAAATACCGAGTATAATAATAAATAATTATGCATCAATGTCTATTCAGGGTAAAGAGGTTTGTTATAAGACTATACAGGGTGTCCCAAAACTATGCCAGTTTTGGGACTCCTGAATGAGAGAAAGTACCTTAAATACTGAAGGTAGACATTTTTGCTGAAAAAAGACTTAATTTTGATTTAAATAATAATAAGAAATGCATTCAAAGTTTTTTGAAAAATCGCCTGCCCTAACCAGGAGTCGAACCTACCAAATGAAAAAAAATATATCTTTTATTTTTACGATACCGATCGAAAGGCTTACTTATTATTTAACACAGCATCAACAAAAGGTAGACCATGAAATTTTAATTATTACGTATTGTATTGTATGGTCTTGTAAAAAAATCTTTGAATGCAGTTTTAATTATTTTTAAAAACACAATGAAGTCTTCTTTATTGAAGGTTCCTCCGTGTGGCCAAGTTTTGGGACACCCTGTATAGTATTATATTATAACAAATAAAAGCCAGCTCCGTAGCATGACCACCGAAACACTATAATGTTAAAGCGATTTATCGACGCAACTGTCAAAATCCTACCCTATCTTTTGACAGTAAGTGTCGATAAAACACTATATCACATTGTGTTTCGGTGGTCACGCTAGCAACGTTAGTACTTATGTAAATTGATTCAACTTTACAAAACAACCGGGCACTGTTCACAGTCAAAATTTCTCAGCCATGTGGTGGTTTTCAGGGTTTATAATACATTTTCGGAGTTGTATACGTGGTGTCATGTACCATAGTCGGCTTTATATGGGTATTTATCACCAAACGGCCTGTATAGGTCGGCGGCTGTGGTGTGTATTACGTATAACCAAACAGTGCTCACAATCAAACATTGTTTAAGAGTATTTTTGCATATTGAAGCTCAGATATTCTGTCTCACTCATATTTTAGAACTTTTTTAAGATATTAGATGACTTGATTTATTTTTGGTGAATGTTTTTAATACATCGTCAAAAGAATATTATCATCAATATTCAACCAACCTATCTGAGCTGCAAAATGCGCAAACACTCCCTCACTTAGACATTTGTCGTCGTGGTACAGATTCTGTACCTCGCCGAGCTGTTGCGTCGACAAATGAGTAACGCCTATTGAAACATAGGCGTCCAGTAAGCTTTGGTATGTTTTCGGTACCATACCGAGCATGCTGATATCGTGCCGATGCTGCGCCGACAAATGAGTAAAGGCTCTTACACCCGTTTGCACTAAGCTTAAGAATCGCCTAAGGTTTTTCCTAACTACAACTCCACCAAGATAAATAGGCTCCTGAAAGTTGCATGACAACTAAGTTAATGACATCGTTCAAAAAAGAGCATCATGTGCTTTTGCCATACCTACCTGTCGGCCATTTAAAAAAAAGTCGGTTTTGGAGGCCTGTGATAAAAGTGTGCCAATCGATAGAATAAGTCATTACAAACAAAAAGTAATAAGTAAAAAAATCTCGTAAGTGATATACTTACCGAGATATTTGAGTTTTAAGTTGAAAAACAAAATCTATCACTTTTATCACAGGCCTTCAAAACCGACTTTTTTCAAAATGGCGGACAGGTAGGTATGCCAGTCTTCATACATAAATGACCGATGGCTTTTGGTCAAGTTGTAGTTAGGAAAAGACAGGCGATTCCTAAGTTTAGTGCAAACGGGCATTAATGTCTGTCGTCGGAGACTCACCGTGATATTGCACGCAGGGGCGACGCTGGCGGGGCTGCCGGCGGGCACGCTGTACCGCGTGCGCGCCACGTACCGCTACACGCGCGAGGACTCCGACGAGCTGTCCTTCGACGTCGGCGACCTCATACGCGTCGTCGAGTACGACGACCCCGACGAACAGGTGACCGACCGCATACTAATATCACATTACACTTCGGCCATCCTACTGAAAGTATTTTTTTTAATACAGTTGCAAATGTGTGCTTTCGATGATGGTACAGTGTGCGGAAAGTTGATATTACCGCACGGCGTGCGTTTTAGGTTACGCTTTTTTTTTCTATTAAAATTTCAGTAGGTACTAGGTCTTTAATGTTTTCTCGCTAATGTATTGAAAAACGTCGTATGGTACACGGTTGTTAAGGTTTATTAAAACTCGTGACGATTATAATCCCTCGTCTGCGGCTCGGGCTTATAAAACGTCATCTCAAACTAATATTATAAACAAACCGCCACACTTGTCAAAATACAAATCTTGTCAATAACGAGACATTGATTGTTTATGTACCTGAATATGTAAATAGGTAAATATTCATAAAACCCTTATTCATAAAACATTAAAAAATAATTATTTAGCTAAGAATG
The DNA here is from genome assembly GCA_963556745.1 of Catoptria pinella. NCBI lineage: Eukaryota > Metazoa > Arthropoda > Insecta > Lepidoptera > Crambidae > Catoptria > Catoptria pinella. The sequence goes on along the minus strand of OY750768.1, from coordinate 12,847,304 downwards.
TGTTTTGTCACTTTCTATCAAATTACGAATTGAGTTTGAACGTAAAAGACAAAACACACTCTTAACTAAACAATTGTTTAAATTATTGATGAATAAGGGGGTTATTTGTGAATATATATTGATTAATATTTGTCTTCCACAGGAGGAAGGCTGGCTAATGGGTATTAAAGAATCAACCAACGAGAAAGGCATGTTCCCGGCCAATTTCACGCGGCCTATATGAGCTCGCGAACTATCCGCTACATCACCGCCAGAGATATCGCTACTCTACCCGAGATATCGCCACTCCGCTCGAGATATCGCCACTCCGCTCGAGATATCGCCACTCCGCTCGAGATATCGCCACTCCGCTCGAGATATCGCTACACTCAAGATCAGAGAGGTTGAGTTATGAACATTAAATTTTGGTAATGTTCTGTGCATTCATAATGATATTGATTAGACCCAACTAATCGCCTATCATTATTTCCGTCAAACAATGACGAGTCATTATTTGACGCAAATAATGAATGCTCACAACGCTATTGTCTAGTATTTAGTTGTTGAATGTTTATAGAAATCTATTATTTATTACGATTATCTTGTGTTGTATTACAACGAATTATGGATAATGTCTTTTACCCGATTATTATTTTAACAATATTTGAGACTCGATTTTATAAATAAATAAATACAGTTAATGTAAATCACCAAATTAGTCACTTTCGGAATGGTGAAGGGCTCGGTATATTTGATTATTTTTATCCTTTTTCGATATAATAGGTTTTTTAAAAGACGTTTTAAGTTATTTAGCTTTTGTAAAGATTTTCGGTGAAATACATTTTAATAATATTAAATCATTTTAAAAAAACTTTTACAAAAATGACAATATAATTGTTCTTAAATTAAAGAAGATCTAATGAAAAATGTATATTGCTCAGAAGGTAATTAAGTATGAAGTGACCTTAATAAATAATAATTTATCCCATTTTAGACCTTTTCTCTATTTATCTTATATAATTTTACAGTATTAATCAATGTTATAATTAAATTTACCCCTTTACAGAATATTTTGAATTTGATAAAATCTCAAATAAGTAACTTTAACATTAATTATTTTGTTTTAAATTTTGTCACGAGCTGAGATAATTTTGAAAATGAGTGACTTTCAAAACTTCTCCTTTTAAAACATTTCCATCAAAACTGCATTTCATAATATATACTAATGTCTGTTTGCATTTGGAAAATGTCTTTACAAGCTTAACTTAACATAGCTGTAGAAACACGGTAATTATTCAGTCATATTTATTTCTATGTCTGTGTCAACTCACCCTTATGAGGTAAGATTGTGTATATAAATATTGATTTTACATTTTTGTTGACTTATAATATCTTATTGTTAATACATTTTATGGTAGTCGATAAATCAGTTGGATTATGTTAAAATATATCTTATTATGATTATTATGCTCCATAGAACAAGTTTTGTTTACGTAGGATTAAAATATTTTTGTTAAACTTTAACCGTATTAGTGAACACGATATGTACTAACTTCGTACTCATAAGTATGCTTTTTAATTAACTTCGAAAATTAAAGTTTTCCAAATGTAGTCATTTTGGGCTTATAAAGTGTTATAATAATCTTATTACCGAGATTGTGTTCTTTTAAATTGCATCAGCCAAAGTACAATATAATTTTGTTAATTTTGTGACTAAACAACCAAAATATGTAGGCAATATCACTTTGGTTTTTAAAGGATAACCTACTTCCAATTTGACTTAAAATCCGATTTAAAAAAAAGTTTTCATGATCTAGACTGGAATAAAAAATATGACGAATTAAAATATTTGAGAAAACTTTAAATCGATTATACGTATGTACCCAGAAATAATTGATATTACGCCTGTGTCAAAAGCGGTGCTTCAAAGTGTACATAACTTATATATTTTACATTTTAGCCCGTATATTTAGATTAAGGAGCGATAGAATCATGTGTTCCATATTGTTGTAAAACCTTTCCAAAATATTCCCTAATGCGTGTTATAATGTCATGTAATTAAACGGCCATGAATCGCTACTCAATAAACTATAATCAATCGATCAGTAATTCTCTACGTTGCGATGTGAAAAATGTATATCAATCATTGTTGATATTGACAATGTTGACTGATGTTCTGTAGAAAATGTCGAGGAGTAAGTTGCAACACAGTGTAAACATAAGAATAAGTAAAAAGTAACTACGACGCAGTTAGGCGATAAACGACTTTGATCGGTGATATTTTTTATTTCGATCGTCTGAACCAAAAACAAACATACCATTTCAAACTATAAATAACACAAGTTACTATACTCCATTCATCTCACGGAAATAATGTTTTTAACTTTTCGCATTTTTCATAATTATTCCACCAATACGTGTTTCAGTGAATTAACACCATAAATACAACTTGGACAACATAGGTAAGCTATAGTCCGGCAATCTCGTGCGCGACCGTCCCGCGGGGTGACAGTCTGTGGCGGGGACGAGGTAGCAATAGTATTTGACGCGCAGATGCACGAGTTTCTCTTCCCCGCTACACCACCCGCTACCCGCTGACATCTTGGATACCTCGTCCCCGCCACCGTCTGTCACCCCGCGGGACGGTCGCGCACGAGATTGCCGGACTATAGCAATGATATTCATAGATTTATAAAACATGTAATAAAAAAGTACTTTTGGGGTTAAGTATGGATTTGCTTGTAAACATTATTTCTGTAAGTTGGCTGGGTTTGAGTTAATTTTCACAAATGGCTTAATATACTGTTGTATTTATGACAAACTATGATGAAAATGCAAATTGCCTAGCATTGTTGTTCTGTGAACAGTTTTTACTTATTCTCGTGACATAGGATACGTCCACCGCAGAGTTGTGGCTTACAGCAGTGCCATGCGAAGGTCCATAATATAATGTTAATTGATAAGTTTGTTAGGACTTGTACAGTTTTTACAACTGCAAATAAAATGTTTCTCACAAATTCTAAAGTTTTATTTCTTTCGTTTCAAATTTGAAACTAAGTTATTGCGAGTGAGAAATACCGGTAAAGGAAATAATTTTAGGGCTTCCATTTTAAAAAGCAACGCAAAAACTACAAGTGTTAGAGCTCAAACACGCAGGATGCGATCCGATCCGTAGACCGCTGCGATCTATGCGATATATGGAGTTATCTTATCCCTTCCACACTGATTGCGTTCCGATCGCATATTTCGCAGCGATCTGAGATCGGATCATGTTTGAGCTTTAAACCGATTTAGCAGGTCTGAGTTTGACATGTATGAATATTGAAAGTAGATTAACATCATCATAGGATGGACGGAAAACTTATAACAAACTTTAGTTACGATATCATTTATTTCTTTTTTTATATAATAATAAAAATACACATAATTAGAAACATAGACAAATAAACGTCTACACAAATACGTTTTTATCCCCTGATAAATAATATCAATAGATGACCATTTGAATCCTTGAAGTTATTTAGGTAATTTTTATTTTGAAGCACTTTACTTTCCTATATTAAACTTTTCAGAAAATAATTTGTAGCATATTTTGCTTTCTGTACGTCGCAATTATTTTTTCAAATAACATCCACATATTTAAATAATTCGTTTAAGGAGTTCAACAACATTAATTTTATTAAAGTTATTGAAGAGAAGTGTCTTATTTTTAATCACAGAATTGTTTCTTAGTCATACACTTTTTTACCATACACATATGCGGAATTGAAAATGTAAGCAGGTAACATTGAGCGCAGTATAAAGTTGTATTTCAAAAAGACGTGAAATACTTAATAAATATACAAATATCATAATTAAATATATTATTCTTATTTATATACAATTACCAATTTAATTGGGGACTCCTATAGCAATGATTTAGGTACAAAACTGACAGTTAAAACTACAGGGTGTGTGACATAGATTTTTAGTATAAAATCAACCACGTCATATGTGTGGTTTGTTGATATTAACACTTGTGTATGATATAGTTAGAGCTAAGGTGAGTTGCGTCTGGACGTTTATAGTCCGGCGGGCCGCCAGCCTCCAAATGCTTTTTCCAGCTCTTTGGCGACTGCCAGGCACAGACGATCCTGATATGGCGCAGCTATTATCTGTATTATGTAGAGGACGTTATTGAATGGACTGTTTTAAACCGAATGTTGCGAAGTCTGTATCCTTACTTGTCTTATTTGGTATTCTTCACCCAACTCTTTTTTGAAAAAAACAATTATAAAATACAACAAAAGGTTTCCCACACATAAATTATGAAACAAATTACTAATTATTAGTGACAATTTGATTTAATAAGACAAAATATTTTTAAATAACGATTTAAACATAAAAGAAGTATGACAACTGTCAAAAGCTGTTTACTAAATATGACAAGTAAGGGTAAACAGATTTTAGGAGTCAGATGAGATGACTGCTTGTTAAAGTAATCGTGCGTCTAACTTCTATTGTCTTATTCTATGTATGTGTGCGCAAATTGTACTAAGCTTTTCGTCTAGTCTCTATATAATTGGTCGCTCTGATCAAATACATCGTGTCACCGAATACTTTTGTATGGATTGTAAAATTATTAGGGCGGCGCTCTGTCACCCATAAGGCCAAAATTGCTTTCGGTAACGACGTAGTAACCGCGTGCACGGGACCAACTGACGTGCGCGGGACCAACCGAGGAAACTGTGCAAAACCACCGCGGCTGTACAGTCAGTGCCAAAATTATATGAGCATTTAAACCTGACAAAATAATTGAACATCAAATATCAACCTTATCTGAAGAGATTAAAGAACACTTTCGTTTATTCTCAGACAACAAATGAAAATTCACCTTTCAGTTCACAAGTTGAGATAAAGATTTTGTCAAAATTTGTTCAGCGCTTTGGGTAGGTTTGAATGCTTACATCATTTTAGTAGCGCTGACTGTACCTACATGTACCCACCTGTATGGCGGCCGGTAACCGTCGATGTAGGCCGGCGGGCGCGGCGGTGGCGGGCAGGTCGAGCACGTTACTAATTATTAGTGACTAATTGTTAGCGTGGCGTAGATGACGCCCGCGCCCGATTGTACCCACCTGTATGTATGTACCCACCTGTATGTATGTACCCACCTGTATGGCGGCCGGTAACCGTCCATGTAGGCCGCCGGGCGCGGCGGTGGCGGGCAGGCCGAGCACGTTGGCGGGCGTGGCGTAGATGACGCCCGCGCCCGATTGTACCCACCTGTATGTATGTACCCACCTGTATGTATGTACCCACCTGTATGTATGTACCCACCTGTATGTATGTACCCACCTGTATGGCGGCCGGTAACCGTCCATGTAGGCCGGCGGGCGCGGCGGTGGCGGGCAGGCCGAGCACGTTGGCGGGCGTGGCGTAGATGACGCCCGCGCCCGATTGTACCCACCTGTATGTATGTACCCACCTGTATGTATGTACCCACCTGTATGTATGTACCCACCTGTATGGCGGCCGGTAACCGTCCATGTAGGCCGCCGGGCGCGGCGGTGGCGGGCAGGCCGAGCACGTTGGCGGGCGTGGCGTAGATGACGCCCGCGCCCGATTGTACCCACCTGTATGTATGTACCCACCTGTATGTATGTACCCACCTGTATGTATGTACCCACCTGTATGTATGTACCCACCTGTATGGCGGCCGGTAACCGTCCATGTAGGCCGGCGGGCGCGGCGGTGGCGGGCAGGCCGAGCACGTTGGCGGGCGTGGCGTAGATGACGCCCGCGCCCGATTGTACCCACCTGTATGTATGTACCCACCTGTATGTATGTACCCACCTGTATGTATGTACCCACCTGTATGGCGGCCGGTAACCGTCCATGTAGGCCGGCGGGCGCGGCGGTGGCGGGCAGGCCGAGCACGTTGGCGGGCGTGGCGTAGATGACGCCTGAAGCCTTCGCCCACACCTGCCCGTGGTAGTGCGCGCCCGCGTCGCCGCCGAACACCGGGTATAAGAACACGCCGTTCTCACCCAACGTATTCTGTCATCATACATTTAGGAGTTTATTTGCCTCATCAGGAACAATAATAATTATTAAGGTACGGAGGTAAGGAGTTTGTAGCCGACTGCAGACAGCAGCAGCTGACGAAGTGTCGCAGTGCCATTACTGATTTATTTGTATTTCCACAGAATACATAATAGTACAAGTACAGAATATGCACTCTGCAGTCATTTTAATAAATCAACTCTTGTTACGGCACAATAAAGTGCGATTCCGGTCGAACTGCACTAATTCCCTACAGGTATATTCACCTAGAAGTTGCCTCTCTTTCTATCGCGTACTCTCATCTTTTCTGACGACGTTAGAGTTGTCTTCTTTAAAATGAACTGCGTACCATATCATAAAAGGAATGCGATTATCTATATGTGAATGCATAAAATTTTAAGTCATAACATAATATGGTATAAGTTTTTTGCCAGAATGATCAATTCGCATAACATTAATACCGAATAAATGTTTACGCATACTTTCATTCCGCATAAATACTATTATCGTAATGATCAACAAAATTACTGAAAACCGACACTTAAAAAAAAACTTCAATAGATGACTACAAGTCTAATGATTGGCTATGTCGGTGTTCTCTTGCACATACCTGTATGCGCGTCCTCAGTCGGGCGGCTCGCGCGTGGTAGTGGGCGGCTCGCGAGCGCGGCACGAGCAAATGGCTGCGGCTGAGGAGCGAGAAGCCCAGCGCTTGCAGCGACCGAGTGCCGCCGCCGAATAAGTGCTTCACCAGCTCCATTGCCAAGCTTTTGTCGCGCTGACACAATGACACAAAAAAAATAGTTGGGCAAACGTCATCTAAAACTATTCCTAATTTCAAGTTGACGGCATTGGTAGTTCTTGAGATATCCAGATGTAACAGACAGGCAGACAGAACCCAGGACCTCTTGCGTGGTTGGCCGGCATGTTGACCACTGCACCACTCTGGTCGTAGTCTTTGTATAATAAGTCGTCGATCGATCCGAACACGATAGTTTTTAGGTTTAGGTTTAAAGATATTTATTCTCATAAGAACTTACAATGTTCACTTAAAATGAGATTACATTTAATAATTTGGCGCAGCGCAAATGCATTTTAACGTTCACAAAAACACAACTAAAACTCCTAATACCTAATTACCTAATAAAAAACGACATGCACAGCACAACACACTCATTACGCGATGCGACACGACCCGCAAAAAATTGTTTTAAAAATTTCTGACTACCGGCCCGCCGGATACAAAAGTCACTGCGGAATGTGAGGACGAAACTAAGCAAATCTATGGAGTAGCCTATTGCAAATCATAAGTTTTTTTAGTTGAATATAAAATTAATTAGAAGTTTTTATTATTATATTGAATATTAAGATGGAAAAGTTTATCTTATGTACATATATTACTTTTTATTCATCAATTATATATTTTTTGAGCAGTTTTTTAAATTTATATAATTTTTTAGAATTTTTAATCTCCTCAGGCAAATTATTATAAAACTGCACCTCCTCATAGATTAGGCTCTTTTTTCCTACTTTTTCCGTTTTTCGTGCTAAGAGTACAGCATCTCGGTAACGGAAACCTCTGTCCCACCAGGCGGGAGGCCTGCAAAGTAGTCGCACACAGTGGTATGGTAGGTGATAATGACATTTATATTTATACACTACTGAAAAGAAAATTGGGGCCATCATACGATTTTCATACAAAAATGCTAAGTTCTGAAAGGGTATCTATGGGGGTTCTAAATATTTTTAGGGTTCCTTACCAAAATGGTAAAAGAAACCCTGATGGTGCGACACAGTATGTCTGTCACAGCTGGATATCTCAAGAATTATTAATGCTATCATCTTGAAATTTGGAATAACTTTAGATGATGTTTGCCCAACTATTTTACAAATAAGAGAGAAATAAAAAGATTTATATTTTTTTGCAACAGGGACTGAAAGGGAGTCTTAAAAATTCGAAGTGAGGCGTATGGGGTATCATACGAAAGAGCGCTGCTTACACATTCTCAAACATATTTTTTATTTTTTTATGCCGCATAGTTTTCGACTTTTGATGAAAAATTCTCAGAAGTTTGCATAGAGAAAAATATGAAATTATTTTATGTGATAGAAGTTTATGTAAAGATTACAGGGAAAATAAAACGATGTCTTTAAATAGAGTCTTGAACGATGTCTTTTCAGAGATGGTACGGAACCCTCGGTGCGCGAGTCCGACTCGCTCTTGTTTCTGATAAATTCAATCTGTTTTTATTTTAATTTGATATTGTTCGAAAGCTTTAATAGTCAACTTGCCGACTTTACTGTCGAATTTACTGTATAATTTCTCCTATTCGCAGTGTGTCATATTTATTTATTCAAACATGCCTTAAAACACAAACACACAGTTCAAGAAACAGTAGAGTAAAAACTTGATAAGCTCAAATTACCTTAGGGTTCGTGGGGTCCTGCAGTAGGTTCGGGATATCTTTCATCGAGAAGAACTCTGTCACTGATATTTCAACAGAATCTTCCAAATCTGTGAATTTTTCCTGAAAAAAATAGCCTAATGATATCCGAGACTTTAAGGATTTTTATAAGACAGATACGGGGAATTCGATTTGGAGATTTTGATTAGGCCAAAACACTATTGACGTCAGCGAACTAAAATCTATGGAACAAGCATTGCGTTAAAAAAATGGGACCACATGAAAATGACGACTAAGTGGGTAGATCTAAAACTATAACTATGCAGCACAAAGCGACTGAACATTGGTTGCATAATAGCGACCATAATTTGTATTAAACAACTTTTACTATGGGACCAACTTTGAAATTGTGAAAAATAATCAGCTGTTTCATACAAAAATTAATTACGAAAATATCAAAATGTATGAAACAGCAGATTTTTTTTTCGCGATCAGAGTTGGTCCCATAGTAAAAGTTGTTCAGTTTGATGGTCCCTATCTACCCTATTCGGCATTAGGGGTACTTTTGTAACACATAGTAAATAAACGAAAAAATATTGTACTCGTACGTTATTTCTGCATCTTTTTACTGCCTCCTTTGGCTCTTTAACACCATTTGACTACTCAGGACGTCATTTCTAATGAACTCTCTCTTTATCTCTTTTCTTTATAATATAAACTACAATGATTAAAAAGAACGCTAACGTCTGTCCCCGGGCGCGTGGCTGGCCCGACTAAATGCTGTGCGAGTTGTCATTTTTTAGCCCCGTGGTACCATTATCATCAAGAATCAAGAATCAAGAATTTATTTGCTATTGTGATATAGTGAATTACACTACAATACAATATATGTCATATTGTCACATCACATTCACCAGGAGCTGGCATGCAAAATATAATAGTAATAAGTATAGTATGTCAACATTAATATCAATATCATTCAAAATTACAAGTCAGATCATTATAAATTTATAAAATTATTAACATTTAAAATTAAAAAATTCAGTCATCGTATAAAAACAGTTTTTCACTAGCTATGTCTTTAATATAGATTTAAATTGATTAAAAGGCAGATCCCTGAAGTTATCAGGAATCTTGTTAAATATTTTGATAGCCATGGAATAACAGCTCCTTGATCTGAGTTTCGTTCTCATCATTGGCAATCTTAATTTATTTGGATACCTTGTAGGAAATTTACGAATTATATCATCATTTCATGTAAATAAATCCGGATGACTTTTAACAAAAATACATATTTTTAAGATGTATAAACAAGGGACAGTAAGCAGATTTAGATTTTTAAACAATGGCCTGCATGATACCATATTGTCTACATCACATATGGATCTGATGCAAGTTTTTTGTGCAATGAGTACCTTATTTATATTGCAAGAGTTTCCCCAATATTTGTTCGCAATTACACTTCCATAGATTTTAGTTTTCACGTTTCACCCGTTTCTATGAAAGTTGATCCGTTTCATCGACAGAAGAAACATCCTTGAGTCTAGATTTGTTCATAAAATAACTTTGTGAATAAATATTGCAGAATGTCAAGTTCAGCAAAAATCGCACGCATTACATTTCGCACAGGCAATATCCAAGTAAACTGGCTCATTAAGATAAATAATAATAGAAAAAATACTAGAAAAAATCGACTCATCCGTAGCACCTCAGACGGGACTCGAACCCGCACCCTTGGGATTCCAGCTCAATGCACTGACCAATTATGCTACCGAGTCGCTAGTGGGATCGGCGAAATTTTCTAGTACTTTTTATTTCTTCGCTGCAAGCCAGCGCAATTTCATCAATGTGAAGAAATCCCTTCACATTCGAAAGAAACATCTTTCCAGATGTTTTGACAATCGATAAAGATGAAACAGCTATATAATTATAAAATTAAAATTTTTCGCATTCACAATGCTATTTTTATATTAAGATAAATAATAATAGAAAAAAAAATTGCGCTGGCTTGCAACGAAGAAATAAAAAGTACTAGAAAATTTCGCCGATCCCACTAGCGACTCGGTAGCATAATTGGTTAGTGCATTGGGCCGGAATCTCAAGGGTGCGGGTTCGAGTCCCGTCTGAGGTGCTACGGGTGAGTCGATTTTTTCTAGTATTTTTTCTATTATTTATCTTAATATAAAAATAGCATTGTGAATGCGAAAAATCTAAATTTTATAAACTGGCTCATATTCAATACTAGCACTTTCCTAGCGCAACATAAAAGACGTAAGTTTATTCGAATTCTCTAGAAAAAACACATATTACCTTGATAATACACTCACCTCGCATATGGCGGCCCCGCACTCAGTCTGCAGGTACTCGGCGGCGCAGCGGATGTGCTGCTTGACGGCGGGGTGCACGTCCAGCAGCGCGGGGGACATAGTCGCCTCCGTCATGTAGTACACCTGGTACGGTAAGTAGTAGGTACGCTTCAGCCATTTGGTATATTTCATGTACGCCCTTGTGGTATTCTTGTCTTACAGATCTCGGACCTTATTTACGACAGTAAGTTACAATATTTACGTATGAAACAGGCCGAATTTTCAATCGCAATTTGATTGGCTCTCGATGTCACTTGGGGGTTTTGATTAGCTAATGCCAGGTTTCGGGGGTTCTTTTGTCGGTGGTTTATCTACTTGCGCTGCTAATACATATGAATTTATTAGAACCCGCGCAGATTAGGAATGGGAAAGCCTAATTTGATAAATATAATGCAAAATTCAAACTTTGTTTAGCGGGTGATTTAATGCTAGTCAAGGTTTTTATTCTATTTGAGTTTAGGAGAATCAAAAGTATGCTTTAAGAAGGGTAAGCGTTTACGGTACCCACTACCGTAAGGCTATGTTGTCTGTATTTAAGCTTACCTTGAGTTGCGTCAAATCGACGGGCTCGTCTAGCCTCAGCTTGCCCCGGTTGTCCCCGGCCATGACGGACAACAGCAGCGGCAGGTCGGCCGCGTGGCGCGCCATGGGGCCCACGCCCAGCAAGCTAGGGAACCGGGGGTCTTCTAGCGTTGGCACGTGACCGTCCACTGGGACTATGCCTGTTATGTAATCAGCACTATCAGTCGAAGGGGCTGGGGCACAGGCCTCCGTTAAGAATGGATAAGAATAGACCGTAACTCAGCCACACGGGTTCAATACAATATGTAGTGTGTAGCGTGGGCTCGTGTAGTGTATGTAGTGTAGTACAGGGCGTGGGGTTATGTAGTGCAGCACCGGGCGTAGGCTCGTGTAGTGTATGTAGTATAGTATAGGGCGTGGGTTTGTTTAGTGTATGTAGTGTAGTACCGGGCGTGGGGTTATGTAGTGTATCTAGTGTAGTACCGGGCGTGTGCTCGTGTAGTGTATTTAGTGTAGTACCGGGCGTGGGCTCGTGTAGTGTATGTAGTGTAGTACAGGGCGTGGGGTTATGTAGTGTATCTAGTGTAGTACCGGGCGTGTGCTCGTGTAGTGTATCTAGTGTAGTACCGGGCGTGTGCTCGTGTAGTGTATCTAGTGTAGTACCGGGCGTGTGCTCGTGTAGTGTATTTAGTGTAGTACCGGGCGTGGGCTTGTGCCCGAACACGCCGCAGAAGGCGGCGGGCACGCGGATGGAGCCGGCGATGTCCGACGCTACGCTCACCGCCGACGCGCCCACCGCCAGCAGCGCTGCCTACGACAAACATTTTCAAACTTGTAATCATCATAATTATCAGCCACACGAGCACGACACCCACTACTGCGCATCAGTGGCAAAGTGTCCATACAAGCCTGTTGCCGAGCCGGCCTCCTTTTTACTACTTTATGGTTTTTTACTTTAACTTATATTTTTGAATTCCGTACTTTTTATACTATAACATATTTTCCTTGTTTTCCTACTCTGTGTTTTTTCTTCTATGTGTCAAGTCATGCTCATCAGTTTGCAATAATAAAAGTACATTTACAACTAATTAACTCTCATTTTTTAGAAACCCATTTAGCTCAGTTTCAAAGCCGATTCCCATCGACTGACCTTTAAGAAATCCCACCCAATCGATCCACTATGCAGATCATTACATTTTTGTAGAACGGTTTACCGTTGCCATAATTTCACCCCACGCCACTGCTGCGTATAGGCATCCCCGAGAATCTCTACTCCATTGGTCTGACGATGCCCCTATTCGATGGCTTCTTACGACCTTCAACAAATCATCGGTACACCTTGTCGCGGGTCAATGGAGCCTTATTCCTAGGAACCTTGCCCGCTGAGCATGGGTTGTGAAAAAGTAATATTTACCAGATAATAACAATCGCTATATAGTCCGCATATAAAAGTCCGCAGAGATATTTCAGATCTGGTTTATTTATCTAAACTGCTAAAAGGCAAAATAGACTCGAATGAACTACTTGATCGTATAAAGCTTACTGTAACTTGTAGCTCTAATACTCGTAGGAAGTTGAGACTGCATGTTCCATGGGTGCGAACCAACTACCGACGTAACAGTTACCTGATTCGCTCGTGTCGCTTGTTCAATTCTATTAGCAACGACACGGATATTGACTTATTCTTTGACGGCATTGTTTCACTGAAGCGAGCACTCGCAATTAAATTCCTCACACATTATTGAGATGATGGGTAGTTCTGGGGTATATTACTATGTTGTTTTTTATTTTTTCTCTTTTATATTTTTATCTGTCTGTTGTATAACTTGTTTACAAATACTAAAAATAGCGTCACGCTTAATTATTATTCTTCTCGAATTATGATTACGTTACATTTTTAACTAACTGTGGAAACTTGTTATTAGCTTGTGATTATTCGTGTATATTTCTGTGTAATATGTATTAGCAGTAAGTTTTCCTAATGAATAAAATAAAGTAAAATAAAAATAAATAATATAGAACTGACCCATAACTAAAAAGATGATGATTTTGAAGGCCGCCTGCCTCTTCGCTGCACTTTAATCCTAACACATGATGCACTAAGTAAACAAAGTTAAACTAACACTTACGTATGCCTATGATTTTCTTTGTTTGCATGTATCTTGAAGTTATTTGTGTAGGTGTTATTTGACTCAAAGTATCGACCGACCTTCGGAGTAATAAGTTAAATGAAAACTGATATGACAGTTAAACATGATAAATAGGTATATCGCGTTTCGGTGGTCATGCTAGGGGCACTGGCATGTTTGAGTCACATAAACGCATATGCTTTCACCATCATAATAGTAGTTTTACCACAAAAACCTCAATTTCATACAAACCTCGCCTCCAGACGATCCACCAGGCGTCCTATCCAAGCAGTAAGGGTTATTGGTAGTCCCTTTGAGTAGATTAGTAGTCTCCCAACCGAGGCATAGTTCAGGCGTGTTTGATACCAATAGAGGTATACCACCCGCTTCCTTGACGAGGCGAACCGCCCCGCCGTCTTTGGCAGCCTTCCGCCCAGCGAACTCTAGGCATCCCACGGCGTTTGATAACCCTGTATAGGAGACGAAATATATTCAAAGTAGTTAGCCATATCTCTATTTCAGCTACACTGGCGCTACACGGTTAACCCTTAGCTCTTTTACTCATAGGCGGATGACCGCGGGGGCGACTGGCCGTGTAGCGAGCCGCTTTATTCATTTTAATATGAAACCGCTCGTGATCGCACGCACTTGCGGCTAAGTAGCCGCCACGAAATTTCATATTAAAATAGAGCTGCGCGGTTGGCCGCCTCCGCGGTTGACCGCTAGTGCGTAAGAGGGCTTAAATCAACGATAACAAGTAAAAGAAATAGAAAGCGTACCCCTAATTTTTCTACTCACCGGCGAGGGAGCAGCTCTCTTTAACCGTAAATGGGACCCCTAGCAGAGGTTTGCTCTCCACCAGCGATCCCAAGGTTCCATTCCTTCTCGCCTCTTGGATCCACCGGTCGACCTCCTTGGCGTCTTCCAGGGCCGCCCGGTACCGCTCGTCTACTACCGCGTTTAGTAACGGGTTGACTTCTTTAACCCGCTCGATGTATGCCGTCACCAGTTCTTCACTGGTTATCTAAAGAAAAATAACTGAAAGTGAGTAAATTTTACTGAGTGAGTATTTTTTATTGTGTAAATAGGTACCTAACTAATACATTATACTTAAATTAATAAACGTATAGGTTCTAGAAAAAAAATCGTCTTTAACCACACAGAAGCAAATCGAACCCACGACTTTTCGCTATCAGGGCGACTGCTGTGATCGCTGAGCTGTAGAAACATAAGAACGTTGATATTTTCCATTAGCAAGTTTTTACTTTTTTGCTGTAAGCCAGTATTACTTCAACGGTCGCTATATTTAAGTGGTTAAACTAGTGGCTCCGTGAACTGTAGACCTCGCGTTAAAAAGCTACGGCTCGCCGTAAACCCGTTAAGGCTCCTCAAGTGGCACCCTCATTTTAATTAAATTTATTGCTCGCTAAGTACATAATGTATCGAAAATTCACATGTACAGATTGAAGCTAAGGTTCTATAGTTTATTTACAAACAATAACCTCAGTAAAATTTTGTTCGTTGTTGTTTCGATGCAATTTTTAGTATAAATTTAATATTAATTATACTATAAATTGCATGTGAATATAACATTAGAAGCATTTAAAAATTGCAAGTTTTACTCAAGTAACTACTTACTCGTCTATAAATAAGAGGGTAAAAATGTCACCTAATCAACATTCCCTAGCAGTACCTCAATCCTACATCCGTATTTGTGCTAACGACTCTTAAGTGCTGATTTTGGATTCAGTTCTTACGAAAACGCCTTACAGAATGTAACAGCTGGTATCGCAAGTACTTATAGGATCGGTGATCATTTCCAACCTATCAGGAGCCCTACCGGCTAACTTTACGAACTACGGCGGGTATGCCGAGTTTCAACTTAAAACAGATAAATTGAAGTAAAGAGTTTCGTATTGTACTATTCGCCGGTTATTTGAAGATATCGATGTTCGTGTGACATCATGAATTGGGGTTCGCCATTTTGGCCCGATTAGGACTCGATTTATATGTTTTAATTTGAATCCCGGCAGACTTTCCAAAGTTCGATGCGTTAGCCGGTACGGCCCCTGAGGGGTTATTCACGACTGTCGGAAATCTACTCGAAAGCATTCGATTCGAATCCGTTTCCGTATCGATAGATTCGAAAACACAGGCATTGTCATGCTTAAAAGGGGACTCCAGCTACTAAATGTTATGTTTTTGTATGTTAAAGTAAATAAAGAGTTTTTGATTTTTTTTTAACTGCTACTCACAAATACATTCGACTCACTTGCCGACGGGAAAGCGCATAGACTAGTTGACTGATTTTTCATTGTGAAATGCATTTACAAAGTTTGGTAGGCTTTGGTAGAAATGGTATAAAATAAGATCGATAACCTGGCATTGATATTTTTAAAATTTACGTAATAAATTACTAAAATTAGCATTGATAATTCATAAGATTTATTTAATAAATTATAAAATATTTATTTTTACATGAAAACATTCTTTGTAAACGTGACGTAAATAAATAATAAATAAATATTTGACAACATCACATACATTGCTCCGATTCTAAAGTAAGTAGCTACAGCTCTTGTGTTATGGAAATCAGAGACAACGGTGGTATCACAAACACCCAGACCTGAGGCAATAAATAAAAAATAGTTTTCTAAATTGACCCAACCGGGGATCGAACCCGGGACCTCAGGGATGTCGACACCTTGAAAACCGGTGTACAAAGCCACTCGACCACGGAGGTCGTCATTAAAGAAACGTAGATTGTCCAGATACTTTTAAGTTGCGGCTGTCAGCTGCGTCCATAAGGTCCATTAGCTGCGTCCTGTAATATGTTTCCGGCTAAGCACCACTTTAAAAACTAAAAGTAGTATCACAGGTTTCTTATTATAAGTTGCCGCTAACGCACTTGTTACAATTTCATACAAATTCTGTTCCATTTTTAAATTAAACTAAAAGATAGAAGCTATCCATGACCAGTGATCCAAGCGTTAAATAATATACAAGGTGATACAAAAGTACCCCTAATGCCGAATATGGTATATAAGGACCATCAAACTGAACAACTTTTACTATGGGACCAAGTCTGTAATCGCGTAAAAAAAATCAGCTGTTTCATACAAAAATTTAAATCGAAAATTATCAAAATGTATGAAACAGCTGATTTTTTACGCCTTGTATTTAGCTAAGTATTTGTTGGAATTTCCCAGGAATAACTAAAATGTTAGACTACAGGAAACCGATCGATCAACAGAAGGAAGTTCATCGAAGTGCCAGTCGATACTGTCGTTTATCATCATTTCGTAGTAGACCCCTTCGGAATGTATTCAAAAGGGCTTGCAATTGCAATACAAGTAAATAATTAATAAAAGCTGGCGTAATACTAGTAGGAACAGTAGTATTTCGTGTGCCTGCATAAACCGTGTCTTGCACAACTCAGTTACATGGGTGGGCTATGGGAGACAGCGATGGCCATGCGTGAACCGTAATTATATTGCTTGGAAAATTATAACTGTGCAGTAGGGCTGCCGACGTGTCACAATACAAGTGATATTGATTGACCTACGCATAATTACTGCCATTTTTGTTATTTTACTTACTTACTTCTGTTATAAATCTACAATGATTTACAAATATAGATTATCTACATTATGTAAATACAGAAAATTATTTATTTATTTATTTATTTATTTATTCATACATGCCTTAAAAGCTAACAGATGTCTCTATCCAAAGCGCCTATAAGATTAATTAAGTAATAATATTATTCTATAGTACGTACAATTATATCATGCTAGGGTATTTAATATTTATGTCAATCAATTAAACGTAAGAGGTTAATAACAGGTCAATAACATAATAATAATTAATGTCAAAAAAAATCAATGTCAGAAAATCTTTACAATTATAAAATGTCAAAGTACACAATAAAAGATCATTGTTAAATCAATCAAACAAACTACAATAAACACACAAAAAACAAAATGTATCGAAATGGGTCAAATATTGTCAATTGTTAAGTAAAAAATGAATTCCTACTATTTAAACAATATTATGAGTTATTCACCACACCTCAAACCTGTGCTACAATTCGGATCAGTGTACGGGTCTTGTCTGATTAAATTTTACCATCACGAAATTGCTCAGTATAGCGCTTTACAACAGGCCGCATCCACGTGTCATATTTGTGTAAGCCAGTTCCTCAGTGGTTAAGGATTCCAGATTAATCCAGATATTCCACCCGGCCTTATCATCACTTAACATCAGGTTATATTAAAACCAAGCATTGGCTCGTTGTGAAAAAAACAATTAAAACGTTAATTTTGCTGGCATCGGCAACCCTACGTCAACGAAATAAGACATTGGCAATGTTGCGTCGTTCAGACCAATGTCTGTGATTTGCAGTCGGCCGTCGTCGGTCGTTGGTTGACTGGAAGTGGAATGGAAAAGCACTCTTGTCATTTTCCAACGAGTTTCCTAACGCCGTCTTACCGTAGAGGCTGGAAATCGAATATGGCATTATCTGTGTTACGAAATGCCCAAACTGCGAAATTGCGTTCGATTATCAAAAATTCCTGATTCCCGAGAATTATAGATATGTTTTCCCGGGTCCCGGAAAGTTTCTTCAAACTTTTCTATCTGCAACAGCCCAAACTTGTTATGTTTGGAAAATGTTTTTCTGTTTTTTTAACCAGTGGCTGCAATGTAATAATATTATATACAGGTTGGAAAAAAGATAGTTGGATTGGAGGGAAAGTTCCCTAAATATTGATTATAGCAAATTATTCTGAAAAAAATCCTTTATTTTTTTAAATAAGTAAAACTGCATTCAAAGATTTTTCAATTGCTTGCCTTAGCTGGGAATTGAACGGGCTAAATTACAATTTTTTTATCTTCTTGGGTCTGCCTTTAATTTAAGATACTATTATTTAGCAGAAATTGGCCCTTATCATTGACTGGTGGTTTGCGTTTCTAGGAGAGTGGAGACTAATAATGTTGCTACTGGCAACTGTTATCACTATTGCAAGTTACTGTTAGTCGGGCATTTCTTGCAGTAGTTTTCTCAGTAATCAGTACCATACCTCTCCGTCCCTAATCGCTCGCGCGTGTTGCGCCCGCGCAGCCAGAGCAGCAGCGGGCGCCAGCAAGAGCTTGACTACGCAGCACCATGTCCAGGATCAGCACTTTCAAGTTTCTTACAAGAGCAAACGCTGTCACAAGTAGGCCATACCTCGCCTTCCCTAACAGCTTGCGCGTGTTGCGCCGCGCTTCGCAGCAGAAGCGGCTTGGGCGGCGGCACCGCACGCCGGTCGCGCGCGCGCAGCCAGAACAGCGGCGCCAGCAGGAGGTTCAGTATTCGCAACACTATGCCCAGGATTAGCACTCCCACCTCCATACTGAGAACATAACAAACTCTTTGGAACAAACACTTTTTGGGTAGACGATTAAAAGTAATATGGCCAAGGCTAACTAGGCAACTAGTCTATTTGCTAACAGACAGACGTGGGGTACGCGTCACTAACCTAGTTTGATGAAGAGGTAATGTCACCATTCCATGTATGGCTAAGCATTTTGTGATGTGGCCAATTTTATTATTCGGCGTGATTATTTCCAGATATGAGATAATAAAAAGCCCGTTTGCTTGCATGCAAAATCTAATTTCTGAGTATGAAGAAGACAATCAAACAGAACAGGACAGGGACTGTAGTAATTATAGGATGAAAAAAATCTTCACTCTTATTAATCAAAATAACTTTGGTATAACAACAATAAAGAAATACCTTTGGTAACGGAGCACCAAGAATTTTAAATTAATTGTATGACATAATTAATTTAGAGTTCTTGCGTAGCACTGACGCCTCACGCTTATTTGCGTACTGTACAGTAGCCTCGAAACATGCAAAACCAAAGCGTGTTAAGCCTGTGCGCAAGAGTCTAATGTAATATAAAAAGTTAGGTACCCAAGTTAACAATAGTGCAAGTCGTCAGATTCCATACCATAAAGCAAAAATAAGAAGACCAGTCTTGTCAGAATATAGCTTTCTGACATTGGTATACTTATGTTTTATTTTAATGACAAAGAAAAATCAAAAATGGTAGGTTGAAATAAAAATGACCAAAAACCTGGTAAAGATGCGCAGAATACATGCAGTGATATTCTCATCATACTAATTTAACATAGAATTATTATTATAATGTTGGGAGTGCTTCTCAAGTTTAAGTAGGCAGTTTGGATTGAGTCATTGAGTGTTTAAATTCTGTCCTAGGAGATTGCAAACCGCTAGGGACAAGTGCGTGGCGTGACCTTTTGCCGCAAACCTAGCTCAGGGTTGTGAAAACTAAGAATATAATTTAAGAAGCAATCCAACCAACATTCCGATATTAATTTTTGATCTGGAAAATTGATGGTCTTTTTGCACTGTTTTTTTTTTATTAGAATTACGAATGAATTCTTTGATTTGCACAAATTTAACATTCTCTCAGGACGGGGTGCCGTGCAATGGTTCCGTTCCGTATGTATTAACCACAGTGGTATTAACTAAGTAGCGGGAAATTATGATTGTGCCGAGTAAGCCTCTAGTTCCATCAGTTCGGTTGTTTTGTCCAGTCCCGGACTTCTGGGTCCTTTTTAGTCGCTGTAGTTCGGTTATGACGTCAACCCGAACTGTTGATACTGTTAATGATGTGATACTCTCCTTTCCAGCCATAATATAAAACAACTTTTATTTTAAACAGACTCCACACAAGTATTAAAAATTAGGTTACAATACCGAATGGGTAGCCTAAGTATGTCATGCTCTCTTTAATCATTTCTATGGTGGTGTCGTGTGAGGCGGGTCGTTACGTTCCCTCAAATATGGTTGAGCGAAGCGATGGCTGGTTCATGCGTCATGCTCGTGAACGGGTGCTGCCAGTGGGAATGGGTCTGCTTCTGCCTACTTGTCTTAACGTTTATTGAATTGTATGAATAGATATATATATATTTTTTGTAATAGCCTAGGCTGAGCCTTAAATTTTGAATTAAGCTTGACACCTGTAATTTGATTCAGTAGAAATGAGCTAATTAAATAATGTTATTTATTTATGAATCTATGTTAATGGTAACATGTATGAATACTTTGAATGGGATTTGCGGAGAAACGATATACATATTTGTAAATATCGTTCCTTCTAATAAAGCTGATAAGTTTTTTGCGCCCATTTTTCTTGTCAGCTAAAAGACGTCATAATGGGTGGTAGGATAAAAGAATTGACGATTTAAAAATGCTTGTTATGTGAGCTTATTTGAATAAAGAATTTTTCAATTTCAATTTCAATTTCAGAATAACACTATCTCTTTTAATTGGGTTCTTTGACATTTTTGATTTGACAGTTTTCTTAATCTTTCGAATAATAAAATCATGATAAATCCCAGTATTAATGGCAACCCTAAATGAACTTGCGTGAGGCTCAGCATGCTTTACTATGCAGGTTGCCTGTTTGCCTGTTGATAGCATTTACCCATGGGACAGGTAGTTTCAAAAGCATCTGTTTCAACATTACTTGGTTAATATGAATAATTGCTGAATATGGAAACTTAAATGTGAATGCTTTGACTGCAATTGCTTATGATGTAAACTCTGAGTTACAACTGCTATTTTAAATTAGCCAACTAACCAAAATCAGAAAGATAAAAAAAATAGTTGATGAATTTTATTAGATTTATATAGCAGATTAGCAAACTGCTTGTTGAATAAATTAACCGAGGCCGCCTCTGCATTGTACGTGAGTGATGGACGCAATTGTAAAATTATCCTAGATACCGGCTGATGCTAAAGCATGTCGAGGGACATGGCATGTACCTACTTAAAAAAAACACGAAAAAATCTCTTCGTGTGAGCTTCATCATTGACATGGCGGTTATAGCGAATGATGACGTAAAAGTATATACTTAAATCATGAGCGATAACAAAACATGTAATTAAATTGGTCACTTTTACAAAACATTTTATACAGCCATCCTAACTAATATTATAAATGCGAAAGTAAGTTTGTTTGTTTTTATCTACATGAAATTTTGCATACATTGTCAAGGGTACAGAAATGACATAGTAGGGTTCCTTCAAAGATATTGTTCCTCAGGGATAAAAAAAATACCGTCCAACGCAGAGGACGTCGCGGCCGGCCACTAGTTAATTATAATAAATCTGGCAAAAATAAACGTCCCGCTACAACAACACAGATATTTTAATACCTATACCAAAACAATCCCAAAATTAATTCTTCTCAGAACTAAAGCACAAAAGCTTAGTCATAAAAGTTTTTTACTTGAAATGAGAGCTTCAGGCGATTTCTTTCAGAACTACTATCAATAACCGAACTCCAGCATTTTAATATCAACCGCATTTTACCATAGAGCGAGATTTAAAGGATTTTTTTTTTCCATTTCCGAATTTGCAGAACATTTTTGCACTCTTATTTTTTTGCAATTTACTTACAGTTAATTGACTGAACTAATATAACAAGTAGGATCCATCTATAGTACACACGACAGCACGTCGAAATTTAAATTTAAATTGAAAAATTCCTTATTCAAATAAGCTCACATAATAAGCATTTTTTAATCGTCAGGTTATACAGTTAAACTGCGAAAAGATCTTTTATTACGTAGGGCATAAAGGCGGTCTCAAGGTCAACATTGTATAGTCTAAGGTGCCGTCTTGTGTACAAATAGTATTTTATTATTATACTGACTGGTTTTGACACATACTTAGGTACCAAGTTGCTTTTTTATTACTAAGTATTTGTTCTAGGAGCAACGTAGATAAACTTTGGTTATTTGTTCAGAAATTAGAGTCTTATAATGAACTACGCAGGAAACGCTTTTAGTTATATGATAATTTTAGCGACCGCCCGCGACTTCGTCTGCGTGGAAAGTTTTTTGCTATCCCTGGAAAGATTATTTTTTTCGGGACGAAAGGTATCCTATGTCCTTCTCTGTACCCCTAACAACGTGTATGCAAAATTTCATGATGATAGGTTCAGTAGTTATGACGTGAAAGCGTAACAAACAAACAAACAAGGGTGCGGGTTCGAGTCCCGTCTGAGGTGCTACGGGTGAGTCGCGATTTTTTCTAGTATTTTTTCTAATATTATTTATCTTAATATAAAAATAGCATTGTGAATGCGAAAATCAAAATTTAATAATTATATAGCTGTTTCATCTTTATCGATTGTCAAAACATCTGCAAAGATGTTTCTTTCGAATGTGGGGGTATTTCCTCACATTGATGAAATTGCGCTGGCTTGCAGCGAAGAAGTTAAAAGTACTAGAAAATTTCGCCGCTCCCACTAGCGACTCGGTAGCATAATTGATCAGTGCATTGGGCCGGAATCCCAAGGGTGCGGGTTCGAGTCTCGTCTGAGGTGCTACGGGTGAGTCGATTTTTTCTAGTATTTTTTCTAATATTATTTATCTTAATATAAAAATAGCATTGTGAATGCGAAAATCAAAATTTAATAAACAAACGGACTTTCGTATTTATAATTATTTTAAGTAGTTAAAATAGCTATAAATATAAGACGAAACGTATAAATTGAAATAAAATAAAATAAGTTTACAGAAGAAAAGTTGACAGGCAGACACTAAAGGGTTGAAGTGGGTTTTCCGTCGTGTCATCATAAATAAAGCTTCAGCTTGATAATAAAACTGAATTGAAGCATGTTTTACGTCTATACCTTCGTGGTCTGGGTCTGGGAGAGAAATACGACATAAATACACAAGCATAAGTCAACTACAAAATCTAGTTTAAATTAATACGATGAATTGACAGAATTATCAGAATAAGCTATGTCGGGATTTACACCATGTACCTGTTTATTTTTGTTTATTTCAGTTATGGTCACGGAAGAACTCGACACTGAACACCGAAATATCGGAGCCTCAAAAATAAACAGGTACATGGTGTAAATCCCGACATAGTTTATTCTAATAACGTCAATAACCATGGAAATTTAAAACAATAAATTGACAGAATGTACTACATTATTAGCAATGGCACCATCCACATCAAATGGTTTTCTCACAGACATTAATAGTTTTCGCAACATTGAAGTGATCTTTTTACCCACAATTAATATCCAGAAGTTTATGCCGGACTGTTATGAATTTCTAAAGGTGAAGAGACTATACAACTATGAAAACCGTCACTTTTTTGTAATATTTTTTTTGCTTTTCATGATAAACTGCGTAGTGGCAACCCTAGACCTAAATTGTGTGTTGCTTTTGCCCATTCATGGGATTGATCATCGAAAACAATCAATAGTCTAGTTGTGTCTAGGGTTGTCACTTTGCAGTTTTCCATACAATTAAAAATCAAAATTTTACGGCTTAATATGAAACACCCTGTATATATAGCCAAGAAGTCTCAATACTGAAACTCTGAAAATCCTAGCACACAGCGACTTTCTATTTTCGGGTTTACGCAACCAGAGACAAACGCATTAATAATAGAGTTCAGTATTCTTTTCTCATGAGAAAAGTACCAAAAAAGGATCCGTTTACGATTTAAACTTACTTTACTTTTTACGTTACGATACAAACTGTGTTTAGTTGTTAAACTGAAACATCCCGAAATTTAGGTCCTGTTTTCTTTGAGGTTGGTAATATACAACGTGTTACAAAAGTACCCCTAATGCCGAATATGGTAGATATGGACCATCAAACTGAATAACTTTTACTATGGGACCAACTTTGAAATCGCGAAAAAAAATCAGCTGTTACATACAAAAATAAATTACGTAAATATCAAAATGTA
Source organism: Catoptria pinella (assembly GCA_963556745.1). Lineage (NCBI taxonomy): Eukaryota > Metazoa > Arthropoda > Insecta > Lepidoptera > Crambidae > Catoptria > Catoptria pinella. Next base: position 12,823,062 of record OY750768.1, on the reverse strand, counting down.
TGAAACAGTTGATTTTTTTTTCGCGAATGTAAAAAAGCACAAGTCCCGCAAGTAAAATGTAATGCAAATAAGACATGGTTATCAAAAAAATGCTTACATTTTATGTCTTCCTTAACTGGGTAAAGCAGTGAGACTGTGAGATTCCCTATTTCACTTTAAAATCTTTAAAAAAAATATTTTGCGCAACGCACATGCAAGAAAACAAATTCGCGGGGGCGACTCTACGAGACAGTACCAAGGAGACAACTGAAGACTGAACTAACTTGTCTGCCTAGAACAGTGGATCAACTTACTAGACAACACAGCCTATCGATAGAACTAGTTAACATTGGGGCTGAAAGTTATGAATTCCGCACTGAAAACTTAAAAGTTGCAATTCAAAATGAATAATGGTCATAGCCTCGGTAGCGTCGAAGGAAAATCTGATAGGAAATTTTAATATTTTTAAATACTACAATTTGTATAGACGCTTGATAGTCAAATGGGCAGATACGTTATAGGTAGATACCTAATAGATACTCACTCACTACACTATATTTTTTAGCAAAAAAAAATGGGAAAATTATTTTGTTCATTATTTCTGTGTCTGTGATGTCAAGGAAAAATGAGAAGAGTTAAAAAAAAGCGCCTGGTTCAAAACATTGTTAATTAACAAATCAAATATGTGCCAATTTTTTGACTAATTCAACCTTTTTCCTTGACACTACATTAATAGGCGTAGGAAAAGAAAATCCGATCCGATTCGGACATAACGCTAACGTTACGTATGCAAGTTCAGGTGATACCTAATAGATTTAATAATAGCCAACAAATAAAATATAAAAAAATAATATAGTTATTAACATTTTAGATTTTGAATTCTATATCATACAAAAGTTGACCACAAGCGAGATTTTCATGTCCGTTCAAATAAACCTGACTTTATGAAACACGTAAAACTTTGATTATTATTTGTTGCACAACTAAATTGTTTTATTTTTACTGTCAAAGTTGAAGACTCCGAGTTCACTAGACTCAGACTTTCCAGACAGCCATTCAGCTACAGAGGTCGTACACGATCTTTATCATGGTCGCAGACAAGATTGTAGGTTCAATCCCGCTAGGGGCGTAACTAAAATAAAACCGAATTGTTTACAACGAAATTGACAAAAACTAGTGGACCGATTTCATAATTTAAAAAAATGGGACCAACTTGGGAACAAACCTGATATAATAACGTTTGAATCATTGCAATCGGTTCGGCTGTCTTCAGAATAATCGTTGTAATACATAAAAAAATATATGCATGTTCTCGAGTGTGAGCGTTTGATAATCGAAATTCTAAAAAAGTCATATTTCAGCCATTTCGAAAAGTGTTACAAAAATGACACAAACGTGAGGTCTACAGCTCACAGAGCTGGTTTTAGTAGGTAGTTAGTTGTCAATAACATAACACAACGTTAATTTGATATTACATTACATGCATAGGAATTAATATGATAGATGTGTTAGTAATTTTATAAAGGGTGTTTTTAGAGGCTGAGAACTTTAAATTGAAATAAAACACAGAAAACTATTGATCGCGTAGTCTGCACACTAGCGCCGCCATTGGAAAAAAAATCACAGTGTTCAAATAAAGACGAAATTTTGAATAAACTCTCAGTAGTGCACTCCGAAAAAACTTTGTTGTACATTTTATCGCTTAAACAATATTTTCTGGCCTGACGTCTAAAAGTGGCCACTTTTCAGAAAAAAAAAATGCAAACTACGCCACATATCGCAAAAAAAGCAGACAACACGCTCTTAATTTCCACAAATTAGCTTTATTTGAAACAAAATTTTAACATATGTTTGAATATGATTTCGGGCATGTGGCCGCCGCGGCTGGCGCGTACATGGCGTAATCTGGAGGTCCAATTTTCTCAAACTCTTTGCAGTAAATCAGGCTTCGGGAATAATGCGTCAAATGTTGGCTTCGAATTGCTCAAGTGTTATAGAAATGAAAAAGTGTATTGAAAACACTTTCTCTGTGTTTTATTTCAATTTAAAGTTCTCTGCCTCTAAAAAATCATAATATAATATCATAATAATCATATTTTTAGAATGAAAAAAAAATAAAAAACTTACAAACAAAACATGAGGCGTAACTGATGTCATTGCAATGCCTGTGTAGGAACAAAAAAAAATTTGATTTGTTTTAATATAAAACAAAGCTTAGGGAAATAATAGCAATGTTTATAATTAAACACTTTCTTTTGTGCAGAAGTAACTTATAAAAATATAAATACTGGAAACAGAAATATTTATTTCTACTCGTTACCTATTTAGTCACCATCGCACAATCTGTTTTAGTTGGGAACTAAATAATTATTAACTAATTTAAAATCATGCAGTTTTGTCCAGATTATTAATACTATTAATGGTTCTTTCTAAAATTGCCTGTGGAGTTAATTGCGATTGCTGCGAATTGTATAATAATTTATTGTCTCTCCGACTGACCTTAATCCATTTTTGTTAATAAACTGCCATTAACATAAAAAACTTACTAAAATTTAAGTAAAAACCCTAATTGGTCAGTTGACTATAAATGAAATATTTTTTTATATGCGTAGGTAGTTACCCTAAAACAATATTATTATGTAAGTAACCTAAATCTGGCTAAAACGTTAGCCATATTTTAGTCAGTTTTTATTGCCAATATTATTATTTTATGAGTCAATATTTTAAATTGATTCTGAAACAAGTAACAAGATTTTTATAAAATGTTACATCCCTAGACTGTACTTACCTTTACGAAAATAGCCAATATTTTATTTGAATTATTTGAATGAAGATTAAAAGGAAAAAGTGAGACTTACTTACGTGTTAAAACTTTATATCGATAGCAAGCGAAAAACTTCTGCAGGTAAGTCAATATTAATCACTGTAAATAAAATTGTGATTGTAAGTAAACAATTTCTTAAGTATCTTTAGCGCTCTATTGTTTCGAATAAATAACTATTTCAGCAAGTAATAAAGCACTTTCACTATACCTCAAATCAGATTTTTTTGTCTCATAAAAAGCCCTACCAAATCGAACCAAAGATTTAAATTTATATAAAATCGCAAAATTTTCAAACAAAAATTTAGCCCACCCATCCACATAGCGCTGACAGCTGGCTGACAGTGACAGATATCACAGATAGATTGTTCTTTTCTTCTTATTGAATGGCTTGCTCCTCTGAGTAGACAAGCTCTGTCAACAAATTCCGCCAATGTCACGGTTTGTAGCGCTCGTAACGATCATTTGCGATTGCCAATTTTTACGCAGTGTTTTTACGTACCTAATTGACTCTCATTGACGCGCGAAAATTTATCGTTTTCATGTTCAATTGGAGCAATTGTCAATTATTGCTCTAACAATGGTATGGACGGAAAAATTGACTATCGCAATTGATTGTTATCGGGGGCCTTTAGCTCTCTAGCACATAACTAATAATAGTACTGTCTCCAGTTAGCTTTACAGGATTGAAGAATGGGGTTTTTGAAATTTAAACTCTAATATCTCAATAACTATTAATACTATCAACCAGGGGCGTCTCTAGCTCATGTAGCGCTCGGGTGCAATCATTACCCTAGCCTTAGGAGAAACCCTAGCATCCTCTAGTGCTTGCTGAGCACTGTCAAAATGGAACAGTTACAAATAAATAACAGCACATCAAGTTACCACAAACTATCATTTAGCAAACAAACACCTTGTACTAAAGAGCTCCGAATGCCATGCAAAATGTATGCAAACCGGAGCTTTTTAGGAGCCTACCGGAGCCTACGTAGGTTAGGTTATATATCACGCCTGGGCCTGACATAATGAGACGGGAGGCGCGCGGCCAGTGGCGCTTGGCAGCGCCCCTGAGACTACGGCGCAGCGCCGGCGCCGCACCGCCGGGTGCAACGCACCCCCTGCACCATATGTAAAGTTAGACCTACAATGTTGTTCATACATAATGCGAGCAGCGTTCACTTTGACCTGACCGCAGACCGCAGAACGTATCCAGTGTGCCAAATCCTTCAGTGGCTTGGTGAAATTTTACTCTGAGCGCTGTCAGAGCGTAGTTTTACCCAATCCGTGGCTCAGAGTGCAGCAACCAAACAACCACCTAATTCGGTCGTTGAAAAACGCTCTGACGTTTATCTTTTGTCATAATGTCAATGTCATTTGAAATTATTTTTGTGTCTAAAAGTAAATGGTTGCTCCTCAAAAAATCAGATTTTATTTGATTTTGGTTATAGGAATGTATAATTATCCGTATTCCAAAATAGAAAAAATATCTCGATCGTTCCGTGGCTTAACCTAAAATTCTTTTAGGTTATAAAAACAACTCGATCGTTCCGTGGCTTGGTTGCAACTCAAACGAGTGAAATTTTAACCAAACGACTACACCCAAAACGACGGAACGCACCTCAAGGGTGGATTTACCTATATATATATATATATATATATATATATATATGAGCTTTATGGACTGGTTCAAATCCGGCTCGAAGGGCCATGAAATTACAACGAGATAAAAAGCGTGCGTCCACTTTAAAGCTATTTTGAGAAGAGATCAAATAATCAAGTAGACATTGACATTGGTTTGTGTGTTGGAACACACTAACCTTAGAGCATTACACTGACCTTCATTTATTTCACACAAAAAAATATTAAACAGAGTTCCAACACATTGCATGTGTGTATAATTCTAATAGGACACGACTTTAATCTTTGACATTTTTAAATTCTCATGTGGCAACACTGAGTCACTGACACGAAAATACGTTTCTTTTGCAAATGAGCGTGCGACATGACGCGCCGGTGATTTTTATGAAAATTTTGACGTAAAAGGTGTTTTCTGTTTTGTTCTATCCTAAAAGAAAAGGTAAATTGCTGGTGGTTGTTTTGTTTATATTCATTTAACAATGGAGTGCGTGTAAATAACCTGCGTGATTGTGCTTGCAGATTTCACAATGGCCGATCAAGTTGACTCAATGTCAGATGCCGAGCTTCGGACCAAATTGGCCGAGCATGGGTTCCCTGTCATGCCTATTACAGCTTCTACGAGAAACTTGCTGGTGAAAAAACTAAAACTTGTGCTTGATAATAAAAGCAAACCAAGGAACAGTGTTGACAGCAAAGTGGAGAACAGGCGGTCCCTCGCTCGGTATTCAAGTGGAGAGGAATCTGATTTAGACACAACAAACAATGCTAAAGAAAAACGTGGTCGCCGTGTTACCACAGGAGGCGCTATGCTACCTCCTGTTAACAAAGCTAAACGCCAGCCGGTTAAAAAAGGGTCGCCAGCGCTGGCTAAGCGTGACTCTGATAAAGGGTCCGAATCTGAAGAGGAAAAACCACCCGTTCGCACACATGAAGAAGTGGAAACTGTGACAACTCGCCGCGTCACTCGCACATATGCGAATGATCAAGATGATTATGAAACAGGGTCAGACAGTGATGTAGATTCTGGAAAAAAGACTTCATCCCCATTCCGAAGCAACTCCCGTTCCAGTGACTACATCTCTAGCACTCTTCCCACAGTTGATGCTGCAACTAGCCCTCCAAAGCCATCTTTATTCTCTCGCCCATCCATATCGCCAGGATTCTCATCATCTCTAAATTCATCAGATCAATTGAATTCAATTCGTTCAAGACTTGGATTGACATCAACTCTAGGAGATAGACCTTCAGTGAGCAACTACACCCCAACTTTTCCAGGTAGTTCTTACCAACCATCCACATCCACAACAGACGAAGTAGAATCTCCATATTTAAGTAACTTTACAAGGCGTCTGTCTGCTCTCAAAAATGAACAAAAACCAATGTCTTATATTGACCGTGACACAAACAATGGCAGCACAATATTATCCCGTCGGTCATATATAACAGGTGTCGCTAGGTCTGATGTTATTGATTACAAAACAGCCAATGATAGAAAATTTTTGAAAAATAATCTTGTATCTTTGGCTCTGGTCGTGTTAGTTGCACTTTTTTTTTTTTGCTTATTTTTCATGTATATAGTTAAGAAAAACGACATCACATCAGTGGTAGATGATCAAAATAGTCTTATACCAATATGTCAATTGAATATACCAGGCAACAGACCAGGAATAAACTGTGTACCTAAAGAGCAAGTCAGTTATGCAAAAGACCTTCTCAAAGTAATTCACCCAGAGTTAACATCCAGAGCTGCAGCATACAAGTGTGGGACACCTGGAGCTTTGCCATATCTTACAGAGCGAGAAATTATTGACATTGCAAACGCCAGAGCTGGCTCTGTCGATGTGAGTCAATGTCGTACTGACCTTAATAACTTACAAGTTTTGATAGTCAACAATCCTCGATGGGGACTTAATGTTGTTCAGTTGAAGAACCTCTATAGTAAAGATGTAGAATACACACCTATTACATCCACAGATGTAGTTGTACAACAAAGAAATAAGGGGAGTGTGGCACTGGCTCTTTCAGACCCATCAACACCTCTGACCTGTTTTATTGTAAACACATTGTACTCAGCTGGTTCCACTCTTATAGTAGTAGGACTTCTGTCTTTACTTTTAGTTGGTTTACAGAGATTTTATACTTACTATGTGAGATACCAGAAAAGAAAAAGTGAAGAAATTTATTCTATGGTGGAGCAAATTATTGAAGTGATATCTCAAGAGACTGAAGATAGTGGAGAACCATACATATCTGTTGACCATGTCCGTGACACACTTATTTCTCCACAAAATAGAGAAAAAATGGCTTCTGTTTGGGATGCTGCTGTCAAATTCATTCAAAGAAATGAGAGTAGAGTTAGGATGGAAGTGCAGTCAGTAGATGGCGAAGATTGCCGAGTTTGGCGATGGATTTCCGCTCACAGCAGTCCAAAGCGCAGTGCCGCTTGGCAAGGTCAGGCTTTTGAGACTCAAGAAGGTTCCGTCAACAACTTAACCGTATCCCCGACACCTTGCTTGAAAATTCGCCACATGTTTGACAAGAACGATGCTAATCCTAATCTGAGGACTGTCATCCAAGATGCTATTTTAGAAAAATGTGGGGAGCGCTGTAATATATTGCATATCGACATTGAGAGGATGTCTTGCTGCGTGTACGTGAAGTGTGCGACGCCGGCCGACGCGGGCGTGGTGTACCGCAGCTTGCACGGCTGGTGGTATGAGGGCAACCTTATCACTGTCAAGTATTTGCACTTAGAGCGCTACATGCAACGGTTTCCCAACTCTCCCTCAGCAGGTCCATTCTTGAAACCTTCTCGTCAACGGCGTAGCAACTGGGAAGAGTGAGAACCATTAAATATTACGCTTCTATTTTTCTTTGTTTTCAAGGTTGAAATTGACTTTTTATTTTTGTATGATTCCATAAGGCCAATAGAATATTCAATGTATTTGACATACAAACATGCTTGTGGATTATTTATTGCAAAACTAACTATACTTTAAGTTAACACAGACAACAGACTTTACTTTCACCTACTATGAAACGGAGACATAGTGTAATTTATACTTAATTTAGATTTAGAAACCGTCAGCAGTGCATGTAAATTATTCAAACTATTTAAATTATGACTGTTCATAATAAGGTGTAGCATAATATAATCCACATGTAAATCAGCAACTGGTCCTTCGTTGAATATTGTGACTTTAGATGTAGTGGCAGTCAAGTCTGACTGGCGATTTCAAATGAAATGAGTAACCAGTAATGATATTTTAATGTTACAGCTATTTTTATGTATGACTTAGGACAAAATATATAAACAAAGTTCAAATACTTAATTTGAAGTCTGCCAATAATAATAGCCAATACTTTGTTCTTATTGTAGTTATTTTAGAAACTGCACAAATATTAGCATTGTATTGTCAGTTTAGTACTGCTTAGGATTAAAATAAAACATGTAAATTGTTAAGTTTACATATTTAGTCACAGATCTGATTGGTCCTATTATTAGAGGTGCTGGTCAAAATGTCCGACTGCCTTAAACGTTTTCTAAACACTTTTTAGATTTTATAGATGAATAAAATTCTGCTCAGTTAGCATGTTATGTAAATATCTGACATCACAATGTTCAATTCGTTATTTCTATTATTAATGGTAAGTTAGTAAATAGTTGTGATGCTTGTAATGGTAATAGGTAGTCGGAAAAATTCGCGGCCTTTTTGATGTATTAATTTTGCGTTGCAATACTTAACTTGGCGGGAATGTAAATATTTTGTTTCACAGCTGACTTTCTGGTTATAGCAGTAAAATTGAAACAAATTGATAATTGTCTTGCTTTTTCATAGGTATTTTTAATATATCTTATTAGATACGTTTTGTAATTTTTTCGATAAGGGTTCAGACCCTTTAAAATGAATGCTGCTAGTACTCAAAGAAAGACTTGTAATATTTATGGAGAAGATGCTTTGTCGAATACTACTGCAAAAAAAAATGGTTTAGCAGATTCAGTTCTTGTAATTTTAATGATATAATGTTCCTCGCTGTGGTATCTTTATTATTTTTAGTAGAATAAGGCCGTGAACTTTTCCGGCTACCTTATATTTGTTACTGAATTTTTACTAATATTTTGAACAAATTGTTGAATGAGATAATTGTATAAGTAGGTTAAGATTCTTATGATATTTCCGAAACATGTACATTGATTTGCTACTTCTTATTTTGGGATTTAACAAAAGCACGAGACTATTATTACGACTTATGTGTGCTGTATTTTCTTAAGGTTGACATTTATTTTAAGCATTTCTGCTAACCGTTAATTTCTAGCTTCGATTTCTAAGGTTTGATTTTTCATTTTTTAATAAATAATTTAAGTAAAATAGTTGTTTTTATTAAGTACCCTACAAATTTTGAACCCTTTCTTTGATAGTCGAAACAGCTAAGCGTAGTTCGGCCACTGAATACATCGGTTCGGACGGCGTGAGTGCTCGAAGAAAAATATCAGGAAATAAAACAATTATTTTTCAAAATGTCTAACACTTTAATGATAATGTTTAACAGTTTTTACCAAGAACATTTTAACAATAATAACATTTTTGGTTAAACGGCATTTAAAAATCTTTTTATGTTCTAATAACATGGCTTATTTTTAAATAATGATGAAGTTTAAAGCCGTATGACAACTGACAAAATCTGTTTAATAGGACAAGTAAGGATAAACAGATTAGATGTCTTCGTTCGCAAAATTTTATATTCTCAAAATATTCTAAACACAACCGAACACAAAATATCAGTAGTCGAGTTAAGTGGCACATCAGGTTATACAAAACTGACAAAAATCTCCAGTTTATTTTGAACATTAAAATCTTTGTTTTTAGGTTTAAAATCGGTTGAAACTGATCACCCTGTCGTGGAAGGCCAGCGTGCCGTGTCTTCGTCGGTAGTTTAGTAGTGCAGCAGCTTGTGCAGTTGGTCCCAGCAGCGCCACTTGGTGGGCAGGTACAGCGGCTCGAACACGTGCGGGAACGGCGCGTCCCACCCCGCCACGCGCGACACCGCCGCCTCCAGGTGCAGGAAGCACTCCTCCTGCATCATCACATCACTACTCGTTACTACCACTAACTATACACTAACGGCCTTATTAATCAACGAAAATTCAGTTTACACCCTGGCTAAACCAAACAGTCATATTGCTTAGCAATATTACTATAATAATAAGAATAATTAATTGATTCATAATGATGTGATTACAATATTTTTAGTGTTTCCATGGCATATAATATAGGTCTGGGTTTATTTTGCTGGAATGTAAAGGGATGAGTTCCTGACATCGACACTAGTGAAAACTGTATTTTCAGTGTCAGTTCCTCGACATTTTTAACTTAAATAAAGTTTTACACATAATTAAGTAAGTGCAACAGGTTTATGAATATTTAGTTTAAACAAACTTACTTATAAAAAAAAAAAGAAAATTGTAAACAAAAATAAATTTTTTTAAGTGGAATGTGAAAATAGTACATTTTTTTTATTATTTTAGTATGCGCGTGTGTGTGTGTGTGTGTTCTTGAGTGAGTGGTATTGATTATATAGACCTATTATTTATGTAAGCTATTTAAGGATATTTTCAGTATCAAGATATGACATTTTTAGTAGGTAATATGTGGTTTTAAGAGTATAGATATGTGAACGCCTATATATCTCATTATATAGTTTTGAAGAGAGGGCTGCATACTGACGTTTCGCCCAAAATGTTCGGCATTTTATCGTAGGACATACGTGGGTTGAAGCCCGTCGACGAGTGAGGATAATCACATCGATGGGGAGAGAGGCGTGTCTTCGCAATATACTTCGGAGAATGTATAGTTGCCGGACTGTTAGGACCTGGCAATCCATATATAGCGAATTTGTTGCGTATCGAAATGTTTATAAGTCATTATCTTTAAGATGGTCCTTTGCGCCCGCTCTAATTTCAGCATCACAGTACTGCCAGCCCCTCCCCAGATTGGAATACAATAAGACAAGATAGATTGGCATAAGGCAATATATATAGAGATTTTTTGAAAGCCAGTTTATCACAATTTTAAGGACGTTTTGAGTGTGTAGCTTGGCACTCCTCCAGTCATTACCATATACCAGGAGAGCTTGTTGCCTGCGTAGGCAAATACATTAAAGTCAGGTATTTTGAGTTTACACAGATCATTTACATACAGCTGGAACAGAGTTGGCCCCAGTATGCTACCTTGAGGGACGCCGTAGTCGATAGACTCTATGTCACTGATGTATGACCCAATCCTAACGCACTGTTCCCTGTGCAGAAGATAGCTCTTGAAAATGTTCAGCTCTCGACCACGAACACCATGGCACTCCATCTTGTTGTTCAAGATGGGTATCGAAACTGTATCGAAGGCCTTGGAGAGATCGAGAAAGACGCCGAATTTTTATAATATATAAATATAATTACTTTTTACGTTTGACATCTCATGTCGTCATATTCTTAAGCAAACTTTTTGGTTTAACGAAAGTGTAAACTTTTTCTTCATTTTTTAATAAGGCCGTAAAGGAAAGTAGATTGCCATAACAAAAAAAGAAGAAGAAGAGTCTCAGTCAAATTAAGCCGGTGATGGCAAAATGATCTTCACATACAGGCAGACAGGCACACTGCACAGCACAGTGTTAAAAAACGTCCAGACACGTTGTTACCAAGTCACACTTGGTACGTATAACTCGAGATATTGTGTGTGATAGGCTTATCCCCGGCCCCGGTTTCTAAGGTACTTTATTGAAGGTTAAACTTTATAGGAGGGGTCCACATTATCTGATTTAAAGTAATATAATTAACTTATACCAGATAATGTGGACCCCTCCAATAAAGATTAACCTTCGATAACCTCCAATTAAGTACCTTAGAAACCGGGCGATGACTTAATAATGAATGCAAGTGAGTAAGAAAGTGAGCATGTACACTGTATAGTTTCACCATAAAGAGTTATAAAAAATCGAGGGCACCACTTTTTATGCAAACTTCAAAATCATGCATAACTTGGCAGCACTGACAATATTTTGTATTCCATTCCAGTTCCATTTTATTTAATTTCTACTCTTTCTGGCTAAGTTGTTAGTGTTGTGTAAGCGAGAGGCAAATAGGAGCGCCGCCATTTAGGCTGCAAATATATACAGGGGCTCTATCGGCTAAAAACATTGAAGTTAATGTTAACTGTGTTTTGTCAGATGTATATGATACATTGCTACTTCGTTTTGGCACAAATAAAAACTTACCAAAGAAAAGTAGCAATGTATCACATACATTTGTCGAAACACAGTTAACATTAACTTCAATGTTTTTAGCCGATACCGCCGCAGAGCGGTAGTTCGCGGTGTGAACGAAGTAGTCGAGTGTTGCCATACAAAAACATTAACAAAGATAGTGACAGTTTTATCTTACTCTTTTTCACTTCACGAATTCATATTAACCTATATTAATTTCTACTTGTAAACTAGTGCAATGGTTTGAAGAAGGCAAAATTATAATTACTTGTATGGTAGCAGCAAGTTCAGCTCCGAAGCCCGACGTGAGAGGCGCCTCGTGCGATATGAGGCAGCGCCCGGTTTTCTTCACTGACTGAAATTATAATATTATAGTACCTACTATAACCATAAGAATAAATAAAACTGCCCCCCTAGCATGGCCAACGAAACACGATATGATATAGCAATTTATCACGTTTAACTGTCAAAAGACAATGGATTTTGATAGTTGGGCGCTGATAAACAGCTATATCACGCGATATATATCGTGTTTCGTCGTTCTTCCTAGGGGGGCTGCTAAGGCTGAGTAGAACGGACTCTTCTTTGACCGAGTCTCAAACGCAGCCATTTATATACTTATTTCCCCCTGCAAGTCGTTACGCCCCGCTGTCGTCCAGATGTGTTGCCAGGGTTGCTCTCTGCTAAATATTGCTTACATCTAAAGATAATATCGCTAAAATATAGGTTTTGTTTACTTTGAAATAATTATTTTATTTTAGTTTTACAAAATATGAGATCAACGACCGATGGCGGGGCTATTGCAAAAGATTTGAAGACAAGTGAAAAAAGTTAAGTGTGGCATGGTTTTTAATTGTTTGTATACCAAACACACCACAATAAGTACAAGATCGTACGGAATGCACCAACAGGCGAACGCGCGTGCGGCGCCGGCGCCGGCGGTAGTAGCCGCACTGACGGCCTTATTAATAAACGAATAGTAAGTTTACCAGAAAATATTGTTTAGCAATATTAGTCTTTACGTTTGACGTCTCAAAGCATTATATTCCTAAGCCAACTTTTTGGTTAAACTAGGTGTAAACTTATTCTTCGTTTATTAATAAGGGGGTGAGTGTTTTGTTTAACATGTAGCCTAATACCGTGACCTTGAGCCCGTCCGGACCGGGTTCTCATTCACTCCCTGAATAGCCATCATCAGATCACAGCTCGGTCAATCCCTGGCGGAGAACCAAGACTTCAAAGTTATCTCGTTTGTATGCGACTGGCGTCCTTACGTAAAAGTATTTTTTGCAGCGCTTTGGATTTTGTTGTAAATAAGTGTCTCTATTTTTTTATAAGTATTTAATAACATTTTCTTCAGATGATTATCCCTCATGTGTCTTGACCTGAGGGTAGGCCCATTACAATGTGGACCATTCTGATGCAGGCCACTGGACTGGATGCGGGCAGCGCAGGACCGATCGTCGTGGAGATCCTCGGGGAGGCTTCGATCGAGGAGAATTCGGGAAGAATAGTAATTTGTACTCAGATTAAAATATTCATGTGGGTATTCGAATTTCAAAATTTCGAATCTCTTTTGTTTCGTTAGGGTGTTCTCGATCGAAGGAGGGAGGCCTGAAACCACCAGGGGGTGTCTTAAGGTTGTTTTAAATAATGATGTAAGTACTCACATTGCAGACAGTTTCCTCGTCCCAGGGCAGGATGGACATGAGGTCGATGACCTCTACGTGGACGCCGAGGCGGTCCCTCGCGAGGTCGGCCACCTCCAGCAGCACGTGCACCTGCGTGCCCCACCCCACCAGCGTCGCCGCGTCGCCTACACATACAGTATGGACATGAGGTCGATGACCTCTACGTGGACGCCGAGGCGGTCCCTCGCGAGGTCGGCCACCTCCAGCAGCACGTGCACCTGCGTGCCCCACCCCACCAGCGTCGCCGCGTCGCCTACACATACAGTATGGACATGAGGTCGATGACCTCTACGTGGACGCCGAGGCGGTCCCTCGCGAGGTCGGCCACCTCCAGCAGCACGTGCACCTGCGTGCCCCACCCCACCAGCGTCGCCGCGTCGCCTACACATACAGTATCATAGCGGGGGGTCACTCCGCCTCTCGCCTCCCACCTTAAATTAGCCATAAATATAACACGCCAAATTCATGCTTCAAAAAGGCCGCGAACTTTTCCGACTACCTATTATTATAATAATATACTTAGCCCCTTACTAATAAAGATTGTATATCAGATGTATAGTTACACAATGGTAACTCTCTGTCCAAGTATTTAAGTTTGACATTAAAAAAAAGGGACAAAACACTGTGTAACTATACATCTGACATACAATCTTAATTAGTAAGGGAGTTATAGTATAACTAGGTACCTTGTCTAACCACCTGCGCCTTGCCAATAGGCAGCGTATAGTCCCCAACAGGCACGGGCTCGGCGGCGCCCCGGTACAGCACCTTGGGCTCCAGGAACAAACACGGGTCCTGCTCCCGGATGCACGATAGTAGCAGGCCTTTAGCGGTTATAGGCCCGCGGGGGACTACCACCTGGAAAATTGTCATAGTAAATAAACTCAGGATGTCGATGGTGAACTGGATCAGCCCCCTGATTATGTAACTTTGTTGCAATCAACTCTGACAGAAATCGCAGTTACATTGCTGCTTTAGTAAGAACCGATGTGACAACTATCTTACTTAAAGCAGTAATGTAACTGCAGTTTCATTCGATTTCAATCGAGAATTGTTAGCAACAGTTACGTAATCAGGGGGCAGGTCGGGGCCCTTTTGTGGAATCCTTCGGCTGGCGTAGACCGCTCTTTACGGCTCATTTTCATTCGACATAGCAAAGCCCGTATTTTTGAATCGCTCGTTGGTCAGTAGTTGTCAGTCAGTCTCTCTGGCCGGCAATTTTGGAGTCAATTGTGATATCAAACAACTTCAAGCGAATAATTTAAAAATAGGGCCCTAGCACATTTGCCCTGCAATAGTGGCGATTAAGCACTAGGTACCACTAGCAACGTCATCGGATGGGTTGTTAAAACTCACCATTCTGCATTGGGCCCGCGTGGTGGGTTTTGTGACATATCCTCCTTATTCATTCATACGGAAGGTCTGGGCACCAGATGGCACCAGCAAGGACTTTTTAAAAATAGATAATCACATAATTTTCGAAAAAATCTTGGATAATTCTATGAAATGTAGCATCAATGATATTATTTAAGAAATTAAAATCAAATATTTAAATAAAAAAATGCATAGGTCCTTGACAGACCTTGAGCCCCGGCGCGTGTGCGAAGAACGCCTCAGGGCTCTGCGAGTGATAGAGCGCGCCGTGGCCGACGGCGCCGCAGGGCGCGCGCACCGTGAGCCCGCCGCATGAGAACTGCCCGCCCGACCGGTACCGGAACTTGGCAGCTTCGTTCACGATCTGTCAATTAAATTATTCATTCTACAAAAACCACACTTCTTTATTTAAAAAAAAGCCATTAAGGTACAACCTAATTTGTAACATATTTCATGTTTGACCATACCATTTGCACTCTTTGATTACAGGTATCGCAAGTTTTTGTATCCAACTGGGATATCTCACAAATGTGACATATGAGAATGTATAATACCAAATAATAAACTAGAAAAAATACGACTCGTGTCGCGACGGACACACCGGTCGCGATGTTTGTTTCGCCGTTAGGAGCTTAGAGCATTCTTAATGCTCTAAGGTTAGGAGTGTCGCGACGGACGTACCGGTCGCGATGTTGGTTTTGCCGTTCGGAGTGTCGCGACGGCCACACCGGTCGCGATATTTGTGCTGGCAACACAATATCAAGTGCCGCCCAGCGTTGCCAGACGTACGAGAATTCTCGTACCGTTACGAGATTTACAGTCTCTGTACAAGAAACGAGAATAATAAAAATCTCGTACACTTTTGTACGAGATTTTATCAATTTTCACTGGCTGCACTACGTATCCTAACCAAAAAATATATCAATGAAGTAAAAATGTCCACGCTACAAACGATCGACCTAGCACATCACTAGATTTACTACCACATCACTAAATGGACTTGAGTCTTGCCTTAGTCTTTGAGGGGGAATCCCCGCTTTGTGGTATTTGTTATTGTCTCCATGGCACTAATGTTTACATCGATATCTTAACCCTTTTTTACAAACTAAGACGTGTAGAGCGGGCAATGTAGGTATTTTTACGCATTACTGGTTAAAGTTTTTCAAGTTCAACTGATTTTCGGCATTTTACTCAAATTTCGAACCCTCGTAACGAAATGTGTTCCAGAATGACAGCTGAAAAACTATATAAAAACAAAGAAGATTTTACCAATATCCCTGACATTAGATATAATTAAATAACGATAACAATTTTATCTACAATACAAGTAGATAGGTAGTACATAAATATATGTCATCTTTAAGGTGTTATAATTTGTTTTTTTAAAGAGATGTAAGTAAAATCATTATAATATGAATCAGTTTTATTTGACATCCCCAATCGCAAGTCGTAAATAGTCAAAATTATGTTTTTTTTTGTGATTTTGTACAAAAAATATACTTGTACGAGATTATGAACTGAAAGTACGAGATATTTGGCATCTCTGGTACGAGAAAAAAAGTCTGGCATCTGGCAACCCTGGTGCCGCCATAATTCTATTGTCAAATCAAAGTCAAGTAAGCCGGCTCTGTGCTAATGTATCTTAAAAGTTATTGTAAAGTAATCTTGAGCCAGTATTAAAAGTATTGATAAAGTGCCTACCTGCCTGACAAATGACGAACTCGATATCCAATGGAATATGAAAGCTAAGTAGTAGCATGGTACACTAAAATACTTTATAATTTGTTTTGCATCTCGTGAAATTGTTGTGTGTTTATACTGAAGTTGATTGCTATGAATGAGCTGTCTGAAGTGTCTGAATTATATGAATATAGTGCAGGTGGGGCTTGGGCATGCTTGCCGCTTGTTGAGATTAGTGAGCGCGGGCTCGTACATGGACGCATGTACGGGTCGCGTAGAGGAAGGAACGGCGGTTCTAGTTACTCATGCTCACATCGTTCCGAGGGAACTTAGGAATCGGCTAGAAGTCTCCGTATAGATAGTTTAAACAGCTAACGTAGATGCTGGAAATATAATGGTAATGAGTAAGATGATCTCGATACTTATCTATGGCAATATGATGTGTACTATGAATCCTGGGATCATGCTGTTGTAATGGCGTGATCCCAGGGCTTAGGGGCACCACGCAGTGGTGTCATAAGTTTATTTAACCTTACAGATGGATGAGGAGAGGTGATAAGAGGCGTGGACAGACATTTGCTAGTAATCGAAGGTACAGGACAACATAAATGGTAAGTCTCACCTATTATCAATCGTTGTCTCCCTCTTCACGTGTCTATCGTTTACACTTTCGCGACCCGCGATGGATACGTTTGTATCTTGGACATGCATTTATTTTGGGCATAATTATTTATAAGTAACATAAAAGTATCCATACATCGCTGACAATAATTTCTTAAAATAACAAATGTAGTAAACTGGAAGCTTAACTAAGTTGTAAAAAGAATTTCATTTTATCTGTTTAATTTTAGAAGACAATCTGTTGCCAGTCTTGTTAATTTTAATAAAAAATAAAACTTTCTAGTATTCATACCTGATCAAATGCTGGGAATATGTAATCAGCAAACTGTATTTCAGCAATGGCAGTGGCTCCGGCTGAGGCCAGGCCAATGCCAAACCCAGCAATGCCTTGCTCACACAACGGGGTATTAAATACACGGTCCTTGCCATATTTTTCCTAAAAATAAAGAAATTTAAATCTTCAATCATGATAAATTAAATAATTAGCAGAAAATACAACTTCTTTACCATTCCTTTTTTTATTATAGACATTTAAAATGATACTTAAGATCTTAGAGAGGGTAAACACACACAAAACACAGCACTTAAATGCAATTACAATTTTGAAAAAAAAAATATAAAGTTCAATCAGATGTTTTGATTCTAAATCACAGTCTTAACTTAACACACCTGTAAGCCTAAAGTACATCTGAACACACCCCCAAATCCGACATCTTCACCAAATAGTACTGCCGTTGGATCATTTTTCAGTGTGATATCCATAGCATTGTTGATGGCTTGCATCATGTTCATTTTACTTGTCTCTCCTGAAGTTTCAAAAGAAGGGATTAAGTAACACTGACTGGGAACCGGGAATAAATACAATACAACCTATCTATAAGTTTTTAAGTCTCACAGTATTTTAGAACAAGAACGATAATTGTGAAAACAAAGCAACTAGTGAAAATAAATGAATTAAAAATACTCAACAAAAATCTGTTATAAAAATAATCTTGGTTAATCATATTGTCATTATTTCTTGGATTTTTACAAAAGACACTTACCCTCGACTGGAGATACATTATCAGGAAAATAAGTAAAATGTGAAGAATATCTTTTTGGACAATTGTTCACATATTTTACTAGTTTTGTTAATAAAGTTAACTTTTTTGTGGGTAAAGCAGTCATTTTTGTGGCGTGACGGACAAGCCTCTGGTGAGCCGTACGTCAAAGAAATTAAATAACACATCTTATCTGCAATTGTAATTAGCTACACTGTGATTATGTATATTGATAACGGCCGCGTTGTGTGTGACGAAATTTATTCCAATTTTTCAATGTGTGAAGGCGACTTTTTCACGTTTGTTTACCAAACTAAACGTCAAAGTCACAACAGAGCAAGTGACAATGACAACACAGACAAATCTGTGTTGACATTGACAGTTGGCTAAGGGAATAATGCTCATACAGTTCTATTTTCAATATTGCAAATATGCATATTCATGAAGAGATTTAAATACAGTGAATTTATGGGGTATTGAAGTGGCACCGCTTCCAGCTTTGTGCATTAACAAACGTTTCTGACTTTCTGACTTTTTTTGGGAAAAGCGCGATTTGCGTCGGTGGTCATTGGTCTGTTTTCATTTCAACCCATGCTTCAACTTTCAGTTTTAATTTCAAGTCAACTTGCGTGAAGAACATAGGCATGCGCTATTACATTCGCTAGAGCATGCATGCCCTGGGGCCCTGGGGCGTGCGCTATTGAATGCTTTAAGTTTAAGGCATGCGTCAGATGAAAGTGAAAGGGAACGGGAAAGCGTTCGTATGAAGAAATTAGGTGCCGAGGCAAAAAGAGATAATGACGAGACGACGCAAAGCCTCGTCACGTCTTTCTGTTCATCAGATTTCAGTAGACACGTTTTAGGGAGGGTCCACATATTTTAAGAACTGTGCCTTACGTAGGTAGGTAATCACCGTTGCGCGGTCATTGACATCTATCATGACAATGATCGCAAATATTTCGCCAGTGTGAACATATCATCTATTGTCAATTTAATCGCATTGTGGGTGCTTAGCCACCACGATGTTCGACACTTCTAGGGACGGCTGTAGTGAAAGATGAAATTGCTGTTAGGGGTGAAATCTCATAAGTGTACGGATTATAAGTAACTCTGTACACAGCCATCATCACGGTGCGTAGGCGTATCTGTATACCTACGTATACAGATATCGGCGGCGCCACGAACGCAGCGCTCCATATTACGTTATGACACGTGGGCCCTTATTCAAAAACGTCCGAAACTTTCCGTATCGCACAAAAATTAAAATCGAAAATATCAAAATGTATGAAACAGCTGATTTCTTTTGCGATTTCAGAGTTTGTCTCATAGTAAAAGTTATTCAGTTTGATGGTCCCTATTTACCATATTCGGTATTAAGGGTATTTTTGTAACATGTTGTATATTAACTCTATGGTTTTCGTATTCAAAATGTGAATTTTCCCAAGAACTTCTTGAATGAATTTAAAGTTCTTGTTCCCGACGGATTCTAACTCTTTCGACACCAATAGCTGTCGGAAATGAATCCGCAAATTATAATGTTCGTTTCAAATCGAACTGTAAAAAGTTACGGAAACCATAGAGTAAATATAGGGAATGCATAGCATCGGATATTAAGTTTGGGACGTTTGTGAATAAGGGCCGTGAATACCCGTGAAGTTTTCATGTTGTGGTGGAGATTCACCGTATATCGTGCTGCCCCCCTAGCTACAATGACTACCGAAACACGATTATGATATTTGACAGTTATGCGGTTTATCACATAACTGTCAAAAGACTTTGGATTTTGACAGTCGAGTGTCGATAAAACGCTGTATCACGCGATATATCGTGTTTCGGTAGTCATGCTTGGGGGGCTGACGTGTTTACGCCCTTAGCTCCAACATTGGAAAAAAATGATACTACCGAAAACTTTGATAGCGTTCTTCACGGTGGAGTCATTTTTAAAGCGAAAACAATCTATTGTCATAATTTTATAAATTTTAAACACTTATCATAGTAAAACTATTGTAATAATAACCGTAAAAAGCTCACATGGCAAGACATATTTTCTGGAGTACATAATACAATTGTTACGAATAATAATTAACCCATTGTGTTTCTAGTTGATTTTTTTTAACCTTTAAAAAAAAGGTAATACTTTTTTTTGAGATTGTACAAGAGAAATCTTGCCTAAAGAAAAGTAAATACTCGTAGATCTAGAGTTCAAAAAATAGTGTCAAATATTTTGGTAAATCTATAATTTTAAAAACTTTTTAGAACAAAAGATTTCAACGCGCCGTGTTACGGTTGCTACGAGAAACTAAAATAAATAATTTGCTATACGCTTCTTCATAGTTTCAATTACTTACTGTTTTTTTTTTCAATCACATGAAGTAAGATTTTTTATTATTTTCTTTAATTTAGTAAAAGCTTGTTAAATTTTTTAATTATTTTTCAGAAGATGTTAAATAAATATGCCTTTAGTCTGTCCGAAATCAAGTTAAAGTTTTTTCATTCAAAATTAACAATAAGTGAGTACTTTTTAGGTGCATCCCATACGGCTTTTATTACAGCTTTTATTACGTATTTTATTGAATAGGTTGTTAATTGATAAGGATTAAATAAATTTAAAAAACTAAAAAAGCCCGCCTGCGTCAAAAGACAACTGAAAAGATGGAAACAAGATCAAATATTAAAGGCAACATAATTGCATAATTGCAGTACATGCAGACGGAGGCATATACATATAAAGTGACATTTTAAATGATTTGAGTTATCATTAAATTGTATGCCTCCAACTGCATCTTTTCAGTTGACTTGTCTTTTGATGAAGGCGGATTTTATAGATTTTTAAATTTATTTATTTTATTTACATGTATGTCTTTTCAGTTATTGTATATTACGCATGATATACATTTTTGGAATCCTTTTGCCCTTTAATTTTATACCCATATTGCAGTCATCTAAAAAAACCATTTTTTTTTTCACTTCAAATGATAGCACCTCATAGCCGCCATGTTTGTTTTTTTTAACGTCACTTACCTAACAACGCTGTCAAGACAAATCTAACGATATATTAATGATAGAAATCCGTTTAGCCGTTTGAAAGATATGAGGTAAACATACATACACCCAAGATACGCGCGAAAAACTTTGACATTGACTTTGACTTTAATTTTTTTAGGGCCCATAGTCTTTAACTTCAAAAATACTAGACTATGGGTATATCCACGTAAAGTTTTATTAAAATTGCGTTGCCACTTTCGGTCAGGGCACCGCATTAAGCACAAACTTGACATTCACTGTCGATTCGTCGTTTCGATCGGTCTGAAACGACGGATCGTACAGATCAATCGTACCGTATATGGGGCCCTTAAGCAACGTGTTGTTTCAATATAATCAAGTGACCAAGCGTGATAACAACAGTGCGTATAATATATATAATTAGGTTCGGCCGGTATTAGCATATTGCTTTGTCGTGTTCCACCCCGAGACACGGGTTTGCAATAACCCAACTGAGATTATTCCTAAGTTGGTACGAAATCTTTGATATTTTTGTGTAGGTTTGGAAATAGTGCTAAAGAAAAATGAAATATACATAATTAAGAAGATGGAGGAGAAAGTCGGAGTAATTAAGGAAGAGTGCTTACCTCACTTGCAAATAGACATGAGAAGAGAATTTAAAAAGGTATTTTGTAATGTTTGGTCATTAGTAATTTGTACTTATTGGACGCATGTGGGTTGTTTTTTGTTCAAGGCCTATTTTGGTACTACTAGGACCAAAAAGTCTAGGCTATTCTTAACCATGTTACTTTTAATGATCATTATTTATCGCATGTGCAGAGTACACAATAATGTTGGTGATACTTGCAAATGTGTACCATCGAGGTCGATCTATTGTAATAACATTTAAGTTGTTTGAAGCAGTTTTAAGCGTTTTTTCTTTAAGCTTTATTGTATAGCTTTTAGTAAATGCTGTGCTCTGTGGTTTTCGGGCCCAAACTTAGTACATTTTTTATCAATTTTGTTTATGTATGTTTTTGGTTTGTTCTCTGTAGCTGTGCCTTTATAATAAACTAGCGACCGCTCGCGACATCGTCTGCGTGAAAAGTTTTTTGTTATCCCTCTGGAACAATTATTTTTCAAGATAAAAGGTACCTTATGTCCTTCTCTGTACCCCTTTCAACGTGTATGCAAAATTTCATGATGATCGGTTCATTAGTTAAGACGTGACGTAACAAACAAACAAACGGACTTTCGCATTTATAATATTAGTAAGGATAAATGTCGTTTGAATATGTTACCAACGGCAAAAAACCAAACAAGTCCAGTTGAAATATTACGCCTTGGGTTCCTAACGAGGATGGAATATTCATGAGTCCCTCCAAGTTCCCAACTCGCTGTTGTGGACTGAATCCGTGAACTTATCCATTTACTTATATAATTAACGGAATAATCCAGCTCGGGATTTTCTTGCGTTTTCTATGACGGAAAGTTTAAAGTCTGATATACAATGGCTAATGAACTTTCCTACTGGCTTGTGGACCTTTGTTGTGTATATTTCTTAAACTAAAGCCTTCTTCTTTCGATCCATCACCATATTATTATGTTTGTCATATTTTATAATTAGTAAGATTTAGGAAAAATTTAAAAACATTGTGATTCACCTAATTTAGTAATTTGTTTTTTCTTTTTCAAAAAATAGTCAAAAACTTAAGATATTTCTATATACTCTATGTCTAATACTCGAGATCACGGGCTTTTGTATGATTGGACTGTTGGCATTTTGTATGCATCTCAACTATTTTTGAATGCCAGAACTCAAGATATATTTCTTTAAATATTGTTTTTTTCCCAAAAAGTTCAAAGTTGTAGTAGTTTACCGTCTCTGAACTCGCTTAAATAAGTGAAGTGCTTGAACCGAAATGCGAAGGTGAAAACTTGTTGTCTATTTAGGTTGAAATTCCCTTGTCATCTTAAAAAATAAAAAAACATGAAAATCGCTTAAAGGCATTTTTATTGGGAAAAACGATTACTTTTTCTCTCGCGATGTTTGCACTTATTTATAGAGTTGTGGTTATGCTGAAATTGTAGACAATTTGATCGTTCTAATTCCACAGAAGTTTTGAGAAATTGTAAGCCAAAGTTATGGAAAGTCTTAAATTTTCGAGGTTTTCCGAGCACCATGCAGTTAGCACAGGTTTTACGATGCTGCAAACTTGGTTTTTCATTTAATATTGGTACCCCGTACCTATGTATCCTAACAGCGTCTAAAAATTTGTGTATACATAAAAAAATTTTGAAACCTGTGTCGTTTAAACGACGGGTCCAACTTTACCTAATAGGTAAATTACAAACTCTCCTATTATTATTATTGCTTTTTCTTGTGTGTGTTTCTCCTATTATTATTCATCGACTACGCCTTTTTTCTGTGTCTGTCTGTACTCGATGAATTTAATTAACACACCCAGACGCCTTCACACTTAACCCGGAGAAATGGAAATAAATGACTTCTGAAGAAAAAGTAGTCTGTCACTGCCGTTCTTTAACTTGCCCTTCAATGCTCCCTTGTGCCTCAAAGGACATCTAAACACACGTACTTTCCCCACATTTTTCTCGTTTACACCAAAGAAAAATCTTCGTGACGAGTATACGAATTTCCACACGCGCCATGCGTGACATGACTTTCCCTAAGACCACTGGCGGTACGTGGACATACACAAGAATGTGGGCACGTGAGCTTTCAAACCCCAAGGACCGCTCCCGAAATCGTGACATCGATTAGACTCGAACGGCACACGGTAATCGAGTAACACGGTTACGAAACTATAAAATATTATGGAGTTAAGTTACGTTACGTAGGTACCTATTCGAATTGCGAATTGTCCGTTCGCCGAGTTCTCGCCGACGAACGAAGCGAAGAAGCAGTCAGTCAGTACCGCGTCGACCGCCGCGCGAAACATACGCGCGTCACTGCGACTGGTTTCGTCACCTGTGTACTTGTGCCCTGTGTTGTACCTCAAAAGTACGTAAACAAATTACATTAACTGAGTGTTGAGCCAAGTGAGTTGAGCAGTGCGGAGTGGCGCTCGACGCCCGGTGCCCAGGACTGGTTTGCCGAGTGACAGTTGGAATCTGTTGCATTTTGCAGGTGTTTGCTAGTTCTTTATTAATTGAAAAGTGATTGTAAGGCGGTCACGGCCGCGGCACACATGTCCGGCCCAGTTTTCACGATCGTTGCCTCCGTCTTGAGAGAATTCCACAAGATTTGTCGTTTCTTTGTATACGGCGGCTCGGTATTAGGCACCCCTGCGTGCACTTGTTGAATCCTCTCGAATCGCACCCAAACTTGGCAGATGCAACAGCAAACCTATTCCTACCCCTTTATTAGATAGTAAAACCTTTCATTGTTTAACCATCTCTGTCTGAATTAAAATTCAAAATTAGCTAGTTACGAAATATTTGTAAAATAATTCAACTTTCACCATAAGTTTGTAAATAACCAACTTTTCAGATGATCAATTTGGGAAGAGGCCATGAAACGGAAAGACGGTTAAATTTAAAATTACGCCAAATACGGCGTAGGCAGGTATAGATGATTAGATTGTTTACCGACCTTTACTAGAACGCAATTTTACGTTCCTACAAGAATTCCATTATGACAGTTCTGACGAAAGATTACAGACGGATCGTGTTACTAAATAGTAGCAATAATCACTAATCCTATTGGATTTGATGAGGTTTCGAGTGGCCGTAATCTGTTATTGGAATGTCTATTGCTCGTAAAGTTCCCGGCTCCTAATACTTTATCAATTGACTTGGCAATTGCCAAGTTTTAGACAACGGTATGATGGCCATGATGTAATGCAGTTGTAATGTTGCTGCCGTGCTATTAATTTGATCAAAGCATTATACGCAGTTTCGTTTTTTCATAGGGAGTATTTATTACGGTCGAGTGCGTTGCAAACAGAAAATAAATGTTTGTTGAAGTGGCAGTGGAATTATTTGTATCGGAAACGCTTCTAGTACATATAATACGTAGACATAAATTATTTTGCCTATCCTCTCTCTGCGGGAAAAGGTCTCTTAATGTATGAATTTTCTACAATGTGGCTATGTTATGTTAGTCTCGCAGCTGTTTTCAATACATTATAGATTGTATTAACTGCATATCCATTGAGAATAATTGAGATCAACTTCCTGCAGTATAACGTAGCATTATGTGTATATCATCAAGTACAGCGTCATCATAATTTTTCATGTCTGCTATTTCATTGATTATTTCACCATAGTTTTCTACGACGTTTCCATGAAGTTTGTCAAACAATATTTGTGAAGTTGCTCTTGTCCCCGACTAATTTAGTTACAAGTTTCCCGAATAATTAACGAGTAATAGTCGCCAGAGACCCCGAAAACGTGGGTCCCTCGGATATGCTTTGAAATAAATCTATTGTCATGAGGATTTAGTTATAAGATGTGATGAGACAGAGAATTCACATTGTTACTAAATGCAAATGTCTTTTACAAAACACAAACTATTTGAATCTTGTTAAATCTTCTCAGTAGATTGCACTCGTTATCTGTCTCTTTTCACTATATGCAAAGAAAATAATAAAATATTTACTTACTTTTAACAATGGAAAAGCTATATTATTTAAGTCGGATACTGTCATATGGACTGGTGATTTAGTTACGACCATCGACCATTATAGCAATTTTGGAGATAGCTTGATTGAAGGCCGTTATGCGAATAGAATTTGACAGCAGTAATGTCACGTTATTAACTAACCCCAAAGCACATAATTAGTATATTACTGGTCAAAGTGAGAGGTTATAATATAAAATTTACATCGAAGTATTTAGCTTTAAAAAAGTTGATAGCTAGACTTTGAATAAGTCTGAGTTTCTGAATTTACAGCGAATGTTATTTAAATTCGATGAATAAAGAAAAGATCGAGATGCTCAACAGAAACCAGGTGTGTTAGACTGGGAACATAAATATAATTTGCAACTGTTGAATTTTCAATTGATGAAATATTCTTTAGCTTTATATTGAAGAGAAAATATGGGGCTTTATAGATAAATTTGAATTGGTATGCTTTATTTTTAACACGATCTCTTCTCTTCTGTTCACAATTGAAGTTGTCCACTGACTGTTATAATTTTTGTTCTCTTTATTTATTAACCGACTCCAAAAAAAGAAGGAGGTTCTCAGTTCGTCGGAATGTTTGTTTTTTTTTTAATTATTAGTACTTACGTACGTGTTCGTTTATGAATTATAATTATAATAATATTTAATTTTTCAAAGGATATCCTTTGAAAAATTAGCATATGCTATCGCCTTTAGATATGCGCTTAAAATTAATATAACAATTGTAATGAAATTGTATGAATTCGTACTGAATTTAACTTCATCGAAATTGCGATACTGAAGACAAGTACATTTTTAGTTAAGTAAAAACTTATTTGGCTGATTCTAAATGCTACGTGCTTTGATCAGATCGAACGCTACGTGCGTAGCGTAGCTCTTGCTTGACATAATGAGTAAAAATGTTGTATTTTAGCTGTGGGTTTGGTTGACTTTATTATTATTGAAGCGATCAGGAGAGCGACTTTTGTTTTACGTAAATTTTGTAGCGTTACAAGAGAGAAGAGAGAGAGAGTTTAAGTTTTGTACTGAATACTTATTCACTACAAAACTTAAACTAATTAAAAACTAAGAATTTCGGAGAGACAGGCAGCACGCTACTATTTGACCGTGGTCCGTTTATGACTCGTCAATAAAGCTTCGGAATACAGCAGCATAAGCGACCAACATGTGTTCTGCGGATAAGCCCGTCCGTAAATGAACGAACATCGAGCGTAGAAAACGCACGAAACTTTTCTCGAAACTACGAAAAAGTGCACCAAACGTGCACTCGAGTGTACCATACGCCTTCTGACGCGGAGCTCTCAGTGGTTGCTTGATTCTACAATCTATTCTTACAAATAAAATTCATTCTAAATTTAATTTTATGGGACGTTAATTAATGCAATAGCTATTCCCTTTCTAGACATAAACGGACTTACCACAAAACACTGTTCAACAAGTGTTTAAAGACATTGTTTAAATGTGATGCTGACATTTATTGACAATATTGATTGAAAGAGACAGCATACACATTTAAACAGTGTCTAAATTAAACAGTGTTTTAAAATCTTTTGTGGTAAGATCGTCTAATTTTGTGTCGCACCGACTACTGGGGATTAAATTGCTCTCCAATTGAGAAACTAATTAACGAATTGCTCGAAAATAAAAATTAAATCAACGTGTAAAATAGTCTAGTAAAGCCCAAGTAAATTAAAGCTTTTCCCAAATGGCATCTATTTGAATACGACTGCTAAGAGAAACATAATGGTAGTAGCACAAAATGTTGATTAGTTCGTAACTTCGTAACGTAATTCACATGTAGGTAATATTTACTGTTCTCAGTATTATTTATTCAGTGGTCGTGCGATAATCGCCTTAGTCAGTAGGTCTGCTATGGTAATAATTTTTCTTTTAGAATTTGTCCGGGTTTTTCTGTCTACGTGACTGAAGGACGTAGATCATAAATAATACGATGTATGTCGGATCTATTTAGTACTTTTATGTTTGGAAATACCTTAATTTTTCAATTACTTTGAAAATAATTTCGTTTGAACAAATCAATTTAATCTTAATTTAGAGGTCTATTTTAAATAGCGCTTCTTTGCAACTGCATATTTTTAATATTCATAATTTAATTATACATGCGTGCGTATGGCAAACGGCAACTAGCATTACAGAAGCGATCTTTCACGGATGTTTAACCGTAACTCTTGTTTGGAATTTCATTGGAAACTATTATTTTATATTGACATAACTAAAGGCGCATTAGTTCTTCTTAAATAAAAAAGTGATATTAAATAAAAATCTTGAATCTCTCTTTAAGGGTTCCGTCTTAAATAGTCTTAATATTTTTCTATGTAGGTGATATTAAATAGGATTATAGGATCTGATTTTAAGGATTTTTAGTGGAGGAAATATGTAATATAAATAGCAGTATAATCTTTTAATTGAGTAGACTTAATAACATTTTAATTTCAACTTGATACCTCTACTTACGCTTTCCTGAAAAAAATCTTGACATACAGAAAAATAGGGAATAAAGGTTCTTTATATTTCTCCGTGCTTCGGAAGGCACGTTAAGCCATTAGTCCCGGCTGCATTTGCAGTTGTTAGCATTCATCAATCCGCATTGGGTCTGCGTGGTGGGTATGGCCCATCCTCCTTATCCACACATAAAGAAGGCCTGTGCCCCAGCAGTGGGGACATTAAATGGCTGACGGTCATATTCCTTCTGAGGAATGAAACACTAAAAAAAAGAATACTATGTGATATGTGAGAAAATATGATTTTGATACTATGACAAAAATGCGGCAAGAATACGCTGTACCTACGTAATCTACGTATGTATTGTAAAGTTGCGTTCTATGTGTGCGTGTGATCAAGGTTGGCGCTAATGGTTTTACATACCTACCTATATCAATCGCCATGGAGACTGCATACTTTCGCGCCAACCGAGTTATTTGCCGAGGTACTTTATGCATGATTGAGTAATTGCTGTGATTGACTACATTTTTTTTATCCTTCCTTTATATTTATGTGTCATGCTGTATCAACCCTTTAACACCCGAAGAAAAAGGCGTAAAGTCAAGGTTGCGGGATTTGTAGTGTTCACGCCGTCAAATCAATATGAAATAACAATATTTAAACAAAAAATATGAACCTTGCCTATATGAAATAACAATACCTAAACAAAAAAATTTGAACCTTGCCTAAAGTTTATATTTAGGTAAGGGGATTAATTTCATAGTTTTATTTATGTTTAGGTGCTTAAGCATACAAAGTAGAGTAAAATTTTTATTGTATTAAACTAATAAAAGTGACTTGCACCGGTATTCACAAACATTACATATGAGATCTCACAGTGCCCGCGGACGCATAGCGTCCCACGAACCAATCACACGTAATATGTAAAATAAACGAACCAATCACTGAGCTCTATTTCAACGCAGTGCGTTCGCGTAGTCAAGGGTTGTCTGAGTACTGTACTTGAATATACTTGAATATTGGTGTTAGAATCACCAAATCTTTTAAATAGTAGACGTCACTTATGTTTGAAAGTTTTTTGTCAAAAGTTATTTGGATGTTTTGTATCACTTGGAACGTTTTGGCGAATTGAGATAATGGGACTACATCCAGTAAAATTTATATTTAACTTAACTTTATAAATATTTGCAACTTATAATAGTGTTCCCATATTTTATCTTTCGTAAACGCAAAACGAACAGTCACAGCATTTACCAATATTATGTTTCTTTAGTAAAACATTACATTAACATAAAACATTATTACGGAGATGAAAGGTTCGATTTATGTTACAGTAATACCTAGTATTGCGCAAAAATAGCAAACCATTATTTTAAAATAGCTGTGTGCAATTTCGCCGAGTTGTTTTTTCTAGTCATTTACCTCATAAAATACTAAAATACTATAATTGATTGACATAAAATACGTAATAAGTTCGATGTAACATTGTTAATTGTGCATTGTATTGTTTTATCACAGAACATAACCGTAAAAGAAGGCGAAATATGTGAGGTATGCTATTCATTTGTAAAACACCAACAACCTCGCAGGAATGGATTACTAACACCATAAATAATAATAAATGTTTGTTCTATAACTTTCCGAAATACACAAAAATTACTTTCCATACAAAACTCGATCAGCTTTTTGGACGTTTGAATATTAAATATTTGACAACATCACATACATTGCTCCTGTTCCAAAGTAAGTAGCTAAAGCACTTGTGTTATGGAAATCGGAAACAACGGTGGTATCACAAACCTTCGTTTTCTAAATTGACCCAACCGGGGATCGAACCCAGGACCTCAGAGATGGCGACACCTTTAAAACCGGTGTACAAAGCCACTCGACCACGGAGGTCGTCTAAGTTTGTAAATAAAGTCGAATTTTTTTATGTATATTTCGGAAAAATCGTAAAACAAACGTTGTTTATCATGTTAGTAAGTCTACTCCTGCGAGGTTGTTGGTATTTTACAAATAACACTGTATAGGTACTTGGAATATTATTCTAATAATCAGTCCACCAAGTTGCCTCATGTAGGCGGCTTTGCCAAAAGGTCAAACTACGCAATTTTAAATCTTCCATAGGTACAATTTTATTAGTGTACCTACTAGTTAATCTTTTCAGCAAGTTTGAATAAAAATATATCACTACAAAAGCATTACAATTTCACAATAATGAACTTCACAAATTGAGTTCAGCTAAATATTGTTAAATTAACTCCTTTTAATTCGAAATCCAAAATGCAAACACTTGAGTAATATTGAATGTTTGTGACACTATTTTAAGTTGAAGTGCGAAATTTGAGCAAAATCCTGGCTAATATTCATTCTATCTATTAGTGTTACGTTAATGAAGCAGCTGAAAATTCAAAATCTAAAATGCAGCCAACCAGAAACTGTTATTCGTATTTTGTTTCATATTAATACCACTTTTAAGTTGAAGTCCCAAATAAGCACGAAGTATATCTAGTGCTTAAGCACGTGCTCTACATTCTGTGTGATACGGATCTGCGTAGGCGCATAATATTACAGTGGAAATACCGCTGATATTGCGAACAGGTCGATATTGAAAGGACAGTCGGTGACATAAACATGGATATTTAATATGTATGATTTCGTATGTTACCGTAACTATTATATTATAGGCTGCGTTATGGCCTGACAATATGTTAGCCCAGTGGTTCTTAACCTTTTAGGGATGAGGGACCATTTGACGAAATGTCTGTCTTGCCGTGGACCACCCACTGTTTGGATTATAATAATAACAATTTTGACAACATCACATACATTGCTCCGATTCCAAGTAAGCAGCTACAGCACTTGTGTTATGGAAATCAGAGACGACGGTGGTATCACAAACACCCAGACCTGACCCAATTTAGAAAAGTTAGTTTTCTAAATTGACCCAACCGGGGATCGAACCCGGGACCTCAGAGATGGCGACACCTTGAAATCCGATGTACAAAGCCACTCTACCACAGAGGTCGTCAAATGGAGTGGTCGTCGTGGATTGGAGGTAAAATACAGTAAACGTAAGTAAATGAATGAAGGGTTGTTATTTTAGGATGGCTTCGCGGACCTCTTCTGTTCTGGTACTTTCAGGGACCACCAGTGGTCCGCGGACCACTAATAGTGACATATAGGCTTTTGACAAACATATAGCACCTTTTTTTCTGTGGGGAACTTCCGCTGACGTGTTTTCATTTTATGGCGTAAAAGCTAGATGTTTATTATGTAGATATATTGTTTGCGAACATCAGCCTTCCTGGCCAAGTGGAAATCAATGGCGAGCGGACGAAGGTTGACGCTGATAATATTGATAACGACCGCCCACGCGCGATACACCGTCGGCGCCCGTATCCGAGGGGAACCGAGTTTTGTAAATTACCTTGGCCAAATTACTTTAGTGTTTATTCTACCTTTTTTTAAACTTATGTCTAAAATCCGAATAAAACTTAGTGACTATGCATTCTATTCGTTGCAAATAAAAATTTTGTCTATGACTTTTTCGAATTGATGGAATGAATAAATTCAAGGAAAATTAATTAAAGATCTACTTAATTATTTTCTTGGCAATAGATTTTCTTAATCTAAGTTTATAGGGTACGTGTAAAGGGATTTTTTCATATCTGCAGCTTATGTGAGAATATAAAAAAGTTATTTTGTTGTTATTTATTTACTCCACACGAACATCACGGTAAAATCCCCAGCTGTGCTGAAAGTATTATAATGTTCAGTATTATTCCATGTTGGTGTTATCGCGTGGATAATTGTCAATCGCGCGGCCGCCTTAATTGATTATATACTGCGTTCTCAAACCCAGGTTCTTTACCAAGGATGGTATAACAAAAGTTATTGTTAAAGCGACAGGTGTGACTTACGAGTAACTCAGTGGAAATTTGTTACTTAACATAACACTTTTTAACTTTTTTTGATTCTGTTGCCTTATGCTGTTGATGCAAACTGTTTTCGCTACCTTAAACTATCCTTTTATCTCTTTCACTCGAACTAACTGTGAGCAGAATGTCCGATAGTTTACGGTAGCAGAAACAGTTTGCATCAGCTCATGATAGACCTCCTGTTTTGTTGACAGCAGTAAATGTCGGTACCGCAAAGTCCAGCCTTTAGATGGGTTAGCAAAATTACACATTCTTAATGATTAATTGCATTTTTCACTTGTGATTTTTTTTGTTATGAAAATGAGGTCTCATGCAATTTTATTAATTAACTAAAACGTTTTGTTAAAACAAAGTTTTTACTTGTTTTTGACCATGGCTAACGCTTCAACAATTTCACCGGAAAGCGGTTACTGTTGGGTGGTGAAGGTGTTATAAGTTTTCACATGTGTTTTGAAACAAAATAAGAAATGCTTGTGTCATCATAACTCAAGGAAATGTTTCAAACGTTTCAGTCAAATACACATCAACATATGATCTGGTAAAGGTGATTTTTATCAGATCATATGTTAATGTTGAATGAAGATTCAAACCCTTGAAATTTGCAGCAGTAGACATGATCACCTTAAACCATATTCGCGTTATTAAAAAAAACTATATTTAAACCTGGTTTAAAACTTTTGCAATTTCTACCTACTTTTTAATGAAAAAAGTGACAGCATTAGTTTTAGACTAAGCTTAACATAAGTTTCATCCACGTTTTATAATGAAGCTTATGAGTTCAAAGTCTACAATTATATATTTTTTGTATTATATTGTCGCTAGGCTCTTATTAAAGATATTCGTAGCATGAGAATGTCCTTATAACACAGCAACATCTCTCTCTAACCATAAACATACTAATTCTGTGCCATAAGTGGGTTTTCAACTCAAGAACCACTTTGAGTATTATCTGGACAGGTTTGTCGCACCTGTCACGTGTTACGGGTTTGCGGGTGCTTCTAGCAAAACAATAAGGCATTCGTTAGTATTTTTTTTCTTGTATTATTTACCCCACGCGGTAAAATAGGGGTGTTAGGCCTGTGGCAACCTCCCAAACTAATGGACCGATTTAGATGCGGTTTTGTTTTTATCATTTGAAGTTTTATCTTAATGGTTACTACTCTAAAATCTCCCCACCCCTATGATTGTGCAAAACCACATAATTATGTCGGTCAATTTGACCACATTCAAGTATAACATATTTGTGTATGTTACGTCACTCACTCTTTTAACTTGTGACTTGTAAGATGTGGTGTGGTACAACAGAAATCTGTCTTTTCTCATTTATTGCCAAACTTATTAGGAATGTTTTCATTGTTTATTCAATATATTCATAGAAAGGCGACCTACGTAAACATAATAAGTACATAAATATAACAAGTGATCGGAATCAGTCCAGCGCACAACAGGAGCGGCGCGTTAGGTCGCCCGCGTCACTTTCACTGCTCCCGCGCATTGCGCAACTGTGCGCTCGGTTTTTTGTCTCGTTCTACTCCGAGGATAAAGGGCTTGCTACACTCGTCAACTTCCTAGTTGATATAGGCATAAAACAATTCATACCTTTGCTGAGCGAGCGATATAAAGCCTCATTTCAAGGAATAAAACTTTCGACTCGCACCAGATCATATTCTCAGGCGGGAAGCGAACCCGCGACCTTTGGAAGTTCGGTCCAATACTCTACCAACTGAGCTACCGAGTACTTCAGCATATTATTTAGTATTGTATAAAAATAGCATTGTGAATGCTAAAATCTCAAATTTAAGAAAATTACTTAATAATTTCAATAATTCAATGTTTGATATCTATTAGAAATACAGGCGATTTTCTTGTCTCTAAATGTTGAAGGAAGAATTTTCCCATTATGCTCATTACAATTACAAACAAATACTACATCTCCAAACTACATAAAAACCGGACAAGGCGAGTCGGGCTCGACCACCGAGGGTTCTGTACCTATCTACATTATAAATAGTTCAGAAATCGAGTCTCGGAGTAATATCGCTGAACAATAATGAGTTGCGTCGTTACTCCCATTAATATGCAACTACATGTCATTAGCGCTACGTGACTAACTCTTCAGTGCTAAGTCATTGTTGGACAGATCGACGGAACGGAAACGGCAAATTAGGAACTGCGCACTGTTCACTGTGATTATACTTGATCGTTCTGTTTTTTAACCAACGGCGTAAATATCTGATGATTTTTAGGGTTCCGTACCAAAATGGTAAAAAGAAACACTTATGGTGCGAATCAGTCTGTCTGTCTGTCACAGCTGGATATCTCGAGAACTACTAATCCTGTCAACTTGAAATTTGGAGTAGTTGTAAATGACTTTTGGCCAACTATTTTGTAAATAAGAGAGAAATAAAAATATTTATATTTTTTTGCAACAGGGACTGAAAGGGGGTCTTAAAAATGTGAAGTAAGGCTACTAAGGGATATGGGGTATCATAATGAAAGAGCGCTGCTTGCACATTCTCAAAATTTTTTTTTAGTCAGCATAGTTTTCGACTTAAAGATTACAGGAAAAATAAAACGATGTCTCTAAATAGTAAACTTTTTCAAAATGATGGTGCGGAACCCTCGATGCACGAGTCCGACTCGCTCTTGACCGTTTTTAGAATAGTTTAAGGTCGTTTCAGATATTTGTTATTCACATCATACTCGTATAAATCACTCGTTGCTCTCTAGCACACCGTCTAGTCTCTAGTCACCCTCTGGTGGCTGGTCCATTTTGCCCATCTTCCTAATTGGAATTCTAACAAAGTGTATAAAATAAAAGTTGTAGGACGACGCACCATTTTAGAGATAATAGCGAAATTAACTTTGAACCCCCCCCCCCCCCCCCCCCACTCCGGCCCACCTCCTAGATGAGAGCCTAGTATGTTCACTCCCTAAGCACCCTAAACAAGTTTCTGAAGGAATCACTTTTTAGGCCCTTTTAAAATAAATAAATACTTCTAAGACTTTCGCGTGTATGAACTGTCATTAGAAATAAAACACTTTTAACGGATTGCAGCGCGTATATTATTAATTCAAGTGTTGTTTTAGAATTATTTATTGGTTTTTAGAATTCCCGACGTTTCGACACCTTTCCACGGGCCGTGGTCACGGGAGGACTAAAGCAAAAAGGCTGCTCATATTTTTATGAAATTTCCCGCTCGAAACTTTATAAAAATGTATTCAAGTTTAGTAAATTATTTTATAGCTGCGTTCTGATTTTAATCATTATTACTGAATTAAATTTAATAAACTTAATTGGAAAACAAGATCTAGCTACTGAATCTACTACCGCTAATATACGCGCTGTAATCCGTTAAAAGTGTTTTATTTCTAATAAATCAATACTATTTTTTACTAAATCTTAGATTTCTTTACCAGAACTGTATCCGATATTTCATAATCAGCAGTGTCCTAGATTTAAAACTATAGCCAGCTAGGTAACGCCAACAAAACGAAACTTTTTGCCGACTCTCATAAACACTGGCCGCGCGCAAAATTAATTATTGTTCCAAAAATCAGAAGTTACAATAAATAAATAGTTTACTCTAGGGTTAGCAAAACCATCAATAGCCTTTAGTGTTTTTTTTTCAATTAATAATTATAATCTGAGTTTTAGTCTTCTAGTAATTTTAATTCACCATATACATTAAAAAATGGATTGACTATAGAAGTAACAAAAAAATATTCTGCTTTACAATACTTAGCAGCACGCTCAGTTTTATTTTTATATGGTTCTTCGAAGTTTCCATTACTATTCAGGTTAGTTTTCTTTTCCCACCATTATTATACTGTTTTGTTAACGTTAATGTTTATATTATAGATTTTGGTTGTATGTCTTCGATCATATGATCGAAGTTGTATGTAGAGCATGTGGTAGCCCTATTTCTATCTACATAAGAGTGAGTGACCCAAGGCGAACTAGTGTCCACGCCGCCGCCACTGTATGCTCGATTTTTGGCTTTACTAAAACCAGCTCTACCACGCTCGACTTAAGCTCCACTCATTGGCGCACTTTTTGTCCAATACGATAGTTCGCTCCATTTATGGAAGTAGCTTTCCTTGTCTAGCTTTGTCCCTTGTTTGATTTATCGCAGCATTGCTCTATAAAGGATTATGATTATGAACGACATACATTCCTCAGTGTGATTTAACAGATTCCGGAGACATGCTTACTGAAAGTGACATGTATCTTTACTTCGTACGTTTTATATTTTACATCGTCGATAAAAATGCTTGAATTTGAAACGGTTGTGTTTTTGTTACACGTTTCGTTAAACTGAATTTCCCGCCTGCGTTATACCAGATAAGAGGTTTTCCAATTTTGTTTTTCCTAAAGTAATTAACTCTTGATTTTTGATGAAGGTTATTAATTTATGGAGTAAGTATTATTTTTAGTTGAGGAAGTAGTTTGTTTTAAATTAAATTAATACATATGACGAATAGTAATTCTGTGACCGTTATTGACCGTAACGTTACATCATTATATTACAAAAATATTTTATAGAATAAATTCTTTATATTTAAATTATTGAAAATGCCAAAAATGCAAATATCTCAGAAACGGTGCGTCGGAGCAAAAAAATAAGGTTATTTTCGACCCCCCCTAGTAATAGCGGAGGTAGATAATGTCGAAAAACGGTCAAGTGCGAATTTTTTATATTTTTCTATATAAAAGTAACAAAAACGACAAATGTGTAATTAAATAGGGCTTCTTTTTCTCGATGTGCAATGTACTATTTTTCACCTATGTTTGGAACAAAACTCGACAATAATGGATTTTCAAAGGAAATTACTGGAGGCTAAAACTTGACAATAATAAAATTCCATGCTGCGCTATCATCCGAGTAGCGCGGAAAGGTTGACTTTGTTCAAAGAAGGTTGTCACAATAGTGACATTACAAGTATTTTTGAGTAAAATTTTTATCTATACCTAAAAGTTTTAAAGAATTTTAAATAAATTTAAAATTTAAACTAAACCATATACTTAAATAAATGATGAAATACAGCTGAGATGTTAGGTCATGTAATGTGATAAAATGTAAGGGGAAAGGTGCACTTGCGTCTCGGCTCCGTGTGATGATTCTATGTAAGTACTTGAATGCCTTTCAAGCCGCAACCCACCATTTTATGACACCCTTCAGTTTTCAACTGTTTTTGGGAAATTGTAAAATTATGGCTGCATCATCAACTGATTGTATTTTTTTTATTATACTAAGGAGCTCGATGGCGCAGTGGTTTAGTGCCTGGCCCAGCGATTGCGGATGTTAAGCAACTTTCGTAAGGGTCGGTCATGGGATGTGTGACTAAAATGTATTATCTCGAGCTCCTCCGTGCTTCGGAAGGCACGTCAAGCCTTCGATCCCGCGTGTATTTGCAGTCGTTAACACTTACCAATCCGCATTGGGCCCGCGTGGTGGTTTATGACCCATCCTCCTTATCCACCCATAAGGAAGGCCTGTGCCCCAGCAGTGAGGACGTTAAAAATGGCTGATGTCGATATTTATAAACCTTTCAATCTTTTAACACTTCCTAGACTATTTTAAAGTTTTATATATTTTTAAGTGTATATATATATAACAAAATGCTCGTTCTCTATTACTTGATTACCCTAATGTTGGCCCAGTGACAGTGTCCACTTTAAATAATAAAATCGTATTTCTATCAGCTCAATATTTGCGAATTCCAATTTTTAAACTTCAAATTAGGATTTTTAGGTTTTTGATTTGACTACCTCTAATACAACTTTTTTCACACTATCCCTAGGAACATAAAATCATGCCGTGAGCAGCATATTATAATATAATTTACTAAGCCGGAGTAGTGACTGCAACATGTGAATGCACTTCAAGATGTATCAGAGTGCACCTTGGTGTAAAAACGTAATCGTCCGATCACAATGGTATCGTAAAATATTGATATGCATCGTACCGTTACGTCCATGACAGCGATTACGGTGTTTATAAAATGGCGACTATTCGCGATTGATTAAATATGGCGGCCGGCAGGGCCGTGACGTGTGGCGAATGGACACGTGCCGAGGTGGTTTTAGGCTAGCTGTGCTTTACGTAATATGCGGTGATGCAGGAAAGAAACACGTGGTAGTGTCACACGAAGTCAGCGGTCTAATACGTTAGCGCAGAAGTTTGAGAACCGCTAGTAATTGCACCTAACTCTAGTCGTGATGCTCTTTCGAAAATAGTCAATAAGTAGAAAATCCTCCAAGAAATCTATTGAATTCGAAACTATTATTTGGTGACGAGACGTCCGTCGTGAGTAGACCCAGTACTATTTTTTTTAAAGTAGAGCCAAGGGTTAGTTATCTTCTCCTACTTTCATACCTCGCAAAAGAGGTAAAATAACATCACTTTTCAACCGTGTTTTGTTTTGGAAGTCCGGTAGCTCTAAGGTTGCGGAAAGTGTAACCTTTCCGTCGTATATCCATATGCCGGTTATGTACTATAGTAATAGTTCCTCATTGTCATTACCCTTGATGTATGAAAATTGACGACAGTATAAATAGACGACTCAGATTCCATTGAACATCTGCATCAAATGCTCTATTTGTAGTCCATCAGAAAATCAGAACATGTCTGTTCTCTATAATTCGCACAAAAACCCACACTTCTCATCGATCATGCCCATCCAAACGTCAACTCACGCTCTATGTAAATGTCAAAGTCTCACGATTACCTAGTTTAGTTCAATTCGCTGTAACGCTCGTCAGCTTTAATACTTTAATGCTTACTCCTCACAACTTGATTATTCGAATTTGATATTGCTATGATTTGACCTGTGTGTTGACTGCTGGGAACCGATCCCAATCGCTCTAACGATACAGGTAGTAATTTTAGTAGAAACATAATTATAACTTTAGGTTTTAACGTTCAAAATCGGCATCACATATTTGGTTTGATTATTGTTTTTTTCTGTACCAAAAAGCATAAGATCGAATTATGGGCGCGACAAAAAAAACATCACTCATTTCAGCCAATGTTCATTCTTCATTAATCTATTCTTTCTTTATTTATTATTAGTTTCTAGTGAATTGTTGAAATAATACGTTCAGGGCTGCCAGATGTAAGCATTGGATTATGATTATTTTAACTAATATATTAATTTTCAATCGCTATCAAACATATTGTTATGTTGTGAACCACGATATCTTTAATGTTGTGTTTGATTGTAACTATCAACTTTATCCGTGTTATTACAAAAGATTTTTAAACACTGTTTAACTTAGACATCTGTTTAAATGTGATGCTGCCTCTTTGAAACAATATTGTCAAAAAGTGACAGCATTACATTTAAAGAGGTGTCTTAAGTTAAAGAGCGTTTAAACATCTTTTTTAATAACACGGTTTATGTTTTGAGTTTGAGGAATGATATGGTTTGATATCATACTACCTGCTTCATTGTTATTTTTGAATCATTAACAGATATTTTGCATTATTTGTGTTAAGCATATAGAAATAAATTCCTTTCTGATGACCATAGAACCGGGGAAAAAGTAGAAAGGTCGAGAACATTTGGAAGTTTTAAGACCACTTCTACAAACCCTTAAGCGTCTAAGGCTTAAGAAGTAAGAGATCATTATTGTTTCAGATAAACTGGTGTTAATTTGTGAGAACATTCACATGTCAGAACAGTGATTATAAGTTGGTCTGGTTTTGTGTTACAATAATTAATTTTAGGCAAGTACCAGCACAGAAAAGGAAAGAGAAAGGAGTTAGTACAGAAAAACAAAAAGATTGTATGTTTTGCAGTTTATAATTAATTAAAAAATATTCAGTGTGTCTGCGCACGTTCTACTTTTTCAGGACCCACTATTGGATCGTAGAATAGGACCATAGAAATAAATTATAATACTTCATAATAAAATAAACCAAAGCACAAGATCTACAAATACGGAGAAATATAAAATCGGCCCCATAAAAATTCTTTGCGGGGGTGGGGGCAATCCTTCAAAACAAACAAACTTCGAAATGCTGTAACCGATGATGAAAGTGCAAAATAAATGCATGCCATAAACGGCGCTACATCAGCCCATAAAACTTGAACTTGGGCCGATAAAAAGCTCCGCCGCCGCGAAGGTCGCCACTTGTTGCGCTGGCGCGCCGCCAGGCAGCGTCCCGGCTGCGGATTCATTCACCCCAAACTAGTTTGGTTTACTGTCCCACCGTGTGTGCAGGTTTTTAGAACATGTTGCTAAAGAAACGAGTGGTCTATTTTTTTCAAAAATATTACTATTTGCTAAGGCTGTATGTATGTTAAACACTATTTGTTTTGAGATGTTAAAACATTGAAGTTATTAAAATACTATTTGAAGAAGATTATTATGTGGCCAAATTAGCCCTATTGTATTTACGAGTATTTAGCATAAATATTATATTGATTAGTTTCACTTATCATATAACACCATTTACAAACTGATAACACCGGAAAAATGTGTTAAGTGCTAAAGAGAAGTGCATGTGAATATAGTTTATAAAATTCAAATACTACATGTTAGGCAAGTAAAAGATAAAGAATATGTTTCAATTCGTAATTGAAATAAGAACAAAGATAGCAATAAATCTTCAATGGGGACATATTCAGTGCAAAATCACATGTGACGGAAGCGATACCTGTCGAAAAATATGTCGAATGCACCGACGATGTGGCTACGTGCCAACAGCGCATGCGTTAAGATTATCAGTTGCAAATTAAACTGTAAAACAAACACGTTAAGGACCACGGTTAATAGATCAGATGTTACGGCAACAGTCTAGAATTAGTTGATTGTTGTTGAAATGACAACGAACTCACTTTGGCCGGCTGCCAACTCGTAAACGGTGAGAATGTAAGATCTTAAGTGTACTTCGTGTTTAATAGGTCGATGGGGAAATAGTCTTGCGAAAAGTGGGGAAATAGGTAGAGAGGTAACGAAGTTAATAAAGACTGCAGTCACTTAATTTTTAAGGAGTGAGACTTGAGAGTTGAAATAGCAGGTAGTTGTAAAAACTCTGTTTATTATATGATTCTCAAGCTGTAAAAATATGAAAAAGCACAGCCGTCTGTCGCATATTCGATTCTTCTGAATAAATAAAAGCTTAAGGTATAATTTAAGGCAGGAACCAAGTTCTCAACACATGAAGGAAATAATCCTAAAATTAAAATTGTTTAGTTCCATTATTTATAACAAAATTTGATACTTTTTAGTTATTTTGGTAAATAATAGCATAGTTCGTGTGTGACAATACCACAGTGCTGTCCTTCTAGCAGTGAAGGTTCCCATAGGGACGCTCAAACTTGTTTAGTGACCTTGCCAAGAAATTGTGTCACAATACAGTGACACTGATACTCGTCGACAGCTCATCTTGCTGACAATGTTGTTATGACTGTACATATTTTAACTATATAGGTAAGGAAAGAAAGAAAGAAAGAATGAGAAAATTAATTTGTAACAAAAATGTTGTACGTTACGTACCTACAAGCAATCTCAGACCAAACTAGGCTATCAGGGGCCGTACCGGCTAACGCATCGAACTTCGGAAAGTCTGCCGGGCTTCAAATTAAAATAGATAAATCGAGCCCCAATCGGGTCAAAATGGCGAACCCCACTTCATGATGTCACACGAACATTGATGTCTTCTAAATAATCGGCAAATAGTACAATACGAAACTCTTTACTTCAATTTATCTGTTTTAAGTTGAAGATTGGCAGACCCATCGAAGTTCGAAAAGTTAGCCGGTAGGGCTGGGGCCCTAGGACTGTAGCAGTTTCCTACCAAGGAGTTTCTAGAGTAACAAAACTGACGGAAATGTTTTCGAATACTATTAGAATGACGCTTCTGTCTAGGTAGGTACTTATACTCATTTTGTGGCAGTACTGTCCTAGAACTGCGGAGGTTTCTATAGGGACGCCACTTGTTGAGCGACCTTGCCCTAAAAAATGGGTCACAATACGGTGACACTGATACTCCTCGACAGCTCAGGGCCTACTCCGATAGGATCACGACAGTCGGACGATATCTGTTTCGCTTCGTATCATGAACAAGTAGCCCTTTCACGTAATTAAAGTCGCAGGTACTATAGCGACACCGTAGCATCATACTCGTTGAAATCTTTTTGTATTCACATAATATGGGGTGACATACATTATAATAAATGAATAAAAAATATGTCAATCGCGTTTGAATCGTTTCACAACAACATCATTGCGCTTTTACGATAGTACAGATATTTACTGGTGATAGGACTTCGATAGAAACTCGATAGAACTTTAACTAAAATGAGATTTGGATAGCTTGTGTTAACGTGAATCGGGCTAAAGTTCGAACGAAGAACATCGTCCGATTTTTCGTTGTTTCGTAGTAGGCTCACTCATCTTGCGGACACAATGTTGTTTAGACGGTACATAAAGAAGAGGATTGGTTAAACAAACCATGAAGAAACTGAATTAGGTTCTGTTGTTGTTTACTTTATGTAATTCCAAGAAGCAAAAATCACTAAATCCAAAA
The DNA here is from genome assembly GCA_963556745.1 of Catoptria pinella. NCBI lineage: Eukaryota > Metazoa > Arthropoda > Insecta > Lepidoptera > Crambidae > Catoptria > Catoptria pinella. The sequence goes on along the minus strand of OY750768.1, from coordinate 12,780,389 downwards.
TATTTGTTGAACTCAAAAGAGTAAAATTTTCCATAAAAATATTGAAAATTTTTCTTACCCTATTAGTTATGTTCGTGACTAAGTGAATTTTTCCTGTCACCAGACAAAATAATCTTGGGTCATTGACATAATATTGAAAGAGACAGATGGTTTTAATTAAATATTTCTTTATAATGAGTCTTGAGAACAATAGTGGACCTTGGATATCTCTACAAGTTATAAAAGCATCAGATAAAGAAAAAGATGCTTCCTATTTATTTTTAAAGTTCTTAATTTTTCTGTATTTTCACAATCAAAACCTTTTCCTGAACTTCAACAAAGGTTGGTTGCAAACATTTCGATAAATTATATTGATCTAGATACATTTTCTTCGATGTATTAAATTTAAATAAACTAGTTATGTCATCGTCAAATAATGGAAGAGAAGAAGCCGAAACCCGTCTGACCCGCTTCTCGGTTTAAGGTCGTTTGCCCCAGAGAGGGAGAGTGCCGAGTGGGCACAATACGGTGCCCGCTCGCCACCGAAATCGAACGTGATTCGGTCGAGATTTGTGGTCGATCTTTATACAGTCGGCACATGAAAATGTTGAGCATACTTCAAACCTTTGTTATATGAAACTTCCGGTATACTAACATGTCACTCTTTGCCTTATCTGTTATTTAATTTGATAAAGTACTAAAGTCCTCAACATTTTCATGGGTCGACGGTATATACGATAGGTAACGCAAATGCAACATTTATTTCTTGCTAACTTTTTTATTTAGTATGTCATTTAGGTTACAGGACAAAATTAAAAAATAAAAAAAACTCAGAACTGAGTGAGTATTACGGTGTGCGCGGAACTAAAATAAACGTGAAAAAGTCTTGGTATCCCATTTTCATACAACATTGTCATGTTGCCAGCCATTTTTGATGTCCCCCACTGCTGGCGCACAGGCCTCCCTTATGGGTGGACAAGGAGGATGGGCCATAACCCACCACGCAGGCCCAATGTGGATTGGTGGGTGTTAACCACTGCAAATGCAGCCGGGGCCAACGGCTTAACGTGCCTTCTGAAGCACGGAAGAGCTCGAGATAGTAAATTTTTGGTCACCCATCCCATGACCGACCCTTGCGAAAGTTGCTTAACCTCCGCAATCGCTGGGCCAGGCGCTAACCCACTGCGCCATCAAGCTCCTCACACAACATAGTAAACATTAATAAGTAGCTATCACCTACTACTAAAAAGCTTCCAAACCAGTTTATTGATAAAAAACATCATTAGCCATACAAAAATGTTATGTCAACACCCTGGTTATGTCACTTCAAATATTTGAGTTCAAACAAGAAACCCGTCAACCCAAATCGGTGTTGAGGTCGTACGAGGCGAGATGATGCACTCATAAACGCAGGTTAGTGCCCTATCTCACTTGGACACCAGTGGCAGCGCAACAAAATGTTTACAGATGTATGGAAGTACCTCACTGTGTGCTTGGTTGGGTAACCAATTTGGGGGCGGAAAGCGAACCACCTGCTGGTGGCGCAACCGTGGTCTCCTAGTGAGATTGGGCTGAATGTGCATCTTTTACTACTGATGCGGGAAATATAATGGAAGATAACTTACTTAGTCTGTGAACTGTTTTTAATAAGTTTCTTCACGTTTTTTAAGAGGAATCTTTAATTATGTATTTTGTATTCAAAATAAGAAGTATCTAAAGTAATAGTTTAAAAATTACAAGATGTCTTTAAATAGCATTTGCCTGTGTATATCGTGTCTGTGTTTTTGTTTCTTCCTTGTAAATTTTTAACTTTAATTTTAAATTTTATTTTGCTTAATAAGATAATTCTTTTCAGCCGACCTATTAGATAAGTTTTAGATAGACGTTTTTATCCACAGTTAATAGATAGGTATATTGGCTTATTAAAATTAATTCATTAAAAAAGAAATTTAATTATTCAAGAATAATAAACTATGGATAAAAACGTCTATCTAAAACTTATCTAATAGGTCGGCTGAAAAGAATTATCTTGTTAAGCAAAATAAAATTTAAAATTAAAGTTAAAAATTAACACTTATACCCTCTTACTAATAAAGATTGTATAGCATGTATAGTTACACAATGGTTACTCTCTGACAAATTATTTAAGTTTGTCATTAAAAAGAAAGGGACAAAACACTGTGTAACTATGCATCTGCTTTACAATCTTTATTAGTAAGGGGGTAAAAGTGCACGCATAGCCCAGTGTAAAAACTTTACTGAAAATCTTTCTAACCAGCTTATGTTTTGTCCACAGGGCGTTCATAGTGTATGCGGGACAGCATGTAGTGGGCAGTGTTACGACCATCAACAGTGTTACACGCAACGACAAGATGGCCGACATCCTAGAGAACGACAGTACCGTCGACGAAGACGTCGGCTACGAATACGACACCTCCAAGATCCCCGAAATAGTAACTCCAGATGAGATGAACGAGTCGGGCTATCAGGAGGGGTCAGAGAAGAGTTACGGGGATAGGCGTGATTCTAAGGAGGGATTTGGGGGGGAAGGGGACTCGGACAGTGGTGTGGATGGAGTGAGCAGCGGGTGCAGCACCGCGGACGACTGCCCCGTGGTTTCCATCAACGATGTCGTGGCGTACTACGACGACATCCGCCCGAGGAGGCGGCATGCACCACAACTCAACTTCTACAACTTGGACATCGAACGGATGACTTTGGACGCCGTTGCTCAGGTACGTCTTTTAATTTTTTATTGTTCCTTCGATGATGAATTACATAGGCTAGACTGACAAAATTCGCTGTATTATGATCAAATTAAAAAGAATGTTATTGATATACATTGTACGAAGAGAGATTAGTAGGTAGCAGTGGCGAGGGGTGAAATTATGGCGAAGGTAAGCCGTTCTACAAAAATGTTGTGATCTGCATAGTGGATGAGTGGGGTGGGATTTCTAAAAAGTAAGCCGATGGGAATTGGCTTGTAAGGGCCGTCAGCCAGTGGTAGGTAGTTTTAATGTTTAAATTCAATTATTAATGTACTAAAAATATTTCAAAACACATATTTCCCTAATTTCTTAAGACTGTAAACCAATTATCTCTAAAGTTATCCAACCAAATTTTAAAATTGTTTCTAAAAATAGGTTTTTATTATAGTAAGATTAATTATAATAATAATACTATATAATATTTTTAAGTTGAAAGTAAGGTTTTAAAAGTCAAGAAAAACCTAAAATTTCATTCATCGCGGGCAACGCGACGCGGTATAACTACCACTATAGAACACGCGCTGATTTGTACCTTAACTGAAAAGCTTTAATTCGATATTACTTCGAACGTATTTAAAGCAAATTCTGGCCTATGTAATCCTTAAACCAGATATAAAAATAGCAAGGTTATCTAATCGTCGCGTATTTTTTATGTATATTTTGTTATAATGTTCATTGCATTAGCTTAGCACTAACCGTTAGCAATAATTAGCTACAGCTATAAACGTATTGTTTTCTTTGTCGTGTCTTGCTCAAATTAATTACTACTAACGCGCTAAAATTGTCAAAATGCTCATCAATCTACGAATCGAGTGCACATTCGCGTATTGCAGATCATTTATTTATTTATTTATTTATTTAACACAATTAAACGGGATTAACCCAATTACATAATTATGAAAGCTTATCATAATGTGCCCAACGAATATAACGAACGATTCTTATCCAGGAAAACTTATTTAATGTTACGTGTGTACGTACACACGACAACACGTCAGGTTATGCAGTTAAACTGCGAAAACAGCTTTTATTACGTAGCGCATAAAGGCGGTCTCAAGGTCAACATGTATAGTCTGAGATGCCGTCGTGTGTACATATAATGACTACCTAGAACTCATTTGTTAGGTACTGTCGGTACTATCAAGGCATATCTATGAGTACTTGTAGGTACACAAAAGTTTATTTGCTCGAGTATTCTCGTTCAAACGTAATAAATTGTCCACGAGATCCCTAACTACTATTCCAAGTAACTTTTCAAGGATAATCTTCTTGAATTAAAGTATATTGCCAACTGCAAACCAACTCTTTCTTCAGGAGAATTTTATTTTGCACGTGTTTATAAAAGATATTAAAAAATCTTTTTTTTTTCAGACTAGAAAAATATAAATTTCCTGGTATTCGATCTCGAATTAGTGACATTCTACAAACGCCTACACTTGATATAAAAATGTGTTCACAAAAGAACTTAATAAATCAATAATACTAAATAATATACTAGAAAAAATAGGACTCGCACCAGATCATGTTCTCGGACGGGAATCGAACCCGCGACCTTTGGATATCCGGTCCAATGCTCTGACCGCTGAGCTACCGAGTCACTACTATTTTTTCTAGTATATTATTTAGTATTATATAAAATAGCATTGTGAATGCTTAAATCTCAAAATTTAAAAAGTTAATTAATCAATGTTTGAACAATTTCAAACAACGCCATCTAGCCCCAAACTAAGCAAAGCTTGTATATGGGTGCTAGACAACTGATATACTACTTATATACTTTTTAAATATGTACTTTTAGTGCTTAGTAACACCCAGGCTCGTCACAGAAATAAAAATTAATCATTTAAAAATTCTGCCCGGCCGGGAATCGAACCCGGGACATCTTGCGTGGTGGACCAGCATTTTGACCACTGCACCACTCAAGTCGTCAATATAATTATGTTAAGATTATCTGTTACTTTTCGAATTTATCCTGTTTTTAAATCCTTACTAGAAAGTCATGCTTGTATTTATAGTCACCATGAAAATATCATGAAAGTTAAAAATTTAAGAAGTGCCTCCAAGCCGAAATTGCTTGATTTGTGGATCTTTAGGAACTCGGAAGAATATTCTGCTGATAAATAGGACAAGGCTTAGGTCAGCATCAGCAGATAACTTAAATTAAAAGAAAATAATTTGGAGAACTAGCCGATCGTTCGATCTGAATTCACAAATTCCTCATCCAACTTATAATTGAATTAACCTTAAGAAGGCATCGTCAGCTCAATAATTAAGTTAAATTTATTCTCTTATAGTAGGTCTGAAAGGATCGCGGTTCACTCAACTTTAATTAACTGGTTAATTAAAGGGTACTTATAATTTAATTTGGTAACCATGAGCTGTCGTCTGCTGATGCCAGCTCTCAGAGTTGTTTACCAACTTACATAGCCACTTGCCTTTTTCTAAAGTTTCTTGAATTCGTCTCATGCTCATTACTGGTTAAACTCTTTAGGATCTATTATCTTACCTAATATTCAATCCGCATTGGGCCTGCGTGGTGGGTTATGGCCCATCCTCCTTATCCTTCCATTAGGAAGGTCTGTGCCTCAGCAGTGGGGACATTAAAAATGGCTGATGGTCATATTGCCTAATGAACATAAGATAATGTTGACCAGATAACCTATTAGACTTCTTAAAATTGCACAATTTACAGCTTTCAGTTAGAAAAAAAAACTGGTCAAGAGCGAGTCGGACTCGCGCACCGAAGGTTCCGTACCATCATATATATATAAATACACTGCGGTGTAGAATATGACAGTTTTAGGTCGGCGCCATCTCTTGACCGATAGTGGAACTCAATGTATTTTCTGTTGATGATTTCTGAAAGAGTGTGCTAATTAGAGACATCGTTTTATCTTTCCTAATCTTTACATAAGTTTCTATCACATATACCTAATAATTTCAGATTTTTCTCTATGCAAACTTCGGGGTTATCTCCGAAGTTATAAGGAGGTGGGAACGGTATTTTTTTAAATTTTTCATCAAATGTCGAAAACATTGCGGCTTAAAAAACGAAAAAAAATTGACAATGTGCAAACAGCGTGCTTTCATATGATACCCCATAACCTTCACTTCAATGCCCTGCCCCACTTCCAATTTTTAACACCCCCTTTCAGTCCCTGTTTTTATGTCTTTTTTATTTGCAAAATAATTGGGCAAACGTCATCTAAAACTATACCAAATTTCAAGTTGAAAGCATTAGTAGTTCTTGAGATGTGACAGACAGACAGACAGACTGAGTCGCTTCAGAACACATAAACGTCGCACCATAAGAGTTCCTTTTTACCATTTTGTTACGGAACCCTAATTTAACGCTGCGCAAAGCTCACAATTCTTCCTCCCACACAAAGAGTTATTTCTTCCACACTTCTGCAAGATAAGGTAATGTAATAATGTCATTTTTGGCCACTTTTTGCTTTTTATCCTTTTATTATGCGCTGACCATTTCAGACGGTAGTTACTTTCAAAGATCCATACGATTAATGTTACGTAAGTAGGTTATTAATCTTATGATATCTAAAGCGGAACATGACTTGTGCTTTTAACTGCTAACAAAGTGATCACAAGTTTAAGCAATCTTATAATGAACAATCTAATGTTATGTCTTCTATACAAAAAATGTATTGTATTTATAATTGCAATGAATATAGCAACTTTCAGCAACTAATACATTGAAAAAATAATAAAAGTTAGTAATGAAAAATTTGAAATGTTTAGTTTTGTAAATTGAACGACCTATGATTATTAAGTCATCAGATCCGTCTAATCTCTTTCGTAATACGAGTAATAACTACTAATATGTCACAAGATATACAGGGTGTCCCAAAACTTTACCACACGAAGGGAAAGTATCTTAAATATTGAAGGTAGGAAATTTAAATGAAAAAACACTTTATTTCGATTTAAAAAATGTTGGATCTGCATTTAAAGATTTTTGAAAAATGCCTGCCTTAACCAGGAATCGAATAATTAAATAAATATTTGACTACATCACATATTGCCTCGATTCCAAAGTGAGTAACTAAAGCACTTGTGTTATCGAAATTAGAGACAACGGTAGTATCACAAACACCCAGACCTGAGACATAGAGAAAAAACCATTTTTAAGATTGACCCAGGCGGTGATTGAACTCGGAACCTTACAGATGGCGACACCTTGAAAATCCACCAAATATGAAAAAAATACAATCTTTAATGGTGATCGAAAGGGTTAATAACTAAGATTATTTTTTCTTGAATAACACAGCATCAAACAAAAGGAAGACAATGAAATTTAAGGCCCTTCACTCATTTTAATTTAGAGAACATTCAAATTTTAATTATTAAAAATTGTATAGTAACGTATGCTATTTAAAAAAAAATGCAGTTCCAATAATTTTTAAAAACCAAAATTAAGTTTTCTTTCGGTAAAATTTCCTATCTTGATTATTTAAGGTACTTTCCCTCCGTGTGGCAAAGTTTTGGGACCCACTGCCATGACTTGTATAATAATACAAGTCATGGCAGTTCATTATGTATTATTTTACTATATTTATATGCAGTCAAAGAAGGATTACGATAGCGACAATCAGTTGCGTACATCACGCTTTTTCATTTATCTGGAAAACATAGAACACAATTTGACGTGTATATAAGAATGTACAGTCACGTGTATAAATATGTATACAGTATAGAACTTTGTCACCCTAAAAACTATTCCTTTGTGAAAAGAGAAATATACGTAGCTTACTCCCGCAAAAAAAAAACTTTTTTTTTTTGCGGGAGTAAGCTACATATATTTCTCTTTTCACAATGGTTTGGGACTTCCGCCAAGTAATGCCTGATTCAATCAAATAGCTATTCCTTTTTTCCAGAAATCAATGACATAAATGACAACTACAACAAAGTGACAAAGTTCTAGACTGTATATATTTTTAGACGTGATTGTACCTCATACTAAATAGTTGCCTCATATTCTTCTGCATTATAAAATGACCAGTCCGTTAACTTTTCTGCATCTTCATTGGATCAGCGTATTGCGCGTTAATATTAGAACAAAATATTACGTAAACGATAAAGTTTGCGTTACAAAACGTTATTTAATGGCAGCTCTCGTACACCTTTCTCTTAGAATACCATTATGCAGTCCGACGGGGTATCTATATGGGATATTGCAACAGACTTGTGTAAAAAAGCGGTGATGCCTACAGTCGTTTACTAGACTAGACACTTGCTATAAACTGGATGGAATATAATTTTAAAATCCCCTATAATTACCGTAACCTCTTCTTAGATTGTCGCGCGTAGCGTGCAGTCATTGAATAGGTAAGTACTATTCATTCGAATATAAAACACATTTGCGGATAAAAAAGCGTTTATAGCACTCTTTGGATTTAAAGATTTTTGTTACAGCGGGGCTAATTTTGCTAGATTACACCGGGTAAGCAAATATATAAAATACCAAATAATATACTAGAAAAAATACGACTCGCACCAGATCATGTTCTCGGACGAGAATCGAACCCGCGATATAAAATAGCATTGTATTGAATTTTAAAATTTAAAAAATTATAAAGCTTTCTCATCTTAATCAACTGTTTAAAAATATCTGGAAAGGTATTCAGTTGATGTCGAGGTAATTCCTTGTACAATGGTGAGATGGCGCTGGCTTGCAGCGTAAGAGTTGATATACTAGGAGAAATTCGACGTTCCCGCTAGTGACTCGGTAGCTCAGTGGTCAGAGCATTGGACCGGATATCCAAAGGTCGCGGGTTCTATTCCCGTCCGAGAATATGATCTGGAGCGAGTCGTATTTTTTCTAGTATATTATTTGGTATTATATAAAATAGCATTGTGAATGCTTAAATTTCAAAATTTAAAAAATATATAAGAGTACCTTTATCTAAAACGGTTCAACCGAGTAACACCAAGTTTAATAAGAATTTTTAGATATAAGGAAAAAACTTAAACAGTAGAAGTTGTTTAGAAATGTTAACGGTTTCTAAAAGGAAATGGAATCCATTGTTTTAAGTCTGGTCAACTGGTCATGACTTTAGAGTGGATTTAGGAAATAAGCGATCCTCTTTGCTAAATACGTCTGTTTTATTTATTGTTGCACCTTTTACTCCAAGGGAGTTTTTTATGCGAACGATAAGCAGACAAGGTCAAAACCAAAATTCGACTGATGATTTTGAGTTTTTTTTTTAATTTATCAAGTATGGAAAGGAAGATGTCGATACATTTGTTTAAATTGCAACAAGCAATTCACGAAGCTTTCTTCCTAGTGCGGATAAGAATATTATTTATATAAGTACTTAGGTAATAAAAATTGATAATATCAAAAAAGCGCGTTGTTGTTGATACTTTAGTCTGCCTTGTAAGTTGATCACCTTTTTGGTTCTTATATACTATACCGGCTCGAGACGGCCCGGCCGCCCGACCGCCGGCGGCTTTTGTCGATGGGTATGCGCTCGGCAAAAAATTGTATCGTAATTAGGCTCCCCAACATATGAGAATTTATTAGTTTGCAGGCATTGGAAAGAAACTTGCCGAAGATATACTTAAATTTAACTATTCGACTTGATAAACAGTCACTCCAGCCGCGCTCGAAATTGTCGTCTTTTGTCCTCTTAGATACAGACCTTTATGAAGTCGACAATGTTCTGTCAAGTCTTAGTCTGAAGCGCCTGGATGCGAACTAGATTTCTTAAGTTACACGTGATTCCTGTAATCAGCCATCTAGCAAATCTTTGCTTTCAAAATGGAACTTTCCCTCGTATCTAAAAAGATCTGAAATTAATCCAGGCCTTCGACACGGTGTATCTGCCTTCTCTTGTACAAATCTTGATCGATGGGAATACGAAGCATTCCACTGAAGCTCTTGGCGGACTATTTACAGGATAGGAGGCAGAGAGCAAGGCTAGATGATTGCTTGAGTAAGGACTCGGATGTTCTCTTTTGGCGTTCCTCAAGGGAGCGTACTCGGCTCTACCTTATTTTTTATATATATTAACGATTTATGGCGAATAGAGACGCCAAATAAAATAATAATAATTGAAGCTAGCGTTACAAAATTGTGTGTGCTAATTTAGTTTTGATTTTTGATTTTTTTTCTTATTGTAATAGTTCAATAGATAAAGTCTTAAGATTATTTTTATAAAGTTAGGAAGAGCGGGATCTCCTGACACAAGTGTTTTTAAATACTTATAGGAAGGTATAACCACCTCTGTTGTTATAGTAAGACTTTATATTTAATAAATATTTTTAATTTTCATTTCATTTTTCATTTGATTTTCAACATAGTGTGTAGGAGCCATGAACGGTGGTCTATTTGCGGTTTAAAAAGCCACTCATTTATTAAGGAAATCGAGCGTCTGTGTGATGGCTCCTGCTTTTTGAGCAACAATTCATTATCAGTTGTGTCGATCACGACATAGTGAATGCGAGTTAATTATGTAACCACTTACGATCTAGCGGCGCACATCTCTTTCGTTAATATTTTTTTAAATACTTCGTCGGAAATAACGAAGTCATTGAAGGTGGTATCTAAATAATTTATCAATGTTTTAGATAAGTATTTTTGATCACTCACGTTAGGTACCTACAAACAAGATACGTTGTGACTTTTATAATGTGTGTATATAAAGAAAATAAAACTATCCAATATATTGATATTTTTTGATGCGACAACATATTTTTAGTAGTAGTTACTGACGATATGTGATGGAACAGGAAAAATCTCGCAAAAACTTTGCATTTGAAAGTTATTCGCTCGTTCGGTACTTTCATAATTTGGTTGCATAGCTGCGGCACAGAATAGATATTAGTACGCTGCCGCAAGCGTGCCAATCACTGGCACTATGGCAGATTTGAGCAGTCAAATGTCAAAAGTTGCATTCGAACGCCTTGTTATGCCTTATATCACAGTAACTCCAGGGTGTCCTAAAACATTATCACACGAAGGGAAAGTACCTTAAACATCGAAGATAGGAAATTTTACTGAAGATTTCAGTTTGTTTTTTAAAATAATAGGAACTGCATTCAAAGGTTTTTAAAAAAAATCGCATTCGATACGATACAAATTGATTTAATACATACGTAATAATTAAAATGTTACAAGGTCTTACTTTTGTTTAAGATGCTGTGTTACTAAAGAAAAAATAGTCCTAATGAGTAACCCTTTCGATCGGTATCATTTTTGGTAGGTTCGATTCCTATTTAAGGCAGGCGATTTAAAAAAAAACTTTGAATGTAGTTCCGATTATTGTTACAATCAAAATAAAGTCTTCTTTCAGTAAAAATTCCTACGTGTGGCAAAGTTTCGGGACATTCTGTATATTAGAAATGTATATACTGTATGTATTACAATTTGACATTTTTACTGGCAGTTAAATATTGTGTTGCGTAAAATTATGGTTGGGAACTTTATTGTACTTAGAAAACATTTTTATTATTTTTGTGTCAAGAGAGCTTAGACGCAATCAAAAATAACTTAAATAGTAACAAATTAGACAAGATCATTCGCGCTATGTATGTGTGTAGGTACTATTAATAATTAGGTATTATTCAATAACTTAAATAAATTAAAGAAACAAACAACAACCGTCGTTTAAACGATTTGAAATACATGAAGTAATGAGTGTTTCAAAACTTAGTACATAATAATATTATTTCATATTAAGTTAGCTTTTCTATTGAGTAAAATAAAATATTTAATGGTAAATCTTTTTGCAAGAGGGTTTGCAAAAGTTAAAGCTATCGACGCAAAGACACTGCCTAAACTAAAGAAGGTAATCATTAGTCTTTTTTGGTTCTCAATGTAGCACAAAATGTGTTTTTGACTGTTAAAAGCTTTAAATATTTTCTTAAATAAATGAATAAATAAATTTACTATTTGAAATTTTGAGATTTAAGCATTCACAATGCTATTTTTATATAATACTAAATAATATACTAGAAAAAATAGGACTCGCACCAGATCATGCTCTCGGACGGGAATCGAACCCGCGACCTTTGGATAACCGGTCCAATGCTCTGACCGCTGAGCTACCGAGTCACTAGTGGGAACGTCGAATTTCTTCTAGTATATCAACTCTTACGCTGCAAGCCAGCGCCATCTCACCAATGTAGAAGGAATTAACCTCAACATTCAATAAATTTACATTAAAAAAAAAGATTAGTCTATAAGGAGTGATGCTATAAAGAAGACTGATTAAAAGATGCTTTCAAAATACACGCACCTAATATGAATAAGAAATAAATTAATATAAAATCGCAAGAAATTTCTTCGCAGTCGGGATTAATGAAAGCAAATGATCTTATTGAAGAGATTAAATAAGAACTATTGATAAAATAAATAATTTGTTTTCAAGGTTTCATTGAACTGGTAGTCAATGGGATTATTTTCAATGTGAAATACTTTGAATAAGAACCTAATTTCATTAGTTCAATAGCCCCTAGGTTTGTGAGTTGTGATTATGAACTAATTAACTGTTGGATCGACATCAGCCATTTTTAATGTCTCCACTGCTGAGGCACCTTATGGGTGGATAAGGAGGATGGACCATAACCCACCATGCAGGCCCAATGGTGGGTGTTAACGACTGCAAACCGAAGCACGGAGAAACTCGAGATAATACATTTTTGTTCATCTATCCCACGACTAGTCAATCGTCAAATTTTATTTTTTCTTTATTCAAATAAACTTTATAATATATTTGCTCGTAAAGGGACTCTTATTACACCAATTTCAATATCGTATGGTATCTCACTACGTACTTGTGCGTTATAGTAATGTAAAACGCACGGTTTATCAAGGTGCTCCGTCTAAAACATACGGTTCTTTTCTAAATCTTAGCAAAGAGTTTTTATGTCAGAAAAGAGGTCAGCATTTTATGAATAAAATTAACTTTGGGCGATAAAATATAATAAATAAACATTTAATTCTTTAATTTTATTAATTTTGACAATAAATTACAACCATTTATCTGTAACATAAACACAAAAATATTAATTTACTTTATTAGTAATACTGGCTGTTTTTTATGCCTTTGCCTTAAAAAAGCGCTGATGCGCGCGCATCGCTAATTTGTGAACAAGTAAAAATTAGTCCGCGCTCTTTTTCTTTTCGCTGTATTGTTTTTATTTGAAAATGTAGTCAAGTATTGATGAATTTAATAATTCGACACCGCCAGAAGTCTCAGGGGCAACGAAAAAGGCTACTCTAAGCCTCTTGCCCGAAAAATATATAAGTCAAGCTCATTGTGGTGCTACTTCAATTCAATGCTAAAAAGCAATGTGAAAACAAAACATGGTATTGATATCAAGTCATACTCCAACTTGCTGGCATTTCTAAAAAGACGCTCAAGTGGCCATGTGGCAGTGCCAACTGGCAACGTAATATTTAATCAATTTTACAAATTGTTCAAATTTTTATAACTGCTTTAACAAGTGATAAAAAAATTATTCGTTTAAGAAAGTCCGAGTTTTATTAATTTCCTCGCAAATATGTTATAAAACGTCGTATGACATAGGTACGTGCGCTTTGATAATTACAGCCTCTGCTTTCTTGAAGCAATATCGCCTCGGCTGTAATTTTCAACTTACCGCACTTATATCATAATGTACTATAATAGTTAAGCACTTTTGAATCGTCTATATTTTCCTACCACCCGCTCCAGACTTTTTTAACTGACAAGAAGAACTAGGGAATTCGATCCTAGCCCTTATTTCTAATCCTGGGATTTCGGGATTACACTTAGCTAATCCCGGGGTCCTCGGATTATTTCGGGATTGAAGAATAAAAATATAAACATATAAACATGGAAATCTTACAAAAATCGTAGTCGTATTCTTCAATAAATAGAATAAAAAACATTAAATAAAACATCAACCAAATAGACGGCTTTCATGTAAAAACCTAGTTGATATTACTGTTCAGGTAGTAAAGTAAGTTTAACAAAAACTGTTTGAAAATAATTTAAATAACATTCATCAGTCACATAATGTTACATTTCTCTTAAAAATGAAGAAAACTAATCTTGAAGAATGTATGAACATACATTCTTATTCAGTAGTAAAATTGAAGTATATCAGCACGTAACCCAGTAAGAGTTGCTTGTCTATCATTTTAGTTCAAAATAAAAGAAGTTCTATTGCAAGAAATCAGCGCAATCCCGCTGGGTTAATTTGTGTTGGAATTCTGCTTGAATGAAATACAAGAGAGTTTTTATTGTATTTTCTATTTAAAATGATAGGTTGAGCAGTTCTGTTGAGAGCACTGGCACAGAGCGTTTCGATTTACGCAGTCTAATTTGCAACTTTGTTAAAATTTTATCAATCCTGAAAATCCCGGGTTCAAGAAAACTTAATCCTTAAAAATTAGGGACTGAAAAACGATCCCGAAAATCGGGATCCGAATCCTCTATCCATGACTGACGCTTGCGAAAGTTGCTTAACCTCCGCAATCGCAGGGCAAAACGCTAAACCACTGCGCCACCGAGTATCCTCTGTTGGATATTAGGAGAGTATTTAATTTTTTATACTTTAATAAAAATGTTCTGTTCTAAAAATATAAGACGGTTTTTGAATGGTTTGTTAAGAAAACAAAAATTTAAATATCAAACAAAATTGTATTATCGCAAATGGCCGCCATTTAGTGTTATAAAACGCGTGGCCATTTTGTCTTTCACACAACCAATCCATTTGTGTTCTCATTTTAGGGCTTTGTTTTGCGGACGTAACCATTAACAAGTAAGGGTTTAGTGGCAAAAAGGATCAGGATAACGCTTTATTTACTTAGTGTGGTGCAAATAGATTGCCAATCTGGTAACACAGGGGAATTAACGAAGTAATCAGGCTGTTTCATTATTTAAGTTACATTTTTAATTTGATTTGGATGTGAACAATTTCAGCTGTACATTTTTGAATGCTATAATATTTGTTTAAGAAAAGTCAATTGCAATTACTTAAAAAAACGAGTGAAAAAAAAATAGCTGAGATAAATCGAGTTATTCCGTATTCATTCCAGAACGTCACATCCCACTCGTTATCTTTTCTTTATTCATCCCATTTCTATTACTAACTCTCACTTAAATTAGTGAAACTAGGAATACCTAAAAAAAGTAAGTAGGTAATAAATAACTTTGCGGGCTATTTACTTCAATATAAAAAGTCGTGTTACTTCATTATAAAAAAGTGACGTGACGCATTGGAACTGACTATCGTCGTCGGTGGTTTATTTATTATTTTTTAACGAGTTGGTTGCGTGAGTTTGAAAATCATATCACCAACTTCATTCATCTAGAGACTTTGTTGTAATAAATAACACAATAGAGTTACAGGATAATGTACAGTGTTTCTATTTTATATTGCTTCATAGCAATCTTCTTATTTATAGGTAGTTACTTCTTGCTATTCTTTTTGGTTATTTTTTTATGTCGGACAATATGCATTTACGCATCCCCCTCCTGCAGGTGAGCAGGAGGTTCGTATGTGTGTTGAACTAATATTTTAAAATGTAAATAAATCTAATAATGGCATGGTTTATTTTCACCTGCTTACGGAAAAGCGAAGATTGCCAATACTAAAATAGAACCACCGTACGAACGCTGTTGACGAAAACGGTATATATTTGTCTTTAATTAGCTACCTATAGCTATTGACCACAAATTAAAATAAGCCATACAAATATAAATATTTAAAAACAAAAGAAGAATTGAATAAATTGGCATCGGCGTGTGCAAGGCCGCAGTCCGAAATAAAACCGAATAAAACAAAACTTATTCAAACAATTGGCTTGCAGCGAAGAAAATTTCGCCGCTCCCACTAGCGACTCGGTAGCATAATTGGTCAGTGCATTCGGCCGGAATCCGATGGGTGCGGGTTCGAGTCCCGTCTGAGGTGCTACGGGTGAATCGATTTTTTCTAGTGTTTTTTCTAATATTATTTATCTTAATATTCTACCGATTTTTTTCAGTGTTGCTTCTATACAGAAACAAAATAAGCATGAATAATAATTATATATTAAATTCACCAATCTACGTAAGCTACTGAAAAAAATACAGATAAATATTAAGTATATTTAAGACGACCTGTTCACTACCCTTACCCCGAACATTTATCGAGAAAAAAACACGCGTAAAATTATTCGATAGAGTAATTATCTATGGAAAATTGCATTTCGCTTTTCGGCGGTAGATGGCGCTGTACAAATTTCCCATACAAAACTATTTTCGATAGCTGTTCGTGCTAAGAGTACTGAATATATTTGATTGAATCAGGCGTCACTTCCCAAACCATTGTGAAAAGAGAAATATTTGTAGCTTACTCCTGTAAAAAATATATGCAAGATGCACCGCCCGCAAAAACACCGATTCAGATTCGGTGTTGGTTTACGCACGATCTAACACCTGAGGATGCTCCGGGTTGGGGCGAAACACGTGTAGAGTACCTAGTCTAATTGGTGAAGGTGCAAGGTGTGTTGCTGTTTTGCTAAATGCAGGTACTGTGCACTGATATTTTGTGGTGTGCATGTGCATTTTTTGCGGGCGGGCGGGCGGTGCATTTTGCATATATTTTTGTGGGAGTAAGCTACATAATATTTCTCTTTTCACAATAGTACTGAATATATTTATTGCAAATTGAAACATGGCCGCAACTCTATAGTTGCGGCTGAAAATCAGAGATTTACTCTAAAATCAAATACAGCGCTGAGCTGCGACCTTTTTGCACTTCTACAGTACCATACAGTAGATACACATACTTTATCTTAGTGTGTAGGCTGCATGATAAATTTAGGTCATTCTTTGTAAGTTTCACTGGTTTTATACAAGGTGTTACAAAAATACCCCTAAAACCGAATATGGTATATAGGGACCATCAAACTTATCAACTTTTACTATGGGACCAACTCTGAAATAGCGAAAAAAAATCTGCTGTTTCATACAAAAATTAAAAATTTAAATAAACAAAAATAATAATATCAAAATGTATGATTTTTTTTTTCGCGATTTCATAGTTGGTCCCATAGTAAAAGTTGTTCAGTTTGATGGTCCCTATCTACCATATTCGGCATTAGGGGTACTTTTGTAACACCTTGTATACTGTTTTATGTGTGTGTGTGTCTGTAGTTGTCAAATAAAGATGTAATCTATCTATCTACTTAAAGATTCTTGTGGCCGAATGCCACCCTTTTAGAATATATTTATGTTTTTTTATAGTATTTTGTCAATTTTGATATTTGTCATTATTTTTCTTTCGTTTAAAAAGAGCTATTAAAAACGCCGACTTATAAAAGTGTTTTCTTTGAAAAATATAATTAAATTATTATGATTTCACGTAGTATCGGTGAAAATCCTTTTCAGACATTCCCTATTTCTATACATAATTGCACTTTACTTGTAACTTTGAAATTTGCAGTCACACATGTTTAGCGATGCTCGCAGTGTGAGCTCCTTCGTCTTACCTTGAATTATTTTAAGAACCTTCATATTGCAAACAATTTCTGTAGCCGTGTCACCTGTAGAAAACGAATCTTGTCCAAGGTCGCACTGGGCACACGGTGTACTTAATTACCGCCACTCGGACACTACTACGTAAGTGAGCTTGTCATTAAATAACGACATAAACGACAATCCTGATTACACAATTCAATGTTCTCCAACAAAAGTAATAGGGATGTTTTTACCTTGTATTGTCACTCGTGTTGTGTCGACTTTATGAAGTGATAGTGAAGCCTTATTGTCTACGAATCTATGGAGGTATGTACATGGAAAATCGATATTGCGTTGGCGGATGTCTTTTCTCAAGGGCGAGTGAGTGATGCTTATACAAGCAGTTGTACTCTTTACAATATTATTTTATATTTATCTGCTATGGGATGGTGGGATTAAGACGCCGGCGAACAGTGAGCTTCCCATACAAACGTAATACCAAAATGATTTGCAATTTGAGCATAATTAACTCTTCTGGTGATGTTAAGTTAATTATGCTCAAATTGCAAATCATTTTGGTATTACGTTTGTATGGAAAGCTCACTGTTCGCCGGCGTCTTAAGGAGTGACGTGCGAGAGGGATAGGTACTAAGTTACAGTGGCGAGGGGTGAAATTATGGCGAAGGTAAGCCGCTCTACAAAAAATGTTCTGCATAGTGGATCGGTGGGGTGGGATTCCTAAAGGCTTACCTTTAAGAAATCCCGCACCCCACCGATCCATCCGATGGGAATCGGCTTGTATGGAACCTTCGCCACTGCTAAGTTATCAATGTATCTCGACACTAGCTTGGATAATCACCATGCGGTCGTAAGGACTAAAAAAGTGTATGTTTGCACATTTTTCTGTCATAACGACACTAATTAATAGTAAAATATGAACAAGATAGTGAGTACGCAAATTCGATTGCTAATTTAGAGAAAACCCACAAGCGAGTGAGCGGGCCTTGTCGTGCGGAGTGTAACGAGCTGACCGCACGTGTGCTAGGGGCATAACTTGTAATCTCATTACCTGTTTGCTGTAGCGAACTGTGGGTCACAAGTAATTCATATTCAAAAAGGTAACTTTTTTGATACGAATTAACTCGCTTCGGTGTGAACCATAAATGTTGTATATAAAGATTAATCTTTGAAGTAGTTTTTTGTTCCTACCTTTAAAAAATCCTTATAGGCTAATTAATGCTTATATTTATAAAAAAAACATAAACAAACAAAGAAACATATAAACGAGAAATCAACCTAATAAAAACGTGTTAATAAACCTACATTCCAAATTTCAGCATCTTAGACTTACTACATTGGGGACTGTATTTATAATCCGCTCTCAACGTTGAGAGCTATTTTGAGATCATACTTGAGATGTTCTTCTTATAGGACAGCATCTCAGGTATATTCTCAAGATAGCTCTCAACGTTAAAAGCGGTTAATAAATACGGGCCTAGATTACGTAGGGGTGTTCGCTAGCTGTACTGCGCATTTTATACCCCTTCGTAACTACTATACGAAAAGTCTGATTAGAATAATTGAAAGAGAAATTTATTCAAACGTTGAATACCTGTCTATCGATTATCGTGATTCTTTTTTTTTGTAATGAGCCTCTGCATAATTTTTATAGCAACTCTGAAGAGGTCATCGATACTGACTGTTGACATTGTTGAGACATGTTTGAGATATTCAAACCCTTATAAAATGACGGGCAATAGCAAAATTAAATAAATAACGATAGGTACCTATAGTTTAAAAAATCTCCCCGGATACTAGGCACCCTGTTTTACTAACCGACAAACAGTTCTGTCCACCTGGTGGGACGGTTAGAAATTGAAATGATGATTTTTAATTTCTGTAACGGGTCCGGGTGTTACTATGTACAAAAAGTATATACTTATTTAAAAAGTATATAAGTAGTATATCTGTTGTCTAGCACCCATATTACAAGCTTTGCTTAGTTTGGGGCTAGATGGCGCTGTGTCAAATTGTCCAAGCATTTATTTATTATTATTATTTTATGAAGACCTTTACAGCAGGCCAAGGACATTTCCAACATTTGAAAGAGCTTTTGACCAAGTTTAAGCTTGTTCAAATTGTTCGCTAAGTGATGGAACTAAGTTAGGGAGATGGAGTTTGATCGGGTATCATTGTCAACATCGTGTTGTTTAATTAATGGCTACGCAGAGCAGAATATACATAAATTATCTAGAGTGGTGGTGATTAATCAATCATTGACTATAAATAGAATAAGATCTTGGTTGCTTTTATGTTATGACATATTTTAATTAATAATTTTATGATCCTTTAGAATGGTTTTCTGAAATGAACTAAGAACTAGCTGTTAACATCTTACACTCGTTAAACTTATATAAAAATACGATAAAAGTAAGAACAATATTATGTTGTAATGTATCTGACTAAGCGACACGAGTTTTTCTTATTAAAACTGACAAAGTAACAAAAATTAGTATTGCTGATGCGAAATGTGTTAGTACAAAACCTAAATTAGTTAAGCATAATCGGCTTAATAAATACGTCATTACAAAAAAAACAACGTGTAGCTCTTCAGAATAACCATATTTAGGCATAGCGAATGTATTTTAATTATAATGCACTATAAACAAATTTTCATTACAATCAATTTTCGATCTTTAGTCGCACAAAGTAACGCGCGATTTTGTGTAGCAGTGTGGCATTTTGTCACATTGGTTTTACCAATTATTTGAATAATAGTAGATCGTACTGAGTAATAAAATAAACGTGTATGTGTGAACTGTGTGAATCACGATTATTGGATTATACAAACTGTTCGTGATGCGCGCGGTCATGTGAAGTTGGTCCGACTGCGAGCGATCGCTTCGTGATCGATGGTGTCGCAATGTCCTTTACTTTACACTGAATGATGTGTGAGGTGTAGCCATAATTATTATGACGACGAGAAAGTTGAGTGTCGCAGTTCGCTTTTAACTCTTTCACACTTATAAAAACTATTTTAAAAGTTTAAATTCTTGTGGCTGTAATCTTGTCTTAATAGCCATATATCGAAAAATCGACAAAATCGCCTTACGTAATTAATGGATCCCTTATCTGCAATTCATTTTTAACAAGCCGGATGTAATATGTAACGGAAAATATTTCAATTACCTGATTCCTATGATTACAGACATTTATCAAAGTCGGGACCTCAAATTATTTTCAATCTGCTTTTACCCGCTGTCAGTCACACCGCAGGCTCCTTTTAACGAAGCGTTTTGTAACGTTTTGGTTTATAAGTTTGTATCTATTTATTTGTCTGGGTATTGCTTGCGTAACATAGATTAATATGTAGCAATATTTAATATACAGTCAGCAAGTACATTAAAAACTAAGTTATGATATAAATAGGCAAAGCTATTTTAGAAAAAAATATTTTTGTTTGTAAATTAACTTGATAGGAAAAGGTACAATCGAATTTTCTTTCAGCTGGAAGAGTGAACCCCTATTTAATCTGTAGATGACTAAATGTTTTATACATACTTTATCCTAACATGACTGAGGTTGCGGTGGCATTCAAGCATACATGTTGTCTTACGTATTGTCATTAGCCCACGGGAAATTTCTCTGTTTGCAACAAGTTTTTTTTGCTGTTTATACATTACTAGCTCCCGTCCGCGGCTTCGTTCGCGTAGACATTCGAAAAATCCCTAAGCAACCTCTGACCGGGGATAAAAAGTATCCTGTTTTACTTCAGGCTATAAACTATGTGTGCCAAACACTCAATCACGCAAAAATAGCTGCCTAATTTGCCGTTTTTGCGTGATTGAGTAACAAAAATTCAAACTTGCACATACTATTAGTTGGAAGTAGGATTTTATATCAAGCTTAGTCTGAAATCTTGAAAATGGAAATAAAAATTAATTTGGGTCAAATGAGCTCTTGATTCAAGCGTGGGTTTGGGATACCTATGTAAATAAAGAAATTGTGAAATACTTGCCGTTCCAAAAGTCGGGTTGTAAATGTCAGGGATTTCTTGTTTTGTACTATTTGCTTTGTTTTTTGTGAACAACGAATTAATTAAAGTTAAATGAATGTTAATTTCTATCGCTTGAAAAAAATTCATTCGATTCGATAGAAATTGAATGACTTTAACAAAGTGGTCCTATTTAAAATGCTTCATGTTGTGTTAGGTATACATAAAAAATAAAAATATAATTACTCATGTTTCTTCTTAATTTCTGGTGGAGACAATGACCTGCTTTACTACTCACTCCGATTCCCTCAATGTCTTCAGCCCCCTAGCATGACCACCAAAACACGATATACAAGGTGTTACAAAAATACCCCTAATGCCGAATATGGTAGATAGGGACCATCAAACTGAACAACTTTTACTATGGAACCAACTCTGAAATCGCGAAAAAAAAAAATCAGCTGTTTCATACATTTTGATATTTTCGTAATTAATTTTTGTATGAAACAGCTGATTTTTTTTTCGCGATTTCAGTGTTGGTCCCATAGTAAAAGATGTTCAGTTTGATGGTCCCTATCTACCATATTCGGCATTAGGGGTACTTTTGTAACACCTTGTATATCGCGTGATATAGCGTTCACTCAATTCTCCATCTCTCCAAAAGATCCATTGTCTTTTGACAGTTAAAAGTGATAAATCGCTATATCATATCGCGTTTCGGTGGTCCTGCAAGGGGGGCAGATTTGCCTATGTCAAGGGTGTAGATAAAATATACTATGACCAACTTTTTGAATTAGTTGTCAATCTGCTTAAGGTGATAATTAAGGTTTCATCTCACTCTCTATTTTTTATAGTACCTAATCACTTATAGTCCGATTTGTTGATCATTTGGCCACCTTGGTCACGTTTCGGAACAACAAAGTAACTATGAAATTGCGATTTTCAAACGATGCACTCACAATTGGCGATTGTGTAATGAAATGATGGTTTTAATGATGATTTTGATGAAGTGATGGCCGAACGACGGATGTGACGTCACGAGCTCATGCAAGGACGTTGACATTTTCCAAAGTCAAAGGAAAATCAATTTGACATTGTAAAACTAGTTTGCGTCATTAATGATTACAAAGACTCATTTGGAGTTGTGCCTTCAGCCATAGAATGCTTCGGTTGCAATTATTATTATTCGCACTTGGTCGGATTCGCAAAAGGTCGGATTCTCATTTCGCCGAAACACAGTCAAAAAGAAAAGTTGTTTAAACAAACTTTGTTAGTACTTGGTCGGATTTGGGAAAGGTTGAATTCTCATTTAGACGTAAAACTGTAAAAAGAGAAAACACTTTTTTGTTTATAAAAAAGGTTCTCGTTGCGTACTCCGTATTTCCAATTATCCATACTAGAAAATTATCTTTACTCATATTTATCTCGAATCTAGTATAACAGTTTAAAGTTACTAACCACAATCACTATAGGGTGTGGTACTTATATTTTAGCGTGATTTCAAATTCTAGCTTATAGGTAGAAAAACATCTAATCTATTTATCTGACATTTATTGTTGTGTTGTGTTCCATAAAGCGAATATTACACCCACTATTTTAATAAACTCCATTTCAACAACTACATTTTATGAAAATAGTTGCGATAATAATATCGTTTGATCATATAATGAGATTCGACTTGTTTGAATATCATGTTTGCGTGTATATTCTAACTCGTTAATAACATGTAACACATAAAAGATATATAAGGTAGTTATATTCATTTAGCACATTGGTCTTGTAATATGTCGTTAACTTTAACTTTACGTAGCTCAAAAGAAATTAGCGCTTGCTAAATGCAAATAACGTTCACCTTTGCAACACAATTCAGTAAGTCAGTAATTCAGTAATCGCGCCTGTGTGTAGTAATGCGATATTAGGACACCGTCTCGTATTGTGCGTCTAGCAGAGCAGAGTGTAGTTTAGACACCGGTCGCCTTTCACGGAACTGAGCGCAAGGCCGTCCGAGAGTAGGTTTACCATTTGTTGTGTAGGATATACGCGTCGAGGACTAATATTATTGGTGGCTCACTCAGCTGTAGACCTCGCGTTTGCGACATTTTTCGAACTGAAATAGGATTTTCCCTATATCTCCAGCATTTTGAAAAATTTCGAAAAAACTGAATCACCAAAAAAATCTGTAGGTATTATTATAAAACCAGCTCACAAAATTTCATGAGTACCAGTTGAGAAATGCGACCTGTAGAGGAGAACTAACGGACAGCCGGTCAGGCGGAACGCGGAAGCACATACTTAGCATTTTTGCCCAAGCTTAAGCAGTGACGCTTCGCTCGCGCTTCGCGCTTGCTCGGTGAATTACGTAGAATTTACAAGAAAACAAAATTATTAGCATCTTTTCTAAAAGAGAATTAGTGTAAAGGGATGGGAAACAGTGGTCTTTTGCGCCGTGTCTTTTCAGAAATATGTTTAGTTCAGTCTATAATATTCTTAGTGCATTAGGACCAAAAATGCCGATACTACGCTCATACGATAACCCAATTGGTAAAGACTCTCATTGGTACAAATCATACTTAAATTTCAAAAATATGAATGTAGTCCCCAAGATTACACTACATTATTTAGAGCCTAGTGCTGACCGCACGCCTGTCTATTTTTTATTTGATTGTCAGATTAAACAGCACAATGCCAATACTAATGCACACTATTAACTTAACAGGTCACAACAGACCTTAAAATGTCTGTAAACGCGGCAAATGCCTGTCATTATGGTAGTAGGTGAGTTGCGTGCGCGCAGCCGCTCTCGCCGCGTCCCAGAGCGGGGCTAACGTACCTTATACATTATAGTACGCAATCATACCTCGAGTATTTGCGTTTGTAAAACTTTTTGCTTGTTTTAAAGTCAGGAAGTTAATAACGTCAATGGTTGTATTGTTTATTGATGTTGTAAGTTATTTACAGTCTGTCTGTTAGGCGCCTTATGTTTTTTTTTATCTAAATCCGTTTGACATTAAAGTCATTAGCAATGTAAATGTTATTATTCTGCTGCTAAAAGTTTGTAGGGTGTTTTTAGAGCTGAGGTTCTGGGATCGATACCGAGGAGATCAACAAGTGCTTAGCTGCAGTAATTTATGTAACACTGTGAAATCTGTTGATCTTCACGAGTGACAATTTTTTTTTTTTCTGTTAACTAAAACCATTTTCATTTGGATTCAAATGATGATAAATTATTAAACTATATCACTGACTTAAAGGTGCACCGACCACATAACTTATAGCTTATTTGAACCAAAATAATATTTAAAAAAATCCTTAGACATATAGCAGAAACTGGCAACAACTTATTTACGTTTGCACTTAAATATTAAATATTATTTGATTTATTGCACCTTGCAGTTCAGACACCACTTTAAGAATAACTTCCGATCACAGTTTGACTGATGTAGGTTGTAAACTAAGTTTGGATATGGATATATTTTATTTAATCTTTGCACATTTCTATTGTACCTAAATAAGTATAAAAATAATGTCATTGTTAAAATTCAATAGGATGCTTTTGGGATGAGGTTGCAGTGAGAACTGATATAACTACATCCGATTCTATGAAATACCGTAGGTAATAATTTACTTCGTAGAGAAAATGTTCACTGACTGACGAAGGGTCATAAAGCATTTTCCAACCATTTTCGTTAACCCTATAACGCAAGTGAGTTTTCACAAAGTTAACTTAAAAAAATTTGGTAGTTTTCTATTTTCCAACTCATGATTTATCACGTGACGTTCTCTGCTAATCCCATGACCTTCGCTTGCGGGCGTTGCGCAGTCGCCGGCCACCATTACCGTGGCCAGCGGCGTGGCAATGCCAAGGTCGCGCGACCAACCAGGCCTTCAAAGTGAACCATAGACCTGTGATCATACGGTGATAGCACTTTTTACGAGAAAAAATAGCACATAAAACCTACAAGGCGGGAATTGATGGCAACATTTGCATTATGCACCTATTTGGTGGAAATAACTTTCCATGGTATTATTCAATAGAGATTGTACTAACTTTTTATCATTTCGAGGGGAAATGTCTCCCTGGGGCCGTACTGGCTAACGCATCTAACTTCAGAAAGTCTGCCGAGCTTCAAATTAAAACAGATAAATGGAGCCCCTATTGGGTCAAAATGGCGAACCATTCATGATGTCAAACAAACATCGATATCTTCTAAATAACTTCGGCAAATAGTACAATACGAAACTCCTTACTTTGATTTATCTGTTTTAAGTCGAAGCTCGGCAGACCCACCGAAGTTCGAAAAGTTAGCCGGTAGGGCCCCTGTACAGCTTATCGGATGCCAAGTCGCTCATCAGGCCTGGACTGGAACTTTTGTATATTACGCCTGCTTGTTACAATGTGTAGCGAGAGCGACGCAGTCGAATCCGTCCCCGCCTACTTAAACAGGTTGCATAGCGAACAAACGCAGGATCAGTGAAATTACGATTGAAAACATTTCGCGCAGATGTGACGTCAGGCCTAGGCAAAATGTATGGAAACCAGACGGATCCTGAAGTTTTCTATTCAAATACTGGTATAGTTGGATCGCGGTCCCCAAACCGGCATGTTAATATTTTGTAGTTAGGTAATTTCCGAAAGATTGTTGGTAGAAAAATCCTGTGTATAGAAGACAATAAACTCCTAATATTAAAAACACTGAGCTCGATAATAGTGTGATTTGGCCGCAGCGTTCAAGCGGGCGCTCAAATCGAGCGGCCAATCTGCTGTGCCCTTGTTCCCTTTACATACCTATTTGAAATTACCAATAATAAGATAGTTTGTGCCGCTAAGCCCTTTAGAATTGAAATACTAGCTTTAATGTATCACATGCGCACCAATAATTAGTTTCGTGATTAGAGCTTTAACAGTAATCTGGAATATACCTAGTTTGTGTAGAAACCTAATGGATGAAACATAGAAATAGTGAAACTAATGTTGTTATTCGATACTAACATCAGCTTTCAAAGAGATGCGCAATTTTAATTGCATTAAAAAAACACAAAAGGACACGCTTCTATTCCGAAGACATTTATCGAATCGGATGATTGAAAAACCTTCGTTGACTTTACACACGGCTGTTAAGTGTCTAAATATAAATGAATAAAATAACTTCAAAACTTAAAAAAAAATTAACCTCCTAAAATATTGTCCAATTGATTCTCTTTTAGAGTCGCACCCATACAAACATTGTTAAGTAATAAATAACCTGTACAAAATGGTTTATTAGTTTTGCATGATATGATAACCTTCAAGCGCAGGCTTCCACTGAGTTTCATTCTTTTGTTTTCTCCAAATAAATGAGCCAATTTTCAGTGACAAACTGATACACCGAAATGCTAATTGAATCCAGCCAGAGGGCCAATTACAAAAAAAATATCGCGATAATCGAACGATGTTCGATGTTTGTCCGACTCCATGACATTATTAACTTTACTAGCTCCTGCCCGCAACTTCCAGAAAAGTATTTTATGTTTTAATCCGGGTTTTCCGGCCCAAATTTCATCAAAATCCGTTCAGCCATTTTTGCGTGGTTGACTCACAACCATCACATTTATAATATTAGCAAGATTAGTACGACAGTACAGTATACAGACTGGAAAAGAAAGTATCATATTGATAATGGCAAATATTACTGAATGGAAATAAGTATTTATTTATTTTTAAAAATAAGTTAAACTGCGTTCAAAGATTTATGATAAATCGCTAATCTCAGCTGAGAATTGAACGGGCTAAACTACTACACGTACATTTTGTGATTGCCGTCGACGACCGTTATTACATCACAGCTAACGGTACTGTAGACAAAAAAGTTATCATGTTTTTCATTTTTTTCTTGTTCAAAGAGTGTCATTAATTTATATAACAAGTTAGGTTCGCCATTATGTAGGAACTTTACTCTTTTAATCATTATAACAACACAAATAACGAACGTAATGATTAAATCAACACAAACAAAAATTAAGCTATGCGTTGCTAGCCGTACTAGAAAGGCGACGCAGGGGGTGCGGTATGACGAAGCGGGCCGGGAGGGGAAGTGAACTCGCAGTACCATATTTTATCTTTCTTGGGTCTGCCTTTAATTTAAGATACTATTTTATTACGAAAAAAATAACCCGTATCATTGATCGTATCGATTGGTGTAATAAAGTACAGGTGTTATTTTTTCGGATTGGACTCCGTTAAGCTAAGCGACAGGCTAGAAAATATTGTTTAAGCTATAAAAAGTATCAGAAAGCTTCTTCGGAGTGCACTACAGAGAGATAATTCACAATTTCGCATTTATTTAAGCACTGTGATTTTTTTTCAATGGCGGCGCTAATGTGCAGCCTACGCTTTCTTAATCAAACGACGAACTTCGTCCCAATTTCCCGAACCTTTTTTGTAATAGTCCCTCAGACGCGAGGAGAATGCCCAACCAACGATTTTAATAGCTGTTAGCAAGTTTAAACGTTTAATAGGAAAATTATTATTATTGTTATTTCATGTTAATGTGTCGACTCCCGCATTCTAGTGACATTAGAAATTAGGTTGCATTGTAATTAAATACTTTAAGGCAGCCTTGATATTTCGGCTTATTCTCTTCCATTTCTACGTGTTGAGTTTCAGACTATTTCAACCTTAAGGCAATTGGAAAGCTATTGGAAGAAGCTTAACTAAACTTTGTTTAAAAATCTTATTTGAAATCCTGGTGTATTATTTATTTATGATGACCTATTAAGCCGGGTTTCCACGTGAACTAAGCACAAATCTAGATCAAGAAAAAGTATGTTTATTCAAGCTCAAGGGGCTGATATGAGCCAACTAGCGCCGCCAGTCGATTTGATTTTATTTATTCTAAATAAGCCCAATTTCTTAAAATAGGAATCCGTCAAGGTCTTGTGAATGACGTCTAACGTTTATTAAATAACGTTACAACATTACAAAATGCGTGAAATTGTTTAAAAACGGGTTTGAACCAACAGAAGCCACTTTTAACAAAATCGCGTTTTAAAACTCTTTGAATGCCTTCTCAAACTGTGTAAAGTTATTCAATAAATATTAGACTTTATTAACGAAACCTTCACTGATTCATTTTTTAAGAAATTGGGCTTATTTAGAATAAATAAAATAAAATCGACTGGCGGCGCTAGTTGGCTCATGTCAGCCCCTTAAGTATAAAATAGAAAACTTGCTCATCAGTTCTTAATGCACAAATGCACTTCAAGTTTCACAAAAACTTGCATTGTTAGTTTCCTTAGTAGGTGGCGCTGTGATCAATAGAACCTGTTGCTATAATAGCCAAGGGCTGTTCCAGTAACCTGGCAGTTAACAGCGTACAAATATAACCTTTAACGTAACTTTGTTAGAACACATTTCTACATAGCAACTCCCGGAGGATTTTATCGGAGCATCACCAGCCAATTTTATACTCTACTGCGCTGGAAAAAGAATCTGTTTTCAATGACACTAGATTATCTTAATACGGATAAATAGGAGCCTTCTGGGAAAAAGCGTTCAAAAATGGCGCCGTATTGTGCCTTTTTTCCATTCGCTTTTTCATGTCTTGTGGCTAGCGCAAGTGGTGTGTTAGATTCAAGATTGGAATACTAATCTTGTGTGATAAATGTTTGCTATCAAATATACCCTGTACTCAGCAGTGGGCGCCGTGAGCTGATAATTATAGTAATAATAATGATAATAAATAAATGCTTTGACAATTTCACACAGCACCATCTAGCCCCAAACTAAGCAAAGCTTGTAAGACAACTGATATACTTCATCTATACTCTTTAATATATACTTATTATTATACATACATAGTAACACCCAGACCCGTCACAGAAATTAAAATTCATCATTTCAATTTCTGCCCGGCCGGGAATCGAACCCGGGACCTCTTGCGTGGTAGATCGGCATATTGACCACTGCACCACTCAGAGCCCGTAGCCAATGTCACATTTACAAATTTTCGCCATCGTTTCGGTCCGACAAATGTATGGATTTGACATTTTAAAATTCGATAAGTAACTAAGACTTATGTCAATTCCACACATTTTTTGGAAAGCGAAGCGATAACGAAGATTGGCAAATGTTACTTTGGCTAGGCCCCCAGGTCGTCAATAATATTTATTTGTCACATTTCATCAATAATAATGTTAAAGTGCGAGAAGCATATAAGGGGGAACTGGAATGGAAGAGTAGCTTTACATAAAAAATGGCTCTGACTGACTTGACATTCAGGATCTTCAGAAGTACCTACTTACTAGAAAAATAAAAAAAACATACATAATGTAAACAAACACATGATATTTTATTAACAGCTTTTTTTCGATGTAATTTTCTGTTCAGCTTGTTGCGACATTACTGCTTTTTTTTTTATTGTTAAATTTATTTTATATTACTGGATTCTAATAAAATAACTACTGAAAAATCAAAATGCGACTGAAATAATTTTAATCTTGAAATCTTGAGTATTTATTGCATAATATTGAATAAATTATGTTTTTATTAAGTGTATGAATATTCAATTAAATTGGTGTTAAAAATGTAAAGTTTTTCTTTAAATCAATATAGATTAAGAATTGATGTTCTCGGCGGTTGCTTTATTTCTGCTTTCAAAAATCGAAGGAAACAACTTTTCACTAACATTTCCTTTACAGAGATATGTTTCTCTCACGTAGTTCATTAAATATTCTTCGATTACGGTTTGTTCTTCCTAGATATTTCACTCCGCCTAATAAAATGCAAACGTAACATCCATTATGTTTCTTGGAAGAAGTAAATATTAAGTTATCTTTTCACATAATGTTAGAAAATAACAAAAGAACATTGTTGTAGAAATACCTTACTCACATATACAATTGTTATCTTTCTATTAATTGAAATAAAACGTTTTTTTTACTTATACACAGAACATTTTATTATACTACTTTTTGCGTTTAATTTGTGGTTTTACACTCTCGTTTATATACTACCTACTTTTTAGATTTCTACGCGTATTATTTTCGTATGTTTATTACTAAATCCTCTATAAGTCTCAGTTTGATTCGCCATGATTTAAAAATGGGCTCTCAGTTCATATGCACATTATTTAGTAGCTATCGACGAGTGATAACACTATAATATTATCAATTAAAAAAAAACTGAACAAGTACGAGTCCAACTCGGCCAACGAGGGTTCCGTACAAACTAGATAATTAATTTTGAATATGTACTTTAAATAAAAACTATTATTTTTATGATTTAATTACAAATGTATAGTTTTCAGATTTTTCCCTGTACTTGTAGTATAAGACGATATACTTGCTAAATCTAGGTCAACAGAAAGTACCCTATAAATTTTGAATCCCTTGAGAGTGTCGAAATGTGCGTTTTTTGCGGCAAACGGCCGTATCTTTTTTTTACTTTATCTTATAAGTTTTATTTTTTCTCAGCTTCAAGGGACTTATATGGTACTCCACGAGATAAAGGGTCTTGACAGACAGACGGACAACAAAGTTATCTTATAAGGGTTCAGTTTTTTCCTTCCGAGGTACGGAACCCTAAAAATGGGAACATGCAAATTCGTTTATTATGTATATTTTCCTCTTCAATAATGATTAAAGTTGAAAATCGGCCACCGGGTTAACACTATTAATGTTACGAAGGCGCTTATTGATAAAATATGTTTTATCTCAGCTTGGGCTTAACGATTGGCAGTTATGTTCAGCAAGCTTTGTTGCTATCATAATGGCCATTAGAGGACTTGTTGACTGAAGGTCGTCGTATTCAAAGTTTCGTGCTATTTAGAACTTTATAATCTAATATAAGACGTAATGGGAACATTAAATATCTGTCTTAATAATTAATAGTGCACGAATGTTTTGCACGAATTAGATTCTATAAAACGTGTTTAACAAATGGTTGTAGTCTTTTAGAGGGATCTCACACTGTCATCATGTATGCTGCGTGGTATAGACACTGTAACACTCTTGGAAAAAAACGAAAAAATCCTAAGGAGTGACAATTATTTATAATTATGCATGGTGCGTGTGTGATCCGTCTTATACCCATATCGATATAAAAATATCATCATATTTTTTAAAGTACAAATACTTAAGTATACTTATAACACAAACGCGAAAAAATACATTATTTGTATCAATGTAATTCGGTCATAAAAAGTTTGATAAACACCTGATTTCAACATAGAAATTAGGAATTCACAGTGACAATAAAATTCCATTATCAAACGCGGTACCTATAGCGATACGTACGAGTAGAGAAGGGACGAGTGCATTTTGGCGATTCTTTCTTTTACAGAATAACCTAAAGTGGACATTATTCTCGTAAAATGTGGAAATTAAATAGAGTCGTGTCTGTGATTTCATTAAGCACATTACTACAGTTACACCAGACTGTAATTTGATCGTAGTATTTGCCAAGTTCGTATCGTAAACGTAATTTACTATGTTTTAGTATATTGTGCAATATTGGTGATAAAAATAAATAAGAAAAAGAAAATGCCGTCGGCACTGCTCTAGGCTAGACACACCATTCCTATTTTCTTAGTTTCAAAGCTTTCAAAACATAACGACAGAAACGTGTGCAATACATTTTCGTAAGTAAGACACAAAATGATTCTAGGGATTTGATGTATTAGTGGAGGTTTAAGAATTAAAAAATCAAATTGAGAAAGAGAAACCACGATAAATGTTTATATAAATTAAAAAAGGAAGATATCTTTTAGCCCCACCCGACTTCAAAAGACGTTTTTTTTAATATCAGATATGCGTAGGTACTTGAATAGTAATTATGCAGATTTGAATATTATTTCTTGCTTTTTAGAGCTGTTGCTTTTTGAAGCTGTTTTTTATAGCAATTTTTTAAGGTTTTTTGAAGGAGGTTTTTATTTTTTTAGTTTCAAAGCTTTCAAACATAACGACAGAAACGTGGGCGATACATTTTCGTAAGTAAGACACAAAATGATTCTAGGGATTTGATGTATTAATGGGGGGTGGTGTGGTTATTCTCCGAGGAACTTCAGTGGGAGAGCAAATTGATTCTACAAGAAAAGCATTTACGTTTTTATTTTATGTGTCTAGACATTAAGATCATTTCTGAATCTTCATAACAACGTCGTGAATCGCGTTTTTTGAAAACTGCTTACTGAAAAACATCTTGGTACTTACCACGGCAATATTACCGTGTACCTACCTACGTTTTATTAAAACAGAACCAGATATAAGACGCTTTAAATATTTATAAAAGAACATATTTTAATATTGGTTATTACAAAATCAGTCTGAAAAAAAAAATTAAATTTTTTGATGCATTCATTTTTTTTAACTAATATGTTTTTGTAGAATTTTGTGGAATCTCTTTTTCCAATATAGCGTTATTACAACCGGAAAAAAATAAAAATACGAAAATAAAGATTAGGTAAGTAAGTGGGTACGGCCGCTAAATACCGCGTTTACATTTGATAAAAAAAACACCTGTAAGAAATGGATCCGTGTCGTCAAATAGATATTGTATGAACTGTGATATAAAATATGATCGAGAGACCTAGCTAGTGGCAGTGACATAAACACGCAGTCATACAAATGTATGCACAGACCGACATCTGTTAGTCGTGTTAA
This sequence comes from Catoptria pinella, assembly GCA_963556745.1. Taxonomy (NCBI): domain Eukaryota; kingdom Metazoa; phylum Arthropoda; class Insecta; order Lepidoptera; family Crambidae; genus Catoptria; species Catoptria pinella. Next base: position 12,747,561 of record OY750768.1, on the reverse strand, counting down.
TCGACCAATTTTGGTGTTCTCATTACCATTAACACAACAGCTAGCAGTTAAATAATTTCATTAGTACTTACTAACTTGCTGCTAACTAGAACAGAAGTATATACCAGATACGTTTTAATAAATAGTTTTTGATTGTAAGGTGTTTGTGATGACGGGCTATTCTTAAATTAATGTTTTCTTAAATGACCAGCAAATATTGAGTACCTAACAAAGAAAGGATAGTTGATAGTTTTTCAGAACAATAAATATTATCGAGTTTGAACACAGCAGGAGCTCGGTGGCGCAGTGGTATAGCGCTAGGCCCAGCGATTGCGGAGGTTAAGCAACTTTCGCAAGGGCCGGTCATGGGATGGGTGACCAAAAACTTACTATCGCGGCACGGTAGGCACGTTAAGCCGTTGGTCCTGGCTGCATTTGCTGTCGTTAACACCCACCAATCCGCATTGGGCCCGCGTGGTGGATTATGGGTGGTGGGTGCCCCAGCAGTGGGGACAATAAAAATGGCTGATGGTCATGGTCATTATCTACACATTGTGAATTTGAATTTAACTTAAAATAGTATAGTAAAGGCAAAACATTTAACAAGCTTTTTACTGTTTTATGGTAGAGCTACTTCTTGTTATTAGAGTAGGCACACTATGAAAGGTAGTACATTATGAAATGAAATGAAAGGTAGTACACTAGGTAGTACATTATGAAATGTCCTTGTAGGTTCGTTAATAGATCCTCTTACTTTTATCAATTAGCGTTTATTATCGTTCAGTTCGACTGTCAAAACTGAATGTAAATGCCAACTTAATTTGGCAATCGGTTGCCAAATGTAGGTACATACTTCAGAAGTCAAACATAAACAAAGTGTTAACGAAATCACAAATTATAGGGCTCATAATTACGAAAAACTTTTTGTATGGAAGCAATCCTGAAATCGCAACAAATTTGCTGTTTCATACATTTTCGCAAAGTACCTACAGCGCTAGAAATATTGTATTGAGCCACAGTTGATTTATTTCGTGATTATTAAATTTAGATTTTTCGCATTCACAATGGTATTTTTATATTACGATAAATAATATTCGAAAAAAATCGACTCACCCGTAGCACCTCAGACGGGACAGGTGCTACGGGTGAGTAGATTTTTTCTAGTTTTTTTTCTAATATTATTTATTACGATAAAATTATTTAATCACGAAATAATACATTACTTCGTGATTTCAGGAATGCTTCCATACAAACAGTTGTTCGTAACTAATGGCCCCTATATTTCGTTATTTCATTAACACGTTATATTATTTACACTTGTGGAGTTTCTTTATAGAGCGTTTGTAAAATTATAGGGATTCTAATTTTAACTGAAGCCATAAATTATTGATTATGATGATTGGACGCCAAATAACTTTTATAGGTATTACACTCATATTAAAGCTCAAGGCTTACGGCAGGATAAAACTGAAAGGAGTTTTATTTTATTTAAACTTTATGAGTTACAAAATTTCTTGTTTAAATCATAACTTAACTAGGCACCTATGTAGATTGATTGATTTGACCCATAGGTCAAGCTTACTTGTCTATAGTCTGACCTATTAACTTACAAGTAATCTTCATTTAGCATCAACGATTTTAATTTCTTATTTAAAACATACGTATGAAATATTTAATGCAGTCAAGAACGTTTGTGTAATAAGTTGTTAATAGGTTCAAAAACATTACAACATACGATGGCATCATCGAAATAGCTGTAAAAATATCTTGAGAATAGCTTAAGAGCCAAATACACACTTCATATTTTTTGTCGTAGGTCAAGATTCTTGACTTTGGTCGACAACCGCACCTAGTGATATACCTCAGAACTTGGTTACGTAGTTAGCTATGGGTTTTTCTCAACCACCAATCAATCTAGAGTGTGTTCTTAATGTTCAAGTTGACAATAATTTGATTTATGTCTTAAAGAAAAAAAAATCTGCAATGCTCTTCTATATAGTAACGGAACATCCTAAAATACCCACCTAATACATTTATAGCAACCATAACGTTAGAAAAGATGCATATGTCGTAGGATAATCGCATAAAACGGATTTTTGAAAAATTCTAGGTTGATGGTAAAGGACCGGATAATTGGAATCTAAAATAGATTTTCTCAATCTTCCGAGCAATTTTTTCGATCTTTGTAAAAATCCCAGTTCGTTTCGGATAATTGTAAACTTGAATTCTGATTGGATAATCAAAGTAACATCTCCAGTCTGATTGGTCAGTACAAGACTTCTTATGGGACTATAGATAGCCGTTATCCAATCCGTCAGTCCATAAAGTTGACGTCAGCCAATCAGCATGCTCAAAATGATGGTCATATCCTAAACATTACTCGGACATTATATTTTTGAGATCATACTAGGATTTTTGTAAAGATCCTAGTTATACGAATATCCTACGACACATATAAACAAAGGATGATATCACCATGTTCAGTCGGCGGTCGACGACTGACACCAACGAACTAAAATCTATGGAAGAAGCATTGCGCACAAAAAATGGCACCACACGAAACTGACGACTAAGTGGGTGGAACTAAAAATGCTGGCATTAACTATGCAGCACAAAGCGACTGAACACTGGTTGCATAATAGCGATCATAATCTGTATACTCAAAGATATTTTCTATACCTAAAAGAAAAAATATAATGCGTTATTTCATTTTACTGCCTTCTTTGCATCTTTTTGACTACACAGGAAGTCTACTCCAAACTCTTTCTTTCTCTCCTTTCCTTACAATACAAAATGCAGTTATTGTAAAGAACGCTATTGCAATTACACTTCCATAGATTTTAGTTCACTGACTGACACAGCCGGAATGCGGCCGGTGAGCAACCGTGAGCAACCGCTGTCGCAAGATGGAAACCGTTCGATGAGTTGAAGCAGCATACTAGACTTGAGGATTACCTATAGCACTTGCCAGCCCCCTTACGTAATATTGAAGTAATGTAGCTTGTGTGACATTTATAGAAAAAAGGAGAGTGGTGAAGCATGACTTTTTAGGTCGATATAAAAAAAAAGATAGTGGCTCTGTGTAGAGCTGTAAACCTCGCGTTTGTGACATTTTTAAACATTTTTCGAAATAGCTGAAATATGATTTTATCATATCTCCCATAACTCCGCCATTTTGAATAATTTTGAAAAACTGAATCGACAAAAAATATAGAACTAGTGGCTCCGTGAACTGTAGACCTCGCGTTAAAAAGCTACGGCTCGCCGTAAACCCGTTAAGGCTCCTCAAGTGGAACCCTCATTTTAATTTATTGCTCGCTAAGTACATAATGTATCGAAAATTCACATGTACAGATTGAAGCTAAGGTTCCATAGTTTATTTACAAAAAATAACCTCAGTAAAACTTTTGCGAACTACTACTACAACGAACAAAATTTTACTGAGGTTATTGTTTGTAAATAAACTATAGAACCTTAGCTTCAATCTGTACATGTGAATTTTCGACACATTATGTATTTAGCGACCAATAAATTTAATTAAAATGAGGGCGCCACTTGAGGTATAAAGGGGCTTTAAGCAGCTCCTCCCTCTGTTTCATAAGACTACACACGCGCCTTACCGCAATAATACTTGCTCACTATCTAAAGAATCCTACAAATCTGAAACTCTGTGACAATTTCGTGGTAGCGCCTATCAACAAAATATAATTATATTAGTGTACACGAAGCGCTCGATACGGCCCAGTGCATTTACTTATTACGTACCCATATAGCTAAAGAGATGAGGAACTCGATGGCGCAGTGGTTTAGCACCTGGTCCAGCGATTGCGTAGGTTAAGCAACTGTCGCAAGGGTCAGTTATGAGATGGGTGACCAAAAATTTACTATCTCGAACTCCTCCGTTCTTCGGAAGGTACATTAAGCCGTTGGTCCCGGCTGAATTTGCAGTCGTTAACACCCACTAATTCATATTGGGCCCGGATGGCGGGTTATTTATGGCCCATCCTCCTTATTCACCCATAAGGAAGGCCTGTGGCCCAGCAGTGGAGATATTAAAAATGGCTGACGGTCATATCATAGCTAAAGATATGTAGGTATTCTGTGATTGCGGACTTTGTCATCGTTGGATGCTGATGTGATGCCCCACGTGCCCAAAACCATTTTACATCAAATATATTTTTTGTGACTAACGAATTTATATTTTTGTTTCAGGTATGTAACATGACTGTAACCGCATAGTGAATATGACGTGACGTATGACGAGCTCATGTGAGGACTAAGTAAGTTTTAGTACAATAGATTTTCCACGAACGTCCAAAAGACTAAATAATTCTAACAAAAATAACATTGTGAATGCTAAAATCTCAAAATTTAAAAAATTCTAACAACACTTGAATGTAGAAAAATCCTACCCCAACTTTATTAAGTTTCAAAACTACATTTCATAAAAAATACACTCATTGCTAAAACCCAAAGTAAACATAACCCTTTTCTTGCAGTCGGGTAAAAAGGTACTATGATGCCTTGGCATCGTATGTAAACTATTTGGGTTCTGTAACTCTTTGGTTACAGACTATCCCTCTTACTAATAAAGATTGGATAGCAGATGTATAAGTTACACAGTGGTGACTCTCTGTCAAACTATTTAAGTTTGATATTAAAAAGAAAGGGACAAAACACTGTGAAACTTATACATCTGCTATACAATCTTTATTAGTAAGGGGGTAAAGATAAAAATAGTAGATTGTGCAATAAGAGCTTAAAGTAGTGTATTATGTCCCGGGCGCTATATTGAACTCGGGTACTCGGGTACGAGGGATTCTATGGTTAACTCCCGAGCGGAGCGAGGGAGTTAAGGCTAGAATCCTGAGTACGAGGTGTTCAAGATCGCCCAAGACAAATACACATTTAAGCCCGCGATGCATACTCTACTTTTTATACTTTTTGCGAGGCAATTGAAACCAATGACTGTTATTAAAGAAAGTACTTAAGTATTTATTTAATTTTTTTGTCGTCTATTCTGTTAGTAGTAAGTTCTACGTTCGAATAAATCCTTCTTAATGCGCGGGTGAAAATGAATTTCGTCAAAAGTTTTCATGTTTTTCTTTTTTTTAATTTGTACATGACTACATGAGTTGCATTCCAAATGCAAATCACATTATTTCCCATGGGAAAAATGACATACTTTAGGAAAGGTTTGCATGACACATAATATGCCATTGACGAGCAGGTAGTGTAAAAAGAATTTTATTATATTTTCAAATGCGAACGACAGTTCTCCAGCTTTTGGTTCAGGAGGAAAGAAACTAGGCTGTGCCCTTCTGGCCACGAATGATATCAATACCTATACGTAAAATAAATAAGAAAAGTTATTTAAATCTTTTATTTTCAATAAATAGGCCTTTCGCTTCTACAGTACAGTATCTTTTGAATTACTGAAAATCAATTTTAAGAGAGAAATAAAATTTGGTGAACATTTTCCAAAAAACAATGACATAGTGCAAATACATCTAAGACCAGTAAATAGCATTACTCAACACCGCAACATTTAATAAATACTACTTACATCGAACGATAACGAGAACTCATAACCGTCGATAATAATTGTGATATTTCAAAAGCTATTTTATAACCGATTGAGAGGCGGTAATTCTCAATGCTCACAGCTGGTTCTATCAGAAACACATCAGCAGTTGCGAATGATCGATGGTTGGATCCGATCCGACTGTTTAAAGATTACCACGATTTATGGCGCGACCTCGCGATTAGTAAGCCCTTCACAGCTTACACTGAAATTTAAGTTGATTGGGAAATGTTTTACAGACTTTTTACCCGACAGCAAGGAAAGGGTTATGTTTTTCGCGCGTATTTTGTATTATTTATGTATGTTTATATGTAAATTCTTCATTACTTCATATCTTTCAAACGACTGAACGGATTTTTATCATTAATATATCGTTAGATTTGTCTTGACAGGCCAAGTGTTCTTAGGTAGTGAAGTTAAAAAAACCTACCATGGTGGCGGTGGCTGTGTTGTGCTATTTTTGAAGTGAAAACATTTTTGTTTTTTTTAGAATACTGCAATATGGGTATCGAATTAAAGGGCTTATCATAAGGATTTCAAAAAGGAATATTATGACCGTAATATACAAGGTGTTACAAAAGTACCCCTAATGCCGAATATGGTAGATAGGGACCATCAAACTAAACAACTTTTACTATGGGATCATCTATGAAATCGCGAAAAAAATCTGCTGTCTCATTCAAAAATTAACTACGAAAATATCAAAATGTATGAAACAGCTGATTTTTTTTTCACGATTTCATAGTTGGTCCCATAGTAAAAGTTGTTTAGTTTGATGGTCCCTTGATGGTAGATACCATATTCGGCATTAGGGGAATTTTAGTAGCACGTTGTATAATAACTAAAGGACATAAAAAATATATTAAAAAACCCACCTACATCAAAAGACAAGTCAACTGAAAAGATGGAAACGAGATCAAATGTTAAAGGCAATACATAGAATATGTATAGAATTTAATGATAAGTCAAATCATTCATAATGTCACTTTATACTTGCCTCCGACTGCATGTTGCCTTTAATATTAGATCTTGTTTCCATCTTTTCAGTTACCTGAACCAGAACCAGTACCAGAACCTAAAAATCTCAAATTTAATGGTGATCTTTCTATAGGACAACTTGTAAACTTCAAAGTCTATGTGTAGCATAATAATATATTATAACCTGTCTGTAATTATGTTGGGAATAATATATCACTGAATGGTATCATCATTGGGAACTTATAATTAGTGATTGAATGTGAGGATGTATCGTCAATCTCCTTTTCAAATTGGCTTTACGATGGACTTAAGGCTTAATCGATGCTTTGAAAGTCACGCAATCGATTCCCGCCGCTAACGACTACCGTAGCTTTAGGAAAATTGATATGAATTTCGCTACATGCACAATTAATATTCGTAATTTAATGTATTTGTACCTATGCTACTAATCTAAGGCCCCTTTGTAATAGTAGGTAGTATTTTGTAATAGCCTAGATTGAACCTTAAATTTTGAATTAAGCTTGACACCTGTAAATTGATTCAGTAGAAATGAGCTAATTAAATAATGTTAGTTATTTATGAATCTATGTTAATTGTAACATGTATGAATGTAATGTCTGGAAACGATATACATATTTGAATAAAGAATTTTTCAATTTCAATTTCAATTTCAATTTCAATTTTAATTTCAATCAATTTTAATTTTCAATTTTAATTTCAATTTCAATTCCTTTCATTCTGCAGCGTGTCGCCGGTCCTGCGTCTCGCGTCTCGGCAACCACCGCGCGGTCGCGACGATGAGCTGAGAGGCCGATATTGAGACGCGCATTGGTTGCCTAAACGCAAGACACAGGACCTGCGACACGCTGCAGAATGAAAGGGGCTTTGATTGTTCTTGCAAATTAAATTACTTCAAGTTAGGATCCAAGTCCCGATCTAGGGCCCGTATTTATAAACCGCTCTCAACTTTGAGAGTTATCTTGAGATAATACTTGAGATACCCTTATAGGAGCTTGTACTCGCTCAAGAGAACTTGAATCGGGAAAGTATGCTTTGTTTAGGTATTTTTTGATTAGAGTGTAATATATCCTAAGGAGCTCGATGTCGCAGTGGTTTAGCGCCTGGCCTAGTGATTGCGAAGGTTAAGCAACTTTCGCAAGGGTCGTCATAGGATGGGTGACCAAAAATGTATCATCTCGAGTTCCTCCATGTTTCGGAAGGCCCATTAAACCGTTATTCCCGGCTGCATTTACAGTCGTTAACAACCACCAATTGGGCCCGTGTGGTGGGTTATGGTTGTGACCCATCCTCCTTATCCACCCATAAGGAAAGCGTGTGCCCCAGCAGTTGGGACATCAAAATGGCTGATGGATGGTCATACCCTAAGTAGTGTCTAATATATTTTTTTATGGCTCTAATGGGCAAGATAAGTAAATAAATCACTACTCTTATGCAGTTTTACTCGCGCAGGAGGCAAAAGGTAATGTTATATGGAAGAGAACAGAATTGCATTCCGTCGTGTGTGGTAATATCACTATAACCACAGATTCAAATGAAAATACCGACGACATGATTTAAATCATCCGGATATTGCATGCATAAATCATTCTTCATTTCCCTTAATGCGCAGTTAGTGCAATTTTGAACCGTCTTTGGGAATTGAATCTGTAGTCCAATAACATTTTTATGCATGTGTGTCCAGAAATAAATTTCTGGTTATAAATACCTATGTGATTATTTTGCTGTAATCTATAAGAAAGTAAAATTTGTCTGTTTTCATATGCTAACGAGATTTTTAAGTAGATAGGTATTTGATTTTTGGATTTTCCGATGTTTCAAACTTTGCAGTATTTTTAAGTTTTATTTTAATAGCCACGTAAATCTCAGAAGTAAATTTACGGACTTGCAATTCTGAAATCCTTTTTTTCAACGCTTTGTATTCGATTGGAGAGCTAATCTACTGCATAGTACTACTAAACCTAAAAGGTTATCGCCCGTCATACGGTTCAATACATGTGGATATAGGTATATACCTTAATTAAATATAAGAGTCCCTCAACAATCTGTCCCTCAACCACTTCATTGGCACAGAATTAGTATAGACATTGGCCTATCCGGCTATGGCATGGCATGGCATGAACGATGCCAAAACCGGCATTCCAAGGTATCTAATAATTTGTGTTGCTAGCACTACCGACACTACGGAAGCTATCGCTCATCAACGTAATACCCACTACCTATAATCAAATAAATTAGCCTCTACTTTGTTGCTTTGCCACTCCAACCAAAGATACAGTAAGCCTCAGAAGCTGGACCACTTTAGTACTGTTTTACTCTTATTCCATTTATAGTAGGGTTGCAGCTTTCTGAACAAACGTAATAGTTGGTGTGATATGGTTCTAAAGTAAAGAACTACTTGAGGCCGTCGTTTGTACCAAACAATAGGCTTACTTTGAACGCAACCATGGCAGCATGGGCATCAAACAAAATCTTGGGACACTTGTATCTACTATTTATTATTTTGTGGTGTCAGGCTGGCTGATTATTTGTCACATATAAAAAACAGATTTGATGAACGTAACCCACGGGTCACACAGTCGGGTCAGCAGCAAGTAGCGCGTTCCGGCGCCGGCGCCGGTGTACGGCGTCGCATTGTGCTTGCTCATGTCGCGTGCGTTTGCGCCGGTGCACACCAACACCTACGAGGCGCCACCACTATGTAAATAAATAACGGCCTCTTCATTTTACGGCGCCGTTCAATCAGCGGCCTCAATTATATCTAGCTATCTAATTAGATGGCTAGGCAAATGACTTAGGTTTTATAACTTGCCTAGCCAAGACATTGAAATAAACAGAGCTGCCAATATGGCGTCGACTAGCTGTGATGTTTTTGGTGTTTCTCACAATTTAACGAGATTAAAATATGTTTTCACGAGAATATAGTTCAATGGAAGTGTGTGGTTATAATAAATATAGTGTATATATTATCTGTTATCGATTGTTTTAAAGGCATTCTTTTAAAACGATCGCGATGTAAAATTTCATTGAGGCAAAATTCGGGAAAAATCCCTATTCATTAGGGATTTTTCCAGAATTTTGCCTCAATGAAATTTACTATCATAGTACATACTATCATAGCGCATAACGCGATGTGATTTGACAAATTAATATGGTTTGTTATCGGTTCGGTTATACAATCACCGACACGTACGTGATTAATCTGATCTGATTGTCAATATGCGGTTAATTGAATTACATTAACGAAACTACCTAATCAAAACTACGAGTGTATAATATCTTTACTGCATTAAGTAGGTAATAAGTGCTGTTTAAAAGATCTTTCCAAACTTTATCAATAAAGAGCAAGAGCTGTTCTAAACAACTAAAAGTATAAAAAAAAAATAAAAAAAAAAATACACAAAACTTTCGCGCGTTCATTCAGTTCATTAGAAATTAATTCAGGCGTTATTTTAGAATTATTTAGTTTGAATTTATTGTTTTTTTATTTCGTTACCAAGGCGTTCGTTATCCCGTGACCACGGCCCCTAAAAAAGGTGTCGTAGCGTCGGGAAACTAAAAAAAACAATGAATAATATACGCGCTAAAGCAAAAAAGGCTGCTCATATTTTTATGAAATTACCCGCTCGAAATTTTATAAAAATGTATTCAAGTTTATTAAATTATTTTATAGCTGCGTTCTGATTTTAATAATTATTACCGAATTAAATTGAATAAAGTTAATTAGAAAACAAGATCTAGCTACTGAATCTACTACCAGTTCACAAATTGGGAGGCCTCTGAGAGAAAGAACTGGCGGAAGAAAACTCAGAGAGGTTGTGTCGACCTCCCTTTTGATCCCTATCTACAGAACGAACTAACTATATCTTTAGATCCTGCAGTGTGTGATTTGGGATGGGATTTTAGTTGATGGATTATGGGGTCCCAAGCTGGTGGTACTCTCCAACCATCATCTCTGTTGAAATTTGGATGTTTGTTGATTTCAATAGCCTCGCGTAGCATTCTGGGAATGAATCTTTGTTCTTTAGCGAGTATTTGTGGTTTATCAAATCTAATGTAATGGTTAGGTCCCTTTGATGCATGTTCACACACTGCAGACTTGTTATCGCGCCTATGCTTCATGTCAGCTACATGTTCTTTAACGCGCGTCCCTATACTTCTCTTTGTTTGTCCGATGTAAGAGAGCCCACAGTCACAATCTAGTTTGTAGACGCCCGCATCTTGAAAGGGAATATTACACTTGACAGGTCGTAAGAATTGGTTTATCTTCTTCGGCGGCTTGAAGTAGGTCTTGATGGACGCACGCTTCAGAATACCTCCAATCTTGTCAGTGACACCTTTCATGTATGGTAGGATGGCAGGACGTCGTTCTACTGTGGCTGGTTTGACACGGGTTCTGTGATGAAGGCGTGGTACTGGCAGTTTGTTGCTACGCAGTACGTGCTTGACATGCTGAAGCTCAGCTGTCAGGTGTTGTTGGTCACAGATCCCGCGTGCTCTCTGAAACAAAGATTTCCCTACGGTAGCTAACTGTAAAGGATGGTGGTGGGATTCACCACTGAGGTACTTATCTGTATGTGTTGCTTTTCGATACACAGTGTGGCTCAAGGTTTGATCAGAATTCCTGATGATAAGAATGTCTAAGAAGGCTAGTTTATTATCTGCCTCTAACTCCATAGTGAATTGAATGTTAGGATTGATGGAGTTAAGGTGGTTCAAGAAAGCAGGAACACTATCTCTAGGTAGTATTGTGAAAGTGTCATCTACGTACCGTTTGTAGAACCGGGGAGACACAGGTGCTGTGTTTAGTGCTTTCTCCTCAAAATCCTCCATGAAGATGTCAGCGACAACGGGGGATACAGGAGAGCCCATAGCTACCCCGTCTACTTGTAGATAGAATTCTTCATTCCACAAGAGATAGCCGGATGTTAGGCAGTGTTCTAGAAGTTCTGCATACTCAATTGGCATGTTGTTTTCAACCAGCTTCTTCCTAGTGATATCAATGCAGTCCTGTACTGGTAGGCATGTGAATAAGGACTGCACATCAAAACTGACCATAATTTCATCATCAGTGAGATTTAGATGTTGTATCTCACTAACGAATTGGTAGGAATCCTTCACATAAGCTGTTGTGTTACCTCTCAGTGGTGTGAGTGTTTTAGCTACGTGTCGAGCCAATTTGTAAGTTGGTGAGTCAATTTGGCTGACAATGGGACGTAGCGGAGCGTTGTCTTTGTGTATCTTGGGCAACCCATACAGTTTTGGTGGTTTGGGGCAGGATGGAACAAGGTAATTGACGTCTAGATTCAACGTTTCAGAATGTTTTTTGATGAGCTCACTAGTTTTCTTAAGAATCTTGGTGGTTTGATCATTTTTGACGTGTTTGTAGGTTTTCTCATCATCTAAAAGTTGTTGTATTTTATCATTGTAATCTGACGTGTCCATCACAACCGTTGCGTTACCCTTATCTGCACGGAGAATAGTAAGTTCTGGCTGGTTGCGCAGGTTCTTCAGCGCTGTATATTCATCATGAGGGAGGTTGAGTTTGGGCAGCTTGCTACGCCGTAAGACGGATGAAATATCTTGACGTATGGCTTCACTGTCCTCCTTTTTCATGTTGTTTTTAACCAGGCATTCCTCAACGTTGCAGATAATGTCCTCATAAGGTATTCTACGTGGTGTTACCGCAAAGTTTAATCCTTTATTTAAAACTTTCAATGTAGTTTGATCTAAAGTTTGTTTTGATAAGTTGACAACTGCACGGGTGTTTTCATTTACTCTATGGTCTGTGTTGACAGTGACGGCTGCATTCAGAAACGTATTTTTTCGCGTGTTTAATTTCTGATATTTTGAAATTTGTCGGTTCTTGCATTGATTATATTGCACGGTTTCACGTTTATCGAGTACTTGAATGCAGTCATTGTATGCCTCCGTAGCAAGTTGTGTTTCTAATTCTTTGGTTAAACGGTCTATTTCATGGTTAATTGAGATTAATTCCGAGCGTTGTTCTCTGATTAAACTTATGAGCAGTCTTTTGCTTGCCTGTTGTAAGATCTTGGCGCTCCCACGTATGTCATGCTTAGGAGAAATTCGAACACACGATGGGATGAGATCATGATCACGACATCTCTTCAAGAAGATTACTGATGTTATTCTTCTTGCGCGCTTAGTTCTGAGACCTTCCAATCGGCGAAAATTGTTGGCGACATCCAGTCCGTACTGGTTCACATATACACTTCTAAGATTTTCGCGCGTACAGTTCATTAGAAATAAAACACTTTTTACGGATTACAGCGCGTATATTATTAATTCAGGTGTTGTTTTGGAATTATTTAGTTTGTATTTATTGGTTTTTTAGAATTCCCGACGTTTCGACACCTTTCCAGGGGCCGTGGTCACGGGAGGACTAAAGCAAAAAAGGCTGCTCATATTTTTATGAAATTACCCGCTCGAAATTTTATAAAAATGTATTCAAGTTTATTAAATTATTTTATAGCTGCGTTCTGATTTTAATAATTATTACCGAATTAAATTGAATAAAGTTAATTAGAAAACAAGATCTAGCTACTGAATCTACTACCAGTTCACAAATTGGGAGGCCTCTGAGAGAAAGAACTGGCGGAAGAAAACTCAGAGAGGTTGTGTCGACCTCCCTTTTGATCCCTATCTACAGAACGAACTAACTATATCTTTAGATCCTGCAGTGTGTGATTTGGGATGGGATTTTAGTTGATGGATTATGGGGTCCCAAGCTGGTGGTACTCTCCAACCATCATCTCTGTTGAAATTTGGATGTTTGTTGATTTCAATAGCCTCGCGTAGCATTCTGGGAATGAATCTTTGTTCTTTAGCGAGTATTTGTGGTTTATCAAATCTAATGTAATGGTTAGGTCCCTTTGATGCATGTTCACACACTGCAGACTTGTTATCGCGCCTATGCTTCATGTCAGCTACATGTTCTTTAACGCGCGTCCCTATACTTCTCTTTGTTTGTCCGATGTAAGAGAGCCCACAGTCACAATCTAGTTTGTAGACGCCCGCATCTTGAAAGGGAATATTACACTTGACAGGTCGTAAGAATTGGTTTATCTTCTTCGGCGGCTTGAAGTAGGTCTTGATGGACGCACGCTTCAGAATACCTCCAATCTTGTCAGTGACACCTTTCATGTATGGTAGGATGGCAGGACGTCGTTCTACTGTGGCTGGTTTGACACGGGTTCTGTGATGAAGGCGTGGTACTGGCAGTTTGTTGCTACGCAGTACGTGCTTGACATGCTGAAGCTCAGCTGTCAGGTGTTGTTGGTCACAGATCCCGCGTGCTCTCTGAAACAAAGATTTCCCTACGGTAGCTAACTGTAAAGGATGGTGGTGGGATTCACCACTGAGGTACTTATCTGTATGTGTTGCTTTTCGATACACAGTGTGGCTCAAGGTTTGATCAGAATTCCTGATGATAAGAATGTCTAAGAAGGCTAGTTTATTATCTGCCTCTAACTCCATAGTGAATTGAATGTTAGGATTGATGGAGTTAAGGTGGTTCAAGAAAGCAGGAACACTATCTCTAGGTAGTATTGTGAAAGTGTCATCTACGTACCGTTTGTAGAACCGGGGAGACACAGGTGCTGTGTTTAGTGCTTTCTCCTCAAAATCCTCCATGAAGATGTCAGCGACAACGGGGGATACAGGAGAGCCCATAGCTACCCCGTCTACTTGTAGATAGAATTCTTCATTCCACAAGAGATAGCCGGATGTTAGGCAGTGTTCTAGAAGTTCTGCATACTCAATTGGCATGTTGTTTTCAACCAGCTTCTTCCTAGTGATATCAATGCAGTCCTGTACTGGTAGGCATGTGAATAAGGACTGCACATCAAAACTGACCATAATTTCATCATCAGTGAGATTTAGATGTTGTATCTCACTAACGAATTGGTAGGAATCCTTCACATAAGCTGTTGTGTTACCTCTCAGTGGTGTGAGTGTTTTAGCTACGTGTCGAGCCAATTTGTAAGTTGGTGAGTCTAGGGAATAGGGTTAGAGAGTTTAGGGAATTCTAAAAAACCAATAAATACAAACTAAATAATTCCAAAACAACACCTGAATTAATAATATACGCGCTGTAATCCGTAAAAAGTGTTTTATTTCTAATGAACTGTACGCGCGAAAATCTTAGAAGTGTATACGCGCTAATCCGTAAAAAGAGTTTTTTTTCTAATAAACAATTAGATTCCTTCTTTCCAGGAGATATTTAACTTTAATAAAAACATAAACTCTTAAAAAGAATAAGAGTATAGTTCTTAAAAAGAATAGAGTAGTATAAGAGTAAATTGAGAAATTTTAAAATTGAGAAACTTAAAAAACATGTGGTCGATTTTAGGTTTCAATGTTTTGATTTTGTAATGATTGTATTAATGAAAAATACATGGGAATGGGATGACATTTCAATCTAAGTCTGACGCCGTAACAACAATTTTAGTGTTCCGCCAGTTGCAGGTAAGACAGTTTCTCATTGGTTAAGGATTCTAGGTTAAGTGAACTTTCAACTTCGGCCTTAACGTCACAAAAATCAAGTGAGATAAGGCCAAGCACTTAAATGTTAGATAAGTAAGTATATTTAAAGCATCAAATGTTCCAATTCTGGGAGTAGATTTTCTTTTCATTGTAATATGTGTATTTTCTGTACGAGGTAAACGTTGTTAGTTATTCTGCGTCGGATGTTTTTCCTCCGAAGCTGCGTACGCGCCGGTTGACAGGATAATAGCGCGGTGTAATCGCCGGCCATGATTGTATCTAATCGGGCTTCCTATCCGCTAATTCATTGTGAATCGACGAAAAAACTTATCAACGAGCAAAAACGTAAGTGGTTACTTTTTAACCGACTTAAAAAAAAGGAGGCGGTTATCAAGTCGACGGTATGTTTTTTTAATGTATGTTATACCATGATAATGATAATTGGTGTTGACCATTGCATTGTACTATTACTTATAACAACACATACCTACACTAAAATTGACATCTTGATATCCCGGTAAGTATTAATACAAATTTTTACGTTAGGTTTTTTCAATCTGTAAAGTCAATTTAATGTCATTCTCACTTTATTTATTCTCACACACATCATGGTCATGTTCAAAAGACCAAAACATATTTCTATTATTCTTACTATAGCTAATTTTTTACAATATTTTTCTATTTAAAACCGTTCCTTGAAAAAAGAATCATCGAAATTGGTTCATAAACAAAGAAGTTGTACCTGAAAATCCGTAAAAACTCGTGCGATGGTAAGCTAAATAATTGTTAATTTTTCAAGATTATGAAAAAACTACTAGCCAGATCCCTGTATTTTTTTTATGGGACCACACACTATCTATTTTCTTTAAAATAAAAAAAGATCCGATTAATTGAAATCGGTTAACAACTGGTAAAGTTATGTTAAAACATACATAAAAAAAATACCGTCGACTTGATAACCTCCTCCTTTTTTTGAAGTCGGTTATAAATACGAAATATATTTGGCAGGAGTGAGAATACAATAAAGAGATTTTATGTCATAACCTCTTAGCGACATTTATTTCCTATAATCCTAAAGCTCTAACACACAATACGCGTTTCTTGATTTGAGTGAAGCTTCGTCACTTCACTTGTACTTTTGTAAATAAAGTAATTGAATCAAGAGGCAAATATTTTTTTTAAGTAACTTTATTTTTCACAAGGAAAGCATTACAATATGAATATCAGATGTTCAAGCATATTTTATTTGAATCTTAAGGCACTGCATCATGAGCCAACTAGCGCCGCCACTCGATTTTATTTTATTTATTCTAAATAAGCCCACTTTCTTAAAAAAAGAATCAGTCAAGGTCTTGTGAATGACGTCTAATGTTTACTGAATAACGTTATAACATTACAAAATGCATGCAATAGTTTAAAAACGGGTTTGAACCAACAGTGGCCACTTTTGACAAAAATACATTTTAGGTCACCCATCCCATGACCGACCCTTGCAATAGTTGCTTAACTGCTGCAATCGTCGTATTACTTTCAAATATTTATAGGGTTTTGAGAATCCGTTAAATGATCTTTACACTGGAAGTCATCTACCACAATCTGTGTATTGTCAAACACACCACTAAACCACCTGCCGCTTACAATTTGTTTAGGTAACCACACCACTGCCGACTAGTGATGTGTAACATGTCATGTGATCTTACTAATGATAATAATTAATTGATATCGATAAATGCAAGTTCAGTATTAGAAATTGTGTACTTTTTTAAGTGTGGTTACCTAAAAAAGTAAACGACACCCAAGTGGTGTGGTCCAGTGTGGTGAGGTTGACAATACACGCCACAATCGTACGCCAGTAAACGCGTTGTGTGTGACGGGCTCATAAGAGCTTTGTCAGAATCCCATTTAGCTAAGGGCTTGGTCTCGTTGGCAAAGTGTTAGTGATTCTGGTAATAGAGCGGCGATTGGCCTCGTTTTTATATCGACACTATTCCTAATACGAAGCATTAATGATCATTTATGAAAGAAATACATTTATTCCACTGATATTAGTGATTTTTACAATGTAGCGGTAAATGGGTGATATCCACAAACATATATCGTGATATCTGTTCAATAAGATACACGTTGCATTTTAAACATATTTTATGTATATAAACCGGTCAAGTGCGAGTCGGATTCGCCCACCGAGGGTTCCGTACAAATTTGTAGGTACTTGATTAAAGACAATTATTTTATTATTTTATTACAAATGTATAGTTTTTAGACTTATCCCTGTACTTGTAGTATAAGACGATATTACTTGCCAAATAGTTCTAGGTCAACGAAAAGTACCCTGTATGATTCCTTTGGGTGCCGAAATATGCGGTTTTAGCAGGCATAAACGGCCGTATCTTTTTTTCACATTAACTTAGAAGTTTGATTTTTTAATAGTTGCAAGGCACTGTAAACTTGGATAAACGGTTATTTCAACTCGATACCTCAATGCGTTTCCGAGATAAAGGGTCTTGACAGACAGACAGACGGACAACAAAGTTATACGGAATCCTAAAAACAAGATTAGACGTTTTAATCAAAAGTAAGTATAATAATCATAGTAACACATATTTGTTTACTATATTTAATTTGTATAACTTGTTAATTTAAAAATTAATCCATCTTTTTGTAAAAAGCTTTAGTTATGTTTTAATTTGCTTTCCATTACAACTTTACATTCCTCCTCACGAAGCCGAGAAGACAGGTATTGATTGGATTTGAATAAATTACTGTAGTTTATAAATACACATAAATCACTATCAGTGCACAATTTGGCTTGTAATGGCTGACATTGATAAAACTAGCAAACTAAAATATATGGAACAAGCATTCCACTCAAAAAATAGCACCACACAAAAATTGTAGTCTTAAGAAAATGTAATTGAGTGACATATTCACTTAGTGATCAAGCTCATTAAATAAAGAATAAAAAAAAAACAACCAACCAAAAAAGCTGTCATTGAGTTATGCGTCACAAAGCGACTGAACACTGGTTGCATAATAGCGACCATAATCTAATAATATTATATTTGATATAGTTGTTCTATCTCACGAAGACCGTTTTGCTATGAATGTTGTTAGGCGTTCACACGCACAATATTTTAGTGTGCGTAATACGAGAGCGTGCAGACTAGGGCATGCAAACCGGTTAACCGGATAACCGAAAAAACCGATTAACCGACAGAATTTTGAACCCGGTTTTTTCTAGTCATAAAACCGAATTATTCGGGTTTTTCGGTTATTTCACTTAACACACAGCTTACACAAAAACTTTCTTATTTTCTCAAAAATGCAATAGTCAATGGTATTCAAGGAAAGTAATAAGCGTGTATACATATGAAACGCATTTTTGTCTCTAGTTCTTGAATTGACGTTACCGGCTGGCTGCCATTTTGTTTTGTCAGTCAAGACAAGTTTACACAGGGTCAGTCAGTACCGACTGACTTCAAAATATTCGTGTGGGAATTTTCAAGTCAGCACTGACTTCATGCCGCTGTACTGACTTCATACCAATTTAAATTAGGTTTTTTTTGGGTCAGCGCTGACTTGTCTCGATTTCGGAGTCAGTTGCTTACCTCGTATAAACCAGCCTTCACTCTCTGGCAAGTGCCAAGTCACAGTAAACGCAAAGAAACTTTCACGATACAGGTAAGCTCTTCAACTTTTGTTTTTTGAATAATTGTGAAAGGAAATATGAGCAAGGACGTAATTGTTTTTTAAATTACAACTTCAGCCAACTCACGGCTGAAGTTGTAATTTAAAAAACTACAACAACAAAAAAACTTAGAGAATTTTATAAACAAACCACCGATACCTAACCTTAAAAGCACTTTTTATTCAGGGTTTGTTAATCTTACCTGCTTGTTAAATAAAGATTTGTGATATCAGAGTTTTCTATAATCGTTATTGAATAATTTAACATTAACCCATATAGCATTTAAGCATGCTTTGCATTAACCTGATTGCATTACATTACATTTCATCAATATGAAATGCATATAAGTATGTTTAAAAAAAAGATATTTTATCTCAATCTCTCTCTTATGTTTAATTTTGACTTTGTTATTAACCTCAAAGGTTCTAAAGACGTGTTTTTTATTTTACGATTTGTTGATTTTATTGATTTTTATGTTAGAATTTTATTAAGGTTAATAAGTGCATAGTGGCATACATAATTTAGTTACGTGATTGATCTCAAATGTGTTCAGAAACTAATGTTAATTCGAAAACGAAAGAAAATAAACAGTTTTTATTATTTTACCCTTTTTATTGAATTTTATTTTAAAAAAAACCGAAATACCCGAAAAAACCGGGTTACCCGGATTTTTTTTTGTGAAAACCGAAATATTCGGTTTTCTAAAACTACCCGGTTTTTGCATGCCCTAGTGCAGACACACACTAAAACAATGTGCATGTGCACGCCTAACACATTCATAGCAAAACCGTCTTCGTGAGATAGAAGAACTATATTTATGATACGTTGTCTCTCCATCTTTTTGCCTTCTTTGCGTCTTTTACACCATTTGACTTCACCGGAAGTCATTTTATAATGAACTCTCTCTTTTCTTTAAAATTCAAACTGTAACTACTGTAAAGAACACTAACGTCTGTCATTTGTCACCGGGCGCATGGCTGGCCTGACTAAATACTGTGCGGGTTGTAATTTTTTAGCCCCGTGGTGCTATTTTTAGGCAATATTTGTTTGCAATTCCGATAAAATTTGAATTAATTTGTGACACCACACATGAACCAAAAGTTAAGATATAAATTCTTTAAAGCGGATTACTGTAAAATTATCGACGGATTGAAATTAATTTCATGGGACAAAGAGTTCGCGGAATGTTCGGGTGTTGACGACATGGTAGAAGTGTTCTATGGTATTTTAAATGAGACAATAGAAAGACATGTACCAAAATCAAGACATTATACTAACAAATACCCATCGTGGTATAGCAACAATCTGATTCGCTTGTTACGAGAAAAAAATAAATATCGTGTGCTATTTCTTAAGTATAAGAATCCTTTAGATAACATTTCATACCGTACTAATAAGGACAGATGTTCAAAAATCACACATACAGATTACAAAAATTACATTGCTTCCATTGAATCATCAATCACTTCGAATCCTAAGCTCTTTTGGTCATTTATAAAACATAAACGCAACAATACCAGTAATTCATATCCATCTATAATGCATTATAAAAACACATCAGAAAGCACAGGGACAGGGGTCTGCGATCTCTTTGCTTCTTATTTCTCTTCCGTTTACGATGCAAACCAGGCATCGGCATCAAGTCAAACAGTTCATTCTTCCACTCCTGAGTACAAAGATGCACAAACGCTCACGAATCTATATTTTCAAATAGATACGGTCGAAAAAGCCTTAAAGAGACTTGACCCTAATAAGGGTGCTGGATCTGATGGATTTCCCTCATTTTTTGCAATAAAATGTTGTGAAGTCCTAGCGGAACCGCTCTCTAGGATTTTCAACACGTCACTTGCAACAGGATCCTTCCCATATGCATGGAAAGAAGCACTTATTATACCAATTTTTTTAAATCAGGAGAGAGGTCTTCTGTAGATAACTATCGACCCGTATCGATCTTGTCAATTTTTGGAAAGGTTTTTGAGACTCTTATTTATCCAATTGTGTCCTGGCATGTAAAACATATCTTAATGCCTCAACAACATGGATTCATCAAAGCTAGGTCAACAGCGACAAATCTCGTGGGTTTTGTGTCGGAAGTGGTGGATTCTGTGGATCGTGGGACGCCGGTAGACGTCATTTACACAGACTTTAGTAAGGCGTTCGACAAGGTCAATCATAAAATCTTAATAGGCAAGCTTTCTCGCTGTGGCATCATAGGTAACCTTCTAAGTTGGTGTGAATCGTACCTCGCAGGACGATCTATGAAGGTAGTGGTGAACGGCTTTGAGTCTGGTACATTTTTGGCATCGTCCGGGGTCCCACAGGGTTCGCATTTGGCTCCATTATTTTTCAATATTTTTATCAACGACGTATCGTCATGTTTTCGTCACTCACAAATACATCTATACGCAGATGATCTTAAAATTGTAAAACAAATAGAGGTCGATAATGACTGTTGTTTGCTTCAAGATGATTTAGACCAGTTTTCACATTGGTGTCACATAAATGGTATGTTTTTAAACACCGATAAATGTAATTTCATACATTTTAGTCGTAAGAAAGGACCTTATTTTAAATCTTATAAACTAAATGGCCAAGTAATAAATGAAGTAGACGAGATTCGAGATCTTGGAGTATGCATAGATAATAAGTTGCGTTTTCATAAACACGTCGATAAATTAGCCAAGAAATGCTTTAGACTGTTAGGGTTCATTATACGTAGCTGTAGAGATTTCAAAATGCTTCAAGTAAAATTGCAATATTTAACTCATTGGTAAGATCAACTTTAGAATATTGCAGTGTAGTTTGGACACCTTATTATGAAGTTCACAAACGTCGTCTAGAGTCCATTCAAAAACGATTTTTGTGGCACTTATGTTTTCAGTGTGGAATGGCCAAGAAACTCCCGTCATATAATTCACGCTTAAAACATTTCAAACTGCTCAGCCTCGACAGTAGAAGACAATTGCTTGATCACTTTTTCTTTTATAAATTGGTTAATGGTTACGTGGATTGTCCGGATTTATTAAAACAAATTAATTTCAATGTTCCTTTTAAATTAGCTCGGCCCTCTAGATATTTGCCATTTAAAGCAAGGAGCTCTAAAACCAATCTGGGTCATTTCTCCGCCATTAATAGAATGCAGTCACATTACAGTCGCCTGTCACGCTTATCTGCTTCATCTTCTTCGGTTGATGTTGACTTGCATCACCCTCCACGCAAATTCAAATCATTGTTGACAAACGTATTCGTGTCAAGATCATAAATTTTCTTTTCTCTTTGTTTAACAAACAAAACTTGTAAGTATCTTTTATTATTGAGTAGCAACTTATTTACAAACTGCTAAAGATATCGAAAGATACAAGTTATTGTATCTTTCGTTATTTTTATCTTTATTAGTCAGTAATTAGTTGGTAATTAGTTAGTAATTAGTTAGTTCTTGCTTACTAATAGCTTAATTTTTTTAGTGCATGCCGTGGCAATCTGTAAGTACGATAGCGCTTTAATATGGAACCTCTAGCATACGTTCTGCTGTATTGAATGTAATGGCGTTTATTGTGTTGGTTGTCCTAAATAAAAAAAAAAAAAAAAAAAAAAAAAAAAAACCAGCGACCTAAGATAAAATCTCTAACGGGGTCTATCCAATTCTGATGTACTACTCT
Organism: Catoptria pinella; assembly: GCA_963556745.1. NCBI lineage: Eukaryota > Metazoa > Arthropoda > Insecta > Lepidoptera > Crambidae > Catoptria > Catoptria pinella. Next base: position 12,725,147 of record OY750768.1, on the reverse strand, counting down.
TCGTAGTGTTTATAGTTAAAACTTATGACACCAAATCACTAAACGGAACGTACATCTCAGTTTTATAGTACCTTCTATTTAAATTCTGTATTATAAGTTCTACGGAAGTAAGCTACATATATTTATTTTTTCACAATGGTTCGGGACTTCCGCCAAGTGACACCTGAATTCAATCAAATACTATAAGATTTTGTTGCAATTAGTATCACTTTTATCAAAGTAATATTACATCACAAAGCTCCATAATTTAATTACAAGTAGCACCATTAGAATTTCATTTAGTAACCAGTTAGAATCTTTGCTGAATTTACTAATTTATTTTTTATTATAAGTATTTTTCTTTTGTTCTTCACTTTTTAGGTGAAGTGTCTCACATACAATACGCCACCTGAGCCGTTTTGCGGTCGTTACGATATATCGCGATACCTACGTCGGGTTAACCGATCTGTCGCCTCTGATCATTACTATATTATAGCAAATTGGTATTTGGGTGTAGGGGTGTCGCGACTAAAATATCAACTGTGGCGTATTGCATTACTATCTGTTCTCGATGTGTGACAAAGTAATTCATCTAAATGCAGGTATCATATTTTTTTGTATTTGTTTTCAGTGTGAAATTTAAGAAATTAATCTTTGTTTTGTATAAACAAAAGTTTCGGTTTTATAAAATAGGCTTCTCAATATATTGACAGAGTAAATATTTATCGTTTAAAAAATCAACCAAGACGAATAAAAATTAAAATGTCAATCTTCAAAGTTTATCTTCGTCTGGAGTACCTACATTTCATTGAATTAAGTATTAAACGTTTGTGCGTCTCTGTTTAAAACTAATAAATTTATTTAATGACGCAATCAATAACGCTATCAAAATGCTGCAAAAAAGAAACAATAATAAAAACTATTGACAAACGACGTTAACAAACAAATTAAGATCTGAAAATCGACATTATAAAGTTGATCCAGTTTATTTATAGAAAAAAAGCCCTAGCCAAGTTAGGCGTGGAGTTTGTAATACCACGGAATACGCAAAATATTCGATCAAAGGCCCCATTGACACGCAAATCCTTCGCTGATCCTTCTAATAAGTTTGTTCGGGGCTTAGTCAGAGCTTGTGTTAGGTACTTTATGGTCATACCATGGTGACTACGACATTTTTTTAAATACTTTTATTATTTTATTTAAATACTTGACCCCACAGAAGTTGTCTTTTTATTTTTTTAAATATTTGACAACATCACATACATTGCTCCGATTCCAAAGTAAGTAGCTAAAGCACTTGTGTTATGGAAATCAGAGACAACGGTGGTATCACAAACACCCAGACCAGAGCCAATATAGAAAAGTTCGTTTTCTAAATTGACCCAACCGAGGATCAAACCCGGGACCTCAGAAATGGCGACACCTTGAAAACCAGTGTACAAAGCCACTCGACCAAGGAGGTTGTCTTATTCAATAAAATTGTTTGTAATCGTTTTGCGTGTTATTCTATTTTCTCCTGCATTTTTCCTGATAACTGTTTTATTAATATTCCACTATGGAGCCGTACAACGTGTAATAAACATTTTTACCCGACTTAAAAAATGAGGAGGTTCTCAGTTCGTTAGAATGTTTGTTTTTTTAAGCAAATATTTCACACAGTATTACCTACTTGATTTATCAGTTCAAAAAAATAATGAAGAAAGTAAATTATAGTACTCAGTAATGTGATAAACAGAAATATGATATAGCTAAAAATTTTCTTATTAAAAAAAACGTAAAGTGACCTCCATTTTCGTAGTTTTACAATGCTGTGCCAACCAATAACAACCATACAACTTTGAAACTATACTATAAAAAACCTTAGCTAGTTTTGTGTTTAATTTTTTTTTCAAAATAACAATAGTTTATTAGTTATTAATTAAAAATGATAATGTTGTCAAAATTTCGATAATTATACTATGAAAATTTCTTTCAGCGTTGCAAATAAAAAAAAAAAATTACGCATATTCATAGTTTGAATCGTAAGTTATGTCTTGAGTTTATACAAAAGTCGTATAAAAATAAGGAATTTCAGTTTTTCCTTGATTTGTCTGGTAAAAATAACGTTTTGTTTTATTTTATAACAAAAACAATAGACAAAGCGGTCCATCCGTTCTCAAGTGATGCGTTTTCCAACGAACGTGAGCATTTTAATTTTATTTATACACATAGATAACTATTTTTTTTCTAAGACAATTACTTTGCTGCTAAGCTCGTTCTAAGTCCCTCTGCATAGCTACTACTGTTTCAAATAAGTATGTTGCATAGCAACAATGTTAACTAATTTTGTACTGGTATTAGAAGGTAAGAAAATACTTAGCCAGTTTTTTCAAATGTAGATAGTCAAGCGCTTGACCCCTATCACGCCTGGTGGTAAGCGATAATGCGACCTACGATGAAACGCGCTTGCCTAGAAGTAACCTACTCACTGATGACTTGAAGCCTCCCAGATTGTACCTATCAGAAAACACAGACTCAGGCAAGGAGTTGCACTCTCTAGCGGTACCTTAGAATGATAAAATTCAAAGCAAAACGCTTAGTGCGAGTCTTTGAAGTATCGATCAATAACCGGTGATACTGATTCGTACGTCTGGTTGTCCGATGAAAGAAGGGAGATCGCGGAATTAGGTTGTGCAATTCCGCTGAACACTCTCTGAAATGTATCCGATAAAAATCCGATAAGCTTGCAAACTTGCGTCTATGCTCGAGGCTTTTGAGCTTATTACAGTAAAGATTGTCGTTGCCGATGAGCTTTTTTTCCCTCCACTCGATGGATTCAAGCGTCTGGGGCTGGTATTTGGAGGAGCCACCCCATAGATGAGAGCAGTATTCCATACACGATCTAACTTGTGCTTGATATAGATTGAGCAGCTGTTCCGGCGTGAAGTACTTTATCATATTTGCCAAAGCTTATTAGATGCCAAGTGTGCTTTCCTTAGTTCCTTAGAGCTTGAGGATTTTGAGTGAACCTTCGGCTTTCTTGTAACATTAACTGGTGACACATAGCAGCACATAGTGTTTCTCAATTAAAAAATGTTGCAGAACTTGTGTATTTTTAACAATCATTCATTCCATATCTTGCAAGATAATTTTATTTTGTCTGCTGCAATATTTGTAGATTAAAAAAAATTGCCTCGGTGGCAAATATATATTGTTGGAAATGAAATTGTTATGTCACTTATTTAACTTTAGCAATGAAAAGAAATCACTGGAACTTGGAAGTTGATAGGTAGGTACTAGAAGAAATTCGAATGCCGACCTTGGATCGATCACTAACTTTAGTAATTCGCCTGATTTCGAACGAAACTTAGTTTATCTTAAGTTTATCGTAAACTGACTCACATTCGTATTTACGCCAGATAGTTATGTTGTTAGTTAGTGTTTTACCAAGTCGTAAAATTATTTTAAGTTCCAAGAAACTTTTTCTTATTTTCTCGCAACACTTGATTTGACTTGAAATCATTATTGGGGCTTCATGATTTCATAGAACCACGAAATGCGAAGATCAAACAAAATCACCAGTTATTAATAAAATCGCGGTAGTATACGTAAAAGTGCTTAATTTCAATTTCTAGTATGCGTGAAAATATTAGGAACGATTAATTAATTATAATTAAGATAAATACCAATTTACCTACTATATAATCAGATCAGCTCAATGACAACATAATATTGCATTGCCTTCCAGTTCTGACCTATGTTCAAAGTTTCAATTCTCTAGCTCATCGGGGAGTTAGTATAAAATGGTTTATTTGATTGAATCAGGCATTACTTGGCGGAAGTCCCAAACCATTGTGAAAAGAGAAATATATGTAGCTTACTCCCGCAAAAAAAAATATAGGCGGTGCATCCTGCATATATTTTTTGCGAGAGTAAGCTACATATATTTCTCTTTTCACAATAAAATGGTTTGATACAAACAAAGAAACAAGAAAGCAATTTAATAAAAATATGTTAAAATACTAGAAAAAATCGACTCACTCGTAGTGTAGCACCGTCCCTTTGGAGGTGCTACGAGTGACTCGATTTTTTTTCTAGTATTTTTCTAATATATTATTTGTCTTAATATAAAAATAATATTGTGAATGCGAAAAAACTCAAAACAATCATAATTAAATACTATTAGCCTGATTATTATATCAGCAATAGATTGAAGCACAGGTTTTCGTTATGGAGAACAAAAGTTCCCTCCGTGCCCGTAGTACAGTTGGGATTGTCCAGTTAACTGGAACACCGTTGAACTTTCATGCGGTAGTACAGTCTACTGCATAGTTCGGGTAGAACGGTCCCTAGTAATATTCCGCTTTCACATAATTTTGACAAACTTACAAACGTACGAGATTGGACGGGTTAGCCACGCACCACGCTTCGTATGAGCACAATTTGTTTAAAAAAAAACCAAAGAATATACTACACTAGACAGGCTGTACAAAATTGCTCATCAAGTTACGGTGCATGCACCGAAACTCCTTTAGTCTATTGCGAGCGACCGATAGAAACAGTTGATGCGCCGCGAAGGTTGGTTGTGACACAATTTTAGTTTTGAACAGCTTGTCTATGTAATTGAAGTCATTAAAAACACACAAAGCGCGCTAGCCACTTCCGTCACGAATTTTTTCAAGTAAAACCTACACGCCCCACAAGATGGCGAAATTTGACGGAATACCTAATTTTTTTTTGTTGGACATGAATAGAAAATAATAATAAAAAAAGTGTTGTAATTTCGTTTGTTTCTTAAATGGCAGAAAACCTAGAAAGTTTCAGTAACTTAACAAAGGAAAAGTTTCAGCCTGAAAAATAAAAACTTTTTCAGGTAAATAAATATAAACAATGAAGTCACCCTCACACGTTTTGACGACAAGGCAAAAATTGTTTTAATTCTAAACTCATTATAACCGCACTCTGAAAACATTAAACATACATTTCCTGTCCATAAACACGAGAAAATATTTACATTGAAAATAAAACTTTAAATTAGATGTGGGTGTAATACAAGAAGTTAATGGAATAAATTAATTTTGTTTCTTACCACTTTCAACGTTCGGCATTTGTTTTTACACGTAACGGGTAAAAATAGACAGACATAAATCCCTAAAAGGCAACATATCTACCACACATCTGCTTTCATTTGTTTAAAGTCCAAAATTTACATACTCTAATGCTAGGGCCACACTAAGGCGCTAATTTTCCTTATACCATACACATAAGGTTCATCAGTTGCAATATTTAATGGCGTTTGCCGTTAGTGTGGCCCCAGCATAACCAAATTTCGACACATCACAAACTTTCTCTAACTTTAAGTTATAATTTTGTGTCACATTAGTTTAAAAACTTTGTCGTGAGGACTCTGCGGTGTAAGCTCTTGTGAGTAAACGTACTTCACACTAAAACCATTACTTATAATTAGAACTAGGTACATAACTGAACTGTTGATGGTCCCTTTATGTTATAATTTTATGATTTCGTCATAATAAACTTTCGCACCCTCAAAAACATCATAATACTGTGGTGTTTTTGAAATACAGCCTGCTATTAAGTCATGTTTATTAACCAAGTTAAGTTAGAGCCAATAATATTGGGTTAAAATATTCAGTAATTGTTTGATACAACTTATATCGATTTATGACCATCATAGACAACTATCAATAGTAAAAAAATCCTTATTTTATTTTTCTAAACATACAAAAGAAACCTTAAAAATGACTCTTTTTGTTAGCAGAAATGATGACCACTTTATTTGGTTTAACTTAGCCAAAACTTTTTTTTTTCGCTTAACCCTCAAGTGGCGTTATCTTAATGTTTAAACATTAGTACATAAAAGTTTTAAATCATTAACGTTCATGGTAATTAAATAAAATAAGAAAATGATAGTATGGAAAATGCAATTTCTTTAAAATTCTCCATACAAAACGCCGATTTTATAGGTGGGGTCATAATATTTTACTTTGTTTTGGTTCAAATTATTAGTTTGAACTTATATTTTTTGACACCTTTCCAAAACTTTTATGCACTAATGTTTAAACATTAAGATAACGTATGCCACGTGGGTTAAGCAAAAAAAAAAGTTTTGGTTAAGTTAAAACAAATAAAGTGGTCATCATTTCTGCTAACAAAAGGAGTAATTTTTAAGGTATTGTTTTGTATGTTTATAAAAATAAAATAAGGATTTTTTTACTATTGATAGTTGTCTATAATGGTCATAAATCGATATAAGTAATACCAAACAATTACTGAATATTTTAACCTAATATTACTGGCTCTAACTTAAGGCTCCTATATACCTATTGTTTGTAAATAAACTATAGAACCTTAGCTTCCATCTGTACATGTGAATTTTCGATACATTATGTACTTAGCGAGCAATAAATTTAATTATAATGAGGGCGCCACTTGAGGTATATAGGGGCCTTAACTTGGTTAATAAACATGACTTAATAACTTAATAGTAAACAACAGTCTTTAAAAAAAATATGATAATGTTATTTATTTTTAATAACAAAATAAGTTAAGTTATCCTGAAGTCTTTCGTCGTCCTGCGTTAAAAGTAAAATATTCAAAGAAGGGACGAAATTAACATTTCATAATTACGATGAAAAACAGAATAAAAAGGTTCCCAGTCCAGAAGACCTAATGAAGATTACTTTTACAAAATATTTTGAAAAAATGCTCAGCAGAATCCAGTGCTTGTTAATCATTTACTTACTTAAGGATTGCTTATGGAGTGGAAATGGAGACTATGCATGCACCATAGCTTTAATGTGTTTTATTTTCGACAGTCAATCAAAACCAAAAGTTAATAAGTGTTATGTACAACAATTACATTTCGATAATTATTCCAAAAGAAAACAGAATAAAAAAAAATAACAAAGATTGATTATTTTTAAACGTGTTTAATACAAATAAGATTGTTTAATTAATACAGTTTACAATCTCGGATTACAGTGAGATGACAAAGTTTCCAATAAAGTCATATTAATAATACAGTAAAGCTTTTTGTCTTGTCATATCTATAAGTAGCGCAAGATCGTGTCACTTAGCACCAACGCAGTTGTATAGCTTGTAGGTAATCCAAATTTTAATATGCTTAATGTTTTAATTCAACGAACATCATTACTTACGTCTCGTAAAAAATCCAAGGCAGAACCGAGGCTACACTGGAATACTCCCGGGCCTCCGCTCCGACATACAATGGGTATTATCTTCCCACGCAAATCACCCCCTAATCACAGGCTGGAGCATACTCTGATAACCTAACCACGGTAATAAAACGATGTTCGTTTTTGTTCGTGATATTATTTGCTTAGTCCCTGTAGCATTACATCCCTTTCGAGGTCATTACCTCGAAAGGGATTTTATCTATACCGAAATGTCAAAAAGACATCCCGATGGAGACAAATCTTTTGTTTATCTTTCGAACATGACATTTCAATGCTGAAAAAATATGACATACTACGCCGGCATGAACATGACATTTCAATGCTGAAAAAATATGACATACTACGCCGGCATGAATAAGGGATCGTCCGTTTATCGAGATTCTGTTTTCGTAGTAAACCCTCTGTTGCCGACCGTCGTCACTTTAACCTTGTTATTCAGCGGCCATTTTAGATGAAAAATTACTTTTCCTTAAGTCCCACGCCCAATCAAAAGAGCAGTGAAACAGCGGTTAAGTTTTTAGCTATTAATAAGAAATAAGTTTGCCTTTACCTCGTTCTTTCTTTATCAAATTTTAGCTATGACTGGAGTTGTTTTATTGTGTTATATGGAACATTATTCTTAAGGTGTGTCTACATACGATCGCTTTCTCGGTTCCTTTTACCATCATCTGACGCATTCAATAGAGCGCGCTGACCGTGCACCATCGCTTTCCTTTTGCGCTTTCAACAGAGGCATTCCTCAGGAGATGCAATGTATAGCGCATGCCATATCTTCTTAAAAAAAACGTCAAATTTGTATGGCAGAAAGTTGAACGGGAAAGCGCACTGATTGGAGGCAATCAATATTGCATGCGTTTGACGTAAGTTGACTTGAAAGTTGAACAGAAAGTTAAAGACTGACCACAGACCATTACAATAACTTAAATTATCCTTCTAGTGGATAGCCAAAACTCAAAACTCATTTATTCAGTCTAGGTTGTTACAAGCACTTGTGAATGTCAAAGAAGCTACGCCATCGGTTCGCAAACCCTAAGCGGGAGACCTTGAAACGAGAAGCACCGGCAAGAAACTCGTCAAGGGTTGCTTTTTTCTCCCTGTATATTTCATACAGAGTCGTCAAAGCATGGTGTAAAATATTCCATCTCGTAAATGATACTGAGAAAAAAGTTCAGCAGGTTTGATTAAAACTACGTTATTGAAGAAACACTAGTATAGGAAAACGTTAATATTTTTCTTATTTATTGATTTTTTTTATTCTACATTCAAAATTTGCTTGAGTTTTACAACACGAGCAATTCAATTAGCGCATATAACATAAGCGCCAGGAAATTCACCTGCGTCCCCATTGAAAAATACGAATGAACGATGTTAAATCTTGAAAATGTTCCTGCTTTGCTAGTAACTAAAAAGGAAATACGTTTATGTCGTATTATGAAAACCAATAACTTATTAAATTTAATCTCTTTAAAAACATTAACATTGTTATTTTTAAACGGAATCCTTGCTGGCCAAGCTATTGTAAAGACAGGGCTAAGTGTCTACTGCATAAGAAATTAGAATCAAATTTAGTAGTTGTGTTCTTTATAGTATTCATTTGACTCCGTACAAAATGACCCAACTCTTCATAGCCGCCGCAGCTTTATAAAAATCTCTTATTAACCACATCAGCTCAGTAAAGATATCTTCTAGATCTTTATTTAATTCATCAACGCCCGAGCGGCCGAATACGGCCAGACAATAATGTAATATCTATTGTGTCTCATTTTGCGGGCCTTGATGGGTTAAACAGGTTTTTGAAGAGAACTTAACTGACATGAGCCAACTAGCACCACCAGTCGATTTTGTTTTATTTATTCTAAATAAGCCCAATTTCTTAAAAAAGGAATCAGTCAAGGTTCTATTAATAACGTCTAATATTTATTGAATAACTTTACAAAGTTTGAAAAGGCATTCAAACAGTTTAAAACGTGGTTTTGTTAAAAGTGGCCACTGTTGGTTCCAACCCGCTTTTAAACTATTGCACGTATTTTTTAATGTTGTAACGTTATTCAATAAATGTTAGACGTCATTAACAAAACCTTGACTGAATCCTTTTTTAAGAAATTTGGCTTATTTAGAATAAATAAAATAAAATCGACTGGCGGCGCTAGTTGGCTCATGTCAGCCCCTTAAGTATAAAATAGAAAACTTGCTCATCAGTCTTAATGCACAAATGCACTTCAAGTTTCACAAAAACTTGCATTGTTAGTTTCCTTAGTAGGTGGCGCTGTGATCAATAGAACCTGTTGCTATAACAGCCAAGGGCTTCTTTATTATGCCTTATTTAAGGGACTGACCCTTAAATAAGGCATAATACAGAAGTGTTCATAACGTATCGTAGTTATCTGCGCGTGTCCGCCTCACGTGGCAGGCAATTCATCTGGCCCACACAATCCAATCCAACTCTACCAATTAGCCAACTGTTGCACAACAGCCCATTTCCACCGAGGCTTATCTTACAACTTTTATGAGTTATTAAACCTACCGTAGTAGATACCAGTTATCTGTGACTTTGTGTGGGATTACTTTTGTGCGAATCGGGTATTCTATGACATGGTCCTTGTGCTAAAAGTCAAAGTAGGTAGATGATTTTACCATGTTTTTCAAACCTCGACTTTGGGTCACAGTAGCAATATTACCTATTGTAAAGAATTGAACATAAATTTCAGAAATGTTTTGCCCCATTTAGTACAATACCAGCCGGTATATACAAGCTGTTACAAAAGTACCCCTAATGCCGAATATGGTAGATAGGGACCATCAAACTGAACAACTTTTACTATGGGACCAACTTTGAAATCGCGAAAAAAAAATCAGCTGTTTCATACAAAAATTAATTGTGAAAATATCAAAATGTATGAAACAGCTGATTTTTTTTTCGCGATTTCAGAGTTGGTCCTATAGTAAAAGTTGTTCAGTTTGATGATCCCTATCTACCATATTCGGCATTAGGGGTACTTTTGTAACACGTTGTATAGTGATGCCCATAACATTATGCTCTATTTGTGTTCAAAAAAACTACGGGATCCCCTGAAGTGTTTTGCCTCATCTTTCTGAAACAGATATCGTTAAACATCAATTGACGTAAGGACCTGTCGTATAAATACGATTATCATAAAACCGCATGACTAGCAGACAATTCGCCTCGCTCGCCCGTGCCGACGACGACAGCCCGCGAGCTTCACGTTACGGTAGTCGCGTCAGTATGCGTCAGTTCAGTTCCTACGCTGCTAGAGCCCACTTTGCACCGACTTGTAGGTACCTCTCTATCTATATCCTTCCTCTGTTTACGTTCTTGTGTTCGGTAGTAATCGGGCTCGAAATAAAAAAAACAACTCGAATCGATTCGAATCACCTGGAAGTAGTAGATTAGGAAGAGAACCCTGAGTAACCCTGACGAAATTATTTTTCAATTATTCAAGGGTCGCCAACAAGCACGCCTGATCATAAATGAACCCTCTCCCCCCCCCTTCCCCCTGCCTGCCCACCCCGCAGAGGGAACTGTCGTGTTAGTGTGAACTGTCAAATTTTATTTAGGCTTGTTATCTTAAGTTATTCTATAGACAGAACACTTCAATCCGATAGAAGTTTTGCACTTTGACCTTTGAACGGCCGGGTCTAATTTCGGGTCCACTTAAGAATTGGGCCTTAATTCTATTTTAACGAATTAGCGGAACTTTAGTTTCGTACATTGTGAAGTTCAAAGGTGCTAACTAGAACGTCCTTTATAATTAATTCAAGGCTTTGTTACAGTATTAAATAATCAGGTGTTACACATAAATGAAACGACCTATACTTTCTTTGCACACTATAACATTTACCTCCAGCGGTACCTATACAAACCTAACTGTGGGACATTCGTTTTTAGGGTTCCGTGCCAAAATGGTATAAAGGAACCCCTATGGTGTGACTCAGTCTGTCTGTCTGTCACAGCTGGATATCTCGAGAACTAATGATGCTATCAACTTGAAATTTGTAACAGTTTAAGATGACGTTTGCCCAACTATTTTGCAATTAAGAGAGAAATAAAAATATGTTATTTTTTTGCGATAGGGACTGAAAGGGGGTCTTAAAAATTCGAAGTGAGGCCGAAGTGATGTCGCATAGTTTTCGACTTTTAATAAAAATTAAAAAACACCCCCCTTATTTCCGAAGTTTACATAGAGAAAAAATCTGAAATTATTTTATTTGATAGAAGTTTAAGATTACAGGAAAAATAAAACGATGTCTCTAAATAGTAAAGTTTTTCAGAACGATGGTACGGAACCCTCGGTGCGCGAGTCCGACTCGCTCTTGACCCTTTTTTACGTAAGGCACAACCCAGATAACTACGACTATGACCACTTAATAAATAATATCTAGGTATAACTAATTTTGTTTTGGCAATAAGTAAACCAACACTTGGATACGAGCGATGAAAACAACTATTTTCTTGGTCAACGTCTCTTCTGCGACGTAGTATCACGTTGGATAGGATATCTCTGACAGTCAGTTTGGTTCCATTAGAATGAAAAACGAGACTTTCCTCCTCGGATATTGGTTCAGGGACGTGTTTTACTGACTGTACAGCGAGAGAAATTCATTTAGCTGGCTTGGGTCGCAACTGACGTCGTACTGCTACGTAAAATAAAGAAAAATCGCAATAGGAACGAGATGTCTAAGAACGAAGATGTCTAAGATGTCTAAGAACTTACTTTTACATGACTTTACACACGGTTTATTAATGTTTTTCCTAATTTTAAATGCAATAATTTCGTTTGCCATAGTTGCATATGCCATAACTTATTAAACATAACGTTTCATTTGCCATAGCTAAAATATACATATTTCCACTAATTTTATTGGTCATAAACAATCAAATGATATATTATTCTTAATACATAATTTTATTCGCCATACAATTCATTTAAAATAATGTTATTATCCATAACAATGATTTGCCATAATTATACAAACGTAATACAATTTTTAACAAAACAAACACTAGTTTCTATATCATTTATAAAAATTTAATCTATTTTTATTGGGGAACCAGAACAAAAAAAAACCAGAGTGAACATCAGAAAAACTGAAAGAATTTGACCAATTAAGATAGATAACATAGTAGGCATGCAACATGTTGCATGCTTACTTGCCGGCGGTATTGCATGCATGCATGCAAGTATTATGGAGCTCCTCTGCAAGTGGGCGAAACACTATCCTAACCTTTTTTTTTATTTTAATTGATTTTAATTATAGCGGGGGGCTCAGGCCCACCGACCCCCCTGAGGTAGAGATACGTTACCCCTACATTTAGGTAAAGAGATGCGTTATAAGTTATGTATATTATGTCTATATTATTGGTTATGTAAAATAATATTTATAGAAACTAATGATTATGGCACTTGTTATTATGGCACCTAATTATGTGGCGGACGAAAGATAATATATGGTTAATAAATGTCAATGTTACAAATAAATATTATGAGTATTATGACCGAGGATCATTATGGCCAATAATATTATGATAAACGAAGGAAAACCCTTTCATACATTTGATTGGTTACCGCAGTTTATTGGCAATAGGTATTATAATCATGAAAATGTTATAGTATTTAGAAGATTTTTTACATCTCATCCTATACTATTTCTTTATTACGTTTAGGCTGATTAGTTAGTAGTTGAATTTTTGCCATTAATTGGCAAAAATTCAACTTATAGTTTTACAAAGAAAATACTCCCAAGCTACTCCGCCACTACCTAATAGCGCATCTACACGAGTCGATTTTCCGGGGACTTGTTAGGCAACTTTAGTCGACTAGTTCTTTTTATCGACAATCGCTTGTAAAATCGAACCTCATTAAAATGAGATATGCGATAAGCGATTGTTTTTCAGCCATAGATAACAATATCCCGTCTGTACGCTATAAATAGCCGGCTTCAAAGCATTGTATTCGATTGTACAAAGCAAGCTGTAAATAGGCCATAAGCACGGATGTACAACTGTACAATGTGCAATGGGCTTTACAAGCTTTAAGGTTTACCTATTGATCGACAAATAAGAGCGCGTTCTTTTACACAACGGATTTACGTCGGAATTGTCGGATATACTAAAAAATACATAAAACTGATAGATTGACTGATACTGATATACATACAGCTATATCGGGGAGCTATTCTATAACCAAACTCGCATCTCACTTCACTTCGCGTGAATTGGTTATTGGAAATTAGCTAAATATAAGCTACTTTACTGATTGCAAAAGGTTTTCGGTAGCTTTTTAAATATTTTTTATTATTTTTGTTGTCAGCACGTTTAGTATTTACTGTAAACATTTAGTTACCACCACACTGTTACTCTTTTACAGAATTCTCATTATTGGAAATCCAAGTATAGAATAGGTGTTTTGTAACAAAACATCTTTAAAATAACTAGTATTTTGGAACTGAGTATCTTTAAAATTACCGAGTATTCACTCAAATGGAAGCATTTCATATCGCTTCGAAGTGGAGCGAGGACACCGGCAGCGAGTGTCACCTTACACGCACTCTCTTTGGTTTCGTTCTGACCGAGTGTGAGGCTAGTAAGGGCACGTGCTTATATGTGTTGATTGAAAAATCTGCTTCATCTCTCTGTTAATTAGTTCACATCACGACTGTTAAAACAATTCCATGAAAAATGAAACTTTACTTTTGTCATCTAAAATTGAAATTAGACCCACAAACAAAAGAGCTCCAATTTATTCTGATTATATTATATTTAATGAATTTCCTACTATTTTGTATTTTTGAAACGGTTTCAGTTTATGCAAATACCTACTAAAGTAAAGTAAAGTAAAAAATTGCTTTATTCAAATAAACCTAGTAATTAAGTGCTTTTGAATCGTCTATATTTTTCTACCACCTGTTCCAGACTTTTTTACCCATATATTCATACGATATCCATATTGCTACCCATATATTCATTGTATCTTTTCTATTTACGCGATGTTTCTTCATAGAAGACAGCTCTTTCAGGATTTTCTGAACTGGAAGTGGCTAATTTCGTTGCCTACAATTATCATGTAATTTATCATCATTCTTCTCCTTATCCCAAATTATTTGGACCCAACTAAGAACTTTAAATTCATTGTTTCTTAGAATGAATTTAAAGTTCTTGGAGTTCGTTCTTCTGTTTCAAACTTCCCTGTCACCCGTCTTCTTATCAGTCCACACACATTTTTTTACATCTCTTGGAATAATTAACCCAGTGTATCAGGCAATCCCGAGACTATTGTGTTTATCTACCACTGACCAGAGTAGTAATTTCACATAGTGTTTGCACTCGGATGCTTTCTAGGGTAGTCAGTCGGTCTAATCCCATTACACCATTTGCTAAATTGCGATATTGGAAAGCAATGATCTGTGAAGAGTTTTCGTAAAGTCAGTTTCTGTGTCTCAGATTGATCTTAATTAAAAAGTTAAGGGACTAATAGTTAAATTGTAGTGCAGTTAACGATACTGGTACGCCAAAGTTTGGGACTGCAAGATTGGGATGCCAACTTGGAGCCCGCATATAGCTTACTCGAATTCTTGAAGAGGCATTCCCGTAAAATTTTCCGGTGAGAACAAATAACAGTGGAAATTTATGATGTTCCATAAGACTGGAAATCCGCTTAAACTTAATAAATAAATATTGATTTGATTGAGCTTTCATAATTGTTTTAGGAATCGGGAATGAGCTTTCACTCTATGATACTCGTCGTAATCAGTTTTTGAGTACGATCGATAAATTGCGTGCTTTACTACTGTGCAGAAAAATCCGTGCGCGCGTGTATCGCCCCTGCACGCTGAAATATGCATAAGGTGGGTGCGGGCATGAGAATGCAAAAAAAAAGCGGGTCGTCTTCCTAGCGTGACAAGCACGGCACAATATGTTCACCTACACAGCGGGTGCGGGTAAAGCGCGGGCCGGCCGCGGGTCGAGTACTAAAAGTACTGCTGCAGTGTGGTTCATAATGTCCGGAGATTCAAACTCGGACGAAGAATTATTATTTTTACTCACTTTGAAAAGAAGAACACGAAAAAGGCTGGGTTCAGGGCATTCATGAAAAAAATAGAATATGGAGAATATCATAACCTAGTATTTTGCACATGTCAAAATCTAGTATTGAAGAGTTACATGAAAAACTATATAAAAGAGATCCATGGCAAATCGACTACTTTTTTAGGACTTGTTTTATTTTAATTGATATGCGTATCTAATAATTTAAATATTATTTCTTCATTTTAAGAGGTATTTAATTTTGAAGCTGTTTTTGTTTTTATTTTCAGGGTTTTCGAAAGAGGTTTTTCTTCTTTTTTACAAGCTTTTATTTTGTTTCACGTGTCCCGATCTTTGTCTGTAATTAAATCTTGCAAGATCCACTTCCCGGTTACCGATTGAGCTGAAATTTGAAATATACCCTTTCTGATGACAATGCAATTATATAAAATAGGTATTGTTATTAATCCCAAATACAATACCGAGTAGTTTAAATCTGGTTTTATTAACAAGTAATAAAAGCTTGCTTTAAAAAAAACTTTTAATTTTATTATTGAAAAAGCTTTTTTATTTTTAACTTTTTTGTGGTGCATACCTATGTAACTTTATATATTTTCAATGGTACAATGCCCATTTAAAAGGTAGGTCTATGAAATTTAAAGGTAAAGGTGTTTGAAATTTTAAGGGTAAATACTCTTTCCAACAAAAAATATCATCTAACTCGGTTCATGAGATACAAAGAAGTCGTCAAGTTATATAAGTTCACACAAAATCATAGCAAAGTCGTCATGGTAGTTCATCCAAAACTATAGTATTTTCAGGCTTACTAGTAAAAACAACCTCGAGTGTACCCTTTCGAACGAAAAAATAATTTTGAAAATCGGTTTACAATTCGAAGAGATATCGAGTAACATACATGCAAAAATAAATTTATAATTAATAAATGCAGTTATTTTCTCATTATAAATAGGTAATTGATTCAATATTTATTTTATTTGTATTTTATTATCAAAGTCATGAATGACGATACAGAAACATCAACAATATTTTCTTGAATAGAATAGATTGTATTTTTAATTAAATATTGTATATTATGAGGCTAAAAATAACCTTAGTTAATGCAGACTCTATTAATCATATTATAAAATGCATTATATATAATACAACCTAATATTTACGACTTATTTTTTCAGCTGAATAAATGTTTACTTCGTTTTACGCATTGGTTTATTGAAGGTGACATTAAAACTGTGTTTTGTTTGAACAAATTCTTTTGGTGGTGTACGGTCGTTCAACCGCACATTCTCCCGCGTAAGCGTTTTTACGTGAATCGCCTAATTATTACTTTATAATTAAAAATTGTATTATCGTTTAGATTAGTCTGCATTTACTGAGTACCGCCGCCGCACGTGTCTTAAAATATCACATTATCAAGTTTTCCAAAATATACGTTTTTATCTCAACAAGGAGTTTCTATCAACATCCATCAGCATATCAAGTAAAGGTGTGTGTGTACAGGATCATACATCTTTTTGGTCCTTCGAGGAACTCAGTGTTTTGTGTGTCTATTGTACGGAGCGGATCGGTTCATTCGGCCTCCCACCAGCGGGTCTCACCGAGTGGATTGAGAAACGCCGCACATCTGTGCATAAGATATACAAGCATTGAGAGCAACCAGCAAGCTATCAAGTTATCAAGCAACCATTCAGCAGACAAAAAAAAAAAAAAACAAGCATTTCTCAAGCATCTATCAAACAAACAAGCAACAAGAATTTACAAGATACAATCATATAACAAGTATTTATCAAGCATTTACAGGCAAATTAGTAACAAACGAGTAACAAGCATATAACAAGCATTTATCAAAAATTTACAAACAGACTACAACAAGCAGCTTACAAGCATTCATAAACAAACTACCAGCAAGTATTTAAAAAAAAAAAAACTTCAACAATGGAGAATTTATTAGCTACTCAACAACAAATCATTGAAGCTATCGATCAACTGTTGGTCAATTTTAGAAAAGATGGTCGTGAAAGGAAGACTGCAGACTATATTAGCAGGAGGTTGACCACCCTCGATAGCTATTGGCAAGAATTTAACAAAAATCACGTTCAGCTGTGGGCACATCAAGATAAATCACATCCTTACTTCACTCAAGATTTGTACGAGCAGACGAAGGAGAAATACGGAAGCATCAAGGCTTTAATCCAGTCGTATGATCCTACGATGGAATCAAGACCATCAACACCAAAACTGAAGCCTGCTACGGCGATTACTGTACCTACCTTCTCAGGTACGCAGCCGTCAGCTCTTTCTGCTATGGAAACAAGACCATCAACACCGAAACTAGAAACAAGAGGTACTAACAGTAAGACTGACGAGCTACTCAAGAAGCAAACAAGCAACTTCAGAGCTCTACAAAGAACAATATCAAACATTGACCTTGACACTGTGAACGATAAATGGGAGTTTGAAGACTTGCTTCGCTCGCTGCAGTCCCGGTGGTCAGCCATAGACAGCCTTCATTGGGATATTGACAGTGAAATCCAAGGTACTAATCAAGAGTACGAGCAATCTTTTTCCTGTCATGAACAAATATATAATAACATGAAGCGATCGATTAATAACAAGCTTTATTCGGTCTCTCATCGTGAAAAATCAACACCGCAGATGGACGTACCTATGTTCAATGGAAATTACCACCAGTGGGTTTCCTTCAAAGATCTGTTCACCGAGACCATCCACAAGAATTCATCAATATCGAACGCCCAGAAAATGCAGTTTCTCAAGAGTAAAGTTCAAGGTGAAGCAGAGAGACTCTTACGTCATTTACCCATCAGCTCAGATAACTATCATACTTGCTGGGAAATATTGAATCACCGCTACAACAACAAAAAGCTGATATTCACTTCTCACATCAACAGCCTCTTAAGTATCCCAAGTATGCAACAGTTATCACTCGTTCAAATCAAGCGCCTTCATGATCACGCCCTGGAAACATTAAACGCTATTAAGAACCTCGGAGTGGACATCAGTACGTGGGACCCTCTACTTGTACACCTACTAGCACAAAAATTAGATAATGAATCATTTAACGATTACAACGAGTCCCTAGAATGTCCCAGGGAATTACCAACTTTAAAGGATTTTTTGCAATTTCTGGAAACAAAATTCACAACATTGGAAGCCTCGCGTAGAAAACAAGAAGTACCTACGCAGAGATTGCCATCAAATCAAGTAGCATCGAAAAATATCAAGCCCCATATCAAGCTTTTCTTAACAACAACATAACAGAACAAACAAGCATGAAAAATAATCACATAAGATGTGTTTTATGTAACAATGATCATGGAATTTATTATTGTTCCAAGTTCTTATCAATGACGCCACAACAAAAGCGTAATACAGTAACTAAACTTCGCATATGCCCGAATTGCTTGTTTAGTCACCAAGGAAAAACCTGTTTGTCTCAAAAGCGATGTCGTGAATGTCAAGGATTTCACAACACCATCTTACATGAATCTTATTCACATAAGAATAATCACGTTCAGCATACAACATCAAGAGTAAATGAACCAAGTACGTCAACCTCAATCCCAAGTCAGCAAAACAAGAGCAGCGCACATGTATCTCAGCAACGTGACGTACCCGAGGTACTGCTCGCCACGGCTGTCATCAAGGTCAAAGCAGCCAACGGCAACTATTACAACTTTCGAGCGCTGCTTGATCAAGGGTCGCAGACATCGATTGTCACCGAAAGAGCAGCTCAACTATTAGCCCTTCCCAGGCGCAGATGCAAAGGAGTGATATCAGGAGTTGGAGCAAAAGAAAATAGTTGTAAAGGAATCATGAATATCGTCATCAAGTCAAATAACAGCGAATACACATTAAACACCGATGTCCTCATTATGAAAACATTAATAAATAACTTACCAAGCTGCACCTTAACAAAACCATCATGGTCGTTCCTGGAACACATACAACTGGCCGATCCTGAGTTCTACCTAAGTCGCCCTATAGATCTACTTTTGGGGGCGGAAGTGTATTCGAACATCATTTTGGATGGCATTTGTAAAGAAAATCAAAAAGGCCCGATAGCCCAACAAACACATTTTGGTTGGATATTAAGTGGAAGCGCTCACGAAACAACTTTACACTGTAATGTCGTACTGAACCATCTTGAAGACATACAAAAATTTTGGGAAATCGAAGACATTACCCAGGATCAAGCCTTATCATCAGAAGACGAAACATGCATGGAAATTTACAAGACAACTACAGTTCGATGTGAAGATGGAAGATACAAGGTGAAGCTTCCCCTTAAGTCGAATTTTATACAAGACTTAGGCGCTTCGAAAAACAAGGCAGTTGCGCAATTCACACAATTAGAACGGAAGTTCAATAGACAACATAATGTAGCAGCGGATTATAAAATATTTATCAATGAATATTTACAGTCCGGTCATATGAAACCAGCCGTCGCCGTTAACAATAAATCGGAATATTTTATGCCTCATCACTGCGTATTGCGAGCGGAATCTACGACGTCAGCACTACGAGTTGTGTTCAATGCATCAAGTAAAACTTCGACGGGTCACAGTTTAAATGACCTTATGTACAGGGGCCCGAATTTACAGCAAGATCTCCAAAATCTAATAATTAAATGGCGCCAATATAAATATGCATACACGGCAGATTTAGAAAAAATGTTCAGACAAATCTGGTTGTCTGAAGATCATCAACAATACCAAAAAATTTTATGGCGAGATGACCAGTCACAACCCCTACAAGAATACCAGCTGACGACAGTGACATACGGCACCAAGGCCGCACCATTTTTAGCAATGATGACATTAAAACAACTCGCATCCGATGAAAAACATAACTTTCACTGTGACGTCATTAAAACATTACAAGAGAGCTTTTACATGGATGACTTGGTACACGGGAATCACACAACATTCGAAGCTCAATCTTTACAAACAGATCTTATGAAATTGTTGAAATCAGGCGGTTTCAACTTAAGAAAATGGTCTTCAAACGTTACCGAGCTACTAGAACAAGCTAGTGAAAACAAAACATTCGATTTTCGGCAAGTCGAATCAACAAAAACACTGGGGTTGAGATGGATTCCCCAGGAAGATGTTATGACATTCCAATCCAAGATCGAAACATCTAATACAAGACTTACAAAACGGGCGCTATTATCCGACATTTCCAAAATTTTTGACCCTCTTGGCTGGCTGTCACCCCTAACAACGAAACTGAAACTATTATTCCAAGCGACATGGCTGACCAACATTAATTGGGATGACACCCTTCCAGATCACATTATCAAAGAGTGGCTCAAAATCAAGAATGATATTCAAAACATAGACAAATTCAAAATTCCAAGATGGATCGGGACTCAAGCAAACGATGCCATTGAATTACATGGCTTTTGCGATGCGTCCATCAGGGCATGCGCATGCGTCATATATTGTAAAATTACACGTGAGGATCAAACTACACTGGCGCTGGTCAGTGGCAAAACAAGGTTAATGCCCACTAGCAAAAAATTAACTTTACCAAGAATGGAGTTATGTGGCGCAGTTTTGCTTGCGCAATTAATGAAAAAAGTAAAAGAATGTTTAAGCAGTTATCACATCAAGAGTTATGGATGGACAGATTCAACAGCTGTATTGGGATGGTTACAAGGAGATCCAAACAAGTGGAAGACCTTTGTAGCCAATAGAGTCAAACAAGTGACTAACGTCATACCCGGTACCAGCTGGCGTTACGTAAAGTCGCGGGACAATCCTGCCGATTGCGCGAGCAGAGGGTTGACTGCTACCCAACTAGCGGATTATCAGCTTTGGTGGCAAGGACCGAGCTGGTTATTATCTTATGAAGATCTAACCCCGCAAACGATTTTTAAAACTGAAGAAGAGCTGAAAATCGATAAACAAGTATTAGTTTCAAGTTATCAAGATCCTGACAATGTAATTAAGCAAATTATAAGCAAGAAAAGCTCATTCAATAAGTCGATTCGTATCGTCGCATGGATACGTCGTTTTATTTTAAGGAGACAATCAGTGAAAATGCCGTCTTACCTAACCTTAGAAGAAATAAGAAATGCCAAGAAGATAATTTTGAAACAAGTCCAACACGAAGAATTTTTACAAGAAATAGAAGATTTGAAGAAAAATAACACTGTCAGCTCAAGAAGCACCGTATCAAATCTACACCCTTACCTAGATCAAGATGGAATAATAAGGGTGGGTGGAAGGCTGAGGAACGCGGAAATAAGCTACGAGATGAAGCATCCTGTCATCTTACCTCATAACAACCATCTGACGAACCTAATAATTGATGAAGCTCACATACTTACCTTCCACGGTGGAGCACGGTTGACAGCAGCCTACATTCGCCAAGGCTACTGGATCATGGGCGGCAACAGGGCTGTAAAGAAACGACTGCGTTTATGCACAAAATGCAGGCGACACGATATTAACACGCAGAATCAAATCATGGGTGACTTACCTCATGCAAGAAGTAACCCATCTCGTCCATTTTGGCACACTGGCGTCGACTTCACTGGTTATTACATGATAAAAAGCAGCAAAGGGCGAGGAATAAAGTGCACAAAAGGTTATGTTGCTGTGTTTGTGTGCATGGCGACCAAGGCCATTCACTTAGAATTAGTATCAGATTTGACAACATCTGCATTTTTAGCTGCCTTGAAGAGAATGGCCGCTAGAAGAGGGACGCCTAATCACATATATAGTGATAATGGAACAAACTTCCTTGGAGCAAGTAGAGCTCTTCAGCAAGAGTACGAAGAGCTGGAAACCATCATAAACACCAACAACGAGCCACTGATGAGAGAAGTAGTCAATTTGAACATCCAATGGCATTTTAATGCACCTTCATGGCCGTCGGCAGGAGGACTGTGGGAGGCGGCTGTTAAAAGCTTAAAGTACCACCTTAAAAGAGTAGTTGGTGAGCAGAGGCTGACATACGAAGAATTCGTCACTGTCCTATCACAACTAGAGGCGTGTTTAAATGCAAGACCGTTGTGCTCTCTCACAGAAGACGCCGATGATCTCGACTACTTAACTCCCTCACACTTCCTAGCAAGTGGACCAGTACTATCAATTTTCGCAACTGAACACGATTTGAGAACAAGGTGGTACTTATGTCAAAAGATTTTCAATGATATTTGGAAGAGGTGGCGACAAGAATATCTTAGCCAATTATCAATCCATAGCAAGTGGAAAAAAGATCAGCAAGATATAGCATTAGATGACGTTGTGATCATACATGAAGATAACCTGCCAGCAGGAAGGTGGGCTATGGGCCGCGTCGTGAAAGTTCACACTGGATCTGATGGACACGTACGTGTCGTCACACTAAAAACCAAGAACGGTTACCTGAAACGCCCCATAGTAAAATTATCAATACTACCAGTTAGAAATCAAACAACGCAAACGCCACAGCAAACTGAGCAAGAAACAGTATCGCAGTCTGGTAACCTAAGGACGCAAGCGACACTTGATTCCGAGCAAGAATCACGCATGACGTCAACGAGTGACGCAGCTCGCGCACAGCGACGGAGCACACGCAATCGGAAACCTGCAAGCAAGCTATCCGCACTTACAACTATAGCGATGAATATATTTTACTTTATGATGATGTTTTCGTCATGTTTCTGTCAAAGTATAGTTCAAGTGAACGAAAATCAGGGTATCTATTTTGACAAAGTTGCCAACATGCAACTGATAAAAGACGAATGGAAGATCATCGTATACTATGACATGGATCCCTATTGGGAAGGGACCAATGCATATATCCAATATCAAGATCATTTAGAAACAACATGTCAAAAAATTAAAGAGAAAACGCACTGTGACATTATTATGCTACAGTTAAACCAAGTTTTTTCCGAGCTACAATTTTACAACAGTCTTTTAATGATGAATAAGCAAAGACGCACCAGACGGAGGCGCGGCCTTATCAACGGAGTGGGCATCATAGCACGTAGCTTGTTCGGAGTACTCGACGAACAATTCGCAGAACAGTACTCACATGACATCAACCTTATCAAGCAAAATGAAAACCACTTAGCCCGTCTCTGGCAAAATCAAACATCAATTGTGGAAGCGGAGTACAATCTTTTGAAGAGAACCGAGCTGAATATTCAAAAACAATATAAAATGTTCAATCAACATATACTTTCGCTCGAAAAAGCATATGATACTTTACAAACAGAAGTCAAAAGGCTCGACTACGCAAGTGAATTTATAATGTCAACTATCTCAGCGAACAATATGCTGCATAGTCTGAAGAGTATTCAAGACACTCTACTTGACATTATAACCAACATATATAACGGAAAATTCAACATTCATCTGATCACACCACAACAACTGCAAAATGAGTTGAACACCATATCTGGACAACTTAGAAACGACTTAACTCTACCTATAAATAATCTTCAAGCGGAGTTACAAAGCATTTATCATCTATTAAAAGTCAGAGCAAGAATGACAGATGAATATTTTATATTCGAAATCAAGATCCCACTAGTAAGCAGAGATAATTACGACCTGTATAAATTAATTGCCGTCCCAAAACAAATCGGCATTAATATGGTCACCCTACTACCAATATCAGAGTATACCGGAATGAATCTACAAAAGGATTCGTACCTACCAGTGAAGCAAGAAGATTTGGAAGCATGTATCAAACACGATGATTCAACATACTTTTGTTATCTAACAACACCTATTTACAAGATGAAGTCAGATACAGACCTTTGCCTTAAAAATTCAAGAAATCAGTGTCTAACGAAAACTGAAAGTTGCAAGAAAAAATGGGTAAACTTAAGCAACATAAATACAATATTTTATTTTTGTTGTGATCGTTGTCAGTTGAGAAATATATGCGGCGATCAAGTTACCGCAAGCCAGCTGACTGGTACAAACATTATTAATTTATCAGAAGATTGCATAATCAAGACCGATAACTTTACTTTTTACACACACAAGGAGTTAAAAAGTACTTTAAAGCTAAAACCGGGATTACCACAGCCATTAGTAATACCACAAATCAACAACATCTTCAATGTGACAATGCAATCAATTAGCATTGAGGATACAACAAATCAAGAAACGGAGCAACTTCTAGATGACATAAGTCACAAGATAGAAAAGCTCAAGGACAACGACGTCCTAACAGAAAGCATATCTTACCACGACATTCATCACTACGCAGTAACATACGCCATAGTGATAGTCGCAGTAGCAATAGGAGCCTTAGTGTTGTGGCGCCGTCGCCGAGCCCGCCGCCGCCAGCGACCAGCAGCCACGGAGGAAGGGACTCTCGAGCCTGCCGCCCCCGAGCCCTCCGTCGAGCCAGCATCGACGCAGCTGTCAGACGCAGCACCACATGTATCGACATCGAAGCACATCCCACCGTGGAAATTAGACAAAGGGACAACACCTATTCTTAGAAAAATTGTATTTAGAGATAACTCGGTGTAAGCAATGACATTTTTAAGTTTATATTTACAGTGAAATACTTAAGTAGTCTTATCGTTTATCATAGCATTAGCATTTTTTCTCAATAATGTATCATTATCATCAAGTAGTTCATCTCCCCTTCAACTCGCGGCCCGGAGCATGTACGGTCGTTCAACCGCACATTCTCCCGCGTAAGCGTTTTTACGTGAATCGCCTAATTATTACTTTATAATTAAAAATTGTATTATCGTTTAGATTAGTCTGCATTTACTGAGTACCGCCGCCGCACGTGTCTTAAAATATCACATTATCAAGTTTTCCAAAATATACGTTTTTATCTCAACAAGGAGTTTCTATCAACATCCATCAGCATATCAAGTAAAGGTGTGTGTGTACAGGATCATACAGGTGGCCTGAAATTCTTAAAATAGAATTAAATATACCTCTAAAGTATTTGATCTGAATGATTTATATCCCGCTAAGAAATTGACACAAGATATTGCTTCCAATGAAATTAATCGAAAGAATAAAATATTGACAACGCTTTAAGTTTAACTAAGTTTTTTGTTAACGATCTCGTAAAACTATGTTGACGACATTTTTTTCGTTAGATATGAACGATAGCCTCATTAACCAGATTATTATGTCTTTATCTGACAGCTTGTTTTTCCAATTTTCACACATAATTTGTATACAAGTTACAGTAGGTATCAGGCTGTAAATTAATTGTTGGTCCGGAGCCGGCAGTCAGGCGCCGGAGCCTCCTACCCGCCGGCGCTGATCGCCTGTTGCTGGGCCGCCACACATAAACGACAATTTGTGTTGACCTTATTGTATGCCAGACAGTGTTTTACGTGTCAAGTGCTATATTTCAGACGAGTGGACACGTAATTACAGTTTTCGTGATACATCAGATCTGCTTTCTAGTCAATCCTAATTCAACTACTGAAACATAGTTTAGTAATTTTAAAAGTTTTAGATATCTGAAAGTAGATTTCTTATTAATAAATAATATATTGAATAAATAAGTACTTATCAAAGAAACATATCTAGGAATTCGATCTTAGAACTCATAATATCATGTATTGTTAAACATTTGGAAGAACAAGGCAGAGTTTATAGTCATATTACTCAACTGCCAATTTGAATTCGATCAAAACGGAAAAAAACCTAAATACGTTTCTCAAGCTCACACAGTTTGGTTGTAAAACTCCAAACTAACAAACTAAGTAATTTGTTTTGAGTATTTTATAATGAACAGAGATACTATGGCTTATTCTGTGCTATGGCTGAAGAGCCTGCGGGGCCTGCGGCCTAGAGAGTAAAGACAGCCATGAAGCTATACAACCTCCGACAGGAGTGACTCAAGAAGATCATTTTATTAAGGAACCAATAGAAAACAGTTGATTACAACACACTCTTGACTGATTTCAGCAATATACTAAGTATAAAAGTGTTCAGCGACTCACAGGCGCCAGACATATTGAGACTGTCGCCTATCGGAGGCGTCACCCGTGAGTTAATATTAAAATTGTATTTTCATCGAAGGGTAGTAGATATTTCGTTATCCCATGTTTTTAGATAAGGACACCTAAATAATGACAGATTGCTCCTTATATGTATTAAACCGAAAATGTGGAGTAGGGTTCGTTAGGGAAGTGCAGCACGATAAATATCTTTTTTTGTATGAATTCAAGTTTCATTCAAAGAGTTGAATTAAGAAGTAAACATTGAATAATTCCAACAAGTAGTCGTACATTGCTGGCTGACTAGTAACAGCATACCGTCATATTACTACGGTAGCAGTAATTTGTTTTGCTGGAATCAATTTGTGTACGGAAGAGGAAAGTTAATATAATGTTCACTGTAAGTTTAAATTAATTTAAGAGTCACTAATACGAAGTACGCTGTAATATTATAGAAAAGTAATTACCTCATTTTCCATAATTGAGGTAACTTTAAGATAAAGTTGCCATGCACCGTTAACATAAACTACCTACTCAAGTCTTAAATCATATTTTATTTAATAAAAAGAAGAGGTTTTCAAATATCTATTAATAGAATTCAGAATAATCAGCAATAGTTAAAAATTAATTACTTTAGTAATAGTAAGAACCAAATATTTCTAAGCTGTGCTGACCTCCGTGGTCGAGAGGCTTTGTACACCGGTTTACAAGGTGTCGCCATCTCTGAGGTCCCGGGTTCGATCCCCGGTTGGGTCAATTTAGAAAAACGAATTTTTCTATATTGGCTCAGGTCTGGTTGGGTGTTTGTGATACCAGCGTTGTCTCTGATTTCCATAACACAAGTGCTTTAGCTACTTACTTTGGAATCGGAACAATGTATGCGATGTTGTCAAATATTTATTATTTATGTTTTCGTATACATCTCAAACCATTTCGCTCACATAATTCGCCCTCAGAATATTCTTACATTATAAATGTCATTATTAATTACCAAATCATATTGGACCTCTATATGTGACTCCAAACTGTTCCAAGCTGGTTAATAGGCAATCAGTTTTGAATTACTTACCTACTCACGTCGACACTACAAAATGGAGGCTATATCACACTGATGTAATATTCTCATGTGCAGAACGGGAGAAATGAAATTGGTTTGATATTTGCTTTACTCTAAATAATGTTATTTGTGGAGAATATATTGCCTACGCTAAAATAATACTATGTAGGAGGAGTAGGTTATGTGCTTACATGTGACTTACTCCTTTATGTCTATCATTGGATAGACTAATGAATAATCAAAAGTCAACTAACCTGATGATGACTAGGCGACAGGAACCGTTGGAAGAACATATTTACTCTGCTAGGAGAGAGAGAAATAAAAAAGGAAAAGTTGGAATTGGTAAAGATGTGAAGTAAACACTCCTACTCAGTGGTGAGAATTCCAGGTGTAGTGCGCTTACACTTTCAGCCTTATCGTAATTTACCATCTGGTGAGGTGAAGGCCATTATCTCGTTGAGGATAAAAAAAAGTTTCCGCGTGATAGTCAGATGAGATGATGAGTAGGTATCATATCTCGTTATATTACTGCCAGTATTTTGCAAAGACAACTTTAAATAGTAAAGCACATCAGTGTACTTATGGTTTCTGGAGTCGAGAACGTTTGTTCACGTCTAAGGAGTAAAACAAAACATTCTTGAAAATCTTAAAAAACCTAACAAAAGCAGCTTCAAAAGTAAACTGCTCTAAAAAACAAGAAATAATATTTTCAAATCTGCATAAGTAAATTTTAAGAGTAGATATAAGTGATGTTGTTACCACTGGCGAAGGGGTCATTAAAGCCAATTCTCATTGACTTACTTTTTAGAAATCCAACCCCACCGATGCATATGCATTATGCAGATCATAACATTTTTGTAGCACGGCTTCATAGTACCTTCGCCATAATTTCACCCCTCGCCACTAGGTCTATACATATTTATCCACCTATTTATAAATTACAAATGCAAGAAAAATCCGTCGAGGCCTGCCATTGCCATTTCTCTGTTCTATTTCAACTAAAATTTTAAGAAAAGCAACTACTAAATTATTTGTCTCCGAAAGTACATTCCAAATACAAATTTTAATTAATTACAATTGCAAAAAATATTAGTTCACGTTTCACATTAGTTTCGGGACAGGTAATGGCAGCCCGGGCAGCCCCGACGGATTTTTCTTGCGTTTGTAATTTACGAATAGGTGAATAAATAATGTATAGTACCTACATCACTTTTTGTAGGGGGATTTTTATAAATTGCTTTGCGAAGATAAACAAATATTATAGTTGTTTTCCACAATAAGTAACAGAATTCTCTTTTCGTTACCGAGTTCCCAATTCTGGGTGTAACGTTACGCACGTACTTTTAGATAAAAGGCGTACTTATTGTGAAAGGTTGAAGCAATCGATAATGTAGATCACATTACCTTTGTAGTTGGAGTGTGGCTAAAGTGAGTACGATCATAGAAAACCTAATCGATATCGGAATAAGGAAGAAAGGGTAACAGACCTTTTCTAAAACCTTTGTTTTCAGTGAAACGATCATACACCGTTTTTTATTATCAAAGTCATTTATACGGAACTGGAAAACCATTTGTTGTGTTTATCGTTATGAACAACTTTTTGTATGAAAGCATAATCATAATATGACCTATCCTGAAGTTGACAATTATTATTGTCTCCAACTTTTACGGAGGATGGCAGACTTAAATTTTTTCTTGTTTTAGTACCTACATTCTAAACATATTTCTCTCACTTTAAAGCAGATATATAAGGGTAGTTATGGTAGGTTTTCTGTTAATTTGACGCTTCGTCTTTTGGTTTTTCTAGAAAATGTGGGATAAAAAAGAAAGGAAAAAATTACTCAAATGGCACGCAATTGTATTCAGCTGAATCTCACATTAGTGTCCGTATTGTCGTGTAATTCGGTGTAAGGGGTGGCGCGGGCGGCGTGGGCGCGATGGCTCCTAATCATCAGGACGGGGTGCGTCACAGACAGACGCGTGACGTCACAGATAGCTCTCAAGTGCCTGAAAGCTCTCGGCCGCCACAGACGTGGACATCGGAAAGGTCAGGCTCTTTTTTCAATTATGGGAACATGCGCATTGATGAATTAAGTTTAACTTTATTAGTTAAGGGCTACCAGCTGCC
The DNA here is from genome assembly GCA_963556745.1 of Catoptria pinella. Lineage (NCBI taxonomy): Eukaryota > Metazoa > Arthropoda > Insecta > Lepidoptera > Crambidae > Catoptria > Catoptria pinella. The sequence continues at coordinate 12,695,774 of OY750768.1, read as the reverse complement.
TACATGAAACTATTAGCTCTGTTTTTTCAGCTTTTTAAGTTGAGAAACTTTTGTGTATGCCTAGCATATAGGTACTTATATTAAGCTTTGTGGAGAAATAAAGTTAATGTATTCATCGAGAAGAATACTATCATTGCTTTAATTTTTATATCAATACTGTTTAATACGAATTACTTATATTTATTGAACATCATTGCCAAATGTGACTGTTACTGATTATAAAAAAACCTGTTTCTGCTTGTCCCTATAAAATCCAGATTACTGCGCTGATAGCTAACAAAAACATAATGTACAAGCAAAAATATAAACTGAACTTGAAGCAGGAAAAAAATCACATAGTAAGCAAACAAAACATAAAAAAAGAAGTAAACTATAGAGTAAACTAACTAAATAATTGCCAATAATGACTTAACATAAGATAAAACAAATGACATACGAACAAATGCTGCATATTTCAAAAAACAAATTTATCGGAATTCATACTCGGAATTTCAGTTCTTTTCACATTATGATAAAGCAACTTGTTTTAAGTCGTGATGTCATAAGTGTGAATAGAAATTCCACGTATTTGAAATCGATTTTGAATAGACGTGTAAGTCTTTGTGACGTAGATAATAAAAACAACCAATCGGAAGGAATTGTGGATCTGGCTTTTGTAGTAGGTGCCGTAGTAGTTGTTTCTGATTTCCATAATTACTTAGGAATCGGAGCAATGTATGTGTAGTTGTAAAACATAAAACTAGTGGCTGTGTGAGCTGTAGTAGACGTTTGTGATTTTTGTACATTTTCGAAATGACTGAAATATGTTTTCAACTCTCATATCTCCATCATTTTGAAAAATTTCGAAAAACGACGACACAATAGTTTATATTATTAACAAACCTGTGAACACAAAATTTCACGAGAATCGGTTGAGACGTTTTCAACTCCCATATCTCCTCCATTTTGATAGATTTCGATGAACTGAATCGACGAAAAAACCATATTGTTATTGAACCTGCTCACTCACGAGAAACGGTTGAATAATGCGACGTGTAGAGGAGAACAGCCGGACAAGCATATTCCCGAAGTTGATACGGAGATGCTATGCTCGCGCTTCGCACTTACTCGGGCAATAAATGAATAAAATATTCATTTTATTTTCAAAATAAACACTGGCTTAACGAGGATTTGATTTTACTGACAAAATAATTTGGATACAAGTTGTACATACCATATGCTATACCTACATGAATTTGTTTTGTGCCTATCTACTTATTTAATTTGTATAGTTACAGACAGTTTTTTTATGACGACGGGCAGTAATCAACGAACAATTTTCCACGGAAACGTCACCGGAAGTTACGTTTTAGCCGCCATTTTGAATGGCAAGGTCGGATCGGGTCCTTACGTACGATGGACAGCGGTAAAATGTAGTCAATACTTAATTTTTTTATTGCTTGTAATGTACTTATTTTAATCAAGAGTTGATTAATGCGTTTTATTAGCTTAAGTGGTCATTAACAAACCACGAAATTCTTTTAACCTTCAAAGTGACACATAATAGTTCTACAACGTGTTTAAAAAAACCCGTAAATACCGAATATGGTAGATAGCGTACCATGATACTACCCCGGAAAATTATTATACTGAAACCCTGAAAACCGCCACTATTTGAAACATTTTTTTTCTTTTTATGACAAACTGCATAGTGGCAACCCTAGACCGACATTGTGTTTTGCTTTTGCCCATTAATGGAATTGATTACCGTACCCTATCGGCCCATAATGCCTACATTCAGCATTACGGGTTTTTTTACACGTTGTTCTATAATTTTTAAAGTAAGTAACAATAGGATTAAAGAGGTTCGTCTGATAAAAAATATTTAACATGAATAGGAAAAAGCCTAAAGACCTTAAAATAAGTTTTCAATGTGTTTGCTATCAATTTTTGGTTGTTGAAAGCGAATTTTCGTAAATATCAATTTTTATTTCAACACATTTCAGTCTTCTTCAATCTTTAATTCGTTTACTGTCCAACTTCAATAACAATAATAATTTTCTTATTATCATCAATTTTTAGACATAATTGAAAAATAACCGGAAACAAACCATAAGCACGTTTAAAATGTACAGTATCCACAGCAGCGCCACCAAGAGGGATAAATTTTCTGTCATCCTCCTGACGATGACGACGACGACCTCCGTGGTCGAGTGGCTTTGTACACCGGTTTTCAAGGTGTCGCCATCTCTGAGGTCCCGGGTTCGATCCCCGGTTGGGTCAATTTAGAAAACCAACTTTTCTATATTGGCTCAGGTCTGGGTGTTTGTGATACCACCGTTGTCTCTAATTTCCAACAAGTGCTTTAGCTACTTACTTTGGAATCGGAGCAATGTATGTAATGTTGTCAAATATTTATTATTTATTTATTATTATTATTATCCTGCCATTCACTATGATATTTTGCAGAGTAGACGTACGAGTTTGTTTAGCGGTCTAATTTATGTGAATAGCTACGAGTTTGCCCAACCACTTCTTCTTTCATTAGTCTATAATATAAGTGATCGAAAGAAGAGCTTTCTTGGTGTTATTCCATTACTACTATGTCACTGATGTTATCCGGCATTAAACTGGAACATCAATAAAGCCATTACTACGCAATAGGACGCCAATAATAAAAATTAAGTGAGCTCTTCAAAGTAGCTCTAATGGATATGTGGATTGTAGAAAAACGTCGCAAGAGTGTGTTGTACAAAATACGATGAGCAATTCTATCTATAAATTACCAAATAAGTTGTCATGCACATTACATTACAGTCATAGTTTAAAACCAGTGTTTTAAACTTTAAAACCTTAAAAAAGTACCTTAATAATACGAAGGTGTAAAATAAGTAACGCAAACTGATGAACGAATAATTATTATTCTTATTTTATTACTGATAACTCATTAACGATTGCCTCAGATTTTTCGTAGAATGCGCTTGAGTTTTTTTTTTAATTTTCTGTGGGAGTACCACTGAGTGTGTGCAATATTAATTCTACGAATTATTGATTGATCGAAGACGTAAGTCATGGTAAATTAGGTAGGTATGTTTGTTTTGAATTGATTGGTCTTGCAATGTTATTATAATTTTCAATAATTCTAAAATTGAAATAAAATTAATGTTTGTGTTTCAAATGCAAATGGATGGCAGAACGGATTTGATTCGTTAACCGATATAAACTAGTGGCTCTGTGAGCATAGACCTCGCGTTTGTGACATTTTTGATCATTCTTCGAAACGGCTGAAATATGTTTTTATTTTCGAAATATTTCTAAAACTGAATCGGCAAAAAAACATATACATATAATTATCGAACCTGCTGAAAAAAATTCGCGAGAATTAGTTGAGAAATGCAACCTGTCGACTGCTGACTTTAAATCACAACCTAGTGAAGTAGCTTGTGATTCTAATATACTGTCTACAGTGAGTGATTTAAAGGCACGAGATGAAACAAAACAAAACACAACTTTGTCCAACGATCGATCTATATTTTTAAATGTAGGGTATTGATGTACCCAAATTGAAGCTGGAATCTTTATTGTTTAATATAACAAACATACAATGTGAATAATTGACATTGCATGTTATACCCTGATTTTCAAAAAGTGAAGGAAAATATATTATTATTTTCAATGCTGGTATCATTACGAGAGAAGACCTAGCTGTAAATCATTTTATATATTGGGTTGCACGATTGATTTTTTATAATATTATGCCCGCAGATTTATTTTGTAATAAACTAATAAAGTAGTTTCTAGTATATTATTTAGTATTATATAACTAATAAAGCGTTAAAATAATTATAGCTTGTGCTTTATACTGGACTGTGAACTTTAGAAATCAATTAATTTTTACATATTGATGTATGTGATTATTACGTAAGCGTATGGAATTGGATCACTTGTTCTATAATGTTCGGCCATTAGCCGTAATTGAATATTCAAATAAACGTTTATATACTTAAGATTGTGTGGCTAGCCCCGACAGCTCCCGCTGTTGGCAGCTGGTTTAATCTAAATCACATAGAACTTATCGCTGGAGCAAGCTGATTTTTTTTATTTTTTTATACCTACATTGATATCTAGTAAAGTTAGTTTACAATTGAGATGTCAAAAGGTTCAGTAGCGAAGGCAAGCCCATCGGCTTACCTTTAAGAAATCCCACCCTACTGATCCACTATGCAGATCATAACATTTTTATAGAACGGCTTACCTTCGCCATAATTTCACCTCTCGCCACTGAAAGGTAAGCTTGCAAAAGACAAAAGTTTTATCTGATATCGAATTCCCTGTTTCAAAAACCGTACTAGAACTTATTTAACGTAATTCCTAGCACCTCTGTTTCATCAACAACAACAAACAACATAATTTGTTTTCACCAACTATAGTCTTTGAAACTGATATGAGTAAGTACAACATTATTTTTTGTTTACACTAAAACCTGAAAATTATTTGTGGAGTTCATCATTTTGAACAACTGTTTGTATGAATTCACAGTTAACATAATAGTATTATGAATTATTAATAGTATTATCCCTTCAACGCCGGCGCGGACGCCTGCGTCCAGCTATAAAATCACTAATTGACGTTGAGTCTCGCGCCCGCGCGGACTCCTGCGTCCGGCCTCATGCGTCCGCCAACTAAAGGTGAAAACAGTATTATGATAATACTTAACTAGTAAGACAGCAACTTTGAAATCAGTGGTTTATAGGTAGGGCAGGTCAACAAAAGGATATGAAGAAAAACTGACATAATAGAAGTGTCCATTGATAATTTATCTTTCTCATTCTATATTATTATTGTAAGTAAGTAATATGTTTTCTTTGACGTGAATCGAATGTTACGTGCGTCACTAGATTCTCTCGGCCTACTTGTTGCTACTGATCTTTTGAGTTATTTCACGTAGGTAAATGTGGGATGCGGGATTCGAACTTGTCTACTGTCTGTATGTGACGAGCTGTCATACGGGTATACACATCGAAATGAATACGAATAGAAACGTGCATAATTGTACCGACTAATGATGGTGAAAAGGCACTCGAACTCAAAAAGCATAATTTAATTGTTTTTTTTTCCTGTCACCCGTTCAAGACGTTTTTTTAGTTGACACCAAGAATTGAAGATCAAAAGGAGAAATTGGAGAAAATTTAAATTCAAAAAAACCGGCCAATCGTCTGTAATTGTTTATTTCAATCCTGATTGAATTGACAGCTATAAGCAATATTCGTGGTATCACCTCACACTGGTAAAAAAATATAGTTCATTTTCTACGCAATTTTGTTGTCTTGTGCTTAAGTTGTAACATTAAAGCGTAAGTTAGGTGTTGGGCAACATAAGTACGTGCTTAATATTCCGAAATTTAATACAAAGATCAACATTTACATTCAGAAATGATGATGGGCAGCCCTTTCGGGGATAATATTTGCGACTAAACTTCACAATTACTAATTACTTTAGTACTGTATGAACTTAATTAAGAGATTTTTTCTCATTTACTACTCTCGGAAACAAAAACGTGGTATAACATTACAATTAAACATATTAGAAGTCGAGTGGCTTTGTACACCGGTTTTCAAGGTGTCGCCATCTCTGAGATCCCGGGTTCGATCCCTGGTTGGGTCAATTAAGAAAACGAACTTTTCCATATTGGCTCAGGTCTGGGTGTTTGTGATACCACCGTTGTCTCTGATTTCCATAACACAAGTACTTTAGCTACTTACTTTGGAATCAGAGCAATGTATGTGATGTTGTCAAATATTTATATTTATTTATTTATAAATAATTTTGATAAACGCGAAAAACGACATGTATTATATTTCTTCAACTTATTTATAACTGAAGTTTCTTACAAACGCGATAAAATGTGTTAAAATTGAATTTTCATAGCAATCTAAAAATACAAAAATAAGCGACGTTCGCTTTTGTTTGTTTACTAAACTTTTTTATCAAAACTTTCCAAAGGTTTTGGTCTAGACAGGCTATCTTGAGAAATAGCCCAGCTGTTTATCAAGTCACTCTAAAGTCATATCACATTATTGTAATATCCTCGCCGACCTAGGAAACCAGGCCACGGTTTAACATACATGATAATTTCGATGGCTTGTATCGCAAATTATATGGCTGCTATTTCGAGCGTGAAGTTGTCACATGTTGCTGCGTGGTTTTCGCTACATACCATTTACACCTAGACTAGCGTTACTTAGGTAAACTTAAACGATTTTCAGTCTTTACAATTTTAGTAGAACAGGACGCAGGAATTGAAATTGAAAAATTCTTTATTCAAATAAGCTCACATAATAAGCATTTTTAAATCGTCAATTCTTTTATCCTACCACAAGGTACCTACCGCAGGGTACTATTATTTATATATTTTGTGGTACAGGTATTTATCCTTTCATTATTTTTAATTAAATCAAATTATATAGGCGAACTTAAACCTATTTCCAATTGGTATATAGTCGTTAACTACGAGTATTTATAGCCCGAACCAATGCATTTTAGTATTATTGATTCGTATTGCCAGTATATAATATCTTGACCTCTACAAAAGTTATTTTACCGTCTATAATAATTCACAGGTAAAGTTCAGCACAATTACTCCATTCCAGTAACTCAGCTTTTTGTGAGACCTTTATGGGTATCTAAATCGATCTCAATAACTACTATGTAACTTAAGATATTACTTACCTACCTTATTTTAATGAAGGGAACGAAAAGCTTCATTTTATATCAATGAGTACTGCGTGTAAGGTCAGGCGTAACAATATTTCAGTTAACAATCTTCTAAAATATCCATGCCTTGGGATGGGAATTATTTTCTAGAAGAAGTTTATTGGAAAAAAATATCATGAATGCCTTATGAGAGATTACAAAAGCCTGTTGATTTCGAACAGAGCGGCCTCGGCCGAATCACTCTGGGCTTTAAAGTTGTTTATTTGATTGAATCAGGCGTCACTTGGCGGAAGTCCCAATCCATTGTGAAAAGTGAAATATTTGTAACTTACTGCCGCAAAAATAAATGCAAAAATCACCGCCCGCCCGCTCGCAAAGTTGTTTGCTCCAACTTAAAAAGTGATTTCGTCCAGGTACCTGGCCGAGTTCAACAGGCTTTTGTAGTCTAAATTTTCAAAAACATTACACTAATGACCTGTTGATTTCAGCCAGGTACTTGACCGAAACGCACTGGCTTTTGTAGTAATAATAATCGTTACAAAAGCCAGAGCGTTTCGCCCAAGTACCTGGTCGAAATCAACAGGGTTTTGTAATCTCGCATGCCTTATGAAGGAAAAGTTTTTATTTTAAGGGTTCCATTAATACTGTTTTTAAATGTACAAAACACGTTCATTTAATTTGCTTTAATTGAAAACAAAGGCTATCCCTAAGTAAATATTAATTGCTTTTTTCAATCTTCCAATAATAAATATTCATTTACTTTTGCCTTGATCTCATTACTGACGCCTTAAGTAAATAGGTCGGCCTTACAGCTAGTTTCAAATTGTGCTATAAAAATCATTAATAACTTTAACGACCATCCCGATGCCTTGCTACAAACTAAAATCACATTTACTCCTTCAAGTTTAAGGTAACTTGTTGGTTGATAAAACCATAAAATATACTCAAACAGACTATGTACCATTGTTTATTTGACTAATTGTTTTACTGACGGTTGCAACGTGATATATGAATTAAAAGATAGGTACTCGAATGACAGAAGAGTTATTAATATTTTTGTATTTTTTTATTAATATTGCGTTAAAATATTATTTTGTGCCTGTTATTATTCTCATTTTGTTATCCGTGTTGGATTGAAATACTAAACTGCATATTTTCTTTACAGGTAATTTAGCTTACGGCTATTGCTGACTACAGAACTTAGAAGGCTGACTTTCCATCGAGGTAAAGCTAAGCTAAGGAAAAATGAACTATTTCTCCGTATATTAATTTTTACAGTTTGATATATTTTTTTAGAGTGACATGCACAAAAATGTGTACTTTTTTATATGACATGTTTCATCAATATATTTTTAATAACATAATTATTAAAAAATATAATATAATTTTATAACATAATTTTGTTTACATCTACCCTTAGGACGAACAGTCATCGAAAAAAACAAATTTGTACAGCGCCATCTACCACCGAAAAGCGAATAGATAATTAACTTTATCGAGTACTTTTACGCGCGTTTTTTTTCTCGATAGATATTCATGCTAAGCGTACTAAAGTTCAACTAGGTACTTACGTTATTCGCTGTAGTCATATTATTTTGTGGTATAACTTCGATCATAAATGATCGAAAAGTTATAATAAGAATTTAATTCAGTTTTTGAGTATAAATGCGAGTTTACCGGATACACAACTTCATTTTAGTTTTATCTTGTCCCAAATTCGCAGTAGTCATTTTCATAGGTAATTTTCATTATCAATGTGTTATTTTCGGACCGGTTTCTTCGATAAAAGAACATTCAACACTTCAGTTTGAACAATGTTAAAACTAAAGTTTATTTTCGTGTTTTTGTAAATTTTCTGTAGAACAACTGTTAGTACAAGTGCAAAATATCATAAAGTTAAATTATTTACTTTGTAGACTAAATAAAGTCAACAAATGTTCAAAAATTAACAACTGACTAGTCAAAAAAAACTGCTCACTTTATGATTATGTAACTTTGTTGCAATCAACTTTGACAGAAATCGCAGTTACATTGCTGCTTTGGTAAGAACCAATGTAACAACTATCTTACTTAAAGCAGCAATGTAACTGCGGTTTCAAACTATTTCAATCGAGAATTGTTAGCAACAGAGTTACGAAATCAGCCCCTTGTAGCGGAGAACAGACAGCTGGACATACAAAAGCATTTTTTCCAAACTGAAAGAGGCGCTCACTCGGTCAACTAAGCAATATTTTTGGTTAAAGTAGGTGAAAACTTATTATTCTTTTATTAGGCATCTTATGTCTGATATTGTTATAGCCACGAGATTCATTTGCGTAAAGTAAAGTAAAAAATTGCTTTATTTAAATAAACTTAGTAATTAAGCGCTTTTGAATTGTCTATATTTTTCTACCACCCGTTCCAGACTTTTCGTAGTAAAGTAACCTACCCATTCGACCCATTCCTTCGATTCCCACTGGACCCTAGCGGCCGGAGTGCTCTTCAAATGAGGTTCATTTGAGATTGATCCTTTGCCAACCTTTTGACCTGTTGGATCAACAAACCTCTCGTCCGTTGTATGTCAATCGATCACAAGTCAAGTTAGCAGTAAACCGCACTAGAGTTCTTGTAACAAAAGCCGTTTGAGCTTTCTAGACATTTAACTTTCAACACTGGTTTATTTAGAATTATATGATTATAAATACCTCGTTACATAAGATCGCGTCAACAGTAATGATGATGTGCATTTAGAAATCCCGTGACTGTGACTAGCCACAGTGAAGACACTAGTAGTAGTGTATGTATGCCATACTTATGAGTGCACTGACAGCTACTACGCGTTCACTTCATCATTGCCGCTACCTCCCGGCCCGCTTCGTCATACCGCACCCCCTGCGTCACCTTTCTAGTACGGCTAGCAACGCAAAGCTTAATTCTTGTTTCTGTTGATTTAATCATTACGTTAATTATTTGTGTTGATATAATGATTAAAAGAGTAAAGTTTCTACGTTATAGCGAACCTAACTTGTTATATAAATTTATTACTCTCTTTGAACAAGAAAAAATGAAATACAGTTGAAAAACATGATTACTTTTTGTCTACAGTACCGTTAGCTGTGACGTCATAACGGTCGTCGACGGCAATTACGAAGTGAACGCGTAGTAAATATCAAATTACGCTTATGTAAACAAGTAAACTATGTTGGAATGGATCGGTTTCAAAATGTGGACAGGGACACTCACTAACATTCTAAGTGTAACAACTGGACCACTTTATGAGCTGTAGTCTATTATTCCATCTCACCACAGAATTTAAATGTACAATTATGTCGACTTCGGAATTTTCTTTGACAGTTTGGGCTTGAAAAAATAAATGAATTATTCAGTTTTATATATTAGTGAAGTAGGTAAGTGGATCAAGTTAAATTAACTTTACTTCAATTAGTAGGTCATGCAAAGAAAAAGTTAAATATTACTAAAACAGTCGAGGATCTATCCAGCAAGAGTACACAGGACCGAGGTAACTTTTAAATGTGACAAATTGGGGATTGGGTCAGAGAGAAATTTGTAAACAACGTCAACTTAATATACTGAATTCAGACTGAATTATACGTGGGCAGAATATTTTAGGTATGAGCAGTATAATCCACACGTAAAAGCATTTCATTTCAATGAAATTGTTAATTTCAATCAATAACTTTTCACCAATAAATGTAAAATGGTGCTATCAGCGAACCAAAATCAATGGAAGTGTAAGTGCAATCAAATATTGCTTAAAAAAATAAATAAACAGACGAACATAGAACCTCCTCCTTTTTTTTTGAAGTCGGTTAAAAATGACACCACGGGGCCAAAAAATTTAATCACAACCCGCACAACATTTAGTCGGGCGCACGCGCTGGTGACAGACGTTCTTTACAGTAATTGCACTTTGTATTTTAAAGAAAAGAGAGAGTTTATTAGAAATTACGTCCTGTGTAGTCAAATGGTGTAAAAGACGCAAAGAAGGCTGTAAAAGATGCGGAGATAACTTATATGTTTTTTCGTTTAAGAATAGAAAATATCTATGAGAATGCAGATTATGGTCGCCATTATGCAACCAGTGCTCAGTCGCTTTGTGCTGGATAACTAAATGCCAGCATTTTCAACCCCGTCCATTTAGTATAAACTTTGCGTGGTGATACTTTTTGAGCGGAATACACTGCCCTTCACGTGTCACGTGTGCGTGCATTGTGGCAGCACACTTTAATCGGGAAAGCATTCCGACTATCCCGCGGAAAATACTGTGTTGTATTGTCCATTGGTCAGTTCCGTGACAGATATTACAGGTTGTTAATATTTTTTAATTTATTCGAAACATTGAAGAAATTCTTATTGGGGGTCTGGGAACTAAAACTATTTTAATTATTGTCGGTCGGATTTGGATAATGTGATATCGTTTGCGTTGTATGTTTAAAACATTTGTGCTGCATTTTGATTGCAAATGTGTTACATAAATGAAACTTACCAAAGCAAAACAAAAGAATAAGTACTGAGAGTGGCTTGAGAATGTGGTATTTACAGGAGTCGACTTGGCAGGCGACTTGCGGATCGATTTTAGTCAATTAGCGATTTTTATCGACAAATCTTGTAAAATTGAATTGCCACTTCATTGAAATTAGGTTTGCAATTAGATTTTACAAGCAATTGTCGATAAAAAGCGCTAATTGACTAAAGTCGCCTGCCAAGTCGATCCGTGTAAATACCACAGAAGTTGCTGTTAGTTATCATCGTCACCTGTAGCGGCGCGATCATATCGCTACATAACATCGAGACAAAAATGTATGGAGACCTGACTCACGATATCGAAGTTTTCTAAACGCTTCGCATAAATGCAAATTCCAACATCCAACATTGCACCGCGGTCGAGCACACCTAGCTCGGCGGAAGTACTTCCCTTTTCGCTGAATATATGGCGAAAAGATCCTGCCTCAACATCATCACCCCTTGTGGTTAATTAACACATTTGTTGATCTCTATGAGCGCATGTATTTATTAAGAAGTAATTGCCGGTTTTCGAACAGTATTCCCACAACCCATTTGCTTCAGGTCAAAGACGACTACCCTGTGTTAATTGCTATGGGATTACAGTATGTCCGGTCACTAATTGAGAGACGCTGAGAGTTAAGATACTGAATATTCTATACGTTGCTCAAATTACTGAGTATTAGCGTCCATTCGAGCTTGCGATATAAATGAACCTAGATAAAGGATGCTAGTTATGATCGAGCATTACTCGCCTGCTTGATAAATAAATTATTAACTCACACATATACATTATGTCGTTATGTTGTTTTGCTTGCAATGTGTGATAAGTAGTTTAATTGAAAAACATTGTTAAATTTTTTCTTCATAATTATAGAAGTATTATATATTCTTACATACTTCCTGACTTACAAATTATAATAAAATTAATTTCATATTTTGTAAAGTGTTAAAGTAAGTGGTTCAATTATGCTATGAATAAAACAAATTTTAGTACATTAAGAGCACCTAGCTAATCAATTAAAAGTTTGGATAAGTTAATTTATTCGTTACTTAGAATTACTTCAAACGTAGTGTCATCTAAAGGAGGTAGGATGTCGGGATAATATTTTTTTAGCCAGCATCCCTGTTGAGGATAGGGCACGAACCACACAAACCACGTTTTTCCCGTTTAGGAGTTTATTGAAAACTAATTTACAATTGTTTATAAAAAGATGTCACTGAAATTTAGAATTTGGAAGGTAGACCAAAGAGAAACTTAAAAAGGCTGTAACGTTACTGGTCGGTAACAATCCCATTTCTGGCCTCGGACAACAGTGGCCTAGTGCTGTTCATTTCATATTCATGCTAAATGCTCTTTGTAATCCTGTAAATAAGTACTTCAATAGTTGAGCTACATTTCCAAGTCAGTAATGCTATTCGTGCGAAAGCTCGTGTTAAGTTTTAGCTGGAGTTTCTAACGGAGATGAAGGGCGCTGTCTCCACGGGCGAGAGAATCGCGACGAGTAAGCGCTTTTTCTATCGTCGTATCGCCGCGATAACATCGCCGTGTGGAGACGCATTCATAGAGAGTATATAGGATATAGAAATATCGTCGCGATTCTCTCGCCCGGTGGAGACAGCGCCTAAGGCTTCCCGCCCACGTGTGACTTTTTGTAGCTGCGATTATCGCGGAGTCAATCGCGGCGATAATCGCGACGTGTTTTGTCGCTGGCTAAGTAAACCCTTTATCACTTTCAGTGTCATTTCGCCGGCGATTAGTAGCTTAGCTACTTTTTGTAACTCGTGGGCGTTTACGTATTGAACTCTGTATATTCTATTCTCGGCGACAAAAAATCGCTCAGTAATTATTCGCTCGTGGGCGGTGACGCTAAGTTAATTTTCAGTAGAATTATTAGGTAAATAATTAGACTGAAAATTAACTTTAACTAACTTGTAATGTAACAGCAATAAAAGGAAAATGAAGTCCCTTGATTAAGCTCCATTCTAGATCATCTGTTTATGGCAATCTCATGTAAAAAAACATAGCTGACTGTAGAGATAAATTATAACGAGATATGCAATAAGAAAGAAAAAAAGGAATGTACATGAGAAACGGACATTGCAAAATAATTACACAACTATGAATTATATATAACGTTAATTTATTTATTTTGCTTTGATTTATTGACTAAATTAAGGGAAAACCTAGTTATTAAATTTGTGAGACGTGTTCAACATGTTTGATTACATTTGAAAAATATATTTCTAAAGAGAATCATTCAATACTAATAAAAATTGTTCCCATAGATAATTATTTTCTATTGTTCAAATAAAAATGTGATTCAATGGTCAATGAACTTATGTAAGTAACAATAACATTAGTCACTACTTGGAAGCATATTAATTACAGAAAGAAGGTAAAATAGTTATATAACCTTTGTAACTATGTGCTTCCGTGGGTGTATCGGATTTAGAGCTCTAGGGTTCAACTGAGTTCAGAATTCTTCAAGGTATCTCTTTCTTATCTATTTCTCCAATGTTTAGCAGTGGAAGCACAAGAAATGTGTAATAATTATATTTAATACCAAATAATATACTAGAAAAAATACGACTCGCACCAGATCATGTTCTCGGACGTGAATCGAACCCGCGACCTTTGGATATCCGGTCCAATGCTCTGACCGCTGAGCTACCGAGTCACTAGTGGGAACGTAATAATTATATGTATCCTCCTACACCAGACATGTACACAAACAAGCAATAATGTGGAATCACTGCTATTTCTTTCAACCTCTTTTTAGTCTATAATATATTTTTTTATTTTTTTATTTGACAACATCACATAAATTATTCCGATTCCAAAGTAAGTAGCTAAAGCACTTGTGTTATGGAAATCAGAGACAATGGTGGTAACAGAAACACCCAGACCTGAGCCAATATAGAAAAGATCTTTTTCCAAATTGACCCAGCCGGGGATCGAACCCGGGACCTCAGAGATGGCGACACCTTGAAAACCAGCTTGCGAACCGGATAAATAAAAAACAAACCACTCTACCACGGAGGTCGTCAAAAAAATAATTAAATAATTTTAAAGCATATTATTCAATTAATTTTTAAAATGATACTAATTTTATTTCATTTTCTCATCGATTATTGATTTTTTATCTTATACTACTTTTTTTAATTCTTAGTCGTTTTGTCTCAATAAATGCTTTTCTATTCTAGTCTAATAAGTGTCGTGTAATAATCATAAATCATTTATTCACCTAAAATATGCAAAAGGCACAAGTTGAGACGGTTTTCTATCGCCTCTCAGTTTACACAGTTTCTTTGTCCCATCACTTAAAATTTTAAATGCCATCAAGAACTTCTGTTAAAAGGTCAGTCATAGGTAGATTTCAAGAGTGATGTATGAACAATAATTGCTTTACGAGAAATATATTTTATAGTATTTTCAGTAGATAATTTATTTCAGCGTAACATATATTTTAATAGAATTCCCGTCATATCACACATCGGAAAGACCGCAACACTAGCATACACATGTTGAATCATTTGCTTTTGAAGTTTGCACGGCAAGCTCCAGGGTTTACTACTGCGATTATGTGGCTCAAATTTTGTAACATTTTAATACTCTACCGATCTTGGCTTTGTTATGCAAAACACCTAATTTTGAATGTATAATTTATGGAAATAACCAAAATATTGAGTTGGAGAGTGTTATAAAAGGCTAAAAGATATCGATTTCAAAGGTACCTATTATGTTTTAGAATCTGTTGCATCAAAATACTATTTGGCGCCATTCGGATACAAAGACACTACATTTTTGGGTTCCGTACCGAAATGGTAAAAAAGAACCCTTATGGAGCGACTCAGTTTGTCTGTCTGTCAGTCTGTCAATCACAAGTGGATATCTCGAGAACTACTAATGCTATCTTGAAATAGTTTTAGATGACGTTTGCCCAACTATTTTGCAAATAAGAGAGAAATAAAAATATTAATTTTTTTTTGCAACAGGGACTGAAAGGGGGTCTTAAAAATTCGAAGTGAGGCTACTAGGCCATTGGAGTACCATATGAAAAAGCGCTGCTTGCACATTCTCAAACTTTTTTTAGGCCTCATAGTTTTAGACTTTTGATGAAAAATGTAAAAAAAAACCCCTTTATCTCCGAAGTTTACATAGAGAAAAATCTGAAATTATTTTTTGTGATAGAAGTTTATGTAAAGATTACAGGAAAAATAAAACGATGTCTCTAAATAGTGAACTTTTTCAGAATTATGGACGGACGGAACCCTCGGTGCGCGAGTCCGACTCACAAACTAACACACATAAGAATGAGCTTTTTTCATTTGTTTTATTAAGCTTTTCACTATTGATTGAGAACACTTGGAAATTCAGTTGTAGCGCGAAGTCTATTGCCCTATACGCTCATCTCATGGAGTTTGGATTTCCAAGCAGTCTTTACACTGGTCGCTATAAAAACCAAGTCTTTGCTTACTAGCGTTTACTTAAAAGTATCTAAAACTTTGTTACAGCCACCGATAACTTAATACGTAGGTGTCTCGGACATCGATAATTGAATCGTATTCAGGACGAGCGCCTCACTAGCGCCACCTAGCGCCCCGGGACATCATTACGCCCGCACGGTCACTGACCTCACATCATTCACACGAGGTTGTCGTGATAAGGAACGCGATAACAAAATAAACCACCTTTTTATTTTAGAAGTGGTTAGTGTGTTCCGGATCGTTGCATTGTCACAAACCAAATAATTTAAGTTTTAAGTAACCACGTACCATTTTAAATGACAGTCCAGCTGGTTGACATTACCCAGGGCGTGTTTTAGAGGTTTCAGACAGCGTCTTTGGCTTAAAAAAAAATTAACAGAATTTCTATGAAATGCCTAATCAATAAGGTGTCCGGAACTTTTTGAGGAATCTGCGAAACTGACTCTCCATGTGCTATGTGACCACAGAGTAGATTTAGTAACGTGCCGTTGTTTCTGATGGGTTCTTGTCGCGTAGACATCTCTTGAAGACGACGGTAAGCCCAATTCTAAGCGTTAACTATTAAAGGTGTCCATTTTATCGAAAATCTATAAAAATAGATCTCATATACAGAAATACATCCTGAAAGGTTTGTTTTAATATCAGAAAATAACTTTTTGACATATTTAAACGTAAAAGGAGGTTGAGGTGTGAAATAAAAACCTTCATAAATTTAACTTCGGAAAACCGAAGACGTTTCATAAACACCTTGTTTACTTTTAGAGTATAAGCTCAATATCAATGAAAACTGTTATTATTGTATTCTAGTATTTTGGAATATGATACAATGTATTTTGATAACCAATAAATACGTTACCTAATGCAGTCTTAAGGCATTTGGCCGTGATGGCGCCTGGTACAGACAAGTCTCGTGTCAAGTTGGAATAGCCCGGACAGTTACCAGCGACTGCTAGTTAACAAACGGTTACGACCCGGTCCGATGTGTATTTAAGCGTTTTCAGACAGTTCCTGTCAAGTCCAGTAATAGCTTACAAATTCGCAACGACGACGTTCGTGTCGGTACGTAATAGAAATAGCTCAATCGCTACCAACACTATGAGACACAATAGATATTCCATTGTTATCCGGCTGCATGCGTCCGCTCGGGCGTTGATGAATTAAAAGTAATGGTGAAATCGAAGTCAATCGCAATCTTTTAAACTAAAAAGCTAACCGTGATATAATAACTTTAGGACTAACATTTCTTAAATCAAAGTGATCAAAATTTAAAATGCAAACAGCAAAAATCGTTTTTGCTCGAGTTTTAAGCGCCAAAAGCGCCCTTTTCGTGCTGGAAAGGTGAAAATAAAATAACACGCCTATTACCAAGAACGTCCGAAGCCCCGAACGCAATCAAAGATCGCTGCCAAAGTGTAAACAAACAACAACACTAATTTGTATTTTTTTGTTGTAAAGTTATCAACATCGTGGTTTAAAAGATAATGACTTCAGTTTCATCCTTTATACAGAATATTAGAGAATTTAGGTATACTTATCCCACAAACAAGTACCTACACATAAAAATACCATTTACGAAGTAAAGAGAATGCTCTCTCTCACTCGAAAAACACAAAATTATCTGTGGCCCTACCATGAGTTGATGCAAACTGTTTACGTTACCGTAAACTATCGTTTTCTCTCTATCACTCGCATTGACTGTGAGCAGTTTATCCGATAGTTTACGGTAGCGAAAACAGTTTGCATCAACTCATGGTAGGGCCACTGATCCGGTGACAGCGTCGCTGTAGTCGACGGCTTAACCTATGTAACAATATGTTATAATAACACCTAGTTTCAGTTTTAGCCACCGGGTTAGATAAGTTTGTGTCACTGTACTACACTGACAAATACTAAACAACGAGCGATTCAAAAATACGGTTTTTGCTTTGTCGAATGAAAATTAGTAGTAAAAAGCGCTCGCCGCCTTTCAAAAATAGGGGCCCTATTTATTCTATTCGTTTAAAAGACATTCGTCCACTATGGCTATAAATAAATAAATGCTTGGACAACTTCACACAGCACCATCTAGCCCCAAATTAAGCAAAGCTTGTAATATGAGTGCTAGACAACTGATATACTACTTATATACTTATTATACACAGTTACACCCAGTCCCGTCACAGAAATTAAAATTAATCATTTCAATTTCTGCCCGGCCGGGAATCGTACCCGGGACCTCTTGCGTGGTAGACCGGTTGACCACTGCACCACTCAGGTCGTCATGCTATTGCTATGGTTCAGTTCATGTAACTTTATCTGTAGGATTCAAGTTTTGGTACAGTCGGCCGCGCGGCGGGTCATTTCCGGTCACTCCACCTCGTCCTATTGCAAATGGCGACAGATAAAATGAAAACTGTTGGAAACATGTGGAAATTAATGCACTTTAAAGTAGAATAGGTACCTACTTGTTGTGACAACTTTTTTTGCAGACATTTTCACACACACTTATAATTTAATTTCACTATTAAATAAGGTTATAGGCCTTTTAAAATATTTTAGCTTAGGTTGAAAATTAAAATCTTTTGGTTGAACACAAGGATTTTTTTAAGGGAAGCGGAAGGAACATTTATTCGTCCAAGAATACCTAGTGCGTTTAAGTTCTATCATTTTATCCATATTTTATTTTTACTTTTATTGAATACAATTTTACTGAAATGTAATGAAATAAAAGAAGAACATTGAAAGAAATTCTATAATGCAGGCAGGCCCAATGCGGATTTATGGGTGTTAACACTGCAAATGCAGCCGGAACCATCGGTTTAACGTGCCTTTCGAAGTACGAAGGAACTCGAGATAATAAATTTTTGGTTACCCATCCCATGACCGACCCTTGCGAAAGTTGCGTAACGTCCGCAATCGCAGGGCCAGGCGCTAAACCACTGAGCCACCGAGCTCCTCTACTGCCACCATTTTAATCGCGTAAATCCTTGGATTACGCAGTATAAGCATATTGTTTTTCATTCGGCTGTCCCTAATATCCCTCCTTATACAAGGTGTTACAAAAATACCCCTAATGCCGAATATGGCATATAGGGACCATCAAACTGATCAACTTTTACTATGGGTGTGGCTCTCGTTGGATCGAATCCAATGTTTATGGGATAGCAGGGAAGGATGAATATACAATACAGGCATATATAACTTTTACTATGGGACCAACTCTGAAATCGAGAAAAAAAATTCAGCTGTTTCATACAAAAATTAAAATCGAAAATATCAAAATGTATGAAACAGCTGATTTTTTTTTCGCGATTTAAGAGTTGGCCCCATAGTAAAAGTTGCTCAGTTTGATGGTTCCTATATACCATATTCGGCATTAGGGGTATTTTTGTAACACCTTGTATATTAACAATACATAGGAGACTCCCCAAAGTTTTGCTTTCTGTCCACGTATCGCCCGGATGGCAATAAACTTTTAAATGCGGGCCCGAAATAAAGCGCGTATCGTGATCTAGCCACAAAGGCACTGTAGGCTGCAATTTATACTATATATAATACCATAATACTTATACGATGTAAGTAGGTAATTCTTGCTGAGTAAACTGAAACAAGTTTTTTTTATAATTTGAGTTTTTAACATTCACAATGCTATTTATATGCAATACTAAATAAGATACTAGAAAAAATACACTCGCACCACGGGGCCAAATGTCTAATTTAAAAATCTATCGCAATCGCTTTCATTTGACAGTTGGATCCGACACATTGCTGCATTTCTTTGGTAAGTTTTTATTTGTGCCAAAAAGAAGCATCAATGTGTTTCATCCTGAAAGCGATTGCGATAGATTTTGAAATTAGACAATAGAAAGGCTGATCATTAATTCTCAGGCGAGAAACTATCCCACGACCTTTAGAAGTCTGGTCCAATGCTCTTACCAACAGTACTCGGTAGCTCAGTTGGTAAAGAGCATTGGACCGGACTTCCAAAGGTCGCGGGTTTGATTCCCGCCTGAGAATATGATCTGGTGCGAGTGGAAAAAATACCGTCGACTTGATAACCTCCTCCTTTTTTTTGAAGTCGGTTAAACATATAATCATCATTTCGTTTAGCTGTCAAAACCCTGTTTATACAGGATGGGAAAAAAGGCGGCGGTTGGAGGGAAAGTACCTTAAATATTGGTGATAGCAAATTTTACTGAAAAATCCTTTATTTGTAAAAATAAGTAAAACTGCATTCAAAGATTTTTGTCTATTGATTGGCATTAAAAAAGTACAGGATGTTATTTCCGAATTTCAGCCCGTTCGATTCTCGCCTAAGCCAAGGGATTTATTAAAAATCTTTAAAGTGCTTTTACCTTTTTTTTAAATAAAAGTAAAACTTTACATTTGAAAAATAAAGTAATGTTTCTTTTCAGCACATATTGCCATCATCAATATTTAGGGTACTTCTCTTCCAAATACCGTATTTCTTCACCCTGTATAGCACTTTTCTTTTAGCGTCTTTATGAATTTTCTCTAGGCACTGCCTAATGTAAATAACAGTCGTTCAACATTATAACCAATTTAAAATGAAAATTGTCTGTACCCAGCTCAATTAAAACCCACATTTCTGGGAGCAGTTCAATTACAAATGATAATTACACGCAGACATTTAGCTAGGCTGGTTCGTAACAAAGTGTTAAAGCTGTTGGCATTTAAATTTTGACCTGTCAAATGTCAATTGACCAGTAAACGGTAATGACTATGTTACCCAAGATTAACTTGTCGTGAATTCATAATAAACGCGATTAATTGGCATTAAGTGATGAGATGACTCTTGCTAACTTGTTATTCACAAATAATTAGACATAGATATTGCGTGGATGTATGGATTTACCCGAGTGTGTGGAGCAGTTGTCCCGCTTGTATGTGCCAGATAAATATTTGTGTATTCGTTCCAATCGTAAGCTGGGTACTCACTTATAGGTGTAGCACGTAATGTATCAAGTGAGTACGTAGGCTCAAGCCTGATACGACCGTTCTCACTTGATACATTAGCAGTTACATTACATGCTACACCTTTAAGTAAGTACCTTGCTGTAGGCACTTTTTGTAACACCCCTGTGTCGCACAGTGGCACGGAATCAGTCCCCACGTTGTCGTATGCAAAACGCACTTTAACACACTCTTGTCAGCTTATTCTGATTTTGATGTATTTGTAGACGATGCGAAATTATATCTAACTCAATTTGATGTTGTTGATTTTGATTATTAACCCCCTTACTAATAAATATTGTATAGCAGATGCATAGTTACACAGTGTTTTGTCCCTTTCTTTTTCATGTCAAACTTAAATAGTTTGACAGAGAGTAACCATTGTGTAACGATACATTTGCTATACAATCTTTATTAGTAAGGGGGTAATTATATAATTGGGCTTATGTCCGTTTAATTATGATAGATAAACAGATATTCGAAGAACTTCCATAATGATAATATTTCGAAAAAGTAATATTTTGCGAATCAAGGGACTTCCCATTAGCAATGTTGTGTATTGTAAACTAATACAGATGATTACTCTATGATGATTACTCTATCCGACTCTATCGCGTACTTTTACGCGCGTTTTTTTCCAATAGATGTTCGTGATAAAGGCATTGATCACACAAAACTTGATTACTAAGTAGTTACAACTTTTTTTAATGTGTGATTATCAAAGTAAAGATAAAATAAGATTATAAAAAATATAATCACAGACGTTATTACATAAAATTCGTTCCTTAACAATTTTCACAATAAGCTTATTCTTTTATAAAATGCCTATAAAACTTTGCTCTACGAAAGAGAATAGAAAAAAAAATTTGAGTTACAAGCAAAACTAATTTGTAACATCTCTACGATGACATACAGTCGTGGCGGGCGCAGAGGTGTCCGACTCACGTCAGCGCTGTCGCCTCCGACCTTCCTGTCGCCTCCGACCCTCCTGTCGCCTCCGACCTCTTGTTGCCTCCGACCCTCCTGTCACCGACCACTCACGGAACTCCCTTAGCGCTGAAAACATGGCCGAGATTTAATAGAACAATAATTTACCTATTTTTGTTTGCCTGTCCACACATTAACATAAACTATACAAAAACTCTTGATAAATTAGTAAATACAGTGAAATGATAACTGTATCTCATTATTATTAAAAAGAAATTGCTAGTAAAACTAAAACAAGTATTCTTCGTACAATTTGTCAACTTCAAAATTTTCTATTTTTTCTGCCCTTATCCCAATTTTTTTGTGGGTTTCATCTACTTTTTCCTATCACAAAATGATAAATAATTATAGTGAATATTCGTCACACGCACATAATTATAAATATGAATTGAGTTAACTCGGTTATGTTCTTTAGCATTAATTAAAAGGCCTTTTTTCCATTCGAATTTTGCATCGACTCACTAATTAAAGGTTTAATTTCTTATTTCCGATAATCTGCCTTAGTTACATTTGAATTACAAAGTAGTAATTAAAAAAAACACTATTCACGCACGCATTAATCACCCTTATTCCGTCTACGTAACTATTTTTCATATCTCCTTCGAAAAAGGACGTTTTTTCCCGTTTAAATCAAAGCTAAATGATCATAAAGCCAAAAACCCAACTACGGAAAAACTGAGCTCTAAAACGTACGAAAGTAGAAAATATTCAAGACCAAAATTCAATTAAAAGGATAACCGTATACAACGTGTTACAAAAATACCCCTAATGCCGAATATGGTAGATAGGGACCATCGAACTGAATAACTTTTACTATGGGACCAACTCTGATTCATACATTTTGATATTTTCGTAATTAATTTTTGTATGAAACAGCTGGTTTTTTTTTCGCGATTTCAAAGTTGGTCCCATAGTAAAAGTTGTTAAGTTTGATGGTCCCTGTCTACCATATTCGGCATTAGGGGTATTTTTGTAACTTGTTGTATAAAAGAAAACTTGGATATTTTGAAATACCGTATTCTTACCGTCGTCGTTGATTAGATCTTGATATAATATAAATCGGCTATGATAAAATCCAAGTAGTATTCTTTTTAGTATTTTTGTGACCGCATCTTTAGAAATAATCATACAGTTAAAAATGTTACGCTTCAATAGATACGAAAATCAGAATTACTTACAAAAATAAGTACGAGTTATTGCTGCAGTAACATAAATCAAACATTTTTTTTTAATTTGAGATTCTATTTTTATACAATATTAAATAATATACTAAAAAAACACGACTCGCACCTGATCATATTCTCGGACGGGAATTGAACCCGCGACCTTTGGAGTCCGGTCCAATGCTCTTACCGCTGAACTACCGAGTCTCTCGGTAGTGATTCGGTAGCTCAGCGATAAAGCGTCTAAACTTATTTGTTATACAGTTTGTGTCACAAAATTGCGGCGATTTACTTTGGCAAATCAATTTAAAATACAAGTATAGTTGCGTCATTTTGTTTGTGGTTTCTGAATTATCTTGTTTCAGATAGAGCTGACTTTTTAGTATTTTATTGATATTATTTTTATTTACATTTCTAGTTGAGAATTTGTGATTTGTGATATATTACCTTCCTTCCCTACCTTCCCTGTCAATGTGAAAAATTAATAACACTTTAAATTTTAATACCTAATCAAATTCACAAAGTACCTAACGGTAAAAGCTTATTTTTTGGGAAAATCGTGGTCAAATTGTAATTAACTATCGAAAAAATCGACAACAATAAAATAGTGGTTTTTTTAGCACAAGTTACTTCCTAACATGATGAATGTATGTACCATTCATCATGTTAGGAAGTAACTTGTGCTAAAAAACCAAGGTTGAATTTCAGCAAGCGCATTTTGCACGGATTTCTTCAGAATCTTAAAGGAATTTGTGTTTTATTGTGATTAGGGTTAAAGTGTTGTTAATTCGTAGGAGACGTTCTTTTGCAATCTCCGCAAGGTTGAATACCAACGGCTTGCAATGCGGCCTTGACGATCGCAATGAGAAATTGCCTTTCTTTGTCGATGAAGTACTAGGTAACAAAGACGAAAAAATTTATTTCATTGACTTGGAACTTTAGGTCTTAATATTATCTTGTTTAATACTAAAGCCGTGTGGTGTCCAGCAAAGTAAAACAGCATGAACCCTTCACACTTATATTGTCTGTTTTCACAGAGTTATTTCAACTTTCAAGTCAACTTGCATCAAACGCATGCAATATTGCCTCAAACCGTAGGCTTTCTCTTTCAACTGTCAATTCAACTAGCCTCAAACGCATGCAATATTGATTGCTTCCAAACCGTGCGCTTTCACGTTCGACTTTCTGCCATACAAATTTGACGTTTTATTGAGAACATAGGGCATGCGCTATTGCAAACCCTGAGGCATGCGTTTGTTGAAAGCGCAATAGGAAAGCGAAGGCGCATGGTGAGCGTGCGCTATTGAACGCTTTGAGGCATGCGGAAAGCGATCGTATGAAGACACACCTATAGGGATGTCGTAAGAGACTAATAACTTAAAGGTGGTACATTTACACATCTTACACCTCCATGGACCAGAATATAGGCAGTAGAATTTTCTAATGAAACCAGTCAGCACTGCGACCTCCAAACCGCCCGCCAACCGTGGCGATCATGGCAACAGGCCTTCTTCCTGGAGTATTGCTGAAATGTGTCGAAAAACTGTCGCGACAAAAAAAAACATATAATTATAGAACCTGCTCACAAAATTTCACGAGAACCGGTTGCGAAATGCGACCTGTAGGTAGAGGAAAACAAACGGACAGACATACGAAAGCATTTTTGACCAAGCTGAAGCAGAGACGCTTCGAGCTCACTCGGTCAATTAAGTTCGATATAGTTAAGCTGACTTTAATAATTGAAGAAGAAAATCTAAATTATGTGTCGGCAATACAATGTTAATGCATGCATCCAATTTACAGTTTCTAAATTCAAGCAAATTTTACGCATAGTTTCACTTAGCTCACCTAATTGCTTAATTTGCAACCAATTAAGTTCAGATATTTTGATGAGGGCTGTTGTGTTAGTAATAAAGAATATTAGAAATAATAATAATAATATTTATTTATTTCCACCACAAATTACAAAGCACAGTACAATCATTGCAGGTAAATAGGCAAAATATACATTTCTAATCATCTGTGTCTGAACTAGGTCGAAGAACCTGTATCTCAGACTACTAAAAAATTGCTTGTGCTTACACTTTAACGGATCAGTAATACAAAATAAAGAATAATTATCTAAACTATTCAAAGGGGATTTGTGTAAGTAGTTCCTCCTTTTGTTTAAAGTGAAAGTGAGTAATTAATATATATTAAAATTCAGTAAGTTCTACTAAAACTGTCTTTTTAGTAGGTTTTCAATTTCTTCATAATTTAACTGCTTAAAATATTTGGACACTATTATTTTTAGTTATTGGACACTATTAAATGTCCCAAACTACGTAATTAGATTATTAAATCATAAACCATTTGTTTGCTTAAAACAAGGTGTACTCACATGTTTTGCCAAAGTTGAGGTATGCAAAATATTTAAACACTACTTAACTACTATGTTAAATCTTTTTGTTGTCACCGAGCCAAATTATATAACTTTTTTGCAAGTTGAACTGGATTTCCTATTTGAAAGATCTGCCTACCACCGACGTAATAGAAATCAAACGACAGAAGATGCAAGATGCGTAACAGACATCCAGTTATTGATAATAAATATTTATATTAAGTAGGTAGTATGCTTACAATTTCATTTTAACCTTTCACAAACAAAATGTGTAGTGATACTTTTTCATTAAAGTTATGAATTAATTCAGAATTTTGACTTAATTTAAGTGAAGATTGGTGGCTTTTTCAATTGTATTTAATTTTTACCACTCGAGATTTCTTTGCTAAATTATTTTCTAAGACGTTTTCTTGAAAACTTTAAATACTTATTCTTTACATTTGTAGGTAATAATGCAAAAGTTTTGCTAACTTTTACTCTTATTGCATTTTTTACCCTAACAAAAGAAATTATAGAACATACATAAAAACTGTTTAATATAAATTCGTAAAATAAAAAACCGTTTTCTCATATTACATTTTCTCTAACTTAACGTATTTTAATAAATTATTTAATTAAATACATTTTTTCTATGAAACTCCTTTTCTTCCGTAATATTTTTTTAATAATACTAATTATTAAAAAAAACCTAGTCGAACTAAATAAAATTATCTTTTACGGGTCTTGGAGCTGTTTACTTAGTAACATCTTCCTTTATTAGTATTCAGTTATGCAACCAATAAATCATCAACCTTCAGTACTAATAACTTCCTTAACGACCTCGGTGGTCGAGTGGTTTGTACGGCGGTTTTCAAGGTGTCGCCATCACTGAGGTCCCGGGTTCAATCCCCGGCTGGTTCAATTTAGAAAACTAACTTTTCTATATTGACTCAGGTCTGGGTGTTTGTAGTTCCACCACTGTCTCTGATTTCCATAACACAAGTGCTTAACCTACTTGCTTTGGAATCGGAGCAATGTTTGTGCTGTTGTCTAATATTTAAAAAAAAAAAAAAAATTAATTACACTCTTTCTATCGCATTTTAATTTAAAAACCTTGAGGAACATAAGAAATTTTTGGATATGTAATTCGTTGATTTTTTTATAAACTTGAGGAAATAAGTTAAGCATTTATTGAAATAAATCAGCGAGCTACTCATGAAAAGGAAATGAAACGTCCACACAAACTCGTTATTAATCATTTGTTCATTCCAACAGAACCTCGGGCTTCACCTGTTGAACATAACGTTGGAAGAATAAAAATTCAACTCCTTTCAAATTACCAGACCAGACCTTTTCATACATATTGTGTACATTGTCAAAAAAACAATAGTTTTCCGGGTTGAAGTTTCCATTGTTGTATTTTTTTTATTTTCTTTCTCGTCCTAGATATTCGACATTAGTGGGAAGCTCACTGTTCGTAGGACTCTTAATTCAATATTAAGAGTCCTACGAACAGTGAGCTTCCCATATAAACGTAATACCAAAATAATTTGCAATTTGAGTATAATTAACTCTTCTTGTGATGTTATTCGGATTAATATAGTAGTTACTATATTAATTTAATAGAACCCTAGACAGTTGTCTAGGGTTCTATTAAATAAAAAATCAAAAATGCCAAATAAAATAGAAATTGTAATTGACATTTATTTAGAATTGGGTTAGTATTTTAGATTTTTTATTTAATAGAACCCTAGACAATTACTGTATTTATCCGAATATTATCACAAGATTAGTTAATTATGCTAAAATTGCAAATCATTTTTTATGTCACTTCTAAATTATTTAACACAACATAAGAGCAAAAAATTATACCCTGAAAAGAGATAAAAACTAAAAAAAAGAAAAAGCGATTCATACTTATCGATAGTACTATGCTTTCGACATGCAACCCCCAACCTATTTAATAAAAGTGACAATTTGACAATTTTATATCCATTGCGTCAACCAATTTGAAAATTGAATACACTAATTATTGGCCTAAAATTATTTCGCACAATTTTCATATGACCTAAACGTATTTAGCCTATTTTCATTTCGCCTAAATTTTTTTCGCCGCCTTTTCACTTTCCAAATTCATTATTAAGCATAACTATTCATAATCCCTAATGTTTTAAAGTACTAAATTACGATTCGCACAATTGTTTATCGCCTTATCATTTTTTCGTCGTATGTTCGCTTCCCTTAATTATCATTAGGCATAACCATTCTTAATCCGTATTTTTTACAAGTACTTACCTACTAAATTACGATTCGTACAATAGTGTAATACCTAATCATTTTAGTATAGCAATAAATGAGAAGAGATACCTGTCGTTGTTTTTTTATTTGCCTATTCTTATATTTTTTTAAACTCAAGAATGCAAGCATGTAGGCATAAAAGCGAGCAAGCATGCATGCACACATTGAATCATGCATGCATGCAAGCAAGCAACATGCATACAAGAAAGCAAGCATGCATGCAACATGCATGCAAGAAAGTATGCATGCATGTATATGCAACATGCATGCAAGAATGCATGCATGCATGCAAGCATTATAGAGCTCCGCTCGCTTCGCTCGCTCCGCTGCAAGTGGTCAAAACGCTAACCTAACCTAACCTATTGGTCTTCGTATCAAAAGTTTTTCTTTAAAGCGGGGGGCCTCAGGACCCTCAACCCCCACGAGCTGGGAGGCCAGCCCCCCTGCACCCCCCCGGCAAGCAAGCGTGCATGCATACAAGCAAGAATGCATGCAATATTATGGAAATGGTCAAAATACTAACCTAACCCAACCTGATTGTGTTCGCATTAAAGGTTTTTTTTATAGCGGGGGGCTTCAGGTCGATTTATAAGACAATAATAAAGTTAACAATACTTCGGCGTAATCATTATTATGCTAAAAATTATGTATGCAAGACAATATTAGGGTTAACAATACGTCGGCGTAGTAATTGTTGGGTCAAAAGATATGTATGCTAACAAATTTTAGGACATTTAACATTAGTGGTTTTTATAATTAGGGGTCTTAACGTTTAGGTGAAAGGATAAAAATGCGAAAAAATCTATTAGGCTAAACAATAACTGTGCTTAAGGAGTTTAGGCCAAAGAAATTCGACTAAATGAAATTTGGAGCAATGACTTTAGGCGAGTCAAGGGACACCCGTTTTGACAATTTCACACAGCGCCATCTAGCCCCAAACTAAGCAAAGCTTGAAACATGGTGCTAAACAACTGATATACTAGTTATATACTTTTTTAAATATATACTTATCATACATAGTAACACCCAGACCCATCATAGAAATAAAAATTCATAATTTCATTTTCTGCCCGGCCGGGAACCGAACCCAGGACCTCTAGCGTGGTAGACCGGCATGTTGACCACTGCACCACTCTGGTCGTCAAATTATTATTATTAAATAGGGCCCTGCCCTCCCAATTAATATTATTTGCTGGTTGCACTAAAATTCTTCGTTACAGCGTCTCGATTCAATTTGCCAGGCTTATGAACGCGTTAGATTTCCCTGGGGCCCGCGGTTGTTTCCGTACGTCGGCTATAGGGATTGTTATTTCGCCATTTCATATCAAGACAATTATATTACTTTTAATCTTTGAATAACATTGTTAATGGATTCTTATTCTTAAGGGAGAACTGTAGCGACTGTTGCTCACCGAATTTAAACCTTATTTAAATACGGTGGCAGGTGACGACGAGTGAAAAATGAAATTGTATTTTCAACAATAGATTTGGGACGAGTATTATTTACATGAGGAAAATATTTTTTTACCTATTTCATTATTGTATTTGCCTAATGGATTCTGACGTCAACGAGTTAAAAATCTGAAACATAATTTTCTAAACGCGTAAAAATCTATGTTGTCTTTGGTGTGAACAAATTTTTAAGAAATGAGTAAAAGTAATCGCTAATGTGACTATTTCTAATTGTATACAGGCTGTATTTTTATTAACTCGCAAGTTTTAAGAATGTGTTCAGTCCATCTTTCTCTAAGAAACATAGCGCCAAATATATAAAAAAAATTGACAGTCCATACAAATCAAACAGATTATGTGATCAGTCTAGTAAGGGATGATTACAATTTTGTGGCAGAAGTACGCCATGTTTCTTAGAGAAATTTGCACAGTTTTATGTACTGAACGCATCCTTGAAATTTGAACAGTGAATAAAAATACACCTTGTATAATTCGCTTAACAAATCGATCTAGATCAAAAACTAAAACTAGGTACTAGTTGTCTAGAATCTTACTTTGACGACCACCGTGGTCGAGTGGCTTTGTACACCGGTTTTCAAGGTGTCGCCATTTCTGAGGTCCCGGGTTTGATCCCCGGTTGGGTCACTTTAGAAAACGAACTTTTCTATATTGGGTGTTTGTGATACCACCGTTGTCGCCGACTTCCATAACACAAGTGCTTTAGCTACTTACTTTGGAATCGGAGCTATGTATGTGATGTTGTCAAATATTTATATTTTATTTATTTACTTACTTTTTATTTACCCATAGTATCTGATTTATCCGATGATAAATTGCCCTGTCAATAATTAATTAAATTCTACGAAATTGCAGCAATTAATTAAACAAGTGTTCAATCAATTCAATTTAAATGTCAATTTATAAATTATTCTATTAAAAGTGTACCAGTTTTCAAAGTGACACTGATATACATTAATAATATTAATTTATGCTAAATCTACTCTATATTCAGACTGGTCAACTGTTGATCTTTGGATATGTTTTAAAACTTCCCTTATTTATGTAACATTTGAATGAAAATATCAGTGTGGTTTAATTCATTCTTGAAGTTAGTGAACAGTGAGCTTCCCATACAAACGTAATACCAAAATGATTTGCAATTTGAACATAATTAACTATTCTTGTGATGTTATTCGGATTAAGACAGTATTTGTCTAGGTTTCTATTAAATAAAAAAATCCAGAATACTCAACCAAATAAAAGTTAATGCGATTTACAGTTTTCTATGAAAAAAAAAATTGGCATTTATTTTGAATTTCATGGAATCCACCCTCAGCCAGCTAAATTAAATTTAAATTAAGAAAGGAACTTACTGACAGCTAAGAGATGTCCTGAACGGGTGGTAGGATAAAATAAATAAGACGATTCAAAAGTACCTTGTTCTGTCTGTTTGAAATCAATATAATTTATTTTTTTAATTTAGTCAGCATGTTATGAAAGTGCGATGTGTTTCGACACGCAGAGATGCGTACGAGTGCGAAAGATCATAAGAAAGCCTTTTTTTCATCTTGATTGTATGTAGGATGAAGGTAGGTGTGTTTGAAATAAAAATAGTCTGCTGATAGCCTGCCTTCATGACCATCAGCATTTTTAATGTCCCCACTGCTGGGGCACAGGCCTCTTCCTTATGGGTGGATAAGGAGGATCGGCCATAACCCACCACGCGGGCCCAACGCGGATTAGTAAGTGCTAACGACTGAAAATGCAGCCGGGACCAACGAATAACGTGCCTTCCGAAGCATGGAGGAGCTTGAGATAATAAATTAAAAACTTGCGAAAGTTGCTTATCTTCCGCAATCGCTGGGCCAGGTGCTATATCACTGCGCCACCGAGCTCCTCAACTTCATATAGGTATAGCCGGAATTGAGAAATTGAAGTTGGGCACTACTCAAATGTTACTCATGCATATAAAAAAGTAGTGCTCGTAGTCTCTGATTTAGGTATTTGGATTATTCTATGTTAACTTTCATTAGATCATTTTAAAGAGCGTCCTTGAGACCAAATAGTAATGAGGAGTACGGACAAAATAATATTTTTCTTGAAAATATGTACATGTTTGAGAATGATTTATAAGTTAACTTTTGATAATTTCTTGAGATATTTACAAATTTATTTAGATGCCTAACTGTGGCATTGAACATATATACAATATGAATAAACTCTTAAACATATTATTATTCAGTATTCAATATATAGGCCGCCAGGGGCCTACGAAGAATTGAATTGTAAAAGCTTATTTTCAGACCCAAAGAATATTTATAGGTATCATGTGCGCGTGACGTTTTAAGGACGTGACTGAAATATCGGTATACGATAGCGTCTTCTGCTGTTGACATTCAATTGTTAATGATTGATAATTTTTAAATATTTTACTAACAACTAGTTACTTATGGGATAAGTTGTGAAAAAAGAAATGAAAATATGTAACGTTAATAAACTTTTGAGTGTACTAACCAAACATATTATGCTTTGCATCAACGGGACAATAATGTCGTAATTTGAATAGAAATAGTACATTACTGCAGAGGCATGCAACACTGACATTGAAGGACGAGCGTGAAAATACGTGACACATACGTGAGTCCATCAATGGCTAGTTGCGGCCAAGGCTTGTATAGTATATACTTTTCTCTAATAATGCACGGAAATCCAAACCAAGTAGTAACTTTTTAAATATTTTATTTTTATTTAAAATTACAGCAATAAAATTGAAAGTACCAAACCACACCGTCTTGAGTTTCTACGTCTTTAACAATAATTTTAATACTGTATATTATGTTGTTACATCTACATCGTCATGCACCGAAACTACCAAAAATCAAACCTGCAACAAAAATAAAGAACATGTAAAGTTGTGATGTTATACACTTCTAAGACTTTCGCGCGTACAGTTTATTAGAAATAAAACACTTTTTACGGATTACAGCGCGTATATTATTAATTCAGGTGTTGTTTTAGAATTATTTAGTTTGTATTTATTGGTTTTTAGAATTCCCGACGTTTCGACATCTTTCCAGGGGCCGTGGTCACGGGAGGACTGATGATGACACGTGATGTTAGGTGAACTAAAACAGTTAGTCGTAATGGATTCTCATACAAAATTGCTGGAGCGGTTTAGAGCTGTCCAGCTACTCCGATTTAGCACGAAGAAGGTTGTCAAAATAATGTTCTAATTTCCAAGCATGTTTAAGAAAAATATATTTTTACAAAACAAATGAAGCCGGTATAAACAAGTGTAGAATATTATTCGCTAACGAGATATTCATAGTGAAACCCATCATTTTTCATTATCTTGAAATTTAGATTAGCAAGATTGACTACAATCTCAACTTATAACTTCAATAATTAGAAGAAAACGATCCTATTTTTTCCCCGACTGACCTGATCTTTCTATCAATAAAAAAACGTTCATAATAATAAATCTCAGGTAATTTAAATAGAAACAAGGGCTGGGTCCAGCATTATCTTCAGTACATGCGCAGTAGGCGTCCGTCGTGACGATAATCACCGTAGTTTTTGCAAACTTAATTGTGTCCATTGTTAAACGATTGTTGCATGCGATACCGACAAACAGTAGGGCTACTGGAAATGTGATCAGAATGCATTTGTTTTATTATTATAGATATTATTATGAGTTTAATAAAAAAAATCTGAATCAGTCTTGAGATTCTAAAAGATAATTTAGCGACAGTTATGTGTTTACTGAGTTTGTTCAAAAATATTATTACCTAGGTTAGGTTACATATCATTTGCTTGAGAGAAACACAGACTTGATTTTTTTGCAATGGTGTTAATAATTTTAAAAATTTTTATTTTTACATTTCTGGACACAAATATGTAATTTACTAACTTCCGCCTTTAAAAAAAAACAGTGCTCTGGTTAAAGATGTCCATTCATTTACAAGAATCTCATTAAATGTATCCCTTTTGATGAAATCGCTCAATACGCTTAATAATTCTGTATGATTTACAATTTGTTTGTACAATAGAGACTCATTCAGTTACATTACAGCCTTATATCGCTTTATTTGTATGTACGAGAGAGTCATATTAAATCACTGTTGTCGGGGGACGAACTAAGCGGGGTAAACAATCTCGACGAAATTCGCCATACATTTCATTATGAATATTCACGGTGGCTGATGCAGAATTCATAAGGAGTAATTGCGAGTTACAGTACAACCAGCTTTCTACTCCACAACAAAACTGATCTTAACCCCTTCTAACAAAGTTGAAAATTCTTTTGAACTCTGTTCAGGGTTGTACATGGCGTAATGGCTTTGGAGTCGGTCTTTGCTTATGACAGATGACAGTTTGTATAGTTACATTTTATGAAAAATATAAGGAGCTGAATTGGCTTCATTCTTCGCGTCTCATTTGGGCAATGCAATTATTAAGCGGTAGAGTAAATAACATTCATCAGGTACTGCTTTTGTTGTTGTTACTGTTAGTCTGGCAGCTTATTACTAATATTGTGAAAATTAGCCTTTTTACTTCCAGCAAAAAATGTTTCAAAAGTATTTACCGATTTATTATAGTCAACATGCCGGTCTACTACGGAAGAGGTCCCGGGTTTGATTCCCGGCCGGGCAGAATTGAAATGATGAATTTTAATTTCTGTGACGGGTGTGGGTGTTGATAAGTATAATAAGTTTATATTTAAAAAGTATATAAGTAGTATATCAGTTGTTTAGCACCCATATTACCAGCTTTGCTTAGTTTGGGGCTAGATGGCGGTGTGAAATTGTCCAAGCATTTATTGAAATTGAAATTGAAATTGAAAAATTCTTTATTTAAATAAGCTTACATAACAAGCATTTTTAAATCGTCAATTCTTTTATCCTACCACCCATTATGACGTCTTTTAGCTGACAAGAAAAATGGGCGCAAAAAACTTATCAGCTTTATTAGAAGGAACGATATTTACAAATATGTATATCGTTTCCAGACATTACATTCATAGTATTCATACATGTAACCATTATTATTTATTATTATTATCATCTATTCACAAGTAACATTACGGTTAACATAGCTTTTATACAATAATTGAGTTTCAATACGGTATGTTTTTCACGCCTATATAATATGAGAAAATAAAGTTATTATCCCTGGAATGTAACTAAATTAATACCAATTAGTTAAAGCTCCGTTTTCGTACCGTTTCCGTATGCTTAGTGAAAGATATATAGTCCTAGCAATATAATATACTGATTTCCATAACGTTTTTGTCTAAGAATAATGTGGGAAAAACTCACAACAACGTTTGAACGCTATCACATCCTGGCAAACTGGTCCAGCGCCTTGCCTCTCAGGACCCCATGGCCATCTTTCTTAAGTCGTCTTCTTCCCAAAGTCGTCACTTTACTAAGTATTCACTATATTATCTTATTCTTAAGTCGTCACCTTCCTAAGTGGTCACTTTCCTGAGTCGTGCGTCACTTGCCTCAACCTTCGTTGTTCGTGTTAGCGAAGGAATCGTCTTGGAAACCTTTCTATTTTCTTTGACATTTTAAAGCGAAAACTGTACTCAGGTACTGACTGCATATGAGAAGCCTTGTTAACTAAATGATAATCTAAATATTTTACTGATCTGATTATAATTGTAATGTTGTTATTACTTTGCACTTTGAAGGAAAAGTTGCCGCCGGTAAATGAACCTTATCTGTCTATAACAATGTAGATTTTCTTCAGGAGCTCCAAATAATACTTACAGGAAATATTAAAGGCTTAAAAATGCAGACGAACAAAGGATTTCCTGTAGCCGAAAAAAATTGCCTTAACATCCTTTTAACCGTTATACAATCGGAGCCCAACAAATTAATTTGATCTCATTAATCGTTGCGTACATCCGAATTAACTATGTAAAACAAAATTTCCCGTCAAAACATAAATCTACATAAATATGAGCATTCACTTTACGCACCAATAATCTGAATAGGCAATAATGACTCAATGAGCGTTTAAATTGTTCCGATGTGTTGATTTTTTAACGTAAAAAAAAAGTTTCGACAGTGTTGCTGGGCAGTCTCGTATCGATATCATAACAATTATTTCGTTTCACTAATAATGAAGACCGGTCTGTTAAATCACTGCATTATCATGGCGATTTATTAAGGTTTTTATTTAGTTGTAAATAGAAAAGGATTTTAATAAAACTTTACGTGGAATTTTTGAAACCTATGGTCTAGTATTTTTAGAAGGTATCATTACATTCCCTCGTAGTCATTCGTAGAAGCAGATAGTAAATGTGTCAAAAACGGCCAATTTTAGCAGTCTTGATATTTTTTTTCTATTCACTACGGGTTAGTGCTTGGCCTTCATCTCACCTAATGTTAAGTGACGATAACGCCGAAGCGCACTACACCCGGAATCCTCAGCACTAAGGAACTGTCTATCTTACTTCTAACTGCCGGAACACAACAATTTTTAAAATGCTGTTATGGCGTCAGACTTAGGTAAGATGGTGGTAGCTAGCCAGGCGGACTTGAAGTAAGCCCAACGAGTAAGAACCAACCAAACCGAGTAAAATGTACCCCCTACTGGAAATCGAACCCGGGACCCCTGCGTCTTACACGGGTGGGCGAACCACTAGACCACAGAGGCGGTTAAACCACTATCTACTTCTAGAAATGACTACGAGGGCATGTAATGATACATTCTAAATTTTTCCCCAATTCTACGTCATTTTTAAATATTTTGCAAAATTTAAGTTGAGA
This sequence comes from Catoptria pinella, assembly GCA_963556745.1. NCBI lineage: Eukaryota > Metazoa > Arthropoda > Insecta > Lepidoptera > Crambidae > Catoptria > Catoptria pinella. The sequence goes on along the minus strand of OY750768.1, from coordinate 12,660,096 downwards.
AATGCGACCTGTAGAGGAGAACAGACAGCCGTTTTACCCAAATGAATGTATGTCAAGAAGCATTAAATGTTTCACGCGAACACTTTCAATCAGAAACTTTGAACACGTGATCAAGGCTCATGTGAAATGGTATTTTTTGCGAAATTCCGCTACATATTGTTATCCTAATCTAATGAATAGAAACTATTACACACATATGTATGTTTGATCGTCGTTACTAAATAACTTCATCAGCAGTTGTCGAGGACAGCAAAGGAAACGGCGGTTGGAAGGGGAAAAGGAAGATATATTGAAAATAAACACATTAATTATATACAAAAGCTAAGCAATAGAAACAAGAAGTGACAGGAATAGAGCAGAGAGTTAAGAACATAGTATAGATATTTACATAGTATAAAAAAGTATAATAAACTATACAAGGATGGGTCTATCCTTGACAGCAGTCATTAAAATTGTTATTTTAATAGCAAAATTATTATATATTACTAAATGACATACTAGAAAAAATACGACTCGCACCAGATCATGTTCTCGGACGGGAATCGAAAAAAATGTTTAAAAATATCTGGAAAGATGTTCAATTGAATGTTGAGGTAACTGCTTGTACATTGGTGAGATGGCGCTGGCTTGCAGCGAAAGAGTTGATATACTAGAACAAATTCGACGTTCCCACTAGTGACTCGGTAGCTCAGCGGTCAGAGCATTGGACCGGATATCCGAAGGTCGCGGGTTCGATTCCCGTCCGAGAACATGATCTGGTGCGAGTCGTATAATTTTCTAGTATATTATTTAGTAATATATAAAAATAGCATTGTGAATGCTAAAATCTCAAAATTTAAAAAGCAAAATTATTGTTTTGCACATTTTAGATAGGTATTATTCAGTGTGGTTTTTCTGTTGCGTCGAAAACCCTTACGATACCGTTACAGCAAATAAGACTAGCCATAAAGTTGGATGAGTGAGTAGGTATGTACATTGAAAAATGTTATGTTTTATGTCAATACGTGCTCCGGAATATGAATGTGGAGCTGGGTTTATGCATATTGTGCTTAATGATCATATCGTAAATGTCGTGGGAGAACCATCTTAATGTATGGGCTTGTATTTCGTCAATAAAAGGTCATTAGTGCAGTTTTCCTAATGGCACAGTTTTATAACGTGTATTGTCGTGTATCATGATAATAATAATAATAATAATAAATACTTGGACAATTTCACACAGCGCCATCTAGCCCCAAACTAAGCAAAGCTTGTAATATGGGTGCTAGACAACTGATATACTACCTATACAAGGTGTTACAAAAGTACCCCTAATGCCGAATATGATTGACCAACTTTGAAATCGCGAAAAAAAATCAGCTGTTTCATACAAAAATTAATTACGAAAATATCAAAATGTATGGAACAGCTGATTTTTTTTTCGCGATTTCAGAGTTGGTCCCATAGTAAAAGTTGTTCAGTTTGATGGTCTCTATCTACCATATTCGGCATTAGGGGTACTTTTGTAACACGTTGCATACTTTTTCAATATATACTTATTATACATAGTAACACCCAGATCTGTCACAGAAATAAAAAAATATAATTTTTATTTCTTTTCGACCGAGAATCGAACCCGGGACTTCTTGCGTGGTAGATGTTGACCACTGCACCAGTCAGGTCATCGTGATCAAACAAATAAACAATAAACTCTACAAATGTATGAATTCACACACGACAACCGAACCACCACAACCGAAACTAACCAAAACGAGTTCCTAGATTAAAATTTTATTTTTTTCCGATTGATTTTACATAAGCTCAGTGTGAATATATTACAGAAACTATAAATAACATATTTAATTATCATCTCGTTGTAAATAACAATAATGAGTTTTACAAAAAGTAATACAAATCCATTGATAGCGCAATTCTTGTAATTTTTTATCTATTGTGGTCAACACAAATAAGTTTTCTCGGTAAAATGGTTGATTTATACGAATGGTTTTCAAGAATTTTCTCACATTTGTCAGCTTATGAGAAGTATCTCATTTACGTATTGTAAAGGTGGGAATACACTATCATTAAACTTGCTGTCAAACTTGTCATCAAATACAAAGCCCACTTTACAACAGTGGCACGTGGTATTGTGCGTGCACCAAGATCCTTTTGAATAATGTATTAATTGATTGAATAAAATAGAAATTAAATTTCTAATTTATCCCTAAAAAAACAAACAGGCCCGTCAACCAATTTGAAAATAGAATATACTACTCATAGCTACACTGCAATGTAAACCAAATTGTCATGACAACTAACAAATTGTCACGTTATTAAATAGGATCCAGATCGTGATTGTGAACCAAGCTTAAAATAGAATGATGCATAACTCGTTTACAATTACAGTTGATTATCATGGGGTTTAATTAGTTGTAATCATACGAGTTAGTCAGTGAATTAGCTCACTGCAAATTAGCAAGTCGGGATTAATAATTACAAGAAAGTAATTAGTCGATTATACAACGCAATGATATATATTTGATTGATTGATTAATTTTCATTGAAAAAAAATTATAGGTAGGTACGTACAAAGGCTTTTCAGGTTAGAAATTACGACTACTTTTGGAGAACTAAAATGACGATTAAAAAAAAACTCCTTCAAATAACCTGAAAATAAAAACGGAAACAGCTTCAAAATTAAATATCTCTAAAAAGCAACAAATAATTAATTAGATACGCATATCATTTTTTATAAAACACGTCTAAAGAAATCGGGTGGTGCTTTAAGAAAAAAAATCCAGCCCGTCTAGACTTTTCTTTAGAGAGGTTTTTATTATTTTTAAAGCTTTTTTATTTTCAACTTTTATGTGGTAACGCGTGTAAATATTTTAAACTTTATATATTTTCAATGGTAACAATGCCCATTTAAAATAACCCTTCAACGCCCAGAAAATGAGACACAATAGATATTCCATTGTTATTCGGCCGCATGCGTCCGCTCGGGCGTTGATGAATTAATGTTTAAAGGTAAATACACTTAGGTATCTTTTATTGCAACAAAAAAATAATCATCTAAATCGGTTCATAAAAAACAAAGTAGTATCAAGGTAGTTCAAGTCAAAATATCTTTATTCAAATAAGCGCTTTTGAACCCCTCTATATTTTTCCTACCACCTGTTCCAGACATTTTTAACTGATAAGAAGAAAATCATCAAAAATCATAGTATTTTCAGGATAACTTTGGGTACACTTGCTCTTTGAAACTTTGTGGGTGTTATAAATGTTTGATGACGTTTATGTAAAATAAAACAAGATAAAAATTGAAAACTACTGAACCGATTACAAAAAAAGAAATGGGACCATTTCGAGCATATACCCTTTTGAATGAAAAAAAATAATGAATATCAGTTCTCAACTCCAGGAGTTATCGAGTAACAAATATACATACAAAAAGAACAGTCGAATTGAGAACCTCCTCCATTTTTTGAAGTCGGTTAAAAAGGCGTTGTATTTTAGTTTGACTTTCATGAAAGTTCACGAAGGCAGGTGTTCTCGGAAAGAATTTTAATTACTGTTTTTCCCTTCTCTATCACTAATTTGCATCTATTTGAGCGCTGAACGCGCGAATATCTTCAGAGGTTCAGGACACAGCTTTTAAATTATATTCTAAATACAGTCTACAGGGCTCCTGTAACTATTATCGATAAAGTTTAACAGATGGATATTAATTTGATTGGGAATATATTAATTGTCAAATATGAAAATGTTTTTTTTCACCCTACTGTCAACAAATATTTGACTTAATGACTTTTTATTATTAAGGGGCTGACATGAGCCGACTAGCGCCGCCAGTCGATTTTATTTTATTTATTCTAAATAATCAAAATTTCTGAAAAAAGGATTCAGTCAAGGTTTTGTTAATAACGTCTAATATTTATTGAATAACTTTACACAGTTTGAAAAGGCATTCAAACAGTTTAAAACGCGATTTTGTTAAAAGTGGCCACTGTTGGTTCAAACCCGTTTTTAAACTATTGCACGCATTTTGTAATGTTATAACGTTATTCAATAAACATTATACGTTATTCACAAGACCTTGACTGATCCCTCTTTAAAGAAATTGGGCTTATTTAGAATAAATTAAATAAAATAAGCCAACTCGCTAGTTGGCTCATGTCAGCCCCTTAAGACGTAAAGTTGTATTTATAAATCAATGTTAATATTAATTATTGTAAGCGAAAAAATATTATCCAATTAACCTGCGTTACTATTCTTCAATGAGGATCAGTAACAGATCAGATTTTTATTTAGTGGCTTATCAGAAAGTAAGCTTTGCCACCACTGTTCTATCTACCTGTTAAGAAATTTTCACAAATCTCTTAAACCTAAGAAGTTATACGAGCTAGCTAGAACACTGTTCTTTTGGGGGTTCTTATGACGTCATCTGCCACGTACGCGAATCTTAAGTCGTACGTGATAAAGCACATATTGCATTGAACTTAGCATTTCCTTAGAAGACGTTTCATAAACACCTTGTTTACTTTTAGAGTATAAGCTCAATATCAATGAAAACTGTTATTATTGTATTCTAGTATTTTGGAATATGATACAATGTATTTTGATAACCAATAAATACGTTACCTAATGCAGTCTTAAGGCATTTGGCCGTGATGGCGCCTGGTACAGACAAGTCTCGTGTCAAGTTGGAATAGCCCGGACAGTTACCAGCGACTGCTAGTTAACAAACGGTTACGACCCGGTCCGATGTGTATTTAAGCGTTTTCAGACAGTTCCTGTCAAGTCCAGTAATAGCTTACAAATTCGCAACGACGACGTTCGTGTCGGTACGTAATAGAAATAGCTCAATCGCTACCAACACTATGAGACACAATAGATATTCCATTGTTATCCGGCTGCATGCGTCCGCTCGGGCGTTGATGAATTAAAAGTAATGGTGAAATCGAAGTCAATCGCAATCTTTTAAACTAAAAAGCTAACCGTGATATAATAACTTTAGGACTAACATTTCTTAAATCAAAGTGATCAAAATTTAAAATGCAAACAGCAAAAATCGTTTTTGCTCGAGTTTTAAGCGCCAAAAGCGCCCTTTTCGTGCTGGAAAGGTGAAAATAAAATAACACGCCTATTACCAAGAACGTCCGAAGCCCCGAACGCAATCAAAGATCGCTGCCAAAGTGTAAACAAACAACAACACTAATTTGTATTTTTTTGTTGTAAAGTTATCAACATCGTGGTTTAAAAGATAATGACTTCAGTTTCATCCTTTATACAGAATATTAGAGAATTTAGGTATACTTATCCCACAAACAAGTACCTACACATAAAAATACCATTTACGAAGTAAAGAGAATGCTCTCTCTCACTCGAAAAACACAAAATTATCTGTGGCCCTACCATGAGTTGATGCAAACTGTTTACGTTACCGTAAACTATCGTTTTCTCTCTATCACTCGCATTGACTGTGAGCAGTTTATCCGATAGTTTACGGTAGCGAAAACAGTTTGCATCAACTCATGGTAGGGCCACTGATCCGGTGACAGCGTCGCTGTAGTCGACGGCTTAACCTATGTAACAATATGTTATAATAACACCTAGTTTCAGTTTTAGCCACCGGGTTAGATAAGTTTGTGTCACTGTACTACACTGACAAATACTAAACAACGAGCGATTCAAAAATACGGTTTTTGCTTTGTCGAATGAAAATTAGTAGTAAAAAGCGCTCGCCGCCTTTCAAAAATAGGGGCCCTATTTATTCTATTCGTTTAAAAGACATTCGTCCACTATGGCTATAAATAAATAAATGCTTGGACAACTTCACACAGCACCATCTAGCCCCAAATTAAGCAAAGCTTGTAATATGAGTGCTAGACAACTGATATACTACTTATATACTTATTATACACAGTTACACCCAGTCCCGTCACAGAAATTAAAATTAATCATTTCAATTTCTGCCCGGCCGGGAATCGTACCCGGGACCTCTTGCGTGGTAGACCGGTTGACCACTGCACCACTCAGGTCGTCATGCTATTGCTATGGTTCAGTTCATGTAACTTTATCTGTAGGATTCAAGTTTTGGTACAGTCGGCCGCGCGGCGGGTCATTTCCGGTCACTCCACCTCGTCCTATTGCAAATGGCGACAGATAAAATGAAAACTGTTGGAAACATGTGGAAATTAATGCACTTTAAAGTAGAATAGGTACCTACTTGTTGTGACAACTTTTTTTGCAGACATTTTCACACACACTTATAATTTAATTTCACTATTAAATAAGGTTATAGGCCTTTTAAAATATTTTAGCTTAGGTTGAAAATTAAAATCTTTTGGTTGAACACAAGGATTTTTTTAAGGGAAGCGGAAGGAACATTTATTCGTCCAAGAATACCTAGTGCGTTTAAGTTCTATCATTTTATCCATATTTTATTTTTACTTTTATTGAATACAATTTTACTGAAATGTAATGAAATAAAAGAAGAACATTGAAAGAAATTCTATAATGCAGGCAGGCCCAATGCGGATTTATGGGTGTTAACACTGCAAATGCAGCCGGAACCATCGGTTTAACGTGCCTTTCGAAGTACGAAGGAACTCGAGATAATAAATTTTTGGTTACCCATCCCATGACCGACCCTTGCGAAAGTTGCGTAACGTCCGCAATCGCAGGGCCAGGCGCTAAACCACTGAGCCACCGAGCTCCTCTACTGCCACCATTTTAATCGCGTAAATCCTTGGATTACGCAGTATAAGCATATTGTTTTTCATTCGGCTGTCCCTAATATCCCTCCTTATACAAGGTGTTACAAAAATACCCCTAATGCCGAATATGGCATATAGGGACCATCAAACTGATCAACTTTTACTATGGGTGTGGCTCTCGTTGGATCGAATCCAATGTTTATGGGATAGCAGGGAAGGATGAATATACAATACAGGCATATATAACTTTTACTATGGGACCAACTCTGAAATCGAGAAAAAAAATTCAGCTGTTTCATACAAAAATTAAAATCGAAAATATCAAAATGTATGAAACAGCTGATTTTTTTTTCGCGATTTAAGAGTTGGCCCCATAGTAAAAGTTGCTCAGTTTGATGGTTCCTGTATACCATATTCGGCATTAGGGGTATTTTTGTAACACCTTGTATATTAACAATACGTAGGAGACTCCCCAAAGTTTTGCTTTCTGTCCACGTATCGCCCGGATGGCAATAAACTTTTAAATGCGGGCCCGAAATAAAGCGCGTATCGTGATCTAGCCACAAAGGCACTGTAGGCTGCAATTTATACTATATATAATACCATAATACTTATTCGATGTAAGTAGGTAATTCTTGCTGAGTAAACTGAAACAAGTTTTTTTTATAATTTGAGTTTTTAACATTCACAATGCTATTTATATGCAATACTAAATAAGATACTAGAAAAAATACACTCGCACCACGGGGCCAAATGTCTAATTTAAAAATCTATCGCAATCGCTTTCATTTGACAGTTGGATCCGACACATTGCTGCATTTCTTTGGTAAGTTTTTATTTGTGCCAAAAAGAAGCATCAATGTGTTTCATCCTGAAAGCGATTGCGATAGATTTTGAAATTAGACAATAGAAAGGCTGATCATTAATTCTCAGGCGAGAATCTATCCTACGACCGTTGGAAGTCTGGTCCAATGCTCTTACCAACAGTACTCGGTAGCTCAGTTGGTAAAGAGCATTGGACCGGACTTCCAAAGGTCGCGGGTTTGATTCCCGCCTGAGAATATGATCTGGTGCGAGTGGAAAAAATACCGTCGACTTGATAACCTCCTCCTTTTTTTTGAAGTCGGTTAAACATATAATCATCATTTCGTTTAGCTGTCAAAACCCTGTTTATACAGGATGGGAAAAAAGGCGGCGGTTGGAGGGAAAGTACCTTAAATATTGGTGATAGCAAATTTTACTGAAAAATCCTTTATTTAATACTAAGAAGCATTCACAATGCTATATAAAAATAGCATTGTGAATGCTTCAATCTCAAAATTTCAAATAATCCTTTATTTGTAAAAATAAGTAAAACTGCATTCAAAGATTTTTGCCTATTGATTGGCATTAAAAAAGTACAGGATGTTATTTCCGAATTTCAGCCCGTTCGATTCTCGCCTAAGCCAAGGGATTTATCAAAAATCTTTAAAGTGCTTTTACCTTTTTTAAAAATAAAAAGTAAAACATTACAATTTTGAAAAAAAAAGTAATGTTTCTTTTCAGCACATATTGCCATCATCAATATTTAGGGTACTTCTCTTCCAAATACCGTATTTCTCCACCCTGTATAGCACTTTTCTTTTAGCGTCTTTATGAATTTTCTCTAGGCACTGCCTAATGTAAATAACAGTCGTTCAACATTATAACCAATTTAAAATGAAAATAGTTTGTACCCAGCTCAATTAAAACCCACATTTCTGGGAGCAGTTCAATTACAAATGATAATTACACGCAAACATTTAGCTAGGCCGGTTCGTAACAAAGTGTTAAAGCTGTTGGCATTTAAATTTTGACCTGTCAAATGTCAATTGACCAGTAAACGGTAATGACTATGTTACCCAAGATTAACTTGTCGTGAATTCATAATAAACGCGATTAATTGGCATTGAGTGATGAGATGACTCTTGCTAACTTGTTATTCACAAATAATTAGACATAGATATTGCGTGGATGTATGGATTTACCTGAGTGTGTGGAGCAGTTGTACCGCTTGTATGTGCCAGATAAATATTTGCGTATTCATTCCAATCGTAAGTTGGGCACTCACTTTTAGGTGTAGCACGTAATGTATCTGATACAATGTCAAGTGAGTACGTAGGCTCGAGCCTGATGCGATCGTACTCACTTGATACAGTAGCAGTTACATTACATGCTACACCTTTAAGTGAGTACCTTGCTGTACCTAGGCACTTTTTGCGACACCCCTGTGTCGCACCGTAGCACGGATTCAGTCCCCACTTTTTCGTATGCAAAACGCACTTTAACACACTCTTGTCAGCTTATTCTGATTTCGATGTATTTGTAGAAGATGCGAAATTATATCTATCTCAATTTGATGTTGTTGATTTTGATTATTAACCCCCTTACTAATAAAGATTGTATAGCAGATGCATAGTTACACGGTGTTTTGTCCCTTTCTTTTTCATGTCCAACTTAAATAGTTTGACAGAGAGTAACCATGGTGTAACGATACATCTGCTATACAATCTTTATTAGTAAGGGGTGATTATGTAATTGGGCTTATGTCCGTTTAATTATGATAGATAAACAGATATTCGGAGAACTTCCGTAATGATAATATTTCGAGAAAGTAATATTTTGCGAACCAAGGGACTTCCCATTAGCAATGTTGTGTATTGTAAACTAATACAGAAGATTGCTCTATGATGATTACTCTATCCGACTCTATCGAGTACTTTTACGCGCGTTTCTTTTTCAATAGATGTTCGTGATAAAGGCATTGATCACACAAAACTTAATTACTAAGTAGGTACAACTTTTTTTAATGTGTGATTATCAAAGTAAAGATAAAATAAGATTATAAAAAATATAATCACAGACGTTATTACATAAAATTCGTTCCTTAACAATTTTCACAATAAGCTTATTCTTTTATAAAATACCTATAAAACTTTGCTCTACGAAAGAGAATTGAAAAAAATATTTGAGTTACAAGCAAAACTAATTTGTAACATCTCTACGATGACATACAGTCGTGGCGGGCGCAGAGGTGTCCGACTCACGTCAGCGCTGTCGCCTCCGGCCTTCCTGTCGCCTCCGACCCTCCTGTCGCCTCCGACCTCTTGTTGCCTCCGACCCTCCTGTCACCGAACACTCACGGAACTCCCTTAGCGCTGAAAACATGGCCGAGATTTAATAGAACAATAATTTACCTATTTTTGTTTGCCTTTCCACACATTAACATAAACTATACAAAAACTCTTGATAAATTAGCAAATACAGTGAAATGATAACTGTATCTCATTATTATTAAAAATAAATTGCTAGTAAAACTAAAACAAGTATTCTTCGTACAATTTGTCAACTTCAAAATTTTCTATTTTTTCTGCCCTTATCCCAATTTATTTGTGGGTTTCATCTACTTTTTCCTATCACAAAATGATAAATAATTTATAGTGAATATTCGTCACACGCACATAATTATAAATATATGAATTGAGTTAACTCGGTTATGTTCTTTAGCATTAATTAAAAGGCCTTTTTTTCCATTCGAATTTTGCATCGACTCACTAATAAAAGGTTTAATTTCTTATTTCCGATAATCTGCCTTAGTTACATTTGAATTACAAAGTAGTTATTAAAAAAAACACTATTCACGCACGCATTAATCACCCTTATTCCGTCTACGTAACTATTTTTCATATCTCCTTCGAAAAAGGACGTTTTTTCCCGTTTAAATCAAAGCTAAATGATCATAAAGCCAAAAACCCAACTACGGAAAAACTGAGCTCTAAAACGTACGAAAGTAGAAAATATTCAAGACCAAAATTCAATTAAAAGGATAACCGTATACAACGTGTTACAAAAATACCCCTAATGCCGAATATGGTAGATAGGGACCATCGAACTGAATAACTTTTACTATGTGACCAACTCTGATTCATACATTTTGATATTTTCGTAATTAATTTTTGTATGAAACAGCTGGTTTTTTTTTCGCGATTTCAAAGTTGGTCCCATAGTAAAAGTTGTTAAGTTTGATGGTCCCTGTCTACCATATTCGGCATTAGGGGTATTTTTGTAACTTGTTGTATAAAAGAAAACTTGGATATTTTGAAATATCGTATTCTTACCGTCGTCGTTGATTAGATCTTGATATAATATAAATCGGCTATGATAAAATCCAAGTAGTATTCTTTTTAGTATTTTTGTGACCGCATCTTTAGAAATAATCATACAGTTAAAAATGTTACGCTTCAATAGATACGAAAATCAGAATTACAAAAATAAGTACGAGTTATTGCTGCAGTAACATAAATCAAACATTTTTTTTTAATTTGAGATTCTATTTTTATACAATATTAAATAATATACTAAAAAAACACGACTCGCATCTGATCATATTCTCGGACGGGAATTGAACCCGCGACCTTTGGAGTCCGGTCCAATGCTCTTACCGCTGAACTACCGAGTCTCTCGGTAGTGATTCGGTAGCTCAGCGATAAAGCGTCTAAACTTATTTGTTATACAGTTTGTGTCACAAAATTGCGGCGATTTACTTTGGCAAATCAATTTAAAATACAAGTATAGTTGCGTCATTTTGTTTGTGGTTTCTGAATTATCTTGTTTCAGATAGAGCTGACTTTTTAGTATTTTATTGATATTATTTTTATTTACATTTCTAGTTGAGAATTTGTGATTTGTGATTTTTTTTTTTTTTTTTATTTATTAAGGGAACACCAACAGTTGTTACATTTTTGCTTATTATATCGATAACACTTATAATTACTTAATCCAATGTACAACTACTTATAGGTGAACACAGCATGCATTGTGTCACAATTAAAGTATTCTTAAATTAAGAGGGTATAAGTGTGAGGTGTGTGTTAATGTGGCGTGTGAGTGAAGACATGACAAGACTGGTTAAGATTTGTGTTCTAACAGTTTTTTACGAATCAAGTTGGGGGAATCGTGGTATATGTCAAAAACGTCACTAAATTTGTTAAGGGCCTGGCATAACCTCGAAATGGGTGAACCGGAACCCAGAACAGTCCTACTCATCGGAGGGCAAAGTGGTGTGATTGGTTTGCGTGGAATTCTGGCTGGTGCTCGGAATTTCAGAAGTGCTAGCAGCTGCGGAGAATCTACGATGTTTTTGATAATTTTAGTAACAAACGCAATATCCAACATCTCTCGTCTTTCAGACAGAGACAATATACCGAAAAACTTAAGCCTTTTTGCATAAGAACTAAGCTCCCTAGCCTTGCCAATCGAAAAAGCCAGGTATCTGACGAAGCGTTTTTGAAGTCTTTCTATGCGAAGGGAATGATTAGCATAGTGAGGTCGCCAGACCACGCAACCGTATTCAAGAATGCTTAGGATGAGACTGTTATATAGAAGCAGTCTGGTTTTCGGATTACGAAATGGCTTGCTATTTCTCATAACGAAGCCAAGCAATTTAGAAGCCCTTTTGATGATATTTTCCATGTGTGGCACAAATGATAACTTTTGATCAAATGAAATACCCAAGTCTTTAATTATTTCCTTTTCAACAATTTGACCGCCTTGTATTTTGTAATTAAATTTGATGTTTGCATGTTTTCTTGTGTAAGATACCAAGAAACATTTATTGTGATTGAGATGCATCTGGTTAAGGCTACACCAATCCACGAGCCTATCTATGTCTTCCTGCAACAATAAGGAATCCGAAATGGAGTCAATGATCTTCCCAAACTTTAAGTCATCGGCGTACAAGTATGGTGTTGAGTGATGGAAACAGTCAGGAATGTCATTTATGAATATATTAAATAAGACAGGGCCTAAATGTGAGCCCTGAGGAACTCCAGATGTGACTTTACGAGGGGTAGAATTGAAACCATTTAGTACCACGGAAAAGGTTCTATTACTCAAATAAGATGACAGCCATAGAGACACAGTTCCAAAGACACCATAGACACACAACTTCTTCAACAAGATTTCATGAGGAACCTTGTCGAATGCTTTAGAAAAGTCTGTGTAAACAACATCATATTACCTTCCTTCCCTACCTTCCCTGTCAATGTGAAAAATTAATAACACTTTAAATTTTAATACCTAATCAAATTCATAAAGTACCTAACGGTAAAAGCTTATTTTTTGGGAAAATCGTGGTCAAATTGTAATTAACTATCGAAAAAATCGACAACAATAAAATAGTGGTTTTTTTAGCACAAGTTACTTCCTAACATGATGAATGTATGTACCATTCATCATGTTAGGAAGTAACTTGTGCAAAAAACCAAGGTTGAATTTCAGCAAGCGCATTTTGCACGGATTTCTTCAGAATCTTAAAGGAATTTGTGTTTTATTGTGATTAGGGTTAAAGTGTTGTTAATTCGTAGGAGACGTTCTTTTGCAATCTCCGCAAGGTTGAATACCAACGGCTTGCAATGCGGCCTTGACGATCGCAATGAGAAATTGCCTTTCTTTGTCGATGAAGTACTAGGTAACAAAGACGAAAAAATTTATTTCATTGACTTGGAACTTTAGGTCTTAATATTATCTTGTTTAATACTAAAGCCGTGTGGTGTCCAGCAAAGTAAAACAGCATGAACCCTTCACACTTATATTGTCTGTTTTCACAGAGTTATTTCAACTTTCAAGTCAACTTGCATCAAACGCATGCAATATTGCCTCAAACCGTAGACTTTCTCTTTCAACTGTCAATTCAACTAGCCTCAAACGCATGCAATATTGATTGCTTCCAAACCGTGCGCTTTCACGTTCGACTTTCTGCCATACAAATTTGACGTTTTATTGAGAACATAGGGCATGCGCTTTTGCAAACCCTGAGGCATGCGTTTGTTGAAAGCGCAATAGGAAAGCGAAGGCGCATGGTGAGCGTGCGCTATTAAATGCGGAAAGCGATCGTATGAAGACACACCTATAGGGATGTCGTAAGAGACTAATAACTTAGAGGTGGTACATCTACACATCTTACACCTCCATGGACCAGAATATAGGCAGTAGAATTTTCTAATGCAATCAGTCAGCACTGCGACCTCCGATCCGCCCGCCAACCGTGGCGATCATGGCAACAGGCCTACTTCCTGGAGTATTGCTGAAATGTGTCGAAAAACTGTCGCGACAAAAAAAACCATATAATTATAGAACCTGCTCTCAAAATTTCACGAGAATCGGTTGCAAAATGCGACCTGGGGCCGTACAGGCTAACGTATCAAACTTCGGAAAGTCTGCCGGGCTTCAAATTAAAACAGTTAAATCGAGCTCCAATCGGGCCAAAATGGCGAACCTCAATTCATGATGTCACACGAACATCGATATCTTCTAAATAACTTCGGCGAACAGTACAATACGAACCTCCTTACTTCAATTTATCTGTTTTAAGTTGAAGCTCGGCAGACCCGCCGAAGTTCGAAAAGTTAGCCGGTAGGGCCCCTGTAGGTAGAGGAAAACAAACGGACAGACATATGAAAGCATTTTTGCCCAAGCTGAAGCAGAGACGCTTCGCTTGCGCTTCGCACTCACTCGGTCAATTAAGTTCGATATAGTTAAGCTGACTTTAATAATCGAAGAAGAAAATCTAAATTATGTGTCGGCAACACAATGTTAATGCAACGGACCTAGATGCATGCATCCAATTTACAGTTTCTAAATTCAAGCAAATTTTACGCATAGTTTCACTTAGCTCACCTAATTGCTTAATTTGCAACCAATTAAGTTCAGATATTTTGATGAGGGCTGTTGTGTTAGTAATAAAGAATATTAGTGACTCGGTAGCTCAGCGGTCAGAGCATTGGACCGGATATCCAAAGGTCGCGGGTTCGATTCCCGTCCGAGAACATGATCTGGTGCGAGTCCTATTTTTTCTAGTATATTATTTAGTATTATATAAAAATAGCATTGTGAATGCTTAAATCTCAAAATTTCAAATAATATTAGAAATAATAATAATAATATTTATTTATTTCCACCACAAATTACAAAGCACAGTACAATCATTGCAGGTAAATAGGCAAAATATACATTTCTAATCATCTGTGTCTGAACTAGGTCGAAGAACCTGTATCTCAGACTACTAAAAAATTGCTTGTGCTTACACTTTAACGGATCAGTAATACAAAATAAAGAAAAATTATCTAAACTATTCAAAGGGGATTTGTGTAAGTAGTTCCTCCTTTTGTTTAAAGTGAAAGTGAGTAATTAATATATATTAAAATTCAGTAAGTTCTACTAAAACTGTCTTTTTAGTAGGTTTTCAGTTTCTTCATAATTTAACTGCTTAAAATATTTGGACACTATTATTTTTAGTTATTGGACACTATTAGATGTCCCAAACTACGTAATTAGATTATTAAATCATAAACCATTTGTTTGCTTTAAACAAGGTATACTCACATGTTTTGCCAAAGTTGAGGCATGCAAATTATTTGTATAAAATATTTAAACACTACTTAACTACTATGTTAAATCTTTTTTGTCAAAAATTCGTTAATAGAATAAAATTGTTGTCACCGAGCCAAATTATATAACTTTTTTGCAAGTTGAACTGGATTTCCTATTAGAAAGATCTGCCTACCACCGACGTAATAGAAATCAAACGACAGAAGATGCAAGATGCGTAACAGACATCCAGTTATTGATAATAAATATTTATATTAAGTAGGTAGTATGCTTACAATTTCATTTTAACCTTTCACAAACAAAATGTGTAGTGATACTTTTTCATTAAAGTTATGAATCAATTCAGAATTTTGACTTAAGTTAAGTGAAGATTGGTGGCTTTTTCAATTGTATTTAATTTTTACCACTCGAGATTTCTTTGCTAAATTATTTTCTAAGACGTTTTCTTGAAAACTTTAAATACTTATTCTTTACATTTGTAGGTAATAACGCAAAAGTTTTGCTAACTTTTACTCTTATTGCATTTTTTACCCTAACAAAAGAAATTATAGAACATACATAAAAACTGTTTAATATAAATTCGTAAAATAAAAAACCGTTTTCTCATATTACATTTTCTCTAACTTTACGTATTTTAATTAATTATTTAATTAAATAAATTTTTTCTATGAAACTCCTTTTCTTCCGTAATATTTTTTTAATAATACTAATTATTAAAAAAAACCTAGTCGAACTAAATAAAATTATCTTTGAAACTTCACGATTTTCGGATCTTGGAGCTGTTGACTTAGTAACATCTTCCTTTATTAGTATTCAGTTATACAACCAATAAATCATCAACCTTCAGTACTAATAACTTCCTTAACGACCTGGGTGGTCGAGTGGTTTGTACGCCGGTTTTCAAGGTGTCGCCATCACTGAGGTCCCGGGTTCAATCCCCGGCTGGTTCAATTTAGAAAACTAACTTTTCTATATTGACTCAGGTCTGGGTGTTTGTAGTTCCACCACTGTCTCTGATTTCCATAACACAAGTGCTTAAGCTACTTGCTTTGGAATCGGAGCAATGTTTGTGCTGTTGTCTAATATTTAAAAAAAAAACAAATTTAATTACACTCTTTCTATCGCATTTTAATTTAAAAACCTTGAGGAACATAAGAAATTTTTGGATATGTAATTCGTGGATTTTTTTATAAACTAGAGGAAATAAGTTAAGCATTTATTGAAATAAATCAGCGAGCTACTCATGAAAAGGAAATGAAACGTCCACACAAACTCGTTATTAATCATTTGTTCATTCCAACAGAACCTCGGGCTTCACCTGTTGAACATAACGTTGGAAGAATAAAAATTCAACTCCTTTCAAATTACCAGACCTGTTCATACATATTGTGTACATTGTCAAAAAAACAATAGTTTTCCGGGTTGAAGTTTCCATTGTTGTATTTTTTTTTTCTCGTCCTAGATATTTGACATTAGTGGGAAGCTCACTGTTCGTAGGACTCTTAATTCAATATTAAGAGTCCTACGAACAGTGAGCTTCCCATATAAACGTAATACCAAAATAATTCACAATTTGAGTATAATTAACTCTTCTTGTGATGTTATTCGGATCAATATAGTAGTTACTATATTAATTTACTATATTAATATACAGACAACTGTCTAGGGTTCTATTAAATAAAAAATCCAAATCAAATAGAAATTGTAATTGACATTTATTTTGAATTGGGTTAGTATTTTAGATTTTTTATTTAATAGAACCCTAGACAATTACTGTCTTTATCCGAATATTATCACAAGATTAGTTAATTATGCTAAAATTGCAAATCATTTTTTATGTCACTTCTAAATTATTTACCACAACATAAGAGCAAAAAATTATGCCATGAAAAGAGATGAAAACTAACAAAAAAGAAAATGCGATTCATACTTATCGATAGTACTATGCTTCCAATCGACATGCAACCCCCCAACCTTATTAAATATAATAAACGTGACAATTTGTCACCTGTCATGACAATTTTATATCCATTGCGTCCAACTAATTTGAAAATAGAACAAACTACTCATAGCTACACCGCAGTAAACCAAATTGTCACGACATTTGACAAATTGTCACGTTATTAAATAAATAAATGTTTTGACAATTTCACACAGCGCTATCTAGCCCCAAACTAAGCAAAGCTTGAAACATTGGTGCTAAACAACTGATATACTACTTATATACTTTTTAAATATATACTTATTATACATACTAACACCCAGACCCATCATAGAAATAAAAATTCATCATTTCAATTTCTGCCCGGCCGGGAATCGAACCCAGGACCTCTTGCGTGGTAGACCGGCATTTTGACCACTGCACCACTCTGGTCGTCAAATTATTATTATTAAATAGGGCCCTGCCCTCCCAATTAATATTATTTGCTGGTTGCACTAAAATTCTTCGTTACAGCGTCTCGATTCAATTTGCCAGGCTTATGAACGCGTTAGATTTCCCTGGGGCCCGCGGTTGTTTCCGTACGTCGGCTATAGGGATTGTTATTTCGCCATTTCATATCAAGACAATTATATTACTTTTAATCTTTGAATAACATTGTTAATGGATTCTTATTCTTAAGGGAGAACTGTAGCGACTGTTGCTCACCGAATTTAAACCTTATTTAAATACGGTGGCAGGTGACGACGAGTGAAAAATGAAATTGTATTTTCAACAATAGATTTGGGACGAGTATTATTTACATGAGGAAAATTGTTTTTTTACTTATTTCATTATTGTATTTGCCTAATGGATTCTGACGTCAACGAGTTAAAAATCTGAAACATAATTTTCTAAACGCGTAAAAATCTATGTTGTCTTTGGTGTGAACAAAATTTTAAGAAATGAGTAAAAGTAATCGCTAATGTGACTATTTCTAATTGTTGATTACAATTTTGTGGCAGAAGTACGCCATGTTTCTTAGAGAAATTTGCACAGTTTTATGTACTGAACGCATCCTTGAAATTTGAACAGTGAATAAAAATACACATTGTATAATTCGCTTAACAAATCGATCTAGATCAAAAACTAAAACTAGGTACTAGTTGTCTAGAATCTTATTACTTTGACGACCACCGTGGTCGAGTACACCGGTTTTCAAGGTGTCGCCATTTCTGAGGTCCCGGGTTTGATCCCCGGTTGGGTCACTTTAGAAAACGAACTTTTCTATATTGGGTGTTTGTGATACCACCGTTGTCGCCGACTTCCATAACACAAGTGCTTTAGCTACTTACTTTGGAATCGGAGCTATGTATGTGATGTTGTCAAATATTTACATTTTATTTATTTACTTACTTTTTATTTACCCATAGTATCTGATTTATCCGATGATAAATTGCCCTGTCAATAATTAATTAAATTCTACGAAATTGCAGCAATTAATTAAACAAGTGTTCAATCAATTCAATTTAAATGTCAATTTATAAATTATTCTATTAAAAGTGTACCAGTTTTCAAAGTGACACTGATATACATTAATAATATTAATTTATGCTAAATCTACTCTATATTCAGACTGGTCAACTGTTGATCTTTGGATATGTTTTAAAACTTCCCTTATTTATGTAACATTTGAAAGAAAATATCAGTATGGTTTAATTCATTCTTGAAGTTAGTGAACAGTGAGCTTCCCATACAAACGTAATACCAAAATGATTTGCAATTTGAACATAATTAACTATTCTTGTGATGTTATTCGGATTAAGACAGTATTTGTCTAGGTTTCTATTAAATAAAAAAATCCAGAATACTCAACCAAATAAAAGTTAATGCGATTTACAGTTTTGTATGAAAAAAAAGTTGACATTTATTTTGAATTCCATGGAATCCACCCTCAGCCAGCTAAATTAAATTTAAATTAAGAAAGGAACTTACTGACAGCTAAGAGATGTCCTGAACGGGTGGTAGGATAAAATAAATAAGACGATTCAAAAGTACCTTGTTCTGTCTGTTTGAAATCTATATAATTTATTTTTTTAATTTAGTCAGCATGTTATGAAAGTGCGATGTGTTTCGACACGCAGAGATGCGTACGAGTGCGAAAGATCATAAGAAAGCCTTTTTTTCATCTTGATTGTATGTAGGATGAAGATAGGTGTGTTTGAAATAAAAATAGTCTGCTGATAGCCTGTCTTCATGACCATCAGCATTTTTAATGTCCCCACTGCTGGGGCACAGGCCTCTTCCTTATGGGTGGATAAGGAGGATCGGCCATAACCCACCACGCGGGCCCAACGCGGATTAGTAAGTGCTAACGACTGCAAATGCAGCCGGGACCAACGACTTAACGTGCCTTCCGAAGCACGGAGGAGCTTGAGATAATAAATTAAGATAATAAATTGAGATAATTCTCGGTCTCCCATCCCATGACCGACCCTTGCGAAAGTTGCTTATCTTCCGCAATCGCTGGACCAGGTGCTTGTCACTGCGCCACCGAGCTCCTCAACTTCATATAGGTATAGCCGGAATTGAGAAATTGAAGTTGGGCACTACTCAAATGTTACTCATGCATATAAAAAAGTAGTGCTCGTAGTCTCTGATTTAGGTATTTGGATTATTCTATGTTAACTTTCATTAGATCATTCTAAAGAGCGTCCCTGAGACCAAATAGTAATGAGGAGTATGGACCAAATAATATTTTTCTTGAAAATATGTACATGTTTGAGAATGATTTATAAGTTAACTTTTGATAATTTCTTGAGATATTTACAAATTTATTTAAATGCCTAACTGTGGCATTGAACATACATACAATATGAATAAACCCTTAAACATATTATTATTCAGTATTCAAAATATAGGCCGCCAGGGGCCTACGAAGAATTGAATTGTAAAAGCTTATTTTCAGACCCAAAGAATATTTATAGGTATCATGTGCGCGTGACATTCTAAGGACGTGACTGAAATATCGGTATACGATAGCGTATTCTGCTCTCTCTTGACATTCAATTGTTAATGATTGATAATTTTGAAATATTTTACTAACAACTAGTTACTTATGGGATAAGTTGTGAAAAAAGAAATGAAAATATGTAACGTTAATAAACTTTTGAGTGTACTAACCAAACATATTATGCTTTGCATCAACGGGACAATAATGTCGTAATTTGAATAGAAATAGTACATTACTGCAGAGGCATGCAACACTGACATTGAAGGACGAGCGTGAAAATACGTGACACATACGTGAGTCCATCAATGGCTAGTTGCGGCCAAGGCTTGTATAGTATACTTTTCTCTAATAATGCACGTAAATCCAAACCAAGTAGTAACTTTTTAAATATTTTATTTTTATTTAAAATTACAGCAATAAAATTGAAAGTACCAAATCACACCGTCTTGAGTTTCTACGTCTTTAACAATAATTTTAATACTGTATATTATGTTGTTACATCTACATCGTCATGCACCGAAACTACCAAAAATCAAACCTGCAACAAAAATAAAGAACATGTAAAGTTGTGATGTTATACACTTCTAAGACTTTCGCGCGTACAGTTTATTAGAAATAAAACACTTTTTACGGATTACAGCGCGTATATTATTAATTCAGGTGTTGTTTTAGAATTATTTAGTTTGTATTTATTGGTTTTTAATTCCCGACGTTTCGACACCATTCCAGGGGCCGTGGTCACGGGAGGACTGATGATGACACGTGATGTTAGGTGAACTAAAACAGTTAGTCGTAATGGATTCTCATACAAAATTGCTGGAGCGATTTAGAGCTGTCCAGCTACTCCGATTTTAGCACGAAGAAGGTTGTCAAAATAATGTTCGAATTTCCAAGCATGTTTAAGAAAAATATTTTTTTACAAAACAATAATATAAACAAGTTTAAAATATTATTCGCTAACGAGATATTCATAGTGGAACCCATCATTTTTCATTATCTTTTCTTCTTAAGCAAGATTGACTACAATCTCAACTTATAACTTCAATAATTAGAAGAAAACGATCCTATTTTTTCCCCGACTGACCTGATCTTTCTATCAATAAAAAAACGTTCATAATAATAAATCTCAGGTAATTTAAATATAAACAAGGGCTGGGTCCAGCATTATCTTCAGTACATGCGCAGTAGGCGTCCGTCGTGACGATAATCACCGTAGTTTTTGCAAACTTAATTGTGTCCATTGTTAAACGATTGTTGCATGCGATACCGACAAACAGTAGGGCTACTGGAAATGTGATCAGAATGCATTTGTTTTATTATTATAGATATTATTATAAGTTTAATAATAAAATCTGAATCAGTCTTGAGATTCTAAAAGATAATTTAGCGACAGTTATGTGTTTACTGAGTTCGTTCAAAAATATTATTACCTAGGTTACATATCATTTGCTTGAGAGAAACACAGACTTGATTTTTTTGCAATGGTGTTAATAATTTTAAAAATAAAAGGACACAAATATGTAATTTACTAACTTCCGCCTTTAAAAAAAATCAGTGCTCTGGTTAAAGATGTCCATTCATTCACAAGAATCTCATTAAAAGTATCCCTTTTGATGAAATCGCTCAATACGCTTAATAATTCTGTATGATTTACAATTTGTTTGTACAATAGAGACTCATTCAGTTACATTACAGCCTTATATCGCTTTATTTGTATGTACGGGAGAGTCATATTAAATCACTGTTGTCGGGAGACGTACTAAGCGGGGTAAACAATCTCGACGAAATTCGCCATACATTTCATTATGAATATTCACGGTGGCTGATGCAGAATTCATAAGGAGTAATTGCGAGGTACAGTACAACCAGCTTTCTACTCCATAACAAAACTGATCTTAACCCCTTCTAACAAAGTTGAAAATTCTTTTGAACTCTGTTCAGGGTTGTACATGGCGTAATGGCTTTGGAGTCGGTCTTTGCTTATGACAGATGACAGTTTGTATAGTTACATTTTATGAAAAATATAAGGAGCTGAATTGGCTTCATTCTCCGTCTCATTTGAGCAATGCAATTATTAAGCGGTAGAATAAATAACATTCATCAGGTACTGCTTTTGTTGTTGTTACTGTTAGTCTGGCAGCTTATTACTAATATTGTGAAAATTAGCCTTTTTACTTCCAGCAAAAAATGTTTCAAAAGTATTTACCGATTTATTATAGTCAACATGCCGGTCTACTACGGAAGAGGTCCCGGGTTTGATTCCCGGCCGGGCAGAATTGAAATGATGAATTTTAATTTCTGTGACGGATGTGGGTGTTGATAAGTATAATAAGTTTATATTTAAAAAGTATATAAGTAGTATATCAGTTGTTTAGCACCCATATTACCAGCTTTGCTTAGTTTGGGGCTAGATGGCGGTGTGAAATTGTCCAAGCATTTATTGAAATTGAAATTAAAATTGAAATTGAAAAATTCTTTATTCAAATAAGCTTACATAACAAGCATTTTTAAATCGTCAATTCTTTTATCCTACCACCCATTATGACGTCTTTTAGCTGACAAGAAAAATGGGCGCATAAAACTTATCAGCTTTATTAGAAGGAACGATATTTACAAATATGTATATCGTTTCCAGACATTACATTCATAGTATTCATACATGTAACCATTATTATTTATTATTATTATCATCTATTCACAAGTAACATTACGGTTAACATAGCTTTTACACAATAATTGAGTTTCAATACGGTATGTTTTTCACGCCTATACAAGGTGTTACAAAAGTACCCCTAATGCCGAATATGGTAGATAGGGACCATCAAACTGAACAACTTTTACTACGGGACCAACTTTGAAATCGCGAAAAAAAAATCAGCTGTTTCATACAAAATTTAATTACGAAAATATCAAAATGTATGAAAACTATCACATCCTGGCAAACTGGTCCAGCGCCTTGCCTCTCAGGACCCCATGGCCATCTTTCTTAAGTCGTCTTCTTCCCAAAGTCATCACTTTACTAAGTATTCACTATATTATCTTATTCTTAAGTCGTCACCTTCCTAAGTGGCCACTTTCCTGAGTCGTACGTCACTTGCCTCAACCTTCGTTGTTCGTGTTAGCGAAGGAATCGTCTTGGAAACCTTTCTATTTTCTTTGACATTTCAAAGCGAGAAAACTGTACTCAGGTACTGACTGCATATGAGAAGTCTTGTTAACTAAATGATAATCTAAATATTTTACTGATCTGATTATAATAGTAATGTTGTTATTACTTTGCACTTTGAACGAAAAGTTGCCGCCGGTAAAGAAACCTTATCTGTCTATAACAATGTAGATTTTCTTCAGGAGCTCCAAATAATACTTACAGGAAATATTAAAGGCTTAAAATGCAGACGAACAAAGGATTTCCTGTAGTCGAAAAAAATTGCCTTAACATCCTTTTAACCGTTATACAATCGGAGCCCAACAAATTAATTTGATCTCATTAATCGTTGCGTACATCCGAATTAACTATGTAAAACAAAATTTCCCGTCAAAACATAAATCTACATAAATATGAGCATTCACTTTACGCACCAATAATCTGAATAGGCAATAATGACTCAATGAGCGTTTAAATTGTTCCGATGTGTTGATTTTTTAACGTAAAAAAAAAGTTTCGACAGTGTTGCTGGGCAGTCTCGTATCAATATCATAACAATTATTTCGTTTCAGATATTTAATAATGAAGACCGGTCTGTTAAATCACTGCATTATCATGGCGATTTATTAAGGTTTTTATTTAGTTGTAAATAGAAAAGGATTTTAATAAAACTTTACGTGGAATTTTTGAAACCTATGGTCTAGTATTTTTAGAAGGTATCATTACATTCCCTCGTAGTCATTCGTAGAAGCAGATAGCAAATGTGTCAAAAACGGCCAATTTTAGCAGTCTTGATAATTTTTTTCTATTCACTACGGGTTAGTGCTTGGCCTTCATCTCACCTGATGTTAAGTGACGATAAGGCCGAAGGTGGAAGCGCACTACACCCGGAATCCTCAGCACTGAGAAACTGGCTATCCTACCTCTAACTGCCGGAACATAACATTTTTTTATTGTTGTTATGGCGTCAGACTTAGGTAAGATGGTGGTAGCTAGCCAGGTGGACTTGAAGTAAGCCCTACCACCAACCAAACCAGTAAAATGTGCCCCCCTACTAGGAATCGAACCCATCACCCCCCCTTGCGTTTTACACGGGTGGGCGAACCACTAGACCACAGAGGCGGTTAAACTACTATCTACTTCTAGAATTGACTACGAGGGAATGTAATGATACATTCTAAATTTTTCCCCAATTCTCCGTCATTTTAAAATATTTTGCATAATTTAGGTTGAGAAATGCGACCTGTAGAAGAGAACAGACAGCCGTTTTAACCAAATGAATGTGTGCCAAGAAGCATTAAATGTTTCACGCGAACACTTTGAATCAGAAACTTTGAACACGTGATCAAGGCTCATGTGAAATGGTATTTTTTGCGAAATTCCGCTTCATATTGTTATCCTAATCTAATGAATAGAAACTATTACGCACATATGTATGTTTGATCGTCGTTACTAAATAACTTCATCAGCAGTCATTAAAATTGTTATTTTAATAGCAAAATTATTATATATTACTAAATTATATACTAGAAAAAATACGACTCGCACCAGATCATGTTCTCGGACGGGAATCGAAAAAAAATGTTTAAAAATATCTGGAAAGATGTTCAATTGAATGTTGAGGTAACTGCTTGTACACTGGTGAGATGGCGCTGGCTTGCAGCGAAAGAGTTGATATACTAGAAGAAATTCGACGTTCCCACTAGTGACTCGGTAGCTCAGCGGTCAGAGCATTGGACCGGATATCCGAAGGTCGCGGGTTCGATTCCCGTCCGAGAACATGATCTGGTGCGAGTCGTATAATTTTCTAGTATATTATTTAGTAATATATAAAAATAGCATTGTGAATGCTAAAATCTCAAAATTTAAAAAGCAAAATTATTGTTTTGCACGTTTTAGATAGGTATTACTCAGTGTGATTTTTCTGTTACGTCGAAAACCCTTACGATACCGTTACAGCAAATAAGACTAGCCATAAAGTTGGATGAGTGAGTAGGTATGTACATTGAAAAATGTTATGTTTTATGTCAATACGTGCTCCGGAATATGAATGTGGAGCTGGGTTTATGCATATTGTGCTTAATGATCATATCGTAAATGTCGTGGGAGAACCATCTTAATGTATGGGCTTGTATTTCGTCAATAAAAGGTCATTAGTGCAGTTTTCCTAATGGCACAGTTTTATAACGTGTATTGTCGTGTATCATGATAATAATAATAATAATAATAAATACTTGGACAATTTCACACAGCGCCATCTAGCCCCAAACTAAGCAAAGCTTGTAATATGGGTGCTAGACAACTGATATACTACCTATACAAGGTGTTACAAAAGTACCCCTAATGCCGAATATGATAGATAGGGATCATCAAACTGAACAACTTTTACTATGGGACCAACTTTGAAATCGCGAAAAAAAATCAGCTGTTTCATACAAAAATTAATTACGAAAATATCAAAATGTATGGAACAGCTGATTTTTTTTTCGCGATTTCAGAGTTGGTCCCATAGTAAAAGTTGTTCAGTTTGATGGTCTCTATCTACCATATTCGGCATTAGGGGTACTTTTGTAACACGTTGCATACTTTTTCAATATATACTTATTATACATAGTAACACCCAGATCTGTCACAGAAATAAAAAAATATAATTTTTATTTCTTTTCGACCGAGAATCGAACCCGGGACTTCTTGCGTGGTAGATGTTGACCACTGCACCAGTCAGGTCATCGTGATCAAACAAATAAACAATAAACTCTACAAATGTATGAATTCACACACGACAACCGAACCACCACAACCGAAACTAACCAAAACGAGTTCCTAGATTAAAATTTTATTTTTTTCCGATTGATTTTACATAAGCTCAGTGTGAATATATTACAGAAACTATAAATAACATATTTAATTATCATCTCGTTGTAAATATCAATAATGAGTTTTACAAAAAGTAATACAAATCCATTGATAGCGCAATTCTTGTAATTTTTTATCTATTGTGGTCAACACAAATAAGTTTTCTCGGTAAAATGGTTGATTTATACGAATGGTTTTCAAGAATATTCTCACATTTGTCAGCTTATGAGAAGTGTCTCATTTACGTATTGTAAAGGTGGGAATACACTGTCATTAAACTTGCTGTCAAACTTGTCATCAAATACAAAGCCCACTTTACAACAGTGGCACGTTGTATTGTGCGTGCACCAAGAGCCTTTTGAATAATGTATTAATTGATTGAATAAAATAGAAATGAAATTTTTAATTTGTCCCTAAAAAAACAAACAGGCCCGTCAACCAATTTGAAAATAGAATATACTACTCATAGCTACACTGCAATGTAAACCAAATTGTCATGACAACTAACAAATTGTCACGTTATTAAATAGGATCCAGATCGTGATTGTGAACCAAGCTTAAAATAGAATGATGCATAACTCGTTTACAATTACAGTTGATTATCATGGGGTTTAATTAGTTGTAATCATACGAGTTAGTCAGTGAATTAGCTCACTGCAAATAAGCAAGTCGGGATTAATAATTACAAGAAAGTAATTAGTCGATTATACAACGCAATGATATATATTTGATTGATTGATTAATTTTCATTGAAAAAAAAATTATAGGTAGGTACTAAGGCTTTTCAGGTTAGAAATTACGACTACTTTTGGAGAACTAAAATGACGATTAAAAAAAAACTCCTTCAAATAATCTGAAAATAAAAACGAAAACAACTTTAAAATTAAATATCTCTAAAAAGCAACAAATAATTCATTAGATACGCATATCATTTTTTATAAAACACGTCTAAAGAAATCGGGTGGTGCTTTAAAAAAAATCCAGCCCCACTAGACTTTTTCTTTAGAGAAGTTTTTATTATTTTTAAAGCTTTTTTATTTTCAACTTTTATGTGGTAACGCGTGTGAATAGTTTAAACTTTATATATTTTCAATGGTAACAATGCCCATTTAAAATAACCCTTCAACGCCCAAAAAATGAGACAATAGATATTCCATTGTTATTCGGCCGCATGCGTCCGCTCGGGCGTTGATGAATTAATGTTTAAAGGTAAATACACTTAGGTATCTTTTATTGCAACAAAAAAATAATCATCTAAATCGGTTCATAAAAAACAAAGAAGTATCAAGGTAGTTCAAGTCAAAATATCTTTATTCAAATAAGCGCTTTTGAATACCTCTATATTTTCCTACCACCTGTTCCAGACATTTTTAACTGATAAGAAGAAAATCATCAAAAATCATAGTATTTTCAGGATAACTTTGGGTACACTTGCTCTTTGAAACTTTGTGGGTGTTATAAATGTTTGATGACGTTTATGTAAAATAAAACAAGATAAAAATTGAAAACTACTGAACCGATTACAAAAAAAGAAATGGGACCATTTCGAGCATATACCCTTTTGAATGAAAAAAAATAATGAATATCAGTTCTCAACTCCAGGAGTTATCGAGTAACAAATATATATACAAAAAGAACAGTCGAATTGAGAACCTCCTCCATTTTTTGAAGTCGGTTAAAAAGGCGTTGTATTTTAGTTTGACTTTCATGAAAGTTCACGAAGGCAGGTGTTCTCGGAAAGAATTTTAATTACTGTTTTTCCCTTCTCTATCACTAATTTGCATCTATTTGAGCGCTGAACGCGCGAATATCTTCAGAGGTTCAGGACACAGCTTTTAAATTATATTCTAAATACAGTCTACAGGGCTCCTGTAACTATTATCGATAAAGTTTAACAGATGGATATTAATTTGATTGGGAATATATTAATTGTCAAATATGAAAATGTTTTTTTTCACCCTACTGTCAACAAATATTTGACTTAATGACTTTTTATTATTAAGGGGCTGACATGAGCCGACTAGCGCCGCCAGTCGATTTTATTTTATTTATTCTAAATAATCCCAATTTCTGAAAAAAGGATTCAGTCAAGGTTTTGTTAATAACGTCTAATATTTATTGAATAACTTTACACAGTTTGAAAAGGCGTTCAAACAGTTTAAAACGCGATTTTGTTAAAAGTGGCCACTGTTGGTTCAAACCCGTTTTTAAACTATTGCACGCATTTTGTAATGTTGTAACGTTATTCAATAAACATTAGACGTTATTCACAAGACCTTGACTGATCCCTCTTTAAAGAAATTGGGCTTATTTAGAATAAATCAAATAAAATAAGCCAACTCGCCAGTTGGCTCATGTCAGCCCCTTAAGACGAAAAGTTGTATTTATAAATCAATGTTAATAATAATTATTGTAAGCGAAAAAATATTATCCAATTAACCTGCGTTACTATTCTTCAATGAGGATCAGTAACAGATCAGATTTTTATTTAGTGGCTTATCAGAAAGTAAGCTTTGCCACCACTGTTCTATCTGTTAGGAAATTTTCACAAATCTCTTATACCTGAGAAGTTATACGAACTAGCTAGAACACTGTTCTTTTTGGGGTTCTTATGACGTCATCAGCCACGTACGCGAATCTTACGTCGTACGTGATAAAGCACATATTGCATTGAACTTAGCATTTCCTTTTAACGCTTATAACTCAACAATTTCTAAACGGATTTCAAAAAATCTTTCACTGGAGTTCATAGCTATGAATATGTTTTTATGTTATATCAATAAAAAGGATTCAAACCTGTTACTGATCCTCATTGGTTCCTTAATAAAAAGGAATTCTCTTTAGAAACAGCTGCGTTGTGTCACGACGCATCTTTCAATAAAGCACGCTATAAATAAAAAATGTTTACTTGAAATCGGAATCGCAATAATATGTTTCAAGTCGCAAAAGATTTAACAAATCCTAGATGAGTTATTTTCTTTCAAGTTCAATCGTGTGAATAAGAAATCGTGTAAAAAAACGGTCCAGAGCGAGTCGGACTTGCACACCGAGGGTTCCGTACCATCATTCTGAAAAAGTTTAATATTTAGAGACATCGTTTTATTTTTCCTGTAATCTTTACATAAACTTTTATCACGTAAAATAATTTCAGATTTTTCTCTATGCACACTTTGGAGATAAGCGGGTGGGAGGTGGTTGGGAAGGGTAATTTTTTTTTTAATTTTTCTTCAAAAGTCGAGTCGGAATGTGCAAGCAGCGTTCTTTCATATGATAGCCCATATGCCCAAGTAGCCTCACTTCGAATTTTTAGGACCCCCTTTCAGTTCCTGTTGCAAAAAATATATAAATCTTTTAATTTCTCTCTTATTTGCAAAATAGTTGGGCAAACGTCACCTTAAACTATTCCAAATTTCAAGTTGACAGCATCAGTAGTTCTTGAGATATCCAGCTGTGACAGACAGACAGACAGAGTGAGTCGCATCATAAGGGTTCCTTTTTACCATTTTGGTACGGAACCCTAGAAATATTGCAAAACGATATTCTGTTCGTTTCGCAGCACCAAATATTTTAATAACGAGCGACGGAATGTGACTCCTTCAGAGTCGATTTTCTATGTCTGACATTTCGGAAGCCGAGAGAACTGCCTACCCGTTTGCTGCCTCCGGGAATTAAAAAGTTAGCCGAGATTTATATTATTTATGGTGTGGAATACGAGAACTGTTCGTTCGGGAGTTTTATTTCCTCGCTGGGAACTTTTGCTGAAGCCTTATTAGCGTTTAAAAATAAATATCGAACATTTATAAAAATGAAAATGAATCGCCGAAAAGTATGTACGCGCATATCTTCAGAACGACTGCACCAATAAGATAATTATTTCTTTGTTGTATTTGTTATTATCAGGACAAGAAAATTGACAAAAAATTCTACGGAAAGACATAAAAATATTTTTTTTCTTTACTAATAGTAAATATTTATACTAATAGATGGCGCCACCCGTGCGAAAGCCCCAGCAGCTAGTAAAACATAAATGAAACGAACTGTCAGTTGGAATTAATGACAGCTGATCCACAGCTGATAATTTTTAATAACTTTGTTACAATTTTATTATTTAATTAGAACTACAACGAAATAACAAAGTGTAATAACAAAGTGTGTAATGTAAAATTCTTATTTATTTTGATTTTTTTTTATTATTTAAAATGTTTGAAACATACGGATCCTTCCCCTTCCCCTTCTTGGAAAATCCTTTCTTAGTGCTCACCTACGCCATGAAAAGTATCAACCTTCCAAAATGGTGTCTCTACCTTCAGCCGTTTGGGCTCTACGCGTAAACCAATAATCAATCAATTTATAAGTAAGTATGTGTTTTAAAAAATTGTAAAAATGGAGAGGTATGCAAACCTTATTTTTCTATATTTTATATATTACTAATTCTTTTCCCAAAATTACCGCTATCTGCCAGCCGAGGTACTGAGAGTGAATATCAATGACTCGGAACATTTTGCTGCTCAGCGAAAATGTCAGCCTATCAATATTTTGAAGGGCGCCGGACGTTTCGAACAGAATGCGTAAAATACCAAATAAATAACTTGTGGTATTTTATTAAAAGTTCAGTTCTATTAAAAAAACAGCATTTCCAATTTAAGTTTTTATCAAATCTTGTGTATTAAATTTACTGTTTTATATAATCTTGGGCTGTGGCTGGTGACACACGAGACTTGGATTTTAGGAGGGTACCCACTTAGGCTTGCTAACCAAATTTTTTCATCCTGTGCTGAAACAGTGCGCCGTAGAGTGTACGTGTGCGAACAGGTAAGCGAACCTGGTTCACACACGTACACGCTATGGCCAAAGTGAAAAAAAAAGTTTGCTAAGGCCGCGGAGCGCGGAGGATCGCGAACCTAAGTGGGTACCCACCCTTAGGAATATTAATGAATATCAACCTACATTGTCACTAATAGAGACGTTTTTTGTTTCAGGTAAAATGTCGCAAAAATAATCGCATTCAAAGGTAATAACAATATTTAGAAATGTTCCCTATTACAAGAAAGAACTACGAAATAGGTGTTTTTATTACATTATTATTTCTCTGAAAGATAGAGAAACTGATTGGAGAGTGGAGCAATTGGTAAGTAAGTAAGTACATAATAATATCTGTACAATATAGAAAAAGTTCTTCGTACAAGCATACGTCGTGTTTATGAGAACTACGTATGAACAATACGGGTCTTTTTTGCCACATTTTTTTTATTAATTTATTGAACATGTTGTCTATTCCGTCACCTACTTATTAGCGGCAAAAATATCAAAGTGCAGTGTTGCAACGGAACGTGGGCGTGGCGAGGCCGCGCCGCTCTACGGCACAACCACAGTATAAATAAAGTGCCAGAGTCTATTATGTGCTAAAAGTACAAATTACAAAGTCTATGTGTGCTAAAAGTGAGCCGGTATTTATTTATTTCACAAAACCAACAGCGTCACAAAAATATTTATACTATATAATTTTAGAACAAAGACTATAACAGGTTTCCATTATAACTATAAAAAACCGAACAAACAAAAAACCGAAAGTAAAGTATACCCACACTAACCAAACAAGAAATAACAATCGAACCGAAATAAAAGTTTACGCTGCTACACTTTTTTCAACCAACTTCAAAAAGACGGAAGAGGTTCTCAAATTACACATAAATGAAAAATAAAATACAAATGCTTGGACAATTTCACACAGCACTATATAGTTACGTACAGTCTACAGCACGTAAGCTATACAAAACTGTAAAAAATATCCAATTAATTTGAGGTGCTATTTATGAATTATCTCGGTTACTACGGTACCCAGACTCGAAACACGGACGGTGGCATTCTTACATATTTACGTCTTATTCTTACATAAATTAGAGCACAAATCATCGACATTTTTCAGTGCTTGTATTCATTTTGAAAACCACTAATTAACATTTTGAAACCCAAGGGAGACAGGACAGTCTCGAAGCCCACGGACAAAAAACTGGGCGAGACAAAATACTGTTTCTTAATTTTTCTAGGGTATAACTTAGTACATAATAAAGCGTTTCTCGTGCATGCTGCTGCGAATATAATAGGAAATTTAACGCACAATAATCAAACTACGATGAAGTAGCGAATCATTATAATATTGTGTTGAACACACATCACATCACATCACAGATAACTATCGCACCAATTTTATTATTAAAACTATGCTTTGAGTTTGTGTTGTGACACGAATATATTTTATTTATTAATATATTTTATTTTTATAAACAAATTATTATTCTTGAAAAAAATGATAAAGTGTTGCACAAAATTATTATATTTTTTTTTTGTACACCAGAAATGGTTAGATTATGGCGCTCCAATAATTTATAAGACCAACATTTTGTACCTACCAATATTTTGCAAATATAACTATTTGACTTTTTAAAATTTGAGATTTAAGCATTCACAATGCTATTTTATATATATAATATCTGGTGCGAGTCCTATTTTTTCTAGTATATTATTTGGTATTATATAACTATTTGATTTGATTTGATTTGATTTGATATAAAAGAAAAACAATATTCATGTAGCTACTAATTTTTAAGATTCAAAATATTTTAAGACTTCATTTCTAGACATTACGACGAATTCCTTTAATGTCGACAAATGCAATGTAGCAGAGCAGTGCTGCCAAAACAAATGCTAAATGTTCCATACGTGGGCGAAAAAGGTGTGATAAGTACGACTAAATGTTCCATACGTGGGCGAAGAAGGTGTGATAAGTACGATAACAGATGAATTCAATAACAACAATACCCCCGCTGTGCAAGACCATTACCCACCAACCCACCACTCGGTGTTAATATTTCATCTCGCGAGGTTTTACTTGTGGCTCTACAATTTCTCTCAGTCTAGAATTTCACACCCTCGAAGTTTGCCTTCAACAAAGATATATTATGAGGTCGCCTAAGTAAGTTTTAGTAGGTCAAACAAAGAAACTCATAGTGTTTTAGGGTTCTGTACCAAAATGGTAAAAAGGAACCCTTATGGTGCGACTCAGTCTGTCTGTCTGTCCGTCTGTCACAGATGGATATCTCAAGAACTACTAATGCTATCATCTTGAAATATGGAATAGTTTTAGATGACGTTTGCCCAACTGACCTGTGGCCCTACCATGAGTTGATGCAAACTGTTTACGCTACCGTAAACTATCGGATATACTGCTCACAGTCAACGCGAGTGAAAGAGAGAAAACGGTAGTTAACGTTAACGAAAACAGTTTGCATCAACTCATGGTAGGGCCACTGATGACAATTTTCTAATATCTTATTTAGGTTATGTAATATATTGCACTATTTATTTAATTTTATACTTGAATATTGTAATTTTTAACACATCCTAATTTGACATTCAATTGTATTTTGTAAATTGTGATATGTATTGTTTAATGGATCTCTCATTTCTTGTTCTTTTTTGTTTGCTATCTTTTTGTTTGTTTCTTGACATTGTTTATTTTATAATTAATTGTATTGTATGACGTGCCGACGTGTTGGTCAATCTATAAGCCGGCATGCAACTGAATAAATAAACTATTTTTTAAATAAGAAAGAATTAAAAATATTTATATATATTTTTGCAACAGGGATTGAAAGGGGGTCTTAAAAAGTCGAAGTGGGACTACTAGGGCATATGGGGCTGCTGCCTGCTTTTTTCATATATCATATATGTTATACATTTTTTAACCCGCATAGTTTTCGATGATCTATTCCTTTCAACTTTTGATGGAAAATGTAAAAAAAAAATACCATCCTTCCTCCCCGCACTTATCTCGTGATAGAAGTTTACTTAAAGATTACAGGAAAAATAAAACGATGTCTCTAAGTAACACACTTTTTCAGAAATCATCAACAAAAGTTACATTTTTTATACTATCGGTCAAGAGATGGCGTGGACCTAAAACTGCACTGTATTTATATATGATGGTACGGAACCCTCGGTGCGCGTGTCTAGAATTTTAATAAAAAACCGCTTTATTGAATTAGAAAGCTTTATTATTAATAACGAATCACATTTCAACATTAGGTTCCATCATAAAGATAAGTAATTAATTAAGTAAATAATGGGACATTTATATAGGTAAATTTTCCGGTCAATTAAAAAGTAAAGTCGAATCGCAAGCCTAATTTCAATGAGATGTTTATTCGATTTTACAAATGACTGTCGATAAAAAGCGCTAGTCGCTTTACCTACTGTAAAAACAGCCCGTGTAAATTCCAAAGATCAACAAATTAAAGCAACTTAAAGTTTGATTTTCAGATTTCAAACATTAGGTCGTTATAAGGTTGGGAAAGCCCGATGACTCATACAAATTATCATACAATAACTTAGTTACTCATGCTCATAGCGTCGTTATGTAAGGCGTGACAATAAAACATTATTGTAATACATTAAACTTAAGATCGTGCAATTTATCAATATTGCTTCCTACAGACTATTGTGTGTAAGATTCCTTATTCAATCAATTAAAATTTATTTACTTTAAGTTTTAAACATTCCAGTAAGCCTAGATTAATAACCTTTTAGAAAATAACTGCCTTATTCTTAAAATACCTTAAAACTGAGTTATAGTCCATTTTAGTTAAAATGCTGATAAGGCTTAATGAACGTCACTAACTTTCATTATTCATAAATGTTCGCACTGGGTTAGTCTAGCGTTATTATGTTGTCGTCCTGACAAATCCATAGACAAAACATCTTCCGAAAAAAGAAAACAATTATCTGTCATTAAATACTCATACTCATATGTTTATCGCATGTTTTTTTACCATAATGTACAGAGTACAGAGTTACAGAATGTTAATATAATAAAATATAACATTATGGACCCCGTCGGGTACAGCAAATCTGGGTAAGAGGGGAGACCTTTCTATTTATTTCGAGTTATGTAGTTTGACAATATGTTGTAAAATAACGTGAAACCCAATCTTCAATCAGCTGTTATGTGGTGGGCCTTGTTATACACTAAATATAATGGGCAGCACCATTTTATAACTTTATCAAAGGTTTATAGAACGATTGTCTCTACTGAGTGAACATGAATAATTATTTTCTAGATATTGCTTATAACAAGCTTATAGGCCTTCCATAACTTTTTATGAATAAGACGGTAAGATTACAATAAAACAATGATACATTTTTGTACATTGCAATAAGAGGGTGACAAAATGTGAAATCGATTAATTATTATAGACAGACTGTTAGCATTTTTGCGTAGCTTAGCTATAAATAATAATGAATATTTGACAACATCACATACATTGCTCCGATTCCAAAGAAAGTAGCTAAAGCACTTGTTGGAAATCAGAGACAACGGTGGTATCACAAACGCCCAGACCTGAGCCAATATAGAAAAGTCTTTCTAAATTGACCCAACAGGGAATCGAACCCGGGACCTCAGAGATAGCGACACCTTGAAAACCGGTGTACAAAGCCACTCGACGTAGGTCGTCAAGCTATGGTTTGGCGACATACACACAAATATGTATTTTAAAACTTAATAAGACATTTAACTTTTTGCTAATCTAGTATATCTTAAAACTATGTAAAGTACGTATCGACAAGCCTTAGAAGAAACCTAAATTGTTTTAGATTATTAATGAGAGCCTTTTCAGTTAATACGCTTCGTATACACGTGTCATTTTGTTCTAATTTTTTATTTCCATTAACATACGTCCTTGGTGTGTACCGATATTGGTGCGCGTTGATAGTTTCCCAAAAACGGAACGTATGGAGGTGTTAGCGCCCACACTTAATCCAGTGAAAGATAAATTTATAAATCACGAGCTTGGCTTAGCGCATATAATCAATGGTAGGAGACATATAGTGTAATATTGACGCAGAATTACAAATTAAACAAATAAAATTAGATGTAGGTATTATGCAGTTAATGTCTGGAAATTGATAATGTCGTGGGCAGGGCGACGGCGGCAGCTGTGATAATAATCGAAAGGCGGTCGCCGCGTACTATTGTATTTTTCAATCCACATATTTCACACACTTATATGGCTAATGCACCATTTAAGTTTATGGTATTTTTTTATATTGTAGCCAGGCCACTGCCTTATAATAACAAAGTTAAAATTTAAAACGTTACGTTGAAAAACAGCAGAATAAGAACTTGTTAAATACTCGTATGGAAGTTGAATTTATATATCTCAACAATTTTACTTCATCCTGCTTATTTATCATAGTTTGACTGTGCCTGATCTATAAAAACCTAAAGCTATGATTTTAACCCTTTAACGCCCGAAAAATGAGACACAATATATATTCCATTCTTATCCGGCCGCATGCGTCCGCTCGGGTGTTGATGAATTTTATGAAATAATTTATCAGAACAAACATTACTAGAACACAATATGATCAGATGTGTGGGTAACAATGTTATTCTTTGAACTTATTTTTCTTTGTATTTCAATCAAAAAGTAATTAAAATTAAACAATTCATTGTTGTCATGCAATCGCAATTAATCTTATTGTTCTGTCACGTTCACTTTAATTATTAACTTTTTCATAAAAAAAACTCGAATGACTTTCAATTACTGTAAAAGTCACTTGTCGTGTATAAATAAAAATCACGATAACTATTCTTATTAAATATACAATACACTTTTTTCATAAGTAAGTCAGTAAGTTGGTACTTTTGTTTTTAGTTTAAACAGGTTTTCTTCTAACCGTGTTTCTTACTATTAAGACGAAAAATTACTAAAACTAGTAGTAGATTTTGCCTGCTTTGCCTACTTAGTTAAACTTTCCAAATCATTAGAAGATTTTTCTTATTTTATCAGATTTGCAGGCCTATTACATAATAAATATCGCTATAAGTAGACGATGTTCGTCCCAAATGAGTCGACGATATTTTTTCATGTAGGTACATGTTTTTGTATAATGTTGTCTTACATCGCGTAATATAGCTATTATAATACTTTTTAATGAATCATGAGCATGACACTTTAGAGACGATGTCCCTTGTAAACGCGCAAAAACTTAGACAAACGCTTTATTAA
Source organism: Catoptria pinella (assembly GCA_963556745.1). Taxonomy (NCBI): domain Eukaryota; kingdom Metazoa; phylum Arthropoda; class Insecta; order Lepidoptera; family Crambidae; genus Catoptria; species Catoptria pinella. The sequence goes on along the minus strand of OY750768.1, from coordinate 12,622,991 downwards.
AGAGGCGTTACCACCCTTGACATTTGTAGATGTCACAAAAAACTACAACGACACATCTGTCACATAATGTTAAAGCTAAATAAACTTTAATGTCGTTCGATAAGCTTTAAATTAACTTGTCAGTGTCCGGCGTGGCCGGTGTATCCGGATTCTTGGACAAAGCTTGCAGTGTGACATTAAAATGACCAAAGAGTCATCAGGGCTGGGCAAATTTTTTCCGTTTTATTTACAAATTGTAAATTAAATAATAGTGAAACGTTCTTGATATTGTTTTGTAATACGTGGACTCAATAAGCTTTTGAAGAAGCGATCCTTAATGCTTGTTTTAAATGACAACTTTTTTTTGGCTAAAGTGACTAGAACGCAAAAAGTAGGTAAAATAACTTGTACGTTGCGAAACAAAAGCTTTGTTTGTATTCTCTTCGTGTTAATCAAACAAAGCTTATCTTTCGGATCTCACTATCTCAACAAACATCAACAATGTAAATAATCTACAAAGTAAAAATATTTTTTCTTATTTTTACTTTTTCAATTCTTTTCCAACGTTTGCCAATGTCATGAAAACGTATATCGAACATAGAAAAAGGATTATTAACAGACAGCCCTAGCATTGGGGTCAGGCTTTAGATCAGAACTGGATCCAGTTTAGTGTCGATTGCCAGCTTTGTCTGTTTTAGTGTTACGTTTGGCCATTCTATGCCGTAAGCGTTTACGCAGCTTTTTAGCGATGCGTGCGATAAGAAGGACAGGGCATCTAAAAAGGCAAGATTGTCTGTTACATAATACATGTATTGTAGGTACATAATATGTTTCATATATCAAATCTCACAAGATTACCTTATATGAGTCATAAAATTAACACAAAACATTATCGACTTCAAAGTTCGCTGATCTCAAAAAACTTTGATTAGGAACAATATTAAATGAATCGTAGATGTTTCATAATTAATGTCTCAATTTTAAGGTTTCAAAGCATTTCTGTTACAAGTCAGTAATTTTTTTATTTATAAATTAATGTAAATTAAATAACCCCACAGCAATAAATTGTAACGCAGCAAAGTTAGTTCTCAAACTGTCGTCGGAGTTTTCAAAGATTACTTTAGCTGAAGCGACATTTAAGCCTTATTGAGTAGATACTGAAAGTGACCTTCCAGCCTACAAATCAATAGGCATATCTAGGTATACCCTCGATGTGAAATGACATGTTTTTTTATTTCAGTGTTACAAAAAAATCTGCTGTTTCTTCCAAAAATTAAAATCGAAAATATCAAAATGTATGAAACAGCTGATTTTTTTTCGCGATTTCAGAGTTGGCCCCATAGTAAAAGTTGTTCAGTTTGATGGTCCCTATATACCATATTCGGCATTAGGGGTATTTTTGTAACACCTTGTATAATGTTGGACATCTTAATAATCTGTTGATTTAACTTATTTTCTTGACAGGGTTTTATTTTATACGTTTATTTATACAATTATTTATTTGATGACCTCCGTGGTCGCGTGGTTTGTACACCGGTTTTCAAGGGTTCGATCTCCGGCTGGATCAATTCAGATAACTAACTTTTCTATGTTGGTTAGGGTCTGGGTGTTTGTCGTTCCACCGTTGTCTCTGATTTCCATAACACAAGTGCTTTAGCTACTTACTTTGGGATCAGAGCAAATGTTTGGATGTTGTCTAATATTTATTTATTACCAATTAAGGGCGCATTGAGCCTCCACTAGCGGCGGTTTTATTGATTGTAATAATACATAAAACAAAAATAAATATTAATGTGATTTACAGTTTTGTTTGAAAAATGTTATTGGCATTTATTTTCAATTTGGTTAGTATTTTGGATTTTTTATTTAATAAAACCTTAGACAAATACTGTCTTAATCTTAATGTGAATAAAATCAGAAGAGTTAATTATGCTCAAATTGCAATCATTTTGGTATTATGTTTGTATGGGAAGCTCACTGTTCGCCGGACTCTTAGGCAATTGTTCAAATGATTTTCGAAATATTCACATAAATGTTACTTATGTATTTTGTATTTGTTGAAAACACATAAGTACTCAATAGTTATAGGATCTTCTACAGATAAAGCATAGTGTAATTATTTGATTGAATCAGGCATTACTTGGCGGAAGTCCCAAACCATTGTGAAAAGAGAAATATATGTAGCTTACTCCCGCAAAAAAAAAAAAACATTTTTTGCGGGAGTAAGCTACATATATTTCTCTTTTCACCATAGTGTAATTCCTTACACTATGGATAAAGTGAGGAAAATTAACAGAGGATGGAAACTTGTCCAAGCTATTAACATTTTAATATTATGCGTATGCAATAATTAATGAATAATTTATGGGTTTGAAGCTTGAAGCGAAAGTAGTTCTAGGAGAACTTATTCCCTTCTAATTGCCACACAGTGACGAGGGGCCTGCTGAGTTTATTACAATTACAAAATATGGGTGGAAATGCTAGTCCGACTTTACAATTACAATAACGTAGTCGTAATGTTAAAAAGATAACTAGATTAAACTTTATTACAAAGCTCTAATAAGGGTACAAGTTTCCATTTTCGAATGTTCGACAACTTTTGAAATAAATCGTAGAAAATACAACAGTAATAAAGTTAAATTGTTATTATTTTCAACATTTCATGAGTACTTACGCTGAACTTTGATTTCGAACGCAACTAACTACTAACTGTGACATTTTCAGACCCAAAATGTGTAATGAAAAGAGCTGAACTTTATGATAAAATTCATATCACTTTGTTTATTCAATTTTTTTTTAACTACATTGAATTAAATGTTTCTTTTTCAATATCGCAGACAAGTTATTTTCTGCGTTGCGTTGCTGCGGTTAGAAGTCTATACTTTAACGCATTAATGTAAAACTATTTATTTATTTATTTTATTTTTAAATCTTTATTGTACATATACACAAAGTAAGGTACAAATGGCGGACTTAATGCTATAAGCATTCTCTACCAGTCAACCAACAGTAAACAGATACACACGAATGCGGCACAAAAAAGGAAACTAATATTTACATGCGTACAATATAAATATTACATAAATACACACCATTAAATACTACTACTTATAAACTATTTTATACTTTTATAAGTGTTTCATGTTTGATTAAATTGTCTTAATTTACAGTTAGCTAAAGATATTCGTTGGTTCATAGGTATACCCAATTTATCATTCAACTGAAAAATCCTATATCAAGAGAACAGTATGATCTCGGTATTGTAAAAACAGTACAATTTCCCCAGTAAGTGCACAGAATACGATGAATAACAGATGAAAGAATAAAAATAAAATGAATAAAGTCCCGCGGATCGAATATTAAAATTCTGAGAGATGGAAACCCTTGTTTGGTTCATATGCGTATGTTAATAAAGTTATTTTTACTTCGAAATGTGGTATTGTGTAAATGTTACTGTAAAAGCCCGTATATTGTTAAATCGAAGGTTTTACTAATTAATCTTAGGATTTGCAAACAAGAGTTGTTAATTTAAAGATTTTATATAAAAGATATATTTTATCGTGCTTTTACCATTAGAGTTTGGCATAATATGCTAAGTTTACCAATGAACGTTGGTAAATGTTGTTTTTTTTTTTTCAAATAAAACAGTGAATTAATTGATTTAATGATAAAATTAAGGAGAGTTAAAATAACTTATTTCAATAAGTAGTAAAAAATTAAAATATATTAATTATCATTCTGATACATTCTACATCATCATTATTTTTATTTATCATAAATGAGTATCACTAATTATTCATTACAAATAACCATCAGCGATGATCACAGGACAGTTCGGACTTTAACCAGTAGAGTTCGTAAATCTTAGGTTTTACTGGAAAAACTTAGGATTCACCTTAGTTCGGAGTTTTACAGTAACATATTATTATACAGTAATCTATCTTTATATTATGTGAATGAAAATTGATTTTCATTTTACGTAAAGCCTTTGTGTATGTGTCGTGGGCCAATCGTTGAACTGGGCCGATCTAGATCTGCCTGGGCAGATCACGATACGCCGGCATTTCTTGATTTGCCTTTTCAAAACCCGCCATATCGTTCAAAGCATAACGTTTGATGATTTGCCCGGCCATGCTTGGGCAAATCGATTCTGTACTAGCAAATAAATACTAAATACTAGGGTGTCCAAAGTATTAGCAAATAAAATGAAGTTTAGATAATAATTATTTTACTAGATAATATTAATCATTCATCATGTAACTTTATACATGCCTCCGACTGCATGTTATTATGTTGCATTTAATATTTGATCTTGTTTCCATCAAGTTCAGTTGACTTGTTTTTTGATGCAGGCTGGTTCTTTATTTTTTAATTTATTTATTTTTTCTTCAATTAACTCACTGTTATTGTTTTTATTATCACAATTTTCGATTTCTTGTGACGCCGCCATCTTGCTCGTACGCAAACACACAGCTGACAGAGCGCAAACAGCGTTACAGCGCCACAAGCGTCGCGAAACGGAAGTATGTGGCCAAGTACTAGTAGAACAAATCGACTAATAGGTTACTTTTATCGATCTGCCTAATTTTTGATTGGGCACTTCATGAAATTATTGGCCAGATCACGAAATGACGCCACATCGTGACCTGACCCAGGCAGATCTCGATCGGCCCAGTTCAACGATTGGCCCACGACATATGCAATGATATTTATTATAAAAAATTAAGCTCAAAAATAAAATGTTCTTTTTAGTCAAAGTTTTATTCGATCGATCGAGTCGACCCCTAGTCATACATTTATTTATATCCTTTGTAACGGAACATACCGATGTAAAAGTGTTATTAACAATGATAATTTCTGAGCGTTAGAAATTAGGTTACTTACATAAGGACCACTAAATTGAATTTAAATAACTACCTGAGTACTAAATATTCATATTTAGGGTATTAATTCAAACAACTAAGTGGTATTGCCATCAGCAAACGTTGACGAGCTTTCTTTGAACACCTGCTAGTCAGAAACTTGGAACCAGTGTGAAGTTTGCCTATTAGGCGCGGAGCAAACGAGATAAGACGCCGACGCGCGGACTAAAATAGAACCTCACCCCACCGCCTGCGCCACTACCCCCGGGAGATGTGAACACGAATTATATTCAAACTGTACGGAAATATGGCGGGGCTATTTTTAAATCTATGCGAATCTCTTGCAATATTCACTGTAGTTTATAATTCAATTGTTGTAGGTAAAATGCTTTGCAAAAAGATGTTAGACGACCTCCGTGGTCGAGTGGCTTTGTACACCGGTTTTCAAGGTGTCGCTATCTCTGAGGTCCCGGGTTTGATTCCCGGTTGAGTCAATTTAGAAAACGAACTTTTCTATATTGGCTCAGGTCTGGGTGTTTGTGATACCACCGTTGTCTCTGATTTTCATAACACAAGTGCTTTAGCTACTGACTTTGGAATCGGAGCAATGTATGTGATGTTGTCAAATATTTATTTATTTATTTGTGTTCTTTGAAACACTCTTCCATCGTGTAACTTCAAACGTAATGATTTAAATTATAACAACAGCCAACCCTATTGATTATTGGACATATAACGAACAGTTTATTTGTTATAGCTTTAATTGATAAAATGTTAAGAGTATTGAGGAAGAAACGTTTACTAAAGGAAAATCTAAAAATAGACATTCTCAGCTCAATAACAGCCTCGGAAGCATATTTGGGAAACTGATTCCAGATATTTTTTTGTTTACTCTTTGGGGTTTGTTTACTCACCGAGTGACAAGCTGTACGTAATCACAGAGTAGGTGTATATCTTCTTCGTAAAGTAAATAGGTAAAGTAATTATGTAAACTGCGTGTTTTGAAGGAAATAGGTATGAATAAATTATTGTTGAACTCCTCCATCATAGTTTGCCCTGGAGGGCGGGAAGCCTTACTAAGTTTTCAGAACACAATTATTATTATTTAATTTTTTTAATATCCCCAGACTTGAGCCAGGATCTCAGAGATGGCGACACCTTGAAAACCGGTGTACAAAACCACTCGACCACGGAGGTCGTCAAATTGAAATTGAAATCGTATTGAAATTCATTTCTTAAGAATTTCGCTCGTTCTATTAATTATAGCCTTAAGGTACCTACTCATTTGTCGGCGCAGAATCAGTACAACGTCAACACGCTCGGTATACCTACGCGGTACCGAAAACGTACCGAAAGTTTACGACGCCTATATTTCATAGAACGTTACGGGCGTTACTCATTTGTCGACGCAACACCAGCTCGGCGCAGATGCGGTGTAGAATGTTTCTGTACCGCGCCGACAAATAAGTAAAGTACAAACGTAATACCAAAATGATTTGCAATTAGAGCATAATTAACTCTTCTTGTGATGTTATTCGGATTAAGACTATTTGTCTAGGTTTCTTTTAAATAAAAAATCCAAAATACTAAACCAAATAAAAATTAATGCGATTTACAGTTTTGTACGAAAAAAATTAATTGGCATTTATTTTGAATTGGGTTAGTATTTTGGAATTTTTATTTGATATAAACCTAGACAAATACTGTCTTAATCCGAATAACATCACAAGAAGAGTTAATTATGCTCAAATTGCAAATCATTTTGGTATTACGTCTGTATCGGAAGCACACTGTTCGTCGGGCTCTTAAGATAAAAGAGTTTTACAGATTCAAGCGGTTTTTTTTATTATGCATAGGTACAGTTTTTGTGTAACGTATTTTTTAGTTTGATTTTGAAATTTTCCTCCTATTCTGCTCCTTTTTCCGACATTCATGATATGACTAAAATGTAAACATAATGAAAAAAAACGCGAATTTCTTTTTAATCACTTGTATGTAATTAACAAAATATAAAAACAGCTACGTTTACGCACTTATTTTACGTTTTACAGTTAGAATTTCCGTATTTTATTTAATACGTTGAAAATACTTTAAATAAAACGAACACATTTATTCTTTAAATGTATTAAAGAATTGATTCCCGTTGTTTTTATTCAATTTAAAAATCTAATTGCTATTCAAGCTAGGATTTTGTGTAAACCTCTCCGTATGACAGCCCGTATATATCACATACACATCACAGTCGTTCTAAATGGTAATAGATGTTCAGACAGACCGATATTGTGTGCGGGGAGCAAGATAACTAGATACTGAGTACAAAAAACGGTCAAGAGCGAGTCGGACTCGCGCACCGAGGGTCCGTACCATCTTTCTGAAAAAGTGCGTATTTTGAGACATCGTTTTATTTTTCCTGTAATCTTTACTTAAACTTTTATCACACAAAGTAATTTCAGATTTTTCTCTATGCAAACTTCGGAGATAAGGGGGGAACGGTATTTTTTTTTCATTTTTTATCAAAAGTCGAAAACTTATGAGGCTAAAAACATTGAAAAATGTTTGAGATTGAGCAAGCAGCGTTCTTTTATATGATACCCCATATGCCCTAGTAGCCTCACTTCGAATTTTTAAGACCCCCTTTCAGTCCCTGTTGCAAAAAATATATAAATATTTTTATTTCTCTCTTATTGTTAAAATAATTGGGCAAACGTCATCTAAAACTATTTCAAATTTGAAGTTGATAACATTAGTTAGTTCTCGAGACATCCAGCTGTGACAGACAGACAGACTGAGTAGCACCATAAGGGTTCCTTTTTACCATTTTGGTACGGAACCCTAAAAACTATACGATACGCATCTGGCTTCGCTGGAAAACAACCTCTCGCCATTCAAATTATCACCGTGTTGCTCTCGTTGGATCGAATCCAATGTTTATGGGATAGCAAGGAAGGATAAATATACACTATACAGGCATATATAACTTTTACTATGGGACCAACTTTGAAATCGCGAAAAGAAATCAGCTGTTTCATACAAAAAATAATTACGAAAATATCAAAATGTATGAAACATCTGATTATTTTTCGCGATTTCAGAGTTGGCCCCATAGTAAAAGTTGTTCAGTTTGATGGTCAATATCTACCATATTCGGCATTAAGGGTACTTTTGTAACACGTTGTATATGGCCCTTTAGTTAATTGGTACTCATTGCTAAATACACGCTGAACAGCAACGAAAGCAAAATAATATTTTTTCAACGTTTATTTTTAATTTAATATCAACACTATATCAATCAACATGGTAAATGGTAATTTAGAAACAGCACAATTCATAGCAGATTTAGATGTCATCCGTGCGTCTTTTAAACATACCCAGATTTAGAAAGCATACCCAGATTAAAAGTAGGTAAACTATAGGTACACATATTATGATAAATTACTTTACAAAAAAGATAAAAAAGACACTTAACTCATTATGAAACAAATAAGCTTAATCAAAAACTTTTTCTTTGAATCCATTGACATTGAGCAGCCTCAAGGTCTATTTTGAATTTTCTGAATACGCTATGACGTCAGAGGGTGCGTCGCGTCGTGACGTCACTCCCGTCGGGCCTGCGTACTGCGTAGTTGCGCTCACGTACTACACAACCCTGCCATATTAAACTCGTCTGTAACTCTTCGATGTAAGGCACATTTTCCTATTTCCATTTCTTGCATTGCCAACGTCACCATGTGTTGAAAAATATAACGTAAGAGTTAATCGTTTTCATTGAACACTCGGTAACAGCATCAACATTCGCGGCTCAATCATTGCATAGGGAAGACCTACTGTAGTTTTACGGTAGTGTGCATACAGAATTGAACGATGCAGTTGAAAACTCAACCTTGTTACGGTTGCATAAGAGCTGAAGAGCTAAAATTTACAAAACAATGCGCGCATTATTGGCTCAAGCTACTTATAGTTAAGATAACTTTGAATCCGATTTGTATAGTCTCTTCCGAGCAGGGACTGAGTCGGATACATTTGTATTAGTGTTTTATTTACTTAAAATCTTGCTCGTGATTGAAGATCATTGACCGCAACAGAATAACAATAACAGAAGTAAAATGGTGATAATAATGTTGAAATGCAAAAACTTCGGATACAAGTTTTTTTCTATGGCGAGTGCCGTTTTCTCCTTTATAACAATTTAAACCGGTGTGGCCAGGTTAGAAAAATAAAGGCAGCCACACATTTCAATGTTAGGAAATTACAAACAATGGGAACCAAAAAATTATACAATCTTAAAAATCTAGTTTGCGCGGCCTAAAGAAGAACTAAATAATAGAAAAGAATATCTCGATTTCTTAAAACAAAGTTAAAGGTGAAACCATAAAACGTATACAGACGCTCTTAATTATATGTATATTATCTTATTATAACTAAATTACGAAAAAATAATTAAATAACTTTTTTTAACTGTCTACCTACACTATAGATGAATTTAAATGTTTACGTCATGCATCTAACTTTAATAAAAAACACACAAAATCAATAAATATTCATCTAATCAGGTCTGTGATGTTGCACTTACAACAAGAAACTTAATCGACTATTACTGCACTAGTAAAATTATTCATGTATTTTACATAATCCTTATTTATTCTGATTTGAACTCTGGCGAAGTTTTAGTAAACATCATACTACTAAAGTGCACGTAAGCTGCAGCCACCAGATACTTAACTGCAAATAGTTAATATTACCTTGGCCACTTCACTAATTGCTCAACTCTATATAAACCTGTATCATACTCTCAATTGTCCACCCCAAGCAAAACAACTTTGCTAACGACCGAACGCAAATTTTTGCTTTTGACATTCAGCAATGAACAACACGCCAGCGAAACAATAATTAAAAACGTAATTCACGTCAGCGTCGCAGTTGGGCGGCCATTTACAAACAACTCGAACAAAAACTACACAAAAGCGGAGCAACAGTTTCTGCGTCATTCATTCACCCATCATTGAATAGAATCGTGGGTGGGTGACACCCTTCTCCCCCTTTAGGTATCTCTTTCTGCCCCATAGCTTATGTGTTTTCTCCCTCTCTTGCCGCCCACGCTCGCTTTTCCCGCCTACGCGCGGCCCATTCAAGAGATTGTGCGCAGTATTTAGGGTTGTCTCGTTCCCGGTTCATTGGATATTTTGATTAATAGACGTGCCGTTTTGGAGCAGTTGCGAGCGAGTCGATAATGGCTGATCCATTATCCTTTATTGGCGAGTTAATGGCTTCGAGATATGACGTCCTAATTTAGGGGTTCAGAGTACGGTACTGCAGATAAATAAACTATATAAAATCCACACAAAACCATATACGTAGCTATATTGTATTGATATAACTAATATGATGTTTTCATAATATCCAATCAATCTAGCTCACTGGGTTTCAAACTAAGTTAGTTTGAACTAGTTAGACTTTATTGGGGCAGTTTGTCCTTAACACTGCTCTTTTTAAACTTGAATTTAAGTAAAACTTAATTAGGTGCCATAGTATTTTCGTTTATGGTTTTTATACAAGGTTCGATGTTTGTTTACATTTTACCGTTCATTAAATCACTGAACTCGTGCGTCTATTAAATAAACATAACGCGACTAGCATAAAATATTTGCAAGAGAGCTGTCCATTGTTTACATTTTTCATTTCATCAATTTACATGTTAATATCACGTCATGATCTTATAATCGTGTGCTATTAACACCTACTTTCATTCTAAGCTATATTCCTCCCAAATCTGAGTTATTAAGTGAGATCCCTGAATTTTCAAACATTAGCTTCGAAGCTAAACGTAAGTTCGGCTAAGCAAGCTTAGCGTAAGCTCATCTTCGCGATTGTGTGAGTGATTGCCAAAGTTGGACGGGGTTGGTCTCGTATTAATAAGTAGCACAGATTTAAAATTGCGCAAGTTGCGCCATAAAAAGATGACTCTGTGTAGTATGGGTCTGCGTGGTATTTAGTTTTCCGAAGTTATTTCGGGAATAAAAACCATTCCAAGGTCCAATTTATCACTTTACCAAATTACAACAAAATTGGTTCATTTAGGAGTTAAAACGGAACATACAAAAGTCGGAGGAACTCTCGCATTTAAAATATTAAGTAAACCATCAGTTTACACTCAGACATAGAGCTTTCCATGAAAATTGATTACGTCAAGATGATTGATATGTATGTGAAAGAATTTATATTTTTGCTAGCCACTTTTACAATTTTTATTATTAACTCTTTAATATAATCAGAGGCGTTGTGACAAGTATTTATATTCTCATTATGACTCTGCCTCCATACATTGACAATTACATATTAGTTTGATGAACCGGAAGCAGATTATTTTTTATGGGTTTATGGGAATTGAAGAAATTACCTTAGTACCTACCACAAGGATGGCAAATAAATGACTATTGACTATTGTTATTAAAAAGTTCAGCTATCCCTCCTACATGTATGACGCGGGCAAAAATGTAAATGTTGGTTAACGATCGGCCGCGGATGTCGGCACTAGGCGCCTACTTGAGTCAAACTTAACTACGATTACAGAACGATGTTCCACTTCGTGACATTTACGTTAACAAAAAAATAAAAAGGACCTAACTACGATATCTGCTAATGTTCAAATTCGCGATATTTACGTTAATAAACAAATAGAAAGGACCTAAATACATGCTCAGGAATAAGGTCCAAAAATTAAGCTATCAGACGACGAACATCGCGAGTTCTTTTTCGTAGAAGACTCTTCGTCTAGTCATGGAGACAAAGACGTAATAAGTTCTTATTTATTTTCTACGTACTTACCAAGTGATGTCAACTATATTCCATACTTACGAAATATCGATAATCTGTGTTTATTTTTTTTCCAATTCTGTCTATGAATCTTAGACGACTAACATACTGCCACGCATGATGCTGCATGTTGCGTATCGACGCACCTGCGCACGTACTTGCGGGAGTGCAGATCTGCATCATCGTGCGGGGTTTTTATGCAACCACGCACGTGTGTGCATGTTTCTCCGCATGTAGGCGCGTGATCTGCATGAACGCTGCTGCGTGGATTTTCAGTGTGTTGGACTGTGCGCGTTTTCTATACAAACGGAGATACTTACAAGCTACGTTGGAACACGTATTCACGCAACATGCAGCGTGATCACACATCACGCTGCATGTTGCGTGAATACGTGTTTGTGTGTGTGTTAACCGCCTTAGTATAATCTTAACATCATCATAAGTATCAGCCGCACTACGCCCACTGCTGGGTTAAGGCCTCCTCCAAAGATCACTTTATTTAAATTATAATAATCCATTCTTACAGAAAACGGTTTTACGCGTCTTCTTTCAAAACTCAGACGTATATTAGTAAATATATATTTTAAGCTCATGGGACCTTGACTTTTTACGTCAGTCGCAGTGGACATTAAATGTCAAAAAGTTTAACGATATACCCCCTTACCAATAACGATTGTATAACAGATGCATAGTTACACAGTGTTTTGTCCCTTTCTTTTTAATTTTAACAGAGAGTAACCATGGTGTAACTCTGCTACATATCTTTATTAGTAAGGGGGAGTCATTATTGCCTACATAGAAAACACTACACCAACCTGCCTTAGAATAATAAGTGCTTTGTACCTTTCTTTTTCCTTTTTTTAACTACAATAATTTGATAGAAACTGTGTAACTAAACAGATTTGCCTTTTTTACAAACTCAAAAATCGTATCTATAGACAGGTCGACTGGTTTCATCCCGTGTCGCATCCCTAGCAATTACATGCCGCAACGTCCGTAGTACCTGTTAGTAGTAAACAAAATCAATAGCATGCAGTGTTGCGCAATTGCAATGACCTTTCACCTTGACCTTGACCTCTGCAGCCGCCCCTCGCTCCCGAAATACCAAAGTTCGGGGTGAAAGAGCCCCCACCCACGCGCGCTCGGGCCTTAGGGCCTGTTTACACCGAGGTAGCCTAGATTTGAAACTACTGGTTTCTTACCATGACAATGTTAGTGGAAATTTAAAAACCCTTAAAACTTTGTCACATAGGTAAAGCGTAGTTGTACTTAGTCTTTTTAGGAACCCTTATAGTTTCACCATGTCCGTCTGTCCGCCCGCGGCTTAACTCAGAGGCCCTTAGTACAAGAAAACTGTGATTTGGCATTTGCACATTAATAACGCCGAAAAAATGGTAGAATAAAATCTTGAAAAATATTTTTAGTGTACCTCCCCTACTTGTAAAGTGGGGATGGAGGATAGGTCGTTTAAAAAGGTTTGTGAAGAACACTTTTCGATTCAGGGATCCGATTGCGAAATATTAAGCTTTGAAGTGCAAAACCCCTCTTTACCTGGTAAATGGTTGTTTTTGGATGCGTGAAAAAATTCAGGACAGTAGGTAATAGTAGTAGTAGACGGAACCCTATACTGCGCGTGGCCCGACATACACTTGGTCGGTTTTTATTTTTTATTTGTCACACATTTGAAACTGCCGCTAAAGGGAAATAGATACCGTGAGACGTCATTTTCCAACCCTCAGCTTGCTCTTGCTAGGGCACTGTCACAAATGTCACAATACTTGTTTTAGCTATTCATATTTGCTCTGTGACAATGCATCTGTAGCATTGTACTATGACGTCAGACTTCCTAACCTTATTTTAAAGTTTTAAGTGGGATACTAATTGTCGTATCGAAATTATTATTTTTTTCAATAGAGAATACTGTGAGGAAAAAATAATGAGCCTTACCATTATTAAGACACGTTTAACACGTTGTCAGACTCAAATGCCGTAATTTTCATTACTAATTATGAACATATTAGTACAAGACGCATTAGATAGCATTATATGTACAAAGTACTAATAAAGATGTAATTATTTTTGTGCAAATGACACTTCTGCAACCACTAATAAATTAGTCTCATTAATATTTTATTGCGTTCGCGCTTAGAGGTATTTGTGGTTAATGAGATGAGTCATAATATAAATTTATTTTATTCCTAAATTGTTTTATATTAAAATAAGTGCAGGTTGAAATGATATTTATCATTGTAAACTTTCTGCGTAGCAATAATTCCGCATGTTGGTTTCATTTTTAAATGTTCCAAAACTTTTCAGTCATTTCAGTTATTTTGTACTATCTCCGTGGTCGAGTGGCTTTTGTACACCGGTTTTCAAGGTGTCGCCATTTCTGAGGTCCCGGGTTCGATCCCCGGTTGGGTCAATTTAGAAAATGAACTTTTCTATATTGGCTCAGGTCTAGGTGTTTGTGATACCACCGTTGTCTCTGATTTTCATAACACAAGTGCTTTAGCTACTTACTTTGAAATCGGAGCAATATATGTGATGTTTTCAAATATTTATTTATTTACTCTATTTCTATTTTAGCTTAGTCAATATAATATTATAAACAATAAGAGAAAATAAAATTCCAAAAAAAATACTTTTTTGAAATTTTATAAATACTTATTGGTGTCAAACTTAATTACCCCTGTGAAACTAGTCCAAGTAACATGGTATATCATATTCATAATCATAATCACCACTTAGTCCTTAACCAAGTTAATCTTTATTGAGATAATATTGGACTAGGCGTGTTATAATGACTAGATACATCGCGTGGGCTCCCTTCGCCTATTTTTGTAACAAAAGAAGCATATATCATTCACATTCCCTATTCGGGGAGGAAAACGAGACATTTAAGCGTTTTATTTGCACCTGCGCCGTTCTGATAGCTTATCATAATGCCTACGTTTAGATGCTCATATTTAAAATAATGCAGATGATGGCATGAGATTTTTGAAACATTAAACGGGTTTTAAGGCGTGGTTGCAAATTAAATTATGTAAGCAACTACACATACCTGATTATACCAACACTCGTCGTTAAATTCCCCTCATTTTGCAGTAGTGATATAATTGAATTTTAGTAGGTATGTTTATCGTCAAGGGACGGATATTAAGAGTAGTTTCCGTATATATAATCCAGAAAAGGGCACGTGCTGTAAGAGGAAATATCTGCGACTCCCTAAATATCACCATATTATTTTCATAAAAAAGTAATAAAATCAAATCGTACCAAAAACTTGACTTGACCATTTCGCTACATTCACATGAGCGTAAGGTGAAACATTTTTTCACTAATCATTAATTTTCTGTTATACTACTTGTTGTAACGAAACGGTCAAGCCATATATTTTAACTAAGGTGTAGAGTTTGTGAAGGTAGGGCTTGTAGAGTAAGGGCGTGTAGAGTTTGAAGCTTGGCTCTACATGAAGTTTGATAACTTTTTGACAGTGCGAGACATTTATTATGGTCTCGTCTTGGCAACATTTTACATGAAAATATTTTTGGTGGGATTTCACTTCTTTTTGTAAATTGCTTATGACAGTATTTTTTTTGGGTATATTTCTTGCACGTCAGAGGTGCCTTTTTTCTTAGCCCAATTTTCAGACCTCTAGCATCAAAATTTGCGGAAGTCTCATACAAACTTCCATCCCCTAGTTTAATTGGTTGCGGGGGTCAAGGTTCCAAGTTTTAGAATGTTTTTGTTGCTTGTGTACTAATACTAGCTTAAATACCCATTTTTCAGCTTTCTAGGACTTCAGGAAGTGCCTTAAGAATCTTGATTATCATCAGTGAGTAAGTCAGAGACGAAAAAGGGGTTTTTTAAATATCAATAAAATCTAAAGTATAAGACCTAAGCGATTCAAACTTTATATGTTTAATACATTAACTATTGACATCATATCTCGAAAAATTTTGTTTATCTGGTATAATCCAAACCCAAGTTATGAGGGTTCAAAAAAACGACGAAGCGCTTCGAGAAAAGGTAGAGAGTGTCCTTGCGTTTCACTTGGTCTTCTTGACGGGGGCACGCGTGCCCCCAAATAAGAGGTTTCATAATGTAATGACCGTAAGTTTATTTGATAATCTCATTTTATTAAGGGGAATCTAAGGCGTTTTTAAAATTCAAATAAATTGTTTGGAATACACATCTTTTAGAAATTGGGAAACAATATTGAAAACAGAATTGTAATTTTCCGTTTGTGGTCTGTACAGTAAATGCAAAACTACATTGTGTTAAAATCTAGGGTAGTAGAGCTCAATATTCTAAATGAAATAATTGCAAATTACGTAATTACAAATTTGAAAGGCGGCCTCAAGAAGGGCTTCATAAGTCTATTTTAAACACTGAATGAAAAGATGAAGAATTTTCTGCTTTCAAAAGCAGTACTTGAGAATTAATTACTGACTGAAGAAATGCTGCGGTTAAACGGCAGAAGTAATACCGGGAATTGCACTTAAAAGGGAAATTTACAAAATATAGCTATAGCAAAGAAAGTCCAAATATTATTTTGGTTAATGTTCTCAATAGTTGGAGATATCATAAAACTAATCTAAAATATTAGTAGTCCATGAAAATACATAATAATAAATTTTATTATTGACGTATTTTTTTTATTATTGCCTCCCAGTTAAAAACCAACGTTATCCTGCTAATAAGTATTAAAAATGCATGTAAATATTAATGATTTGGATGAAATATGGCACACAGATAGTTTATAACCTAGATAGGCAGGTATTTGAAATACTCAATTATCAAAGTCGAATTTTGTTAAATATTATTATTATTATTTAAAATGCAATTATAAAATACATCTCTAAGGAGCAGACTATTATTTATTTTGTTTCCAATGAAGTGTGCTTACTGCGCACCAGCAAGATAAATTAATTGAAGCTCAAGTAAAATTCCATATAGACGTCGTAGTTCATCAGAAGAAAATTGAAATTGCCTTCAATAGGGCCTGAATTCCTGCAATCATTGACCTTCCATGGCTTCTTTTTAAACTGAAAAAAATGTGTGACGTCAGCAACTAGCGACAAACAATTCGTTTTAACAATTTTTTCGTTCGTTCGTTTTGTTTAGTGTTTCACATTGTTTAACGCTTACTTAAAAGTAAAAAATAAGGCAATAAACTAAGATCCCGCACAGGAACTAATTCCATATAAATAATCAATTTTTGATTAAGGTTATGTGATATGAATTTTAATCATTTATTGCTTATTTTTTACTTTTAAGTAAGCGTTGGCGTACAAAAAATAGAAGTTTGTTACTTGAATAGAGGGTCAGATAGGCAAATTCTTAATTAATTTACTAATTTGTTTTTATTTGTTGCAGGTAAATAAATTCAATGAAGGAGGAACATTTTCTTCATATCTAGAGATACATTTATGTATGTATTAGATTTAAGTCTCTAAGTTGGCCAAGCCAAGTCTAAGGGCAATTCTTTATTACTATAGTCAGATTTTATGTGACTTGGCCGTTGATCATTCGTTTAGCATTATAGGTGTGGATACAAATCAACAGCCAATTAAAAAAAATCTGACTATTATTCGGTCTGCGGGTCAAGGGTCAGTCCTCAGTCTTCCCGTCCGTCCGTTCCCCGATAGTTATCTGTCTGTCTCCCCGGTACATTATCCCTGTCAACCTCTGTCGTATATCTGTCAGCCTGTCAGTCACTAGTCGAAGGAGGCTGGACGCCGCGACGATTATAGTAATAAAGAATTGCCGTAAGGAACCTTAGACTTGGCTTGGCGCTACTTAGAGATTCATCACTTTTTATAGAGAAATAAGCAGCTTCAATGAGACTCGGCTACTTTTTTACAGGATGTTTTTGGTGGGATTAGAGTTAGCATAAACACGCAAACCTACAGATTTGCATAGAGTTCCAAGCTGTAGATACCTGTAAAAAAAATACAAGTTTAACGAATTCGCCTGTGTCTGTGATTACGCTAATGGGCCATCATCAATTTCAACTCAAAATGTTATTAACGTAATAAGAATTTTCGAATAATATTTTATTAACTAGGTATTACTTTTTACACTTTTAAAAATTTAAGATTTTAATTTTCAAGAAATCGAAAAAAATGAAATGATGCATCGTAAGAGTTTACACTCGTTGTAAGCCATTTTTTGCTTTATGTTTGGATATCTATATAACATGTTATTGTAGCGCACAACTCAAAACAGACAGATGTTCTAATTTCCTTTATTTAGCTGACCATGCAGGGCAGTGTAACATTTGATTTGGCAAATATTTTTTGAAACTTAGTTGAAATTATTTTAAAATCTGTTTATCAATTAAAACTATTTTCAACTATTTCAACAATAATATCTAATGTTCATGATGATATAAAAAAACTATTTTCAATTAACTTATCTTGGGTTTATTACGTGTATTAAGTTATCGTTTATTTAACAATTAAAAGTTTAAAAACGCAGTAATTAAACGTTTTTTTTGTTTTTGAACATTAAAAACAAAATATCTTCTTCTTAAAATATCTAAGAATCTAAAATTACTAGACATAGGATTACAAACAATATGACGCCGTATATTTTTGTTTACTGATTTTTAAAACGAAACTCCTATTTTGTGAAAATCTATCGATTTTTGAATTTATTTACTCATAAAGGTAACTTATAAAGGTACAGTGGTAAACAAAAGTAAAAAATATGTTAATGAGTCGCTTATCATTTAAAAATTTATAATATAATCATGTAATACTAAATAATATACTAGAAAAACTACGACTCGCGATCATGTTCTCGGACGGGAATCGAACCCGCGACCTTTGGATATCCGGTCCAATGCTCTGACCGCTGAGCTACCGAGTCACTAGTGGGAACGTCGAATTTCTTCTAGTATATCAACTCTTACGCTGCAAGCCAGCGCCATCTCACCAATGTACAAGGAATTACATTGACATGATCTGGTGCGAGTCGTAGTTTTTCTAGTATATTATTTAGTTTTATATAAAAATAGCATTGTGAATGCTAAAATCTCAAAATTTAAAAATAATCATGTAAGTTAGATATATTTTTGGCTGATAATCGGATTGATAAAAGAAGGTTTATGTTCTACTTTCTGACCAATAACATCTCGCCTGAATTGCATAATTGTGGCTTGCAAATTTTGTAAATTGTTTTCTACACTCTAACCGCAGTTTTAAATTTCATACACATGGTATCACAAAAATGGTACCCTATGATTATTATTTGCGCCGTATTGGTATGTGATATCTAGGTACTGATGCTATTGTGTGCAAAATTTGACGTAAAACTACTGTTGCAAAACGATTAGTAATAATAATTACCTGACGCAAATCTTTATCCAATAGTAAGTTCATGGCAAGTTCGTCAACAAATACATCGCAAGTGTGCGCTTGGCATGGCGCCCATATCTACGCAAATTTAAAACGATACAAACACTTTTGTATTTTTTTGAATTCGTACTTTATTTTTAACGCGATTGAGACTATTTTCAGTTAATAATGTTCTTGTTGTAAAAGACAAGTTTAGTTAACTGTGTCACGTGAAATAAAGGTATAGTCTTAATGACTGTATAGATTGGAATCCCGAGTTATATTTATATGCGTTTGGATTCTATTTGTAGTATTACACAATTAGAATTATTTTTCTTCTTCAACAAATACTCTTTAATAGTCCCATTTAAAAGACAAGAGCACAACTTATAAACTGCTCCTGTATACTAAAATACCCGATTCTCATTTCACAACAAGTTAACCAGATTCGCGGGTTTTTGCACAGCAAAAAGGGCCTCAGGCATATCGCCTTACCATTGTGCCTTTGTGCGAAACTGCTTTCAGATCAACTTTCATAGAGCGGTGTAATTCTGCCATCGATTCAAGGATACTGGTTGATGTTCTGTTTTTTTTCTGTAATTTAAATACAACCTAGGACACCTCTTTGAGTTCATTGTCGATAAAATGTGTCAGAAGAACTTTTAACTGTTAGATATTCAAATAGTACACTTTACTAATTTGAAAGTAATCAAGTATTACTTAGTTAAAATTTAGGTACTGTAATAAATACATAAAACAGTAAACTTATACACTTCTAAGACTCCCGTGGCCACGGCCCCTGGAAAGGTGATGAAACGTCGGGAATTCAAAAAACCAATATGTACAAACCAAATAATTCTAAAACAACACCTGAATTAATAAATAAGTGTTTTACAGTAAACTTACTTATAGTATAGTCATTTGTTAGTTTTTACCCGACTACGGCGAAGCAAAACGGAGGGTTATGATTTTGACCGGTATGTATGTATATTCATCTGTTCCCTCATAACTTCTAAACTACTTATTATAATTTGACAAATGAGGTAGGTTAATCGTTAAAAGCGTCTTGATCGTCCGCTTGTTATAGTATATTATCATTTTTATTGCATTTTAGAGAATATTTTCTTGTTTCGTATTTTTAGAGCGTGATTTTTCCGTATTTGGGTCAAGTTTTTAATCATCTTTTTTTATAATAAACATAATTTAAAAAATACAATTATCAAGCAAATTAAACAAATGTGAAGAGGACATAAAATCAAGTCAACTGTGCATTCAGGAACACATGAATGCGACGACTCATAAACAGCTGCCATGATTGTTTACAGTGACACACACGGGTGCAAGAAACATTGCACTATTACCTCTAATTACGTCATGTTACTGGTTCGATGACCCACTGTGCCACGTGTGCCCGATAATACGGCTATTTATGTAAAATCGTGACATTGTAATGTCAAGCGTGCATTAAAAGTTGCAATCATAACATGTATTACAGTTAACGTCAATTAAATGGAGGCAGCCAATACGCACAAATAATAAGAAACATCTAAAGTGATAAAAAATATTGGAACAACCAACGTTGAAGCCCAGTACGTATAAAAGTTGGTAAGATGTTAAAAAAATTGAAATTCTGGTTTTAATTTAATCTAACTATGATCCTTTTGTTTCCAGATGGTTTAAAATAAGTATACGTACATCAATAATTCTAAAGACACTACGTGACTTAATTATACTCATTAAACTTAATATGATTATGAACCAGGGCCCTATTTAATAAACGTGACAATTTGTCACCTGTCACAACAATTTTATATTAATTGCGTCAAGCAATTTGAAAATAGAATAAACTACTCACAGCTACACCGCAATGTAATCCAAATTTTCAAGACAATTGACAAATTCACGTTATTTAATAGGGCCCAATAAACCTTTAAAAGCGATAGTATGCAGTGACATTGCCTACAAAAACACTCATTAGGTACCTAGTTCAACATTAAAAAGGAATGATTGTCGCAGCCAACTAGCTTAATCAACCGCTTATTTAACGGCTTAGTTTTTTCACTTTAACGACACCGTTTCATCAGCGGCCTAACTGATACCCAGCCACCTAATTGAATGGTTAGGGAAATGACTTGGTTCAGTGACGTTAAGGCCGTGTTCAGACGACACGCGCCCGCTAAGCGCACGCTACGCGTCAGCAACCGCGTCTAACTTGCTTTGAAATTAATTGTACATAATTTGAGTCTTATGACACATCAAAAGACCTCAAATTGCATTTATCGAAGTCCACCCGCATACGACATGCGCCCGCTTCGTGCCAATCCCGCGCTCACCCCGTACACGCACTGCACCCACCCCGCATACGCCTTGCGCCCGCGTTATGGCTAGTGTCTACTGAACGAAGTAGTCCAGTCACTAGTAGTATAAGCGGGTGCGAGGCGTGCGCTGATTTTGCGCGTGGCGAGTGCGGGTGTAAGGCGAGCACAACGCGTGTGCGGGTCCTGTGCGTGATCGGCGCGTGTCATCTGAACACGGCCTTAATGACGACCTCCGTGGTCGAGTGGCTTTGTACACCGGTTTTCAAGGTGTCGCCATCTCTGAGTTCCCGGGTTCGATCCCCGGTTGGGTCAACGAACATTTCTATTTTTATTTACGACAATATACCTAGTTCAAGAGTGTTGTGACAAAAATAGTGTTATTGTTTTTTTCTAAGCAGCTAGTCGTCGTATTTTCATCTTGCTGTTAGCCAAGTCCTAAACCATGCTCAGCTGGAAAGACCAGACATCTCCTTGAATCGTAAAGTTATGTGGCTAAAGCCGTGGCCCTCACTAAAATATTGACTCGACTACATAAATCCACACGCCATAAATTGAGGATTATGAACAGCAACTTATCTCGAGACGTATCGTTGGTCCCTCCCTGCTGTGACACCTTACGATTAACACATGTAACAACATTATTTAATTATAATAAAGTTATTTGTTTGTTTACAGGCAAAATCAAAGACAAAAATTTAATGTAATTGTAAAATCATGTTGTGATGTTCAATGCTTTCAAGCGGCCACCTTTATCGTTGTTTTTTTAGGTGTTTATTATTTTATTTTCAAACTGGATACTTTATTAGGTAAACCCCTTGTAACAGTATTCAATGTTAAGAACACACAAAATGAAACCGGTAATTATTCATTGTAATAATTTTTTGTTTAAATAAATTAAAGTGCGTTGTTTTTTACGTTTTGTCGACGTTGTTTACATTTTACGGACGATGTAGGCTTCAAGTGTTGTTTTTTAATATAAAATAACAAAGGACGCTCTCTATTTGCGCTATCGGTAATAAAAAGTCAACAGGCGCCCGCAGAATAAAACCTGACATCATGTGAGATTGTGTAAACGGCTCACACAGACAAAATTACACAGTAGGCTGTTATTATGTGACACGACAACACTGTCTGACAAATAACTTTTTCACTTAAGATTTTACAACACTAAAAATGTGGATTTCGCGATTCCGTGGCATAAATATATTTCTTTTTTATATAACATTAAATAATATACTTGGAAAAATACGACTCGCACCAGATCATGTTCTCGGACGGGAATCGAACCCGCGACCTTTGGATTTGGTTTGATTCCCGTCCAAGAACATGATCTGGTGCGAGTCGTATTTTTTCTAGTATATTATTTAGTATAATATAAAAATAGCATTGTGAATGCTAAAATCTCAAATTTTTTTTTTTTTACTTTTAAATAACTTGCTACTACCGTATTACTTTTCTACAAATGTATTTTATTTAAAAAGAACTGCAAATGTAAGAACCACAATTTTCCAGTAGCATGTTTTAACAAACTTCGTAGAGAGGTGCGGCGTCAGTTTAAGCGCCTCTCATGTGCGAGTCCTTGGTCCCAATCGCGCTAATTTTTAACAATAAAACCAAAGCTAAATCGTTACCGTTTCAGTTTTGTTTACAGCAAAATACTCGCTTTAGTTTTGTTAAAATTGTTGAAAGCTATGCTTAGAGAGCCTTGGATACCAATCTTGGACATTATTAAATTTAGATTTTTCGCATTCACAGTGCTATTTTTATATTAAGATAAATAATATTAGAAAAAATACTAGAAAAAGTCGACTCACCCGTAGCTCGAACCCGCACCCTTGGGATTCCGGCCCAATGCACTGACCAATTATGCTACCGAGTCGTACCGAGGCGACTCGGTAGCATAATTGGTCAGTGCATTGTCGATTCGATTTTTTCTAGTATTTTTTCTAATATTATTTATCCAATCTTGGACAATTTAAATGAAAATTCTAAAACTAAAACAAAGATTTTTAGGTAAATATAAATGACACGTAACGGTTTTGGTTTTATCGTTCAGAATTAGCATTATTGGGTCCCTGGTCAAGTCCTAGACACCGCCTTGATGTGGATCACAGAAATATATTTTAAAAAAAAGCAAGTTACTGCATTTAATCTCTTCTGTGGCGTCATCGTTGATGGACAATAGGTCACATTTACGATAGGGCGGACAAATTGGTTGCCATCTCTTAACACGCGTGTTTTCGCATCGCTATCGGTCGGAAAACATAATAATAAGCGCACACAAGTAAACGGATTGACCAATTATTAAACCGTTGATACCTCAGTATCTACGCGGCTCAACTTGTTTACTTGTTTAAGATAATTTATTGGTGACACAATTTTATTCGACTTTTGAAGCTACATTTAATAACAATACGCTTAAAAAACCTATTAAATTATTATTTATTTTTTATTCTATTTCGTTAGGAAAACTTACAGCTGTGTGACACGATAAGAGTAATTACAAAATAATAGTTTTGGAATGTGCTCATCAAGGCATTTGACGCCCATATTGTAATAATTTAAGATGTTTTTATCACATTTGAAAGAGGCGTCGTACAGTCGCCATATTGATTTTAAAAAATGCCAGTGTCCTTAGGGATTATGTAAGGATTCTAACAATGCTCCATACATCAAAATCCGTTAAGGCATTTAACAGTTGTGGTGGAATAAAGAAACTCACATACCCACAAAAATACATGAACCCTGAACACCAACACCTGTTTTTGGGCAGTCGTGTAAAAACAAATCACTGGTCAAGCGACGAATCGCAGCAGTGGCACATTGGCATTTTAAAACTAAATTATTAATTACTTATCTATATTGTAGAAATTTAATAACAGCATAAATCTGTGAGTCAGAGTCGATTATACTCATTAATGAATAATTTTATTGAAAAAGCATCCAAGTGTACATCTTCAACTTTTATTAATTACCAAGTATAATTGTAGTAGAATTGCCTACTTCAATTTAATTATGAGTAAAAAATACTCAAAGCCTGTTTACTACCTCCGCATTGGGTGTCGACTGATAAATAATAATATGACGCTGTTTCTATCGCTTTTGTGAATGTCTAATATAATTCGTTGCTTTTATTTCAGTGCCTGATTCCAAAATTGTATTCATAATGAGATGCTGTCAGTCAAACGCGAAAATAATTACATTTTCGCCACCATCTTGGCACCCGCCGATCCCTCTAGGAAAATTGAATTTATTTCGCCTTTTTTTGTTTGTGTTGCTTTTTTCAGTAAACTTGTTGTTCTCGGGTATCTGCACGTGTAACTTGTTAATCATAATATTTGTATAATAACTCACTAGGGCTTATGTTGTAATGAGGAGCCTTGACCAAGGCGACTGAAGTTTCGAATCCAACACTCGATAAACATATACACAACTATTTTCTTCCACTTAAAGTAGGGAAATAATTATGTCTTTAAACTTACATCACAATATATACGTTGCATCTATTACGACAAATCCACATTGGGGCCACGTGGTGGGTTCTGGGCCATCGTTTGTTAACCATCTTCTGAAATAAATTTTAAGTCCCCACTGCCAAAGGATTGGCCTTTAGCAATGGGGACTCAAAATTAACACATGCTGAACTCTTTCCTCATAAACGTTTTTAGTTACGGCTAAATGTAATATTAAACATTAATTATAATTTTTTAAAAAACTTTCCAATAACTAAAAGTTGTTATTTTATATTTTTATATAATTACGTTTTTACTGAAATGGCGCTAACTGTCTTCATTCAATGAATGTTCTTAATGAACACTAGCGCGATAGTTAATAGCGTTACGTTAGTGTAGCCCTAGCATAAGAATGCCTCAATATAAATGGCATCGAATTCGTTTCGATATAACGCCTCGAGCCTCTCATCATTCACGTTTTCATCAGAAGTATGAGCCCTTTCAACGAACCTTGATTGCCATTCACTCAGCGGCAAACTAATGCTTTGAACAATGAACAAAAGTACGAGTATCTTTGTAAGGCAACGTTTTTTTTTTCAATATTTTATATCAATCAATCATGTTACATTTTTAAATTTCAAGACAAATGATCGAAATAAGGAGAGCCGTTATGAAAGTGAACTTTGAAAATTTATATAAATTATTTAATTCATCAATGCCCGAGCGGACGTATGCGGCCGGATAACAATGGAATATTTATTGTGTCTCATTTTCCGGGCTTTGAAGGGTTAATAGATATATGCATGTATAAAATACCCAATACGTTACATAAATACCTCATTATTCCTTTAAAAAATAAAAAATGCTTCTAGTATCTTCGAAAACCAGTAAAAAATCATGTTAAAGTGAACCGATTTGTTATTTCCTCTGGAATTAAAATATTTTTTGCAAATTTTCCATTTTGCACTCTTTAACAATACACATAATAATTAATATGAGGCGTATTCTTGTTTGTTTGAAATCTAAAACTTTCGTGAAAAAGGCCTCTGACAAGCAAATTTTAACTTCCATTTGAATAGATTGTCTCGTTTCAAAAACCTGATAATATATTTTTTGTTTTTCTCTCTATACGGCACTAATTTAAGAATTTTACTTTTTGAAACTAAAGTTTGCATCAACAATAATGATTTCATTCTTTAGATTTCGTCTTCGGAAAAACGATAATTTCGTTTAAAATGGGAGTATTGACGACCTCCGTGGTCGAGTGGCTTTGTACACCGGTTTTAAAGGTGTCACCATCTCTGAGGTCCCGGGTTCGATCCCCGGTTAGGTCAATTTAGAAAACGAACTTTTCTATATTGGCTCAGGTCTGGGTGTTTGTGATCCCACCGTTGTATCTAATTTCCATAGCACAAGTGCTTTAGCTACTTACTTTGGAATCGGAGCAATGTATGTGATGTATATAAAAAAATAAGGTAGTGTTTCTCAATATTCAACGTCATATTGTTGGAAAATGTTCAAATGAATGAACTATAAAAAAACGGGTGAAACTGGATGAGAGTGAACGAATTTCCTATAGAATTCTAAAAAGAATGTAACTTTGTTGAACAAAGTAAAAAAAGAGTCACTATTCATTGCATTAAACTAAAGTTACTGACAGTTCTGGGGGTAAAGTTTCATCGTAAATCTTATAAGAGATAACAATGATTTCTTATCTTTAGCAGGATGTTATCATAACTTTTCAACTCGACATGTGTTCTGAAACTAGCCTACCTATGAGGTGTTTTTTTTATTTAACTCAAAAAGTTAAATACGAAATATGACCTCTAGTCTATCAAAAGAGCTCTGTCTGCCCTCCCTATTGCATGCCCGCATGACCAACAAAACACAATAATGTTACGCGATTTATCGACTTGGCTAGGCAAGTCATTAAACGTTATTGATGAAACAGCTAGGACACTAATTGAACGGCTGATTAAGCTTGTTGGGTGGGACATACATTACCTGAGGCCTACTTAAATGGCCATTCTACTAAAATTGTCCAAGTATTTAGTACCTATTACCATAAATTGTTGTTCTATTCTACTAGCGTTAATTTAAGTAGAATGACCATTTGAATAGCGGGGCTGAAAATTTTAGGTGTTCTTTACATTGCCTAGCTAGGCATAGGCTATACATATTGCCGGTAACATATACATTTTGTTGGAAGAGCGACTTGTTGCGCCGCCACTTGTCTCCTAGTGAGATATGGCACTAATATATTAATCGGCAATTGCTTCAATATTGGAATTAGTTCCACAGGCACTAAGTATGTATGGACTGTTTACCAAATAACTTTATATGTATTATCTACATTGAAACCACTCAATCTTATCGCTATTATATGTGGCTTGTTTACACGCGACGTTTTGATGTATATTTTATTATACATACCGGCATATGATTAAATTAATTAAAGAATACATACATCAACATATTCATTACGTTTATGGAATATTAAAATAGCATACATCCCTATTAGAAATGAATTAATGATTGCGTTGGACAGTTTGATTCAGTTCTATAATCATTTCTTCTGCTTCACAATATAACAAATTGTGTGTTAAAAGTTATTATTGTTGTTTGTTAGGATGATTTTTCAGGTCTCGCCATTTGAAAAATGTCATTATCTCATCAAGTGCTTGTTGACTCTGCTACTTCATTCGTCAACCGTTTTCAGTATGATGAAGGCGTAACATGCACGGTTAAGATTCTAAAGTCCAAGTCCTAAACATTTCTGTATTTAATTAAGCTTTACATTAAATATAGTTTACATTGAATATATTATCGTCTTTTTGATAATAAGTTCTTAAAGTTTTTAGAAAATGAGATTAATTGAATTGCTGTTTTGTGCTTTACATATTTGATTAGCATTTTCAAGAAATAAACCACGGCCGCTATTATCAAATAGTAGGTAGTTACAGAAAAAATGGAAAATGTAACAATACTGTCGTGTGGTGAACATTATGCACACGACAGACGTGCGCTCTTCTCGTTATCGACTGGCGATAACGACAGCACAAACAAACACTTACCTCGCATAACGCCAACGTAATTCTACAAATTGGGAGCCAAAGGCATTATTAAATTCCATTTCCATGCCGCTTTGTGCAAAAACCACATTTTGCGGTTTCCGTTTGATAACTTTGTTTGTGTGAAAATGTTTCTTTTGTGTAACAGGACACGCTCTACTTTTAGAAGAGGCGTAATAAAGATATTAAGAGCATTGATGTAGGTACTGCTTTCTCAATTAATTACATAATATGATGTCCAATTTTGATTTAAGTTTATAAATATCGTTACTTATTTCTGTTAAAGCTGATAATTTTCTTGCGCCTGTTCATCTTGTCAGTTAAAAAAGTCTGGTAGGAAAATATAGACGATTCAAAAGTACTTAATTATTAAGTTTATTTTAATAAAGAAGTTTTGACTATTGACTATTGATCAATACATCCATAAGTGACCAATACAATGTCAAGCGCATCACTTGCATGTTGATAAAGCCTTTTGCGACCTTCTTGAAGAAACCCAGTTACCTATGGAAAGATACAATTGATGAATAATAAATGATATAACCATGACTGATAACGGGTCGCCTTGAAGTGGCCGAGTTACTGATTCCTTGAATGCTTGCCGTGCCCGTAATTTCGATCGCGTTGTCTTGGTTTTGTTTTAAATTACGATCTATTCCTTTCGAATACCAAAAACTAATACCAATGGTATTTGTTTATTGCCGTTATAAAATTTCTATTCCCAACGAATACTAAATTTATTAAAAATTACCATTTGGTATTAGTTTTTGGTATTAGAAAGGAATTAAATTAAATTAAATATTTGACAACATCACATACATTGCTCCGATTCCAAAGTAAGTAGCTAAAGCACTTGTGTTATGGAAATCAGAGACAACGGTGGTATCACAAACACCCAGACCTGAGCCAATATAGAAAAGTTCGTTTTCTAAATTGACTCAACCGGGGATCGAACCCGGGACCTCAGAGATGGCGTCACCTTGAAAACCGGTGTACAAAGCCACTCGACCACGGAGGTCGTCAATAGGAATAGATCTAAATTACTACTTACTAAGTGACATTTAAATAAGATAATAATGTATTTACTAAAAGGTCTGAATAGTGATAATCCCAAATGGGATTTTATTTAAAGTTAAAAATTCGAATACTAGCCAAAACTAGATTGATTATTGTTAATTCCCGAATTTAAGGAAATGTGAAAACCAAAATAATTTCAAGGCTAGTCAATGATTTGGCGCTGATAAGCCTACCTTATTTGAAACGTGACAGCCAGTACACTTTTAACACTAAAAGTCGATTGTTTAAATAACAATAATATAATGACTGAATAACTGAAGAAATGAATGACTGAAGAATTATTTTTACTACTTATTTTATCCCATTTAGAAGTAAATATTATTTGATTTATGACATAGTTTTTAAATAAACAAAAAGTTAGTACCTACCTTATCATAGATTTCAAATTGTGAAACAGGGACTTGGTCAATTTTAAATAAAATAGTTTCCTACTTTTGTAAAATATTCTGCATTCTCGTTCCCTTTCAGTCAAAGAATCGATATTTGAGGCTATCAGAATCCACGGTATTGCTTTGAAAACATTTATGACATAAAAAAAAATTATCCTCAACTTAGTTTTACATACTATTTTATCCCTATCTCAAAAAAAAGAACAAAAAAGTTCGTTTTGTCCCTCCAGGATGCAAGCATGAGAATTTAGTGCGAAATTTAAATCGGATATTCAGCTTCTGAATTTCTAAATATTTTACTGAACAGTATCCCCCTTACTTATAAAGATTGTATAGCAGATGTATAAGTTACACAGTGGTGATTTTCTGTCAAACTATTTGAGTTTGACATTAAAAAGAAAGGGACAATATACCGTGTAACTTATAGATTTGCTATACAATCTTTATAAGTAAGGGGATTACTGTATAGTACTCAAGGTCCCTTAAGAGAACGCATGTTGGTTGTTACGAAAAACCGCTCACATTTAAGTTATAAATATTTAAGTTAAAAATAAGTTCTCACTTACCTCCAATCGTAAATCGCTTATAGTAACAGCTGAAGAGAATACTATTTCGAGATAAAGTAACATAAAGAGTCGACGAGGTTACTAAAGATCACACTTGCAGCAAAAGCAAAATAACACTCACTCGTATGCAAATCAAATGTCAACCGCTTAAAGGAGTTAGTTTCTATATACATTGCTTTAAAGTTTAAAATCGAACACGGATGTTGGAGCTGGTCGTCATGTAAATAACATGATAATGTGTGGTTGAACCGTAAATATTACTATTAATGTTATCGACCAACGAGTTACTATGTAAAATGGTATAAAAAATTAAATGATAGTAATAATTTTCAATAGGTATTATACAACATGTTACAAAAATACCCCTAATGCCGAATATGGTATATAGGGACCATCAAACTGAATAACTTATACTAAGGAACCAACTGTCAAATCGCATAAAAAAATCAGCTGTTTCATACATTTTGATATTTTCGATTTTAATTTTTGTATGAAACAGCTGATTTTTTTCGCGATTTCAGAGTTGGCCCAATAGTAAAAGTTGTTCAGTTTGATGGTCCCTATATACCATATTCGGCATTAGGGGTATTTTTGTAACACCTTGTATACTAACCCCTTTACTAATAAAGATTGTATAGCAGATGTATAGTTACTTAGTGTTTTGTCCCTTTCTTTTTAATGTCAAACTTAAATAGTTAGACAGAGAGTAACCATTGTGTAACTATACATCTGCTATACAATCTTTATTAGTAAGGGGGCATACCTAAACATTATACAATGCTTTCGCTACTTATACTCGTACATAAATGGCACTTTTGTACTAAGTTTTGTTTTTAGTTAATATTTTAACACTGAGGGCCTGTTTCATAGGATCCATATAGACTTGGAACAGAATTTCTATTTGACTTTCATTTGGAACTTATCCAGAGCCTGGTGAAGAGGCAATAAATGTTATGTATTTAAACTAAAGATTTATTCAGAGTACCTTTATGGGACCAGTTTCAAATTCTCCCTTCCTGTCCAATACGATTAATTTAACATGAGCACAACAGAAGTGACCAACTTCATAGGACTTGCAGTACAAAACTATGTAATTTTAATCTCTAAAATTTGCTCTTTGCCGTATGTATATTCTCGAGTGAAGTTGCCGCGGATCACTGTCTATTGTGAATTAAATCGCATTGTAGTAATTACTCCAATGCATTTCTTTCTTATCAATAGTAGTAGTGTCATTATGGTAGGATACCACGCAGACGCTACTACCGGCTGAATGGTAGAGACTGCCCAACTATACTAATTCTGTGCCCAAGGATAGGAAAATGAAATGGAGAATGTCCAAGAATGTAACAGGTGGTAGGAAAGTATAGACTATTCAAAACTGCTTAATTATCATAGACTTAATTATACTCGTAGTATAATAAGTTTATGTTAGTTATTAAGTTTATTTGAATAAAGAAATTTTGACATTGGCTTTGATATTATGTCTCCTGCAGGTGGCTTGTTTGTTGCAAACATGTTTGTTGTCTTGTTATAAATAATGAAGATGATAAATAAATGCAATCGCGGCCTACTAAGTAAGTTATATAGGTACAAATAAAAAAGATAACAATAATGTATTTTTTTGCAGGATGATAGCTCGTTCATAACAAGATTAAATGCTATGCACTCGCAGTCTTATGTATTAATGTTATTCAAACCTGGCATTTTACTTTAGATTTACAACTATTAATCAAGAACATTTGCTAGGTTGTAGTGTGACATTTCCATTCTCAGAATCAACCGAAATAGGTGCGGCTGGCTGCTTAATTTTATTTCCTTCTCTTTTGTGAAGCACTTATTAATATGTTCATTAGCTCTAATTTAGTGCAACACTAGTAATAATATTTAAAAGAATAAAGTGTTGCAATATCCGCGTCTTTTTTGTCACTTTAAGTCCTCATGTTTCTGAATACTTTGAAAGAAAAACTTTTAAAAATTAAAAAGAAAAACCTCCTTCAAAAAACCTTAAAAAAATGCTATAAAAAACAGCTTCAAAAACAGCAGCTCTAAAAAGCAAGAAATAATATTCAAATCTGCATAATTACTATTCAAGTACCTACGCATATCTGATATTAAAAAAAACGTCTTTTGAAGTCGGGTGGGGCTACAGATATTTTTCTTTTTTAATCATAATAACATTTATCGTGGTTTCTCTTTCTCAATTTGATTTTTTAATTCTTAAAGCCCCACCCGACTTCATTAGACGTTTTTTTTAATATCAGATATGCGTAGGTACTTGAATAGTAATTATGCAGATTTGAATATTATTTCTTGCTTTTTAGAGCTGCTGTTTTTGAAGCTGTTTTTTATAGCATTTTTTTAAGGTTTTTTGAAGGAGGTTTTTCTTTTTAATTTTTAAAAGTTTTTTATTTTTAACTTTTTTGTGGTAGGTATGTATAAGTAAATAAGAGCGATGATATAAATATATTTTATTCATATTTCACACATTTCAATGGTATAATACGCCTAGTAACTCAATATCCACTTTTTGCACTGTTAATTTTAGCAAGGGTCAGACATGGGGTAGGTGACCAAAGTGTATTATCTCGAGGTCCTCCGTGCTTCAGAAGACACGTTAAGCCGTTAGTTCCAGCTACATTTGCACATTAACACCCACCAATCCGCATTGGGCCCGCGCGGTGGGTTTTGGTCCATCCCATTCATCAGCCCATAAGTAAGGCTTGTATCCCAGCCCCAGTAGTGACAATAAAAATGGCTGATGCGAAACCTTTCAATACCGTAGAGTAATCACTAATACACTATCCAATTTGATTTTGAAGAGTTCTCTTGTGTATCTTCGAAGTCCAAGGTCCAATGTGAAGGAAATTTAAATGAAAACATCCTTAAAGTATCCCCTTTCTAACGAAACAAGAATCATCTAAATCGGTTTATAAACAAAGTAGTTATGTCTGAAGATCCGTTAAAACTCGTGCAAAAGTTACCTAAAAAATTACAGTATTTTCAAGATTACTCAAAAACTACTGAACTGATTTAAAATTTTCAAAAAATGGGACCACCTGGGGAGCAAACCTGATAAAGTGGCATTTGAATCATGTCAATCGGTTCAGCCGTTTTCGAGTTATCGGTGGACATACATAAAAAAAAAAAAAAAAAAAAAAAACAGTCGAACATAGAACCTCCTCCTTTTTTTGAAGTCGGTTAAAAAATGGTTCATACGAATGCTTTTTTTTGTATAAGTAATCACAACTATATAGTTCATTGTTTGAAGTTTACTAAACTATTATTAGGACCTAACATTGTTAAATAATTCACCTGTTTTACATCATATCAACTACATTATAATGATTCGTACACACTGGCTCCGTAATAGAAAACTGAGGTTTCATCAAAGCATAGAAGATTATTCTATAAAACTTTAGGTATTTTTTGATATATTGTAACCTGCAATATTGAAATCACAATCACAATTAAATTATTATCTATACAAATAAAAAATAGGGTGAGCGACATATACATTACGTACTTACAGTTCCAAGGACGGCCCACATCCGTGAAATGGAATGCGTGGGTTGGTCTATTATCATTTGAGAACAAACTACATCCGTAAACAAGCCTAGAAAAAAGTTTATGACAAACGTCGACAGCACGACGACGGCGGCGGCGGTACAATGGTTAAGTATAGATCGCAATAGATCGTTACCGGGGCGGGGGCCTTAAGAGTGATTTTTCGAAATTTTGTTTTTAATTCTAATAAAACCTACTGTTCTGATAAAACGTCATGATTACTTACAATTATTAAAATAATAAAGTTATTTATACAGAACTATTGTTAACTTTATATTTTACAGCATAGAAAACTAGCATTTGGCTAACTATAAAAAATTTTTTTCAAATACATAGTAAGATAACAAGTAATCTCAAAACAATATCTAATAAATAATTCATGTTTAAAAAAAAGAAATATTAATACATTCAAAGAGTTTTAAACAATTATTTTACTAAGCAAAAGAATGTGAAACCCATAATACCATGTAAGCAAAATAATACGTACTAATTACATAGATAAGATGTTATCGGTCAACGAAGGTGAATTTACTTATCCGCATGCATCATGTGATAGCAAACTTTTAAAAGTACTAATAATCTTATCTCAATTTTAATTTTATAGAAAGATTTTAAGGTATGGTTTCCAAAAGCTATTTTTTTAATTAACTCCTCAGGACATTAAGTGTAATAATACTGTCTGCAACGAAAGTCGCTTAACATTTTAGTACTTTGTCGTAGCAATTTTTTTTGACAGATTTCTCATAGTTTACAGGACAAGTCAAAAAAGGTACTAGGCAAAGTTATAAAGTGTTAAGCAACTTTAGTTGCTGACTGCACAATGTTAAAAAATAATTATAGTCATCATCTTTTTCTATGCTAACAACTAAAACCTAGAATTCTAGGCTGCACTTGGTTTTCCGTGACTATTTTTCCTTGAGTCTGTAACAATACTGATTTTGGAATTCGTGGTAATGGGTTTGTTTTAGGCCAATTTAACAATTATTAACTGATACTTAATATCTTTTTTAAATATTTTTTAAATGAGCATTCCACGACATTGTTTATTAATGGTGCCCTCAGTTTAGACAAATTAGAGACGCGAATGGGTGCATATCCGAATGGGCGGTATCGATAAATCATATCTCGCCTTGACTCGACAATGACCCAGTTTTTGATCCATCGATAGTACTTTCGATTGGCTGCGTACGATCTTGCTTTATTGCGAACGACAACTTTCCGTTTTGTTTGGGGTCATTTTTGTTACTTTAGTAACCTTAACGTTATCAGGATTGTATGAGGTTAAAAGAGATTCAAAGGTTAAATTTTTACTCTTTAATTAAAAAGCTTTTTGTAAGTCCGCGGTTTATGACTGTGGTAATTTAATTACTTGAATTTTATCAGCTGTCTTTTTAATTTAACTTGATTATAGTTTTTAACTTGAACTAACCTTTCCAAATTTCACATTTAATTTAATTTTTTTAAGCAATTGTTGCTTAAAGGATCATTCCCACAGCTCCGGCGCGGCGCCGGCGCGGCACCGGCACGTCCGTCAACTTCACAGACGTGTGTGAACAAGCATTTCAGATCTCCGGCGACGCGCCGGCGCCTCACCGGCATGACAAGCAGGGTTGTCACTTTTTTGTTTTAATAAAGTATTGGTTGCTATAATAGGTAGAAAAAATATAATGTTTTAAATTTCCATGGTTATTGACATTATTAGAATAAACTATATCGGGATTTACACCATGTACCTGTTTATTTTTGAGACACCGATATTTCGGCGCAGTTGCATGCGCCATTGTCACGGAAGAACTGAATGAAATGAATCCAAAGTAAATAAAAAAGAAGGTAAGAAAACATTATCACAGAATTCGTAATAATAGTGGTGCAAGCGATTTTCGACCTTAGTGACGTTTGGAATGCGGATGTTTTTTTCCTATATTCTTATTCACTAACTTTGAGGTTTCTCTAAAAACAGTTAATTTGATAAATGTCATTAAGGTTGAAAATCACTTGCACCCGTTTTTTAACTAGAGATCAGTAGACAAATGTATTCTGACCGTACAAGCGATTTTCGGCCTTATTGACATTAATCAAAATCACAGTTTTTATGAAACAGCAAAGTTAGTAAACGAGAATATTATGGGAAAAAGCAACCGAATTTTCATTGTTCATAAGGTCGAAAATCACTTGCACCTATTTTTAGGTATTCTGTGATAACGTTTTACTACCTTCACTTTAAATTATCTTCTCACATTCTCTATTAATTTTTCTAATTTGTATGAAGAGAAGATTTATAATTTCCCCAAATACGATTGTTTTTATTTCGTTAGATAACGTTTTGTATGAAAGATACGTTTTGTATGAAAATAAGATTATTTTATCTCCAATAATAAAAAAAACCTAAATTTCGTTAAAATCCTCCTATCTACCAACCCTGCTAGTCATGCCGGTGAGGCGCCGGACGTGCCGTCGCCGGGCCGTCGCCGTGCCGTCGCCGTGCCGGCCGGCAAGTCACCGGCGCGGCGACGGCACGTCCGGCAAACAGGGTTGTCACTTTTTTGTTTTGATAAAGTATTGGTTGCTATAATCGGTAGAGAAAAAGTACGTACATTGTAGTATGAAAATAAAGTATTATTATATTTCAACTTTCAAAAACATGCTTTATACTGCTTTTGGTAATATTTTGGTAACTTTATTAGACTTAATCCACCTTTTCCACTAAGTTCAAGTAAAGATACTATTTTTTAAAATTTTCACTAGAATTATCATTAGACAATGTACTTGTACTATTATGTATTCTGCAATAATGTTTTACTACCTTCACTTTTATTTACTTAGAATTCGACAAATTATATTAAATTATCTTCTCACATTCTCTATCACTTTGTATGAGGAGAAGATTTAAAATTTACCGAAATACGATTGTTTTTATTTCATTAGATAACGTTTTGTATGAAAGATACGTTTTGAATGAAAATAAGATTATTTTATCTCCAATAATAAAAAAAACCTAAATTTCGTTAAAATCCTCCTATCTACCAACCCTGCTACTCATGCCGGTGAGGCGCCGGACGTGCCGGTGCCGTGCCGTCGCCGGGCCGTCGCCGGGCCGTCGCCGTGCCGGCCGGCAAGTCACCGGCGCGGCGACGGCACGTCCGGCAAACAGGGTTGCCACTTTTTTGTTTTGATAAAGTATTGGTTGCTATAATCGGTAGAGAAAAAGTACATTGTAGTATAAAAATAAAGTATTATTATATTTCAACTTTCAAAAACATGCTTTGTACTGCTTTTGGTAATATTTTGGTAACTTTATTAGACTTAATCCACCTTTTCCACTAAGTTCAAGTAAAGATACTATTTTTTAAAATTTTCACTAGAATTATCATTAGACAATGTACTTGTACTATTATGTATTCTGCAATAATGTTTTACTACCTTCACTTTTATTTACTTTGAATTCGACAAATTATATTAAATTATCTTCTCACATTCTCTATTACTTTGTATGAGGAGAAGATTTAAAATTTACCGAAATACGATTGTTTTTATTTCATTAGATAACGTTTTGTATGAAAGATACGTTTTGAATGAAAATAAGATTATTTTATATCCAATAATAAAATAAAAAACCTAAATTTCGTTAAAATCCTCCTATCTACCAACCCTGCTAGTCATGCCGGTGAGGCGCCGGACGTGCCGGTGCCGTGCCGTCGCCGGGCCGTCGCCGTGCCGGCCGGCAAGTCACCGGCGCGGCGACGGCACGTCCGGCAAACAGGGTTGCCACTTTTTTGTTTTGATAAAGTATTGGTTGCTATAATCGGTAGAGAAAAAGTACATTGTAGTATAAAAATAAAGTATTATTATATTTCAACTTTCAAAAACATGCTTTGTACTGCTTTTGGTAATATTTTGGTAACTTTATTAGACTTAATCCACCTTTTCCACTAAGTTCAAGTAAAGATACTATTTTTTAAAATTTTCACTAGAATTATCATTAGACAATGTACTTGTACTATTATGTATTCTGCAATAATGTTTTACTACCTTCACTTTTATTTACTTTGAATTCGACAAATTATATTAAATTATCTTCTCACATTCTCTATTACTTTGTATGAGGAGAAGATTTAAAATTTACCGAAATACGATTGTTTTTATTTCATTAGATAACGTTTTGTATGAAAGATACGTTTTGAATGAAAATAAGATTATTTTATCTCCAATAATAAAAAAAAACCTAAATTTCGTTAAAATCCTCCTATCTACCAACCCTGCTACTCATGCCGGTGAGGCGCCGGACGTGCCGGTGCCGTGCCGTCGCCGGGCCGTCGCCGTGCCGTCGCCGTGCCGGCCGGCAAGTCACCGGCGCGGCGACG